>JADNRZ010000015.1:0-1251570 GCA_015501605.1 Panaeolus papilionaceus
AGTCCAGAAATAACAATTAAAAATAAAAGAAAAAAGAGGAAAAAATATTAGATGATGTTTGTGCTTGTTGACGCGTCAAGAAATGCTATACTCTACATTCAATTAAAAAGCTTTACATTCATCAACAACACTCATCATGTCGCGTCTCGATAATGCTGTTCCAGAGGATGACCAGATCAACGACAGAGAACGTATCTTTGAAAAGTTTCTAAGAACAGAAACTTCTATCTATAACTACACTGATGATATTCATCGCATGCTTCGGATGGACAACACTCGCCTCATCGTGAACATCGACGATTTACGCGACTTTGACCGCGACGCCGCCAATGGTCTCCTTAAAAAGCCTGCAGATTACCTTCCAATTTTTGAGAAAGCTTTGAACACTGTGATTAAAGCCGTTTACAACGCAGACAAGCACGATATCACCTCAAAGACTTTCCACCTCGGTTTCAGTGGATCATTTGGTGATCACCATGTTAGCCCACGTACTCTTCATGCCGCTCATCTTGGTAAAATGATATCCCTCGAAGGAATTATTACCAGATGCTCCCTCGTTCGGCCAAAAATGGTCAAATCTGTCCATTACTGCCCCGCAACAGACGGTTTCTATTCACGCGAATATCGCGACGCGACCACCACAGATTCCAATCTCCCTCCAACTACGGCTTTACTCCCCCAGTCAGATGACGATGGAAATCCTCTTGAAACTGAATACGGTTTCTCTACATTCCAGGATCACCAAAGGATCAGCATTCAAGAAATGCCGGAACGTGCACCACCTGGTCAGCTTCCCAGGAGCACTGACATTATCATGGACGACGACTTGGTCGACAAGTGTAAACCTGGTGATAGGATTCAACTCGTAGGCATTTATCGCAGTGTAGGTGGTGGTGCCGGTGGTGCTTTCAAGTAAGTGAACGTGTTTCTCTCGTACAAAATTTCTAACATGAAGTTTCAGATCGTTGATTCTAGCAAACAACATCAATCTATTGACCTCCAAGATTGGAGGGGGAATAGCGCAAACTCCTTTAACTGACACCGACATCCGTACTATCAATCAACTTTCTAAACGTCGTGATATCTTCCATTTGCTGTCCCAATCACTCGCTCCTTCAATATATGGTCACGACTACATCAAGAGCGCGATTCTCCTCCTCCTCTTGGGCGGTGCAGAGAAGAATCTTCCAAATGGCACACACATTCGTGGAGATATTAATTTGCTCATGGTTGGGGATCCATCAACGGCCAAATCCCAACTGCTTCGATTTGTGCTTGGAACAGCCCCTTTGGCTATTGCTACCACCGGACGTGGAAGTTCCGGTGTCGGTTTGACAGCAGCAGTAACAACAGACAAGGATACAGGGGAACGACGTCTGGAAGCAGGTGCCATGGTTCTCGCCGACCGAGGTGTTGTTTGTATCGACGAGTTCGATAAGATGTCGGACATCGATCGCGTGGCAATTCATGAAGTCATGGAACAGCAAACTGTTACCATCGCGAAGGCTGGCATCCATACGAGTTTGAATGCGCGTTGCAGCGTCGTAGCTGCAGCAAATCCTATCTATGGCCAAGTACGTGAATGTCGTATGCTGTTTGAACAAATGTTGACGATGCGCATCAGTATGATATCCACAAAGATCCGCACAAAAATATTGCTTTGCCAGACTCTCTTCTTTCTCGTTTCGATCTTTTGTTCATCGTCACAGATGATGTCGACGAACAACGGGACAGAATTATCGCCGATCACGTTCTACGAATGCACCGATATCTTCCCCCTGGTGTGGAGGAAGGAACTCCCATCCGCGATAACCTCTCACAATCTCTCTCTGTTGAAGGACCTGGAACTTCCGCGGATGCCGAAGCTATAGACACGAGCCCCTTTGAAAAATACGACCCGCTTCTTCACGCTGGAATCAAAAAGCCAGGTCGACAAACGCGTAGCAGCAAACCAAAGAAGATCGAAATCCTCAGCATTGCCTTTGTAAAGAAATACATCCAATATGCGAAGAGCAAGCCAGCTCCCGTCTTGACGAAAGGAGCGGCCGATCATATCGTCGAAGTTTATGCTAATTTGCGGAACGAAGGCCTTGAGGGGAACAAGAAAAAGGTACGACCGGAAACCAGTGTTTATATTCTCGGGCTTCTTATTCATTTTAATTTGGATTAGACTTCTCCGTTAACGGCCCGTACACTGGAAACGCTCATTCGTCTCGCCACTGCACATGCCAAAGCTCGCCTTTCATCGAAAGTGGAGCGAGGCGACGCGGAAAAAGCGGAGGAGATTATGCGCTTTGCACTCTTCAAAGAGGTGCCTAAGAGACAGCGCCGCAAGAAGAGAAAGCTCAACAACGGCGCAGCGGTGCGAAAAGGCTCGGATGCCAGTGAAGGCTCGGAATCAGACGAGAGTGACGATGAAGAGCCCGCTCCCGCGGAGCGAATGTCGTCGCCTGCTGCTCCTTCCAGATCTGCAGCGCCTGCTGTTGTAACTCCAGCACATGACCCAGTGTGGGGAGCACAGACTCAAGACGTGGACATGTCGGTTGAAACAAGATCTGCGCCTGCTGCTTCTGCAGCAGCCACGGTTGGCAGTGGTAAAATCCGTCCTGATAGGTCTGTTTTTACTCTGCTTTGCATTCATTACACCGCTTACATTTTAGGATAGGCTGGAATTGTTCCGAGGTCGCGTCGCGGAGGTGTTCAGCACGCATATGCGAGATGAGGAAACTATTTTCCTGACTGACCTCCTTCAGGAAGTCAACAAGGGTCTAAACACAGATTCACTTTTTGGCACTCAAGAAGCGACTGACATTTGCGAAATCATGAGCGAACGCGATGAGCTCATGATTAGTGAAGGCATCGTGTACAAGGTTTAAATAGCAACATTGTATACAGCTCATTTCACTTTCTCTGTCTCCTCTTGCTATCTATTTGCATTTTCTTTATCTTGTGGACTCGTTGATGTGTTTGTTGTACCCGTAAGATTGTAATTTATTTACGATGAAGAAATTATATGCTTATATACTCGCTAAAACGTCGAGCAAATAACGTACATGAGTATTTTTAGAGCATTCGTGTCCTTGGTATCAATGATGCAGAACTGACTATAGCGAGCACAATTTCCACCTGTGGAACGCATCAAAATACTGTCCTGTCCGTTCGAATAGCACCTGCAGCGGGCATCCTGTAAGTCGTTGTGTGCACGCCTCAAATTTGTATTCGTGTCAAGGATTTACTGCTCCATGCGGGCCAGTTGTTGTTTTTGTTCACCCACTTCAACCTCAACCTGTTTGACACGGGCGACGTGGGGGCACATGAATGTTTACCGTTACGCTTCGACGCTTCTTGATTTCGAGTTGTCGTGGGCATGTACCACATGGTCAGGTAGTTTTATCGAGCGTCCTGTGGTTGCACCATGTCTGTTCATACCTCAGCAGTAACGCATCAATACCCCGAACTCCCGCAGGATAATTTACACCAGGCCGCGAACTTGAGTATTCTCCAACACTATCTACCCATTACTGGGGATGTCAGATAACTACTCCAGTGTGTTACTTGGCATTCACACATACCAGGCCAATATTCAATTCCAGAGACTGGATAGTGAAAGATCAGAATACCATATGTGCCAGCAGAGGAACCCCGCAAACGCGGCGTTAACTCACAACTTTCGAACAGCTCCTTTTCCTGTCTGCC
Source organism: Panaeolus papilionaceus (assembly GCA_015501605.1). Lineage (NCBI taxonomy): Eukaryota > Fungi > Basidiomycota > Agaricomycetes > Agaricales > Panaeolus > Panaeolus papilionaceus. Next base: position 3,697 of record JADNRZ010000015.1, read on the forward strand.
CTTATGCGATCTAAAACGGACGGGGGAAGAACGGACGTTAGTTGCTTCGATAGTTCAAGTTGGCATCTGTCTCTTGGATTGTTCACGATCAGGTCGCAGGCATATCGCATTTGATACGTATATCTCCAGAGCGAGTCGACAACGTCCAGCATCGCTCCAAGCAGGCTTTGCAAAATATGCCGCTAGTTATAACTAGACAATGTCCTCGTTGGCTGTCATACATGTACAGCCATATTGCATCTGCATGGACCGCTGTCAGAAAGCCTTGCACTTAAAAGAGTTGCGTCATACTGTGAGAGATACGCAACTAGCTTTTCAGGGTATAGTTGAGACTGTCAACACAGGCAAGCACGTTCAAAGTATTAAATAGTTCAATTGAGCTTGCAACTCACGAGTGCAACATCCGTTGCTGCTTGTAATTCAAGGTAGCGGATAAACTGACCGCCACGGATAAACTGCACCCACGTATTCATAACGGTTTCTCCGTCTTGCCAACTGTCCAGTAACGCCGATTTCATCTTGTCCAATTGACCAGGTCACGATACATGTCCTTTGAGAGTGTCGATGGTTGACGTAGTGCGTTCATAGTTTGGCATAAGTTTATTGGAAGGCTCGATTCGAGGTGTATCGGAGAAAGGTGCCGATGTAGTTTTCGAACTTGAATAAGTTTGGGGTTGTTATTTCGGACCGTTCAACAAAGGCTGTTGCGCGATAACGCGGAGTATAGTTTGGGCTGGGGAGTTCAACGATGATATCTAATTGGACGACAAATATCGTTCGATCGGAAAGAGTGGAAGGATGATTAGAAATTGAAATCAAGTCTGGATTAATCTGCCAAAAGTATTGGGAAGAGATTTTGGACATATCCCAAACACTTTAACACATTTGCTACGATATTGCGATCCATTTCGAATAATTTATTTTTCAAGCAGATCAAACAGAGTTGAATTAAAAAGACCTGTCGTTCGAGTCTTCACCAGTAGGTCATGGTCTTGATTCAAGTTACTACGGTAAGCATGGTCGCGATATGCATGTTCGGTACCTTTTAAGCGATCTTTGGACGCCGCTTCATCATTTTGGGGTGGCGGACGTTCTTTGAGACCTTTTTTTGTGTTGACACACGTACCAGCGTTGTATTGATAAGACAAGTCCTAATCTTGTCGAAAGACGAGTGTTGATGAATGTGCTTCGACTAGTTTCTCGATGGTCATATGCATGGGTTGTTAATTACGAATGTTAAGAAGACCGTGCGCTATCGATGAAATTTAGAAAGAAAGAAAGAGAAAAAGGAAGTATATATATAATATATATTAAGAAAGAAAATAGAAATCGTTTCAAACGTGTATCATCTTATCGATTGGTGATTGCCACTGTCACTGCCACTTACTCCATTGCCTCTTTTTTCGAACCCCTCTCTAGCTCCGCTACTTTTTGAGACTATTAAATCCACCCATCTGCACCTTTGTTCTTTAGCCACTACTACTATCTAAAAAATAAAATGTTCCCCGTCGACGGTATTCGTTCTCAGCTCGAGTGGAACTCTTCTTTGACCACTGAACATGGCGCTTCTGTTACCGGTGACAATAAGAACAGACGCAAGGCAAGTCTTTTATCTCATATCGATATACCGTTTTTTGCACTCCTAATACCAACACCTTTCTTCAGACCTCCATTATCGCCACAATTGGTATATCTATCCTCATTGCAACTTGAACGCGCCGTCTAATCATCTCATACAAATAGGTCCCAAGGTCAACTCTGTTGAAAAACTTGCCGAACTGAGACGCGCTGGTGTCAATGTTGGTACGCCATCGTCTTCGTATCGGAGACTTTTTCAGGCACTTATTCGTTCATCTCTAGTTCGTATGAATTTCTCCCATGGCTCATACGAGTATCATCAAAGTGTGATCGACAACACCAGGAAGATGGTCGCTGGTCCGTGTAGATTTCGGACTTGTCGCGCGTCTTGAATGCTAAAATAGGTTGCTCTCCCTCTTACAGAGGATCCCAATGGTCGCCCTGTTGCCATTGCATTGGACACCGTAAGTCCTGATTACACCATAATTTAACTCAGACTTTTTTAATTTCTTTCCGAAATTTATGCAGAAAGGCCCTGAAATCCGCACGGGCGCGACCAGAGAGGGAAAAGACGTACGTCATAGATAATTATTACCTCCATCAATATTCTGATAGGAGCTCTTTTCAGTGGCCCATTTCCGCTGGCCATGAATTCATCGTGACCACCGACACAAAGTTTGCTGAGGCAAGCGACAGTCAAATCATGTTTGTCGACTATGTATGCTTTCTAATACTTTTAAACTTTTTGCCCAGACCCTTTCATCTCACACACTTCCTCTCACAGACCAATCTTCCAAAAGTTACTGCCCCTGGCAAACTCATCTACGTCGATGATGGTATTTTGTCCCTTCTCGTCCTCTCCATTGATGGACCAAATGTCCGTGTTCGCGCTATCAACTCTGGCAATATTTCATCCCGCAAGGGTGTCAACCTCCCAAAAACCGAGGTCGATCTCCCCCCTCTCTCCGAGAAGGATAAGAAAGACTTGGAATTCGGAGTGAAGAATGGCGTCGACATGATTTTTGCTTCATTCATTCGAAAGGGTCAAGACGTCACGGACATTCGCACCGTTCTCGGACCAGATGGCGCTAATATCAAGATTATTGTCAAGATTGAGAACGAGCAAGGTGTTGCTAACTTTGATGAAATTCTGAAGGAGTGCGACGGTGTTATGGTGGCTCGTGGTGACTTGGGTATCGAAATCCCAGCTAGCCAAGTGTTTTTGGCTCAGAAGATGATGATCGCGAAGTGCAACATTGCTGGAAAGCCTGTCATCGTCGCAACCCAGATGTTGGAAGTAAGTGTTCATTTTCTTACATCTTTTGTCGAGAAGCGTACTTATGTCCACCTTTTTAGTCCATGACGGTAGAGCGACTTCATCTTGATAATAGGAAAGCTGCTAACAGTTACTTTAGTACAACCCAAGACCCACGCGTGCTGAGGTTAGCGATGTCGCCAACGCTGTCTTGGATGGTTCCGACTGTGTCATGTTGTCGGGAGAGACCGCCAAGGGCGCCTATCCCATCCAATCAGGTATGTACGCTTGGCTGTGAGAGACAGAAGTAGGCTGACAATGGGTTAGTTCTCATGATGGCTGAGACCTGCTTGCTGGCCGAGGCTGCCATTTGCTACCCACCTCTATTTGATGACATCCGCTCGATCCAGCCTCGCCCCACGGAGACGGCGGAGACTGTTGCGATCGCTGCTGTGGCAGCTGCATCAGAGCAAGGTGCTAGCGCCATCATCGTGCTGTCTACAAGTGGCAACACTGCGAGACTCGTGTCTAAATACCGACCGGCTGTGCCTATTATTACAGGTAGGGAAACTCACATTGTTTATGATGAGAGCACGAGTTGTTAAACCACATACCAGTAACCCGGAACCAGCAGACTTCTAGGCAAATTCACTTGCATCGTGGTTGCTACCCATTCTGGTACCCTGAGCCCAGAGGTATTGAAGGACACCAATGGCAGACTGATGTAAGTTTTGAAAGATAAGAACATGTTTATCTATCAGTTTATTGACGGATGAACAGGTGGACAATCGAATCCGATATGGATTGCGCAATGCGCTCAGCCTCGGTATTATTACACCTGGTTCGACAATCATTGCAGTACAAGGCTGGAAGGGTGGACTTGGACATACGAACACCTTGCGAATTTTAACAGTGCCTACTGACTCTGCTGACTTGGAATTGCAACCACTTGGATCCCATTGAAAAAATTATTTAGAATAGTGAATCGTAAAGTCTTTTGTCCGCACACATACAAGTAATACTCTCTACATACACATGAATGAATTGAAAAGGATTGATGATGATGGACGCTAAAAGGAGATAAATTATTATTTAAGAAATAATTATTTGGATTGTTGTAAGTTTGTAAATAAAGCTCGAAAGGGTTTCTGGTCAGATACTTGTTTTGCAAAAAAAACTAACAACTCGCTACTGGGTCACACAAAAGCTGTGGACTCAAGTCCCTTCCCCTCGCCCCTTTCCTCCTTCATTCTCTCTCTTTTTTCCTTTTTTTCCTTTGCTGCATGCATGGCATCCTCTGCTTATTTTCCAAAAACACGCCAGAACGGTCATCATAGAGGTCGTTTGTCCATTAGCAACGCTCTCCCAGTATATTCTCCCTCTTCAACAAATTCTGCTGTTCAGGAAAAGTGGGCCAAGAGGAATCAACGTTCACCATGGATAATTCCAATCTCAATACGTATCCCCGGACTGCGAGTTGCACGTATTCGCCTATTTTTCATCAATCCTCGGCGGTTACATGATTTCAGTATGAGGTGTTTTGGAAGGAAAAGGGGTTCATTGCTGTTTGGTCTGCTCGTTCTTCTCCTTTTCTTTTTTGCTTTCGCACTAGCAAAACGTTTTGGTTCACATGCCAAGCAATGGCCAACACCATTCAACGGAGAGGCCTCAACGCTCATCTTTAGAAGGGAGGATTTGCAGCGAATATGGCAGTGGGAGGTGGCGAGTGGGCACTACCCCAGTCGACAGAGTAGTATGTTCATTGGTTTTATGCCCTTCTTTCAATTTTTTGTGTCTTACAACACTCCCAATACAGTACCAGAACAAATTCGCCTCACAGCACCCATTCAAAATCCAGCACTCCCACCAAGGCGGTCTTCAGAAACCTCAAAGAGTCCCTATTCTTCCACTTCCCGTGGCACAGGTCTGAAACGCGTGTACTTGGACATTCAAACCTCTCCTATCAATGCTGCATACCCTCCACGACCTGTACCAGGAAGCATTGCTGATTTGGATGTTGTGATGGAGCACTGTGATTTCTCGGGTAACAACGTATGCCATCCACATTTTAGCATGTTTCCTCACATCAACTAACACAATAATATCCTCAGTACGTTCGGGATTGCTTAGAAGTGCTTCGTGTTGGTGCAGGTTTGGATAATGGAAAACATGTTCGTCGAGGCAACCTTGATGACTGGAAATACATCTACGTCGAGCAGCCTGACAACGCGACACATGTTCCAAGAGGCTATGACGGGGACTCTGATCCGGCGCGGGATGATTACAAGCTCACTCCAACCACAGACCCCTCAGACCCGGACGCAGGTTTAACCAAGAAACGGGGAGTAGAATGGGAGGCACCACCAGTCAGGCTACCAAAACGGGTCCGATACCAGTCGCCAGCTGAAGATCCATCACAATGCGACTCGGAACACCCTAGAATCTTCCACATGTTTTGGACGGGCCCATTCACCGATAAACCTTATCTTGCGATTCTATCCTTCCTTTTCACTCAAAACACCGGTCTTCACTATGAGACATATCCACAAGAGGGTGTTTGCCGGCCACAGTTCTGGCTCTGGATCAATCCCGGACCCGCTGCGGCTGTTCCAAACCCCACTGCTGTTCGAGAAATGTTTGCTCAATTGAAGTCCAACCCCTGGGCATCTCCATTCCTTCATCCGCGATTCAAAGACATCATTCAATTCAAACTTTGGAACACAACAGAACAACTAGACGGGGTCCCAGAGCTGAAGGATGAATGGCGATCGCGTAACCTGTTTAATTCGGGTGGTAACATTATCAACGCCAAACTCAAAGAGACTCAGGCAACACCAGACGAGAATGCAACAACATCTGCCAAATTCAAGTCCACTTCCAAAGCTGATGACATCGTCAACCGGACAGGCTCCAAGTCATCGTCCACATATGATCGCTTATCAGTCATTCTGTCTGACATGGCGCGCTTTATTTTATGCCATCGCTTTGGCGGCATCTATCTGGACGCGGACACAATCTTCCTGCGAGATTGGGAGGAGCTGTGGGGATGGAAAGGAGCATTCGCATACCGATGGTCTCGGCTGCAGAAATACAACACTGCCGTCCTCCACCTCAATAAAAACTCTGCGCTGGGCAAGTTTCTCTTCCGGACTGCATTGAAGAACGATCTGGACTTCCACCCAATGACTGTATCGCGATATACGAAGGATGCCTATACCGAAGGCCTGCTTCTCCGCCTCCCTGACGCGTTGTTCGATTCTGCTTGGTTGACAACTGAATTCCACCAACATGACCGACCGCCTCAACCATTTTTCACCAAGTGCGACATTTTGCATTTCCTTCTCTTCGTTTATCCTGTCTAACCACACATCCCTTTCAAGCTTTGAACAGTTCTTTGACACACCCGCTACAGATAGTGCTGCTCCTTCAGCTCTAGGGTTTGAAGGTTTCTTTAGAGGCGCCTACTCGTACCACTTCCATAATTCATGGTAAGATCCTCCTAGCAACTCTTCGGCAAAAGCTTAAACCATAATTTACCCTAGGTGGAAACCTTTCGACCCTGCTCGAAACTGGCCCGATTTGGGGCCACGATTCAAGGAAGGAGAGCATATTGCGAGGAGAAATTTGCGGGAGGCTGCTGCTAAAAAGGGAATAACTTCGCCTATACGCTACGAAGACAACCACGACAGCGTGACAGACGACAGACGAGATCTAGACTGGTCAACAGTGCTAAAACGAACCTTTGAGGCGTACGTTCGCGGAGAACGACCGAACATGTATGGAGAGATGATTCACTGGTGAATGAGGGCAACGTAAAATATGTCCTTTGGTATGCTTCTGCGATCTCCTGGAGACAGTTCCGGACAAAAATTTGGCAAGACAGATATCTATGAACGGATTAATGACTGACTTTCTCGGAACGATATTTTGCGTGGTATACATTCTCCTATATTATGTATACAATGTTCTTCATGACCACAAAGTCTAGAGGCCTGCCCATTATTCTTTTTATTTCTTTCATTATTCCTCTAGACAAATGACAATACCTTCATCGAACCATTTTCATTTTTTCCCCCAACTTTTGTTTCTCCATCCCTGACGTTTGCCCCTTCCCACTCGACCCTCGTCCCTTTTTACAGCCATATTTGACAATTTGCACACTTTTATTTCTAGTTGACCCTTGCCTTTTTGCATACTCACTGTACTAATACTTTACCCTTACGGATACATCTTCCCGACCAGCAGATTAGCGGATAATAGCCATTGCCCCTTTCCCCTCCTTTTGTGGTATACCCCTCGTTGGTGCTCATATCATTATAACAAATCTATATCCATTATAATCAGTACGTGTTCCTTCCGACGAGAACTCATGACTGCGTTTTCATATTCAAGATGCGCTTGTTTCGCTCCCTATGAGAGGTGATAGGAGTAGTGCCAAATTCCCACGTAAAGTCAATAGAACCTGGGCAAGTGCCTCCGCTGCGATTGCAGGATGCACTGAAAATGACCGAACTTCCTTACGAGTCGGGACCACTCGTCATATACTCTGAAGCATTGCGAGATTGAATAGCTATTTATAGCACTGATGGTACAAAACACCCAATAGAATGACGTCCTATATAACGTTATAAATCAACACCGAGCAAACCCCCTTTTCATTCCAAAGATGTTTATTGATTCAACCTGGCCTGGGCAAGATTGACCGTGTCTTTGAGGTCTTTAATGACAGCTGTAGGATCCTGTGCGTTGAAAATGGCTGTGCCTGCCACAATCACGTTGCTGCCTGTAATGACCGTTAATACAATTCTTTGCAAGGCTGCACGGCCAATTTCCAAAGATATGTGAATAGAAACCCTGCTCGTACCTGCATCAGCACATACACCGATCGTCTTCGGGCCAACACCCCCGTCTACCTCGATATCTTTATCGGGGAAGCGGCGACGCAGTTCCGCTACCTTAGGGACACAACGTTCTATGAATTTCTGCCCACCACGGCCTTTTTAGCGTAGCACCGCAATGCAAAGTCGGAAATGGAGATGTAATTAAAATATGTGTTTTAAGGTTTTAGCAATGCGTCGTTTGTATTACAGAGTAACCGCACCTGGGTATACTGTCATGACAAGCAGCATGTCTGCAGCTGTGCCGACTGCGTCTGTGATCGCGGTTGAGGGTGTGTCGGGAGAAATGGCAACACCTGCCTTCATGTTTCTGCCATGGATCTTGCCGATAAGCGACAATGGGTCATCTGCGGGAGGGCAATGAAAGTTAATGTCCTCGATTAAACCCCTTGATGCACGGATAAATACCTGTTGCCTCGAGGTGAAAGCAGTACAAGGAGCCACCGGCGTCTGCGATATCATCAACCCACTGTGATTCGCCTGTGGTCATGGATAAAATTCCAGGGAGAGTTAATAACTGAATATACCTTTTCGGGTTGAGAGACCATCATATGGCAATCCATGAAGATATCTGGAATGCTTTTGTGAACACATGAGAGGATTGGTGCACCTGAGAGATGATAAACAATCAGTGGGCAATGATTTGTTTCGAGCTAGTTCACCCATGGTAATATTTGGTACAAAATGCCTGATATAAAGTTAGACCAACTATAACGAAGGTTTATTTGAATGCGGGCTGTACCCGTCCATAATATCTATTCAAGATAAAATAAAAAATATATGAGAAAAGGAGATATACAGATAAGACCAATGTATATGTTTGACTTGCCCATATGCAGCCATTCAGCGCCTCCACTGATCATTCTTTTGCATTCTGCAGTTAATTGACCGAAATCAGAAGCTAGAACTGACGGCGAGATAATTGCTTTAGGCATTTGAGAGATTGTAATAAGTAAAAGATTGAAAGACAAGTGATGATAGATTGACCAACACGGTTACTGCCTCCGATCATTGCCCTACTCCGCATTACCGAGCGTGTCTCCCATGCAGACTCCACTAACACAGGGTCATAACAACCTCAACGTCATTTCTTGAGAGCACTGCCTTTCTCCAAATTCCTATAAGTAACCCCAAATTTTTATTTTATTCACTCCTCATTGACCTCATCATCACTTACACATACCCAAATAATTTTACCATGCAATCCAAGATCTTCACTGCTATCTTCCTCGCCCTCTCAGCCGTGCTTGTTGCTGCTACTCCTCAGCCCCTCATTACTCCTGCTCCCGTGGCTGAAGTTCAACTCGAGGCTCGTCGGGGTAAGCATTGGTCATTCAAATCACCAGAGATACATTTAACTAAATTTACTGCCAACAGTGGACAGTATCATTAGCGTAGTAACAGGTGGTGGTAAGTGGATCTGCTCCACTCAGTCGAGGGCTTTGAGCTGATATGCTCTTGATAGCTGGGTCTGTTTTCAGTCAAGTCACTGCAGGTGCTGGTAGTGTTGGTGGAGATGCTTTGAGCCTTGGCAATGGTCTCTTCCAAACAGTTACATGTACGTCCCTTGCCTCTTCACCACTCTTTTCAACCCGTTAACAACTTTTTCTTGCACAGCTATTGGTGGCCAGGCTGTTACTGTTATTACAAGTCAAGGAGGAAACGCCATTACCCTTGCTGCCTCAGGCTTTGGAGTTGTGACCTCAACATTTGGTTCAGTGTACACCGTCGCCACCGCTGCAGCTGGAAATATCACCAAAACCCCAAATGCTGCCCCAGCACCTTTGGCCTCTGTCTCAATGCCCCTATGCTTTGGTCTCTTGACAGTCCTTGTCTCCACTCTTATGGGTGCTTTCATTGTCATCTAAGCCACTGAGCTTGACTATAACGCTATCCTCGACCCCTTCGTAGAGATGCGTGTGTGTCTAATTTTAGCACACCATTACCTCACTTCGGTCCCACCTTTCTAGATACCAGACCATTCCAATAACAACATCCAATAGCAACCTATACCCAGAGACATTTATAGCTACATCGTTATATATTATATACATTCGACAGTTCTACCCAATAATTTTATCGACTTACAAAGTCCTTATCTAACACAAATTTATGCCACGCTCCTCTGTTTCTGACGGCCTTACTCCTGCCACACTGCCAAGCATTGATATACGGACGTCCATCCACACATGATCTCAATATGATCTTCAACATGACCCTGTTATTGCCTTTGCTCTTTCCCCTTCTTTCCTTCGAACTGGTCTCGATATGAGATATTGTTCTTCAATTCACCTCATCTTAATTTTTACACCTGGAGCTTGCATGTTTTATAATGCTGTAAGGTCTGACCAAAGTCTCATATAACCTCCGCGAAACCTTGGGGAATCTGGTGATGTGCGCACTTACCGAAACCCAACAACCGTTGCCGAGCCCTGTATGGAACGTAACTTTATGATAACAACTTAGGGACTTGGACAGTGGGACTTCTTGATGCTCTCTGATACTGCCTACCAAACCTTCGGTTTTGGTTTTTCTTTCATTTCTTCTTCCACCATCTCCCCCTACTTTGAACTAGACAGCGGCTGGTCCCGCTTTGTATTCTTTTCTTCTTTTAATAATTTTTTTTCTAATTGCTCTCGTTCTTTGCTTTCTTTTCTCCGTGTCGAGGGCCATCTGGTTTACCTCTGACCTGTAACGTCATTCGGAGTCGACCGAGGAGACACTACTTTTTGAGTCGAGATGCGATTCACGACATTCATTACGATTTCAAGCATTTTGACAGCTGCGCTCTCGACATCCAATGTCGCAAGCTCATTGCAGGCTCGTCAAGGGGAGATTGTGGTCCTCAGCAGTCCTTCCATCACAGAAACGAGCTCCAATAGTAAGTCCTTCGTTCTGGCCCACAGCCCCGCGTTCGATTATAGATAATTATTCACGGGCACTATTTTGCAGTTAGGATAGTAGATTTGGAAGACCAGCAAGTTTTTTTTCAGCTGCAGTTGAATGGAGGTAAGCAAGCGGTTGAGGAATGTCCGAGCGTTACACCGCGTTCGCGATGTTGATCAAATTCTTTTGAAGCGACGCCTGGTACATCGGCCTTCAATAAGTTCACTCTGCGATTACAATCTATCCAACAGGAATGTAAGTTGCTTGCAGAAAATTCAGCCTATCAAAATCTCAAAGTACTCTTCAATGCAGTGCAACAGCTTTTGAGCGGCGTCGCATCTACGTCTGCCAATAACCCAATTTCGACTGACCTTCCAATTCCATTGCCATCCAGTTCCGAGTCCGTACCATTGGGCTCGACTTCGGTAACGTTGTCAGAGTCGGCTGTAACATCGAGCTTCACCACTTCAACTGTAATCTCATCCTCTGTTGGTGCGCACTGTTGAAACATGACAATCCTCGTTATTCTGACCTCATCTTTCAGTCATTACTACAGAGACCACAGTTACAGAGCAACAGGGCACATCTCTGATAGTTGTAACATCCCAAGTCACATCTTCAACAGTCCAAGTAGTCACGATTCAAACGACAGTAGCCAATCCTCCTCCTACCTCAACAGGGGTCGCGAGGACCTCAGCACCAACGTCTGCCGTTTCGTCTCGGTCACGAGCGACAATAGCTGTGGCATCTGAAACCCCAGTGACTTTGGCCTCCTTCTCAACTACCTCGGTGCCATCTTTTCCAACATCGTCAGCTGTATCAACTCCAGTGGCAACCGTATCAAGCCCACCTATAATGAGCCAGGTTTCAACGAGGCTCGAAGTCTCTGGAAATACAAAGTAAGCCATACGCTTTCCTTGATCCATTGCGCGCTAAAATGTTATGTTTAGAGATAAAAGTGTGACAATCATCACATCAGGGACCTCTTCACAGTTCGCGAACCAATGTCGAGGCTTGGTCGCGGCCTTGGTCCTCGGTTTCTGGTTATGGACATAGTTATCTTTTTTTAAACCCCCCTCCTTTCAAATTTTGGACACTTTTGTTTTTTGGGTCAGCAATTGGACTGTTAGGTATCACCCCGCAATTGAGACGCGTTGATTTGTTACGGTAGAAACGCAGTGAACAATCGCTAATGAATAGTATCATATTGAATGAACGATTTATGGTAGACAGACTACGATTGCCTTAAGCGTCGGACATGTCTTTGTTGGTCTGAAAAACAGTCAGCAAGGCATACTTGTAACAATTTAGGGACGTACATGGGGGTTGAAAAATAGAGAGTTGACGCCCCAAGGGAAGGGCTTGCTCCTCCTGTTCAAGAAATCGTAAGCAGGGGTCTCTGGCATAACACCGCCATTCTCGTGCTTGATGTGTTCAACGTGGGCAGCATGTTCAACCTCGGCATTGTAAACCCAGGCGACACAGACAGCAACTGTTGCATGGTCAGCATCCATAAGAATGAAAGACTTCTAAAATACTTACTGCCAGGAATGCAGACATAGTAACTGCAACAAATAAGCCTGAGTAACTGAACGACAGGTGCCTACGTGAAGTGTGCATACCTGATTTTCCTCCAGAGATCGGTGGTTTCTTAAAACGAGTTAAATCATGGAAATTTAATTGTTGATAAATAGAACTCACGAGCAGCGTGATGCTGGAGAGCCTTGTCTTCAGCAAGATATTTCTCGAGGGCGCTTTCGCCGGTGGTGGCGAAATTGCGGCGTGGCACAGCTCTGGTAAGCTGTCTAACTGAGGAGCGAGCAGCAAACAACATCCTGATGATATTCCGAACTCTAAAGAGGGATTGAAGGATCTATGAGCTTAAAAAAAGAGAAAAGACGATGTCGTTGAATGTGAATGGGTCATTTCGGAGAAGGTGAACCTTGTTTGTATTTGTTTGAATTTAAAGATATCGCGTGCAAGGACGCGTCACCTTTCAGATCATATGTAAGTCTAGTAGGAACAGGATTTCTGCTGAACTTGATCTTTCCCTTCTCCTCCATACAATGGTCCGTCCTCAATCTTCAGCAGCTGGTGTCCTCGCGTTACTTCAGGAACCAGACCCAATCTTCAAACAACATGCTCTCAAATCTTTAAATTCAATCGTTCCTCAGTTTTGGGCAGAGATATCAGAACAAATCGCATCTATGTACGTATATCATTGTATTGACCCCACGCATACTCATTATGTATAGTGAGGCGTTGTATGAATCAGAAGAACTACCTAAACCGGCTCGTGACTTGGCTGCTTTAATTGCGAGCAAGGTCTATTACTTCTTGGGCGAGTACGACGAAGCCCTTTCTTTCGCTCTCGGTGCGGGGAACGCGTTTCAAGCGGAATCTCGCGTTGCTGGCTCCGAGGAATACGTCGAAACTATGATTTGTATGTTGGACCTTTTATATCTGACCCTATTACCCATCGAATAACTCATTCGCACAGCTAAGGCTATTGATCAATATATTAAAGCACGGAACGATGAGCAGTCAGGCAAGACAGATAAGATTGACCCTCGACTTGCATCGACTATCGAGGGCATCTTCGCTCGGTGTATCAGTGAAGGCGAACTAAAACAGGTGCGTCATCTCCTTCGAATTGATGTTAATCGCATCCCTGATGTTTCCATATAGGCCATTGGTATTGCTTTGGAAGCCCGCCGCCTGGATATCATCTCCTCCGTTTATTCACAAACTAAAGACGTTTCCCTTCTGTCTTATGCGATGGAAGGAGCACTCGATACCGGTTTCCCTCTTTCGTACCGCGATCAAGTCCTCCGATTCCTCTTCCCTCTCTTCCCTCAGCTAACCGCACGAGACGGTTCCCCACACGCACACGCGCTGACAAGACTTTTGATCACTCTAAGTGACCCCGACCTTACAACACCCCTTTTGACCTCCCTTGTAGTCAATGAGCCTTTGTTGGCGTACCAGTTTGCTTTCGATCTTGTCGAAGGAGGTTCCCAGGACTTCTTAGAAACACTCAAATCTATGCTCCCTGGTGGTGATGAGGTGAGGATACCATTTATTTAAGCACTTTGCCTAACTCATTCATTATCATTCAGGCAACTAAACCCATTTACGATAAGCTGAAAACTATTCTCACGGGAAAAGAAAGTGTCAAGCTTTACCGAGAATTCTTGAGGAAGAATAACCAGACCGACATGCTCATCCTGAAAAACACCAAGGTACAGGTTTCATACCTATATGCCGCATTGTTTGATTCTCATCACCAACCCAGGATGCGTTGGAACCCCGATCGTCCATTTATCATACTGCGTTGACCCTCCAAAACGCATTTATGCACGCTGGAACAACGACCGACGTCTTCCTCCACGAGAATCTCGAATGGTTACTGTTGGCTTCCAACTGGTCCAAATTCTCGGCTACTGCTGCACTCGGTGTAATTCACAAGGGATATTTCGAACAAGGAAAGACTATCTTGAATCCATATCTCCCACAAGCTTCAGGAGAGAGCAACATCGCCGGCGCTAATTTCTCTGAGGGAGGAGCTCTATATGCGCTTGGTCTGATTAATGCCGGTTGCGGAAGTGATGTCACCAGTTACTTGCGGGAAGCGCTTCGAGCTGCACAAAATGAAGTTGTTCAGCACGGCGCTGCTCTTGGCCTTGGTGTAGCGGGTATGGCTTCGAAGAGTATGGAAGCCTTCGACGACCTGAAGACCGTCCTCTTCAGCGACTCGGCTGTTGCCGGTGAGGCTTCAGGCTATGCCATGGGGCTCATCATGCTGGGAACCGCTGCATCCGAGCCCGTCAGAGAGATGCTTCAGTACGCTAGGGAGACTGCGCACGAAAAAATTATTCGTGGTCTGGCCATGGGTGTTGCCTTCATTTTCTATGGGCGCCAGGAAGAAGCGGATGAAACTGTCAAGCTTCTACTGGCGGAGAAGGTATATTTTTCCTCTTGTCACCTTGATCTGCATTGACAAATTTCTCCCAGGATCCCATTCTCCGTTATGGTGGTGTTTACACTCTCGCCCTCGCCTATGCTGGAACTTCAAATAACGAGGCCGTTCGAAAATTGTTACACATCGCAGTTTCTGACACCTCTGATGACGTTCGAAGGGCTGCGGTCACTGCGCTTGCCTTCTTGCTCTTTAAGAACCCTTCGCAAGTCCCTCGAGTTGTTCAACTCTTGAGCGAGAGCTACAACCCCCACGTTCGCTGTGGAGCAACCCTCGCGTTGGGTATTGCATGCGCTGGTACTGGATTACAGGTACGAACGCGATCGAATGTGACGAGATCAGAATGCTAATATATGTTTGTTAGGATGCTGTCGAGATTCTAGAGCCCATGACAAAGGACAGCGTTGATTTCGTTAAGCAAGGCGCATTCATCGCCCTCGGTATGATCCTCATCGAACAGTCAGAGGCGTCATCTCCCTCTCTTGCCTCTATCCGGGCTAAATATGCAAAGATCATCTCGGACAAGCACGAAGACCCTATGGCACGCTTTGGTGCTGCAATCGGTCAAGGTTTCATCGACGCGGGAGGAAGGAACGCAACCATCAGTCTCCAAAGTCGTGCCGGAAGTTCCAACACTAGTGCTATCGTTGGAATGGTCCTCTTCTGTCAGTTCTGGTACTGGTACCCTCTGGCTCACTGCGCAGCTTTGGCATTCTCTCCGACAGGCATTATTGGCCTTAATGGAGACCTCAAGGTACGCTATAGTGGGTAGTCCTTGCGGTCTGCATCTTTCTAACATACCCCATAGGCCCCGAAATTCGACTACATTTCTAACGCCAAACCAAGCCTCTTCGCATACCCGTCTTCTACGAAGCCTCCTAAAAAGGAGACTGTGGCAAAAGTGGCTACGGCCGTCCTTTCCACCACGGCCAAGGTCAAGGCCAGAGAGAAGAAGAAGGCCGCTGCAGAGGGAGAATCAATGGATATGGTAATCTATGTTGCTCATGATGACGAGAGTACATGCTCATGTCTGAATAGGACAAACCTGAAGAGGCGGATATCGACATGAAGTTGGATGAAAGCTCACCTAAGGATGGTGACGTCTCCCCTATCACACAATCTGTAGTCAACCTACCTGAAGAATCGAAGGCGTCGACCTCGAAAGCTAAAAAACCAGAGCCAACCTCAGAACTTCGACCCAATTTCTCACGAGTAACCCCCGCCCAGTTGCCTTACATCTCATTCCCATCCGATGGTCGATACCAACCTGTGCGAGCCGTTTCCTCCAAGACGCCTCTTTCCAAGACAGGCAAAGCTGTTATTGCTTCTTCTTCGACACTGGGAGTTGGTTCTGAGAAATACGCGGGTGGTGGAGGGATCTTGATTCTAGCTGACTTGAGACCTGATGAACCCGCTGAATTCATTGAGATCGAAACTGCGGCTCCAGTTGCTGCCCCTGCACCTGCGTCTCAGCAGCCCGCCGCCCCTTCAAGTTCTCGTCCTCAAGCGACGGGTCGTCATATCTCTCTGGATGATAGCGCCCCAGAAGCAGCACCACCGGAGCCATTCGAGGTCAGTTCTAAATATAATTGTCTTCGAACAAGGACGCTGATGTGATCTTCATAATAGTACCCTTTTGACAACGATACATAGATTTAAATCACGCAATCAATACATCATCCCCGTCATCATACTATGTTCTGTTTTCTTCTCTAATGCAATGTTATTTTCGGGTTTCTATCCGCTTTGTCAGCTGAGATACAGCACAGGGAATTCAAATTCACTTGAACACACTTCCTTTCTCCCACTAACATGACTAACCAGCCTACGTTGCCCCGTGTTGCGATCCTCGATGACTATCAAAACGTCGCACTCCAGGTAGCTGACTGGTCGCCTTTAAAGGATCGTGCTATCATAGATGTGTATCGCGACACCCTACTATCCAACGATGACCTGGTAAAAAGGCTCGAGCCCTATGATATTATCTGCACCATGCGGGAGAGAACCAAGTTTTTCCGGTCTTTGCTTGATAGGCTTCCAAGGTTAAGGCAAGGAAAGTTCGATATAGTCTTGAGATAGAAAAGTTGATCCATTTGGACAGATTATTGACAACCACGGGCCCTCATAATCGCGGCATTGACCTTGGTTATGCAAAAGAAAAAGGAATCATTGTATCAGGCACCGGGGCGGCAGGAAACGCTACATTGGAACATATATGGGCGCTAATCCTAGCGACCGTACGACATTTGGTGGTTGAAGACTCCAACACCAAAGCTGGAGCTCCCCAATGGCAAAGCACTCTACCATTGGGCCTGCATGGGCGGGTAATGGGGCTTGTCGGAGCGGGCAGATTTGGCTCACAAACAGCCAAGGTTAGACGATCGTCTTTAGACAAGATTGGGGAAGCTGATGGATCAATTTAGATTGCGAAAGCTTTTAATATGAAAGTAATTGCATGGTCGCCAAATTTGACGCCCGAACGCGCAGAAGCTGCTGGTGTCGAATATATAGCGACAAAGGAAGAACTTTTCAAACAAAGCGATGTCGTTTCCTTGCATCTGATTCTGTCCGAAAGAACAAAGGGCATTATTACGAAGGACGACTTTGCTTTGATGAAACCGACAGCCTTCTTTATCAATACTTCAAGAGGGCCATTGGTAGACGAAGCAGCACTCCTGGAGGCTCTCAACAATGAAAGGATTGCAGGTGCCGGTTTGGATGTTTTTGACATCGAGCCACTTCCTTTGGATCATCCGATTCGAAGGGCAAAGAGGGTCACTCTCAGTCCTCATACGGGTTATTTGAGTGATATGCAGTACAAGGTAGGTTCCAAGATTTGTATAAAAATAATTACTAAAATCATATGAAAATTAGGTGTTTTGGGGAGAAACAGTTGAGAACATTGTGAGTTTCTTGGATGGAAAACCACAACGAATTTTAAGTTGAACAATGGGATTATTATCACAAAAGAAATGTAAATTCTGTAACATATGAAGAAAGGAATCAAAAGAAGAGGGAAAAAAAGAGTGACTCAAGCGATGTGACAATATTGGATAAGATCACGAGATGAAAGAGTCACAGAATTGAAAGTTGAAGAAGGGAGGGTTGTTGGTTTTAGTGGAAATCCCAATTTCTGTTTCTTTCTCTCTTTTCAACCATCTGTGCCACTTCCAATTCACAACTTAACAGACATGGAAGCAGGAGAATCTCGTACCATGAAGGCTCGTCGTGATGGTTCGTTAGATCTTATGATCTTCATATCATTCTACTGAACGCGTTTTTCTTGATTAGCCTACAAGGCCAAAGGTGCCTTGAAGCAGGACGATCTTAGACGTCGTCGCGAAGAGCAGCAAGTTGAGATCCGAAGGCAGAAGCGTGAAGAGAATATCTCGAAGAGGCGTAACTTCCTCCCCTCTGCAGGTGCCGACTCTGATGATGAGATTGGCGGTGGCAGCTGGGACCCACCCGTGAGCCATCCCTTATTTTATATCGTGTTTCTTCGGGTTTTAATACATTCTTTCATCATAGCTCGCTGAGGAAATGATTTCTGGTGTTTTTTCTGACGATCCTGACCGTCAACTTGACGCGACCACCAAGTTCCGCAAACTTCTTTCAAAAGAAAAGAACCCGCCCATCGAGCGTGTTATCGAGTGCGGAGTTGTGCCTCGTTTCGTTGAATTCCTGAAGCATGGTCACTCAATGCTTCAGGTAAGCACATTCACTTGGTCAAATTCATTATCGATCTCACTTTTTATTCAACTTGGCATTATCAGTTTGAAGCCGCTTGGGCTTTGACCAACATTGCATCTGGAACCGCAGAGCATACTCAAGTTGTAATCAATGCCCAGGCTGTGCCAGAATTCATTAACCTCCTCTCCTCTCCCGTGCTGGATGTCCGGGAGCAGGCTGTATGGGCATTGGGTAACATTGCCGGAGATAGCCCACAGTGCAGAGATTACGTCCTTCAACAGGGCGCCCTTCGGCCTTTGCTCACTCTTCTGAGCGAAAACCACAAGCTCAGCATGTTGAGAAATGCTACCTGGACTTTGAGCAACTTCTGTCGAGGAAAGCAGCCACAGCCTGATTGGGAACTGGTACGATCTTTATCTTTCTTCTATTCGCCTTGAATGATGGATACTCATTTTGTTGTCCAGATCTCCCCAGCCCTGACTGTTCTCACCAAGTTGATCTACTCTCTCGACGACGAAATCTTGATTGACGCTTGCTGGGCTATTTCTTACCTTTCAGATGGTTCTAACGACAAGATTCAAGCCGTCATCGAATCCGGTGTTTGCAGACGTCTCGTTGATCTGCTCCTTCACCAGTCTACCTCTGTTCAAACGCCCGCTCTCCGTTCAGTTGGAAACATCGTCACCGGTGACGACCTCCAGACTCAAGTCGTCATTGCTTCTGGTGCTCTCCCTGCCCTTCTCTCTCTTCTCTCATCCCCTAAGGATGGTATCCGTAAGGAGGCATGCTGGACGATATCCAACATTACAGCTGGATCGCCACCTCAAATCCAGGCCGTGATCGACGCCAATATCATTCCTCCTCTTATCAACATCCTTTCGAACGCAGACTTCAAGACTCGCAAGGAAGCCTGCTGGGCCATCTCGAATGCCACCTCTGGCGGTCTTCAGGAGCCCCAACAGATTCGTTACTTAGTTTCCCAAGGTTGCATCAAGCCTCTGTGCGATCTCCTTACAATGATGGACAACAAAATCATTCAGGTTGCTCTTGATGGTCTGGACAATATTCTCAAGATCGGTGAACAGGATAAGCTTGCTGCAGGACCTGGCGCAGTTAACCAGTATGCCATGTACGTCGAGGAAGCTGGAGGCATGATAACCATCCACAACCTCCAACAACACGACAACTTGGAGATCTACAAGAAGGCTTTCAACATCATGGAGAAGTATTTCCCCGATGATGAAGATATCGATGCTTCTATCAGTGCTCCTGCTGTTGACGCCTCTGGTGCATTCGCTGTGAGTTTTTTCCCAGTTGCTTTCGTTTGGATCTTTGCTCACATACCCTCTAGTTCCACAGCGATATGAACGCACCTCAAGGAGGCTTCACCTTCGGCCAATGATTTTCCGGTTGTCTCCAAAAGTCGTGGTTTATTGTCTTTTCATTGTCATTTCTACTTACGATCCATATACTACTCTTGTGTAACGCATCATCATCATCGACTCACATCAGCTCAAGGCTGATAATGAATGTCTATATATTCCTTAGTCCAGCGCTCATTCCCCATTTCTTTCTTCTATGCCTCCTAGTTTTCCATCCATCAACCAGATAATTTCTCCTTACAGTTCTTTCATTCTTACTGGGTCTGGATTGCTGCAAATCTTCAAACAAAAGTCATGAACTACTACTACTCGATGATGACATGCTAGATATTGTTGTACTGTTCCTCGAGCACTTATATTTTTTTTCTTTAAACACACATACAATGTACTTTCATTCCCAATGATTTTTACGAAGCATGACCCCAGTAAAACTCTTGAGACCAATTTAGGAAAAAAGACTTGGCCGCGTGTTGCAATACTGGACAATCAATCATTGCTTGTTAGCCTTCTTTTCATGACCATCTGAGCTCGGATTGTCTACCTCAACCTCTAGCTTGACGACAAATACTCCATAGGCAACTTCAAAGAAGCATGGCCTCCCAGGTTCTACCTTTAGGTATAACCACCGGTATTCTAGTCCATGCACAGCTCAAATTCATGCTCGGTTGACAGAACTCATCGACAAGTGCATTGGCTCAACTATCTGGGTCATTATGAAAAGTGAACGTGAGTTTACAGGTACACTGATGGGGTTTGATGACTACGTTAGTGAGTATTATAATTAATGGTCGTCGAGAACCATGCCCTTAGGCGGGATGGGATATATGCTAATACACTGTGCGTCACAAAAACAGATATTGTATTGGAGGACGTCGTTGAATAGTAAGTAGGCCATAGCAGACATTACATCGTATGTCTATCGACTGATCCATGACTCTTCCAGCGAAATCACTGCGCAGGGAGTGAAAAAGACTAACCTTGCACAAACCTTGCTAAACGGAAGTAATATTGCAATGGTGCGTTCTCAGGTCTGGTTTCCAGCTCATGTGCTGATATTCATCTAGTTGGTACCTGGAAGTGAAGGCCCAGGATATTGAATTCATGTCTCTCGGTGATAGTTGTCCGGACATTTAGATTGTACAATATGGTGTGACAATCTCAAGGAAGTGGAAAAAGACTTGAAATGCATTTCAGCCAGTAAGGAGCTTCTGTCCCACTGTGAACACATCAGGAAGATAAGGTAACGGGAGGTCCACTAATTCTGCACGCTATGTATTATCAGCTCGATATATGCTTCCGGGAGTAGGACTTGACTGGCTTTTTGTTTGGATATATTCACGATACAGGTAAATCACACGCGCAATGCTTTACACTCAATTGAAGTAAAGCTCGTTTATTTTATGACGATAATAAAACAATACTAAGGGTTAGACACATGCTCGAATTTCGTGGATATGACTTTTGGACTCGAAACGAGGCCTTGATACTGGGAAGATTCTTCAAAAAGTCTAAACTGAATCAGAATTGGGACGCGTCGGAAGTTGATCACGTGAGAGGGAGACACGGAAAGAAATTTGGGATGCCTTAGGACAGGGTTTTGTATCTTGACTTGACTCTTAAATTAACTACTCTTAGGTCAAGATGACAATTCGACTTCGTATGGCTATGCATGGCATTCGCCATCGCAAAATTTTCCACATTGTTGCTGTTGACAGCAGTCTGCGACGCGACGCCAAACCAGCAGAGTTACTTGGTATTTATGACCCCCACAACCACGCCGCGCAGAATCCCCGTGTTGTTCAGTGGAGTGTCGACAGGATACGGTATTGGTTGAGCGTTGGAGCGACACCAAGCAAATCAGTGGTTAAACTGCTAGAATTGGTACGCTATGTTCATTACACCAATACACATGTTCTCAGATTCGATTCCAATATAGGGTGGAGTGCTCAAACCAGGTTCACCATACGCTTCCAGGAAAACAACTCCAAAGCACCCTGTACCATCCACTTCGGAAGCTCAAAAGGCCACGTCTGCGAGCGCATGAGCTCATCTTCATGCCAATCACACCCATGATGCAACAGTATACCGACTTTCGTTGACACCAACACTTTGTATCAGGAACTCCAACCTGTTTTCATATCCTATTCGTCACTTTATATAGCAAGTTATTGCAACACTTGTACTACAATAATGCTCCGTTCTCATATCAACAAGGTTTCGATGTCTACGTGTCTTGCTTCTTGTGACAGCTCGAGAGCAGTCAAACCGTCGGGGTCCTGTCGAAATGCGTTTTTAACTTGGATGCAGGTGAGCAAAATGGCAGGGACGAGGACACACTTTGAGATTCTTCTCGGCGCCCCGTTCTAGTAATGCTTTGACGAAGTCTGCGTGTCCCCTGTCGCATGCTAGGTGCAAAGGTGCATACCCCTACAAGTGTTTTAAGTTACGACCGTTTGACCGCGAGAATCGATCACACAGACATATTCATCCAATGCATTCAGGTCCGTGTCGGGATGTGTGTTGCAGAGATCCTCTAGACCCTTTATGTCGTTTCTGAGTGCGAGTCCATGTATTGTTTGTTCCTCATTTTTTGGAGGTGCCACCAGTGTGCTAACAGCGGTCCCGAACCCAGCGTTACCTCCCCTTCGGGATTTACTCTCTTCTTCTGATAGCCAAATGTCACCATCTGTTGAAGAACTATTGCGATCTTCCTCTCGAGACTCCAGTTTCATGCCTTCCGTCCACCCCAAGTCCTTTGCAATTTCTTGATACCTGGATTCTGCCTCTGCTTGGCTCTCGTATTTCTTGGCTACTGCAGCCCATGCGTCCCATTTCGCACGTCCAGTCATATCAAAAATGGATGGCCGTGAGGTCGTAGGGTTCTTCGCAACTGTTACGAATTTAAAAAGGCCATACAACTGTTTAGTTGATCCATGTCAGGGTGGATGTATTCAGCTCGATAGATTAAACGCAACACCTCCAGCTTGATTGTATTGGAAACCTTTGACAGGGACGATGCAGAAGAAAGGTATTCAACGGCGCTTTGAAAGCTTGCTGATCCAGGAGCAGACATATGGTGTTGAAGAAGGGATAAAAAGAGGTGCAGGAAGATATCAATCTCACAATGACTTCGATGGAGTGGATTGCCAAATGTTCCCACGAATAGGCAATAAGAGGTTTTATCAGTGAAAATAACAGGGATATATCCAATCTAACATCCAATGCAACTTGCGGGTATTACTTGCGAAGGAGATAAGTACGCGGCAAAATGTAAGAAGTAAGTAATGTATCAAATAAAGAGTGCACCATTTATTGCTCAAAACCTTCTACATTACACCAAACCAGCAGCTTTCATCGCCTGAAAAGCATCATCAGCATAAGGCTTAACATGAGAATAAGAAGAGAGGCAAACCTTCAACATCTCGATGCCAATCTTGGCGGGGCTGTCGGTGACAACCACACCTGCTCGTTCAAGGGCCTTGACCTTGTCTGAGGCAGCACCTAAAAGAACAAGAGTGAGTTCTTATCACTTAAGCGGTATGAACAGGTCTAGTACCCTTTCCACCAGAGATGATGGCACCTGCGTGGCCCATACGACGACCGGGTGGTGCAGTGCGTCCTGCAATGAAGCCAACAACGGGTTTGGGGTTCGCCCGTGTCTTATTGTACCGCTCGAGGTATTCGGCGGCCTCCTCCTCCATCGAGCCACCAATTTCGCCAATGATCACGATACCTGTGTGTTGAAACATACTTTGTTAAAAACTTTACCTCGATTCACTGAGTACGTCACGAACCCTCGGTGTTAGGATCTTCTAGGAAGACTTTGATGACGTCGACATGTTGAGTTCCGGGGAATGGGTCACCACCGATGCCGATGCAAAGGGATTGACCGAGTCCAACACCAGTGGTTTGTGCAACGGCCTCATATGTCAATGTACCGGAACGGGAGACGATACCTGAACATTGCTCAATCCATGTGATATATAATATAGGAGAAATAAAACACACCAATCTTTCCAGGTTTATGAATATGGCCTGGTTGGATGCCCATTTTGCAGCCCAATGGGTTGATTACTGTTGAAAGAAATATTTTAGAAAACCGAGGGCACAGGGTCCGAGAAAATGGCGCGTAATTCATCCATCTGCAATCCCATCAGGGACGTCAAACACGCGGGGCCTGCATGTTTGGAAGCATAGATATCAAGGGAACAGACGTACCTCCCGGGCAATTTGGACCAACGAGCCTGGAACGTGATTGGCTTTTGAGTGCGTTCATAACCTATCATCGAGAAGGGTTAGGTAAATTGAGTATCGAAGCCATGAGCTCGTTGCGCACCTTAATCTCATCTGCCTGAGGAATACCCTCCGTCACGCAGACAATCAAGCCAATCTCGTTCTCAATGGCTTCAATGATGGCGTCAGCTGCTGTGGGTGGTGGCACATAGAGAATAGTAGCGTCGGGCTTTGTAGCTGCAACGGCCTATACAATCAATAGAACCGCTTGCGTGTAAGCAGTCGGCAGACGATGGCAGATAGTTATCACGAACCTCTCTAACACTGCCGAAGACAGGAAGACCGAGATGTGTCTGACCAGCCTTCTTGGGTGACACTCCTCCAACCATGTTTGTGCCATATGCAAGAGCCTCAGTAACATGGAAAGTTCCCTGATAAATTTCTCAGTCCGGATTCTTTGGTGCATATTCACGAAAAAGCTTTACCGTCTTTCCTGTCAAGCCCTGGCATAGGACTTTGGTATCTTTGTGAATAAGGAGGTTTTTGACGGTGTCGGCGTAACTTTTACGAGACGCGGATGAGGAGAACGTCCGGCGTCCCACTTATCCCGCAAAGGCGTCAGATAAAGCACATGAATAGGATACAACTGACTGACCATTAGACCTTACTGACTGGCCAGCACAACGGAGCATTGTAGACATATGAAAATTCTAGGTATTTGTGACAGCAAATCACCGAAAACACAACGTCAGGCATGATAGCACGATATTTGCAATTGTTTGCTTTAAATTCTTTTCTTGGTTGAGTTGGACCATTGGAGGAGATAACCGACTTTTGCCTTTTGCTCTCTTCTATCCAAAAAAAAGGACTCAATGTCAATCAAATCATCCAATAAGTGCATTTACTAATTCTTAGAATAATCAACATTTTGAATCAATTATATCTGCATGAATAGTATATCACAAATACAGGGGGTGTCCGTACAAAATTAGCTGCTGTTCCGATTCATTCAAACCCTTCGTAACTCTAAATCCCTTGCCTTCTTCGGTCTCTAGTTTTTCGAGAGGCTCTGTCGAAATTGAGGACTGCGTATTTGACTTTGTCGAACTGGCGACTGTGAATAGCACTGATTTCGGGAGACTCGGTAAGCGACATGAAAGAGAGTGACTACTCGGTACATACACATTCATTTCTTGCAAGAACTGGGTGCGCGATTGTGCGGGAGGGACACTAGGCGGCAAAGCTTCGAGCGCCTGAGGCAACCAAGTTAGTAATTGATTCGGCCACACTTGTGCCAGCCCGCGGAAGATGGAAACAATGGTGGAGGACGAGTCTTCTGGGAAGTCACCAACAACTCCCTTGAGTACCAAAGTTGCCAATTGTCCACCGTATTGGTTGACTGACGCCTGGATGGCCTTCGCATATAGCGGGAACTTGGGGGGTGGAGAGCTCGACTGTCGGGGATCCAAACAGTCATGGGTTACAACGCCGCGGAAGAAGTCTAGTGTTGCGAATACGATATCACTATGAACGACATCGAGGCCGGACAAAGCGGTCTGGAAAGCGATCGGGAATGAAGCCGAAATGAAAAATACATCAGGAGCTACATTCATTAGCTGGAGTAGCATTTGAAGGTAATCCTCAAGCACTGCAAATTTTGACGTTAGGTAAAGTCATCCAGGCTTCAAAACTTGCTCGTACCATCAGGTATCTCGCCAGGGGTATTGGTTTGCAGGAGCTCCCCAACTTTATCGGTGCTTCTCTCAAACAACTCCTGGACGGCCGCACGGAAAGCTGGTTCTTTTTCATGTCCAAAGCGACCAATAAATTTGCCTGCAATCCACAAGAAGCTTGGGAACCCGGTTGCTTGGAAGGCAAGGGACATGCGTGCGATGACAGAGGTTGCGAGAGGGAAAATCGACTTTCCGAAGAGATCAATACCGCGTCGCAGGACACGAGTTGCTCGCTCCGCAAGATCGTAGTTCAGGCCGTATGTCGTTAAGAACTGGTCAAATACGCCCCATGCCTCGGTAGCAGTTGTTTGACACGCAGGTGGTAAATCTTCTCCGTATCCCTGAATAACATGAAGCATCGTCTCCAAATTCTCTAATCCATCTGGAATTTAAGTCAGCTCCAAGTTTATCTCCAAAATACGACGGCACCTACTTCCAACTTCATCTACCTCGGCCTTTGTAGGAGTGGTAGTTTTGTTAGAGAAAGCGTGGACTTGGGCAAGAATGTCGACAGAGAATGTTCTGAGGGACTCTGCTGCATGAGCCATGGGCATTGCGGAAATGACATATGCGATGGCTTCGTAGACTTGGCGTCTGTCTTCTTGTTGTAACTTGGGTCCAACAGTCGTGAGGAATGTGTGCAACGTCGGTAAGAACTCGGTAAGATGCTATCCAGACCATGAGAATAACACAAAAAAGGGGCTACACGAGCGCTTACTTGTCTGCAATCCTGGCACAAATACTTCAACGCCTGGCCAGCTGCAGCGTTGACCTCCTGATCCGCATCTTCGAAACCTGCGGCGATATATTGAAGCTGAAATTGGATGTATTGCGGGTGGTCGTTGATCCATTCGGTATAGCGGGCGAGGATTAAGAGTGCAGCGTACTTGACACGCGGATGGTTGGGAAGCAAGGGGATCAGATCCATAATTTTCGGAACCGCGTTCTCGTCCTTGAGGTCAATCTCTGCCCCCATGGAGCGCATTGCAAAGAGGGGAGCTTCGATTTCCTGCCACGACACATCGGCGCCTCGAGCAAGCGCAGCGGTAATCAGCTGATAGGCTGTTAATAGGCAAGTCTCTGTTCGAAGAACGAAGCAGCAATCTTTCAAAGTATCACCCATAACATGTCTGAAAGACCGGAAGTTCTCTGCTTCCTGGCCAGTCAATGGGTTCATGTCAGGTGGGAAGACGAGATGTCGGATGATAACACCCATAAGTGACTTGAAGGCTTCGATGAACAATGGTGGTATTGAAGTTTTTTTGCCAATGACCTGTGCGAGGCGCATCCAGAATGGGAAAGTGATTGGAACAATGTCGAGGTCGGGGTATGCTGCGCAATCGCCAATTGCTTCGACAAGGGGGAAAAAGGTTTCCGTGTGTTGCAAGAGGAGCATTCGATATGTCTCCCCTGCTTCCGAAAATATACGAGCAAGGCCTTTGATTTTTTCTGGGTCATCCCGATCTTTAGCGAGCATTGGACGCAACGCGATGATGCGAGGTACGAGAAGTTCGATAACAGACATGTTTTCGTCGATTTCTTGGGTTTCGTGAATCATTTGGCAGATCACGTCCACTGCAGGGTCAAACAACTCTTCCGAATTCAAAGCCTCAAAGGCGTAGGCCAGGAGGGGTGTTTCAGCGAGTTCACTCACAGGGATCTCCCCAGCGACCAGCCATGCATGTAAGCAAAGGAAGATTTGTGTCTGCACCTGAGACGTCACCCCTAAGCAGTTGTCAATGTTTAGCGCTGGAGTAAGTTGAATAGGCGACGATAGGAACGGCATACCTGCGGCAGTTAAATACAAAATGAGGAGCTCCAAAACTTTTTGCGCATTAGCGGTTAGTAGCTGGGGTGCCCTCTCCCTATAGTCATTGTCCTAGGGTGGGTAGGTTTGTCGAAACTTGAGTCTGAGCAAAGAACAAGTTGCAGGACGTACTGATATAGGTATCCTTGTGTTTCCGTTGACTTCATCTGGAAGCTGGGTAAGAAACTCTAACAAGGCAGGAACTGTGCTTGGATTCCCCCCAAAAGACTCGATTAGCGTTTGTACGGGATTCTCCCAAGAAGGAACCTGTAGCGCGTATCCTGCAATGGCGAGTGACAGCTGAACGATAACAGTTCTGGGACCGGAATGATATTTCGACAAAGCTGTGATCAGAGTATCGCGAAGAGGAACAAGATTTTGAGCGTCCACTTGGTTGAGGTCGTAAGTCACCTAGTAGATCGGATGATCAAACACAACAGCTTTGATCGTAGAAGGTAAGATGCCACTGACCTTTGTGCGAAACGTTTGGGCTGCGAAAAGTTTGGCTGCTGGAGGAGCCTCCGGAGAGAGGAGGAGTATGTTGCAGGCGGACCATGATTCAGGCTAGGACAAGGAGCGTTGGACACGGTCAGAGGTGTTGGTCGGGATACTGTCCACATGCGAAAGACAATTTACAGAATGCTGAAAATCCTGAAGCCAGGAGTTTGCTCTTTCTAACGATGCCTTGTCTGGTGCGCGATTGAAGACTTCAAGAGCAGATAAGACAGCTTGAATTTCTGCCATAATAAATGTTAAGAGTAAAGATGTTCGATGGAGGTTGAAGGTACAGAGATCGTTTTCATAAGACCAACTCAATAATCTCCATAACAAGCGTTTGTAGTTGTTGACAACATCATCTAACCGATCACTTGCCATAAAAAAATTATTGAAAAATCGATAATAATCGCAGAACCAGTGGTATATTATCAAAAAAAAAAACAAGGATCCGCTAACAGACTAATAGTTCAATAAAGAACTAGATACTGTGATCAGAAAGGCGAGTACTAAAAGTGATAGAGCAGTAGGGGGATATCCGTAGAAAAGGAGCGTGAGGAATTTGCAAGAACCAAGATAACGAGTGGGTAAACAGAGAGTAATTTAAGGAGGTCGTGTACATAGAAAATCGAATAGGAGAGGGGTTAAGGTTGATGGGAGATTGTCAATGTAAGAGTACCATAAAGAAGTAATACCAGATTCTACGGTGACAGGAAGAAAAAGACTTATGTTCAACGACCACCCAGGAAACCAGTCTTCTTCTTCGTAGTCTAGGCAAATATTTATAAGTGCTATTGATCTTATGAAGTAACAAGGTAGAACTTACAGAGCCCTTCTCAGGTGTCAATGGGCGACCACTCTCAAGTCTTCTCTTCTTCTCCTCAAGTTCACCACGTTGCCTGTCAAGAGCATCCTTCATCTCTTTGTGACGAGCGTATAGCTCTTCTTCGGATTGCTTGAGTTTGGCCTCTTTCTCCTGGACCTTCTGCTGGAAGACCATCTTCATCTCGGCCTCCATTTTCGCGAGCTTAGCCTCGTGCAAGACACGCTCTTCTTGGAGTCGAGCGGCAGGGCTGAACGAGAGAAATTAGTCAATAAAATCAAGAGCGATGAAAATAAATATGGTCACGCACTTGATCTCCTTGAACACAGACGAGTCCTGTGCGACACCCATGCTGAGGAGCTTCTCTGTTCGCCAGTTCTCGTAGAGAACGTCGTTGGTGTACTCTCTGAGCTCCTCCATGTATGTGCGCACCAGCATTTGACGAAGCTTGACAAAGTCGCAGTGCGACTCATTGTCAACCTCCACAATACCCCAAGGGTATTCACGTCCCCGGACCTGACGACCATCAGGAGTGTTGACGAAATGATCAGAGCCAACAACAGCAAAAGGAATCTTGCTGGCAATTTCCTCTGCCTCTGCAATGGTCTCCTCATCCTCATTTTCATAAGTGGGTGCCTGGAAAATGTGGATGTTGTGATGGGCGATATCGGTCAAAATCTGTTTCCAGTTTATTAGTTGAATTGATATTGAATTGATAAACTAGTTGGAAGAATGCACGGACCCTCTCCTTAAACTCGGCGACCTCTTCATCAGTCAACGTGTCTGCCTTGGCGATGATTGGAATAAGGTTGACTTTTGTGTGAAGGCGACGCATAAACTCAATGTCCAACTGCTTGAGGCTAAGAATGATGTTAGAATATGTACAGGTTGAATGTATGGTCGAATGAAAGCTTACGAATGACCCGTTGGCTGGATGAAGTAGAGACAGGCATGAACACGGTTGTCAACAATCTTTGTCCTATTAACGCGATTCTCCTGTTCAAGGTATGAGTCGAAGCGAGATTCAATATTCTCGACAATAGGCTTCCAACTGAAAATGAAATGAGATTCGCAACGCGACGCGTGTACAGTTAAGTAAGGTGTACCTGTCATTGTTGTTGACAAAATCACCGAAACCAGGAGTGTCAACAACAGTCAGATGGAGCCTGACGCCGTTTTCCTCAATGTCTACACGTAAAGGAAGTTAGAAGTGCGTGGGTGTTGTGAGGATAAACTGGGTAGTTACCAGCACCAATACTCTCAATAGCCACAGTTTTAGCCCTCTCTTCTGCAGGAGGAAGGGGCTCTTTAGGCGGGTAGAGAGTAGTATTGAAGAGGGTGTTGATAAGAGTGGACTTGCCCAAGCCAGATTCACCTATAAAGTTACGAGTTGAAAAAAGTGTGAGATACACGTCGGCAAAAAGCTCAAAAGAACGACAGGGGGAGAATTGTGAATTATTCAAGGAGAGAAAAAAAAACTAACCAACGACCATAGCGGTGAACTGGAAACCTTTCCTTACGCTCTTTCTGTGAACCTGGTTAGGTAGATTCGCAAAACCGACGTAGCCCATGAGCTTTTTGCGAATGACATTGGAAAGAGCAGCGTTGTTGTGCTGAGGGTTAACTAAAGAAGGACTTGAACCATTGAGAGGGCCGTTTGACATGGCGTCGCCGTTGCGTGAAGAGGTATATGACTCGGCCATGTAGTCGTTTAGAGGAGAGAGAGAGGGGGATTTTAGTTTTGAAGAAGAAAAGACCTTTTGGATAAACTAAACAGCTAATTCAAAAACACTGTCAACACACACTAAAGGTCGGGTCATGTTGTCTTTGTTTGGTCATGGTGGCAATTAATTAATTAATTATTATTATTATTATTATTATTATTTATTCATAATTTATAAACATTTGAAACATAACATCAGTAGCCATTTCAATAAACTCAAAATCATACTCCATACTATTATTCGAGTTTAACATACAATAATCTTCAATCTCCTCTTCTCTTTTAACAATATCTTTAGAATCAAGAAATGAATCCAAGTTTGACCTTCCCTCTTCTATTGAATGTAGTTGCAAAAACTCCCTTGCAGAAATTCTCTTCTCAAAGTAAGCTGGGCAAATCGAATGAATCAACATGCCTTTCCCCATCAAACCTAGTTTGGCACCAGGGCTGTAGCTTTTTCGTCTTCCTCCGCTTCTTCCAGAGCAATTAAAGCCACTCGGCGACTCCGTAGAGAAAGGGGCCCGCCACTTGCGTTGAGGAAACACGTTGTAGATAGTCCGTCCACGGGAATTAAACGCATCACCCCTCCGTACTTCAGTGCCATATTGACCGGTCTTTTCAATGGCTCCGTATTTGGCTTCACTAGGCGCTCGAAATTTTGTTGGTGACTGTGGTCCAACAGGAGGAGTGTATAATGATTCGGTCTTGGTATGTTCAAGTCCCAGAGCGCGCAATCTTGCCCATCGTCTGTTTGGAAACGGGCGCAGTCGACTGGAAAGAATTTTTGGCATGTTATAAACGAGTGGGTTGTTCAATGGAAGGAGCGTAAGTATGAGAGCCCTGTAGGCGCTGCACGGAATGATGGAAGGGACGTTGCACCGTCAATGTGGTGTGTCTGTTGCATAAAATGCCTCAAATCACCAATCGCCCTATATATCACTCCTAGATGACAATGAAGCCCATACATACACCTGAAACAAAGGACACCAATCTTCCGACCGAGGTACCTTGATTGACAAAGGATTAATAGTAAGAATGGCAAATATCCATTGATAATCAAACCCGAAAGATTGAACGAATGAACACTGGTCAAATACGACAAAGGAATTGGATGGTCGTTTCCGGAAAACAGGAAACATTCATGATGTTTGTTGGCAGAAAATTCGATGGGTGCACGAATATATAACGCTATGGAGCACATTATCAGTAAGTATAGGTGGAATAGTAAATAATGATTGTCTAGAAGCTGAAAGGTTATGCCTTCTGAGGGGGGGGTTGTGGAAGCCATTCCTTGGGGAAGTCGCGAATAGAAGGTCGATGGAAAAGCTGGCCTTGCAAATGATCCCCCTTCTTTGCCTTCCTAGTCTTAGCCAAAACATGGCGTAAATCAACCGGGATATCTCTAAATTCCTGTGGTTCCTTCTGTGCGAGACCAGCAACCCGAGTAAGCAAATACTCGAAGAAGAAAAGAAGACGCGCAAAACTTACATTGGCTTCCGCTATAAGCTTGTCAAGCGTATCACTGGCCCACTTGAGGTTCATAGCGGGCGTTGGGAAGTCTTCGCATGAAATTTTGATGTAGCCATTGCCCCAGTCGTCTAGACCACTGACTCCAGCATCAGCTGGGGGGTTGGGTGTCCACCTCGGACCCGTAAGTAGTTTGAATTTGTGGATAGCGTCGTCGCCTTTCAACGGAAGCTGGTCCAAAGCAGCAACTATCACGCGTTTGAACATGGCAGGGTGGGATTCGCCTTGGTAATGCATTGACCGTACAATCAATGGTTCTTTGGTTGTTGGGGGAGTAAAAGGTTTTCGGTACGCTTTGAGAATACAAGTAAGGACTGAGGGAACACGCGCGGCCAGTTTATATTCTTACCTACGAGTTTGGGCATCTCATGTTCAATAAGTCGCATATAGTGAAGGAGCTGCCGTTGCTCCTGGAGGATAAGGTGGCCACTGCTGGGTGAATCCTCGATGCCTGAATCTGGCTCCTCCAAGTTATCCCATAACTCCTCCATGTCGTCTTCAATGACTGGCTTGGTACGACGTCCATAACCGCCTTCATTTTGGGTTTGGGTCGGGCTTTGTCGGGCAGCCGCGGAGAGCGTTGTTGAGAATGGGCGGCTCGAAGAAACCTTTAGCGCGTGCGCATTGCGCAGTGTCCTTGATAACAAAGAGTTACGAGTGAAAAAGAGAGCCATGAGTCCAGAAACGCGACAATTCGGCGTCACTGGTTGGAATTAATGAATTCAAATTTGATGGCACAGAATATTTTGGTGGCTAACCTGTCCGTCCAAAAGCGGTAGAATTAACCCGTTATGGATGTATCACAATCAAGGACAAATAAACGGTCACATTGGCTACAACATAGGCACTGTGACTTAGCAGCAATTAGCAGGGTTCATAACAGGTGCAATTTATTCATTCGTCCATTCGTTCTGACGGATATAAAATGCAAAATAGTATAAATTAGGAGTCCTGGTGTGTACATAAGTGTCTAAATGTTCAGTGATGGATTTCAAATCCGTATTAGAAGTGTGAAGTATCCGTGACTACATAGCAATGCAAATGAGGTGGTTGAGAATCGAAAGCAATTTTGAAAGGTGGGATGCAGCGTAATATGAACGGTGGATATGGTATTTATGAAATCCCAGTACTGCAATAGATGTCAAAGTCAGCCTTGTGTCAGCATTGCAGACTCGATTGACGTACCCCTGGCAGCGGTTGTTTGCAGCAGATGGAATACAAGAGAGGTATCGGCAGCCAGCGCAAGCTACGCAATGATCAGAGGCATGATTTTTGAAAGGATGGCAGTAACGTACCAGCATAAGGATCTGATGTATAGAAATTGCGCGTCAATACGACGAATAGAAGGATTGCGAATGGAATAGCAGCTAGGCGGAAGATCCACATAATCAATTTGTGCCTTTTAGAAGTGCTGATGACTGGATAGAAGACGGTTCCAACGAGGAGTCCCATGACAAAACCTCCAATATGTGCTACATATTTTTTTGGTAAGTCGAAATTCTCCTATCTGAAAATATGTACGAACCAAAGTTATCAACATCTATCGACAGACATCGGTTAGACAGCATTGACGCATGAGAAGGAATCAAACGCACAGGGTATATAGCCAATAGCAATTCCAATGGCTAGTTCGATCGTCATAAAGATAAGCTGTTTCATCATCAGTCAATCGGTGTGCATATTAGTCCTGGTCAAAGACTTACCTTTCTAACGGGCCGATATTGGTATTTCCAATGAGCGAACAAGTCCACCCACGTAACCTGATAGACCCCATAAGTCTTTGAACCAGCAACAAGGTGTGATTTAATGGACATACAGCGACTGTGCCAAAGATAGCTCCACTGGCTCCGACAGAGGGAACGCCAACAAGAGAAAAGTTGCCGCCAAGAACGTTTCTAAGCGTCCAAAAGGTTAAATCCAGCCGATTGAGATTCGGAAATGGAAACAAACCCAAAAATGCCTGCTGCAAAGTAGGTGATAAAAAATCCACCTGAACCCATTTCTCGTTCGATCTGCGGGCAATGAATTATGAGTTTTTGCCTGAAAATCCCATGGAAACTCTTACTTGTGCAGAGAGTGTAAGCTGAGCAAGCATGTTAAGAAGAATATGAACAACGCCGGCGTGAAGGAATATGGCTGTAATGAATCTGTACGCGTTTCATCGGTAACCGAGTTGTGGAGAAAATCGGTGTTAAATACCTGAACCATTGATTGGGTTCGCCCCCATCGAAACCTAATAATCGAAGTCAGATGTTGCATGCAACTTAGGAGAAGAGAACAAACCTCCAAAGCCACAGAGTTCCTCCACGGAGCAAATCTCCGTCGGGGGATTAGCCGTGTTGTTCATGCACCCTAGCTGCGTCGTTGGTGGGACTTGTGTAACGAACTTCATACACGGCGGGAAACGAGCGCCCAGATTTACTAGTGCCACTGATGACGGACCAATCATAGGGTTGAATACAGGCTGAAATTCATCAATACATGGCATGTTCGTCGTAGAAATAGAATTACCTTGGTCGATATCAAGCTCCCTTGTTCTCTGTTGTTTAGTACAAGCTCATAGATGAAGACCGCGAACATGACTGCAGTAAGGGTCCACACTGATAACATAAGCAGCGTGAGTGAAGGATCATGATAGGCAGGGTTTCGATACATACCTACGAAAGGGTACTTCTGTCTTCCAATCCCTCTCTTCTTATCTTCGATTCGCTGTTCCAGTGGATAGCGGGCGTTCGCAAGGAATCCAGCAAGACCCTTTTCCCGAGGCACCGCTGGCTTTGGTGGTCCATTTGGTTCAGCATACTCTGAACGGGGTATGGAACGTCAGAATTGTTCACCAAGTTATGATGACGTAGAGAGACATGCCTAAGTCCTGGAAATGCGTGTTTTTCGGTGGTTCGTGACTGACTAGTGGAGCGGATGGATCGTCCGTAGCATGGAGGACTGCAGAGTGTCGGTTGTTATGATCGGGTTCATCATAAAAAGAGCGACGCTGGTCGGTCAACGACGAAGGTGCAGCATGGTTCAAGTCACGGTAAGTCATGTCAGTTTTGTCGAAGTCGTCGGCCTGGCCATAATCTTTTTGTGGCACATCAGGGTTCTTTTCAAGACTGTCATCATCGGTCTTCTCTCGATAAAAACCGTTGTTGTGTTCGCCTGAATACCCGTACGGATCGTAAGGATTATATGCAGTATCCTGTTCATGGCTGCCTAACTTCGTCTGGGGATCAGGCATATATGCCGGAGGAGCAGACATTGATATATTTCTTGAATATCACAGGGGATGAGGAAAGGTTTTATGGAAAAAGGAATGCGGTGGTGGTCGAAAGGAAAGAAAGTGTGTCACGGGCTGTGCGTGCCAGAGTCCCATTATAAAATGTCATGGGCTCCCTTTCCCTTTTCGGACACGGGCATCATCACCGAACGCAGCAAGTGAACCAGCCACTTTTGAACAGCCTTAACACGACCAGAAAGGCATCTTTGACCGTGAAAATACTATCATAAACCTTAGATACGAACTTCGAAGAAACGTCACAGACAAAGGTCTGACACTATTTATTCGTTGATGTAGCTAATTCAGCAAGTCCATGCACATCAAAACATAGCAGTAACTCTAAATATGCAACTTATGAAAATGATGGTTATAAATCCTGCAGTCATGGTATAAATACATATATGTTCAAATGTCAGTTTAGTATCCCTTTCCTTTCCTAACGGACGTCATCACCAAATGTTGTGTCGATGGGTGTGGTGTCACCCATGCTCAATCTCCCTTTAACACGGGCAGATGGTCGTCGAGTGAGAGGTGCCTTATGGGGTTGTGCGTCTATCGCCGATAAGGTATCGTCGTTGTCATCCACAAGGTAGGACTTTTCTCCTTCGTCCTCGATGTCAGACTCAAAATCATGCACGACTGGCTTCCCCCATCGAGAAGCTTGAACGCCATCCAGGCGTTGCAAAATGCTAATGCCCAGTTCTCTGATTTTCCGATTCCTAGATGTCCACGCAAGACATGTATTGGGGATTTCATCCTCCTCGTGGCCATCTGAGGAGCTGGAGCTAACGCTCTGAGTGGATACACGCTTCAAATCTTTCGGTCTCGATTTCTTCGCAGGCTGGGCCGCTAGCAGGCGTGGGTCGGATGGAAAATGTAGTGGGAGCATATGTCGTGAATCAAGCAACTCTCCAAGTGCTTGTGGCGGACGAGTGGGTTCCCATGTCGATTTGTCAAAGTTGTTGTCGAATAGGGCGTCTATATTTCGCTGTGCTATCGTGTTCTCCGCTGATATTATCGATGGCGCTTGACTAGTACTGGCGTCCATTTGTGATGAGACGCTGCCTTCGTAATCGCTTCTGTCCTTGTCCGCGATCTGAGCGCGCTGCAGTCAGCCAAGTAGATGCTGCTTTTAAGTGGAATTCGAACCTCCTTCCTAATAGCTTCAACACCAAGCTTGACTCGATGTCTTTCCCAATCTTTCTGCAGCTGCGTAAGGTATTGAACACATTCCTCGTTCATACGCCCTTCGCTGACTTCATACTTGTAGTCCCGAACAGCACGTCTCATCTAGTCGAGAAGTAAGCGTCTTAAGGAACCGATAGATAATAGGTTTGATCCGAACTACCTGTAAAGGGTTGATGCGCTTCATCGTCTGGATTGTAGCAATGAGGTGATCAAATTCAGTTATGGATGAAAGATGCTGATGAGAGGAAAGATTGTCAGTCACAAAACATGCACCAGAACAACAAAAATTATGACCTGGAGCCAGCTTAGCAGATCTTTCACTGGCAGTAGATGAAGCTGAATTCCTATTGGTATTTGCATCTCTTGAATCCAGTCTTCGATAACTGTTAGATTCATTCCAATCTGAACAGCGCGAGATCTGCAAACCATTAGATGTTATCCCGCAGTTCCGATAGCCTAGTTACCTGCAGATGTATTTCTTCCGGGTGATGACACGGTTGAAGATTTCGCCTTCAGGGTGGATGAGCCACAATTGAAATACAAATATTCGACACGTACATGATGTCCAATAAATGACCTGTGACCAGAGCTGTGTGGTGATTGCAGGATTGATATCAGACATGACTAAGAGTGTATGAAGTGCAGTGAGAAAGGAGGTGAGTTCGTGAGGAGTGGAATTGGCCGGGGTATCTTGAAAAATCGACGTAAGATGTGGGGTCGAAGGTTGTGTCCGTGTCTTGTTAATGGTATATCGAAGAGACGAAAAGTTACGCGAATTTGAAGAAGAAATAGTCGATGTAGGGGAGGTAGAGCGATATGGGCTATTTGGGGTTGCAGATGTACCCATTCGTGCTGGAGAAATTGGAGGTGGGGGCGCCTTCTTTTTGCTAAAAGGCCGTAGGAATGACCATTCTGACTCGAACTGAACAGCTTCAAATTCCGACTGTAGAGGCGTGAAGGATAATATACTGTCATCCAAGAGTTGGTCAATTCTGCGCTCAGCAAACCGAACTAAGAAAACTATATATATAGAGTTTTAATAACCTTATACTTGCACAGGTATGTTCACATACCGTAGACTGAGTTGATGACTTCCTCTATAATATCGAAGGAACCAAGCATTTCGCAAGCTTCGCTTATGGACTGATCGCATGCCATAAGATGAAGCCACAAGGTGGTGTTGTAGAGCCAGAAAACGAGGCATGGTAGGTCTTCTCCTCGATTCTATCACAAATCGTTAGCTTCGTTGGAATTGGCGCATCAAAACAACGCACAAAAAATGTTTCCTCTATTGAATCGGTTGCTCCAATGATGAGATCTTCAAGCCACGTGTGGTCGCATGTTAAACATGCAAAACGAGCAAGCATGTATAACGTATTAGCAGGTGTTGGGTCTTTGAACGTCAGAGGATAGTTCGTTATGAGTGAGTCGAATATCTGCGGCAGTAGATCCGGAGAGAAAACCAGCATGGAGGAATAGTCCAGTGGGGGTGTCTAGATTTTTATTTAGTCAAAAGTATAACAAGACGACTGTCCATTACTAACATAGATGGAGTCGTCAATAGAATCCTCTTCTTCGGAATCAGAGTCAGAGTCAGAAAATTCTGGCTCTTTCCCCCACCAATCCTGGCCGACGTTGAGAACCTTGCTAACGGTGTCCCTCAGCTGGTTGTTTACGTCTCGTTTCTTCTTTCTCTGCTCAAATGCCCTACGGCGCTCCTCCATGCGACCTCCCGCCCACCCTTGACTCCGCATGGATTCTTCAAGCAGAAGAGCAACATCCTCACGACCTGGTAGGAGAGATCTAGCCGTGATGATGTCAAGTGGGGTCAACTTTCGCTCCGTAAGTGCGAATGGAGAGCATCCGTGGGTCATGAGATACGACACCAGTGTTGGAGGTGATAATAGGGCAGCATAGTGCAGTGGTGTCCACCCTCCTATAGTAGATATCTTGAACAACGCCCTTCATTAGATTTTGTCGGTTCAACGCACCATTGTCCGGACCCAGATCTGCACCTTGCGACACCAACAGTCTGACACATTCCTCACGTTCAACGTCGCGATCTGAGTCTCCACCAAAGCCGTGTATGGTGAGGCTTATCAGGCTGACACCGTCATCGTCACGAAGTCCCAAGTCGATATAACTCTGTGCTTGAGAATCCGAGAGCAGGTATTGTACGACACCTATATCTCCAAAAATACAAGCTCTTGTGAGACAATGGGCAATTAATTCCGCCTTTTGAGCGGGATCGAAGCCTGAATCACGTCCTATTTGCTGGGATACCTGAGGAACAGTTGCATAGAGTGGATGAAGATCTGGAGCTGGTGAAAGATCTATAGTTTGGGAGGCAGAAGTTGACATTCAGATGGAAAGAGCTGATAGAGAGGGTTATGTCGTCTGTAATATGAGCAAGCAACCACACTGGGTGGTCGATTGAAGGTTGTCCTGGAGTGGTCTTGATGATAATAAAGGCTGTTGGTGACGCGTGCAACGCGACGGATGTTGCGAATAAATCTCCTAAAAGTAATAAATGAGACTGATAGCCTGTTTTGAATGATATGTAAGAAATGTTAATGATAGTTGGAATTATAGTGTGAGGTGGCCTATGATAGAAGAATGTTCAACAAAACGATGGCCGGTGTTAAACCGTGTCCATTATGTATATCAGTGCTAAAAACAAATTACAATATAATTGATCAACAACTTGGACCAGAACGGTCACAATCACTATGCCACTACATAAACGACAGAAACTCTCTCAACCTGAGGAACACGAAACAGATTCTGAACACTTGTCAGGCAATGAAGCAGAGTTCTCAGAGTTCTCAGAGGAGGAA
Organism: Panaeolus papilionaceus; assembly: GCA_015501605.1. Taxonomy (NCBI): domain Eukaryota; kingdom Fungi; phylum Basidiomycota; class Agaricomycetes; order Agaricales; genus Panaeolus; species Panaeolus papilionaceus. The sequence continues at coordinate 43,005 of JADNRZ010000015.1, forward strand.
TTCGATAATGAAGACGAATTCAGCGACGAGGGTGATGAAGATCTCGAGGGACTAGAACCACAGAAATCCAAAAAGACCTCTAAAAGAAAAATAAGAGCAACAACAAGCTCAAATTTCGGTGCTACTCTCCAATCTTTGCTTAATACCGATGCTCCTTCAACACTCCCTCTATCACTCAAACCTTCAATTGCAAGGAAACGAAACGACGAAAAGTTGGAACTAAGAGCGAAAAAAGTTCTCCAAATCGAAAAGAAGGAAAAGGAGGACAAAGCACGGATAAAGGATGTCATTGGAGGATGGGGAGGTGGTAGTGAGAGAGAACTACGAAAAGTAGCCCAGAGAGGAGGTTAGTCGATTTTTATTTTTTTTGTACTAGTCAACCCTTGTGACATTGTCTTTTTCTAGTCGTCAAACTCTTTAATGTCATTCAGCAAGCACAAACCTCAGCTAATGCCGCCACTGAGGAACTAAAAGCCAACCGTGGTTCAGGTAAACCTACGCTACCTGCGCCTGTCATCGAAGAGAAAGGCAAGAAAGGGAAGAAGAAAGACAATATTATCGGTCGGGGTAAGGAAGGTAAGTCGAAATGCCATCCTTTTCGTCTTGGTTAAAATTTCAAACATTTTATACCAGCTGCTGTGGAGAAGGACGATTTCTTTAATATGATAAGATCAGGAGGGGTGGTTTCAAAAGCATGATCCAAGCATTGGCATTAATACCGCCTTCCTCCAACTACGATCTACACTTCATTACATGCATTCCAGTTTCCCCATTCAACTGAAACTTGATCCCTTCTCTGTCACCTACTTACTAAGTACTTGCCTTGTCAATCGACGGATTAGTTTTATTCCCATCATCAAGCACTTAGATAGACCCACCAAGTCTACAATGCCGATCACGCCATATTTCTCATCCATTGCTCGAATGCTTCACACAACTACTCCTGCCCAGTATAACCGCCATGCCTGGGGCCTATAATACAGAGACAATGGTCAGTTGTTTAAACTCTTGCCGTGGTAATTAAAGTCAAGTCCATAATGGTTAACACCTTCAACCTCCTACTATCTTTCTTGCCATCTGTTCTTTTGCCCTGGCAGACTTCCTGGCATCTGCCACACACAGACAACTCAAACAACAAATCCATAGCTATCATTGGAGCAGGGAGTGGGGGGTTAGCTGCTTTAAAAACTATCGTGGATCTTCCGGAAAGTCTACGAGCCAAGCTGGACTTCGCATTGTATGAGCAAAGGGAAGACGTAGGTGGTGTTTGGTACGTTGTAATAATGTCAATTCATGGACATACATACCGATACCCCTTACTCAACTAGGCTTCCTGAGTCTCATGCTACGCAACCACCAGAAATTCCAGAGACCGCTTTATACCCACTCTTGCGAACGAATACGCCTGTTCCCCATATGACTTATCCAGGTTTTCCCTTTCCAAAGGGTACCCCTCTGTACCCGCCCCATCCACACATAGCAGCCTATCATCGTCGCTATAGCAAGCATTATGGCTTGTATCCACATATACATTTCAGCCACGTATTAGAGAGTGCCTCATGGGGGGGCAACGAAAAGGTTGGTCATTGGAATCTGGTCTTCACCAATGCGGCAGGACTGCAGATTCAGAAGAAATATGACCATCTAATTGTGGCTACCGGTAACAACCACTTCCCCCGTCTCGTATCATGGCCGGGACAAGAAATTTGGAAGGCCCACGGCCATGGCCGAAAGCTCTTGCACTCAGTGTATTATCGCAACCCAGATGATTACACGGGCCTTCACGTTTTGATTGTAGGAAATGGTTCTAGCGGTCGGGATATTGCATCACAGCTCGTTGGGAAGGCAAAGGTACTTTGCGACCATTGCTAGTTTAACAGCCTTGAGCGTGACTTGTTTTCAAGGTCGATATGTCAGTGAGGCACGGTGGTGAAAGCGTCGACGGTGTCCCTTTGCGAGCAGCCATATCCCACTTTACGAAACATGGTGTCGTATTTGTTGACGGAACCGAGGCAAGCCCTGATGTGGTGTTGATTTGCACTGGATATGAATACAAGAAGCCATTCCTAAACGAGGGTGGCACGCTACAAACAGAACGTACAGCACACGACAATCATACGTACACTTCCGGTCTTGTCACCAACACGCGCTACATATTTCCGTTATACAAGCAGATTTTGTCGCTCAGCCCGGAACACCCTACGACTGCGCTAGCATTCATTGGTCTGCCGACTTATATTGCTAACTGCCCTTCAGATGTCGCACAGAGTCTTTTTGCTATCAACGCCATCCTATATCCTGATATTCTAGGACCCAGGGAAATTCTACTTGAAGAGCTTAATGTGTATGAACGAGGACTGAGGGAAAGGGGTGTAGATCCTTATGTCGCCGGGCACACACTCAACGGAACTTCGGTGGATTACCAGGACGACCTCGTGGATTATCTCAAGACCAAGGTACTGTGTTCACTAATATTAATCACCTTCCAAAGGAGCTCATTCCAGTACTCTAGGGTGTTATTCCTAGCAACGGACAAAAGTTTGTGGAGGGTTGGAGACGAGATGTCTTGACTTACCAATATCTACGACGGGGCTGGAAGAGACTCGAAGCTTTGGGCCAGAGTGAAGAATGGGTGAAAAATGCCGAAACGGAAGAGCAATGGGTAGAGGTCATGTTCCGTCTCAATGCATGGCAGAAGCGATGGGAGGATGACAACGGAATTGCTTTTAGAATCGACGCCGATCTTGCAGGGTAAATGCCTGCATCGCCCTCTTTAACTATGTCGTGTAGTTATATTGCCACGAATTTCCTCTACCCTTCGTATACACGTAATTGCTTATTGGCGCTATCTTACAAGGTCAATGCTCGCGGGTCTGTGAAACAATCTCCTCAAATCCACTTGCGATGTTCAGTCTTGTCATTATCGGATTCTTCTCCCCTTCAAGTTCTTTTTAACCTGAACGACGCACACATATAATGTCGTCCTGGAGGATGGCACCATGCCCACTAACTTAAGTACACCCCGACGGGGCACCCGCTCGAGCTCCAACGTTAATGGTGCCACCTTGGGCAGTCTACATGACGAATGGAAGTCCGCCATTTATCAACAGTTTACCATCGCCGTTCGAACTTAGAGAGGGTCGGTTGGGAAAACCTGGTGAAGACATAGATGACGTACCATAGTATGACTGTGTCGTCTCTCCATTCGGAATTATGGATGGCGGGTGAGTAAAATATAACGGAGTATGATATATATTTGTATCTGTGATGGGGAAAGATGAGACACCAGGAGACGCCACCAAGGAGGGCACGCGCGCAAGTGTTCGTACTGGTGCTTTCGATGCGGCATACTTACGCGGGGCGCCTCGTTGTACCTACAGTGCCGTATTGATGGCAAGTGTGCTTCACACTGTGACCTACCGAAACTGACCTGTTGGAATAAATGATGTCACAGATTCGATTCAGCGCGTTCACGTCACCTCCCTGTGGGTGCTTCGCCGGGTGAGAAGACCAGGGAAGAAACCCATGGGGACTCATAGATTAGGTCCAAGATCACCTGAAAACAGAATGGAATGACTATATCCCACCTGGAAATTGTATGGTCGTTCCACTCCCGCTCCCTAACACAACGAACCCCGGCTCAAGAACCAACGGGCAACACTCGAAGTTCAGTCGGTCAACCCCGGAAGTCGCACATCTATGGAATCCACACGCTGGCAGTTCTTCCAATCATGCGAGTCCCACAGGACGTAAGCTGGCACAAGAACCTCGCACACAATACTGTATGGGCGCTTATGAGCGCTGTATCAAGATGGAATCTTGATACGGCAGTGTTTGCCAATCCAGCGCCCGAACTTCCACATGTTTTGAACACCACCCCGGGTACCAATGAAACTGGAGGAGAAGGCGGGAGTCATTTGGCGGGACTTGTGGATGAACGCAATATTCCTCCCAAAACTATTGTGAATCCACACGCCTGCAAAGTAGGACAACGAACTGGCGCCTCGCACGCTCGGTAGGATATCCAGGGACACTTGCACAATATTTGACATTCACTACAGAAGATGAGCCGTCGAATATAGAAGACAGCTGCGGAGTAGACAGGTCGAATGCGCCGAAGGTGCTTGGTCGGATTTTGGATGCTCCGCAGACCCCACTTCGAAAAGGGAAACATTTTGACATGTGCCACATGGAAACAGCGCCCAGTAGCGCCGGGTCACTGGCAGCAAAGCGGACATGCACTAGTGCATTTTTCGACGACCATTTCGACCCAAAAACTTCTGCGAGCCGCCTTTCTCAGAAACGTCGAAGAGTGGCAAATCCAGGAAGATGACCAACTGGAGCACGGCTTGGAGCGAACGGGAGTAAGCGCCAGCACAGTTTCGCTGCCATTCACAGTCGGAAGTCCTGAGCGCATCAATACTGTGCAAGATTCTGTCAGACGTGACGACATCGGACCACACACTGTTCCAGCTTCGCAACCAGCCTCTTCCTGGGACAATGCAGATAATAGAACCGTCGCATATAAGAAGCGTCCGATTCAAAGAGTTCCTATGACAGGACTAGGTACGGGTACGGACAATATAATTTGAATATTTGTCCTCGGCGATGTGGGAAACAGATAGTCCTTGCAGTCAAACATTTTTATTATGGAAACATGGCGGAACACCCTAGGTGATGGGAGGATATGTCGTTACAAGATAGGGATGCAGACGTAGATAGGTCCACTTCGAATTAAATCCACTAGAATCACCCGTTGTAGTGGCCACACGGCAAATAAGGGCCCAAGGTGGACTGTATTCGAGTTGGTAAGTATCAGACGTGTTTGATGCATCACATTTAAAGATGACTGAGGCCAAATCTCAGTCGAGGTCGTCCTGGAATTCGCCGAGGTGCAATTCATTGCGATTTGTTTCTATACATAGAGTCGGCGTCTGTGTTTGTAATAACGGTCTTGCTGCGCATCAGTCAGAACTGTTTGTCGCTAAGTATGGAGGAACAAGAATACATACCTGGGTTGCTTCAACACACTATACCTGCCAGCGCAAATCTGATTTGGATCCCGCAAGGAATAGAAATGCCACGAGGATCATTTTCGGAGTAGCTTGAAAAAGAAGATAGATATAACTATAGAATCGAATGTTCTAAGGAAGTACAATAGTCCAAGCGTAGCTTAAATTCGGTGACATGTGGTGCAAGGATACTTGAATGGACTGAAGCGGCCGGGAGGAAAATAGCTGAAGATATCGTTTAAATTGAACTTGCCACTTGCTAGATGATGCCACACCAAGATAGAGGCATGAAGTTGGCACCTATGTGATTCGTACTTGAGAGAACTGGGATGAGCGAGCTGAGAATGACGCACGAGCGATTAAAACATCAGCATGATCGACTTTGCTTGTGGAGTATGATACGTTCATCTGGCAGAACCCACCTGTCTTCGACCCGAAGACAACGTTTATGAACACATGCGCGTATTAACCCACCCCGGGATGAGGAAAATGAATCCCGAGAGTGGCTAAATTTAACACCAATGTCATGTTCTCGTGAGCTTCTGGAAGGCATAGAAAAGAAGGATCCATATAGAAGCAGACTAGGATTGGCCTTGTTCTTGCCTGACAACGCACACAGTATCCAGAAGCATATCTTAGAGTTATAAGTGATGCGTACTCTGGATTTGGCACAGACCCCATCAACACCGACGCTCGAGCTGCTAGAAAACTTTTTGTTTTGTATTTCGCTGTAGCCATGGATGACTACGCATCTTTCATGCTGCGGAGTACGAGAGAAAAGATAGGCCTGTCATGATCCTTTCCAGATTCTCTGTCATAATCAAAGGGGGTTGTTCTATCAACTGACACACCTGGAAAATTCCAAGCCCATTCTCGAGCTTCGCGGCTAGGAGAGATGCTTTTGTGTCGAGAATGGACAATCTGAACCAGAGAAGTGGGACAGAACAAATTGAGGTGAACATGCCGGTCAGGGCCATACACTGAATAGAGTTGTTGCCACCTCGTCTGTTAGAAATTTTGGGCGTCCTTGATCGTGATGACTGTAGATAGATATGCACTAGACGCGATTATAATAGAACCAGTGTGACTAAAGACATAACGTCCGATGATTCCGTTGGAGCACACGGTTTAGGGGGTTTATTGGAATCGTGTGCAATAGATAAGAGCCCTCTAAGTTTCCCTTTGAGCCCAGTACGCGCTGCTTGAGAAGGACATTGTGAAATACAGGTGAAGATGTGCCCTAGAATGCACAATGTGACAAGTCATTAATTCGTGAAGTATGAAGGGTTGACATCTTATGTATCCACAGAAAGGGACCGAATGACATAACAGCAGAGTTGAGACGACGAGCATGCAAAAAGCAGGGCACTCGAAACCAGCAGCTAAACTTGTTGTGGGTAGCGCTCAAAGGGCTCAATGAAGGCAAAGGCAATGGCATAGCGGCTGTGCTAATGAATAACGTGACCGTGGCAGCTTTTGGCGGGTTTTTTAAACGCGCAAAGCCGACCCTAAACGAAACTTACCCGCTCAGCTTAAAATCGAGCGTCCTTGTTTTTGTATGCGCGATGGTCAGTCTTTTTTTAATTTCATGTTGCCCCCATGAGTTTGCAAAGAAGCTAACCGTATTTTTTAAAAATTTATCTACATGTACATTTGGGTGGATCTTTCATGCCGTCTGTTCATGTGTCTCCGTTTGTAGCCGCCAGGCAGCAAAACCACTATTCGCAGGGATGAATGGGAGCAGAGGCTACATGATGTTTCGATTACGAAGACGTGAGTGTGTTTCTTCTTTTCTTTTCTACTCGGAGAGAACGAGTTGGAAGGATGATAAACATATTGGGAATCTCTCCGAAAATTCCGTGTAGAGACAAATATCATTTGCATGTATTATCTGACCCCTCGATTCTCTTTTTTTTCTTTTTCCTTGATCATGCCCCCATTTACATGTGTCATTGACCCAACCCCCTTTTTTCATTTTTAGTGACCTCAATCGGTTGATCATGGATTACCTCGTGATTGAAGGCTACAAGTCGGCAGCTGAAGAGTTCAGCCAGGAGGCCAACTTGACGCCACCTGTGGACTTTGAAAGCATTGAGAGCAGAATGGACATCCGTGAAGCGTTACAACGCGGAGATGTTGAAGATGCGATAACCAGAGTCAATGATCTTAATCCTGAGGTGAGCGTTTTTTTTATTTTATCTTGGTTGGTGGCAAAGCGCAGGTGGTGAAATGATTAAACGTTTTCATGCACCACTCTTAGACCTTTATGGTCGGTGATGATAAACGTAAAACCAAAACTTCAGTCTTCAATATGATCATCACTGCGTTTTGCCTTTTATTCTTTTTCTTTTGATGAATGTATGCTGACTGCTTTTTTTTTCTTCTCTCTCCCTCATTGTTTCTTATTTTTTTTTGACCACCCTCTCTTTTGTAATAGATACTCGACACGAATCCTGGACTGTATTTTAAGTTGCAGCAGCAAAAGTTGATAGAATACATAAGGCAAGGTCGGATTAGTGAGGCAGTTGAGTTTGCGCAAAGCGAACTAGCGCCTCGTGGTGAAGAGTCTCCGGAATTTCTGTATGAGCTTGAGCGTACCATGGCGTTGTTGGCATTTGATTCTGCGCCGCATGTACCTGAAGGGATAGCTGATTTACTATCTCCTGCTCAACGACTTCGTACAGCTGGAGAGGTGAATGCGGCTATATTGGATAGTTTGAGTCAAGGGAATGAGGTTAAACTTGGGGGATTATTGCGATTGTTATGTTGGGGAGAGAAGATGTTGGAAGAAAGAGCTGAATTTCCAAAGGTAAGATAGTAAAAAGGAATTTAATTATTTTTATTGACATACTTATTTAGTTGAATGTAATAGATGGAAAGTTTGTATAATATAATATAATAATATTTTATATTTTGAATAAGTGCCTGAGATTGTGTTTGTCAGCAATTGTTATTAGTGCTTGTCCTGCTGAGTTGCGTCTGACCTGTTTCCTGTTGTTTTTGGATTTGAAAAGCGGTTTGGTCATGTCAGGAGTGCGTAAACCAAGACTGATAGTCGCAAATCCTGGCCCAGAGCTAGACGATCCAACAGACAGCGACAACAACGCCAGACTTCAGTCATTTCATAATAACCATCGTAGACCTCCTCTCGCTCCTCTTGGTCCAGCACACAGACCCTCTCCTTCTTATTCCCATTCTCCATCTTATGACCTTAACGGAATACCCCCAATAATCCCAACTATTCCAAAGTATTCATCTATTTCTTCAGAACAATCTCAAGAGGATCATTCTACTTTTCTGCCTAGGACACCAAACTACAATTCAACAACAACGACGACAACAACATCCACTACTTATGATTTACAACAAGGAGAAAAGCCAGAAAGTCCCATGATTCCTATAGAATCTTATTTTATCCCAAATCCACATATATCCGCTCCTCCTCATTCCTTGCCGACCAGAGTCAACAGGGTAGCTCCCACTATTAGGGCTCCAATTGGTAGCAGACCACCAAAGCCAAACCCAAGAGCTGCTCGTCCAGTGCGTCCTTTCATCCTTAATTTATTAAATATTCACTCATCAACTCATTCAACCAAAAAAAAGTCCCCGACAACCGATATCGGCTTGCCCTCTCCTGCACTCACACAACCCTTAGCACCACCAGCCACGACTCCTCCTGCTTCATCATCCACCTCTGCCGTCAATATCTTCGTTACATCAGATGGAGAGCGTTATATCACAGTCGATATAAGTAGTGCAGCAAACCCAACTCAGATCCGTGAGCTTCTCCTCTCAAAGGTATGCCATGCCACGCATTCGCAATTTTATTGTCAAAAAATCTCAACATCTTCTCCCTTTCCTTTCCTTTCTTTTTTTTTTATAGCTGGGTATCCATTTCGATGACTCTACTCCTGCTTCATATTTTGCTATCTACAAGACAGAGATAGGATCACATGTGATCGGTGACCCACTTTCAAATGAGAGACTCTTTGCTCTATGTCGCGATCACGGTGATTCAAAAGGGACACTCAAGTTTTTCATTTCCTCTTTACCTTCACACCATCCCCACGACCAGTCCACTCCACCTTTCTCTGCTCTATACAACCCTTCTCCTTCAATTCCCTCACAGCTTCCAACAATCGTACCACTTCGTCCAAGGCGTCGCTCAAGATCAAGAAACGGTAGCTTCTCCGCACCCAGCGAAACTCTCGGTGCAGAGATCGACGATGGATACAAGGCAGACGTGGACAACTTTACTAACAAGGACAAGTCTGTGTCGAGACCATCACAACACCAACCGAGCCCATCCGTACCAATACCGACACCTCCAGTCCCACCATCCCCCCGCAGACGACCTAGCCTACACCACCAACCCCGACCTTCCTCACCCCTTAATCCCTCATCAGAGCCCTTGCCAGCATCTCTTCCCAATAACGGCGATCGAAACTGGCTCCCGAGAAGAGACGAAAAGCACAATCATACTTTGCCCTTTCCACCACCACTCTCTCCCAGCCGACCCAATTTCTCGTTACACGAGGAACCTGTTACGACACCTGTTCAAAATCGACATGCGCGCTCGGGTTCAGACGCTGGTGCAGAGCGAGAGATGGCCAGTAAAGCCAACGAATACTCGGATAGTCTCATGAGGCAAATGCGTCCAGCTCCATCAATGGGCAGATTACGTTCAGAGCAGTCGCGAGAAAATATCAAGGACAAGTACCAGAAGAGGACATACGATGAGGACGATCCGTCATGGAAACCTGTTCCTCCACTCCCTCAAAGTACCAGCAATCGAAGTACCGAAGAATATGGGGGCCATTCGGCTTTGCGTATCCAAAGAGCACAGAACTCGCCCCGCTTTCAAAATCCGTCGCCATACTCGACACGGCCTCCTCCTGTCCAACCTCAGGATCCCAATCGACCTCAGATGTCTCGTGGTGGTGGTCGCGCGCCCATTTCCAACGTTTTCGTTACATGGAAACCAGAGGAAGGTCGAAAACAACCGACATCGTCCAACAGCAAAGGCTTGCGTTCTGTCCCCAAAAGCGTCGATTCTTTGCGTATGGCGAGTGCCAGTGGTACTCCATACGCGACTCGCCAACCCTACCCATCCAGCCGTCCGTCTGGGGGCCAGATTTCATATGCACCAAAGGACATGACATCCTCTTCCGGTTTACCAAAGTCATTAGAGTCTCGTGGTGTGAGACCATTGCCAGTTCAGGGCCCATATGGTAGCACATCCTCCGACAATACAGGCTCCTCCCTTAGCCATTACGCTCGATCCAACGGGTCGTACGGCAGCTCTAGTTCTCTTATGTCACCAAGTCATGACCCTTTCCCTAGACCCCTCTCTGCCGCTGGTGGTGACACGGTGGCTTCGCCAACACGAGCTCCTGGAAGCACGCGATCACCTTATGGATCTTCTCTAGACTCTGGCGAGTCTAACTCCCCTCGCACTGTTTCTCCTCATCGCCCTTATCACAATCTCCCCCTCATCATGAACGGACCAAGGCCCGGTCCCCGATACCGCCCCACTAACCACAGCGAATATTCTGACAGGTCGTCCGACATCCAAAGTGGTCCTGAAACCTCCAGTGCAACGCCGCCAAGGACTCCCATCAGCCCGACAAGCCCACGGTCTGCAGGTTTCGGTGGAAAGCCGTCGTTTATGGGATCCTCACCTCCGCCCTCGCCAGGCACTCATATACCGTCGGCGATACCGACTGGCAGGGAAACAGCCGACCTCACCATTAGACATGAAGATGGCTTTATCAAACTTGTTGACGGGGATGGAACCTTTATACCAACCCGACCGCCGCCGCCGCCGCCAACTCATGCCTTTACAACCAAGACGATGTCTAAAACGCCTTCACCGCCGCCTCTTCCCCCTAAACCATTCTCAACGGACTTTGATGATGATGATGACTCGGATTCAGATTCGGGGGGTGGCACTTGGTTTGTCCGACCCTCAAGACCTGAACTTAAGGTGCAAATTGAGCCAGCACTGTCGGATTCTGAGACCAACAAAGCTCAAAATGGAACCATGAGACCCGGAGATAATGCCTCACTGACCCATCGCCCCAATGGATCACAAGCAAATGTTCCTTCCTCGTCATCAAGGCAGCCTGCAACCACTGCAGGAGCTTCAAGGGACATTGTTGATGATACAGAGACAGATACCGGAAGCTGGGCGCTGAGACCGTTGCCAGAAAATATCTACGATCATTTGGAGAAGTTCTTCCCAAAAACGGATTTGGACAAACCCGTCATCGAGGCCACATCTGGCGATACCTCTCCGACAACGGCAGAGCCTATCACGGTGGCACACCTCCCTCAACCCATCGTGGAAAGCACGTCGACCTCTTCGGTTAGTGCAGATGAGAAGAGTCGTATCAAGGCAAAGAAGTCTATTAGGATTGTCGCCCAGGAGCACAAGAAGAAGATCGACAGAACGTCCAGGATGGACATGAGCAGCGTCGCGAACGCGAATGTTGGTTTGAATGCCAACATGCTTAGAAAGAGGAATACAAAGCTTTGGGGGAGCAAGGTCGAAGAAGTTACAACAACAGGGAGAAGTGGTTTTTCTGTGCCTGCATCGTCGAACGGTGCTCCAGAGTCACCCTCTGGTGGTCCCAGTGAGTAGCCATACATGTGTTATTTTTCCATATCAGGTTCCTGACGATTCTGCCCCCCTAGCTACGTTCAAGTGGGTGAGGGGTGAGCTGATTGGGAAGGGAACCTATGGTCGTGTTTACCTTGCGTTGAACGCAACGACGGGAGAGATGATTGCTGTCAAGCAGGTTGAGCTACCGCAGACAGCAAGCGACAAGAATGACTCACGGCAACATACCGTTGTTCAGGCGCTAAAGATGGAGAGTGAGACATTGAGAGATCTTGACCATCCCAACATTGTGCAATACCTTGGTTTCGAGGAGACCCCTTCGAATTTGAGCATGTACGTGTCCGCTTCGATTATTGGGTTCCGGTTGGTCGTGGGCTTTTGTTGCAGCAATTGACGCACTCTGTTTCAGCTTCCTGGAGTACGTGCCTGGAGGTTCGGTTGGCAGCTGGATTCAGAGACATGGGAAGTTCCACGACTGCGTTACGAGGTCGTTCACTGCTCAGATTTTGAGTGGGTTGGAATACCTACATTCGAAGGGTATTTTACACAGAGTTAGTTTCTTTCCTGTCTGCGTGTTGGCGCTGTCTGAATTATTCCCTTAGGACCTCAAGGCGGATAATATCCTTGTTGAGATGTCTGGAGTGTGCAAAATCTCCGACTTTGGTATTTCCAAGAGGACGGAAGACTTGCACGGAGGCGCGTTCACTGCGATGCAAGGTACCGTGTTTTGGATGGCGCCAGAGGTCATCAACACCCAGAAGAAGGGGTACAACTTCAAAATCGATATCTGGAGTGTGGGTTGTGTCGTTCTCGAGATGTGGGCGGGGTCGAGGCCATGGATGGGGGAAGAGATGGTGGCAGTCATGTTTAAGGTATGTTTCTATTTTAGTGCTTCCTGCCTCCGTTGATGCATGGCGGAGACTTCCATATAACGATGTTCTAACATACATGTGTCTCTTCAATGCAGCTTTATCAATCGAAACTCCCACCACCAGTCCCTGACGACGTTCATTTGTCCGAAGAAGCAGACGACTTTAGGCGAAAGTGCTTTGCGATGTATGTCTTTATTCGTTGAAGACAATGTGACCCTCCTTGTCTGATCAATCTATAACTTTTAGCAACCCTGAAGAGAGACCCAGCGCAGCAGAGCTCAGGAAGCACCCATACCTCATTCTTCCACCTGAGTGGACGTTTACTGGGTTCACAAGTTGAAATCATAGATTTTTTACATTTCGAAGTTCTCAAGTGAACACCTTTGGGTTTTCTTGGCCCTTCCATGATCGACTTGACGCGACGCTCTGGCGAGGAGTATTTTTCGAACTTTTTCTCTTTTTTGGTGACGCTCGACGCTCACCTTTTAAACCCTTTACTTGCTTGTTCTTTACTTGGCGACCACTTTAATTTTTGGTAAAAGTATCCATGCTCTTTTTTTGACAATTCCATTTTTGCAACAAAATTCATTTAGTCTACCTCGGACTACAACACCATATCCTTCTGTCTACTACCACCCACCTTCATCTAGCTTTCTTCTCTATCTCATCGGCATCTTCTTTTCTCTCAACTCAATATCATCCTTCCACGCTTCTTCATACAATATATTCTGGCCTCATTTCTCACCCTTGTTTTGTTTTATCCCTCACCATACTTACTAGTGACTCGGACCAAACCAACATGAATATGGTTAACCACAAACAACTCACATGCCCATTTACTGTATTCATTCAAACCAACTTTGTGTTTCTACTACTATTCTCATTTGTCTCCATCTTTCTCTCGTACGATACCACGTGTAGCGATTCTAATTCCGTTCATAGCCAATGACGTCATACATGAACACCACATGCTGATCAAGTCTCCCTTAAAGTTACTACGTTCGATGATCTATTCTTGTTTCAATGGATGTAATCATTTGTTTCCTGAAATAAACTTACAGACTTAAAAAGACTCCACTCAATCTAAAAACTCATTGTCCCTTCTTCACCGATTATTCACTCCACCAAGGCTTGAACTCGAAACAATGCCCTCTCTCTCTGATATACCACAACCTCATTTGCCATTGACCCGTAAAGAATCCCACAAAGACGACCATGAAGAATCGGCGCAGGTGGCCGCTGCCATTTTGATCCAGCGTTTGTGGAGAGGGCGGACGAACAAAGCCAAGGAGGAATTCCTAAATCCTGATGTGAGATGGGAAGACGCGACCAAGATGGCCATGTTGAATGTACGTCAATGCGACCTACTATAATCACAGCTCTATTGCTGAGCCGGCGTGCTTCATAGGCTGATAGGCAACATGCTCTCGAGGGTAGGAATAGCCCCCGAGCGCGCTGGCGACGCGCTGTTCACTATGCGATTTTGCTGCGGGACAACAACTCTATGCTGAAAGATGCAGGAATTGAGATAGAGACGGCGGATAAACAACTTGAAACGCAACACTGGCTAGAACTGATTGATGGGTATGTCGATCTTCACACTATTCCATGAATCCAGAGTCGTCAAATACTCATGTATGTAAATGACTCCATATGCAGGAAGCATCGTTATGGTTCGAACTGTGAGTTTCGTGTACCATTTAATTTATGATAATGCTGGTAAATAACCACTGATATTCGCGACTAGTAAAAGTATGGTACATCCAGTGGTCACCGCTATATGTTGTTCTAAGCTCTGCCCACAGTGGTATCACAAGAAATGGCAAGAAGATGACACGACAGAGAACTTCTTCAGATGGTGTGTGTGATGTCCCACTCTAGCCCACCAAAATGTCTAAATTCAAGTACAGGCTCGACGAGGGAAGCGGAAAAGACTTGTCCCTAGATGAATGTCCAAGAGAGCAGCTTGAAAAGGAGGTACGCAGGAAGCACTCATGCATCTATCCGATACTGACTAAATGGAACTTATGTAGCGAATCGCGTGAGTACTGACCGATAATACCCATATGAATAATACAAAACTCAGACAAATTATCTCTAGCTACCTATCCGCCGAACAGCGTGAGTGGACAACTTTCGTGTTGAGACGTATAAGGGGATTGACCCGCACATAATAACAGGCCTCAACTATCTTGTCACTATCGACAACCAAGGCAAACTGAGATGGGCTAAAAATAACCAACCTGTGGACACAACTGCCGACACCTGGAAAGACGCAGGTGAAGGGCAGGGCATTATCCCAGAGAAGATGACAGCTACTCAGCGACCACAATTCTCCGACGTCAGGAGGAGTTCTGCCAATTCATCAGTCGAGAGTCAATTGCAGGACAATGCGGCGACACATTACGCAGGCGGTAGCACGACGAAGAAGCATCGATGGAGAGGGAGATTCACTTTGAGGCATGCTATCGAAAGATTGCTGCGCAAGACAGTGCAGCGAAACACTTGGATTTATGTTTCTGTACGTCCATCACTTTTTTTGGCCATACCGCCCAAGCACAAGCTTACAAGTGCGCCACCCAGGATAAAAATTGTGAGTATAACGAGAAGCTGGGTATCAGAAAACTAGCTAACTGCAGAAACTTCAGTCAATATTTTCATTGGGATCAAGGGTGAGTCTTTCGAATTCTTCATGTTGTGCGCCTACGATTGCTTACCCCATAAAGAAACCGGCGCTTTCCAACACTCGTCATTTACATACGGGGGTGTAGTCACTTCAGCCGGCTTGATATCCGTTAAACGGGGTTTGATATACACATTATCACCTTTATCTGGTCATTACAGGTATGCCCATCATGGTTATGCGCAAACTTTGAGTGAGACGCTTACGGAAATCCACAGAACTTCTGTGGATGTGAGTGGAAATATATCTACATTTCAACGACATTCAACGTGATCACACCCCTTCAGCACTTCCACAAGTTTGTTGAAGTATTGCAGCAGAGAGGTGTGGATACAAGTAAGGTTCGGATCAGCAAGGCGGAAGCTGCTCTTTGGGGGTGAGTTGATTGTTTGCTCTCCTCTGAGTACTAACCTGATTTCGTGTGTCAGCATCGAGCACCTTGCCAAGATCAAGAAGTCCCAGGATAATTTTATATCTTCGAGCAAGAAAACTCTGAAGAAAGCCCCAGACAGAATCGGCCAGTTACTCCACCGCAATTCGAACAGAGAACAATGACATCCACGACGGAGTCGAATACGTCTCCATTCAATGCGTCTGTTTTAAAATGGGATGATTTAAGATAAAATTTTATTATATACCATGTCGACTTGCTTGGATCCTTGCTTTTGTCATAGCTCATGCTCTGTCCCATCTACTTTCGATGTTCGCGATACCTACTGGAACCTTTGCCTAATGATAGATTAATCAGTTCCTTTACTGCTGTAAATAAAACTGTAGTGCAAATATTACCTTTTCGTCATAGTCATTCCATTCGCCGTCGGTCAAATCCACATCATCGAATTTGGCTCCCGTCGCTCCCTCGCATTTCCAAATCCCCTAAGAAATGGTCAGAATTTCGATGCAACCCAATATTTGAACTTACACGAGGGTCAAACCCTATGAACTCTAAGCCACGACATTCGATGGTCAAAATAGGACCGAACTGGCCATTCTCTTCCACATAAGGGCGAATCGGCGTGGAATCAAACTTGGCTGAACTTTCACGTTTACCTGTGCCATCTGAGAGCCTGTACTACTGTTAATCTAGCAAATACACTCACAGAGGCCACATCTCCAGACAAAGTGTGCTGTGCTGCCCTTGCCACCCGTCACTTCACGCTCTTCCTAAAAATCGAATAGATTAGATGTAAACCAACGGTGGGCATCCAAGAGGGTTATACGGCCTACAATACGATTAAGGGAGACAAATTTGGGATGCGTTTCGTTACAGCTTGTACATTTGACCTGTATGCATGTCGTACAAGGTTTTCATCAGACGAGATAGGGACATTTAGGTCGCAAAGCTCACTTGGAAAAAGAACTCGAAATCGTTGCTGGCTGGTTCTAGCTTGGTAACATTTTCGAGATCGGCTTTGATAGATAGTTTAAGGTGCTGTGAAAGACTAACATTAAGCGTTAATCATTCTAACCATGAAATGAATAAGTACTGACGACCATTTTTACTGGTGTTGGGATAGGATTTGAGGTGATGGACAATCTTGACAGAGATGGTCTGGTATACTACCTAAAGAGGAAATTCTATTTGTGAGTTCAGACTCACGCGTCCAATTGTTTGACCATCGAGCAACGCTGCAGCCTTTCACAACATTCATCCCTCAACCTCCATGTACCTGTAATCGTGCCGGTTATCCGCTGTGCCTTGGACGGCTCCACATATATCTAATTCCGTGTTTCGACATACAGGCTACTGTCATGCCTTTCAATCTCAAAGCTATTAATTCGGCTGGGCTTCACTTTTTGGGCATTTTCTCTATTCTCTTAGCAATCCTCTCGGGCGGACTTCAACTATTGCTACAAGGTAAAACATTCGGTCAGTATATATAAAAGGGTTTAACATATAGTCGATAGGTGTCTCTGATCCCTTCCGTTGTAATGCCCTGTTAAGTAGAGGGAGTTGGCTGGGCAGCTCCCACAAAAATTGGCAGCCAGACGGTTCGTTTTCGCGACATGTACGCTTCATTTGATGGTTACGGACTGAACGTTCCATACAGGGTGCATGCTGCATACATACACCGAAAAAGAAGCGTCGTCCTGCTTGAAAAATCAGGCTGTCATTTTTGCTGGCGACTCCGTTACAAGGCAACTATTCTACCAAGTTGTCAAGACTCTCGATAGCTCGCTGCCAGGTGCTCCTCCAGACGATTCTCAAAAGCACGCTGATTATAGCTTCGAAACAAAGTTTGGGACCAACATTACCTTCCTTTGGGATCCTTTTCTCAACAGTTCCTACACGCGATGGCTGTTGACGGATTCTCAGGGAAGCCTTGTCAACTATTACGGTGCAACACCCCCTCCTCCACCGGTGATGCTTGTAATGGGCTCGGGGCTTTGGTATCTGCGATATGCCAACACCTCAGGCGGTATAGCTGCATGGGAGAAGAATACTGAGCGAATATTCAATCTGCTGACACATTCGTCCCCTGCGGATTCCGTCGTGTTCCTACCGGTCGAACAAGTGGTCTCTTCTAAGCTTTCAACAGAGCGTGCACGTATCATGCATCCTTCCTACATCGAAGCCATGAATTCCGATCTGTATCATCGCATAAATCCCCCAAAACATGGTCCAAACACCCCCCGAAACGTTTATTTGCCGCTTGTTTTCAACTGGATGATTCACGAAACATTGACCAAGGACGGTCTGCATTTCGACGATAGTTTGCTCAGAATTCAAGCCAGCATTCTTCTCAACCTTCACTGTAACAACAAGATAGCCAAAGCCTTCCCTTTCGACAAGACCTGCTGCAACAGCTATCCTTGGGCGAACCTTTTGCAGTTGGTTTTTTTGTCTACCGTGCTATTATCGGGTCCCTATATCTATTATACTGTTTCGTATTCACGAGGTCGGTCATCTCTGCTTGTCAATGTTTAGCACCCACACTTACGAGCTGGCAGGTGGTTCCTGGCACAGTCTTAAATTTCCCTCATATACCATGCCTCCGTTGATCATCAGTGCCGCTATCGGCCTGATATACGTTGCTGATAGAACTGGATTTTGGGGTAAAGAACAAAAACAGTTTGATGCTTGGTCGTTTGGCATCCTTTGTTTAACCAGCCTCGGAATCGGACTGACAACTATCAAAAGGACAGACAGCGATCAGGGAATACTCAATAGGGAGCAGACGGAAGAGTGGAAGGGTTGGATGCAGAGCAAGTTTCCTTACAGACTGATCTATTTCAAAATCTAATTTTTCTTTGCCAGTTGTTATCCTCATCTACCACTATTTCAATGCCTCCAAAATTTCGGGTATTTACAACCCCATCAGACTCCTTGTAGCGTCTTATCTGTTCGTGACTGGTTATGGCCACACCACCTTTTATTTAAAGAAGGCAGACTTTGGCTTCCTTCGTGTCGCGCAGGTAGCTTCCCCCATTCCATCGACCTACTTTTAACTCATTTCTTAACTCAGGTACTCATTCGTCTCAATCTGTTCACCATCCTTTTGGCATATACGATGAACACGCAGTATGTGACCTACTACTTCACCCCATTGGTGACGATGTGGTACATCGTCGTCTATGTCACGATGTTGATCGGGGCACGTTTCAACGATCGAACACCCTTCCTTCTGGTCAAGATTTGCCTTTCTGCGGCATTCATGACATGGCTTATGGATGACAGTTGGCTTCTTGAAATGTTGTTCAACCTTTTACATCGCTTTTTTAATATTCGCTGGTCAATGCGGGAATGGATGTTCCGCACCAACCTCGACATATGGATAGTCTATATTGGCATGCTTACCGCCATCGCCGTCACTAAAGTGAGGGAACGTCGCTTCACTGATTATACAACTTGGCAGCTGGCTGTCAAAGTTTCAGCGAGCGTGTCGGCATTGACCTTTATATGGTTTTTCATTTTTGAACTGACACAAGAGTCGAAGTTCACTTACAACGCCTGGCATCCATACATCTCTCCCCTCCCCGTCCTGGCTTTTGTTGTTTTGCGGAATTCTAGTGCTGTCATGCGCTCTGCGCATTCGGAAGCCTTTGCATTTTTTGGACGATGTTCCTTGGAGGCCTTCATCATCCAATATCACCTATGGCTTGCAGCTGACAGTAAAGGTATCCTTGTCGTCATCCCTGGGACACATTGGCGGCCTGTCAATTTTTTGGTGATTAGCGCCATCTTCGTCTTCGTCTGTGAACGAGTGGCTTTTGCTACTGGAGAGATAACCAACATATTAACGGGGAAGCAACGTTTCCAACCTCTACCATCTCCTGTAACAACGCCGAGCACAGTTTTTTCAGTCCCAGACGAGGATGAAGACGAGGATGCCCAAGAACTGGAGCTACCAGAACGAACTCTCGATCCCAATGATTCCCGCAAGGATGAAGCAGGAAACCCAGCACCATTGGAGCCAGATACACCTATCCGACCGCAACGGTGGGTTGACCATCTTGCAAACAACACCTCCGAACCATCCAGAGCCAAGAAATTAAGAGCATGGATTGCGACCCACGATTGGATATTTGGGCCACATTTGCGCATCGTGGCATTATTTGCTACATTGTGGACTTTCAATATTTTTTGGGTGTATCCTGAGGACATTACTGTGGGTTAGGATTTGGAAGGATAATTTGATTGATAGAGTACAACATTTTAATAATACAACCAAGTAAGTAATTACGAAGTATATACAAAATCTAGAGAGAATGTTTATATCAGCATGATGGTCATAAACGAATAAGCGTGGGATCAGTATTAGCATGGATGATCAACACCTCCCGTCCTTGAGACGAAATCAGGGCTTGACTTCTAGATATTTACATCATTGGAAAGAATTAGAATAGACAACTCACAATAAAAACATAATGGATAGTCAACGAGTGACAGTGATAGGACTGAATAAAGATGACAATGAGCATTGAGAAAAAAGAGAAAAGGGATCATAAAGATCAGAAATTTGGGTATATGAATGAAACTCATCAGCTGTAGCTTCGAAGTAGCGATTCATTTGTCTCTTCAGACAAAGACAAGTCAAACTAAATTCAGAAACATACCAGCCTAAGCGCCAAGTACTTGGGCTTTGGAGCTTGACAAAAAAAGAAGACAAGGAAAGATGAAATTTGAAAAAATTTGAGCTTCCTTTTTGTGTGTAATAAATTAGGGCTGGTTAAAGCAAAGTAAAAAACAAATAAATCACGTGAGAGGACGCGCTCTATTCTTTTATGCGTGACAAATGAGAGTGTGTGACAGATCATGAGCATCTCCTTTTCGGAAAGGTTGACGCATTGCTACAGTTCTTTCTCTTTACTACTTTCATCATGACCAATGTTCTTCACCCGACAATTGGCTTTCACCCAAGACAAGTCTCCCATGCTCCATCACCTTTTGGATTTGGATTTGGTCTTGGTTCCTCCTCTTCATCTTCATCTATGACCTCCACATCCTGGGGAGCAGCTACTCCCGGTCATACTAATCCTGCAGCTTTTCAACAGCTAGCCAATTCTGTCACTCAATCTGCTTCCAACAAACCACAGAAGAGACGTCATGAAGAGGATGATGAGAACATAGCTCCTCGAGACGATGCTATGGACAGGAGTCCCACCCCAGAGCGTCCGAAACGTGCGCCACCTAAGCGAGTCAGGATGCTTCATCCTCAAGATACCACCTTCAAGGATGATTCACCTTCAAAGAAAAGTTCTGAAAACGAAAGCGATTCGGACGTGGATATTGGTGTTTTGCTTGGTACAAGTCTTTCCACGACGTTACCTAATTAGATTATTGACGACTATCACAGCGAGTCTACCACAACAATCACTTTTACCACTCCTTACCTCCCTCATCAGTGCCCAGCCTTCACTTAAATCTGTGATTCTCCCACTAATCCCTCGACCAACACTTGAAACTGCTCTTCAAGCCTTGGGACAATCAGCAAAGAGATTGAGGGATGCATACCCTTACTCCAATATGCAGACCTCCTCGCATGCTTTTGGGCAGCCCTCACAGCACATTTTGCATTCACAACAGCAACAACACACTGGCATGCGGGATTCTTATATTATATCCAGATTGCGACCCCATGTGAACGACTTCGTCTCGTGTTGCATGTCTTATCTCCCCTACTTCACCTGCGTCCCACCTCCAACCAATACTCAGGCTACTCCAGCTTCGCACTCTCAGCCTTCCTCCTCAGGCTCAACTTTAACGATACAATCTTTGCACAAGGACAAGTTTCATCCCTCAGAAACGTTTTTATTCCTTTCCGCTGTCACAAACCATCTTCTGAACCAGCCAACCCTGACGATCTCCCAGTTGTCCCCACTAATGCTTCCTCGACTATCTGAAGAATGGAAGGCATGGGTCGACAAAATCGATGAGACAGTGAACCAACAGGGAAGGATGTTTGGTTCGGAGACAGTGAGGACATGGGAACGTGGGCTGGACGAAATGGCGTCTGCAACGGCGCCCGGGGTGTCAGACGTAATGCGAACCATCCGGGACAACTGGGTTCTAAAAGCTGGATGGCTTGTTGGCAGAACCATGCAGCATGCAATGGACGAGCTCTGAATGTCTGTAAGGAAAGGGCAGGATCCACGTCATTCTTTCATATTCTTACGATCTACTTGATGAACACGCACTTTGCCATGACTTATCAGACTGGAACATACATCACCTTCATTCGCATCCATTTTCATTGTTATACTCTATATTAGCACTTCCGTTCGCTCTTTTTTCTCTGCGTTTCTTTGATTGTGCAAGTAACTGGTTACCTGACTTATAATATATATCTGGTTGAACCTATCGGTGACCTGACTGACCTTATACGAGATGATATCATGACACGACCATCATATCCACACATTAACGACAAGGTAGCAGCAAAGCTTGACACAAGGTCATTGAACTCTTGTAATTGTCCTTTGAAAGTCTTGAAATATTCATATCGAATAGACTAACAAGTCATGAATCTCGGAGTCGTAGTCGAACCTCAACTTCGTACATAAAAGTAATTGATTCAAAGTCACGTGAGTAAGGGAATGGCGGGACGGACCGTTTTGATTCTTGAATTTTGAATTTGAAAGGTTTTTGTGAAATTTGAAGTGGTTGCTCGCTGTTGTGGACGACATTGAACCATCTCCGTCCCATGCATGCCCCTTCGCGCTCTTCGCCTGCTTGCTACGTCTATACCCCAAGAGGTTACACATGCTGCCTCACTTTCTTTCACCGACACCTTACAACTAGCTGCTGGTCGGGCATGGTCCCGACGTGTCAGCACGCATTCTCGTCAAGACATACCCTCGAGAAAACGTGCAACTCGTGCCAGTACTCAATTTCAACCTCCCACTGAACAGGCATCACCTTCAGGTCCATCCATGTACGTTAAATACTGTTACATTGCTACCCCACGTCCAACTCGACGTCATTTTCTTTTTTAGAACAGGACTTGCTGGTTCATTTTCAAATCATGGGCGGAAAAAAAGGGATATTGGAACCCACTACTTGGCCACCAGTCTTGACCAGGAAAATAATCTGTCCAATCCTCGGCATTCTCAAGCTCCTGGAAGCACCTGCCTCCCTAATGTCGTACATTTGGATCCCGAGGGTGTTGACTTTGAAGTTTATCAACGCGACCCTCAAGACTCCCGAGATAATTCAGTATACCACGACATCTTCAATATTGTGCCAGCCAACGTCATGCCATACGTTCTCACACCAGCCAGCACGAGTGATCCTTGTCTAGGAAAATCTCCAGCTATACCCGCACCTACCAGTCAGCGTTCCCTTCATCGGAATCTTCTTTTCCTTCTTCAGACACCCAAACCTCCACCCAGCCTGCCATCCCTCATCGATTACCACAATCTATATCCTCAGTGGCATTCAACGCGTTCATGCAACCTTTTAATTCATATAGGCCTACGAAACCGTTCATTTGGGCTTGTGCGTCGCTTATTGGCCTCCTTTCGGGAAAACGGACTTCAAAGGAACGCAGAAACCTATCAACTGGAAATTAGGTGGCTTATTCTTCGAGGTAAATGGGATGAAGCTTGGAATTACGCCAATCGTGTCAAGGAAGATATTTCCAACGACGGCCAACTCCCACTTTCTATATGGCTTGAGTTTTGCCGCCCAAGACACATATTACGACAAAAGAAAATGCCCTCGGACAGTGATGAAGATTCCATAGTTGCACCACAAAGACACGTAGCCGATTCAACCCTTTGTCGCAGTCGCCACGAAGTGCTTCGTCGTCATCTTCCTCCTTCGATGCCACCATTGCCTCGCAGCTCTCCCTTTCTCATCCGCTCCATTGTTCAGCTCATGGTCAAATCTGATCATCGGGACGACGCCTTGGAGTTAGTCCAGAATTATTTCAAGGTCTTGCCACCCCATCTCAACCCTAGAATTTCAAACGGATGTATATACATCATCCATGCCCTAATGGTGTCAAACACCAGTAAAGATGGCCTTCATAGGTTTTATGAAAGCCGGAGGACACTTGCCTCTCTGTTGGCACTTAATTCCTCTCTTAAGCCAACACCTCGGACGTTATACATCCTCTTACAGCCACTTCTTCGAGCTAAACGTTGTGGGACAATTGCATGGGATACTCTTCAAAGCTTTAAATCCCAATGGGGACACTATGTTGAGGATAGACGGGTTCAACGCCGCGTTTCTCAACTCGCGTTAAAAGAAGGCCGTTTCGATATCGTCAAGAAAATCTCGCAGACGGAGGGTTTCGACCGCAGTTCGAGGCAGCGCCAGTTGGAGGAGAGACAAGCAACGGATACCCTAGAAATATCATCGATTAACCCATACCATAGACCACCCCTTCGACACGTCTACACGGGAAATGGGAGGGAAGCCCGATTATGGTTTCGCCATAGAATGCGCTTACGTCGTAAGCTCAGAAATAGACTCCGCCATGTGACTGAGCAAGGCCAACGCTTGGGACCTGGATAATTATCCTCCAATTAAAATTCCATAAATCCTACGAATCGGCACCCAGTGCCCAAGCAACGTGGAGATCTCACATTTTGTGCATGATACTACGGGTCAACAATGACATCTAAATCCCACAGGCTATACTTCATGTAGTAATAAATATTTTAATTCTACTATATTTTTTCTTTTTCCAAGATCCATTCAGGGTTTCGGATTCAAAATAAAGTTAACACCGTGGTATTAGTAGAAGACCGGACGGTTGATTTCAAGCTCGCCACATCGAGGCGGCGTGGAGAAATCAAACTCTGATTCAGATAAGGGGGAGGGGGTGAACCGAGAATGAGCGCCAATCAGATTGGTTTGTCCTTAATTTGTCCCCACCCTTACTAGGAACGACTAGCTGAGAAGTGGCATCATTGGTGAGTATAACAGACCATAAATTTGTTATTAGTGATCATTCCCCAGATTCTGGACGCGTGTATACAGGTCTTGATTTGTTCCCCAGTGCAATATGGACCAAGCAAGGCCGATCTTTTGCTTTGGCTCAGGTAATTATCCTTTCGGGGTTTTTTTTTTTTTTTTTTCAGGTTACACAATCAGGTGCCTCAGGCTGCGCGGGTAATCAGCACCAGTGTGTTCTGACGCTCAACTGGGCAGGTTCATCACTACTTTAACCACTGATGACCGATGCATAGCAAATTTTGATGAGAAGTTCAACGTACATCTCCTCTGGCAGCTGTACAATGGACATTGATGAACTTCCCTTGGACCGGCCTGTTCTTCTCTTCCACTGCGGACGTTTTTGAAGGCTTTGAAAAAAATCTCCGCTCTTTTCGTGATCCGTAACTGAAACCTCAAGGCCTCCCAGAGCATTGCATCAAATATGCTATCTGATGTTTCTTCCTAACATTATCTGACTCGAATTTTCTGGGGCTAATGTCAAATGTAAAAGAGAAAAAACTTGAAAAGTTTCCTTATTTCTTTTTGGAAAACCGGCCACCGTCCAACTGGAATGATCCTGAGGATACTCTTCAAACCTTGCTAGGCAAGCTCCACCGCGATCTTTACAGGCGCCGATCTACCGTTTCTGTCATCGAAGCATAGCATTCGTTCGAAAAAAAGCCAAGATGCTGGTCTAACTTCGCCTTGCTTTTGACCTTGTCATCCCTTTATTTGCCATCGGTGCTGTCCGAAGATCAAATTCGAAAATGTCGTTGAGGAGATGTCACTCTCAGTCATATTGACAATAGTTTCTCCCTCCATTTCTAGACATGGCGTTATGTGTTCTACCCTGCTTAACTTCATATCCAATCGCGAGGAGGGTTACAGGAACGCGACGTAGTTCGATGATCAAAAAAGGACAGCCTATCGCCACTCATAAATTGCTTTTAAAGAGTCTTTTGCAAAGGCTCGAATGTCAGTAGCGGTTATTTTCTCCTCATCTCGCTTTGCCTATTCTCGATGGTACCCTCGATGGAGCGTTTTGTCGCCATGTCCTGTATTAACGTTGGAGTCGGTCCCGGAGGTACCACAAACCTCCTCGCGTGAGTTCAGCTGCTAGGCACTCTGTTCGATACCTCCCTCACTGGTCACCACGTAGCCGTGTCGCTTTAGTGGACTACCGGGGGGACGTGATCTTTGAGAAATACGTGAAGCCAACGAGTATTGTAAGTTCTGCAGCACGTCTACTCTTGGCAGCCTTCTGAATATACCCGCAGGTCACTGACTATCGAACTGCGGCCACAGGGATAACCCCTGAGCTGCTGGCATCTCGTATGTCATACTTCATCGATGCTCTGCTTATATCCGACTAAAATATACCCTCTTCGCAGCTGATGCATGGACATTCGACATGATTCAACAACATATAGCCAATCTCTTGGTAGGGAAGATCCTAGTCGGCCATTGCCTATGGAACGACCTAGCTGGTAATTTATCTAGTCCTCCGCAAAACACGGTTAGATTGACCTAGTCGTCGACCTCAGTTCTTGGCCTGCCTCACCCTACAGTTGACACACGCGATGTGGCGCTCTATCTGGTTCGACCTTTTCCGTCCTGTTATTGACTAGATGACGAGGATATTTACCTATTTCAGCCCTTCCGAAATGCTCTGAAATCAACCACTGTAGTCGGTCTTCGAACCCTTTTGTGGCTTTTGATGAACAGACGGTGCCAGGAGGGTCAGCTCCATCCTGTGAGTCCTCAGCTACTTGAAAACCGTCAGTCCGCTATGCTAATGTGTCATAGGTGGAAAATGCGCGAGCTGCGCTCGACTTGTATCGATCAGAGGAAACCCGATGGGAGACGGCCATTTCCAACGCAAATTGGCCCTGCCACCTTCCACCCAGTACATTTTCACGCTGCTACCTCTGATTCTGTCATCCGCAATTTCGCTTCTTGTTGTCGTTTGTGTAATTCATAGTCCGCTCCCGCGTGTTCGTTCCTTTGTATACCGGATTTTCTTCATATTACGGACCAGATGTTATAATTTCTACCTTGATTTTTTTGGCTAACATTCTATGATGTTGAGATTGTACATAAATAACGTTGTGGATGACACAATAAATGTCAGGCCACATATGGTATCTACTTCCCCAAAAGGAGACAAGAACCAATAAGCCATTTTGTTGTTGTTTTCATCGTCCATGCTACAAGTCTTGGACTCGAAACACAGAAAAACACGACTTGAAGAGGCGATATGGTTGGTTGTTGGACCATTTGCGCGATATTTTGGGCGTGCATGCGGGGAATAGTCAATCAAAACTTTAACTGCGTGTCTTTCAGGGGTGTCAGCATAGGCCAAGGAATAAGACAAAAATTATACTTTTTCGGCCCCCATAATTCGTAGGGTTCCCTCATAAACAAATATTGCAGATGCATTAACAGGGAAAGCACGTAAAAAGCAGGGTCCCAATCCACGGAAGAATCCTCGAGCCCCGTCATGAAGGTAGATGTGGCGCGCAATACCAACAAAAGACGGGCGTTTCAGGGTGGTTGCCAGTCCCATGGAGGTAGGATAAGGGCGTGGATAAGGATGTGCCATCATGCGACTGAAGGGATGAACCGAGTTATTTGAAAACATCTCGATCAGCCCATTGATAAATTGTCCACAAATTATCTTACTTTTTTATATTGTCGAAGGGAATGGCCATCGCCCAGAATGCGAAAGAGCCAAGTCCACCGGAAAGAAAATTAGCCAGCCCTGTGCTTATCTGCAAGGTAGACATCAAGATAGACATTAACACGAGGTAGAGGGCAAAACATTATGCAGCACCTCGAACTGTGTCCCTGACAATCGTGAAAACGCGCGCATCAATGCCTAACGAAATATGGAGAAACAGTGAGCAGCATCTCTCTTCTTAAATAACCGGTCGTACTTCAAAAGAAAGAAACATCCAGAAGAAGTTGCTCCTGAATGCAAGGCTACCAGTAAACCCAGACCACAAACCAAGGGGTCCCTGGACGCGATATATTTGGCGGATACAGTCGAAAGGCCCTTTGAATTGGCGGTCTGCCGCTGACCTTTGCGACTGTAGCTGGAGCTTAACTGTTATTATATCAGTGTTGGGACAGCTACATATTCACTTAGGTACAGTATAACCTTTCAAAAGTTCAACTGGTGTCGCAATCAATGCACTATTCGGACATGAACAAGATCAATCATTTCTCCCGAGAATCAAAACCAGAGTCTTACCTTGTCCAACCGGCCAATAATCCAGCAATGCCATGCGCAGGTAATGTTAGACGAGAAACTCCAGACGAAGTTACTTCGGTCATGCCACTTCGGTGTAGGAATAATCGATAATTATGCAACGAACCAAGAAGAACTGAATCGATTGCTGCCCAGCCAACAGCGGGTGGTGTTGCTCCTTTGTACAGGGCAAATATGCCCTGATCTTGAGTCAGTAATTTAGAACCATGAAGTTGATACATGTATTCCGCGTTGGGACACACCTCGTTCCGGACAATTTTAGTTAGGACATCGATAGCGCCACGATAAGTGCCTGATGGAGCACATTGCATGCGTGTTTTAACAGTATCAAATCTGGTTCATATAAAGAAAACCCGGTTGAATGTTTTTCTTTCGACGAACTCTGGATTTAAGAGCAAAAACAGAATAAACCACGAGGCAAATGCTGCTCAAGATGAGGATCGGACTCACAAAATTCGACGGATAAGTTACCCGTGACCAACAGCGACCTGAGATTACGGGCCCTCAAATCCATTTCAGGCGACCTCAAAAAGGTTTTTCGAAACTTACTTTAGTTAGACCTGTGACAACCAGATCAGCCTGGAGTCGGTGAAAAGGTCCTGCATGCAAGATGAAACTCGCTGCCAATGGAAAAACATACCACTACCCATTCCCGCGAAAGCACCGACTAACCTGACCTGCCGACGAGCATCACCATCATTACTCATTCGAAATAAGCAGTTGTTCGAAAGCCTTCTCAGAAAGCAAGTAAACTTAAAAGCAGACACTGAGCAAGAAAGATCAAAGCTGGCAATTGAACTTGAACTTGAACCGGCAACTTGAATGAAAACCGTGGGTATGGTGAGCCGGTAAGACGGCCTGCGTTTCCTGGGCCATCCCTTCCGTATAACCCACACATCCACCATCTTATGTCGGAGACAGAAAAACAATGCAGGATATGTTTCGATGGTGTAGAATCAGAACGGGAGCTAGGTCGGCTAATCAGGCCATGTCTTTGTAAGGGTTCAATCAATGTATGTCTTCAGTTTTTGGACAACGAGATTTCGGAAACTGACACCAGACATATCACTAGTACGTGCATGTACAATGCCTGGAGAAGTGGCGACACACTTCCCATTCAAAAAGCGCTTTCTTTGCATGTCCACAATGTCATTATAGGTATCGATTCGCCAGGACCCAGGTCGTCGGGCTTGCTGCCAATCCAGGTTCGTGTTGGTGCAGTTGAAAGTGGCCTGGTCTCACATCCTAGAAAGTCATTCTAGCCATCGTGTCAGGCTTCCTCTTCACCCTCCTCGTCATGTTGGCCTCCTATATCACCTCATTTTTAATGTCTTCATTCGAGCAACCCCGTTATGAAAGGCCGTACTTTTTCTTAGTTGATCCGTTTGATGTCGCCCGGGACCTTGTGTCAGCAACATTTCGAATTCTGCGTGATGGCGACTTAGGGGATTATATTAGTAGCTCTTCAGGATCGACACAGGCTGAAGTAGCACCACCAGGGTTTTTGAGGTGGTTCATTAGCCGGTTTCTACTCGGCCTTCCTTTAATTGGCGCAGGTTCGCTCGTCCACATGCTCATCTCAATGCAATTCATCCGTCCAGTCCAATGGCTGGCACGATATCGCGGGAAAAGGAGTCGAAGAAACAACAGTGGAGATATCGCTGCTATACTCGTCATTGGTCTTATCCTTTTAGGTGCTTTAAGGTTTGGATCTTCTAACTCTTTCTTCAGGAGACCTTCATAACAAAAATTACAGAGCGCTATCCAAGGTATATAAGATAACGGAAACATATGTTCAGAGAATGCTCCTGCGAGCAGAAGATGCTATTCTAGAGGTCAAATAGGCGCAGCGTACATACACATCAGGATGTATTATGGTAAATATTCATGTTCAATGAAAATCTTGAAGACTCTGGTATCAAAATCAATAACCGTCAGGGCCATAGCACGGTGGAGAGCATATGCAGACAACATTATACAGACGGGTCTATAATGAGAATTACCAGTAACGACGAAGTTGACGTTTCGCGTTTTCGTACATAGCTTTCGTCTCTGTACGGTTGGATTCCAACTCAGCAAGATATTGATCAATGGCACTGTCCACCCGGCCAACTGGGAATTCTGCACGCAGTAGGTTGGCCTGTGGACGAGTGGCCTCAGCCAACCAGTCCGTAAGTGTAATTGCAATCTCTGTTGAAATCGTCTGAACGTTGACTTGGTCATTGAAGGGCGGAACCTATTGACGTGTTACAATTATCATGTTGAAATGCAAAATCTACTCACCTGCGACTCATACATCTCATGGAAGATGTCCCAGATCTCGGATGATCGCACGCCAGATTGGATTAATATCCTTGCTGCCCAGCCAGCTGGAAGGATAGATTTATTGACAAGCAGGAATCGAATGAGTAGTGTTGCGATGAAACCTTGAAGAATGAATTAGACTTGTTTCGATATTAATAAACGAGTAATGAAAGCATACGAAGAGGGAAGGCACAATCTGAAGGGTAAAATCTTTGGCCAAGAGGGACAACACGTGCTTGGATTAAATCTGCCCTTTCTTTGGGATCTTCTGTTTCTTGCATAACTGCGAATAAAGAGTTGGTTAATAGTCCAGGTTGCACAGAGATGGTACTTACTCTCGTCAAATATCTGATTCCAGATTGGTCGCACAACCCCTTCGTCACGATGTTCTGACACATGCAAACACAATAGTTTGATGGCTGGCAGGTCGAATGGCACGGCGAACTTTTGATAAAGCTGAGAAGGTGTGATTTGAGTAGAGATACGCAGGAGATGCAAGCAAACATACATCCGTCATTGTGAAGAGTTGCCTGGATAGTGAGGTAACCCTCTCCGCGACAGCAGGGTCATCATTGATGTGGGGTACTAGGGTATTATATATCTCAAGTTGCACTTGTGCAACATCCAGTTTCTCCTCTAGATCGGTTAGGAAGGCTATTGCGGTCTCGTGTCGTCCCCCTACGGATATAGGATGAGATTTTGCGTTCGCGACAGCTAATGTCAGATATTCCAGCCTTTGTTCCAGATGAAGGTCAAATCTATCAGATCAGAACATAAGTGAGCGTGCTGACTCCAACTGACAGGATATCTAAACCACATACTCAGCCGATTCCGCGAGCAATCCAAGAACTTCTGCAGCCCGTAACGGCTGTCCATTTTTGACGTAAAATTGCCAGAGCAATTGGAACTTCTTGACGGTAGCAGGCTCCCTTCTCAGGTGTGCCTCTAGGAAGGGAGGTCTCATCTACACGACGGGTCAGCAACATATTAACGGGTCGAGATTTACTAAATTACCTCGAGCAAATCGTCCGCCAGATTGCGTTCAATTAACCAGTCGTATAGAGTAGAGTGGAACATTTCATCTTCACTTGCAAAGACGAGCTCGTACGCGTGACTGCGGACCGTCTCGGAATCTTCTGACCCTGTCGAGGATGTCGCATTCGCACTGCACTTATCCTCGAAGACGGTTAAGGAATCAAGGATCAAATCGTAACACTTCAGTCGTTGTTGCATCAATTCGCGCCTTGGATCTTCATTGGTAGAACCTGAGTACCAGAACTCAAGTCCTGCGTTGTCGGCATCCTGCATTTGTGCACAGGCCAAGGGTAGCGCAATTGCACCTGAAACTTCTTAGCTTTCCTCTCATGCAGTAAGAATCCAAACCTACCTTTAGCGTAGTCCAGTTGCTGGAAGTCACCAATGACTTCGCGAAGCTTTTCGAACTCGATAATTCGAGCGCCTTTCGTGAACAATCTGGAAAATGCAAACAAGGAAATGAGATATATCTAGAGATAAAATCAACAACTCACCTAAGTGATTCGGCGAGATATTTCTGACGCTCAGTCGGGTTACGTGTCTCCGCCGCTTTTCGAATGTTTTCTTTGGCCTGCGATGGGTTAGCGATAACCACATCAACCACTTTTCTAACATACCTTGTAAAGCATGACATCGTCCGTGCTGCAGAAAGAGCCGCATCGCCTTTGCAACACGTCACTAATTGTGTCAACCTGCAACCCATGATGAATAATGTGAGATGAGCGGGAAAATAAAACATACGCTTATTTGTTGCCCAATTTGTTGATCGATGACCACGTTGACAAGGGCCCTTGAAATCGTCATTCCATGTTGCGAGGTAATAAGGTCTTCATATGTCAGGGAGTCGATCAATTTTTGGACATCGGGTTCACACCTACTACCCATCAGCGCGTGTATGCATATGTATCTACAAGTAACATACTTGAAAATGAGCTCCCCAAGACGATAATCATTGAGCAACAAAACGAAGGACAACGCTTCAATTGTTCTTGTGAGGAGGCTCTGTAATTCGAGGACGGAACTCTGCTCCACCTGGAAACTTTTTCAGGAAGAGCAATGCAGAGATTTGGAGGCAACTCACCTTCCATGCTTCTTGCTCAGTTACTAGGCTACGGCTCGACGTTGGCTCGCTTGGTGATGAATGGAAAAGATGGGGGTTGCGATCCAAGAAGTCCTTTAAGGCATACAGATTTTTTTGAGCGTCCAACAACGTTTTCTCCGATGCGTTGAGGATCGGTTGTCCTGACCCTCTGAGTTATTAGTGAGTAAGCCGTTCTATTGCGAAATCGGCAGAATAGTCACTTACCCTGCAACGATAAGCCTTGCCTTCCAGAAAGGCCTGATCAAGCGAGCAAAGTATAAGGCAAACCCTTCGCGGCGTCCGCTGAAGATAGCTGAGCCCTTGTTCTCCGCTGGTTTCTGTTTTAGCGTTGATGTATGAGATTAAAGAAGAAAGACCTACCTGTTCCATACGTCACTCGTTCAGTCCAAATAGGCCGCTCGCCGAAGTCATAAAATGCTTGCTTGGCAACAGCAATAATTTCTGGACTTAATGAAGTGATTGCATTTGACGTTTCACCTGGGTTCAGGTAAACGTTGCCACTGGCCAAGGCCAAAAGCATCGAGCATGTCTGATCACGACCAAAGCTACTTGTGTGTTAAATCCCAACTTTCATGGACCCAGAGGTTGACTAACCTGTCCCGAAACTCGATGATGGGTTGTACATTGCCTTCGGCTTGCAGATCCTCCAGAACTGCTCTTAAATAATCAACTGCCCGACGTTTGACTAGGAATGTCAGCCCAACGTTTGTAAGAAGCATAAATTGCTTTGTATGTTCCAAAAATTGGGCTGCCAGTTCATTGATCACTGCTGGCACAGGTGTCCCAGAAGGCGAGGGGATAGGAGGTGTGTTCATCGTTGCCATCGACCATGTCCGTCCATGAATAGTTAATATGCTGGCCTGCTCGGTGAGAGGCGGTCGGTTGCTTCCAGTCGAACCTTGATATTGTCCTGTTGCAAGATTATACTGCGGTTGCGGTTGTTGAGGGGGTAAATTCAATTGACCGATACTACCTATGCGAGTCAAGTCAGGCGATAAGCACAAAACATAATCTGTTCCATCAACATCTCCAGGTTGAGATGCTAATAACAGCCCATCGTTATAGCATGAGTTGTCGAGAGCAGATGCAATGTAGGGCCGACTAGCAGACGGCAAGTGATTTTGAGGAGCACCGTAACTGTGCGACGCTGCTCGATATGTCGTTTTTTGCTCATCCGGATGGATTAGGTTCATCGGGGGTAGCCTGACATGTAAGAGTTGAATGGGACGAAGTCCGGGTGCAGCATTGCTCCCATATGAGTATCCATACCCATGGCCAGGACCAAAGTAGAGGCGAACACCATTGGTGGTGATAGCGAGAAGTTGTAACCCAGTACGCGACTCAGATGGATCAATGATGTGGATGTTGACGATTGTGAAGGACTGAGGGGTTAATGATGGGGAGCCAGGTGCTTTTTCCTGTGCAGATTTGTATAAAGACGATAGCGTTTGGATGTGCTGAATGGATTTATCGCCATTTGGAGAATAAATTGAGATCGTATTTCGCGAGGATAGCGTGTAAAAGCAGCTGCGCTTCAAATCCGATACAGCAGCGATGATACGCTCTGGATATTGATTAGGAACATACTAAACAGAATGACGAGAGAAATTTACCGTCAGAAGCAGTCGAGGCGAAACGAGGAAGCAGGCTTTGAACGCCTCCAATGGAGTGATTTATTAGTTGGATGCGCTTTCCAAACCACGATTCATTGGCCTGGTAATGAAGCTCATACAAATTACCATCTTGCCTGCCACACATAAAGATTCGACCTTCTGAGGTTCCGATAACCGAAGACATCTCAATGTCAGTCGATATGACAAGGTCGGTGGCGTAGAGTTTGATCTCTTTGTGTGAACGATTGTCAGGGCCTGACGCCGTGGATATTGCGACGCCAATGAGTAGAACGGTCAGAGGAGTACATATGACCAGCAAGGAAGTAATGTCATCGACAAAAAGTCCGGGTTTGGGTTTGACAAGTGCGACATGGGTAATAACGTCTGGCTGGTCCATGAATGAGGATATCTCTTGGCTATAGGAACTCAGCTACGTGAAAGCGAAGCAGCTCGTAGGCACCTACCCATCGTTATAATCCCAAAGAAACAACTTATGATCGATAGATATCCAAACACGTTCAATCTCTGGCATGATTCCCATATGCGACGTCACATTTACGCCTAGAAAATAGTTTGGGTACGGGGAAGTAATAACTCAAGAACATTGCAACGCACTGTCATAATATTGAAAGAGGGCATCTGGAATCCCAATAAATTTCCGTTTTTGAAACGGCACTCTAAAATCGTCTGGAAAAATGCTGTACGAGGCCGAAGCTTGAGTACCGGCTGCAACGAGTCGGTCAGATATAAACGCATAGCTGGTTCGTGCCTTGAACGTACCAGCGGTCAAAGTTTCTCCAAGATCAGGAATGGTTTGAGCGTCCTTTCCCAATTGTTCTAGAAGTACTCTACTAGCATTTTGCAACGCGGGGAGGTCCACAGGTGCGGGCTTCGGAGGAGGCAGCTGTCGAGTTGAAATATGGTTTTTTGAACTTGATGATTGTTCGGGAGCAACAGAGCGAGATTGTGCAAAATATGAGGCCATATAGACGAAAGGAATATGGTAAGAACGATACAAAAGGATTCCCAGTCGACAATACGAATTACAATCGCGGTCTTGGGTAGACAAGGGCAACTCGCAGTGGGCGCGATCGCGTTCCAAACTAACCGCACGTGTTTGGAACAAGTAACCAAATATAGACATCAAATCTTTTGAATAACGCTGACAGTCTTGACCTTCCACCAATGTCTGCCTATCCCTTCTACAAGGATCCGAGGTTATTCGAATTGCATAAAGGGCTAATTTTACATATACACTCCTCTAATTTTACCTTTGCTTTGCCACAATTAAATCATTCCACCTGGAATCTTATTTGCGGCAATTCAGGTGAAAGAGATCGTCTGGAATTCATAGGAGACAGGATTATAAGCGCCCTCATCGCTGAAGCGCTATATCGGATCAGGCCTAAGGAAAACCCTAAATTTTATACGGTTATTATTTAACTCATTCGCCTGCCGCGTAGCTAATATCTGCTTGGTTCCTTATCTGCCAGAATGCATCAACTGTTCTGGTGGCAAACTCCACCTTTGCTCACATAATGCATAAGCTGGGCTATCATGACATTACTACTGGGATAAAGCCCGCTGGAGATGCTTTTGAAACAGTTATGGCTGCATATAAACAAGAGGTTGGCAAAGATACCTTTGAAGAATATGCTAGAGTTGCTTTTGAGCCCCTTATTCGCGTTGTCAGCAACACTTACGATGATTGTGCAAGGTTTGGGTCAAGTGTGACTTGTATAATCCCTAATTTATTGACAGACTAATCCATAGGTCAACATATTATTACAATTATAAAAACCAGATGAGGGTTGGAAGCAAATATCTGCTTAGCTCACGGTCGTGGAAGAAGAGCAAAGGCCGTAAGCTATATCGCCCGTCCATAAATATTTACTTCAAAGTAGTGAGTTTTGATTCAACGCAAGATCCAATACCCCGTTCTATGCTGTCGTCTGGAAAACGCAAGCCTGACATGCCGATTATAATCGACCTCACATCGGACGATGATGATGAGCAGGTTACAGTGACCAATCTCTCACAGGTACCGCGTCCCCCAAATTCAAAACTCGCATCTAACAATATTCGTTCTGTGGTAGGTCTCTTATTCAAAGGGGAAACTACCACCCGGTGGCTTTTCTGATTCCGCTGGAGTAGGTAGAAGGAAAGACCTTCTGGCCCCCTTTTGCTAACCAACGAACAGTTACCTCTACCTTGCACTTTCACGCAGCGTATTCCGAACACAGTAGCCAGCGAGGATATTCTACGATATGTATCAACGGCTTCGAATCAGACAACGCGCTTCGTTCCGGGGTCGACAATGAGCCAACCAATGCAGGCTAACTTGTCCACGATAGATTGCCCTCGAACGGTTCAACAGGGCACCCGCCACGACCCAATTTGCTTGGATTGATCAGCTTTGTACTCTGTTCGATTATGGCGCTCTCAACTCATGATCAGACTGTGTTCATGACAATGTCCAGTATGCATAATATCAAGCAAACATGTACAATAATATCCTTGACATTGCAACTCCCAAGGCAAATGAAGTTAGAAAGCTCACCCTCATCTGTGCTGCGGGAACCTCATTGTCGCCTACTTAGTAAAGTCGTCATTTTTTTTTGTAAAATTTGAAAGGTTTCGGGAACTCGGAGTTGGTTCATGTGAGAAGAAATTCCTAGTGCTTGGATTGACTGAGGCTGTAACCTGTAGGTAACAAAACTCAACTGAATTTGTTCTTGACAGGCAATCACATCAATATTTCCCATCTGGAGACTTCTGTCATCTTGAACTGAGCTCACACCTCCCCAGTACTTAATCATCTATTACTTATGGATTCATTCGATCGTGACCGGCATTCCTCATCCAACAAGAAAGCCCCAGAACATAAGTCTGACCGATCACCCGAGTCTGCGAGACGCTCACATAGTCGAACAAGTAGTAGCACGGTGGAAGCTTATATTCGTCATAGACCACTAGCCCTCATGTCGCGAACGCCTTCCCCGGGATCTAAGGTGTCCTCTTTCAAGCATACGTCCTCCTCTACCCTTCGCAGTAATTCTGCAATGCAAACCCAGATTTCATCGCGATATCAAGGGCGGAGCTCAGTAATACACGAGCCACGATGTGCGTTAGTACCTGGGATAGCATGTTATAATTATTTGCTAAAAGTATCGTCTTAGCTATGAAATGGATCAAAGGCAGGCTTATAGGTCAAGGAAGTTACGGGAAGGTGTACTATGCGTTCAACTCGACCACTGGAGAGCCAATGGCAGTTAAGCAAGTCGAACAACCAGAAACACCTAGTGACTACTTGAAGGATAGCATTAAAAAGATGGTGCAAGCGCTCAAGGAGGAGAATCAGACGCTCAGACGCCTTGAACATCCCAATATTGTCCTGTATCTGGGTTATGAAGAGAATCCAAACACCATCAACATGTCAGTACGTCCCTGGAGCGACAAGCACGAATTGACTCCTCTGAAGCAGTTCACCTTCTTAGATTTTTGGAATATGTCCCTGGTGGCACAATTCACTCATGTCTTTTGAAGCAAGGTATTTTTCGTGAGGAAGTAACGAAGAGCTTTGCCGCTCAAATATTGGATGGTCTACAATACCTCCACTCCAAGGGTATCATCCACCGAGTTAAGAGCAGATTCGACTTCACATCACGGCTGATAACTAACACTGGGTTTAGGACCTAAAATCCGAAAACGTTTTGGTCGAACCTCACGGCGTCTGCAAAATCTCCGATTTTGGGATCTCAAAAAACGTTAACCAAAATAATGCTGAACGTTTTACCCTCATGAAGGGGACAATGAACTGGATGTCCCCTGAGGTCATCACAGGAGACTCCGATGGACGTGGCTACGACGAAAAAATTGATATTTGGAGCATGGGCTGCTTAATGCGCGAAATGTGGACCGCACGCCGCCCATGGGAAAATGAAAGCGTCCTGCAGGTCATGCAAGAGGTTCGGTGCTTCATTCTACAGACCTGTGGTCTTTGCCTCATCCTCGTGTTAGCTTATGGATAAAAGGGCGCCTCCAATGCCCATAGGATTCAAGCTTTCTCCCTCTGCACAGGATTTTAATAATCTGTGTTTTCAACCGTGAGTAAGAACCAGTTTCTCCTTCATAGCAATATTGACGAGGTTGACGGGTAGCGACCCCATTCGCCGACCTGGAGCGGATGTTCTACTTCAACATTACTACCTTAAACTCCCAGCTGGGTGGACCTTTCCGGACATGAACCAAATGGGTTTGGGAAAACAGCGAGCTACAAATACAGATTATCGCTCAGGGGAGGTGTCATCTCAGAGCAAAAGCGCTAATGACCCTGCTGCCGAGGAGGTCGCCGAAATACTCTCTCGAACAATTAAAATCAGTGCATTAACATCTTCAGAGGACCAGTCGCCTGCTCTTACGATGCAGTCCGTTGTTGCCCCTGACAGGACTCCACCAGCGCCTCGCCGCCAAAGTCCACCGATCGTGTTCATTGAACCACCGCCACCCCGGAAGCGGTCCATTTCAAATGACAGACTTGATGACTGGATGGTACTAAATAGGAATTCATCCCTGGCCTCCGAATGTTCCAGTAATCAGCCGACAAAACCTACTAGAAAGTTAATGATCTACAATCCCGACAGCAACGAAAAGAGGACCGCGGAAACCAAGAAAGCTGCTCCATTTGTCTATCAGCCTCCACCACTTCCCGAAAAGGTCCCTTACTCTCAGCAATTGATGCCCATACCCAAACCAAGCGGTTTTGTGGCGACAGCAAAGTCGTCGTATACAGCGCTCTCTTCTGCCTTCGGCGCTCGGTCTTTGACGCGACATGACGCTCAGAGCGCTGATGCACACGAACAAGAAGGAAAGCAACAAGCGACGAAGTTACGCTTTGTGCAATCTACACCGCAATCCGTTTACTCCTCAGACCATTCCTATCTTAGCGGGGGGAGCGAGATCAGTACGAACTCTTCAATGTGGCAACGGGCGCCAACAAAGCAAAGTTCGACGAAGGGGAAAGCGCCCGACCACCCCCTGATGCCAATTGTTCCTTCAATTTCAACCTCAGGTACACGCGCGAGTCCATCACAGATATCATCTACAACAGTCGATGACGAGAGACCCGACTTCGTCGACGTTTGTCAGCACATGGGAAGCTTCTTTCCTCATCACAATCTGGATGAACTTGTGGAAAGCCCCATGCTAGAACGCGGAGAAGATGCAGACGACATTTTAGGTCGGAGATACACCATGAAGAGTATTCGCGCGATTGCCCAAGAACAAGCAGAACGATCGCAGAGGGGACAGGCCGCCCGCCGATCCTACCACCCGCAGTCGCCAATCTGGGATACTCCCCTGGAAGAAATTAAAGAACACTTTCGGTGACAATGTTGGTAATTTATATTAACCCGAATTTATGTTTCACGAAACATGGGTATACCGGTGAATTCATGCTAACAGCTACGAAATCTTTTCACGACGAAAGTTCCAAACGGCCAGAAAAATTATCTACAATTCTGCAAGATGTAATAAGGCGACATAGATGTATGTATCCAACTAGACAGCTCTCGATCCCCAACCCAGATCGGGCCTAGAAATGTTCCTAATAATACAGTCAGTGATGCACTACGACATGAAACAAAGATAACAAACCTTCGCAAAGGTAAAGTCGACGTTAGGACCAGAGTTCTTATCACATGCCTCCTTGATAGATTTCGCGAGGACGCCAGGACCACAGAAGTAGGTCTACAAAACGTTTGGTTATGGGGGTAGGAGTATGAAAAAGCTATCAGCACTTACAGCGACTTTGGTCTTGAGTTGGGATGTCGAGCCTGGCAGGTATTGTCCAGACTCGATAGCTTGTTTCATTTGTCCGTAGATTGTCTTCCAGTCAGGGCGACCGAACATGGTGCGGGAGCGGAGGAGGGTTAGAGGATCATATTCAGCACCGGCATCATTGACGGCAATATTCCAAAGCATGTCTTCTCCGATCTTCTGGGTGAGATAGATGTTGATACGCAGGAAGTTTGCTGTGGTGACAGTCAGTAAAATATCGAGGAAAAGAATATCTGTCGCGAACTCACGATCAGCTTGGGCAGCCTCGACTTCTTGGAGGAGACTTTGGAACCATCCAAAAGATGGGGCATCACGGCAGACCCAGAAGAATTCGACACGACGGAGGGAACCAATTTTACCGCGCTTTTGCCTATACCATATGTGCTTAAGGATGGATGCAAATGGAGTAACACCTGACACAGTGAATGTTATTTGTTGTGGATGAATAAATAGTGACATAGAGCTTACCAATACCAGCGCCTATTAAAACTGCAACCTCAGCGCCGAAAACATCTTCGGCAGGTGCACCGTAAGGCCCATCAATGCGGACCTGTGGAAGGGTGATAGAGGAAACAGCAGGGTCCAGCTCAACAAAATCACCACGAAGGCCGCCTTTGGTGTCTCTCTCTGTTCCTTTCATGGCTGCCTGGGTCATTTGAGCAACAACAGATGGGCCAACTCCGAGACGATCACCGAGTGCGCGGGTGAAGTCTCCAACTTGACGGATATGGATGGATACATAGGAATCTTCAGGGGCGGAAGTGATAGTGAACTATGTTTTGCAATGTTAGTGGGATACATAAGCCGGATAAGCAGATGTAATAATTACGGGGTGCCATTGGAATGCAGAGATTTCTGGAATCTGGATGA
This sequence comes from Panaeolus papilionaceus, assembly GCA_015501605.1. Lineage (NCBI taxonomy): Eukaryota > Fungi > Basidiomycota > Agaricomycetes > Agaricales > Panaeolus > Panaeolus papilionaceus. The sequence goes on from JADNRZ010000015.1 coordinate 83,612, forward strand.
AAAGCCATTGACCAGCAACATACTTGAAGCTGGGTTTCACAATGCGCAATTCCATAGCACCTGTGTTCGACACAGCTTAGAACCCGAAATATTGGTACATCAAAACAGATATGTCAGCTTACCACTGGGGTGAACCAAGACTTTGGATAGACGGGTAGCGCGACGAGCTCGGATCTCTCGGTATACGCGTTCGCCAAAGTAAATGATGCCAGGCCAAATAGTGAAGCGCCAGCTGAGATATCCAATACAGTGCCTTGTGGAGTAGAATGGGAAGGTTGGGATCAGATCGGGGTCCACAGAATCACGAACGAAACATCCAGTGGCGTGGGTGTAGAGACCGAGCATGAAGAAGAAGGCGAGGTGGTGAGTGTACCAGAAGGCTTCAAAACATTGCTTGCGAATCTTGTGGTGGGCGGTGGTGTACATCAACACCATGATGAGGAGCATGAAGTGACCCGTAACGCCACCGGGCTGGGTATAGTGGATTTGAAGGGCAATTTGTTTACGAATTTCTGTCATTATAGTTTAGTAACATTCATATAAAGAAATGATGGCAAGCCTACGAGTGCGCTCGACGTTGATAAAGTTGACATAGTGAGCTGTGGTGTGAACCATTGCCCAGAAGGCCATGGAGTAGGCAACCTGCCTGTGGAACCAAATGTTTTCGTCGGCAGGGAAGAGCCAGGCCAGCTTGGGACGAACAACACGAATAATGTTTCGCAACATGGGAATGAGGATAAGACCTCCATCGAAAGCCAAAACGAGACCAGCACCACGAGACGTCCACACAGAGAATTTGAGGGTATTCAAACCAGCCAAACGAGCATTTGTTGCCTGAAAATTAGAGGGGTTGATAAGTTCAAAGTGATGACTAAAGAAACTGTTATATAAATGTTTACTTGACTATACCAGCCATATGCGAAGAAAAACAAATGCAGGCCGTAGAATATGACATTGAAGCTGAGACGACGAGGAGTCAAGAACTCGCGACGGAACCAGCTTTCACCCATAATTTGTGGATTGTGGAATTAGATGGAGGAATGGGTCTGATAAACTCCTGTACCGGCCAGAAGATGTATGATGAAGGAGGGAGTTAGTGGTGATGGTAAGGGAAAGAGAGACGTAAGTAAATTATCAGAAAAGAAAAGAAAAAGAAAAGGTAAGGGGAAGGGAAAACGAAGGGGAATCAGCCAAGCTGTGTCTGATTGTTTTGGGTGGCTCTATATAGATGGGTCCAAAATAATGGGTCGGGCTCAGTTGTCATAACAATCTCGTCCACAAAGGTATTCTTTTATATTGATTCCATGCTCCCATAACGTTTCCATCCAAGTTCTAAATTCATATCTAAACAACAGACCTTTACGACTCGTCGTCGTAACGGTAAGCAACCATCGCCTCGATCCGATGCACATCAGTACTAAAGCTCCTCATTTTCACTTGTTGGCTCTTGCTTGCCTCTATCGCTAAAGGATCCGTGTCGACCCACTCCCCTGCCGGTACATCTGCAGATTCAGATGTGTACGCCAAGATGTTGAACACTGTAGGTTCGTGGATGACTGGGAGGTATGTCACCATTGAAATAATCTGTTTTAAAATAGCACGGATTTCTGACTGTATCTCGGCTTCAGGTTTTGGTGCCCTGCTATAAGTGTAACTCCATCAGTCACAACAATCATTCCATCCGACAATCAAAAGATGCAACCCACGTCTCTGAACCTTCAGCAGGTTGCTCCACAAGTTTGACGTCGAAAACCCATCGCTCAAGGGGTGTCCGGGTATCTTTAGAAATAATCGCCAGCACCAGCTGTGTCACTGAACCCGTGAGAAGCCACTCTAAAGGATAGTTGTTTCAGCTCTCGCCTACGTTGGGGGTACCACCTTTGATGGGAATATTAAAGCGACGTACTTTGGACTTGTGTAAGAATTCTGTCAAAAATCCATATCAGCATAATGTTGTCATGATGTTGTGTGCAATACCACTACGACCTTTCCAGATAATTCTCCAAAGCCAGGTCCTGGGTTACGAGCACGGTTTGACCGTACTTCTTGACCATATGAAAATCATCAGAAGGGTAAACTTCACGTTGGAATAGGATACTGTTTCAAACAAGACCTGAATGTTAGTGTGCCACAGAGGTGGACCTCAAAAAAAAGACATACGTATTAACTGCATATTTGAAGAATTCAGTGACTAGTGCTGTAGAGCCTTTAAGTGTAATCGCCTGGCGTTTAGCTTGCTTTGATGCCATGATGTTGGTGGTAGAAAGTAAAGAATTTTGAAGAGTGGTCGCGCGTCTGTTATTGAAAGCTTGTCAATGTTCAGAATTCAAGTCGCGTCTATTGAACGATCATCACGTGACCTGAGTCCTAGAATGAATTGACAAAACGACTTTTGTCTTTCTCCCTAATAATTCTAAAGGAATGTCTGTTGCTACTCCTACAGGATCTTCACAATCTCCCATCGCACCTTCTCCGGCTAATCAAACACAAGATGCCACCCAAAATATTGCCCCATCGGATCGTATAATCCTTGAATACCTTCGTTCGCGCGGTCATGCTGCAGCCGAGAAAGCTTTCCTCGAGGAACTAGAGACCTCTTCTCCAGATGATAGTTCAACCAAAGCCTCAGAAACCCTTGCTACTGAGGATCTGGTAAAAATTGTATCGGTGTTCGCACAGAAACCCTCAAGACCAGGCGAGAATATCCTGAAGGATTCCACAAATGTCCTCCAAGAGCTCACAGCAATGGGCAATCCAGTAAATATCCAGAACTTGATTGCAAGCATAAGTTCTGTTGGTGCAGAAGAACTTCTAACTCTTGACCCTACTGATAAGCAAGAGGGCTTTCAAGAGTTGGAGGCATGGGTGGATGGATCTTTGGATATGTATAGAGTATGTTTTGTGCCTGCATCACATAAACTCCTACTCAATCTATTTCCAGCCTGAATTCAGGCCTATTCTCTTCCCTATCTTCGTCCATTTCTATCTTGACTTGATTCAACATGGATTCAAAGATGCTGGTGAGTGTCTGGCGCCAATATAATCAGTAGGCTTTAACATGCTGAACTATCCATTAGCTAATCGTTTCTTTACTACATTCTCCTCATCACTATCACCCTCACATAACGCTACATTACACCATCTATCCAACATTCTTTTACCTATTCACGTCCAGAATGACGAACTGGCTAAGTCTTTTCGCAAAAACAAATATCTTGTGAAAATGAGCCGGTCTGGGTTCAATCTTTTGGTGGGCTGGCTTACGGAGGGATTTGGTGGCGAAACAACTGGCGCAGGTGACGGCTTCTCAGGAGACAAAGGAAAACGCGGCAGAGCGGCAGTTATGCGTGTGGTAAACAACCACCTTCGAGTGGACGGTAAGCACGCGGTCTTTTTAACAGGCCCATTGTCTGTCTAACTCTGAAATCACAACTTAGTGGCAGACACGAATCCATCATCCGTTTCCCCGTATGCTTGGGAGGAATCTACAGGTCTCCTGGAGTCTCTGCTTCCACAACCACCAGGCGCTAAAACACCTTTGACCAATCCTCAAACATTCAACACCAGTAAAGGTGCCCTCAAGTTGGGGCCAGCTCCTCTCCGTGAGGACCTGCGCACAGAAACGGAGCGAGTGTTTCGAGAGCAAGCCATGGTGGAAAGGGATGTAACGATTCAATACGAATCCCCTTTTGCCCGTCCCGCCATACCAGGTGTCATTTCACCAACCGAGGCCGATCTTCTTCCTCGCCCGACTACATTCACGACACAGGATGTAGAGCGAGAAGTCAGCAGTGTTCGAGACGCACGCAAGAGAATTCGATTAGACCCGTCAGCTTTGAATAACATCGAGGTGAACTCTCCCCAAATTGGTACTGCACGTGCACGGGCGCTTCCTAGTATCTGTGCATATACGCTGCATGATGTGGCGGAGGGGTGGGTGCAGTTCTGTGACGTCTTTTGGGTTATACATTAACATACCGATTTTTAAGGTCTCCATGCTGTACATTTTCTCCAGACACGTCACTGATGGCTGCAGGCTTCGCAGAAAGTTATATTCGACTATGGAATCTGAAAGGAGAGAAATTACGCGGGTTGCGGAGCGATTTTTCGACAAATTCCATCAAAGATGGTCGGTGACCATTGTTTCTTCCCTCCATCTTGTTTGGCCCTGACATTGTCATAGCATCATCTATCACGAAAATCCGAGAGAAAAAGGGGAGCTCGACTCGTAAACTTATTGGTCACAGTGGCCCGGTCTATGCCGTTGATTTCGACCCAGTTAGTGGGTCAGCTGCACCGCCCAAATACTTGCTCTCTGCATCGGCTGATGCAACTGCGCGTCTGTGGTCAATGGATACACTGACAAATGTCGTGGCCTTTCGTGGCCACGAAAACCCTATATGGGACGTGAAATGGAACCCAATGGGCATTTACTTCGCGACTGGAAGTAGAGATAGAACGGCACGTCTTTGGTCGACGGACAGGGTCTCATGTCTCCGTGTCTATGCTGGACACTTGAGCGATGTCGATGTAAGCGGACTCATCACCTTTAATGACGAGCAATTGACTGAAATTGGGACAGTGTGTGCAATTCCATCCGAACTCTCTTTACTTGGCAACGGGATCTAGTGATTGGACATCCCGTCTTTGGGACGTGCAGCGAGGCACTTGTTTGCGTGTTTTCATTGGTCATCAGGGTGCTGTAACGTCCCTTGCACTCAGTCCGGATGGAAGATACCTTGCAACCGGGGGTGAGTGACATTTGCTCATTTGATGCTTTTAAACTTACATACTACCCAGGTGAGGACCTTGCAATCAATCTTTGGGACCTGGGTTCTGGGAAACGCATCAAGAAAATGACAGGCCATACATCTTCGATATATTCCCTTTCATTCAGTGCGGAGTCGTCCCTGTTGGTCAGTGGTAGTGCTGATTGGACTGTTCGTTGTTGGGACGTCAAAGGAGCTGGGGGTCCTCGAGTGAAGACGCAAAAGAATGGTATTCTTGCTAATGGAACTAGGCACCACCCAGAGGATGAAAATTCGGAAACGTAAGGTTGCTTGTTCTAATTGGTGGCTCTAGTCTGATTGTTTTCTGTAGTGCCGATTTACTCGCCACTTTCCCCACCAAACGCACTCCCGTCACAAATGTGCAATTCACACCCCGGAATCTTTGTTTGGTCGGAGGTGTGTATCTTGCACCAGATTCACGGTGATACTTTCTGTATTCTTGTTATCGTCGATTATGTTTTCACAGATCATTTGCCATGTAACATTAGGATGTCCGTTTTGTAATAATCCGAATAAATTATTCTAGGATTTACCAGTTCATAATTGTCCTCAGTAATGCCCGTCCTTTGCATCACTATCTTCTGTTCGACGTCTGGGAGGATAATAGCTGGGGTCCTCTGGGTTATCCTCTGGGTCCATTGCTCGTGGACTGTTTGACGGGGTATTGCTCTCCAGATAGTCATCGTCGTCCTCATCTTCAGAATCCATTTCAGTCTCCTGTGAACTGGTATGACTCATTTGTGACGACTGGGAGGAAGAATATTCGCTGGAGCCGTCTTGCGATGACCCCTGAGACAGGCTGAACTCGCCGTCTGCATCTTCATCCTAACAAGCGATTGTAAGTCCGTGTATGCGAGCACAACAAACTGATTACCTCCTGCTGTCTCCTTTTTATCTTTATATCATCTTCGGCTAATTCACAGGCCCGATTTTCAATTTCGTCAGAATATGCCAGCTGGGCGGCATCGTCGAGGTAATCTAGGGAGGTGTGGGACATGATTGATTGAATGGGTTTTTAATACTTTTTACAGACATTGCAGACCTCAATTTATAGCTCTGGAGCCACATATTAAGGTATGATCGGTTCTCGCATTTTCTGTGTAACAATACCATCAAGCCAATGGGCGATTTGATTCTTTGAAACTGAGAATTTGAAAGAAAGAAGTGGATCTCAAAGAAAGAAAGTGAATGAGCATATCGTGGGCAAAGTAAAGCCTCCTGACTTGAAAGCATATATCTACAAAGACAAGCACTGTTATAGTGAATCATCCTATATTCTAGGCCATATATTGCAGCACACACGCGCGTAGCAATCGAAGGGTACAATGAGGTTGAGGGCAATAATTGCACGTGATACCTAATTGAGGTTCGCGAGGTGGGCGTGACTTGAAACCCAACTCTACACTTGTACACACCCTTGACCTCGACTATTGCCCTTGTTTTCTTCCCTGTCCCTTTATTCTGCTTCATTTATTTAGCCAAGGTTAGAGTATTTATACTTTATTCGCTTGTCATGGGACCCTGACCTTGTAGTCCTCATTTTACAGCTCTTCAACTGCAGAGATGAAACTCGAAGACGAGTCTATGGAGGTCGATAATGGCGCGACGAACGTGTCTGCTTCCAATGCTTTTACAGAGAATTACCCACCGTCAAGTCAGCTGTTCTCTCTCAAATACTATCCGATACCTGTGTTTATCGTTACTTACCCTTCTTTTTATTTCCCTCCTAACTACTATTAGCCACTAACACTGCTCGTGATAATTTTCGAGAGATCCAAGTCAAGGTTCATATTAGAAAACCAGACAGAGATGCATGGCTCTACCTGGGTAGAGGTGTGGTGACCCAGGAGCTCTCAGGACACTCTTCTCGCGTCGGTGAGTCAAACTGTGCATCATGCTCACTCGGAGGGGTCTAACACAGTCCGATCCCTCAGTGGTTCGTAATCCTGCCAGTGGCAAAACCATTGCTACATTTAGTGAGGTATTGTTCTTTTTATCCCTTCAACTTCGGTTTTACTCAAAGATATACAGGCCTCCGATCTCCAAGCGGAGAAAAGGGGCAATTTCGTTGTTATTGGCTGTGTTGACGGGACTCGTGTTGTATCTTGGTCACTTAATGTGCGCACACAAACAACAATTTTCAATGAGCTGTTATTCACTTCATTAACCAGGCTTTGAACAACTCGGAAACTCTGCGGCTACTTGCAAGCATTGAGCTTGCCTGCTATAAGTGCAACCAGGTGCTGATGGACCCTCGCACGCACAACAAGTCACGACGTCGTATTGAGCGTCTTATCAAGGATGACAGGCGAAAACGACATCGCCGTCGAAAGGATCAAGAGGCCATGATAGACGCGTTTGCTAAGCAGAATCTTAGCACCGAAACACCCCAAGAAGCGGGGCCTCCTGGCGACTCATGAGACAACTCGTTTGCTTTTACTAATATCAAGCTGTATGAATTCATCATGTGCCTTTGTGCTTGTATCAGGTTGGCTGTAATATGTTTTAGATTTTAGTTCCCCTCACCCATTTTTGTTCACCTTCTACGCTTTTCTTCACTGTCCTTACGCTCCTTTCATTGCTTTAACGAATAATAAGTCCAGATCATGACATTGTACAGTGGTGTGCGACGAAGGGTATAAGGGATGAGAATGTGATCTACCTAACCTAAGAACCAAAGTAATGAAAAAACAGAGAACCTGATGCAGATAATGCTCGTCGATAAGAATATAGACGAATCATGACTTTCGAGGTCTAGGAGAAGTTGGTTCTGAGGAGGTGGATGCAGATGAAGATAAAGGCTCCACATTCGCAATTAGTCCTGGTATGGGCGCTCTTCTGTCAGAGTATTGTGGTGGTAGCTCAACGGGCCCCTCTGCTTCGGAAATGTCGGTGTGCACAATTATACGCTGTGATGGTGTCACAGAAGCCCTTGTATCCGTATACATCGATGAGCTTCCGGTCAAGGAGAATTCGGAGTAGCGTGGACTTGACACCGAAGTAGTAGATAGGTGTTGGGACGATGTCATGGGGAGAAGTCGGGATTTCGAGGTCGAAGCAGTGTCACTCAGCACCACTGTGGGTCCGACCAGGGGTTCAATGATGTAGGGATGAGGAACGAGCTCGTTATCATCTGCCAAGGTTCCTCCGATGGCATCGTATGTTAAGTCCAGTTTTCCTTTTTCAGATGAACGACGAGCGCGCCTTCGTCGTCTCAAGAAAAACCAGAAAAGGGACCCTATCAGGAGCAAGCCAACAAGCCCACCAACAACCCCTCCTACAATGCCAGCCATGTTCCTTGATGAATCCGACTTTTTCTGCCGGAGACATGATGTATCTCCAGACGTAATCACAACCTTCGAGCCCGACATACCACCATCCCTCCCCAATGAATCCTTCACACCAAATATGACCTCTGTCCCCGCTGTCAAATTATTGCGCCAACTGAAGGTGTCGCCCATGGGTGCAGTTATTTGAAAGAATTCGCCGTTGGGAATAAAGTACTGAAGGTGGAAAACCATGAGGTAAAAATCTAGTCAGTTGTCTGCGGACAGGCTCACCATAACTGTGAGAGGTTGCGTGGCATTGGGGTATAGACTAAATTCGTAAGGTCTGAAAACACTGCTTTAGCACAAGTTTGATGGAAGACGAAGCTTGACAACACTTACTGGCATTCCAGTAGATCCTTGTTGAGGGAGAAAAAGAAGTCTGGAACTATATCATATGATTTGAGTGTGGAGCACGTAGAAGAAGAAAAACGACGGTAGTTTCATACCAGGACTTGTGGTGTTGCAACCTAGATTTTTTGAGTCTGCGACGGTTAGTAACGGTGTAAGGCCCCCAGCGGTAATCCCAGTTGCGTCCGAGATGGTGAACATCACACGGTCGTGTACTTGAAAGAGTAGCTGTGTAATGAAAGTACCCTCCTGCGTTGATGGATTGAAGGCAGAGTCTGGTATGCTTATGTTCCGGATCGGTTGGAGGGGCTGTTATTTGATTTTTAGTTATGGATATGTATCGAGTGATTGTGAGTAGATGATGCACACCGAAATGATCAACAAGCGGAACGGAGGAGAACCACCTACAAATATATGAGCAAGAAGGAAAATGAAGTGATTATTTTACTTGCCTGTCCAGTGAAAAGATATATTGCTACAGTGTGCAGGTTCTGAATGAACGAATTTGAACGCGCAAACTCCGTAGCACAGGAATAGAGACCAAACGACGAGCCTAAAGCAGTGGAGGGGAGAAAATAGAGAGGTGGTCTTGGCCATGATTGAGGTCCAGCCTTGTCAATGGCACCAAGATAGTTTATTTATGGTGAGTGTTACGGTTATACCGAAGGAAGGCCTATTGAAATCCTGGGGCACGTCGAGGAGAAGGATGAGTAGCGGAGAACGTGCCAAAGAGAACCTGCTGATGGCACAAACCCATAAGTATCGTCGTTTCAGAATTTGAAGGGATGGCTTGGCGCGCGAAATGTTACATCTCCTTGCTTACCGGTCGTTTACCTACTCCTTATACTTAATTTCATCCAATTAAATAAATATCACAGCCATCTCATCAGAAACCTCTCGTCATGATCATTTAGTGCTTGTCGGCTTTTTCAATCTCTTTTTCTTTAAAAAGACTCTGTCAAGTGTGAGTATTCAAGTGACAGACTCCGATGCGGAATTCACGTCCACAATGTCATGTTTGACCGAAACTCACCATCCGAGTCCTTGATACTGCCTCTAATTTATACAACTGACAACGTTCAGTTCAGAGAAAATTCCACATCGGACTGCAACCTCCGTGTAATAGTATATACAAGATAAAAACAATGATAGATAAAAAGTGTCACATGCCAAAGGACCGACATGACGGTGGTGACCCACTATGAAAAGCCTGCAGGGCGTCCCGCGCCTGGTGGTAATGTTGAAGAAGTGGGTGGAGCCGTATGCGTTACCTCTCGGCGTTCGGTGTATTGCGGAGGAAGTTCGACGACACCGTCCTCGTTGGGAGGGGGTAGCTCGTCGTCCGCATCAGTATGAATAATAAATCTGGATGGTACATATGTTGAAGGGCCTGCCATTGCGGCTTTTCTCGCAGCTGCTGTGGACGCAGACGTAGACTCTGGCGGTGTCGTGTTCGATGCGTATGGGAGACCAGTCGATCCGTACTCGGTATCTGGTGACCTTGGCGGTGCCGCAGTGGGGTTAAAGGGATCCATAGTTGGTGGATCCATGCGAATAGGGGGATAATTCGCTTGTGGATAGTTAGGTCTCGGTGGATGAGGCTGCGAAGGAGGCGGCTGCGCGGTTTGATATGAAAGTACCGACTCTGCGTACGCGGTTTGATTTGGAACCCCGTATTGCGACTGTATATCGACTTGTGAGTCTTGATACCGTGAATCAGCATAGCGCGATGTGGGAAGGGGTGAATCTAAGAATGGATTTGAATCGAAAGGTCCGCCAACGTTCGGCGAATAAGGGTATTGGCTGGGTGGGGCACTAGAATTGTACGAATATGGGTGTTGGCCAGGTGGAACACTTGGATTGTGTGGTAAATTATAGGTCGAAGGATTCTGGTCATAGTCTATTTCAGTCCTATGAGACTGTCTGCGATTTTTGTTGGAACTTTGCCAAGTATCATCCCGCTTTCTCTTTAAGAAGAATAGACCTAGAGTTATAATAACCGCCAGAAAGAGGAGAGACCCTATGACCGTGCCAGCAATTGCTGCTATTGATACACCACCGCCTGGGGCTGGTTGGCTTGGTGTTGGTGACGAGGTAGGTGTCGATGAAGATGTGGATGATGCTGTGCGCGAGGACACTGATACTGAAGGTGCACCCGCTGTAGTAGTGGGCGAGTTACCGTTGATGCATGAGGCATCGTCTGAAGTGCTGACAATTCGAACATCAGAGCTCCCTCCTTGCCGACCTGTGGCATCGGTCAAGAAGAAAATCATCGAAGTGCCACGAGCAACATTAGTTGTCCATGAGAATGACGTGGGTCCAACAGGCGGATTCAGGATGAAAGAATTCCCTCCAGGAATAATTGCCTGAATGTCTAATGAATGGATATTCTTCAAACATTCACTGATAAAAGCTTACCGTGATAGTGACAGGTTGCACGGCGGTGTTGTAACCACTGAACACGAAGGGCCTGAATAACAGAAGTTAGATTTGACATTCATGTTGCCAGAGGAAGTGAGACGCACCGGCATTGTTGGAGCGCAGTGTTCAGCTGAAAAGCAAAATCGATACCTGTTTGAGCGTAAGTAAACGATCGAAAATCCAATGGGCGATAAACTGACCGGGATCGGTTGTGTTACATTGTCCTCCCTTGGACGCACCGACAGTCAATACTCTAGTTGTTCCCCCTGTATTAAACCCAGTCGCGTCTGACATTGTAAGAAGCATTGTGTCATCTTTCTTCATTGGCACTTGCAAGGAATAGGATCCTTTTCCATCGGAAAATGATGATGAAGGTATGGATATGTTGCGCGGTGTGCCAAAAACCTGTAAAATGTTATTCATGCTGAAGGAGATTGGATGCAATAAATTACATACAGGAATCAATAGAAGTTGGAAGGGCGGTGTACCACCTAAAATATAAAGTTAGTCGTCGTTTGTGATGAAATAGTAATGAAATAGTCACCAATCCAAGAAATTGGCGTATTGTCGCATTCTGAGGGGTTATTTCCAAGACTGAAGGTGAAAGCATTTGCAAGAGAGATCAAGAATATAAAAACAAACAAAAAATTTAGAACAAAGGAGTGGAGTGGCATCAGAATTAATGAGTGACAGCAATTGAGATTTAAAAGAAAGGAGAAGAAGAAAGACAGACGAGGAGGACTGAGAGAGAGAGAGAGAAAGACTTGGCCACCGCTGTCCACTTTCCCCAGAGCTCACCACTCATTCGATTATGTAATCTTAAACCAGGGTAACCATCATAATTTTATTTCTCACCCCTGCCAATTCATTGCACATCCATTCACATGATCTTGACTTGAAATGCTCCACTCTCTATTCCCGCAATACTATCCAAAAAAATATCCCTGATATACTCAGAATATCATCAGTACATGACACTGAAAACATTACAGTGCTATGAACATGTTTAACGACGATCATTGTGAACTCTTTTATTGATTTTTGTTGCACTTCACTGGGCAACGTTACGTCAACTTTTATATAGAAATTTTCGCATAGTGCTGTGCAGCATCCAAACCAATCTCAACTAATTTTGGTTCCTGACGCTGGCAATCGAGCTCCTTAGCACCTACATCGAACGAAACTCAACGACTTGCCTATTTTCGACAGGGCCGTCAGTACATAACATCTAGGCAACATCGACCGCAAGATAAGCGGAAGCTGACTTCGAGATGTCTGACACTAAGCCAGACTCCTAACCACTCACCACTGCGCTGACAAAAATCAATGCGCAAGTGATGCCAGTCGCCCCTGCGCGGTCAAAAACTCTTAAGTTGTTACGTAAGGATTTTTGTCAGCGCAGTGGTGAGTGGTTAGGAGTCTGACACTAAGCTACCCGAGGAGTTAGTTTCTTATGGCAGGCTTATGTAAATAGCTGATATCTTCAGCATAACTTGAATTGAAGGCCGCTGCCAAGAGCGGCACGGCACCCGAGGCTTTACAACTTGAATTACAGTACTACAAAAACACATTACTTGTACACTATTTCTTTTACTACTCATGTGTTGGAATATGCATTTTGGGCAAATGTATTAAATCATCTTGCATGTGTACCTGTGCCTAACTACAGTCCGCGATGTGGGGAAGACTCATCATAGGATAAGATGGTTCCAGAAAAGGCCGGAAACCAGACTGCCGCCTCACCGTGGGCGGATGAGGCGGATGAGGCAGTCTGACAAATCAGCATGATTTCGAAAGCGCTTCTCCAATTCTCCGAATCACACCAAACGCCTGGGTAGCGGTTTGAATGGGGACTTGGTTTTTTTCTACACCCCCAGTCCAATATTTGCTTAAATTTGTCTGGCAGATGCATTTTCATTATTTACATACGGCGGGCAAGCCAAAATTTGGCAAAATGATATATAAAATTGCAACCATACCATACTACAGAGTCGTGACATCAGGGTATTACTTGCGGCCATTAGACCAAATGCCAGTGACCTTGAGATTGAGTAATACTACTAGAAAATACTACTCATCCTTGGCCACGGATATCGAGTTTTCAAGCCGTCCAAGAATACAATGCTTTGCTGCCCTTGTCTCTGGGTTGACGTGATTTGGGTTGCTCAGAGCCTCGCAGTAGTCTAAAATTTGGAGAATACGTTTAATGGAATTAACATATGATATAATGCCGATTGTTCAACCCAATTAGCAGACATTCAGTTCGAAGCAGAACTCTGAGCCATGTGGTGGCTTGTAAACTTGGGCCCCATAATCACCGGTGCTGTTAAATTCACATCTTCTCTCCCTCTCTTGAAATTAATTGTATTTTTGTACAATTTCGATATACATAGGACAACCTCCTAAACTTCAGATTGCGATTCAACTGTGGGCAGGAAAAAAATCAAAAGGCCTTCTTACTAGATGGTGCATGCAAAATCACTAAAACTACTACTCTAGGCTCTTTTAAGTTCCTTACCTCTCTCAGGACAGCATCTGACATTCTTATTGCCCATTCTCCGTGCAAAAGAGCACCTTAATAGTTTCGAAAACAAGGTCAAGGCGATGAGTCCAAATACGAACAAATTCCGCCTCAATCCGCCTCATCCTTCGTTTCCTTTCAGCATTTGGTACTGCCACGCGGCATCCGTCGGATTCGTTCCTCGGTCCCCAAGCGCTCAGATCCGTGCGCGGTATGAACTAATATTCCGAACCCGCACCGGTTCAATGCAACTTCTCCTTTCCTTGTCCTTCGTTCCTTTCTGTCCTTTCTGTATTTGTTACATCACAACTCACAACTGCATGAAGGAATGACAACGATATCTTATCAGTATTTAAATTATCAAATCCCAGAACATATAGACACCTGATATGTTTTCGTATGACTTTAATCCGAGTTTAAATTTTTTTTATGTCCTTAGATATCATTGTCGTGAGCAATTATATTTATTTGAGTAATATATTGACCAGGGACCAGGGAATAGTGCAAAACGATGAATAAAGTATGTAAAATTTCAAGTTTATCAGGTAGAAGACTGCGAACAGCTGCGGTGCTGATAGTCCTCGTAACGAGTGCAGTGGAATGAGTCAAAGCCTGTCGAGTTGAGTCTGAGAATGGCCTGCGGGTCCAAATGGAGATCGGGCGAGGATATTCAGGGTCCTCAAGGAAGAGGTCGTTGCGTCGCACGAAAGACCTCAACTTTACTTCGTAAAGCCTCGGAATGTTGCGGCAGAACCTACTAAAAAGCTTCATTTGATTAACTCGAGCCTCCTCGAACCTCTCGAAGTGGGCGGATATTTACAACACACAGCGCCTGATAAATGACAACCATCCCTTGATCATCCGCGGGCGGTTGGCTAATGCAAGAAGCAACCCATGTGATCGGTTGACTAGCCTCTACTTGCGGTACTGAAGCTGAAAAAATATGGCATGAAAGATGCACTGTTGGACTGTTCGTCGAACCTAATGTATTCGAATGCCCACCTGAATACAGTTATGACTATCGCTCGGATATTCTTGGAAATGAGTGACAGTAGGGCTACTCAGGGGGTTTCATTGAAGAAGCTTCTAGCTCAGACTCATGGAATACCACATGCCCAAAATTTTCTCCCCCGCACCCCTATGGAAACTCTGGAGTGGTCAGACATTCGGTTAGCATCCGAGGAAATATTAAATAACCGTATCCTTGATACTTTGAGTTACTTTTTCATCTGCTGGCAGTGCAATGTGTGCTGTATGGTAATCAAGCGCTGAAAGTCCGGGTCATGTAAGTTGTCTTGGCACAATTCGACCCTCATAGACGCTCGCCATTTCCGTATTTCATGCGTTCACGCTATCGACCACAAAGTATAATTACATACGAGGGATAAATTAATCAGAAAAATTACGCGTTAAATCAGTAGCAACTACGACGAGGCTTGTAGGATGTTTAAGCATCTGAGGGCCATATTTTCTTAGATGCTTCAACAAGACGAGCAAGCTTTCTTCTTTGTTCCTATCACAGCACGGTTAGACGGCTAATTCAATGATGCGATTCAAGTTTTAGAGGCCGGACTTGCCTCTTCGTCAATGGGATTCCCTTCCCAGACCGAAGCGAATCCACACTGCGTGCTGATGCAAATTCTAGATCATTCTGTCAGTACATAAAACAACTAAAACCTTGTTATATTAGCTCACTGGTCAAGCGCATGTTCTCGAGAGCGAGGCGGGCATCCGGAGGACATAACATCCACGGCCTCTTCAACCCGTGATTTCAAGTACTCTACCGACTCGAGCTAAACTCGAAAGGAACGTATTAGGGCGGACACACGTGGCGCGGGTTATAATCGACTACCTTGGGCGTTTTTGTCGTGACGAGGCCCAATACGACGGTCTTGTTCGGAGGGAAATAGCGCAGCGGACGGAAATCCCCAGCGCGCTCAGTGTCATATTCAAGCTAACATCACATATTAGTGAGGCTCATTGTATCAAGAAGAATAGGCTGGACGAAACGCACATAGAAGGTATCAACGTCCAGCATACTGAAGACTTTGAAGGCGATCCGTTCATATCCCCCTTCTGAAAAGTGGATCCCTCCCTGAGAAAATGATTGTGATGTAATGAGTCGCTGCCTGCAGAGGACATGTTGTTGAGCGTCATCTGAGTGTAGTTACCTTGAAATTGCCTCTGCACATATGGAGACTGATGGCCATGTCTGCTGGTCGTCCTCTAGTGCAGTAGTTGATTGCTCGAATATAAGTGTCGAGTAGGGCTTCGTGGTCCACGCCGGCTTTCTCCATGCCTGAAAGCATACTCTCGCTACAGAAATAGCAAAACGTTGGGTCGTCGATTTGGACATGTCCTGGGTCACATTAAGTATTAGTTCAGGCAGACATGGTGGCGACGCACGACAACCGTGTTCGTAAAGCTCTCTGATTTCTGCCCTGTAAGCTACGCCCAAGTCACTGAAATACTCGTCTAAATACGTGTTAAGTAATTGCCCATGGATAAAAATTCCCGCTTACCATCAGACTTGTACACAGAGGTATCGTACGTCGAGTCCGAACCGTGTCGTTGGTGGAACCAAGTAGGTGAACACATAGTAACCTTTAACGAGCGGACGTCCTAAGATAACCAGATTAGATTGCGTTGGCGTGCAAAGCAGCGCACTTGCCTGACTAGACACGAGACCCTTGAGATATTTGAACTCGTCCAGATAAAATGGCTTGGTCCGTGTAATCTTTCCCTGAAGAGGAGGTTTTTAAAGACATGTCACATGAGACGAGATGCTGCTGTGATCGACTAACATTGCAGAAAAATGTCGGAGAGTGTTTAACTCCCATGTCGTACATAATAGCAATGTGAGGGATATAAGGCTAGCGTTATTGTTTGGATGAGTAACTGGAGGGACGAGGGAACTGTATTTTATACCTTGAACATAGATATAGGATCTGATGCGGTGTCAACATGAGTTAAACATGAAATGTCTATACCAAACCTACGTTCGGGTATATAGAGCATTCCTCCCAGTTTTTCAAAAACACCGTCGAAGAAACAACTCCTAAAAGTGGTCTGAGTATCAGCCAAACAAAATCAGACCATCAAAAGGTGACAAACCTCCTCATTTCACCGTCGGTGATGTCTTTGATACCTACTTCTTGCTGTAGTGCGAGCACCTGTTTGACAGCCTCATCTTCTGCGGCTGTGAGCTCACGAGACGTACATGGCCTAGTTTCTAGTTGTTGTCGCATCTCATACAGCTCGCGAGGACGGAGAAGAGAACCAATGTGATCAGCCCGGTATCGAGGTAGCTGATGAGGCATATCGGGCGTTGAGCTGCAGGTGCTAGGTAAGAAAGTACGAGGAAGGGATGTTGTACAGAATGCCGGGACCTACGAGCTTCTTATACGGTGAAACAAGCCAAAGTAGACGTAACGGTATTGGAAAGATTGCTTGGAGTCGCAGGGAAATCCAGTTGACGATAAGATCGCATTCTTGTAACTGTCAAATAGAACGATTTTGGCATACTTTAACCGTTTGTGTGCAAACCAGTGGTCGGATATGGCTTCATGTCGTACAAAAAAGACTTTTAAGTTGACAATGGGGTGAAAAAAAGGCGTCCATTTACAAGACAAGAATCTTTGCGGGAGTGACACTTACAAGCTCTAGGAAATGAAACGAATAGAACGAGCGTGTGGAGAAAGAGAACTGATCAATGTCCATTGCAGCCTCTTTTCGAAGCGGGATGCAAGAAGCAAGCAGCAAAAGGTCATATTCTTCCAAACAGGGGTGAGGGCGGTTCTGGCAGGCAAAAAGCCTAAATAAAGACCTCATGGAAGGATTCGGAAGATTTCAATGCAGGCATAATTTGGAACCATAAGGAATGGTTCGTTGGTCCGTTGATGACGATAACAGCAGGGAGAAAGTTGACTCCGATGAGCACTTGGAGTTCAAAAAAAGAGCACGATTCAGATGCAGCAAGTTTCAAACTGAAATGGAACGGTCACGAAGAAGCTTTCAATAAGCAGTTTAAAATTATCACGATTGTCTATCGAAAGTCGTTCGGTGTTGACGAAAATGATGATAGTCAAGTTGAAAAAGCCACTTAGAGAAACAGTGAAGGCACGGTTTGAGCGCGGTCACAAATAGGCTATCGTGGGAAAGTTGAAGTCTTTGTTCTGTTGCTCCATAAATCTGAGGTTAGGGTCAACGGGATTTGCCGGTGGTCCTACACAGTTTGTCCAAGCCACAGGTCGGATTCCCGACGTGTGATCAGAATATTGGCATCGGCCTCCTCGACGACTTCAAGACACAAGGTATGTCGTTTTGTTGAACGATTAAATCATGATCTAACAGCATCGTTTGTATCGATAGACTAGGACATGGGTTTCGCTCACAACAACGGTAATTTCAGTCAATTTAACCCATTTTACCAAAAAAATCTCAACAACTTTGGCAGTCCTCCCTGGAAACCATTTCCGCAAGGACTGGCAGCGCCGTGTCCGCACCTGGTTCGATCAGCCAGGTCGCAAGCTCCGCAGACGTAATGCTCGCAAGGCCAAGGCTGCCTCTCTCGGTGTTCGCCCTCTCTCCCTTCTCCGACCTGCCGTTCGTGGCCAAACCGTTCGATACAACCGCAAAATCCGTGAGGGCCGTGGTTTCACCCTTGCTGAGCTTAAGGAGGCTGGTGTTGGAAAGAAGGAGGCTCGTAGCGTTGGTATCGTTGTTGACCACAGGAGGAGAAACTTGAGCGAAGAGGGAAAAAAACTCAATGTTGAGAGACTGCAGGCTTACAAGGCCCGCTTGATCGTCTTCCCCCGCAAGGCTGGCAAGCCCAAGAAGGGAGACTCATCCGTAAGTGCATATTAGATGAAACTAATTAACTTGTTAAAGTGCTTTTGATTAGGCCGAAGACCTTAAGGCTGCCACCACTCGCGCCGCCGTTGCCCTCCCCTCACCATACGTCGCCGATGCCCCTCGCGCAATCACCGAGGAGGAGCGCAAATTCGAGGCCTACAAAAGCCTTCGCGTTGCTCGCGCCAACGCCAGATATGAGGGTGTCCGCAAGGCTCGCGCTGCCAAGGTAAGTTTAGAAGGTTACATGTCTTACATTGTCTTGTTGACGCGAGCATCAATAGAAAGAGGAGGAGGAGGCCGCAAAGAAGAAGTAGACGTTCTTTGTATTGTGGTTATTTCATTTTCTATGTTCATATATGCCTGCCGTCGGCGCCTATTAAAACACCTTGGAGACACTTGTCCCACTGTACCGCATATGCCTCATGCACCATCCAATATGAACACCATTTCGCGGATTCAAAGTTCGTAAACCTAGCTACATGCAATCGGGTAATTTTTGAATGCAGTGGCTGCTCGCATATATTAATAAGATAAAACCAACAAGGGTTTGTGTCTAAATATCTAAAGGTCTAAATTATAAATATTTCGAATGTAACCCTCTGCTCATCTTCCGATGTTTGGCCTCTGAATCGGCAACCTTCTTGTCGAATGCTTCCTTGACCTCTACACTGGCCACCTTGCCTATAATCTTGACCTGTTCTGCAACGTTTCGGAGAGTTCCAATGACTTCTCCATTTCCGTCAACGAAGCCGAACTCAGCATAGGTAAGGCCCTCTTCTTTTGCGAATTGCTTCACCAGCTCACTGGCGCGACGGAGGTTGTGGCGCGGCAAACGCGGGAAGAGATGGTGAGTGACCTGGAGATGCAGGCCACCGTGTAGAAACTCCACGGATTCAGAGCAGATGACATCGCTGGTAGTCCGCATCTGTCGATGAGGGAAAGACTCAATCGGACCCAGATCCCCCGAGGGCATGCTGAAATGCGAAAGAACAATCTGAGGGAGATTTGCGTCAGTTAGGGGTGTCAAAATGCCGGAGGACTCTGTAAAAAAGGGGTTACCTGTACATGTAGAGGGCTCGTTACAACATGGCTCACAACGAGATAGGCAAGAGCCTTCTGCCATGATCCGCATCCATAGAGTAGAGATCCGTACCAGGACCAGAAGAAAATGATACCGGTAACTTCAAGTCTCCAAGCCCATTTCCCACCTCTTGCACGTTTGGTATCGAAAGCTTTTTGGTATAAATAGGTATATGAGTTGACGTAAAGGTTGAAGCGACCGAAAGCCATAACAATGTAGAATAGCTTGTGTTGAATGGATAAAAAAAGTCTTGCGAAAGCGTCAAACTTGAGAATCCTCTTGTAATACGAAGACCATAGGGAATCTAAAAATGCGGGCGAGATAGCAAAGAATGGCATGTGTTGGATATCCGGATCACTTGAGTAGAGTTAGGGGTTGAACTGGCCCAGGAGAAAATAATCGGCTCACTGAGCAGGATGATTTGTGACAACTGACGGAGAATGTCATTGAAAAATAGGCTGATGATATTGAAGCAAACAAAGCTTACGATGATGAACATTGTGGTTCTGAAAGTATGTTAGTGGGTGCACTGGAGTTGAGGGGATAAAAGGAATGCTTACCTGAACCCACCAACCAATACTCAGACCACCAATGAAGTCAGCAATTAAGGTTGCAATGATGCGGTCCATGGCCCAATTATGAGTGACACCCATATGGCCCAGGTCATGGGCACTGAAGACAAGCTGGTGCCAGAACATTCCAAGGGAAATGGCACTGACGATGAGCCAATTGTGTCGATAGGCATAGGCAGAAACGACTGCCAAGAAGGTATAACGGGCAATTTCTGGTCCATATCCGGTTAGGTATGGTGTTTTGTATAGACCAGCAGCGGTAACGCGTTTATGGAGCTCCCGCCAAGCTTTGGAATGTCTCGCCTGAACTTTGAGAGAAAGGCTTGAAGGTGGGACTTGGAGAGAGGCCAATGTGGGAGCTGAAGATTGGCTGTGATCGTTGTTATTTTCAACAAGGAGAATTGAGGAAGAAGGAAAGAATTCTGAGTCCTCTTTAGAATAAACCTCTGTTGCTTCTTTGAACCATTCCATTTTGCCAGCTGAACCCAATTTGCGAACCCAACCTGTCGCTATTGGGGGTATAAAGGGAACCCACACGCCGTCTGTCAACTCTACGCGACCGACAGAGTAACGTTGTACGAGCTGAAAAGTTTTGTCTGAATGATTTGCCTCTATTTCATCGGAGGCGTCTCTGCCAACGAAATGAAGAAGGGCAAGAGAGCCACCTGGATGAGCATCTAGCCATTTTTGTGGTATAGAAAGGAGATGAGAATTAAAAATAATGAGACATTCCCCTTGAAGTATACGGGCGGCAATCTGGTCCCTTGACCAGACAACAGGTGTGGCGCCCATTTAAAAGAAAAGGAAAAACAGAGGTGAGACGAGGGAGAGAAAGAGTTGAAACTGCCGAGAACGGACCGCTCGGATAAACCCCTGATGAAATATATTACTTGGCGTGTGAAAATAATGGAGAGTGTGATCAATCTTGAGCTCCCTGTGCTTTGACAGACTTTCTTTACAACAACTGACTACAAGGCTTTGTAAATAATGGCTGCAGTCATTTCTAAAGATCCTTTTGTGGATCCATCTTCCAAATCTTCAAAGTCTCATAGAACTCCACCGCCACCACCACCAACAAAAACGCAAAATAGAAATAATAATAATTTAAAGTCTCAATCACAAATGTCAAAATCAGGCAACAACAGTAACAACGATATCACAGAGGCAGTTCGTGATACCGTTGTGCTCCGGAGCCAGCAGGATCATTCAACTCGCACATCAACAAAGATGAATCGTAGTCACACTGCTGCGTATGTTAACTTTTTACCTTTCTAAACTCATCTAATCCTCTTATCGTTTATTTATCATGCAATCCAGTACTCCCTCCTCTCCACCAACTGCCTCCCGCCCTTCTGGTAGGAGAGTTCAGTCAGACGACAGTGCCAATAATATTACAGAAAAACCTCGCTCTTCCGCTAAATCTCGCCCTAAGAAAGGTTCACAATATGCAGATGTTATCGATAGACTTGACTTTACCGGCGTGGGACCTAGTATGTGCTCCACCTTGATTTCAACCCCATATTCTCGCTAATCCTCTATAGTGTTCCATCACGATGGTCCTTTCGATGCTTGTGCCCCAGCTCGCAACAAGCACCGTAACAAGGCTCCTCTCTACGCATGGGCAGATGATCCAAACAACGTCGCTTATGGAGACAGCGCCTACCCCGCACCTGGTGCTTATACCGCTTTCTCCAATGACTATCCAGAACCTCCGAAGAAGAAGGTAGATGCCATAGCCGAAGCATGGGGAATTCATGAACCAGAACCTTTTGAGGAATTTTTTGCAGGAGGTGGTTCTGGTCGTGCTGAAGGAGACACACCTGCCAGCTCTATCTACAACGGAAAGGATCCTTCTAGAGCCAGACGTCCCAAAGATCCCAAGGATGCTCCTCCCCAACCAAGAACTTTCCGGCGCTCTTTGGTCCCTCCTCCCCAACCCATTTTCACCGCCGAGCCCATGGATGATTCCGCAGCACAGGGCTCGCCTCCACCTCCCTCTCCAGGTTTCCCCAAACGTTCCAAATCCTTGATGCATCGTATTCGTAAGATGAGAGACAGCCCAAACGTCCCTGTTGGAGCCGATTACGAACAACCACCCTCGCCGACCTCTCCCGTCGACCCCTCAAGGCCAAACGGTACCAGGCCCACACATCGCACTCAGAATTCTTTTTTGGGTCGCTTCGGAGGGGGTTCCCGGGCTAATCAACCACCTGCTGATAACGCAGGTGACAAACCAGAGCCATATGTCTTCATTGATACTCAAAATAACAAGGATCTGCCGCTTCCCCCTCCGATCGCCGAAACCAATTCTAGTCCATCAGAAAATGGCAACGAAGGTGGCTCTTCCCCTGGTCTGGGTCGCAAAACCAGTATTATGAAGAAAGTTGGCAAAGTAGTGAGAGGTTCGAAATGATCCTACCCCTAGACATCTGTCTATTTCCATCCCTTCACCGGCAAACACCCATGACCCGTAGTGCCAGGACTCGGTTTCGCCCTCTGCTTCTCATACCTCTTATCCACTCACGCCGACTTTCCTCCACTACTTTGCCCTACGCCGATGAACGACAGTTTCTCACCAGGTTTCCCCTACACGAGGTGTGGCTCGTGGATACCTTCTTTTTTCGCCATCCGCCGTCCTGCTTGTATGTATTTATTGCCGACCATTGCTTATTTCCCTTCAAGTCCACGTCACCAGTATCACAATGGTTCCGACCCATGCTTGTTGTTGCCAATGGAATGGGCCACTCGCATCACTCTGTCTGTTGCCTTTTTTATTTATTTTCAATTCTTTAACCTTCTCTGTTTTCTTACCTAATGGCATGACATTCTTTTTATGACCTGCACTTCTTCCTTTGTTTACGGTAGTTTAAAGCGCAGAGGTTAGACTGTAATACGACGATACCTCAAGATGTCTTGTACTGTAATTTTCACATTCCTTTTCGTTTCTCTTTCTCTTCTCCTCTTCCCTTATCTGTGTGTCTGATATTAAGTAGTTACCAGCTGTTGCTTGGTCTGTATCTCGTCTTTTTCCCTTGCGTTGACTTGTATTTTAATAAATCAAAAATACATTTTTTCTTATTTCCCCTGATATAGTCTAGATCTACGCGAAAGATCCTAGTAAATCTAATCTCTAACATTGATGTTTGCAGCTTTTAGTGCTATTTTTACCTCGTCGATACCGACTTCACCCCTGTGGAAGATACCGGCTGCGAGAGCTGCCTCTGCGTTCGTCTTCTCAAACACATCTGTAAAGTGTTGCGCTGTCCCTGCACCGCTGCTTGCAACAATCGGGATTTTGACGTTTTTGCGAATGAGGTTCAGTAGATCGTGGTCAAATCCTTTGCCAGTTCCGTCCCTGTCGATGCTGTTGATAAGAACCTCTCCTGCTCCAAGCCTCTCGACACCTTGGGCTAGCTGTAAAGCTGAAAGAGGGCGTATTTCTCGTCCGCCCGACACTGTGCATTGATACCACCAAACCTTCCCTCGCTCCTCTTCGGGACCATCTTCTTTACCGTGAACGAGTTCATCGACGTATGGGCCATCATACGTCGAAGGGTCCACGTATGCTCTCCTGGGATCAATGGATACTACGACGGCTTGTTTGCCATATACCCGAGCAATGGTCTCGATAGCGCTTGTCCCATCAGGTGCCCCAGTATTTCGCAGGCGCTCAACCGCGTAGACAGCTTCCGAACCAATGCTAACCTTATCAGCACCGGCACGGAAATACGCTCCGGCAACCTCCAGAGCAGTGCGTTTTGTACCATCTGGATCCACGGTGTCTTTGATTCCCCCACCAATGGTGAGAGGCACAAAGATGGTTTCGGCTGCCGCACGAACGACTGCCAGCATTGGTTGATCTTGGAGAGGCGAGTGGCGGAATGATGTGATATTGAGCAGACACAGCTCATCTGCTCCTGCTTGATAGTATCGAGATGCAAGTGCGACAGGCCTTCCGAGATTGCGTACTGCCCCAGCGGTGTTGGCTACGACACTCGAATCGGCCTTCTCGCGGACGTCGTACTGATCGCCTTTGGTGACCACCAAGTCGCCCTGATCATTGGCTCGAACGTCCATACAGGCAACGATGCGCTTCGTTAGCCTATGTTCCTTGGTGGGGATACGAGTAACCAGAGGTGCAGCTGGAGCTGACGTGTGCTCCGACTCTGGTTTTCGAAGCCATTCGTCGATGAGTTTGAGGCCCGCTGCACCAGACTTCTCCGGGTGAAACTGAGTAGCGAAGACGTTTCCTTTGCGAACAGAGGAGACGAATAGCTCCTGACCATATTGAGTTGTAGTATATGCCCATTGCATGGCTTCCGGGTAGACATCAGGATTATACTTGGCACAATATGAGTGGACAAAGTAATAATGAGATGCAGGATTGACGCCCTCTGAATCTTGAGCAGTGATTAAATCTGCAGTGTTCCATCCCATATGCGGCACAGTCTTGTCATCGTCATGGAATTTCTCGATGGGACAAGGGATTATCCCTAGACCAGGCAGTAAGCCTTCGGCCGATACCTGGAAGAGAACTTGCATTCCAATACAAATGCCAAAATAGGGTTTCCCGGATAGAATATAGTCTCGTAAAGGTTGGAGAAGACCACGAGCTGTAAGATGCTCTATAGCAGTTTCGAATGCTCCTACTCCTGGAAAAATTAAAGACTATGATAGACCTGAGTTTGATTGACAGAGCATGTAAGGATGAGATGTAAACTAACTGTCGCATTTTCGAAATCTGATGGGTCCGAAATCCAGCGAAATGAATGACCTAGAGAAGTCAAGGAATTTGCTAAACTCTGAACGTTTCCAGCGCCATAATCAAGAAGATATAGGACCATTTGAGAAGGGATGGTGATAAAGAGAAAGACGAAGCTCTTGACAATCAAATAAATTAACGAGTCATTCGGAAAAACCGGACCGCTGATAACAAATTGATCAAAGTTGTCGTGCTTATTGTGACTTTAGAGTACACAATTATTATTCCTCCGAATTAAAATCATTATTTACGACTCTCTGCTCATATATAAACCCTTGAATTTCAATCCCCCTTTCCTACTCATCCCCTTTCCTCCTTTCCTTCTTCTTTCTATATCTTTTCCATCTCAAAAATGTCTCTCAATCAAGATTCAGTCGGAACCTCTGCCTCACCTTCAGGCGTATCCATTCACGATCGCTTCAGAGCTGCTCGTCGCAAAAACTCCCTATCCGATATTCGTCAACCGAAGATTCTTCATCCCTTAGATAACGAAGGTCTCAAACTCCTCATCCTCGAAAACATCAGCCAAGACGCCGTAGCCACCTTCCGTGCTCAAGGTTGGTATGTCGATCATTACACCAAGGCCTTCAGCGAGGACGAGCTCGTCGAAAAGATTGGTCAATACCATGCTATTGGAATTCGCAGCAAGACAAAAATCACACAACGTGTCCTTCAAGCTGCCACAAAGGTATCTATCTATTTATTTTTGTCTCGATCAACCCCACGTTTTGCAGAAGCTCATCATTTCGTTTATTGCCGCATAGTTACTCGTCATCGGATGCTTCTGCATCGGTACTAATCAAGTCGATTTGGTAGCGGCTGCAAGGGCGGGCGTCCCAGTCTTTAACTCACCCTTCTCTAATTCTCGATCCGTGGCCGAGCTCGTCATGTCTGAGCTCATCGCTCTCTCCCGTCAACTCTTCGAGAGAGCCTTCGAGATGCGAAATGGTCTCTGGAACAAGCAATCGAAAGGTTGCTGGGAGCTGCGTGGCAAAACTCTCGGAATTGTGGGATATGGTCACATCGGTTCTCAGCTTTCTGTCCTCGCAGAAGCCTTTGGAATGAAGGTTCTCTTCCACGATGTCGTGAACATCATGCCCCTGGGTTCTGCTCGTCAAGTCGAGAACCTTTCTGCTTTGTTGTCGCAATCCGACTTTGTTACACTCCACGTTCCAGAGATTTCTGAAACTATTAACATGATCTCTCGAGACCAACTCGCACAAATGAAGAAGGGCTCCTATCTCATCAACAACGCTCGTGGAAAGGTCGTCGATATCCCCGAACTCATCAACGCTCTCAAATCGAAACATTTGGCGGGTGCTGCCATGGATGTGTTTCCTGCCGAGCCCGGTGCAAACGGCGATCCTTTTGATGATCAATTGAACTCTTTCTCCAGCGCCCTGCGCTCTCTCCCCAATGTCATTCTCACACCCCACATCGGTGGTTCTACAGAGGAGGCCCAGAAGATGATTGGCGAAGAGGTTGCTCAGGCATTGTCCCGATACCTCGGTTACGGTTCCACCATCGGTGCTGTCAACTTCCCTGAGGTCGATCTCCGTGCCATCCCAGCGGATCAGGGTGGATCTATTCGTATCTGCCACGTTCACAAGAATCAGCCCGGTGTGCTCAAGCAGGTCAACGAGGCCCTCTCACCATACAACGTCGAGAAACAATACTCCGATTCCAAGGGTGGCATCGCCTATGTCATGGCCGACATCTCACACATTAGCTTCAAGGATCTTCCTAACCTCAGGGACAGAATCGTCTCGACCGATGCTAACATCATTACCCGTCTCTTGACTTAACTTCTTTCTCCACATCTGCGTATTCTTATTGCTTCGCGACTGCTTTCAACCCTAATTGTATCTCCTTTGTATTCATTCAACTGAATATTCCTTCACATCTTGTATTGGATTATGTTTTACATCTCTTGATTTAGAAAAA
Organism: Panaeolus papilionaceus; assembly: GCA_015501605.1. Lineage (NCBI taxonomy): Eukaryota > Fungi > Basidiomycota > Agaricomycetes > Agaricales > Panaeolus > Panaeolus papilionaceus. The sequence continues at coordinate 110,234 of JADNRZ010000015.1, forward strand.
GTCGACCAACTGTAGAACAGGCCTGTATCATAATCTCGCGTCGTTTCTCTTGAATGTTATCCTTAGATTGTACACATGTCGGGGTATTGATGATAGAACAGAAAAAACTCATGGTGGTTTCTCAAGGTTCTTCTTCTGGGTCACCAATTCCATGATTGAGAATAGCGAAGTGAGTTTCCGATTCCGGTAGACAGGGCGAATCATAAATCTTGCACGACCGTGTATTTCCTCGTGCTTTCTTGAGTTGAAGTCTGAAATTGTTATTAGCCACGTCACAGTAAGAAAAATCCCAGAGACACCCACCGTGTCGTAGATGCATGTGCCATGATATTGCCGCCGATAGGTTTCTTCTCATTACCCGCATACGGTCCAGCAGAGGCATCGGGGTTGGACATTACTTGGTTTGTCACAACGACGGCAATGCCGAACTGATATTGTGGAACAGACGATGAGCTCCTGGACTGGTATTGGGTGAATTGCGCTTACCTCATCTGCTAGTCTCTGGAGGGTGCGTAAAAACTTTCCAAGATGGTTCTGACGCGACGATAGTTCCCCACGTCCACTGAAATCTGTGCGGTACAAAGCTGTGCAAGAATCTACGATCATCAGACAGAACCTGGAGGGAATACATACATTAGACACGCTACAAGGAAAACGAGGGGATCTAACCTTGATTCGGACATCAGTGCGCTGGCATTAGTCAAAAGAGCTTGCTGATGGTCTGCATTGTATGCTCTCGCATAGGCCACGTTGTCCAGGACTTCCTCTCCATTCAGGCCATAACGTTCAGCAACAGCGAGTAAACGAACAGGACGGAAAGTTCCTTCGGTATCAATGTAGAGGCACTTTCCCTCCCCACCACCCATGCTTACAGGTAGCTGACAGGTAACAGCGAGGGTATGGCAGAGTTGTGATTTACCAGTTCTAAACTCGCCAAACAGCTCGGTAATGGCACCGGTTTCAATACCACCTGGAAAACCGACGCGTCAGTAAAACATGATGTAAACTTGGAACTAGTTACATACCACCAAGCAGCGCGTCAAGTTGCTTTGAGCCAGTTGTAATATGGACCAGCTCTGAGCGACGGGCATGAACTTCTGTCGCGCTTTGGAAGCCCAGTGGTACGATCTTTTGGGCTATGCCACGGTTACTAAGAGGTACACGCATATATAGAGATTACTTACCTTCTGACAAAATCTTATCCGCCTTTTGCTCAGATATACCCTTGATTGTAAGTAGGTTCTTCTTTGGTGTAAAAGCGACAGCTTCGACTGTATTCAGACCCGCTTCAATAAGCTTCTTAATATCGTTTGGATGGATGCCAGATTCTTGTAGTTTGTTGACGAGAAGAGGGCCAGAGATCTGATATTCTTCCTCTTCATTCTCCAAATCTTGAGATTGTTGTGGTTCTTGTGACATTTCAGTAGAGATTACGAAGACGACTAGAGAGAGAAAGCACAGAGACAGTTGTCGCGAGGAGTACACGAGGTCGGTTTCTTATTCTCACGCGCATTTGACTCACGACGCGTCTGGTCACATGTTCGTGAATTAGATTCTCACGATAGGAACCTCGACTTATCCCGCTTAAGATGAAGCTCTTTCTTGTTATGATCATCATTTCCTTTGGGTTATAGACAACTCGTGCTTTGCCTCACCTACGTTGTCCTTTGTTGCCTTGCCGTTAACATAAGGGTGCTTTTTTTATTTTATTATTACCCACAGGTCTTGAGAACCCTTCCTTCTATAGACCCCATATCATCTCCCTGGTCGATCTCTCAATTTACCAACCATGTCAGTCGTAGGAGAGGTCAGTGTAATACAAACATATCGACACTTCAAAATTCAAGATCATGTTCATCTTATCTAGGGACAATCTACTGTATATCCACATGGTCTCTGTGTGGATAAACCCCAAAATTGGATTTCTGCTCTACCCAACGAACTCTTGATGGAGACATTCAAGTTAGCTGTTTACGAGCCCCTTGACTCGCAAATACCTCCTCCTGAGTTCCCAATCCAGTACACTTTAACTGCCGTTTGCAGGCAGTGGCGGTACTTTGTTCTCGACGCAAAATCTCTCTGGACTACCATATTCCTCGGTCCACACGCATCAGATCTTTTCTTCAACTTTTTCGAAAGGTCTAAAAATGCACATCTGGATATTGTTGTCATTTTGGATTTCTGCTCCGACGCCATGTCAGATGCTCTGGTAGACAGGATCGCCTCGACCCTTGTGTCCCATGCTGCATGCACTCGTTCTCTCCGTTTCCGACTGACTCACCATTACGATCTAATCGAGGTCTTCTTCCAAGACTGGGTTCAGGCGTTGAAGTCTCCTTTGACATATCTGGAGGTTTTCTTTGATCGTAAAGCCGACTTCGCTGCTTTTCGAGACCTCACCGACATCGAACCGCCACCCCTTGCCTTCAGTTCTCTGAAATTTTTGGTTCTACGCAACACCCTCCTCCACACCGTTCCACAATTAACTGGTCTGACGACACTCGACTTTCGTTCCGAACGCCGAACGCCGGTTGGCGTCGGGAAGATTGTGAAACACTTTCCTTCCCTAACTCGTCTCATCATTCGTCAGTTAAAAGTAACACTGCCGGAAGATAACAGCAACCCACCGGATAACAGCCCAATCAATGCTGTTCATATCAAAGAACTCATTATTCACTTGGGTGATGAAACTGCTGGGGAGGATATTTGTCGGTTATATTTACCAAATCTCAGATACCTGGAAAGTTTAGGCAAAGAGGCGACGGCAGACATAATCAAACACATCTGCACTTCCAAACCTCCACACTTGAAGAAGATCAGGCTCACGATGATGCCCATAGCGCCAGATGTTGCTGTAATCATTTCAGCCCTTCAAGAACTAAAATCCCCGATAGCTCTGGAAATAGCGGAATCGTATCTTACCTATTTACTGCGCGAGGATCAAATCGCTTTGTTCAACCTGCCTACCATCTCTTCCCTCACTCTTATTGGCATCAAGACTCCAATCATCGTCGAGTCTCTGCGCAATATGTTTAAACGAATTGGACTTAAAACACTTCCTTTTCCCGTTAACATACAAGTCCAACGTGAAGAATGGCTCGGTGACACCCGACTTCGCAAACGGTTCCAGAAAATATTTGGAGATTATCTTACCCTCCAATATCCTGTTGAGAATGAAGGTGTGCTTGGTCACCAGTATTCTTCAGAGGTTTTTGCTTCCAAAATGAGGCGCGACGACGACGACAGTGATGAGGAGCCCTCATCGGACGAATTTGAAAGCAGCGATGCTGATGGCGAGGGTGACGTCGATACAGAAGATGACGAGAGCACCAGCTCTGATGGGTCTAGTGTTATTGACGAGGATACCATCATTGCAGAACTAGGGCGTCAACAAATAGCGGCTAAAGAAGCAGAGTCCGATGAGGAAACAGAATATGAGGAACAGTCAGAAAATCCCCCCCTAGACATGGGCGGAGGAGAGCCGTCGTAACGGGCAGAGCTGCAGAGGACTTGTTCGTGTTGAATGCTTGCAACCATCGGACTTGTTACTATCTCCTCCATGTATACTGTAAACGAATTAAATCGATTCTGTGATTAGGTGCACCTATATGTACAGGGGATATCAATAACTATCGGTGAGAGTGGCAAAACTTGTGTATCATGCTGCTAGAGTGGTAGAGGCGGTTGCTTCTGTTTTTTGAACGGGGAGAGGAAGGATGGGAACATTTGCCTTTTTGAGGGTTTGCTCGAAGTATTGGACAGCTTTGAGGTCAAGGACGACCCGCTGCCACTTCATGAGCTCATAGACATTAACTTCGCGAGCTGTGGCAAGTTGAACCATAGGAATGTTGGCAATGGCTCTTTCCAGACCCTGATGAACCGTTGGCTCGCCAGTAACAAAGAGAGTCTTCCGAAGGCCCAAGACATCGATCTTTTGTGCCAGGTGCTTGGTCTTCCCATTCGGCCAATACAAACGGGACATGACACCAAGGCTCTGCTCACGCAGTTTGGCACTCAAAGCAACACGCATTCCCATCTGGACAACTTTCCTAGGAAGCTTTGTGCTGAAATCTCTGGGTTTGGGACCAAAGGCAACACCTCCACCTCGCAGCATGGGACTCTGTGCGTCACCAAGACGTGCTTTGCCTGTGCCCTTCTGCCGCCTAATTTTGCGACCTGAGCCCCGAACTTCACCACGCGTCTTTGTATTAGCAGAGCCTTGTCTTAGAGAGTCCAAGTGATGAACAACGCAGAGGTGAAGAATATCGCGACGAATGGGGTGTTTAAACACAGTCGGGTCAAGAACGGCGACATTGTTCTCCGCAGGAGGGTCCCATCTTCCACGCTTGAGTGCTGGGGTAAGTGCGAGGTATGCAGGTTCGAGTACGGGCTGAGCTAGACGATAGTCAATAAACTCCCACTAATAATACAAAGAATACGACGGACGTACCTCTCGTGACGGGTATTGTTCGAGGTTTAACGTTGACGACGGGCTTGATAATTGAAGCTCCTACACGTCCCAGACGTTCTGAAAAACGAGAGGCCTGTCGAGCATGAAGGTTAATAAATATAATAAGCCCAAAAATTGAATTCCATACGCGAGCTGAAACGGCCTTCCCCAGCATTGCTACAGTTTTTGGAAATGAACGCGAACCGCGAACAGCCGCCGACGTGAGCGCTCGGAATGAAATTTGTGCTTAGTCAGCGGCATGTCGGAAACTGCCGTTTGCAACTGTGTAGCTCATCTCAGCCACACTCGGACTTCGTCCTCAGCATCACCGGCACTGTGTCCAACGACCTCAAGAACAAGGTGAGTTGCTGTCAAAATGCTTTATATTTGTTAATTTGTGTACTTATACGTGTCCTTAGACAACCTCCCCGCCAACTTCGTCGGGATCCCTAAAAAATGGCTTCATCAGCAAAGGCCGTCCAAACCTTCGGCAAGAAGAAGGTTGGTTCTGCTCTAGTGAAATGTTTTATGCCCAAGACGTTCATATATTTGTTATCTAGACTGCTACAGCAGTAGCCCACGCTAAGGAGGGACGTGGACTCATCCGTATCAACGGCTCCCCAATCAACCTTGTTCGCCCTGAAATCCTCCGCCTTAAGGTTTATGAGCCGGTTTTGGTTGCAGGAGAGGAGTCTTTTGGTGTCCTTGACATCCGTGTCCGAGTGAAGGGAGGAGGACACACTTCGCAAATTTACGCTATCCGTCAGGCCATTGCCAAGGCCATCGTCGCGTACTACGCCAAATACATTGACGCCTACAGCGCTATGGAGTTGAAGAAGAAGTTGGTGGCTTATGATCGAACACTCCTTATTGCCGACCCAAGACGGATGGAGCCCAAGAAGTTCGGTGGTCATGGTGCTCGTGCTCGCAGGCAGAAGAGGTGTGTAATTGTTTTCAGGATAATTAATCTTTACGGATACTCAATCACGACACAGTTACCGTTAGAGGGCGTTTCTCTTTTTTATGCACTCGGTATCATGCTTCTCTGTCTCCCATGTCAATTTTATGCGTATGCACGTTGTATTCAGAAGGGAATATTATCAGGAAGACATCTCAAAGCTTGAACATGAACTATTCCTTCAGATTATTTCTGAAAGTGCGAATAAGATCATGAAAAGCCCTTTTAATTTGGTATAATTGGGAAAACTTGATATAAAATAGGTTAAATCTGATTTGTTGTCGGATTGAAATTGATACGCTCAATATTGTGTGACGTGACACGCTACACGCGAACATTGCAAGTCTCGTTGCAAACCCCTTTATGCCTTGTGAGAGTACCTCGAGTTCTTGTAATGAGTTTTCCGTCAGCCAGCCAGTATTTAACCTCTGATACTCTAAAGTTCACAAACCCCGATGGCTCTCCGATGCGTATTTTTGCAGAAGCAGGTGAAATTACAGATCGACCTATGTTAATGAGAAGGCTCAAAGTGTGTTGATTCACCTCTTTTTGAGGTTTTTTTTCTTTCTGACTTTCGTTTTTATCTCTCAGAAATACGGTGCTACTGTTAGTCATGAGCCGAGAGAGGCTCAAATTATTCTTGTTGATCCATCTACCATCTCTGGTCGCCGTTTTATACGAGACTGGGGCCAGGACTCGAACAAAGTTGTGTTGAGTTCGATATGGGTTAGAAAGTCAATCGAGGCTGGATACCCTCTTTTGGCAAATGACCAGTGGGGCGATTGCTTAGCTATAGACGACGGCTTACCGATTGGGTCGGGAGATGAGGAAGAAGATAATGTGCCAAAGTCAGTCTATCTATTTCGCAGTGTTACCCCACATATACTAAATAACTTATCACAACAAGTTCTTTGCCAACTCCTAGGACAACGCCGGTTGATCAGCAGACCGCATCAGCTTCCAACGTATACCATGCTCAGCCGCAAGTATCAGAGACTACTACTCCTGTTCAACCGAATTTTCAAATGGCTCTCGATCCAATGACCCAGACAGCTGCTCTGCAACAGGTTATGGGCTTGCCTACCAATGTTGTCCCAGGAGCACAAGCACAACCGATGGCAGGACTTTCAGGCGCAATGCCCTTTATGCCAACACCGTTTGGCATGGGGATGAACTTTCCAAATGCCTTGATGCCCCAAGCTCAGCAAGCCATGTTGTTTACTTTGCTGAACAGTCCCTTTGGTGCTGCAATGGCACAGAATTTTAACATTGCACTTCAAGACGTTCTCCATAGAACTCCAACGGAAGCTCATACCGCCTTTCACCACCCCAATACGACCATTGACCATAATGCATCTTCCCTTCCAAATCAAGCTCAAGTCGCAGAGAGTTCCACTGAGCGTCGTCACTCATACAAGAGATCCAGAAGTATGGACGATTCCCCATCATCTCCTCCGGAGCCAAAGGTCAAAAGTCGGAAAGGAAAGCAGCGGGAGGTTGAGGCAACCACAACAATGCAGCCGCAAATATTTGTCAGTCCATCTGGTGAACCCTATACATTCTATGTTCAAATTGAGATCCCTCAAAGACAAGAATTGGTCAACAACATAAAGGTAAGACAAATTTCTCTCCTCCTTGTAAACCGTTGCTTATCCAGGTAGAAAAATGGCGGGAAACTGGAGCAAAACCACGAATTGGCCGACTATGTCATTCTGCACAAGCGCACTGCGGCAAGCAAATCTAGTAAGACATTCCTCCAGTCTATACACGCCGCAGGGAAAATGGCATTGTCGTCCCGTTTTGTACGTGACTGCATTGACAAGCGTACGCTGGTCAATGAAGCTGCATATGAGCTCGAAAACCCGCACATCAGGAAGAGGAGGAGGGTCACTGCCAGTACAGCCCAGAAAAAGGAGGAAGAGGAGGTTGACAGCGAGGCAGAACGCCAACGTAAGAGCGAAGAACAGAAGTTGGCCAGAAGCAAACGACGAGCGGAGCGAAAACAACACGAAGGGGAAGATAAACGGGAGGACGCCCCTTCTACGTCTTACCTTGATGTTGAACCATCCTCTGAACGTCGTAATGTTTCTAACATATCCAAGGCACGAAATGACAGTACCGCGCATACTTCTGCGTCACGCTACCCTTCACCACCGACGCCTCCACCTCCGCATACCAAAATCCCTCTGGCACGCGGATACAAATTCTCTGACGCAGAAGATGAATACGCGTTGAAATGCGCTAAACTGCTCATTGACCATGATCACACAATATCAACATCAGCGATCTGTTTGTATATACACAAAACGGTAGGTCTCGATGGTGCATATTTTCGCAGTTATGGTATTCATCCCTCCTGCACTAGCTTGATCACCACACGGCGAGGTCTTGGGTGACCCATTTTACAAACCTTCAACCAGACGAAGTCAATAAATGGAGGAAGGCCTCCGGAATTAAGTTTCGTAAGGCTCAGGCAATGGCAAGCCAAAGTGCGGATAAAGAATCTGTTGGAACACAACTACTTTTTGAGTCACCAATACCAATGTCAGAAGAGCGGGAACCATCTCCTCCGCCTGTTAGCAACCATACACACACATTCACCAACGCAGATATAGACCGACATATGGATGTAGTAGCAAAATTCTTTGCTGATGGGAACGACGATGATCAAGAAGTCCCGCCTTCGGTCCTTTGGGAACGTCTTGCTTTGCAGGTGAGTGTTTTGGGGGCACATATATTCTGTTGATTAACTTCTTCTACAAGCTTCCTGAGCGAACAGGGACTGGTTGGGAGGAGTTTTACAACGAAAACCATGAAGTCATAACGAAAAGATACAACGCTTTGCTGGATGGTTGATGGGTTTAGGCCTCTGGACCTCCGCAACCCATATCTCTTGACCCTTGCTTATTGTCTTGTGTCGTAAATAGCCTTTGAACATACCTTATCCCACATATATTATACTATCTTGACGCAAAAAATTCACAGAAAGCATGAGGAGGTTCTAAATTATGAATTTAAGGGGGAGTTGATAGTTGTTTGCCTATTTACTCCGATGCGGCTTGTTCGACGAGTGGTTTGGGTGGTGTTTTGAAGAATCTTTGCCTCCTCTCTTCCTTGGTCAATTGTGAATTTCCACCCAGCTGACCGCCATAATCGAAGGCACCGATAGTGCCACCTAGCAGAACGCAACCTCCCAATGCCATAGGGAGAGAACGGTCTAGGCAAAGACGTATGAGGGATGAAACCAACAGTTAATGAGTTAAAAACGCACTTTTGATTCCAGCCAAAAATCCGGCTGCACAACCTCCAGCTGCGCCATTCAATGCGTCATTTTTCCGCCGTTGGTTTGCCACAGCTGCCTCGGTGAACGCGAAAGTTGCTCCCATAGCGGCTGCATCGCGTCAACCAAATGGGTAGTCAATGTGGCTTGTTTTCAGTTATAAAACACCGTAAATACGCACCAAAGAATCCAATCGTGCCTCCCGTCCTTGTGAAGACACCAAGGGCGCCATGCGAATGCTTGCCCAAGGCATTCTGAATAGTGCTGACGACAAGACCGACAGCAGCGCCCTGCAACGCAATCTGCGATGCGTAGTGAACTGCTGGTTGAGGTGAATAGTCCTTGATTTGGACTTGTTCTTCTGACTCTGACATGGTCTTTGTGGAAGAGGTTAAATCTGACTTGGACAAACGGCTGTGGGCGGATTGGACAACGGGAAAGTTGTGGTGAGGCAAAGAGTGTTTTTCCTTTTTAGGAGACTGGTAAACCGAAATCTCGCGCGGGGCTCATTGATTTGCTGGTACATCAACCACTCATCCATCGTTCAAATATTTAATGGAAATTGACCCAGATATTGAACATAATTCAAGTTGGTTTGCAGATCCTAATAAACCACATCCATTCAAACTCGTCAGGAGTATAACTAATGTACGTGTTCGGCTTGTTGAATACTACTTGGAATCATCCTTATTCTTTGGTACCAGAAATCATCTAGGTTTTCATTCCACTCAACAGCGATATTCCCGTGGAAGGAGGACTCGCTAAAGGTTTTGTGGAGTGGAGATGCACTTACAGCTGAACCACCTTTAGTTGACAAATGGAAAGCCATTGTGGATAAACACTGGGACATGGTGGCTGTAGGCTCTCGCGATACCTTGTTCATATTCCACACACATAAACCACTCCCCCCTGTCGTAGTTCAACTCGTATGTTGGTGTCGCCACTTTCGAGAAAGCAAGCAACTTAATACCCTCTAGAAACCACAAAATGCGGTTAAGCTGATTAAAGCAGACAGGATGCACACTGCTTGGTCTTTGGATCGGGATAATCTTGAGCCTGTGGTCATTTTTAATCATGCAAGTAACATATACATATACAATGTTATTTCACAATCCATCACGGGAAGTATCCGGGGACATGGTGGAGTAAGTATTCCTTCACCCTGCAAGACACGGTCGTACTCTGACTGTGGTTTTAGGCAGTGACAAGCATTTCAGTTCATCCCGTTGACCCTCAATATTTCTGTTCCACTTCGCGCGATTTTACAACCAGAATATATAGCTTGATGCTAGAAGATGACCCTCCCAGACAACGAAGAAAGAAACCATCCCCAAATCCCCATTGGCCACCAAGCACGAAACCCAGCTTGGCTGGTGCCGCTCATGGACTACGCCTATCACCGCAAGAGATTGAAGGGCACGGCATTGGTCGATGCATCGGAGTCCTTATGGGTGGACGATCTGGAGGGCATAATGCTGCAGTGATGGCTGCCGTAAATATACTCTCTCGAATGAGCGTCATGCGTTTGACCAACATACTTGTGCACCTCTTATAGGCCTTTCACCCAAGTCATCCCTTGATCGCCACTTGTGGGGTGAGATCAAGTTTGCAGATCAATATGCTACCGTTGACGCTGGGTATCTCCTGCAGATGGATCGAGCCGTAAAAATCTGGTTTTTCCGCTACCCCAAAAGCAAGCTTGAGGCAGAACGACTGGCTCGCGAAGATAAGCCTTTGTTTTCAACACAGCGTATACACAAAGCCAGAGTGCTATCCATCACATGGTACCAAAAATATTCTTTGTCATGGCACGACGATATATGTTCTAATGACGTCTACCACAGGCTTTTGCAGGATGTTTTGGTTACCCACAGTGCCCCTTCAATAATGAAATGTAAACCAGGCGACCCAGAAGACAAGCGAGTTTATCAAGAGGCGGGTGAGATATCAGTCTGGCAATGGTTGGGCTTTGATCGCTTCTTTCCTGCTCAATTTCAAGATGCTCGCCCTCAAACATTGAGGGGATGTTCATCGGTCAGTGATGACACACAAAGTCAATGGCCTCTACATTTACTAATTCAGAGAAACGATAGGACTATCAAGAAAGCTGTACGTATCTCCGTGATCAACTGTATTTCATGGGCTGAATGCCTTGTAGCTTCATTCAAAATCCTCTCGACCTACGCATTCCCAAATCCTGAGACGCAATATGTTGCTCCTTCGGTGAACATATTTCAATACGAATTGCCAGAACGGGATTATAATACAAACAAACCGTATGGACATGACCCCTTGGCCCTGATAGTTCATCCCTTTTCCCAGCACATCGACCTCGTCAACATTGCACTTTTTCAACCTCGGGCTGTGCCCCATGTCGTTCCAGGAGCAAATCAGCAGAGCGAAGAGGAAGACCAGCTATCAGAAGCTGAGCGAGATGATGTTGATTTTCCACTTGCTTTCAACCCACGAAAAGGAATGGCACCCCCTCTCCTTCAAGGATGGAGAATACGTGCCCCATCATCCCTCCCTGCTAGTGGGGTTGGTCATCCCCCCCTCTCTGCGTCTATGGACCAAAACAATGGTCAAAATACTGTTATGCTCCCTGATTGCTCGGAGGACGAGGATGATGACCCTGACGTACCACACCCTGGTAGGATACCGAAGCTTATGAGCTGTTCCATGGGCGTTGATGGACAAATGTTGGTTGGTGTCGGAACGAAAGGAAGTCTTTGGGTCTGGACATACGACGCAGAGAAAGAGGCACAGATCTTCAGATGATGCTTTCGGTCTCACTTTTTTATTTGATCTTGTTCTTTGACGGGAACTGAGGTATATATTCTATCTAAACTACTACGGCTGCTCGTATTTATTTTTTTTGGCGGCATATGCAATTTTTCAATGAGAAATCAGATATCTATTGGCATGGTTGGCTTTGGTATGAACTCTTCAGCATGGGGCACAATCACGTCTCATCGGCCGTTGTAGCAGTTCGACGGTCGGTATCAAAGCAAATCTTATGGCATCAGATGGATGAATAAGCGCCGGTTGGACGATATTTCAATTGAACACCTCGATCGATTTGCACAGCCCGAGTGCAACCGTATCTTCAACTGTTGGATTCTAACACGTAGCCATTAGACAGTGACTCCTATCATGGAGATTATGACCGGTATCGAACTGAGATATAAATTACTCGCGAGGTGGCGTCGAGTCTCTTCGTCATGCAGCGCCGCTTCTCCAGTGTCATGATTTCATACATAATGTAATAGGAGCCTTTAACCCTGGGTCACGAATATTCAACATAGATCACAATGGATCACGAAATTAAATACACGTTCTTGAGCCATAGTTAGCTACCCGCGGTGAAGATGGATAGTGGTAGGCTCTGAATTTAAAAACGGCATCATCACTACACTCCATCATTTCATAACGTTAGAGATGCCTGCTGGGGATATCGGGCTTCTCTCATAGTAGGAAGAGTGGCCTATTAGAGACGCACGTCACTCGAGCAGCTCCACTTCGTTCTCCAGATTCTATGAATCCTTACGACGGCAGTGGTTCCCATCACGTATTCCCAGATTCTTGTCCAAAAAACTTGGCCGATGGCCGAAAATATGTTTAGACGTTGAGTGGGTCATTTTAGTGTTGATAAAGCAAGTATAGAGCTCATCTGACACAGTAACTCGGCGATGCGTCTTTTCAGTTGTGCATTCTTAACTTATCTCGCACGATACCTGCGTATACTGCGTCGTGTTGCAGATAGGAATAGGAGCACTTAAATCCGACGTCGCAGCGACCATAATACATGTTACTTTTACACTACTAATAAACATTCGTGAGAGAACATATGATTACACACACGACTCATGACGCAAGCTAGTGTATGTGTTTCTCAAGTGCAGAAGCGTGCTGTGTTCAGTGCAACGCCTTTAGAGTCCATTAGGGGTTCCTGAGTCAGTCATAGCACATCTCAATGTCCATGTTCCAGTGCTTTCTGTAATTGATGCCCTACTTGCATGTTCTGGGAATGACTTAATGGTGCATTATTATTCACCCTTACACCGCCATGGAATGCATCATCCATTGCTTCACTGTGGCAAGGTAGGGCACATGCGCCCTCCCACATTGACACGACAGATGCAACATAGCCTTTCCGCTGCGTTCGTCCACATCGATCCAAAACAACAGTGGGAACGATGGTCGTGTGATCACAGCACTTGGTAACTGCGCGGACAGTTGCTGGCAGATGATACTAGTATGCATCTTTTAAGCCTCTCTGGTTGCGACTGTACACGGCCTGAAGTGCAGGAAGATTGGGTGACATCGGCCGTTAATTTCCATTAGATGCAGGCGATGCAGGCAAAGCTGTTAATATGATGCTTTTGGTCATACTAAGCGCCGAACGGTATTGCCAAAACAATAGAGCCAGCTGTTTGTATACGTACGGGGGTTTATGCACCACTGTGTTTGAATAGCCAGGTCGCTGCGCGATCGTCGCTGGGGTCAAGTTATAGATTGACATGGGAATATAAAACTGGAGCTCAGTGAAAAAAAAAAAGAAGTTACAACAATGGTTTGTCTGAAGTTAATTAGAGTATGAGAAGCTTCTCAAGTAGAAATTCCAGAGTAAGTGTGATTGATTGATCTAGCAATCGTATTCAACGGCGAATGGACGCCGCATGTTCTATTCGTGCAATGTACAAAGTAGTTCTACAACAACAAAAGAGGTGGTGTACAACAAGATAGTGTCCAAGTTATTGTATGTATACAAACCGTTTACAAAAAAATAAAAACGCGCACTTGTCCGATCGTAGATGTTGTTGTACATCCAGGAAAGGCCGAGGAATCCCCAATGCGCTTTTAGGTTGGTTAGACCAAGATGGAAAACCAAATGAAGAAGTTCAAAGGGTAATGCATAATGCTCTTGTACAGGTAAAAATAAATGGAGTGTATACATAGGTATATAGGTCTTCTCCGATGAAAAGTCGGACAAAAAGAAGGAAAAAAAGGGCATGAAAGAAAAGAAAAGGCTTTCCGAAGTAAAGAAGAAAAGGGGGGTAAGGAACCGAAAGAAGCGTAAACCCGAATGTGCAAAAAAAGAGAAGATTACAAGGTGATGAAAAAGATGAAAGATCTAGGGTAGGGTACAATGTGGCGGTAAAATTGCAAGGTGTGATGATGATGATGGTGGTCGGAATGTGAATGTACAAAGACTACAAGTCCATTGAGACGTCGGGAGATAGTACAAAGCGAGGGCAATTGATCATGAATGGGGGAGCAGAAAGGAAAGGTCGTGTGGATCGTGGCCTGTCATCCGTGGCCTGTCATCTCCTGTCATGTCTTTATGTTGGTGATCCACCCAGATCGAATGGGTCCTATTGAGTTGGATGTAATCGGCGTCCGATAAAGGCGTTTGGTGTGGCACCACAGTGGTTGCGGAAGGAGACAAATGACCCTATGCTCCAAGAAGGAATGACGATGTCTGAACTTCCTGTCTGTGGGAGGCCCTCATCCGATGACAATGCGATTATCGGAAAAGTGCCTTTGGCGAGCCGGTCACAGGGGTAGGAAACAGGGATGAATGAGCGGAAGACAGCTGGAATAAGTACACGAGGCAGCTGGATGGCACAAAGAGAACCCTGCAAGCCGAGAGTCCCGGGCATCTGTCGACCAAGGATGCGCTGCAGGGATGGGAGAAATGGCTCCGGAGCTGGGACCCTTTGACCATGTACATTAGTGTGGATGGTGTATTGGTAGATAAATAATGGCCGAGATGAAAAGAGCCTGTCAGATGGGAACTGATTCAAGTTTTGTTTGGGATCGTTGAACCCTCAGTTCATGTCAAAATTTTGTTGAGCTACGCTGGGCAAATGGAACGGTGAGGGGGTTATGAAGGGGGGTGAGCGCAGCGTAGCATGGCTACAAAGTCCAAATAAACAGGAAAATAACCAAAAGAATCCCACAGACGAGAGAAAGAGAGGTGCAAAGAATGATGAAAAAACAAAACAGCCAGGCAAATTCATTTCGTCTTTGATGTTTGAGGAAATCTAACCGACGCTTCGGCGGAACCAGTGTCTGAGACCACTTGACCTGCCGCTGGAGGGCGTGGGCTGCGGAACTGGCTGGCTCAGAATATATGTAGGCTGCTGCTGCGCAGGGACTAAATAGCCCGCAGGTGCTGGTGACGCAGTTACGGACTGAGTCTGATACGCTGGAATAGAGGGCAGGACGTAGTAAGACGACTGTGGAGGAGAGAAAGCGGAAATTGAAGCAGCTGGTGTTGAGGCGGGTGAGCCATAGATTGACCAAGCGGGCTGGGGTGCTGTGCCTTGAGTGCCTGTAGGGCCACTGCCTCCAATGTAGAGCGGCGAAGTGGCGGGCACGAGGTATCCTGTTGTACCTGGAACGGGAATATGAAAATAACCCTGAGATGAGGGTGTTTGAGGTGTGGCGGGTGTTGTGGTAAAGGTTGGTACGTTTGGAGGGGCTGAGCGAGGAGGTAAAGGGATATCTTCCGGCTTTTTTTGATTCAGACCGATATGTCGATGGATGGAAAATCAAAGACGAGCGATAAGAAAAAAAGAAAAAGGCGAGTGGAAGTTTCAGCACGGGCGAAGGTACTAAGTTGAAAGAGAAAGAAATAGAAAAAGCGTAAGAAAGAGATATTATTTTATTATCGAGAATAGGGGAATTGGAAAGGTTGTCGGGAATTTGGTTGATGGGAACTCACCATCATAGGCATAGCCCTAGAGCTGGACTGTTGTTGAGGCTGAATCATGATGTAACCTGGGTGGCCACCAGCCATGGGAGGGTAGGCGTACTGATAACCTGGGGACACAGGTGGTGAGGTTACCGCGTAATAAGTGGTACTCGTTGGTTGATGTGAACGCGAGCGGGAGGACTTGTGCTTGCGAGAAGACGAAGAGGACCTGTGAGGTGAACCAAGGTAACCTTGAGGCAACATCAAAGGAGCAGCTTGTGGAATCATCTGCTGCATGGGATGAACAGGATGAGGCTGATAGATGTTATGAGGCTGAGGGATCTGATGTTGCTGCTGGTATAGAACAGGCGGAGCGCTCCTCAAAGGCATGTGTCCTGGACCACCATGGTGATGATCGTAGGAGTCATCGTCCGAGTAGTCTGAAAGGTCATCATCCTGAGCAGGGGGCCTAATGTGTAGCTGAGCCCTAGATTGATGATGATTTGGAGACGGGGTATGATGATGATGATGGTGAGCAGGAGGAGGACTATGGTGATCCTGTACATGACCAGTAGGTACGGCATGTTGAAACTCTGAGCGATGTCGCTCTGTTTTCTGAACCCAGTTAGAGATACGATTCTGGGTAGCAATATGGCGTTCATAAGCCTCTGGTGAAAAGTCGTACTCTGTCATGATCAATGAGAACGAGGGAGGAGGAGGAGGAGGAGGAGGAGAATGGAAGGTGGTGGTGGTGGTGGTGAATGAGTTATTGAAAGGTCTTATATATACTTATATCTGAATATGTACGGTTGCTTAGCGATTTCAAAGGCAATGTCTTGGTCTCATGGCAGTGCTTTACCGGATCAAAAAGATTGGGGTCGTCATTAAAACTGCCTCATTGCCCACTCGTTTATCATTCAAACAACAAATAATAAGACGGTCAACGTCTACATCCGGTCAACCTCTACCCTATTAATAAATGTTTTCCTTCCGTCCTATTTAAATCTATTTACCAGCTTTATTTATCATGTCCGCCTCCTCCGATCTTAAACAAAATAATTCCCCCGTCGCTAACAATCGGTCAAAGAAACCGACACAACCGTCCGTAAATGATCTCGAGCCTCGAGGCAAAGGTCAACCTTCCAGCCGAGACAACCCAGCCGTTCTCGCCTTTGTCCATCATGCTCATTGGTTGTACTTGGTAATCACACCGTTTAGAGCTGTCGTGGGTTCTTCCTCAGGAATTTGTCGAGCATTGTACTTGGTGATAACGCCGTTGAGCGCAGTGGTTGGTTCTTCCTCTGGAATCTGGCGGGCGTTATACTTGGTGATCACGCCGTTCAGTGCAGTCGTGGGCTCTTCCTCTGGAATCTGGCGGGCGTTATATTTGGTGATGACACCGTTGAGCGCTGTAGTGGGTTCCTCCTCTGGAATTTGACGAGCGTTATACTTGGTGATAACACCATTGAGCGCAGTAGTTGGCTCCTCCTCTGGGATCTGTCGAGCATTGTACTTGGTAATGACACCATTAAGTGCAGTAGTGGGCTCCTCCTCGGGAATCTGGCGAGCGTTGTACTTGGTGATTACCCCATTTAACGCAGTGGTTGGCTCTTCTTCAGGGATCTGTCGGGCGTTGTACTTTGTAATGACACCGTTGAGCGCAGTGGTAGGCTCTTCCTCAGGAATTTGTCGAGCGTTGTACTTGGTAATCACGCCATTAAGTGCTGTGGTGGGCTCCTCTTCAGGGATTTGTCGAGCATTGTACTTGGCAATCACTCCGTTTGGAGCTTTCGTCGGCTCTTCTTCAGGGATAGGGACTTCTTGCCTCACGTAGCCTGCAATCGTGTCCAAGGGATCCAGTCCTCGCTTTTCAAGGTTACGTGCGATCTATTGTGCAGCGTCACATTGAATCACCAGAAATGAGTTAAATAAATTAGTATCCTGCACTTTAAAGCATAAAAAAGCATGCGCTTTACTAACCCTATATGGCATTGGTACAGGCGCAGCAGCGACGATCGAAATCTGGCTGACGAGGAAGAGGGGCACGATAGCCAACAAAGATGCTCGAACAAACATTTTTGAAGAAATTTAACGGGGTAAGAAAGGGAGGGAATATGAATATGAAAGTAGCGTTGGCGGCGACGATAACAGAGAACTACAATTCAATTGTAGTTATCGAAATGAACTTGAAGACTGGTATGGCGCGCCTGCGGCCGAAGAAGGAACCTGAACGAACTGTAGATTGATTACAAGGTGAATATGAAATGACACTGCGGAAGGAATTTTGTAGATGACTTACGAAGAAAAAGGGTAGGAAAGGAGACGAAGTGGGACAAGGGAAAGGGAAAGGGAAGGTCAAGGGGACTCTGATGTTTTATATATATATCGGTTGCTACCCATAGAATCAGATTTTACAAATACCAAACTATTGGATCGGTTAATGCTCATTTATTTACACGTGACTTGAAGCCAATCAATCTCATTCACATTTTTGTTAGATGGTGTTCTCATCATCATCCCTTGACTTCAGTTTGACATCTCCCATCTTTCAACGTTCACTTGCACTGCATTAATAGGTCTAGACTTGACTATCAACTTTTACGGAAGGAAAAAAAAACCATGTCGGACCCTCGCTTTACGAGACTAAAAACAGACCCAAGGTTTCGTCGACCACGAACAAAACAGACAAAAGTCGTGGTCGATGAACGCTTCAAGAGTGTTTTCGACATGTCCGAGAAGGACAAGGGAAAGGGTAAAAACTTTCACCATCTTTACCATCAGCTCCTCCGTCATCCCCGAGTCGCCTTCTCAATTGATAAGCTGATACTTTTTTCGCAGGCAAAAAAGTTGACAAGTATGGTCGGCGAGTTTCATCAAAACAAGACCAGGAAAACCTACGGAGATTCTACCGTCTTGAAAACGAGGACGAGGAGGCTCGAGATGAACCTGAAGATGCTGACGCAGGGCCACGTCGACCTGATTACGCTCGTGGAGAGGGTCTTGTCGAATCATCATCGGAAGAAGAGGATGAATCTGACATGGATGATGGTCCCGTAATATTGGGCGCCGACGAGGGCTCATCAAAATTTTACAAACCATCGGAGGACGAAGAGGATTTGGAAATTGACTTGAACGAAGACCCTAGTGACGCAGAAATTGACCCCAAGGAGCTCAAGCGCCGTTATGCCGCTCTCGACGCTCAGGCTGCAAGTACGCGGTTTGAAGACGACGACGAAGACGACCAGGTCCCCGAAGCTGATAGGACTTCCCGGTTGGCGATTGTTAACCTCGACTGGGATCACATTCGCGCACATCACTTGTACAAGATCTGCGCCTCCCTCGTATCTTCCACAGCGCCTGTTGTCAAAGCGTCAGCATCAAAGCCAACTTTGCCAGATACAGAAAAAGGGAAACAGAAAGGGAAAGGGAAAATGCCTCTTGAATCCCAGGTTACAATCGCTCGAGGCAAGATTCTTAGCGTTCGCATTTACCCGAGTGAATTTGGGAAAGAGAGGATGGCGAGGGAAGAAAAAGAAGGACCCCCGCCCGAGGTTTTCAAACGGTATAAGAGGGATCAGGCCATCGAAAAGGGTCTTCTAGACGCCGAGGATATCACTGTGAACGATGTTTACGAAGTCGGTGCAGAGGGAGAAGAAGAATACGACGAGGATGCGCTGAGAAAATATCAAATCGAACGGTTGCGGTTGGCGCGTTTCTATATTTACATTGTCTGGAATCTAATCGCGTCGGAACCAGGTATTACTACGCCATCCTCGAATGTGACACCGTCGATGCAGCATCACATATTTACAACGAGCTACAAGGCACCGAACTTGAGCGATCCGCTAACGTGTTTGACATGAGCTTTGTACCGGATGGGATGGAGTTTGATTTGGAACCGCGGTGAGTACTGCGCTCGATGTGTTTTTCGGAGCTGCGTAGTTCTGTCCAACGGCATCCAGTATTCTATCGTCCGACAATGGTGGTACTCGGCCAACATTGTCTTTTTTTTATCTTCGCGGGTTGCTCGACGATTCTGTTGGCCGGGAGAGCAGAAACCCATGCGTTTAGTTCGGTTTTTTCTGAATTCTGCTCCATGGTTACAGGGTGCACCCCAGATTAAACCTGCTGTTCTAAATTCGTTGTCTCCATCCCTACCTCGCGTGGAGTGCCCAACGTCCCAAGCGGCATCGTTGTGTCTGCTTACCTCTCGCGTCAATTTCCGTCGGGTCGTGTTCAGCACATTCATCAATCCTCCTTTAATATCATTTAAATTCGGACAAGCATTTGCTAATGCGGTAGATTTATATTGTACTTTCTAGGGATGAGGCTACAGACGAGCTCAACACGGAGTACAAAGCTGTCGAATTCGTCACTGATGTAAGTAACTCCCCAGGCTATTTACAGCATCGCTTCTAATGTTTAGGCTCTCTCACTTCATGCATCTTTGGCTGATTGATGACTTCATTACTCCTGCTTTTCATCGCATCGACGTTACTCTGTACGTTGCTCCCTCATATGCTTCCGATCACAAATCTTTTATGCGTTCCATACTCGCTCTCGACTGCGCACCTACACGTGGACAACGTCGGCATTCGACGGATTGACAACACCATTGCCTTGCTCTTCGCATTCACCCATACGGCACCTTCCTGACCCTGCTATCCTTTTTTCATTGCATCCTGTGATCACTCCAGGCTCTGCGGCATTCCAAGGTGAAACTGACATGGGACGACGACGATCCGGAGCGAAACAAGGTTACACGTCGGACTTTGACACAAAAAGAAATTGAAGAGCAAGATTTCAGGAATTATATCGCTAATTCATCCGACAGCAGTAGTGACGAAGATGAGCAAACAAAACAAAACGACAAGGGGCTCAAGAAAGGCAGTAAAAAGGACAAGAAGAAGGCAGAGAGGGAGAGGCTGCGGGCGCTCCTCCTTGGTGGTGGGGGAGGAGACGATATGCCGGAGGGATGGGGTGCGGGTGATGCTTTTGGAAACGGCGACGATGGGGACATTGATATGGAAATCACATTTTCTTCGGCTCTAAGTGGGAAGAAGGCGAACGAAGATGAGACGACGTTGGAGAAATACCAAAGGAAGATGCGGGAGAAGAGGAAGAAGAGAAAAGAAGAGGTCAAGGAAAACGGGGCAAAGAAGGAGGAAGAAGAGAAGGATGAATTCTTTGAAGGGTCTAGTGGTGGAGAGGAGGAAAAACCGAAGAGGGGGAAATCCAAGTCCAACGGCGACAAGCGACAGAAAGACAGGGAGGAGGCAGGGGAGGAGGCTTCACCAAGGAAAGAAGCTACAGCCGAGGAGCTTGCGCTGCTTGTTGCGTCTGACAATCCAAATGCTGAGCCCAAGCATTTCAGTCTCAAGTCGGTAATCAAATCAGAGAAGGGCAAAAAGAGAAAGGGAAAGAAGAACAGGAAAGGAGAGGATAACGAAGAGGCACAAGAGGACTTTGTCATGGATGTCAAGGATGAGCGATTCAAAGCTCTTCATGAGGATCACGAATTTGCTATTGATCCTACCAACCCCCAGTTAGTTTCACTCGCCTCTATCCTTATTCCGCGAGCTAACTAGGATTTTACAGTTTCAAAAAGACCAAAAGCATGGCTGCTTTGTTGCATGAGAGACAAAAGATACAACAGAGCCTCAGAGGCGAAAGACCTGACAGCAGGTCAGGCCGAGTGGAGAGAGATGCTTCTTCTGGAGGCAAAAGTCTGCAGAGCTTGGTCGAAAGCGTCAAGCGTAAAAGCCAGGTTACAGATCAACCTGGACAGGGTAAACGACGAAAGTTGTAGACCACTTTACTCTCCTGCGTGAATGAAGCAATATCATTTATTCAAACCAGTCCAGTAGCCTTACTTCTATATATTACCGAAGCGTGCAGACGTTTATGAGATCTTCGCATTGGAAAAATCGAGCTCAGGATGCGCTTCTTGGAATTTCTTAAGGGCCTGTATCGAATATATCACGAAAAGGCTCAAACCGTCATTCCATCACACTTACCTCCATCTTCTTGAGCTCGTCAGAGGTCGGTCGTCCAAGTTGCTGATCTACGATAAGAATGGTCTCTACAAATGGCAAATGAGCAAATACCTTTTGTTGATTGTCGAACTGAACAGGGAGTGATTGAGTTGATATAATTAAACTGCTAGATTTGACACGCACCATCATTTTCTCAACCATGCCTCTGAAGTGATGGGCGTCAATTACCATTCACAGGTCTTTAGCAGACTGCGTACCTTGTTTCTCCATCAAGATCACTCAGTTTGCTGTTTTCAGGTTCGATTCTCCTGGTGTTTATCTTTGGATGATGTGTAAGTACGTTTTCCCACCAAGTCTGATTGTTTAGCTTTTCGAGGTGAACGAGAACGACTTTGTTATCCTCTAGAAACGAATCAAAGCTCAGCCGCTGTTAAACTATTGGAACGGGGTATACTTACGGACGCTCCACGTGCTGTCCTCGACCTTGATTTCTTTGCAGAGCTCACCAGTCAAGATTGGTTCTTGTCCCTTAATAGCTACACTGAGACGCTTTTTCTGCATCACGACATGCAAGTCTTTTCCACGAGTGCCTTGCGGTACAGGAATGGTAACGTCGACTTCTCCTAGCTCTTGGGTCCATTGAAAGGGAAGTTCTTTAAAACGAGGTCAAGATCTGAATGAATGAAACGAGCGTGTTTCGAGACGCTGCATGTGCCTACCAGCCTGCTCTTTCTTTTCGCGTTCACGATCTTCTTTATCGCGACGTTCTCTCTCTTCTTGCGGAAGGTTATCGTATTCAGGATCCATTGCCACTGTGTTGAGATTGAAAGTAAGAAATGAAGGAGACTAGTAGTAATAAAGAGATATTATCTTTCACTGCAATTGAGTTGAAAGCTCGACCATCATCTGTATGGGCGTCAGCTGACTAAGCATCATTGTTGTTGTTACTTGTTTCTCAAGGCTGCTGCACACCAAT
Organism: Panaeolus papilionaceus; assembly: GCA_015501605.1. NCBI lineage: Eukaryota > Fungi > Basidiomycota > Agaricomycetes > Agaricales > Panaeolus > Panaeolus papilionaceus. Next base: position 132,594 of record JADNRZ010000015.1, read on the forward strand.
GACCGACTTCGCCTCCTGGTTGTCGGAAACATACTTTCTTATATACAGTAGATCTTCAAGAGGAGCGCCTTAGCGCCTTACTCCTAAGTCCAAATGGCGAGTGCTGACCCATGGGCGGATTTTGAGGTGAGTTTATGCACTTGTTAGCATGGTACATCTCATTAATTTAGCCGTTTTTGCCACTGCAAGACTGTGCGGCACAACATCAAGCACAACACCGTCGACAAGCTGAAACAAATCATGAACGGCTTGAATGAAGACTGTGCTGCTCACTTATCAAAAACTGGCAAAAAACAGGACCTCATAGATAGGATCTTGACTTCTCTGGATACATGGCGCGCAACCAGTAATGAAGACAAATGGCTCAAGGCCAAGGCAGTACTATCTCAGGTGCGGACGGCTGGCATGTAAGTAAACGCATTTTCCTTTTAGTCTGTTTTTTTCCCTATCGATGGTCATGGCTTTGGTTTTCCACCAAGTTTTCTAACTTGTAATATGTTCCCCCTTGTTGTATTGCTTAGATTCACCTCCAGCTACAATCGGAATTCCAGCTTCAGCAGCAACCATTCTAGCTACGAGCAAGCCAAACCATTTTACCCCGGAATTGGCAGCACAAGTAGCAGTAGCATTCTTCGAGACCCATTTGCTCCTCCTCAGAAAGCATACACCACCCCAATGGCCTCAACCTCGTCAGGATCCAAGGTATCAGGTGTGTAATCTATTTTGCCATCTTAACATCTTTCTAACTTGCTTTCTATAGCAGTCCGATTCAAAGAATCCTGTTTTTGGACAGTGGACCAGCCGATATCGACCCTTGTTGAGTGTCCAGGTATCCGTCTTTGCAGCCATTCACGCGGCTTCGCTAACTTCTTTTGATTAGAAACACTCCATCATCAGGACCGAAAGCAGCAACATTTGTCGTTCACATTAAACGCTGATCAACTTGCCAAAATGAGAGATCCTGTGTAGGCATATCCTGTGTTTTCCATCCTATTATTGCTCAACTCGTTTATTTCAATAGGAAAAAATACCAACTCAGACTGTTTTGCACTTCATCTGCTTTTTATACGAGTGCTCTTGCTTACCGCTCAAATCCGATTGCTTGCCCAGTGGAATTCCCTCCAACTTGCGAAGTTCGTGTCAACAATGTTCAAATCTCGGCCAACCTCAAAGGATTGAAGAAAAAACCTGGCACTGCGCCCCCACCAGACATTACTTCATATTGCCGGCTAGGTAGTCCAAATCGTATAGAGATGGTCTACGTGAATAGCCAGCAACCTGTTGTGGCCAAGGTAGCTCTATTTCTTGTGCTCGCAGAAATCCAACGTGCTGACAAGGTACCCAATTTGGTAGTACTATATGATCGTGATGCTCGTGGAAGGCAAAACTGTGGACAACCTTGTGGACAACCTCAAAACAAATAAATACCAGAGTGCGCAAGCTACTCGTCAGCAAAGTGAGTCTGGTCGTTTTGAATGGGAAAGGATTTGTGCTTACAACCCATCGAAGTGCAAAAGGCTCTTGGGGAAGATGATGATATCGTTGCGGGCCCCCAGAAGATGTCACTAAGATGTCCTGTACGTTTTTCCACGTTGTATTTTTGGCGTGCATATCATTCAACTTTATTTTTCAGCTCACATATGCGCGTCTCAATACACCGTGCCGTTCGGCCAAATGTGTCCATGCACAGTGCTTTGATGCGACCTCATGGTTTGCTATGATGGAGCAAACAACGACATGGCTGTGTCCCGTTTGTGAAAGGGTTTTAGATTATAACGACCTGATTGTTGATGGGTATGTATCAGATCGTTCATGTTGTCATTCCGCGGTTGACATTGCAACAAAGATACATCGATGAAATTCTCAAAGATGTTCCAGACAGCGTTGAAGACGTGATGGTAGAGGCGGATGGGGACTGGCATACGAATGACAACAAATATGGGTCGGCTGACTGGAGATCAAAACATTCTCTGCCTTCGGCGACACCCTCTGTCGTCAAACCAGTTAACCCGGCTCCATCTACACCGCAAAGTGCCAACATGCAAAATGGCAAGGGAAAGGCTATTGACGTGGAGGTGTTTGTGTTGTCAGACGACGATGATACTGAGGAAGAAGGTCGCGTTAAACGAGAACTATCGCCATCCTACGCATCATCTACCAACCAATCATTCGATGGATCTATATCTCGAGGCTCTCAATCGCAACCTCCACCTCATACACCACCTCCAAGCAACGTGATTGATTTGACGCTTGACTCTGACGATGAGGACGAACCACCTGCACGAACGGCTCCTCCTCCCCCACCTCTTCCCGCATCGGCTATAACTTCCACAACAAATGGCAAGCGAAAAATCGGGGATGCGGAAATAGACAAGACTTCCGCCGCGGATCAACTGTGGAAAAAAGGCAGACTGGATCCCTCTCGTATTTTGCCTCCACCACGACCTTCAAGCGTGAATGGTGCTGGACCGGCGCTTCATTTATCCCTCAACAACCATACACCTACTTCCCCTCGTGGACGATATCCATCATCATTTCACAACAACACGCTTCCACCCATACAATCAGGACCAACTTTGGGCTTTGGGGTGAGGACATCGTCAAGTAATGGAATCAACCTACCGCCACTGCCTTTAGCGTCCAATGGGACTTTTGGAACACCCCGATCAGCATCGCAGAACAGCCGATGGCCAGGATAGAACACGGGATTACTTTTTTTCTCTTTTTTTAGTCTTGGAGACTTTTTTTTACACTACAAGTAATGACACACTGTTGATAAATACTTTACATGTCGGTATGTAATTTGGGAATACATGTAATATTATATATATGTTTGAAGTTATTAGTCAAAAGAGCCGATTATGTACAAAAAATCAAGAAAATTTGAGCCAAGTGTCAAAGTAAGGAGTGAGTCAGGGATGGGATGTGTTTTGCTGGCAACATGCCATTTCACGAGATTTTTAGTAAACGGACTAGTTGCCGGGTAGGGAAAGAGCGGAGTTAGAAGTGATCCGGTGCTTTCCGAAAAGCCTTTTGACGCGAAGTTTTTTCAGCAAACTCTTTCACCATCCTCTTTCACCTCCTTCACCTCCACTCATCCCTCCACCGGTTCTTTCAGAAAAATGGCCGAAGTTAAGAAGGTCAAGTCTCCCCAGGACTTCGTTAGTAAGCATCCACCACTATGTGCTCGTTGTTTACAGTCTTAATGCTCGGGTTTTTCAGTCGATTTCCTGATGGGTGGTGTCTCCGCTGTACGTGTTTTGAACTATATATCATATTCAATAACTCACTCGCTGTCTATAGGCTATTGCTAAGACCTCTGCTGCTCCCATCGAGCGTATCAAGCTCTTGGTTCAGAACCAGGATGAGATGGTAGAACGTTTTTCATACTCGTTGCAACAATATCTGACACGTCATGACTTGTAGATCAAGCAAGGCCGTCTCGCCACCCCCTACAAGGGCGTCGGTGACGCTTTCAGCCGTACCTACCGTGAGGAGGGTCTCGTTTCCCTCTGGAGAGGAAACACCGCCAACGTCATCCGTTACTTCCCGACCCAGGCTCTTAACTTTGCCTTCAGTGTGTTTTTTTTCTCCTTCCAGTCCCTTTCTCTGGGTTTGCTAACTTCAGTACAGAGGATTACTTCAAGTCCTTGTTCGGTTTCAAGAAGCAGGACGGTTACTGGAGGTGGTTCGCTGGCAACGTTGCCTCTGGTGGTGCTGCCGGTGCCTCCTCCCTCCTTTTCGTCTACTCCCTAGATTACGCCCGTACGCGTCTTGCTAACGATGCCAAGTCCGCCAAGGGTGGAGGAGCCCGTCAATTCAACGGCCTTGTTGACGTCTACAAGAAGACCCTCGCCTCGGATGGTATTGCCGGTCTCTACCGTGGATTCGTCCCCTCCGTCGTTGGTATCATTGTCTATCGTGGTCTCTACTTCGGTGTCTACGATTCCCTCAGTACGTTATATGCCTTCTTGTTTTCCTATTGCATGTCTAACCCATTTTACAGAGCCTGTCGTTCTCGTTGGTAGCCTCCAGGGATCTTTCCTCGCTTCCTTCGCTCTCGGATGGGGTGTTACCATTGGTGCTGGTCTTGCTTCCTACCCTCTCGATACCATCCGTCGTCGTATGATGATGACCTCAGGATCCGGTGTCAACTACAAGTCCATGTTCGATGCCGGTTCCCAGATCATTGCCAAGGAAGGTGTCAAGTCGCTCTTCAAAGGTGCTGGTGCCAACATTCTCCGTGGTGTTGCTGGTGCTGGTGTGTTGTCTCTGTACGACAAGCTGCAACAGGTCATGTTTGGCAAGGTCTACTCTGGAGGATCCGGTTAAAAGGGCTTATAGATTTCCTTAAAGCCTACTTATATACAGTTATTACTCATAGACTCTCATTTTCTTTTTGTCTTACATCGGGTATGGCGATGCTACACTATACCCTTGGTACCACGCCAATATCATTAGTAGAGCAGATCCAATACATAATGTGCTTGCCTATATTTTGGTGTGAACAAGCCTTTGGCTTGCCCTTGCTTCGCAAGGGGGTCAGCACACAGCACAGGTTGCGTACTACTTTCCACACGCAAAGAAGCAGGGACTTCGAGTTTAGTGGTTATTAATTAAAGATGTTAATATATTATAATTTTCACCTACATATGTATACTGTTATTTTCTCCCGCGAAGTCAGTGTCTTCGAAAGGAAAGTGGAGGCTCGCACTGCGCGCTCGCCAGTCATCAATCAATCACCAATGCACCCAACCACACAGTAAAATATTATATTCCTCTACATTGTCCTTCGACCTTGTGTGGTTTCCCCCTGTGCGGTACATATGAGAGGCTCGCACTTCGCGCTTGCCTGTGGTTAACAATCTAATTCAGTCTAATTTAAATAATTTAAATACCTGCATCCAGAAATCTCAATAGCCAGCGGCTTGATTATAAGGACTGACATCTCTCTGGTATCATCATCCATGCATATTTTTTAAGTGATTCGTGGTCCCTTGTAAATTGTTCAGATTCATTTATCATGTCACTGGCAGTCTGTTTAGTATCTGTTCTTTATAATGTGCCATGTTTCCTGGCTTTTTACTTGGTGGACGATATCCAAGATTAACCTTTTATTTTGGAACTTATTTTGGGTAATTAGTGTATATTGCTTGGGGAGGAAGTCCTTGTTTGGGTCAGAAGCTGCAGGGTCTGAGTGAGCGCGCACAAACGCACAAACGCACTGAAAGAGCGGCTCATGGGCCTTACATAATCTTACATACTTAATCTTAGTCAGCTTAGTAATGGTCCTTGTTTTAAAAGAATAGATTCGGCATAGGACTTGAAAGTTGTGTCCTGAGGCACTTGAATTAATTATACGAATTACTGGCAAAACTACACAACGCTCATCAAATATCTATTACTGATAATTTATGCTCTACGATATTGTTAGTTTGTCACTTTGTTGCGCCAATTCTAGTTGAACGTGTATGAAGCAAAAACTAAAGGCAGAGTGCGGTCTCTAAACGATTCCTCTGCCCCCGGTCCGCAGAGGTCAACGAAAGTCGCAGCTTTAAGTTCCGTCATTTTTTACCTATTTCGGTTCGCACACTTGTTCATGACGGTGATGTATGCGCTTCCTCGATTGAGAGTCAGAGTATTGACACGCCGCTGTCTTCGAGCGTTTGCAACTAATAGCAAACACCAGCATAGTATCGACCTGAAAGGTGCTCCCGTGGATTTTCATCCCGAAGTTCTGCATGCTTTGAACAACAAACAACCTGTGGTTGCACTTGAAACAGCTCTCGTTACACATGGCTTACCTTCCCCGCAGAGTTTAGAAGTCCCTCAGACTCTGGAAGAGATAGTCAGATCTACAGGTGCCATACCCGCGACGATTGGTATTATAAATGGAAGAGTCAAGATTGGTTTGGAGAAGGAGGAGCTGGTTCGACTGGCAGACCGTAGTCACCAGCCAGCCAAGATATCTCGACGCGACATAGCCGCCGCCATTGCTAGCAAGCGAGACGGAGGTACGTCGGTCCTTTAGAAAGATGTCTGAAGCTATAATTATGCTTGTGAATGGCTCTTAGGAACGACATGCAGCGCAACACTTATTTTTGCTGCATTAGCTGGCATCAAGGTGGGTGCTAGCATGTGGTGAGGGATTTAAATGTCCACTGACATAGCACATCTTACAGATTTTTGCAACTGGAGGGTGAGTGCCCGTGTCGTCGATTCTTTAATTATAGCCTCGGACATTATCTTATGGTCCGCGTAGGTTGGGCGGCGTTCATCGTGGTGGAGAGACCTGTGCGCGGTTACACATTCCATTCACTGTGTTTTAATAGGTCACTCACCCTGCCGAGTAGCTTTCGATATTTCTGCGGATTTGCACGAGCTCACGCGATGTCCTGTCGGATTGGTGTCATCCGGTGTCAAGTCCATTCTAGATATTCGAAGGTATGACGCATATGCGTTTACTCTTCAATAGTTAACGTGTTGACGCTGAGTTGGATGTCAGAACCTTGGAATATCTGGTACAATCTCATCTATGTGCTAGGTTTGATCATGGCCTGACATTTTCCAAGGAAACTCTAGGTGTTCCTGTCATAGCATACAGTGATACGAAGGAATTCCCTGCCTTCTTCTCAAGGCATAGTGGGTGCAAGGTAAGTGAACACATACGCAACGGGCCACTGAGTTTACCCTGCTGCCAATGCCAGGTGCCTTGGAACATAAATACTCCTACCGCTGCTGCCGAGATACTATGTAAGTCGGCGACTTTCTTATCAAATGGGATTCACACTCAAATCATACAAGTGGCCCAACAGCAGCTTGGAATGCAGAATGGCGCACTCATTGCAGTGCCCATTCCAGAAAGTTACGAAGCGGATGGCCAAAAAATTCAGGAAATCGTCAACCTCGCCATCCGAGAATCCGAGGAAAACGGTGTAAGCAAAAGCGGGAATGACGCGACACCATGGCTCCTTGGAAGGATCAAAGAGCTTAGTGGAGGTGCTTCGTTGATATCTAACATTGCCCTCCTGGAAAATACTGCTCTTGTCGGTATGTATTCCTCCGCGTCCTTCAAAAATACCTCAGCCAACGCCAATACTAGGTGGACAGATTGCTGTTCAGTATCAAATCCTAGCAAATGCTGAATTGGAGAAAAAAGCCCAAGGCACGACTTATGCTCCCCCCACAAACAAGTCTGCGCAATCGCGTAGGTTCCCGGACCACGATGAAAGTGCAAGAACGCAAGTGCGTTCTGACGACACTTCTCCAAGTGGTGAACCTAATTGACACTTCACAGTTACCCGCAGATGTCGTTGTCGTTGGATCTGCAGCTTTAGACATCACGGCTCAGGAATTATTGGGCACTCAGTCCGCTCTAGCCATTCATTCAACAGCTCCAGGACACGTCAAGCTTTCATTGGGAGGAGTGGCTCGCAATATGGCTGAAGCACTTCATCGAGTCATGAGCCAAAAGTACCCTGAACTTTCTTCCGTCTTAGTAGCCCCTGTTGGCTATGATGCCTTCGGTCAGATCATGGTGGACGAAATGACTCAGATTGGGATGAGAACGGATGGTTTAATTCGAAGTGAGAAGCAATCCGCAGTTTGCAACATGATTTTGGATAGCAAAGGTGCTCTCATTGGGGGAATTGCCGACATGAGCATCATGCAAACATTGAGTGGTAGTTCTGTTAGTGGCTTCAAGATTCTATATCGCATTCGGCTCAAAACCACCTTCGCAGATTGTTCAACATTTGGACCTTTATCGACCACGCGTCGTTGCATTGGACGCGAATTCTGAGCCAAAAGCGATTCAAGAAATTATTTCATACTGTCGTGAAAACCAGATCAAAGGTAGGGCCTTTGTTTCTCTCCGATACTTCAATATTTTGACCACAGTTTAGTGCTTTTGTATGTCTTGCTTTCAGGGATTTATTCTCAGTTGTACTGACCATCTTCAGTGAGCCCACATCTGTAATCAAATCTACAGCGATCATCCCTTCAATCATGTCACTCCGACAAGGAGTAACAGGATCTGATTCCCGTCTGGCATTCTGCATGCCGAACCTTTTAGAACTTGACCAGATCTTCGAAGCTCTTCAGTCCGAGGAATATGATTTGACCAATAACGAACGATGGTGGCAAATTATCAATAACCTCAACCTTGGAGGTGAATTCCGCGCAGATCTGGAACGACTATCAAGATTACCTGTTTCCCAACTGGACCCGGGCAAAGGCTCACTTGCATTCTTGATAACAGACGGTGTGGTTCAAAAGGCTGTCAACCTGCTACCTTTCTTCCAAAATTTGATTATCAAATGCGGTGATCAAGGTGTCGTTGTCGCTATGCTCCTATCGCCTAAGGATGCCGCCCAATCACTCTGGAACACCCAGCGTAGCAACATCAAAGATCGTTGCATCCTCTCTAAAGGCAGCGAAAACGAGATTCTGGTGATCCAGCATTTCCCGTCTTTGCTAGTGGACAACCTCATTAATGTGACTGGAGCTGGAGACTCCTTCGTCGGTGCCTTCTTGTCCAGTCTTGCGCACAACCCAGACTTGACATCCAACCCGAGTCAATTACAAGACACCGTCCGTATGGCGCAAAAGGCAGCATGCCTGACGTTGCAGAGCCATGCTGCTGTTTCTCCAATGTTATCATCCGTTGATGCGCTATAAATTATGCACTCCTATAGTGCCAACATCCCAACCTTGACAACCTCCCGAGAAACGCGCGCCTGCTCTTTGGCTTTCAGCGCTTGAATTTTTGCAGCTTGTTTCAACTTTTGCTTATACCGCGACTGAATAGTTAGATATGTTAACATTCTATTGCACTCCATTTAAAAAATATAAAACTGCACCTGTGCACCATGTTGCAGTCTTGTGATTATTGTTGCGGCGTCGCCCTTCGTGAGCTTGGCTAGTTTCCCTTGCTTTACTACCTTTTCTTCTTCCGATGCATTAGGATTATGCCTAGACCATCTCTTGTATAAGAAGGCTTTTTGCGTCTCCGTTGCGGGTGTTGCCCTCCAACTGGCAGTGCGAAGCAAACTGACGATAGGGTAAATAGCTATAAGTAAAACATTATTCATTCCCTACCTTGAGCGTGACCGATTCACGAATAAGTATGTTGTGATATATGTATCGCCACCTCGAATTGCCTCTGACAATCGGTTAGCGGTCAAAATCTGACGGGACGCTAGGAAGGGAGATTTTGTTAATTTTGTCAAATTTTTCTCAAGCCCCAGTTCAGAGTTTTTTGGCGTGTATTTCCCAATGAAAAGCTCAAGTGAATCTAAGTAGTTTGTTAGTATAGTGGACATGTCTGGGGCTAGGTTTGAGCGTTACCGTCGAGTTCAATTCTTAAAAAACCCCTTCCAGGAATGGGGAGGACGTAGACATGAAGGCCACATGAGACCCACGCGAAGGGGCTGAGGGTTGAAATATGACCCGGTTTGTCGTCCTCTGGAGCGACATAAAATGGGTCTTCGATGTCTGTATACTCAACGGATTGCGGAAGATCCAACTCGACAGTCGTTTTGGGTTTGAGGCCCGTTTTCTCGGCCATTTCCGTCGCATGTTTTTCTAATGATTCTAGACTTTCGTCTTAAGCAGGGTATCAGTGAAAGATGACACACGAAACGGGAGCATGAAAAACCTTCGACTTCTGTCTCACTGGGGTCGAGTCCAAACAAGGTTGGAAGAGACACAACCCCGCCGACTCGATTATTGGCATCCACAAAGTCAATGATCCTGCAGTCTGTCTTGCCTGTGTTGGGAGATAGTCTCATTCCTCGGCCTATCTAAGTTGATTGGAAACATAAGCTTTGTATATTGGAGGGGTTTAAATATGAATGCGAGGACTACCATCTGAGCAAAAACGTTCCGGGAACGTGTGGGTCGGGCAAGAACAACGCAGTCAATATTTGGGATGTCTGCACCCTCTGTCAGGATAGCTAATAGGTTGCAAAACATGTTAGTCTATGATATATTAGCCGGTCTAATAAAATACGTACCGCAGTTGATGAGGACGGGAAATTGTCCTGCTTTGAAAGCATCCACGAGCTCTTTCCTCTCTGCTGGTGGTGTTTCAGCGAAGATGTATCGAGCGTCAATCCCATATCGGCGAAACATTTGCGTCAATTCTCGAGTATGATCGACATTGACACAAAAGACCAGCGTGGATTTTCGAGTTGCTATTAAAGAGTCAAGACACATCAAACTATTCGAATAGAAAAAGCGCACCAGCTCGATCGATCCACGTTTTGACCACCAAATGATTCACAGTCTCCGTGTTAATGACATGTGCCAGACTTGTAGGATTGAAATCTCCGTTGCGACCACTCAGGGTAACCTTTCCAAAATCGATGTCTGCTTTGACGCTGGTGAACCGGACATCACAAAGCCTATGAAAGACGTTCATGAGAAGGAGAGGCATCTTAGTGTCGGAATGCAATTACCATTGCTCTTTGATCATATCCAGAAAGTCGCGATGGTAAACAATTCGTTCAAAGACAGAACCAAGGGATAAACCATCGTGGCGACCAAACGTTGCAGAGAAACCGATTATAGGGATTTTATGAGGGATAACAGGTGGAATAAAAGACTTGTCGGGGTGTTTTATCCCCCCGTCAAACTGTGCAAGTACCCTTCGGTATCTAATTTTAGAAAAGGAAAGTCAGTAATAAATTATGTACTCCTGCTAAGATGTATACGTACGATGGTGCAGCAGCATGGTGTGCTTCGTCCACAATCACAGCTTTCAAAGTTGCGGGATCGAACTTCGACAATCTATCCCCTCGCGTCAATGTTTGATAGGTTGCAACAGTTCTGCATTTCGGATAAATAAGCACTTGATATGCACAAGATGCAGATTTCTACCTACACATCCGCTGCCCCAGAGGCCTTGTATTTTGCTCCTTGTTCAATCTCCACAGTCCAATTCGGAAACAGATTGTTGATTTGATTTGCCGACTGGCGTGCTAATTCAATCGTGTTGACAATAATGAGTGACTTCGTAGCATTTGGGTTCTCAGGAGGAGTAGCCAAACGAGACAAGAGGGATATAAAGACAGTGGTTTTTCCTGAACCAGTAGGAAGAGAGACGCCAATGCGTGTCGAACCCTCATGAAGGGCGTCAATGCATGATTCTAGGCAGTGTTCCTGGTATGGTCGAAGAACTATTGCCGGTGCTGTTGAAACAAGACGCGCCTTTGTCCGCAAAGTAACGCGCCAGATTACTCTCGCGGAAAGAATTGCGAGCATGCGCGACGAAGGAATATATTGCGGATGCGGAGTGTTGACGGTCTACTTAGGTAGAATTGGTTTCACACGATTCAATTAGGGCTTACAAGTAGCAACTACTAATAGCCTCCTCGTCGGGTTCATTTGACGATCTTCTCATCATGACATCAACTAGTACTGCTTCTATAGAGGCTGATTTTACCAGTCCAACCATTGTTTGTCGTCTAACCTATACACCATTAGATTCACAAAGTATTGTTGCATCGGTGCAAGATGATGGAGCAGGTGCAACAGCCGTTTTTATTGGTATGATGATAGAAATTGTTGCCTAATCTAGATGTCTATGTCCAAGTCAACTAACGCATATCAGGTACCACTAGAAACTCTTTTAAAGGTAGCAATCGGCGCATAATAAAGGTCTACGAGATGCTCAACTTTCCCTCAACCAGCTAAAACGGTGACAAGGCTCGAGTATCAAGCATACTCCAAACTTGCCATCAAGACTATGAAGGAGATCGCTGAGCAGGTGATGGAAGCTTCTTCACGATCCCAGCATCATCCAGAGGGTCAAGCCACCCCGGCTATAATCAAGTGTGCGATTCATCATCGTCTGGGTACGGTACCCGTTGGACAGCCATCAATAGGTACGTCGAATTACCCATCACCTATTTCCTGCAGAGAATAAACAGTGTCGCAGTCATCGCAGTCTCGTCACCTCATCGAAAGGAAGCATTCGTCGCATGTGAGGAGATTCTTGAACAGGTCAAGAAGAAAGCGCAAATATGGAAGCGTGAATATTACGAAGGTGAAGATGAAGCAAAAGCAGAGTGGAAATCCAATGCGTAAAAATTAAAAGGCGTATAAAATGGCTGAGGTTTAACCCAACGCATGAATACAAATGTTGATAAAAGGTCCCCCATGATTGTGTCCCAAGTCACGACCAATATATTCGTTGATTAATCGATCTTCCAATCTTTTTCGACAATGTCGTCCTCAGAGCTCACAATGAGCTCCACAGACCAAATCACTAGGGTGAAAAAGATGTTCATCCATCTCCACCATATTTGGGAGGAATGATCGAGTACTAGCAAGACTGTTAACAGGTGCTTCGAGATGATGAGAAAGAAACGTCATACGTAGCAGATGCGAATAGACGGTTACAAAAATGAATTGTCGGTATGTCAACAAAATGCGAGCGAGCATAGACGTCTAAACGTAGCATCAGTACAAACGATCGTTGCTGAAGGAAAATAGGAGCACTTACCGGTCGATCACTCCAGCCGTTGTCGACGCCTTCTTCTGATTCCCAGCTGTTGGCCCCTATGGTGGGAAGGATGCCGGATGCGAGGTATAGAATGTTGAGACGGTAAAGCAGGGCTATGAGCACCGGTTTTGGAAGTGTGTATATGACAAAGTTCTGCAGAGTCTGGATGTGGGGTGTGATATTTGGCAATAGTGGCGCACTGAACAATGTAGATAACACGTTGTAAGTGGTGACAGGTCTGCATGACGAAATACTTACTATGACGAGGCTGGGTTGGTGAAGGATTCCTTGTCAAATCCACACAACCATACATTGTAGGCAATGAACAGGGCAAGACCTGCTGTCTCGATGATATTTGTACGCCGTACCACAAGTCCAATGATGCTGAGAAATAGAAAGGCGGTCAACGCAACGCCTAACAGGGTGGAAGACAGTGGGGAGGACGCCGCAGTTGGATATGACTGAGGTTCAAGTCAGATATAACTCATATCAGAGTAAGGCCAAAAGACATACATCGACAATCCACCAAGCCGAAGCGACAAGCCCGCATGCAGTCGCGATCAACAGACCAAATTGGAAGACTTCTCCCCTCCCAGCTAAACGTCTACCCTCTTGACCTAGTTTCTGAACGACCAAAAGGCTGGAGAGACCCTCCAATGTAATAAACAGCGGCCCAGAAAATGTGAGAAGGGTGCCCCAGACATTAGCAGCTGTTCCAAGCCACGGATGTAATGAGGACTCGGAGAATATGTTGAAACAAACCAGGAGAAGGAAAGGATGAACTGGGACTTGGAGAATGGAGAGAGCCGAAGAGCCCCACAGGAGACTCATAGTCCCATGGATGAGAGAATGTATGGTGAGGAATAGCGACAATAAAAGAAAGGCCTGGTTAGATATCGTCGCAAGCGTCAAAGGAAGATAAATCAAAATCTGAAAGGCTGTCGACAGCCTAAATTAAAGGTTTTAGTTGGAATAAACGGATAAATAATAGAAATGAACGCGCCTTGCAAGATTGAAAACCGTTTTAGCTAGCCACCATAGATGTAACATGGTCAACGACCAGTTGACCGTCGGTGCTAGTCCTTCAAGGTCAAAGTCAATCCAAGGCACTTTCACTCTGAGGACTATGTGACACTCTCTCTATCAGTTGTCACACACCCACACACATTCTTCCTCAAAACAGTTCTTGTTAAAAATAAAGAAATAAACAAAAGGTAATATTATAAGAAAGTACACAGGTTCTATATAGTAACATACTCAAAATACAAAATAATACAAGAAGTTTAGCAACAGTGAGACTGGTTGTTCCGACGTGATGGTTTATTAGCGGGGTCAGGTTCAACCAAGCTATTGCGTGAGTTAAGTAGTCCCCTTTCTTGTGCAAACTCTTTCGCCCTTGTTAGTGCTTCAGGATCAGAAGGAGGAACGTAAAATTTATCGATAATTGGTATCTGCAGGAAATTCATCTTGCGCGTAATGACTGCCATGTGGTTGGTTTTGATTTCCATCCAGTCGGCTGTATCATTCATGTTAGCAATGTTGGTGGCTTAACTGATGCACATTCCTCACCTCTTTCAAATGTAAGGGGTTCACTGGCAATCTGTACATACAAGGTATAAGCTTAGAATTGAGTTTAGTGAATCTTCGCCTACCATGATGATATTCTCCCGCTTATCTGACTTGGTCATTCGATAGTGGCCACCTTCGGCATACTCAGAAAACTCCGTTCCTGAAGAAAACCACTACACCGGTGTTAGTTAGCACTTGACGCAGAAATGGTTCAGTATTCAAGCTTACCAATGATGCAGCTTCATCTTTCTTTGATGAGATATAACGCGTGGCGATTACACTTTCGCCATCCGTAACGCAGAAATTCATCAAGCTAGGCTGAATTTCCGTCAATAAGCATGGCGCTTCAAAGTGGATCAAAAAAGGGTTGACCTCGGTAATACCAAACTCTTCGGCGTATTGATTCAGTGAGGCTATCGTAGCAGCCATAGCCTTTTGTAGTGTTGCCGGAGAAAAGGAACGGGCATTATGGTCAGGTATCTGAGAAGACTGATTAGCCAACACAAGAAGCCTCCCAAAGGCATAGTGAACATACTTTGGACAAAAAAAGTGCGAAAGCCCATTCAGAATCTGCCGAATGTGAGGAACGTCAGTGCAAACGCATAACGGCAACATACCCGTGTTGCCTAATACTTTGTTGAAAGCAAAGTCTGGCAGGTCTTGCTGCAATCTACGCTTGATATTCTCGAAATTGGCAATATTTCCATTATGCATCCACTGTATAGTCCATGTATGCATGAGGCACGGAGTTTATATGTCGCTTAAGAAACACGACCCACCATAAACCGCCCATAATTAAAAGGATGACAATTATCCAAGGATAGGGAGCCTGCTGTAGATGCACGAACGTGGGCACTGCAATTTCGATGGAATGAGGCGCGGAGCGTTGGATGAGACTTGCAAGGGCACTCACAAGACGAGGGGCGACTTGATCTTCTCTGCCAGGCGGCTTAGGTTGATGTTGTTCCATGCCTACCTCCTTCTCTCAACACAAAATGACAGTAGACAATAAAGAATTCAACTGACAGGCGTCACGGAGGTGAAAATACAAGGCTGACTTCCAAGCTCCTCGTCATATACCGAGTCGTACCATCCTGCGTTGAATGTCAACCAAAACGCAACGAGCCCTGGAGCATTGGCCAACGTACCGACTCCAAATCCATCTCCATTTATAGGTCGCCTACGATCGAGACGAAGGCGAGAGTCGAATGCTTGGTTAATGATGGAATGGCATGGGCGGGTCAGTAGCTATCGTTTGAAAGTGAGTGCAAGACAAGTCTGAAGTGGAGAATAGCTGACATGCGACAGTAGAACAGGCGAAGTTCCTTTGTAAATCACGAAACGACACATCTATAGCCTTTCAACAAGGCTATTGGTTGCTATAACGTAGTAGTTAATGGTCAAGAAGAAATGAATGGCAGGGACTTTCATGACTCCGAATTAGCTTAAGACTGAGTTGACATTATTTGTCTTGTCGATTGTTGCAATTACGTGCGATCGCGTGAACAGACCCCGGAATGTGATCCACCCAACTCGAAACCCAACTGGAATTCGGTATTTACAAAATTACACCCGTCCACAAAATTTCATAGCTACACTCCAGAATGAATAAAGGACTAATACATTTTTCTATCCATCCAACCTATATACTTGTCCAACGACAATAGCTCAAATTATGATTCAGAGGAATTCCTTTGGTCGACGGGTGCTGTCTCCTCCGGCCTCATCGTAGACAAGACCTGCAACTTTGAAGGCGAGTTCTACAGCAAATATTTAGCAAAGTTTCAGGAACTGTATGAGATACTTACCATCAGCTTGAGATTTAACAGCAGCTTCGGCGTAAACCCGCACAACGTCCTCAGTTCCACTGGGTCGAACGAACGAACGGCCACGCTCATACTTTCGGACCAGTTCATCAATGCGAGCTTGCAACCTCGGAGGGCTGACAAGACGGCGCTCAGCGTCTTCAGTTTTGAAAGCGTTTCGATCGCCGACTACGACCTTAACAAGACGGTTGGGGAGATCTTCATAGAGCGAATCCCACTCAGCACCAGAATAGGATTTGTGTGCAAGAACAACCTCAACCAAGAGCATATCTGACAGTGCGTCACCGACAGTCTGGTTGATGAGGTCCATCAAATTGACCAGGTGAGTCAATGCGGTCGACTGAGCAGGAGTAGATGGCTCATGAGTCCTGATTTTGTGCTGAGTGGAAGGAGAGAAGAGGACTGTTCCATGACCGTTGGCTTCAAAGTAAACTCCAACGTTGTAATGCTCTGCGGCATGATGAAGGTGCTTTACGCCAGTGGGGACGCACTTAACTGGCAAACGCTGTACTGATATTAGCACGCGGACCTTTGATGGTGAAGGAAGAGTGGTATACTTCTGAAAGGTATTTGGTGGAAGCTCCGTTGGCGTATGCAGTCTGGACAACGCCAACTTTAACGGAACCCTCGAGACCAGCCAGCTTCACCAGTTCCACAATGAAAGCGGCTACAAGTGCTGCGATCTTGTCACCATCGAGCATTCGGAAGTGACCACGTTCATTGACATAGTAATACATCAAGCGGTCGGCATCACCATCCAAGCTGCAGGCGCGCTGACCCTTCTCTAGAGATTGGGCGATAGAAGGAGGTAGCTTCTGCTGGGTTTTGACGAAATCGGCACCACAGTTGTAGTTCAGAGCACCACGGGCGTCGGTGTCCGTGTTTTCTAGGATCAAAGGAAGCTTATCCCCAATGTACTGCCTGAGCCTTTCCCCTGCTTGCGCACCAACGCCATTGGCGCAATCAACGACCAAGGGCTCCAGCTTCTTGCCAGCCTGAAGAGACGACTTTGTTAATAAAGGACGGCATATGGGTTTTACTGTGCTTACGATCAGAGCCCTGAAGGCCGTAGAGAGCTTCCTGTAGTAACCTTCTTCGGAGTCTTCGCCATAGCTTTCCTCGGCTCCTTTGGTATTGATGCACTTTACAAGGTAGTGTAGTATGGGAGTGGTGGTGACTCCTGCATTTCTGGCTTCCACATCTAATGCTGCAAATCCGTCCTCCAGGGAAGCTATCAGAGCAGGCCCGGAAGGGCGTGTATCGCGTGCATAGACGACTCTGGCAGGCTTGGAGAGATCGATCCTTGCGACGCGAACCACCTCACTCAATGCGTGAATGAGCTCCTCTTCATTGGCAGCATTCGCAACAAGTGTGGCATAACCCTCCCATGATGCCTCCAACATCTCTCCTCGTGGATCTACGAGTTTTACACCGTTATCCTGAAAGTGAAAAGGTGTCAGCCAACACTGGTCAGTGAGGAGGAGATGCCGTCGTATCCTACCTGCTCTGGATTATGGGATGCGGTGACCATGACACCGATGGTTTTTCCATCCAATCTTTTACTACGAAGGCCTGCGAGAAGACCTACACGAAAAAGAACGGAATCCAAAGAACTTGCGCTAAAATCGGGGAAATTGAGGAAGACATCGATTGGAACAGAAAGGGGTAATTACGTTGTTCTGAATCCAGCTGTACCATACTGAAAACGAAGATGAGATGGTTTCGAATGTTTGTTTGAATAATACGAGATATCTCCAACTGGGAGTTGAGCCATAGAAATTAATAATGTTGGTGGTTGTAGTAGTAGATGGTCAATGGGTTAGATAGATTCAGAGGATTCACAATGCCGCTGACGTCGTTATCCATTTCAGGACATTTGATGATGGACCATGCCGCATGACTGACTCTTAACAGCTACACACTCTTCCTTTAATCCCATCATCATTATCCTTAAATAATGCCTGCAAAATCACCCGCTCAAACTCTTCTTGAGAAGGCAGACAAGAAAGCAGCTTCATCAGCTGGGTGGTTCGGTTCTACATCTACAAAGTTCGAGGAAGCAGGGGACCTTTACCAGCAGGCCGCAAATGCGTTTAAGCTCGAGAAACTCTTTAAAGAGGCCGGTGACTCTTTCGCCAGAGAAGCAGAATGCAGAGAAAAGTGCAAAGAGTCTAATGAAGCTGCTAATGCGTGGTGGAATGCAGCCAAAGCATACAAACGTGGATTCCCTGATCGTAAGCAACAAAGGCAGTAGCTGCAGTGATAATCTTGCTGATAACAGTACCAGTCGCCATTCAAGCACTCACACAAACTATCACTCATCTGGCTACATCCGGTCGCTTCAGACAAGCTGCAGACAGAGAGAAGGAGATTGGCCAAATCTACCTCCAGGAGTCTGGTGATCTACGGAAAGCTTGCGAGAGCTTTGAGCGAGCAGCAGATTGGTATGCTCAGGAAGACGCTAATGCGTAAGTTCTTGAGCTACCCACTTTATCCGGCCCTACTCATATCCTACAACACAGAACTGCGAACGCTTGCTACAAGGACGCCGCTGATCTCCATGCCGAACTAGAAGAATACCCTCAGGCTATCGCTCGTTACGAGCAGGTTGCGAACCATTCATTGGGATCTGCCTTGACTAAATACAGCGTCAAGGATTATTGGCTCCGTGCTTCTCTGTGTGCCCTGGCTATGGGTGTAAGCATCACCTCTTTAACCCGAAGCAAATCCTCTAACACTCCATTCAGGATGTCGTTACAGCCAAGCGCAACATGATCAGTTACTCTAGCCAAGACCCAGCCTTTTCTTCCACACGGGAAGCAAAGTTTGTTAACGTGATTATCGAAGCTGTTGAAGCTGGTGATCCTGAACAATTTACTGGTGCTGTTGTGGAGTTTGACCAAGTCACCAAATTGGACAACTGGAAGACGAACATCTTGCTCAAGATCAAGCGAGGTTTGGGAGAGGTTTCATTGCAATAAATTGACTAAGTTGACTGGATTTGAATATTTCTCAATTTAATGTTTCTCCCATTTACAACGAGTAAAACACGCATATTAATGACTGGAATTCATGGACTTTATTGATACTAATAAATCGGGCAAAGTGCGCCGTTGGTGATTGTCGTGGAAGCGCCCACGTGTTCCTGGAAACGGACACAAGTTAGTCTGTTAGGGTCCACGTCGCCTCCTGAAATATACTTAATATCATCGTCATCAACAGCTAAACTTTTTATTGGGTCTTATGCGTCTACTGCTGCTTTTAATCCTTCATTCATTTCATTATGTTTATTCCCTAATTCTTACCCTACGTTCCTTCTGCCAACCAAATACAACTACTCCTCAACCATTACGAGCACCTCGTCGACGCGTACCTAAACACCTTTCTATTTTATTTGTGACAGATTCAACTACATCGAGAGATACATGCAGGACGCTTATATCCGAAAGTGTTCTAAACGCGGTGGAATGGTGTCGTTCAATTGGTATTTCCAAGTTGACTGTATACGAAGAAAATGGTGAGTTGCCATTTGAATTTGCTCTTTGTCCTACTGTTGCTGAACGTTCATTCTCAGACAGCCTGATGGAATGTCTGCCCAGTATACGAGAAAGTCTAACTTCGAATATTTGCGACTCTGATTCGTCCAGCGACTCCGATACCGAGTATCCTTTGACCCCGCCTCCTTCCGACTACTCCGAATCTCGTCCATTGTCTCCCAGTCATCCATCAGCGCAGCACATCCCCCATACAACTCTCATTATAGCAGAAAAAGGGAATGAGACGAAGAAATCATCACCTGCTCTTAAGCACCGTCCCCAATGTATGCCCCTAAACTTCAATCCACATACCTGTCTAACCAAGTTTTATAGCTCAACAAAAGACACCATGTAAACCACCAGTCACATTATGTATTATCTCACGGAAGAGTGCGAAGAGTGCGATTGCCAACGTCGCCACTGGTATTGCTCAGTCACAGAGATCGAAACGAACTCTGAAAACAGGCAGGCCTGTACAGCCAGCACAGGTTACTGTTGACTACCTGAATAATTTCCTTGAAGGTTAGTTTTATATTTTGTGTCTGATGATGTCATCTTATTTACCGTATGTGCCAGATGAAGAAGGCCTATCCTCTCCGGATTTCATGATCATCCACCCTATTGTATCATCAAGATTCTCTGCCATTCCCGAACTACACGCATTCCCACCGTGGCAAATAAGACTAACAGAAATCTGGCAAGTCGTTTAAATTTTATCGGGGCTCCAACATTAAACGGACTTTGATTCCAATCAAAACAGCGCTCCGCATTCAAATGTTCCATTACAGCCCTCATGGAGTGCATACAACACTCCATCGGCCTTGAAAGAAATAGAATTTAGAGCTGCGCTCGATGAATTTGCATCGGCGGAGATGCGACTCGGAAAGTAATACTCCACACATTTAATATTACATACATGACCCAAACTGAGAAACAAGAGCTTCTATCGGGCCAGGACATGTTGCGTGATAAACGCTCACTGCAGTTGACATCAACGCGAACCCAGCGAACGATGACGGTAGCCAATTTTCACTGCTTTTGGCCGGCCACCTTGTGGAAACCTCACTGCTGATAACCCCAGTCCTGATAGGCGCATAATGCATGTATAAGGTTTACTATGACCTCCGATGCAAATAACGGAGATGTCACCAAGACATCAAGACTACTCCAAATCCCCAGCCAGCCAAGGTTAATTGCTAATCAGAAGCCACATAGCAACAAGTAACCCGTGTCCGCTTAAAGGTGGATGGACGGTGTTTAAACCACATGAAACGACTAAATGACACTGCCAGTTGGTTGTATTTGACTTTGTCGGTGGATGAGGCGCTAGCCAGCGCGACTTACCAAAACGTATCAAGCATTGCCACATGGAGTAGCAGATTGAAGCGCAAGCTATTTCTTGATGCGAATGTGCTCTGCATCCAAACTGAATTGCTCTTTGTGGGCAATGAATGGTTCCCGAAAGGGTGCACTTCGGCTATGCGTTGTCCACGAGGTCTATTTCAAGAAACGTTCCGAACTATCAGGACCGTTTGTTTAGTACTGGTCGGCGTGGCTCCAAGATTAATCAAGGCTTCGTGTGACTTGTACAGGATTTGTATCTATATATAAGTGCTCAATCCCTCTACCCACTTTACTTGAACCCACTTAACTCTTCACTGCTATGGAGATATACACTACTGAGAGCTTGGGCGATATTAAATTCTCGCCGTCTGAACCGTCTATGCTTTTCCAGGTAGATGAGACCCAGAGAAGCCCCTCGAAATCGCCGCGTCGAATACAGACAGACCCAGAGCACCAATACAGCGCAGAAGAAAACCGGATGAAGGGCTTCAAAAGGCTGGTCATTTGCTGCGACGGGTGAGCGCTTCCTCGACGGCCTGCCGTATTGCTAACTTGCTAACACCCCTTGTTAATGCTTTACCTCCTGGCCCGCTTAGAACATGGCAAGACGGAATGTCGCAACACCGTTCAGAGTACACAAACGTATTGGTGAGCATGTTCGATATTCATACTTTTTGGAAGTGCCTCAATCGGGTATGTGGTAGCGCATTGCAAGATCCATTCATTACGAGGATATGCGCTTCCAGCCGCCAATCCCTCAGATCGTGTTCTATCAATCCGGTATTGGAACGGAGAGCAACTTTTACTCGGAATATGTTGAAGGTATGCTTATATTGAATTATTTACAATAACCTAATAACCCCTTGGCTACATAGGTACCACCGGAGGATCGTTGGGTAAGCCGATTCGTTTAGGGGGGAGTAATTAGCGCTCATGCGTCTCCTTTTCAGCGGATAAAGTTGAAGAAGCGTACGCTTTTATTGCACAGTAAGCAGTGACTTGTGTCTATTATGGGGAAGGTATTGATATCCTGCGCAGTAATTACAGTCCGGGCGACGAGGTTCGTCTTTGGTGATGTATTTTCGAACACAGCTAATGGTCTATCTGTTTCAGATATTCCTGTTCGGGTTCTCTCGAGTAAGATATCTTCTCTTATGTTACATTACTTGAATGCTAAACCTTTGCTTTATAGGGAGCGTATACGGCTCGTATGGTCGCAATGTTTGTTGTGAGTTCTATCTATGCCGTCGCCATGTTTGCAACAGGATTTTAAGCTCTACCTCTTGGACGGTAGGGAGCAATCGGCGTTTTGGACCGCAAGGATATGGATCACTTTGCCAGCATATTCATCAACTTTCAGAAGCTTGGTAAAAGTAAAGACTCGAAAGGTTGGTCCTAGGTGAATTGTTCTCTTTCCAGTACTGTCGCTGATGGGCCTATAGAACGTGATGAATTGGCTGAGCGCTTAGCCCCATGGAGAGATCCTAATTCCAAAGGCAGGCAACGAGCAGATATTGATGGGGACAAGTTCAATATCAAGTAAGTCGTTCACCACATTTCTGTTCCGTTATCCAATCCAACAATTGGTTTATTTTCTGTCAGATGTATCGGTGTCTGGGACACGGTAGGATCGTTGGGACTTCCTGAAGAAGTTATTATCAAGTCAAAAAGGACAAGCACCCTATTTGGATTCCCTGACCGTATCCTCGGAGAGCACATTGAAAATGCTTTTCAAGCTTTGGCATTGAACGAGATGCGGGTTGATTTTGTAGGTCAATCTACCATTTAATCGCGAATTTTCGAGCTTATATCTCATCCTACAGAACTGCAACAAATTCGAGCAGTCAGAACTCGGACGTAAAAAGCGTCAGACTCTTAGGCAGGTGTGTGATTCAACCGACTAATGATGGAACATGAATACTAAATGATGGTTGTAGTGTTGGTTTGCTGGGTGTCATACTGATGTAAATTTACCCTACCTTTCGACATAATCTTACCATTGGCTAACCCATGTAACAGATTGGAGGGGGCTATCGTAACCACGACCTGTCGGATATCACGCTGATTTGGATGCTCGTAAGTAGATCATTGTTGTATCTGAGAGTTGTTGAGCTTATATTACATATTCAGGCTCAAGTCGAACATATGCTTTCGGTGGACCTTGATTATTTATACCATCGCATCCAACCAGTGGCACCTTGGGGCGTTCAACAACCGCACGAGTAAATCTACACTTTGTCTATATTTCTCCAAAAATTATAAACTAATGTGCCTCCAGTTCTGCTACAGGGATATTTCTGCTCGCGAGCACCACAGACCGCCAGCTACCCACGATGGCCAACGACCCAGTGACGCACGAATCAATACACCCTTCAGTTCTGCTGCAGAAAAAGCTCAACTCCAGTCTTTTGAATCTGATGAGGGAGCACCCAGATATCATGTATACTCTCCAGCCACTCGAAGAGGCAGCAAGAGCGAGGTGGCCGTACGACCCGAACTCGCAGCGTGCACAAGAATACGCCGGAAAATTGCGCCGACAGTCAATGTTTGGTGTTCATTCAATTGTGAACACAACGACGTGGCTGTTTACTATGCTGAAGGGTATGACGCTGCGCAGGTTGGATAGTGGTAGGCCGAGTGCTAAAACTATCTCGTATACGGAGACGTGGGAGGCAACCAGCACAGTTGTCGTTGAGCCGGATGATTCGGAGTCATCAGAAGAGTCAACAGCCCAGCCAAGTGTTTTTGTTACTGCTACCTCAAGCTGAGGAAGCACTGCGAACTTTTAGTATTTGGAGCAAGTATAGCGCCTCTTCCCCCCAGTATATATATACTCTACTACGCATAGTACGATTTGCGTTACTTTTCATGTCCATAAACTATTACTCTAGTCTAAGTATCCCTTAATTCGAATTGGAACACTATATTTATTAATACTTGATCTTTCATCTTCGACCTCGGCTTTGCATGGGTGAGGGTTTTGGAAAAGCGACATCTCTCGCTGTATGAGTGTGGAATTCCAGTGTGAATTTCGCAACTGACCTGAATTGCTCTGATATACAACAAGCCTTGGTATAGTATCGTCCGTATCGATTAGGGGTTAAATCACTTCGTTGTGGTCAATCCAATTCCGAAGAGCCGCTGGTTCGATTCCAGCTACGGACATTTACTTTTGATATTTTTTATGACTCAACAATTGAAAATCGACTGTAATAGAATACATATTAAATACACAGATGTAATATAGACGAAGGTTTTCTTAATGTTTTGTTTTTTAATACAAGAAGAGTGAAGCGGGGTAAGGGGAAGTGGAAGGAAGATTTCCCAAAACAGTATCGTGCGCTCAGAAGAGCTCCTCTGACGTCGGTTGCAAAGTTGCATGTTCGTTCTCAGCGACAACATCACTTCATAGCCTTTCATTATTCCTGTCGCGTCGTTCGCCTTGATGCTTTCGTGAAATTAATTTCTATGGCAGTGAAAGATCTCATTCAGCTGTACGAGTCTTCATCGCCCAATGACCTACCACAGCAGCAACCACAGGCACAAACGCGGTCGCACCTTGCAGTTGATGCCGGGACTAGAAACTCTACCGTCTCCCTCCCTCCTCCTCGTCGTGCACGATTTATACACAGAAAAGAGGGTCCTACCTCTAGAGCGGATGATACTCTTGTCAGAGCCACCAACGAGTATCCATTTCGTGGCTTTGGCTCCTCTGATATAACAGAGCCCCTGTCTCCCAACTTGAAGGACACTCCATCGACTCTCCATACATACCCTCCAACCGACCAATCAACAGCTGATGGTCGCTCACGTCTCCGATCTCAACTGTCTACAAAAACTAACACTCACCAACCTCATACACCTATCCCTGCACAAGATGTATTTGCTCGGAAAGCCCTCCCTCTCTACCTACCCAAACTCGACAAATACCTTGAGCTGCTAAGGACTCCCAAGCTCCCAGTGGACGGATCGTCAGCCATGTTCCCTCCTTTGGACAAGTTAGCAAGCTTAGGGTGGTCTCTTGATGACCTGGAAAACAATGATACTGCAACACCTTCTTGGCGAAATCGCAGGGCCCTGTTGGGGACTTCAATCAATATCCTGATAGGCTTTCTGGTGAGTCTTCTGGTAGAGCTGATGCAATTCTGGAATTCAGTGTTGCTATCCAGGGATCAAGTGCCCTGGCTTCTTTTTATAGCCTACAAGGTTTAATCAACACAGTTCAGATATTTGCCCTCGTTTTGAGTACAATAGGTTCGTCATTCATCAAGCGTTTACCTCTCGCACTAACATACAGGTTCATAGTTCCTGTCGGTTCAGGAAATGTGGGGGACAAATGGAAAGCTCTGTTCTTGGGAACGATGTACGTTTGGTGGGATGCGCAAAAGCCCAATCATTCTGATCATTTTGCAGACCAAATGTCCTTGCCTTGAACTTTGCGCCATTGCTCGTCCAGTCGCTGCTATTTCTAGTCGTCTTCATACTCATTGTCTCTGCTTTACTTTTTTACTTTTACCGATCGACCACTCGGTGTGATCGCTACAACTCCATAGAAGGTCTACAAGACATGGAGACCAAAGGACACAAGTGGGGTTTGGTGATCACGACATTTCTTCTTACTGTGGCATATCTTCCTCTTAGCACTATGGTTATACACGTAGCTGTCTGGTCAGAAGAGCTTTGGCCCATCCCCAATCCCTACCGCAATGCCACAGTTCTCCCCCCGGATTTGCCCCCGTTAGGCCCACCCAACGCATTTCGTGACCCCCTCGACTTCTGCTGGACCACCACGATGAAGCGTAACGAGGTAAATTTTGCCCCAATTATGATGATACCATCAGTACTCGTTTTTGTGTTTGTGAGTCGTTGTTCTGCATCGTCCTGGTGTGCTGCTTCTGATCATTTATTCAGTTTACCCTGTGGTTCCCGTTCGTACTCCGTCGCGTCATAAAGCAATCTGTGCCGAAAGTCGACACATTCACTGAGCTGGGTCGTCCTCGAAACTTGGTTGATATGGATGGAGAATACCAGCGACTGCTCGGTCGTGACCGCAATCCCTTTGCCTTCCTCTACACTGGTTCGTGTCCGTAAGCTGCGATAACTCATATATTGACAATTTGCACTTTAGCCTTTCGAAGAGGATGGGGCACTTATATCTCGACATACATGTTTGCCAAACTCAGCACACTACTAATTATTGCGATCTTTGACCCTGACAATTGCCTGTTTCGCAACTACTCGCGCACCACTATCTCAGTCATTCGCCAAATTCTCCTCCTGTTGACAACCATTGGATTTTTTATTGCACAATGCATATTCGCACCTTTCTTGGACCCTATTAACAATGCCAGTGAATGGACATCTCGACTAAACTACTTAACCACGGCTTCTACCGCCCTCGCAGTTACCCTTAAGATACCCGGAAAGGAGATACTAGAATCATATGTATTGTATAGGTGAGTCATATCTCCACGTTTTGAAACTAGTGATGCTTACAACCCGTAGTATTTATATTATAACATATGGACTTGGATTTTGTGAGCCCCATCGACAGTATTTCATTTGAAAGTCTGACATAGTTGCATCCAGACTTCTCATTGATAAACCTCGGTTGGATGCAACGGGTTGTAAAGAGTACGCCGCCATCTCCCAAGCCTCACACTGATCAATATTGTTTTAACTCTTTACCCAGAATTCACCAGACGCATAGACTTTAGTGAGAGCCGACAAATATTTTGGGCGTGATGCCTGCTGACAGTTTAATTTATCACATAGGTATCGACATATTTTCCCCTAGGTACGTAGTTTTTTTTTTTTTGTCTAGTTCATGGCATCCGTGGTTGTTCAACCATATAACTCCAGATTGGATATCTCCAATACCTCGATCCATACCAAACGCCGCATATGGCAAGAGACTATTTCTGCCATGTTGCTCACCGACGAAAACTGCAAGATACCCAGCGGGCAGCACATCGCATTCGCCCAAGCTCGGGATTCTATTTTCCCACCATACCTCCTTGACTTTCAGGGCACTCCAGGCGAGCGGCACGTAGAAAATCTCAAGGTATTTTGTCTGATAAGAATCCTCCTGTAGCCCCACTGTAAACAGCTTCCCAACGTTCCCAACAGATCCTTCGTGAAGTTGGCGCTGTGACCTATCGTAGGGCCAATGCCCTGCTCACTGGCCCTGATTTCTCTTGGTATAGATACCTGCAAGATGAAATACAGAAGAACTACACGGGGCCTGACAGCTATTGGAGACCGTTAGACGATGGCAATGTCAACTGCAGGAGTTACTTTGGAAATGCTTGGTGGATTCCGTTCCCACCATCGCTGGTATGTCTGTCTTCTCTTCTAACCTCCATATATTTAATGTGCAACAGGTGATACGCTATGATGAGGGACCTTATGCGGTTCTCAACGATTCTGCCGCTCTTGAAGCCTACATTGCCCAAAATTCAAGCAAGGATATACTGATGCGGCGAAACATCAGGATGGCCCTCAGATGCTTGGAAGGGAAGCTGGTGCAATGGCAATATGATCATGTCCAAGTATGTCTTCATGATGTACCTCTTTGTTTATTGAAGCTAAAATAGTGATAGAACATTGGATCACCTTCGCTCTTCTGTTGTGGTCGGCGACGATATGAAGCTGTCACAGCACGGCAATACGAGTTTGCTCTGTTAATGATAAAGCGTCGAGGACACCTTTTATGGGGAGGTGTGCATCTAGGCAGCGGATTTCAGGTTACGCTACGTTATTCGAGGAGCGTTGTGGTATCATCTGAGGTCATTGGCTTAACAGAAGATTACGACCTGACGCCTTCTCTTGCTCGTTTTTTGGATATTAACAAGGACCTCATCGACATTTCACTTCCCTCCCTGGAAGAGAAAATTTCTCTCTACCGGCGGCTACATAGGAAGGAATGTCGCTTCAAGGCAAAGGTTTTGTCGTATAGATTTTTGACGTTCGTATACGATCAACCAAGAGATCCTCACGGGCTTGCGGAGAGCTCCATTGAATTTGAGCGGGATAAACGTGTCCGGCAACTTATGCTTTCAAGCGAGGCTATCCTCAAAACAGCGTATGATCGATTGTCTGCTGTTTCGACAAGTCAAGCAGCGACGTGGTGGTACATCTTCTGGGTAACAAGTCTTCTCAAGGCCTCTTGATTACCCCAGCTAATAGATATGACAGGACGATCTGTGGAGGCGGAATCATGACACAATTTCAGGACTACAGAAATACGCCGAAGATTTTAACCCGCACTACAGGTCGTCGATCGCGTACACTCCTCTGCCTCGAGCAGTTTTAGAAAGCTTTCTCACTCAGCGAGGGTTGCTACACAGCAAACCTCGTTGGGGCGACTTCTTCCATGCTGGGTTCTTGAACAAATTGTACCTGCGTCTAAACGACGCTGTGTTCCGTGATTCCAGTCGGGTAAGACTCATCCTACGTTTGTCGTTACGCCGTTTTTTTGCTCAAACCTGTCATATAGGCCATCATGTTTCATTTAGGAAATGACGACCGTGAACTTGATATGGAAGACATTGACATTTTGACGCAAGCCCAGTCTTCCACTCTTGGAACTGGTGGTGGCACTGATCATGATGCCTCGAACATGCGGCCCCGCCCTACCTATAGATGGGAAGGACTTTTGAACGATCCACCTGGAAATGGGGGTCACGAACGCCGGAGGAAGTGGTTGACAAAGATGGGGGCATGGTTTGGGATCACGCCTCTTTGGAGAGCTGGTTTCCATTCGTATGGGATATCGTTAGATGTCAGGGTAGAAAATGGACGATACGTACAGTTGCATGATGACTATTCTACGACAGCTGCAGGCACTTCTGCACGTTAATTAACATTATTCCCGTTTTTTCTATGTACCTGTTTCGAATGTAATAGTTGATCTTAGCTGCCAGTCGAAGTTGTTTGTGACGAATGCTGTTGGATAACACTACTGGACCCAATTATGGAAATCAATCTTTCGTGTTCAGCTCTCGAAATCTCCAACACACTCTTTCGTAAAAGCTTGATCAAGATGCCTCGTAGACCAAGACCTGCTAATAGGGTACCCCCAAAATCGCAAAGAGGGACCACAGCCGCTAAAATTTTCAAAGAAGAGAAACCGCCAGGACTGAAACGCTCTTTACAGCAGGTTGACCCTGAGAGCTCTGATAATTCAGACGAGGAGAATCATAGCTCGAACGAATTTGAAGAGGGTTCGAGCCGAGATTCAATCAATGAGGAAGATTTGGATATTGGGAGTGACGACGAGGACGATGATGCTGATGCCCCACGGGTTGTTCAATGGGAAGATGATGAGGAGGAATTTATGGACGATGATTCTGAGGATGAGGCTCAAGAAGATCCTGTGAACGAGGCAAGTGATTTTCTTTTTATAACATATGATCACCAAGTAGTTAATTGTAATATCACAGAAAAACATTTCTGAAAGTGCGGGGTATGGTTTCTATTCTGTCTGAAATAGTGCTTACTCTGTCCTTGACAGGTCTGCAAGATATACCCCTTGGTGCACTGCGAAAAGCACAGCAGGTTCTCAGCCGAGCACAACCAGATACAGACGAGGAATCTGAATCCGAGGCTGGCTCGGACGATGAACCAGAACAGGCAACCCATAAAGGTAAAGAAGTAGAAAAGGTGAAATGGAGTACCACACCACGGAAAGATATTGCAAAGCGCTCAAGCAAGCACGCGTAAGTTCCGGTCATCTTGGATGCAATTTCAAATCCTCACAAAGATCTAGACCCACGGAAGTCACTTCCAAAAGACCCGTCAGCAGAAAAAGGACAGTGGTGGAAGTTCCAAAAGTGGTGAGTTTTGTTGTGCTATTGACATGGGTACTTTCACTTATGATCGAACTTTATTTATATAGGTACCTAGGGATCCTAGGTTTTTACCCACTGCTGGGGAGTTTTCTTCCGAAAAGTTCCAACAAAACTTTGCCTTCCTTGCTGAAAATCACAAACGAGAGCTTGGGACGCTGAAGGAGACGTTGAAGCAGGCACGGAAATTACTTGCCAATTCACCACGAGACCAACGGAGTGAACGTGAGCATGAGGTTTACCGTTTGGAACAAGCAGTGAAGCGCACGGAAAGTTTGGTGAACAAGGACCGCTTGGACCGAGTATCTCGAGAGGCATTAAGCCGTGCTAAGAAGGCAGAGGCGGATAAACGAGGACAGGGGAAAGGGGAATGGCACATGAAAAAGAGTGAGTGATAGATCCGATTGTTGTTTATAGACTGACTGAACATAAATCGCTCAGAGGATAAACAAGAGTTATTGGTGAAAGCTCGGTATGACGCACTTGCCAAGGAAGGTGGACAACGAGCGGTTAAGAAGGCCATCGATAAGAAGCAAAAGAAAGAGGGACAGAAGGAGAAAAGATCACGACCTTACTCTAAAGAACGACCCAATAAACGTCGTAAAGCTTAATAACTTTATTATTATGACTCTTGGCGTGCGATCATTAGAATTTACACAAATCATTTGAAATGAATTACTTTCCCTCACACACAACCTTTTCCGCAATCATCCATACTTCTCATGTCAGTGTATAACACAAAACAGCTATTTATTGCTGTTACAATCTCCACTCTTTACAACAACCATGTCCTTGAACGCTAATCCTTCAAACGACAACGACCAGGATATTTATCGTGGTGAACCTCCAACAACACATCGTCAAATAGTCAATAATGATGACATTGCATCGATATCCACAAACTCTTCGTCGTCTTCGAGTTCTTCTTCGGCTTCTTCAGGTTTAGGTGGTCGTCTTGGGGGTATCGCTGCAAAACTTGAACTTGCTATTACAAGATGGGCAAGAAATGTCAGAGGAATAGATTCTTCTTCTTCAGATTCTAGTTCCACTACTTCATCATCCCGCTCCTCAGTCGTAACCTTGACTAAATCTCAAATGGCTCGCCGCCGCCACAGGCGCCCCAGTATTTCCTCTCTTCGCACTCTTCAATCAGAGCGTAATATTGCGGCCCATATTACGCGAATGAAAGCCCTTGAGCAATCGAGGCAAATACCCCGCCAATTCGCTCTTTACATACCCCCTTCCATCGCTTCTCCGTCCAAACACCATCATACTAGTAGAAATACCTTTGAACGACTTCAGACAGAGGCACACGATAG
The DNA here is from genome assembly GCA_015501605.1 of Panaeolus papilionaceus. Taxonomy (NCBI): domain Eukaryota; kingdom Fungi; phylum Basidiomycota; class Agaricomycetes; order Agaricales; genus Panaeolus; species Panaeolus papilionaceus. Next base: position 163,545 of record JADNRZ010000015.1, read on the forward strand.
GCGTGTTACAAGGTCTACATCACTCCCTCTCATTCTTACTCAACTGGATTTAGCTATGAAGAAAATGGGACGCCGTCGCCGAGTTCGCCAGCGGAACAGAGTCTCCACAAGTCAACCCCCAGCACGTGCCACCTCCTCGTCTCCCGTAAAGAGTCTCGTTTTTCAAGGGCCTTCCAAGTCCAGATCGGCGTCTCTCTCGAGGCGTGGAAGGAAGGGTAAAGATAAGGAGCAATTACCAACCCATCGCCATCCCAAGCCAACAACAATTCTGGAGGAGCCACAACCCAAAGCTCAGGCTTGGTTCCTTGATGTTTCCAATCCAACATGGGCTGACCTGCGTGCTATCGGAAAGGTAGGCTTAGTCTTCCCTCATCAACTGCCAATCGCTTAATTTTATCAAGTTGTTGCATATCCACCCACTGACACTCGAAGATATTCTCCAACAAGATCCCAGAGAAAAGTTGGAGCTATTTACCAAGTTGGGTTATTACTTTATATCATTCCGTGCTATCGAAAGTTCCGAGACCCGCGAAAAGCTTCTGCGAGAGGGTGGTCTTTTGGATTCGTCTGGAAACCCCATCGTAATGGATGAATACTCAACCGGAGAGGCCAATGTCTATCTGGTTGTATTCAAGGAGGGAATATGTTGCGTAAGTCCACCCCGTTCCACATTGTTTGCATGCTCCCTAAATGCTGCGCTCGCAGTTTCATTACACAGATGTGTCAGGTTGGTCCTCTTTGGTATCGAACTGAGGAGCAACTTATAAATGGACTTGTATATTTAGAACACACGGACAGGGTCCGCAATAGGATGGTTCTTCTGGAAGAGGTCGTCAACATGTCCTCAGGTGGGTTATCACCATCTATATTTACACATCCACTGACGACGGCATCCAGACTGGATTTGCCACAACATCCTTGACTCCATTGTAGATTCGTTTTTCCCCTACCTGGAACGCATCGAACAAGAAGTCGTGAATATCGACAACATTGTATATTCTGCCAATCCGGAGGCCATCGAAGCCCCGAATCTATCCACTAGCGCTCTTCCATTGCCGCATGTGAATCCACCTATTCGCTCTGAAAGGGAGACGAAATTCGACCTCAGCTACACGCTCACAAATATGATGTCTGCGTCAAAGGAGAAAGAAAAGTACTCGGAAGCGCAACGAATTCGAAACTCATTCCGCCCTCGGTTCGCTCCCCCGCGACTAACCCTCCCTCTAATTCTACGACGAATCAAACGGCGGATTGGTACCCTGTGGAGTTATCTGCACAAGAAAAAACCGGAGCATAGTCCTCCTAGCGCTAGACAACAAGTTTTACGGAAGATGGCTAAAGTCCGAAAGCTTGTCACCGTTCTGGGGAGGCTGCTTGCAACCAAGTCCGATGTGATTACACAGATTCAGAAGCGTTTAATCACGACCGGACGGCGGAGAACAGATCAAAATACAGAAGATTTTGAGCTCGCAATATACATGGGTGATGTTCAAGGTATATGTATTGCACCATACGTCATTGGCATCGATTGCTGATGAATCTCCAATAGACCACATCTTAACACTGCAGCATGCGCTGAGCCATTACGAGCGTATGTTGAGCCAATCACATCCAACATACCTCTCCCAACTTCGAACCACTTTCGCAGGTTCGAAGGCGGGGACAGACAAGAACTTGTTGTACCTCACTGTTGTGAGTATCGCGGTACTGTGTATTCAGCCATTAACTGGTATGTTTCCATCTGCTGTGATTACGGTGCCAACTCTTCACAACTTCCAACAGGTTTATTTTCACTTAACGTCACCCTTCCCGCCAACCGCACGGAACCTGGTGGTCCATTTAACGTGTTTGGCATTATTTTAACTTTGGCGGGCCTCGTATTTTGTGCCTACATAGCTTTGGTACGCTCTTGGTGGCTGCAGGCTAAGAAGAGGCGCACAAGATTATAGCGGAGCTCGTCCATTGACTAGTCTACCCTCTCTACAATTGCATCGGACATCTGTATTTCTACCTCGATACCGAGCATACCTTCCTTACAAGTGGTATACCACAATTAAATAGATCTAGACATATACACATACATTGTACTGTCATTAAAATACAAAGGAGTCACGCTAGTGACTACGTACGACATGTACACCAACAAATGAGAACTACATAAAACATGAGGAGAGCGAGACTAAAATATTGTAATCATGATGGGTCGTTAAGATTCGTTGATAGGTTCTAGGTCCCTCCTGACGCCATGTCGAGCCAATGTATCCGTTGCTTCTGTCAAGACTTCTTGAACTGATGAAATACGGTGAACAAGGATCGGTTTCAAATGAGCTAAAGACGTAACACTTACCTTTTTCCTGAAGCAAAACTTGTTTGTGCTCGAATTGCTGGAAAGTAGAGTCCAGCGCTTCTCTCTGAATGCGGATCGTTTCTTCGATCCGTTGTAAATGATCCGTCTCTGAACGTAAATGTTGCAAGCCTTCTTTGACCTGCAGATGAAGGTTTTCTAACCCGGTAATCTGATCTAAATATAGAGCGCGGACTTCCTCCCATTTACCTGAATGCAAAAATACAATGGATATGTTATTCATTTCAGATGGCGGGATTCTGCGAACGAATGGGACAAACCTGAACTTTGTGCTTCGCGCGCTGCAGAGACGTACTTGGTCAATTGTGTGTCGATCTCTTGATTATCAGCCCATGAAACACGCTTCAAACTTGGGCGACGGGATATAATAGGCCGAGGCGTAGCTTCTGGTAAGGGTTCCTCTAAGGAAGCATTTGCTTGAGCAACAGGTTCGGACTCTGGTGCCGCCGGTGGTGATTCGGGAGAAGGTGGATCACTTGGTGTTTGATCGGCTCCAGAGACCTCAAGGCCATAGCTCTCGCGCTGTGAGAGAATGATTAAGGGAAGCGGAGGTGGAGAGAACAAGGACGTAGGTTCTGTCGGAGGAACGGTGGAAGTGCGCTCTGCTTGAACTAGCCGAGTTGGTTGGATGGGTAAAGGTTTGTGATAAAGAATTTGCTTCGGTTTTGAGGTTGACTCCGGGTTGGTGACAGACCGTTGGGTAGTTACTTTGGAGGGAGATGGAACATGTCTGATGACCGCAACAGAGGACGACGGTTGAGGTCCTGCTATGGAAGGCTTCCGAGGAGGCACAGACGAGGCACGCTTCTGCTGCTCCTTGAACCACTTTTCCATCTCTTTGCATCGGAAATCTTGAGGTGCTACGAAGGTTTGGAAGACGAATGTTTCCCCAATGGAGGCTTGTCTAGACATGGGCATTGAAGTTTTGGCCAATTTGTGGCATTTGCGAATCATGCGGTCCTTCAGACGGCGAATTTCCATGATGCGCTCCCAAGATATTGTGGATTTCTTGGTAAGCTCGTAATTCTCGAGCTTTAAGAGTTGTTCATACATAGATGCTGTAGCCGGAGGCAACAGAACCTGTTCAGATTAAGATTAAGATATGTTCATGTAGACTCGGAGATTGAGTTTACCTTGAGTTCATTTGGGGTATCGGTAGTTTGGATGTACCTCCAACCTTTAGGAGTGCGGGGATCATAAGTTTCGAGCTGTCCACGAATAGGACTAACACGAAGGATGTCAAGGCTCGCAGGATCTGAGGGAGCCATGATGATGGAAGGAATACAAGGGCAGCAGGAGAGCCCGCGAAGGTTTATTAAAGGCGAACACACAAAGCAGCCATCTCAGACTCAACTCAGAGCCATTCAACTGTGACACTTTCCACAATTGTGACTAATATTATGTCATCTCGTGAGTATTGTCACAAACCGGGGTCGGCATCTCTCTCACAATCACAGTCCAGTCAAGGTCACTTTCTCATTCCCAACGTCGTCGTCCCCGTTCTTTGACTTTATACCACCATGTCCTCTTCAAAAGCAAAATATGAAGCTTTTTTAATCGATAATGTTTCTACTATTTCAACACTCGAATCATCCCTCAGGTCTATTACTTGGTTCTTACCCGGGCGCTTCAAGGATGCAGAACTTGCTTCGGAAAGTTGTTAGTATATTTCATTTTGTTTCAATAATTTGGTCTTTTTATTCATGTATCTTAGTGACCACATTACTCAATGTTATGAGCATGTATCACGATACGCTCTTAGCCCGAGTAGCTAAAGCAAACCCCTCATACCGCCCCCTTATCCCCTCATCCCTCCATACGCGATTCACCAAGGCATGGTCAGACAAGGACTCGCTTTACAAATGGGCCGCACGATTTCTCGAAATCATCCGGTTTACAGAACTCGTGATTGAAATGGGCCTCCGGAGAAAGGTGTCAGATAAAACAAAATGGCGGTCTATCATCCTCCTCGAAACTATCAAGTAAATGTCGTCCACTCCTGTTGATATTTTGTCCCTTATTCACCTTTCTTGCAGAGCCTCTCTACGATTCTTCATATTGAGACTCACTCATCAACCATTGGTATCACCACCCATTCCGGAGCGCGAATTCGACCCTACCACATTACCTCCTTCAAGCGATGCATCATCGTCAACCCCTGAATTGTCAACCCACACCCCACAACATCTTCATAATAATTATGTACAACTACCCCTGCACTCTCTACTCTCCGAAGCCCAGATGGATACTTCTGCAGAAGAATACCTCCTCCCAAAAGCTCTGACAACCTCTTCAGTCAAACCCTCACTATCTTTGGTGCGAACACTTTCCGGGCCTCGGGATTGGATAGCAGAGTCTCTTTACATCCTCAGACCACTTGTATACGGTACTGAATGTTGGTTTGGTGTCTTGCATTGGCATCGCTAACTTTTCTCTAGCTAGTTTGTTAGTGTCCGACAGGAAGTCTCTCAAGCCATCCAATCGTGCCTTGACAGTCGTCCTAGCGATGGAATTCCTCTGTCGTAGCCTCCGCCGAACCCCTCCTCCATCAGCCGCGCTTGAAAGGTCAGAATACGCCCGCCGTGATAAAGACCTGCTGTGGTACCTTCTCAGAGGAAGCATATGGGAATCATACACGAGGTCAGTCCACGTTCAATTCGCGCTATGGTTGGCGTCTAACCATCGACTTTCACCAGGCCCAAATTGGAGTCATTTGTAGACAGGACGGCTCATACTCCAATAGTAGGCTTGTTCGGTGCCCTGGTCAAGGATTGGATCCCGTTGATCGACGATTATTATTATTGTACGTCTATATTGGTTTCACGAAGCGGTATTGGAAATGCTAACATATGCCCACGACAGATACTGCCCCCTAGATTACCCAACGCTGTACTTCGTAATGCATTATGTGCCCCCTTTTGAATCATATATGGAGCCATCGAAATGGCGAACCGGTCCGAAGCAGCACCATCTAATTCTCTGATAGGCATTGGGTTCATTCCACAATGAGACCAGCCATGTGGCTTGTGAATCATAACATCTTGTTGTAATCATATAAAGCTAATCAACTTGACTCATTTTCGAGCCAAGTTCTCTAATGTCGTCCCCTAACCCCAGTCCATTCGCACCCATTCGTCGGATCGTGACAACCCACGATTCTGAAGCAAGGGCAGTTGTCCAAAGTGACCAAGAACTAGATAAAGAGGTAATAAATTCCCCGTTCCCTCATTTTACGTGACCCATTTCTGACTATGACTCTCGTCAATCAGACGATGCCCATGGTTCCAGGCGCGCAGGCCACCCCAATTTGGGCCACCATGGATGGATTACCAACAGATGACAACAACTGCCAGTGAGATTGTTCCCTCGTTATGCTGTGTCAAATCGTGACCTTCGTACATCCAGGGAAGATGGGGCGCTTCGACCACTTGTTACTGATATTAACTTCGGCCTTGTCCCACCCAATGGAACGAATCTAAGGTCTACAGAATTGCCTCCGGGCGGAATTACTCCAATGGTAGGACATTACTTTTGGAATCCGTGAAATAAAGAAGCGATGATGTCCTTTAGCACCGAACATCTTCCCTGGATTACAACATCCTAGGTATTATCTCATTTCTACTTACTTGACAGATGGGCTTGACTCACCAACCAAATCCAATAGTTGCCGGGGAGCTGATTCTCATACTTGACGATGGCAATGAAGTGCATCTGAAGAATCCTGGTGATGTAGCCATCCAGAAAGGCACGATGCATGCTTGGAAAAATCCTTCCAGTCAATGGGCTAGATGGATTACAGTTTTAGTGGACGCAAAACCTGCCCAAGTTAATGGGACCGCACTCCAGCCCGATTTTGTTTTGTAAGGTACATATGCGCGACAACTGCAGAATCAATCATGTTTAGGGGAGCGTTGTTATTCGCATATCATGAATACGTGATTTTAAACCCAACGTCCCTCATTGAAAGTTCACAAACAATCCGCCATCCACAATCAGCGAGGTGCCCGTCACATATTTCGCAAGGTCGCTCGCAAAGAAAACCACAGGACCGGCGATGTCATCAGGTGCTGTAGAAAAATGTTAACCTTTGAACAGCATGGACGTCATGTAAGCAATCACCTCCGAGCCTTCCTAATAATGTGCGATTGACCATGTATTCACGCTTCTCGGTGTTTTGCAGGTCTTCCTTGTTGATGTCAGTTGCGATTGTTCCAGGGAGAACCGCATTAGCCCGGATTCCATATTTCCCTAGAGCAACTGCGACATTCTGCATCAAGTTCGTGATAGCTGCCTTGGTTGGTCCGTAATGGCTATTTGAGTGGAATGTTAATCGACCATCAGATTACTGTCAGGAGGACTCGCCATTGCTGGGCGCCTCCGAGAAGACCTGATATCGACGATACGGCAATAATTGAGCCTCCTTGTGGGGTTTGCTCCTTCATTTGATTTGCTACAGCTGAAGAGACACTGCTTTATCTCTTCCTGGATAACTCAGGAACATGCTAAACTTACCTTGGACAATGTAGAATGTGCCGTCGAGGTTGACCTGTCTCGTTCTTTCCCAGATGTCAAGCGGCATCGTTAAAAAGTCTGAGAATGGACATATCCCAACGTTCGAAACGAGGACATCAATCCGGCCAAACGCCTGTACACCACTTCGTATGATCTGTAGGCATTTTACGACGAATGGTGAGCAGGTTTACTTTCGTTGGGTTTACTCTACCTTTTTGGTTGTTTCCAGGTCTGCGATATCACCCGGAATGGTGACTGCCTGCACTCCTTGTTGTTGTACTTCATTCTTCAGACTCTTGATCTCCTCCTCAGTGACAGAGTCTCCTAAGTAATGAAGAATCAACCCGGCTGCGCCTTGCCTCGCAAATTCTAATGCACTTTTCACCATATTTAGATCGAAAATAAGCTGATTGACGAATGCACCTCACCACGCTCGACCGATTCCTCTTGACGCACCCGTAATGCAGACTATCTTGCCGGGTGTTAGGGCCATGACGGATAAAACAGAAGTTATTTCAATTGTGAGCGACTCCTCTCGAAGCAAGAGTTATTCATACACACGGGAGATCACTGTTCCATAAGACGGTCCGGTGAATTAGAGGCTAATAATAGTCTCTGTACCACGGGATGTCTTGTCCATATCGTTCTTCTTCTATAGTCAGCAGGCAACTGATATAATGTGCAGGCCCATAGTTTCGGGAGATAAGAGTACCGTATTTCTGACAGAGGTTCTTCTCAAGGCTATCACCCAAGCTCGTTCATCCCTCAGTTATGCCACACGCAAAGATGTAGGTTGCCTTGACGTAACTTTGTTCTGCTCGACCGACACTTGTTCTCTTTAGCTACTACGACTCAGACGCTGAGATCGGTGTTCTCAACAACAAAAACATTGTCTTCCTGGGGTAAGCTCGCTACTCTTAATTTATTTTGCACATAGGCTGATATTGAGACAAGTTTCGGTAATCAAGGAGCTGCTCAAGCGCAAAACCTGCGCGACTCAGGTATTCCTAACGAAAAGATTGTAATCGCAAACCGGGAAGACTCGTACGCAGTCGATGCCAAATCCAAAGGTTTCAATGTCGAGCACGACTTTCCCAAAGCAGCAGCCATTGCGGATGGTAAGCCGTATAGCCCCATCCCTTGATCGTTCGCATTAACCTCGTCTATTGCCTGTAGTGCTATTCCTCTTGATTCCTGATCAAGTACAACCCCGGGTCTTCAATGAAGGGTTTGCCCCCTACTTGAAACCCACTACAACGATTGTTATAGCCAGTGGATATAACGTATTCTTCAAGCTCCTGTCTTTCAAACCAGAGCAGGATGTCGTCATGGTTGCACCCAGGTCCGTCTTGTAAAGACTTCTGAAGTAATCATCTGACCTCACAATCTATGCGAAGGATGATCGGGAGCTCTGTGCGATCCCTATATCAGAAAGGCAAAGGCTACCCTTGCTTCGTCTCCGTAGAGCAAGACGGATCAGGACATGGATTGAAAACTGCGCTTGCTATTGCGCGCATCATTGGAGCCACTAAAGCAGGCGCTATCCAATCGTCTGCTAGGGAAGAAACTGCTATGGATTTACTGGCTGGTTTGTGTATCTGTTAGTCTGACCTGATCGCCTCTCTCTCACACAATAGTTGCAGAACAGGCACTGTGGCCGAACATTATAAGCCTCTTCAGGTATGCATTGCGTGTCTGCATTATGCTTCAAGCCATAACCCTACGACCATACAGTGAGGCATTCAACGTGCTGAAAGAAGCAGGCTGCTCAGATGAAGCGCTTTGCTACGAGATGTATGTGCATGCACACATCCCTTGGTAGTTCATTTATACTTACCTACTCAAAGGTGGATGTCGAAGGAACCAGCGGAGATTTTTGAACGAGCTGCCGAAGATGGATTCATTGGCCAGGTTTGCAAAGTATTCTTACTTTTAGTCGAGTTTGTATTCACTGCTCATTCCTCAGTTGAAACACCACTCGATTGTTTCACAATTCGGGCAACTATCTGGTGCTTTGGCACTCGATGGTAGAGCTGCGCGTGCTCATTTCAAGGATATATTGGAAAACCAGGTTCGTGTTTAGGAAGTCATAAACCATGTCAGGTTCTATCGTAACATTTCTGTCTAGGTTTTGAACGGAAAATTTGCCCGCCATCTTTCTAGTCTTGAGGACAGGCTCGAGAAGGACGATGCAGAAAACCCTCTGAACAAACTATACCAAAAAGCGGAAGAGTTGGAGTTAGTAAAAGCGGAAAAGCGTGTTCGTCAGAAACTCGCTGATTTATTGAAAGACTCTGAAAATTAGAGTCGAATATTTAAGAAAACGCCAGTACGATGAATAGAATTACTTGTGATATTTAGCGTCTACTGTCCTAAAGATGAGTTCAAGAATATTAATGAAGATGAGAGTACTACAAACAAATAGAAACAAACATAAGTCTACTGCATTGAATGACTTTTTGTGCCTCATTCACTCCAACTTCATCGTCGAGCAACATCGTTTTACTCCTCAGTGTATAGCATACTATGGCATCGCCTAACGGGAAAATGGAAATAGACAAATCTCCTGCTCGACACTCGTAAGTTTGATGTTGTTGATATTACTTTCATAAAAACAGTGTTCAATTCTCCACAGCTCTCGTGCACTTTCTACCGATACTCTGCGTACCAAACATTCTCACCGCTCAATTTCTAGAGAGAGACGAGATAGACGTAGAGAAGAAGAGAGAAGGAAAAGGAGTCGTAGTAGGGATCGAGGGAGCGATAGAGGGTATCGTGATCGTTCGAGGGACAAATACCGCGACAGAGAAAGGGAGAGGGACCGACGAAGAGACAGAGACGACCGCCACCGCAGCAGTAGACACGAGGGTTCCGACAGGCACTACCGTGATAGAGAAGATCGCGACCGCAGACGCAAACGGGACGATTATGAGGGATCTGACCGAGATTATGATGAACGCAGCAAACGAAAACGCTCCGAAGCACCTGATGACGTTCCACCCCCTCCACCAGATGCACCTCCTCCTCAACCCAAGGATAGTCCTCGCTCTATTCGCTCCTCTGATCGTCTGCCTCCTGACCCCAGGGATGAATTTGATGATCCAAGGAACCGTCGTAGAAGAGATGGTCGTCGTTACCGCGATGACGATGTTCGTCGTAGTCCTCGCCGAAGTCCTCCTCCCCCTCCCCCTCCTCCTCCTGGTGCTAGGTGAGTTGTATTGATTTCAGTTACTTTATTCAAATTCTCAGAGACAAGTAGAAGGGGCTCACCCGCATATCCGTCATTTTCCAATACGGTGGACGAACCCTATAACCCAGATGAACCCAAAGAGGACGACTCTGAGGCACGATCAGTATTCGTTTCTCAACTGGCTGCTCGCCTGACTGCCCGTGATCTGGGATATTTCTTCGAAGACAAACTCGGAGAAGGCACTGTTATGGATTCTAGAATCGTGACGGATAGGCTGTCTCGCAGATCGAAGGGGTCAGTAACCTTGGTTTCATAACTTGAAGAATTGTACTCATCTTGAAGCAGCATTGGTTACGTCGAATTCCGATCCATTGAGTTAGTTGAGAAAGCACTTGCACTTTCTGGCACAGTTGTTATGGGTTTGCCAATAATGGTGCAACTAACAGAATCTGAACGAAACAAGACGCATCCGGGCGATGGGTGAGTGGTTCATCACTTTTGAGTTCGCTATACATATTAACAAATGATGGTGCAGGAGCTTGAACCTTCCACCAGGTGTAACGTCATCTCATGGATCCATGCAGTATGTTTTGTGCCTATATCATTTATGTTTACACAACCCTCATCTTTTCACAGATTATACGTTGGGTCGTTGCATTTTAATCTCACGGAATCCGATATCAAACAGGTGTTTGAGCCCTTCGGGGAGCTTGAGTTTGTGGATCTTCACAGAGATCCGATGACAGGTCGTAGCAAGGGCTATGCCTTTGTTCAGTATGTTTATTATTTTTGTTTCCTAATTCTTATTCGTTCTTACAAAGTGGCTAGGTACAAGCGAGCAGAAGATGCGCGTATGGCTTTAGAGCAAATGGAAGGCTTTGAATTAGCTGGTCGCACTGTTGGTCAAAAACGTTTTTCCTCGTAGAGTGTTGTGCTGATTTTTGTTACAGCTCCGCGTAAATACAGTTCACGAAAAGGGCACGGTTAAGTACACGCCACAGGACTCATTGGATGAAGCAGGAGGTAGGTTTTCGTAGCCACAATGAACTGATTCGTATTTGAACGTAATTTCAATAGGCGGTAACCTGAATGCTGCTTCCCGTCAAGCACTGATGCAGAAACTTGCCAGGACTCAAACAGCACCTTCCCTTCCGGAGCCTGTGTATGTCTTGCCTGCTGTTATCATATTTATATCTCATAACGATTTTAGTGCTCGGCCGAACATTCCGGTGTCCATGCAATCCCGCTCCGTTTTGCTCAAGAATATGTTTAATCCCGAAGAGTATGTTATCTTAATGTTTCAAGACAGAAAAATAAAGTCTGACCTTCTGATATAGGGAAACCGAGAGAGATTGGGACAAAGACCTTGGCGACGACGTCAAGGGCGAATGTGAAAGCAAATACGGCCCTGTCATCGCCATCAAAGTCGAGAAAGAGTCACAAGTACGCCCCAATGTTTCAACAAGTACAGTCGCTTATTGACCATTTTCCTGCAGGGAGAAATATATGTCAAGTTCGAAACCATCGAAGCCGCTAAGCAGGCGATCCAGTCGCTCAACGGACGATGGTTTGGTGGCCGTCAAATTTCCGCAGCATTCATTTCAGATGCGATCATGCAAGCCCACCAATAATCTTCCGACCGGTTTTGAGCAATTTTTTGCAACTTTAACTAAACGATTCGTACATTTTTGCACAGACGACACTTCCTACCATAAAGCTGTTTGAAGAAGTTCAATTTCTCTCTTCCGTTCATACTCTCTCTCAATTATTGTCAATACGCAGATGTCTCATATTGTTATAAACATCCAATCCGGTATCGTCGGAAGGTGACAGGCAGGTTTCCCGATGTTGATACTTATTGTCTTTCGACAGATTGCCCCCGTGTCCTACCTCAATTTATTTTCTTTTCCTTTCTATTAGATTATCCACCCGCGAAATTAATTGATACCGTTTGATGGGTTCACAAGCGCCCGCCAACGCTGGCGTTCATGGTTTGAAGCCTGGTTCATTGCCAATGCCTTTCCATCAACTGATTGGACTAAACTGTGACAGATACCCCACTGCTAGCTACATTAACAGGTCACTTCAGTCCACTGCACGTCTTGTGTGCGTCTATAATATTGTGGATCAAGTCACGTTCAAGCTATTCGAATGCCATTAACTTCTGTAAGAGAGAGAGTTCATGGAACTACTGACAACTCTTCAATCAGGAGAACCTCATGGAACACTGAATGACATTGTTTGGCTAATACTGTTCAAACAGCAATTGATGATCTGTAGTTGGCACTTCGCCGCCTCTATAGAAGCAAAGAAATAGAATCATTTGCTGGACGGATCTATTTTAAACGCCTTGCTAAGCAGGTCCACAGAAGACTCCACGTTAGTATAAATATCCAAAGACAAATAAGAATTCAAAATCATTATCAAACTGATCTATCTTCTTGATCCCCAAACCAAGCTACTGCTGTAATTCGATCTCAATGTCTGTCGAAAAGATTAACTCGGAGAAAAATCCAAATTTCAGTCATATCTTGTGTAAGTTCTGGGTTTTACTTTGCTTCGGCGTTGTACTTCGTTTCAACGTTTGACCAATTATATCGATCTTATGGTTTGAGGCTCTATGGACATTGCTGAATGCCTTTCTTGCACCTTAGCACACGCTACGAAGGTCCCAGGCCTGATCTTTTTGAGTGGTCAGGTGCCTGTCAACAACGAAGGAGAGGTAGTGGCAGGCGGTATAAAAGAACATACTGTTAGTGAAGGCATTTCATCAGGCTTCGATTTGTCTCGCTGACCTTTCAAATGTGTTTCAACAGGTGCAGTGCATCGCCAACCTCGGGAATGTGCTCGAAGCATCAGGATCGTCCTGGGAGAAGGTCGTCAAAGTGAATGTGTATCTGAAGAACATGGACGACTTTGCTGCGATGAACGAGGTGTACGAGAAGGTGTGTTGTTTCTTTTGATACAATCTTTGGATGGGTGCTCATCGGAACCTTCTGTGCACAAAAAGCTGCTTCCTACACCCAAGCCTGCTCGAACATGCATTCAAGCAGCCAGACTCCCTAATGATGTTGATATCGAGATAGAGGCAATTGCGACATATTAGGTTATTTCCAGCTGTGTACTATCACCGTTTGTACCTATCAAAAGAACGCAATTGGATTTGCTTCCAGCCCTGTGATCTGCTGCAACACATCCCAGTGCTCTACGATGCACGTCCCGACAAATCTGAATTTATCCATGCCCGCAGTGTTGTTACTCGCGAATTTGAAGCGATAGTGGACAAGCCCGAAATTCTCCCCTGCGAATGCCGTGATGTGGTCGTAGCTAATATCGGGGTTTTGGAGTGCGGGAACGAGAAAGTTGAGCGCGTTTTGACGGCCCGTTTGAGTGAAAGGATTGTGGTTGATGTACTCCCTGATTATGAGGTATCAGATACAATGCCAAGGGATAGAAAAAGACTGTAAGCGCCTACGTACGTTGGGATGAATTTATCAAATGCGAGCTGTGCGTTTTTTTGACCGAAGAAGAGGTCTGCGAATTCTCTAATGACGACTTGTTGTTGGGCTTGAAGCTGCTGGAAGTTTCCTCTGAAATTTCTCGTGCAGGCTGGTTTGGTGGGCGAGTTCGGAGGAGGAGGGGTCGGAGGGCCTGCGTGAGCCAAAGATGCCGTGACGGTGATGACGGCTAGCGCTACGTTGGACAATGAGAAGCGCATTTTGTTCAAGTGCTCGGTTTGCGCGGTTCGAACAGCATGGATTTTTGTTTCGTTAGTCAGCTTTTGAGTGTTTTCGAGGCAGGGTCAGAACTTCTAAAATACATTTGAATGTTACAAATCCTGATCATCGTTCTGCTTTTTTTGTTATTGCGGAGGTTAAGAGACCCCATGAGCAAGGTGTCTATAGGTTAAATTGTACATCCAAGCCACATTCGAGCTTCGAAGCGCGGTGCCTATGCCATGGGCTTCGAACCGTGACCTCTTTTTCATTTTGTAAAGTAAAATTCGAATCTTTTTGTTGTCTTGGGATGAATGGTACCCTGATATTCGAGCCTGGGGCGGAGAAGAGGTGGGGTTTTCTCAGTCTTCAGTGTTATGTTGACCAATAGAGGAAGCATGCTGGTTTTTTATATTCGATTCACATCGTCACGTTATTCATTTCTTTTTACATACAAACATATAACTTTGATGTGATGTGGGACGAAGTTTGAACAAATGTTGTCGTGGCTGATATTCGAGCATCTCTGGGCGCGATTGCCCATTTAGGATAAAGCAGATGTGACGTTACAGCGCGTCATAGGGGCTCGAGCGTTCAAAAATAACGCAGCACCCACAACACGCTGAAGGGGCATTGTTGTAGTCAAGTCGTCTGACAGGTTAAATGGACTGGGCATCGCATTCAAGACGACCAGGGGATCATTTCGGCGCCTTTTGAACCGGTTCAAGTGGAGTGCGGGTGCCTGCAGGTTTATGCTGTGCATATGTAGTCTATACATCCTAACGAATAGGGTACATAGGAGGCGTTTCGATGGAGCAGATGGAGATGAACGAGGGGAAATGGAAGGAATGGAGGGCGGGAGTGGGTGAACTCCGGGAGACGCGAACCGTTCAAGGAGATGGATAGGATCAAAGTTTATCTTTATCTCGCCGCGATTATGCTAGGCGGTGCTTGCCAAGGATGGGGAGTATTATGGAGAGAGGCAGGCAGGTTGGTGTAGGGTGCCCTATGTGGGATTCAGATACAATAATACATAGAAATGTGGTATAAGATATAGCAAAGTAAAAAAGCGTGTGTGGTATCGTTAGTAAACGTATAGAAAATAAAATAAAAACAAAATGCCCGAAATTTAAACCAGCAAAAATAAATAAAATAAGGTTGTGCGACGCGCTCACTGATATCCTTCAAGAGCCTCTCGGTATCCGTCGAGTTGTTCAGTGGCCAAAGCAGGGCCACGGAAACCATGGCGCATGGGTTCAGTCTCCCTGACGCGGTTCACCACACACCTCCGAATGGCGTCCTCCCATTCATGGAACCACTCGCCCTCGCGATAGCCCAGGACATCATGCAGATTATTGCTGCCGGGTGGAATTTCAGCGATGGTGCGCCGGGCAACAGGATGTGATGATGAGGGGAGGGTGGATACGATGTCCTGGCTGCCACCTTCTTCTGGGTCTGTGTCGTCGGAAGGTGATTTAGAGTGAGTGACTGCTTGTATGTCTGCGTCTTGTTCTCCGGCGGCAGTGAGATGAACGAGGCCGAAAGCACCGCCGAAAACCTCCCATCTTCCACCGCCTGCTCTGCTGAAGCGCTTGAATAACCAGATGAAAGGGTAGATGAGGGTGACCCAGAGGAGTGCTTTTACGAGTGTGGATGAGAGAGCGCGGGAGAGGCGGTTGTCTGGACGAATGCAGATGCGAGTTGCGGAGAGGTCAAATGAAGTGTGTACTCTGCCTGTGTAGCCTGTTGAGGTGACTAGGGTAGCTATGGCATCCTTGAGCTTGGATGTATTCCAACCGTAGACAGTCTGCAAGAAATTTAATGAGGGGTGTGTATGGAGGGAGTTGGTGAACGTACCTTGTGATAGACAAACTCTTTGAGGAGCTTTGGGCTGGCGGCATACTCGTCTGCCCACTCTCTCAATGTCATGGATGAGGCAGATTTAGGAGAACGACTGGTACCATCGAGGTCTTTCCAAGGTGGCAAGCCCTGATCCTCGCGGGCATGTTTCATGGTTTTGAACTGTTGGATCTCTTGTTTTGTTGCTTTGCGCTTGACCTTTTTCGTGCCTTCTGCGCCAGCCATGACTTGCCTAACCATGAGACCTCGATAGGCGGGATCATCGTCTGCATAGGACCATAATACAGGACCAACGACGAGATATGAAGCGAGGTCGATACAAAAACTAAAGTCGGTTATGGTGACAGTATAAGTTTCTACACGAGTTTCACGACGACCATTAACGGTGCGTGTTACGGTGCGTGTGCGTGTTTCTGTGTGAGTGCCTGTGATATAGACGACATAGTTGGGTGTAGTTGTTGATTGTTCGAGAAGGAAGCGATACAGAGCTTCGCCTGGGAAGAGGTATTAGACTAAGTAGAGAAGGATGAATTTCGGAGATAATTACCGTCTTGGTTGAGATGATGGTCATGAGTTATTAGGTCGCCATCGTCTGATCTGTAGAATTCAGCTTGATATTGAGTAAAAGGTGGTGGAGGTTCGTCTGGAGTATCATTGCTCTTGTCAACGTCTATAGTAACATGTGGACTCTTGTCTGACATGGTGGAAGGAGTGAGAAAGTATAATTCAAGGGTCCACTATGGTCATAGCCATTATCACCGCGGTTGACATTGAGTCTAGAGTAGTCCGTTGGATTCGAACTGCAGTGAGTGAGTGGATTTATTTATTTTATTTTAAATTTCTTTCTTTCTTTCTACCATCTACCATTTATATAAATATCAAAACTGGATAATTTGAATTCGACCTCATTGTCGTTGTCGTCAACGTTGACATTGACAACGACCACCACCTTGACTACTTTCATGTCCACCTCTTCTTCTTCTTCTTCTTCTTTACCTGATATTGACTCTTCTACTACAACAACTCAAGTCTCTTCTTCAATGTCTTCTTCAATAATAATGCCCACAACCACCGAGCAAGTCCTTTGATTTACAATTCAATTATTCTTCACACGTTTGACATTCACGTCGCTTTGTAGTTCCCCTATACAGTCTTCCACCACCACTCACATCATATCAACGACAACAACAACAGACGACATGTCCTCTTCGTCGTCGTCGTCGTCCTCATCTTCCTCGTCTAGTACTACTTCAATATTACCTACGACGACTACACCTGTACCTCCAACGACAAGCAACCAACCAACAGTCACGCCACCACCTAGCAGCTCCCAACCTCCCTCAAGTCAACCTCCCTCCAATGATCCTACAAGTATAACCTCAACGCCACAACCTACTTTGCAACCTTCTTCCGATCCCCCCAATAACCAGCCTACTTCACTCGATCCTACCACGCCTTCACCACCCCAATCAACAAATGACAACGATCCAGATCCAACTTCCCTTACTCAATTACCTTCGAGTACTCCTCCCCCAACTGATATTCCTACCTCTTCTTTAATTGACTCTTTACCATTAGACACTGTCCTTTCCACCTCAATTACTGATAATATTTTACCATCGTACGTCCCTTTTTTTCTGTTACATCTTTACTATGTCATCACATATGTCATTGGCTAATTTTCCACTCCAGTTCCACTTTTTCCAGCACAGTTTTTGTCACTGCCACCGACAGTCAAGGCTCAACCACTCTTACAGCTCCAGCTTTTATCACATCCGTCGCCACGTCCACGAGACCAGATGGTTCTGTCACTATAATTACTCAAGTCATTGCAAACCCAACTCTCATTGGCAATAACGCTTCATCCAGGACTTCCGCGTTCGTCAACTCTTTCATTTAAACATCCCCGCCACTAATTAATACCCTTGCAATTACAGCTTCTTTAAGAATACAGGAGCAGTGGCTGGTGTCTTTGTCCTTGTCGGTCTTGCCGTACTTTCTATTTTCCTCTGGATTGTCTTCGCCGTCCGCCGCCGCCGCCGTCATCAAAGACTCGACCATGACACCGCCGTATCCGCCACTTTAGCTGCAGCAGGCTTCCATCGTACTCCTCTTGTCGACGATGACGATGATAATGGAGCAAACTCCACCCCTTCCCGTTATTCCCCTGCTCTCTCAAATCCATTCATGGCACAGCGCTCCAGTTCAGGTCTCGGATTAAGCAATCGCGCATCCGCCGCATACCTTGTGGACCACGACAATGACTATGTCGTACCAGGTACTGCAGAGTATAATCCTTATGCAGAGTATGCCAGCACACCGACGCGCACAGATGGATATGTGCCCGTCCCTGCACCTACTGCCGCTCCCATATTCCCTTTCCCGTACAGAGATCGCACAAGCGGCAACTTTGATTCTCAGGGATCAGGAAGCGACCATGGACACGCGCGCACTAACAGCATAGAACCCTTGATCGGTGGAGCAAGCAATATCCAGCTTCCCCAATCGCGGTCCATTCCTCTCACTTCACTTCCCCCAGCTTATACAAACGAAGATATACCATTTGGTATTGAAATAGCACGCGCTATGGGGGCACCGGAGGCTAGCGGCGCTTCCTCAATCTATAGTCAACAGACTGACACCGGTCCTGACGCGAGACTCGATCCTGGCTTGAGGCAACGTTTGAATGGCCAAGAAGTTGTGGCGGATGATGGTGCGTCATTGTTTAGAGACGAGGAGGATTACTCGAGGCCTGTTCTTGGGGTGCGTGCTCTTTTTTCTCCCATGTTGTCCTTGTGATGTTGATGCATCCGAGTAGGTGCGGAATATGCCTGACGCTGCTAGTCAGACCTCAACGAGGCTTTGAAAATATCATCGCGATTATATCATTCGCTCGAGGACTTTTTTTAAAATTCTTTTTTACTATTGCGCTTTCGCACTTTACTAATGCCAAGACACGACCGACATCTTATTGGACTTTTTTTACTTTACGCTCATTTAACACAACCTGCATCGTCCACTTACATACATGACCCACGATTATTGACGTTTCCCATATACGCATACACACCTACCACTGTCTTTTTATCACCCCAAAATCTCCCCCCTGGACACTTGTTATGTGCTTCCTTGTATCTCATCCTGCCTTTGTCTCTCGTTGCTGTACTTAGCCCTCTTGGTGCTGTCCATTCACTGTATTTAGATTGTCTTATGCATCCATCACAAGTAATTTACGAATTACAGTCGCATGCCATCTGTCTGTCTTTGAATTTTGATCACTATAAGTATGTATTTGCAGCGTGTTGTACTGTATCGAGGCTTTCGTTTTAGGTTTAGTTGCCATTCGGTTACGTGAGACAGTTCAAACTTTGTTCAGTGTCGAGCTTGAGGCGTGGTGTTGTTTCGAGTGCCCATTGGTATCAAGAGCAACAGCACTGGCAGGCATCGGAGACGTATCATTTCCGAAGCGTGCGCAGCCATGGAGGAGATGTATACCAGCGTATCGTGTCGTGAGTATGCCTTCTATTATGAACATGAAGGCGATGGAACGCCTGTGCTGGGAATGAACGGCGTTATACGTGGATAAGAATCGGATGAACTAGTCTGACTTGGTTCTTGATTGTACGGTATGGACGAGAGTTCGCAGATAAGTAGGAAGGGATGGATAGGTAGGACATATTGCAACCCTGAATGTCTATGACGAAATACTAATTAAACTGCCGTGACATTCAATATAATTAATTCCGTTCAACCAACTCGGAAAACATATTTACTTACTTGTAAGGGTGGCCATGTCAGGCGTGGTCTTGCCGTCTCTGCGAGTGTAATGCAGGGCCGCCCCGGAAGGACGGGTCGCTGTGTACCCACGCTCATTAATTATAGACAGCAAGCCCCTATCTTTAGACGCGTCACGCGATGCAATTTAAATGAGTGTTCTATAAATAGAAGGAGGACCCTTTGTATCATGGTCGGAGAATAAGTCTTTTTATCAGTACGGACGATATGGTACTCTAGATTGATCCTAATTCTATCGAAACATACGACTAAACGGCAGCCTTTATCGTGCCGCATTACCCGGATCCTAAGTGCATTTGAATATGTCATTATACTCTTCAGCCACAAAAGGCGATTTCAGCGTACCTGCAGCATACACCTTACCGAACGCAATTTGTTGGAACTGATCGTAGAGAGACAGCACCCCTCCGCTGGCTATACCACGGAGAATATTGGCTCCAGCACCTTTGAATAGGGATTTTGGACCCTCTTTGGCGATGATCTGAGCGCCGGCGTCAAACATGGACTTGTAGTTGACTCCAGAGCCAGATGTCATCATCATGCGACGACTACAATTAGTTAGAGATGAACTGGTGTTAATTTTATGAACACCTACCGGATGGTGTCCAATGGGTAGGCGATGAGTCCTGAGAAGGTGGTGACACCCCAACCGAGGGCAAACGAGGCAATGAAATTCCCTTGAAGTGGTCCGACGAGGAGGACAGGCTCTAGACAGGTTATTAGCATATCTCCCTGTCGATCCAAGGTCAAAACATACTGAGCGAATCATAAAGACCAAAGTAGAGACCTCGATAGACGATGATTCCACCAACAGAGGCCCCGAATCCTCGATAGAGGCCAACAATACCGTCCGAGGCAAGTGTCTTTTTATACACGTCGATGATACCGTTGAACTGACGCGCTCCCCCTCCTACACTCGACTTGGCATCGTTCGCCAATCGCGTACGCGCATAGTCAAGTGAGTAGACAAAGAATGTAGAGGACGCGCCAGCTGCGCTACCTGCTGCGACATTGCCTCCGAACCACTTCCAGTAGCCGTCGCTCCTGCGGAATCCAAAAAGGTACTTGAAATAGTCCTCTGTAGCAGACGGAGTAGGAGATTGACATCTTATGGATGCTGTGAATGGTCGAGAAGGTGTAGCGTACTGAATGCAAAATTCAAGGCTTGGGTTGGGAAGTAACGGATGATGTTGGCGGTGTTGCCCCTCCAGAGCGAGAGTGCACCTTCTTCTCGATAGACGCGAGAGAAAGCGTCGCCGATCCCTTTGTAAGGCTTGGAAAGCCGGCCTTGTTTGATCTATTTGAGGGATTAGAGCAAAATAAAGAGGCTTATGTTAGAACTGACCATTTCATCTTGATTCTGAACCAAGAGCTTGATACGTTCGATAGGTGCAGCAGCAGTTTTGGAGATGGTCTACAAAAGGAAGAAATATGTTTACAAAGGCATTCGAAGCACCACCACCGGATGACAGCATACCGCAGCAACGCCGCCCATGAGGAAGTCGCCTAGGTGTTAATGAGCATTAGTATAGCCTCCCCCAGTTCTGTGTCGATGACGAACGTACCAGCGAACTTCGCGGCGGAAGGCTTGGCCTGTTTTTCATCGGCCATTATAATGATATACGTATGAGCTGAGTGGGGGTTGAAAGAGACTAGAACAATAATAGACCGGGCTTTCGAGTCATGAATGGCTGCTCTCTTTTATATTGCTGGTTTTTGCGGGAGACATCGGGAGGTAAGCCTTTGACCAAGTTGATATTCGTGAATACTCGGGGATTTATATCAGTACAAACCACGATGCAGTGCCTATGCCTTTATTGCTTAGGATGGCTTTGCGGCCTTCATGCATCATTATGTAAGGTCCTTGCGCCCAATGAACGTGCTCGCCTTTGCTCCTCCGAGGATAGAACACCGGAGCGAGTCATCATGAACAGGTGTATACAGGCGTCAAGCCCTTGTTTGGCGATCCTTTGCTAAACAGCCACCCCCGCCTTTGGAAATTGCGGGCTAATTAGCGCAGGCAAGGTAGAGCAGACGGGTCCCTACTTGGGCCTTTAGGTTCGCCCTTTGGCTTTAGTTGTGTGATAACATCACCACGCTGCTAATTATAACGCTGTAAAGGCTAATTCCGATTCATAACTCTATTGAAGCATGCGATGCGAGAAGTGAACAAAGAGCTACGACCTGTTGGACATACCCACGGTCCAATCGAGGCCCCCTTGATCTACTCTTGATGTTGCATGGCTCTGGTCACGCCTGCGACGCTGGGACGTCTGACATGAGAGAAATGCGAATATTCACCCACATTTATTGCCTATGCGAGTGCCATGATGCCCACGGGCATCTGTCGCAGTACTAAGTTTGTTATCACGGTAGAGGAAGTCGAGAGAAAGGATAAACTACAGGCATGTCGTATAACGCTCTTTTCTCTTCCCTTCTTCTGTTACAGGTACACCCTCGTATCGATTTCTTCTACTGCACAAGAGGTTTGAGTCCACCAGCCTTACAGAATACATGGGCTCGTCTCACCCTAAACCGCCAGCACAAGATCCACCGCCCACTCACGATACTCCCATATTAGGAATGACTGAACGTCCGCACGTCCCTGCCCCGGCTATGTATGGTGATGCCGGTAACTTCTGGGTCGAATATCCCTCTGGGCTGGTTGATATATCTCGTACTTCTCCACTACCCAAGTCTAGTGCAGGAAATGCTCAGCCACCTGCTATTGATGCGAAGTCTCAAATGGACATCCACGTTGACGGCGACAGGGTGGTGCGTGTTGACAAGAAGAGGACAGCGTTGGTTGCCATCGACATGCAAAAGTGCGCCATTGATTATTAGGTGGAAGTACCATCAATTAATCGACGTAATTCCATCAGTTTCTTCTTGCATCCAGACTTACGCGCCCATCCCCTCGGTTTGGAATGTGTGCAACCACTGATGAATGTTGTTCCAGCGCTCAGATCAGCGGGGTCGAAAATCCTTTGGGTGTCAGTGTTTTGCCGATCATATTCCAAATGCAAGAACTGATGCTGGGCACAGGAACTGGGGTTTGACTGAACACGAGCTTCAAACAATCCCACCCGCGCTTGCACGCGGATTCAAAAAGCACAACGCTTCTGGTGGTTTTGGCTCCGATCTCCCTGGTGACTTTGGGCGCTTGTTGATGCGTGGCGCTTATAACTCGGATTTGTATGGGCCCCTCCAAGCGGAATTCGAAAAGGGACAAAAGGACGGAACGGATGCGTGGATTCATAAAAATCGGTAAGTTTTCAAGTGACGGTGGAGCTGTACCCCGCTTGTGTGCTCTTATTCTATGAGTGCCCACTCCCAAGCCCGACACACGTCTTGTCGCAACGACAGCTCCACCGCATATTGCGATTCATGTACTTGTGCGTTATTAACAGTCACATAGGATGAGTGGCCTTTGGGGCTACCAAACTGCGCTAGACCTCTATCTAAAGGAAAACGGGATAACTACGCTCCTGTTTGCCGGGGTCAACGCCGACCAGGTAAGTGTTTGCTCTCCGACAACCGGCTCCATCATTTCCCTCAGCTCTCGGCCACGAGGCATAGAGTCGAGGGATAGACAAGTGGAGTGGACGTCAAGCCTTGCCAACTATGTCCTGTGTGTGTACTGATTTCGATCCGTTTCAAGTGCGTCCTGGGAACCTTGGTCGACGCCTATTTCCGTGGGTACGACTGCATCGTGCTTAAGGATGCAACCGCGACCACTTCCCCAGATGGAGCCTATGATAATGTTATCTATAACGCTGGTGGAGTAAGTAGTGTTTCGAGGTGCTGTATCGAGGGAGTTTACTCACACTTTTTGACTTTTTAGAGCTATGGTTTCGTGACGGACACGGAGAGAGTTATTACCGCGTCCGCAGCCAATATTTAAAGAAAGACTTTAAACCACTTATGGAGTTGTACCAAAACAAATCAATCGCCGAGGTTCCTGTTTTCTCACAACACCGGGTATGAGCAATTGATGTGATTGCATGTTCATAACAAGTTATATAAATACATGGGTTTGCTACGCTAGATTTACTTGTACATGATCTACGACAGACATCGATATGATCCTATTATGCACAAATGGTTTTAGGAGTAAGTACTGTCCCACAAAGTCCGCTATCGATACAATTTCGAATCTCCAAGACTCTCAAACATGTGTTCGGGTGCGAACCTAATCCAAATTTAGCCGGTTTCGTCAACAGAGAAAGCGAGTCACTCACCCCGAGTAATGTTCGTCTATTGAAGATGTCCTCAGGCCGTGTGTCACTGATGGGCGAGTTTGGTGTTGACGAGTTCAGAATAGAGTCGGGTGGGGTGGGAGGCTTATATTGCATAATCTTGGAATTTTCTCGGAGGAGAGATCGGGGAGGCCTCGGTGGTGCAGTTGTCACGGGCTCGTTCGAGAATCTGTTAGTATTGGCCGTTGCCATCTGTGTAGCATTATGATGGACTTGGTGGTCGTCATCTTCATCAGGAAGACTGGCTGGGTACTCAGAGGGTGTGGATGGTGCAATTGACCGGGTAAACTTGGGAAGGGGAGGAGCTAGCTGAGGTTCCGGAAGCACATAGTTGGGCCTCAGGTTCATATTACGAAGCGCAAACTGATCTCCGGGTCTGGGGTAGTTTTGATTGTGCTGGGGGTGGAGAATAGGATAAGTGTCGGGGAAGAGTGACGTAGTATTTCCGTGCCCAGCACTACTGGGTGGATCATAGTTGCCCTTCTCAATTGTATGCGCATCGCGTGCACGACCGGCTGCAGACCAGCCATAGTTATCGCTCGTATTGATGGCCCGCATGCTCGGACTATCTGGAGGATCTTGGAAGGGATTGTGGGTGGAGGAAGTCGGTCCTGGACGCTGTATGGATGCAATCCAACGTGCACGACGAGCCCTCCTTCGCGCCCTTCGAATGAACCAGATAATCCCTATAATCATGCTTGCAACCAAGATGCCAACAACCACGAAAATACCGGCTAACGCGCCCGAGTTTTGTAGGACCCTGTTTATGTGATGTCAATAAGTGTAGACGCTAAAAAAGAGCAAAGGTGGTACCCAGTCCGCGTGTCCGACTTTTGCTCAATCGGAGGGTTAGCAACAACCTGTGTCACAGTTGCAAGGCCACTGTTCGGATCAGTCCAAGTGCTAGTCATCGTAACCAAAGCTGGAGTAGAGATGATATCACTGCCATTGAGATTTAAAGTAAGGGCTATTGGGTTGGAGAGCGTTGTGTTCGGTGTTATCAGTAAAGTGGTGGTCAGAGATGGTGATGGGCTAGTTGTGATCACTTGTGTCGTCGTTCCTCGACCAGGGGTATTGGGAGGAGGAGATGATGACGGTCGGGGAGGGGGAGGGGGCTTCGTTGAGCTCGCTGAATCGTTGCGGACGCTAGTTGGACTATGGGAAGCAGAAGGAGGGCGAGTTGTTGAACCAGGTGCTGCATGGCTCCCAACTGGGGTCGACGATCCTGGGTGGGACGCCATTGGAGGGCTAACGCGGGGTTAGGTGGTGCAGTAGAATACGTAGGTCTACACTTACCTTGGGGCAAGAGGGTCTGGCCTTGCGATAGGGCTACTTAACGGTCTCGACGTTGTTGAAATGGTGTGATGCGTCGAACTCGGCCCTCGAACACTCGAAGGGGGTGATGTCTGCATGCTACTCAATCAAGGGCACGCAGTGACAACAAAAGATACCTACGATCGATGAGATATTTGAAGTAGGTCGAGAGGAGAAACGAGATGTGCCCACAGAAGAATGCGAGGTGACGGTTGCGATTACCACTGAAGATCGAGAGAAACTGGTGATAGTATGGCCTGACGAGGTATGAGAGATCGCTGGAGAGGATAAAGCGGAAGTCGTTAAAGAACTAGGCGGATGAACGACGCTAGCACTGGTGGGTGTCACTATAGTAGAATTCATTGGTCAACATCAGGAGCGATGAGGCAACAAAGACCAGAATGTGTTGGCCTTAATCTTGCCACTCCAGACTGTTTCTAAGGAAGCCGTGAAATGGAGGGCAAAAGACTTACCACAATCTCAGCTTAACCTGTTAAATTATGTCCTGTCGTGGGGGGGCCATAGAAGACAAGAGAGATAGGGAGTTATCTCGAGAAGGATAATATATCCACCTGCTACCCATAATGGTACAGTATTTAATCTACGTGTCAGACCGACATGTGAGCGATAGATATTCCGGTAATGTTTCTTCAGCGTTCGGTGTCAAAGGGACAGTCACTTGATGAATACACGCCACCCTCCAGAAGGAGATCCATCCCCGTTTGCAAAAAGATGCGTGTCCGGGCCAGAGTCCGCGTTGACTGAAACGATGAAACGGTTGAATGCATACGGTTGAGAAGCCAGAACGCCAATGTTTGCCGGTGCACAGCACATGGGAACAAGACTATTATAGCAACTTCGCGTCATCATACTCAATTCATCGCGACCTCCTGCTGGCAACAGAAGAATACTTCCAGCGCGGCTCCATGTTGTATTCTTAGGGGCATAGAATGAAAGAACGTGCAGATTTAAAAAAGACAGTATACATATTATCCATAGATGAAAACTGATAATTACGAAATATTTCTGCAGATACAAAAACGCGAATCATTGAAGGATTAGATATCTGTATGAGAAATGGCATGTCCACGGTTGTTTTTGGGAGTGAGAAAAAGAAACCGACTCTGCATATCAGGTACACTCACGGTGTGTTTGCGATTAATGCGAAGGTATATAATGAATGAGTGGGTATTGTGTCGACAGTTGGTGGAAAGAGGGTGTCTAGAATGCAATGGAAGTTATGCCAGATCAGCAGCGCACAATGACCGCCAGAGAAATGTCACTCACATTGGAAGCTAATAATTGACTCCCGTACCTCTCGCAGTCTAACAGCACTTGGATGGGCCTGGGATCCACGATTTGACCTTGACTGTTCCTCGCCGTCGTGATCCACTGAGGCTGCCAAAGCTCAGTCGACTGGAGCTATTTACTCTGCGTAATGCTCTGTCACCGTAGCTGACACCACTCCCGGCCTTCTCTGGGTCTAATGTTCCGGCTTCTATAGCCAGCAGAATAGCACGGGCCGCTAAGAGGAATGGTGCTTCGACATTTTCTCCTGTCAGTGAAGATGCTTCCAAGAAGTGTACGTCTATACAATGGAGTGTTTCAGCAGTAGAGATAAGGAGTGTATTGGAATGCACTTGCCGTTCTCTGCAGCCCATCGACTCGCTTCAGACCACTCCACCTCCCTATCTTCCTCTCTGTCGGATTTATTTCCAACCAAAACTACAACGAGATTCGGACTGGCTAGCGCTCTCGCGTCTGATAACCATCTTGAAAGATTGGCAAAAGAATCGCGACTAGAATTGACAAGTTAAACCATTGTTCAGTTCAAAAATAGGGGCAGTAAACACACTTGGTGATATCATAAACCAGGACAGCCCCAGCTGCTCCGCGATAATAGCTCCGCGTTACGGATCTATGGAACAAGTTTGTACTTCTTTCAAAGCAGAGGTTTAAGAAAGACGAACCGAAACCTTTCTTGCCCTGCGGTATCCCACAACTGCGAAGGATCAGCGGAAGATCTGACAAGGCTAGCTTGAGCACTTACCTGCAATTTGATCCTCTTTTCACCCAGTTTAACAGTTCTGCTTGAAAACTCTACGCCAATAGTATGTTGAGAATGGTCCTTGACTATTGTATGGTTAGGTTGAGGAAGCAGTTTATGATCGTCAACCTGACGAACATGAGTTGTGCGTGAATTGATGTAGCAGACAGGATTTCCCTGTTCCGGCTTCGCCTAGGAGAATTATAGGGTATCTCAGCACGCAGTACACCTTATAAAGATGCGATGATATGCACCAATAATAATATATTTCATGAGGAAGTCTAGACATTAACATGAATAATGAGACTCTTGAGCAGTCCAACCGTGATACCGGAGGACGAGTAGCTTACCGTATGTTTCTATAAGTTCCGTCGCATCACCTTCACCATCATGGAACTGCATGACAAGCAGTAAAATAAGTAAAAAAGAAAGAAGAAGGACAGACGTTGACTGAGAGCACAATCGAGGATCCAAGACCTCTCAACGGCCTCATGTCCTCAGCTTGTTCGCTTTGCCCATTTATGAGTTACTCTTGTCACGTGTGTCATCTTACCCCTATTACATTTTTTGACGCTGACAGTCGTCATACAAACTCAAGTATTTCGACTCGGACTCGAGCAAGACAGACAGCTCAATTTTAACTAAAAAATACGTGTCGATCTAATTCAATTGTTATGCTCCTCACCAACCCTTCCAGGGTACCCAAACATCGACAACTTGCGAACCATTTTCGACGTCTGAATCCACTATATAATACCATGGGTATGCCTAGAGTCATTCAAGGTACCGTGAGTCAGAAGAAGGGGAAAAAAACAGAAGAGAGGAAGTATATTTACCGCCGCAATTAAACAAGCATGTTGTCCGATGATATCAACAATTGTTCCCAGAGCAAGGATGCTATTATCGCCGGGTGGCTTCGTTAGGATGCCGTGCTCTTGTGAGATGCGACTCAATTTCCAAGACGTGCCGATAACTTCTCCATACCCCCCAGAAGGGCCGGTATCTTTACTGAAGGCAATCGCGCCTGCATCTACCATAGCTTCATCGGTGCCATCGACACCTCTCCCAGGGTAATATGAAATGACCGTTGCACGAACCCTTTGGGAGATGCGAGCATGATCAATTAGGCTAGTATGCTCTTGTTGGAGATCCAGCATCGGGTAATTGCCTAAAGACAGAAATTAATAATGGCCTTCAAGAATCGACGACCGTTTCGGCAGACCTGCATGAAGTTCCAATATGCCATGCAACTCCTCCGACAACTGACGCCGTGTTTCTGCACTAGCAGCATGAGCAGTCGGCGTCGATCCGACCGACAGAACGAAATCTCCGGTCACAGAAACAGGTTTATTCGCCTTATTTATCACCTGGAGCGCATCTTTAGCTGCAGCATTGACAGCTTGGACCTCTCCGGAGAGGAAATTAGACGCTTCTTCAAGTGAAGTTGAACCGTAAGAATTTCCAGCATGCCCGTAGAAGCCGTAAAGCGTAAGCACTGGAGAGTATAGAGCAGCATCTAAAAGCTTGTAGAACTCTGGAGACGAAGGTACAACCCCTGCTCGACTATCAACATCAAGATTATCAGTTGGTGATCACTGATACGCAAAACGGAGCACGTACTGTTGTCCACCATTGATTTTGATAAATGCTGACCATCGACCAGTGGTTTCTTGACTACTTTCATACTCTTCCAAAAATCGGACTTGATCAGGGTGGTCAATGAGAATTCTGACCACGCCACCATATTTTCCGACTTGATTAGAAAGTTGTGACAGGTCGGCAATTTTGTTGGGCGCTACAGGTAAGCCGTAAAGTATCTAGATTGAGAAGTCAGATCAGGACTTGTGGAACAATAGGTTGGATAGTATCACTAACATCTTTGACAGTGCCATCCGCAACAAGACCTCCTTCGACAACCTCCCAGGCTTCCATCATAGTGGAGACAATAATGGCATCACTTTGCCCTGCAGCAGACTTCAGTTGAAGCTTGGTTCCTTCTAAAGTCTGTGTGACTTGGGTTGGTATGGCACTTATCGGCAAGTGATTGCTTGGGAAGCACCTTGTGGGTTTTGAGATGAGCACGGAATGAAGCACCCCACTCCCTCGCTTTTTTGTGCATAGCGGCACAATTGCTGGCAAATGTTTTGCGATCAATGATCATGGCTGGTGTCCTAAGTGTATCGACATGACTGCCTTGAAAAGTTTGGACAAGGAGATCCTTGTCTGGCCTCTGGAGAAGGCTGAAAGGTGTTTTAGTTTGAGAGATCATGGGTCGTAATATAGAAGGCAGAGGAGCAGTAGTGTGATTCGAGTCTGAATATGCTTGTTCATATTTATAGTAGCGTGTTCGATTTAGTGAGTCCCACTGAAATATATATCTTGACCACAGTGAAATAAGAAATTGGATCTACTTTCAAAGTATTATTACCGGAATAAATATCCGTATAATTGTGGAATGAAGGAGGAGTGAAAAGAAAATCAAAGACCCTAATTGAAATGATTTGCATCACGTGGGACTAATCAGACATTCAAGTTGCTTGGCGTTTATTGTTAGCACAAGGTCGATTGACCAGTTCTTACAATCGTAACTCTTCTGACTATGAATTCAAAGTTTAGTTGTTTGAATCTTTAATAAAGAGGGTTACATAGAAACTTAACCGAACAATAATATCAAAAAGATTTATCGGAGCACCATTAACTTAATGCTCGTTGTTTTAACTGAGACTCCACTCGACATCCCCAGCTTTCTTTTAGGCAATGTTTCTCCCTACCGATCTTGGATTCTCACCTGCACGATATATAGTATGGACATCTGAATCGTTTATCACTTTACACCATGCATTCACCTTCTTCCATTATACCTGCAACAATGTCCACCGCTTCATCCTCTCATACATTCTATCGTTCAGCTTCACCATCTCCCGAAACATTGTCACGAACGTCCTTTTCTCAAGAAAACCTAGACGACACTCTTTACGAGTCCCCTGAGGACGATTACATGCTACATCCATCAGAAGAACCCGATGCTCACAGTGATTCAACCCTTGAAGACGACGAAGCGCCTGCTGACTTTGGTCACCCGCTCCAACGAATGCCCAGATTGAAAAGTGCCGACCATGGTTTAGTATATGACCCTGCCCGGCATGTCGATATGCTGCTTCAACTTTCTAAGAATCACATTTTTGGTGATCCCTCACGGTCAGGTTCCTTTGCGTCAACTAGCTCGTCATTGTATGACACGATGTTAGTCCATTCTAGTTTTCGTCGTATGCCACCGAGTTACTAATAAATAATTTAGAGACTATGACAAGGTTGTAAATTACCTTCTTAATGTCCAGCCAGATCCTTTCGAGTCTGCTGGTAAACGAAACCTCGTAATGCCACTCCCACATGTGCTCATTTTACAAGGACGCTGACTTTGTACAGGTCATGTATACGCCGCCAGTGACCCATACACTCGCAACCGGCGTGATACCCCCGCTTATGATAAAGCGACTCCCGAGGTCTTCTCAAGAATTGCTGGTTTTGCTCGAGATGAACCACCCAGAGTATAGAGAAGACCCCTGGAACGCACTTCCTCATATCCTGCAAGCGGTGGAAAAAGACGACAAGGTTTATCTCTGCATGAAGCGCCTTTCGGAATTTAACGATCCTCCGCTGCTCACTGTGGCACTTTATATCGACCTTTTCCGTCAAGTATTAGAAGTAAGTTGTTTCCCAAATAGTGTTAACCTCGTCATGCTAATTTAAAGTAGCACCTGACATTCCTACACGAACATAGTGTCGCCAATCTTCACTGCGATGAACCAAGTTCCTACATGGTCGATTTAAGCAGCGCCCCTTACACTCCTACACCCGTCTCTGACGATTTCGGTGAAACTTCAAATACACAACCCTCATTATTCGACCGCGCCATGTATCCTGTGCAGTACTATTTCGTGAACTTCACTGACGTCGAAAGATTCTCCACCAAAAAATCCAAGACAAAATCCTCACCTGTAACACCTTCCAGCGAAGGAGCACTTTCGTCCTGTCCTTTTAAAAGAGACGTGCAAAGATGTGGTCGGTTTATCGACGGTCAACTACAAAATGTGAGCTTTAATACTTTATATTCCCCCCCCCCCCCCCCCCCCCGCAGCAGTTCTTAACTCCTCATAAAGGTTCCGCAGATATTCCCTAAATTCAAACCTCTTATCAAAGCCATGACAGTCGGGGGATTCAACGCGGACGATTCACGCCGTTTGTTCGAAGCACTCAGTCGATCCCTGGAAGCATCGGTCTTTGAAACTCGTGCTCAACCAATACTTGAAATTTCATCTAATACTTGATTTATCTTCATTATATTATTATTATTTTGCATTTTTGTGGTATATACAAAAATTAAAAGATGGATATACATGTGAATTGCCGGCGAAAGGACGTCATGTTGAGATAACTGCGGCAAGTTGATTTACAAGAAAGAGGCGATGCGCAGTGTGTCCATAATCAGGTGTCCGCAGTTTATGTACCTTAAGCGATCTTATATTGACCTGTGTTATAACTCTGCTTGACTGGAACACGTATACATTTCCTCTTTCCACATAACACCCAAGAGTCTCTGGATTGACTCACCATCCTTACCTTGACCATGATTGTCATCCCAAAGGAAACAGAGGCTCAGTCTGAACGTGACAATGTTCAGGCCAATGTTGCTTCATCCTCTTCAGCTGCGGCACAAAGCACCAGTCAATTAATAACTGAATCGCCACCTTCGCCGTCTGTCTCTGTGAATAGTCCCCTTTTGACTGCTACTGGCACCAACGACGACTTCCACTTAACTCCAAGCGGACCACCTCCAGGTTTTGCTCCATACTCTGCAGAATTCTTTGAGATAGGCTACGAGGACATTGTATCTCATGATCCCCACCTAAATACAGACGGTACGACCCCTCTATTCAACCAGTAGTAGATCTTGCTCACAATCTACTAGGAGAGGCTCTATACCGTTTTCTGCTATCTCAGGCAGCTACACCCCCCAATTACCGCATCCAGTGTCAAGGTACACACCACGAAACCCGTCAGAGATGGGTAACGGAACGAGATGCAAACGGACGAACGCGACAGAAGTGTGAATCTTACACTGAGACCATCACCGATTTCGACTTTTGCATCAACATCCGTCCTCCTCACAACCGTGTATCACAACCTGTGTTTTGGACAGTTGGAGACGATGACCCGGCCTATCGAGGGCGGATGGTCCGCGAGGTCGAAACAACTCTGCCATACCTTACAATGGAGAAAGGGAGGAGAAAGGCAAAACGTAAAGACGTCAAAGTATACAAGGAATGGGAGAAAAAGCGGAGTGCAATGGGTCTACCTCCTTGGGTCAAGGAAGAGGATGTGATCGCAGCAGTGGAAGGACTGGGTGCTCCTCGTGAGGATGGCCTGCGGTCATCTAAAACCATCAGACAATGGGCAGATGAGTACTGTGCGAGTCCTAAATATCTGAAGGAATTTGTATTTGAAAAGGTGATTATCCTTCAAGCTTCTCCTTCTGGAGGCGAGTGCTGATTTGTCTCTATTTCAAGGTTATCTACGGCTGGAATATTCAAAAACTGGAAGATGCCATTCGCTCGACCATCGAGTCCACTCCATACTCTGGTGACATCTCCATCGAAATCCAACCCTTCAACTCCAAAGTCTACATCCGCCCAGACAATAAAATGTCCCGATGGCTATCCAATAAATGGCTCATGTTCCTCTCCATCATCCTCTTCATATTCCCCTTCATCTGGCTGTACAAACGATTCCACTCTCGTGGAGGTGGAACATGGGAAGTGTGTGGGGCAGCATACGCGCTGAAGAAATGGGTTCCGCTGGATCCTGGAGAGCAGGTCGATACATCTGACGAACTGCCGGCCTATGAACCCCTTCGATCACCAGACTCTGGCTTTTCGACATCAGGTCGTGGGTCCCCAAGATCTTCACATTACATGCTCACTCCAACGGGTACAAAGAAACTCATTGGCCAAAGAGAAGGGGAGTGGTTCCGTGCTTGGGAAGGCAACATCCGCAATGCCGTCCTCACTCGCTACCAATCGCAGGAACCTCTAACAGGGAGTCATTTCGTCCCTTTTCCCGTTCGCAGCCTGGATGGATATGAAGATTCACCAGCCCTCATACGGTTCTGATTCCATTGTTGTATGCTTGTCGTCTCTTACTCGGATACCCTATTTTCACGAGGGCTCTGCACCAATTGCAACTCTACACCATCATTGTTATCTCATTATTATTCCAATTCAATGTATATTATCGTCATTATTACAATCATTGTCATTTCACAATGCATCCTGTTACTTATTTTAATGAACGTGCATAAAGTTGAGGATGACGACATGATTATCTCCGATACCTGCCTCTGTAGCTCTCTCGAGACGAGTAAGTCCAAAGAATAGGCCTGTATCAAAGGAGGTCGAGAGGGATCATTAATACAAAACTTGTGCCTTGATATTTAGACGAAAAAATGGTGACATATTACAGTACAACAAGATTACCCAAAGCAAGAAAATAATACACAAAAGGATACGACAATGCGAGATGATGAACCAGCCGCATGCTAGTCAACCTCCATCTTGTCGCCGTTGGTTGAGGATGACAGAGGGATGGCGGCAGCATTCCAGTTTCCTCCCCACCATTTCTTGACGCGTTCTGGGCCGTATTCGTCATATTCTGCCCTAGTTACTCCAACCCTGGCGAATTCTGGTGTGCGACTGAAGGCAGCCATGCCCTTCCAGGCATCTAGAGATGGGTTCTCAGCACGGACGATGTTTATGGGCGACCCAGGAGGCAGTATTGATTGCAGTATGGAGTGAAGCCTCTCTTTCAGGCCAGGGAAGCGGGAAGCTGAACCAGTCAAAAAAATATTCTAGTGGTAGCAACTATGTCAGTGAATGTCGGGCAGGGAAACTGGCACCACAGTTACCTGCATGCATTTCGCTCTATCTTCTGGGTAATCCAGTGTACCAGGCCGGGATCTAGACTCGATAAAGCTTGGGATCAAGTTTTGAATCACTTCTCCAAGTCCAGCAGAATCAACACCAGCCATGCCCGGAGAAAAGAAAGCCTCGCAGACTCGCCACCGCTCAGTGCTCAGGTGGATTCTGGTACCGCCCTCAATATCGCCTTCTTCGTACACAGGTCGGAAAGCAGAAATGAGTGCAGATCGTTGTGTTGCGAGAGAGGCATGTGTCTGTTGGTCCGTGAATGTTGGGTCATACGTCAACAACTTTTGTTCAACGGTGTGTAGCTGTGCAAGGTCGTCCTCTTCATCCGATGATGGTGCAGCAGTATTCTTACGAGGCATAATTAGCATAGAATAGAACAATCGAACATTATGTCAACTCACAATTTTGCGATAAATCTGCCAGTCGGCGTCATCAGCACCGAATCTGTCCTCTTCAGGGGCAATAAATATTGAGTTAATGCAAGAATGAGGAATCAAGGGAGCTCACCATCATTTCCCTTGCGCTTCTTGGCTTTGGGAACACGGTCATCGGCGGCCAGAGAAGCAATGTTTTTCATCCTAGCCTGTGCAGCTGCGCTCTTCCTGTCGTTCAGAGCTGCTTTCCGACGTACACGATCCTTGATCTTGGACATCAATGTCTAAAAGGAATAACGGGTTGAGAAGTCGTATT
This sequence comes from Panaeolus papilionaceus, assembly GCA_015501605.1. Classification (NCBI taxonomy): domain Eukaryota; kingdom Fungi; phylum Basidiomycota; class Agaricomycetes; order Agaricales; genus Panaeolus; species Panaeolus papilionaceus. Next base: position 198,276 of record JADNRZ010000015.1, read on the forward strand.
AAAGAAAAATAACGGGGTGCAAACCTCTTGCTCTTGCCTGAGCTTCCGTGACCACCCCCCCAGGTCCGCCTCACGCTCCTCTTCTTCTCGCTTCTCCTCACGCTCCTTCTCCTCCCGTTCTCGCTCCTTTTCCTTCCTGGCACGGGCGCGAGCGTCAACGTTCGCTTTCATGAGCTTTTGCTTCTTCTTCTCTTTTAATCCTTCTTCGTCCAACTGTAGGAAATATCAGTCACAACTACTCGGAATCCAAAATAGCTGGGTCCCTTACATCTGCATCAGGTACGTCGAGTAATGGGAAGGAAGGTTCCTGTATCTGGATCGAGTTAAACAAAAAATGCAGGTAAAGGAACAATAGAGCATATCCTCACTGGCGCATCATCAGGTTCCCCAGCTTCCCTCTTACGAGCCCTTCTCAGGTCTGTTTCCAGCTTTTTAATGAGATCGTCGAGAGCAGATTCGTCTTCCAGACCCTCAGATTGAAGTCTGCTCAACCACTCCTTCCGCGGTTCTGTCCCTTTCGAGTCACGAAGATTAGTCAAGAGCTGGTAGTCATTTTCTTTCTTTTGGAGCTGCGGAATGATTGTTAGATAAAGTGTATGAGAGATACATCTGTGACCAACCTTTTCCATTCTGTTCTTAGCCGCAATTTCCTGCAATTTCCTTCCTTGTTCTTTGCGCTTCTCGGCCATACGAGCAAGCTCCTCTTCAGTTTTTTCTTCCGCGACGGGCAACGTAAATGGGAATTGAACGACAACTTCAGATTCACGGAGTTTTAAAGGATCTTGCAGTTTTTTCAGAAGGGCTGGAAAGTCGGTGGCCACTTCACAGAAATTATGTAGCATCCACTTGATAGAGATTGGTAAGTCGAGTTCGCACTCAAGAATGACGAACGTACGTTGGACTGGGCCGTGGTTACTCGAGTGGGGAAATTAGGGTACTTCAGCTGAATGAGTTTGAGGATGTAGTCGGATGCTTGTGAAGGGCCCCAAGGTATCCTGTGCTGGAGGTCAGAATTGTTGCATTAGAGTTAACGTGGAGATAATGACCGTTTGGCTAGACTCAGAATACCCTTCCCTCGAAGGATAGGGATGACTGAAGTGGACGCGGTATTGAAGGATATAACAGTGCCGTTGGCCTCGAAAGGTTGATTAGCAGGAGGTTGATTATTATGATAGAACGACATGACTCCATCTACGGAATAAGCCAGAGATGGTACTCCGTACAACTCGAACATAAGTTCGGAGGTTACTACAGAGAAAATGACTTATGTTAGTATGAACAAAGCATAAAGAGCAAAAGTAAGTACAGGACCGAGAGTGTAACGGGCTGCATAGACGTTCCGTCATAAGTACAGGGTGCTCGACTGAGTGTGTATCAATTCCAAGATGAATAAAAGCATAGTCGAGTGCATTTTCCTATGTCTCAAGAGAGTTGCTGTCAGATGAAAATCCAGAGGAATGTCCAAAGAATTGCTGGTGCACACACCAACGCGTCAAAGTTGAGTAGAACATCCCCCTCCCAAGGTGTCTTTGCCTGACCGCGTGCTCCGCTTTCAGCATCGATAGCCTCGCCGAAAAGAAGTAATGGCTTGTTTGTCTTGCGTTCCTTGTGTTTCGCCACCGAGTTCAGATTTGTGAAGGGCTCTGCAGATGAACCGAATCCCCAGCGAAAGTTGGTTGAGCCATTGTCAATTATAATGGGAGTTTGTGTGCCGCGATAATTATCATACGAAGGTGATTCAGGGGGGATTGTTGGTAGATAACTGGGTGGTAGTCGGACGATGTTTCTAGTCTGTTCGGAGTCCATGGCAAGGTGGTGATGTTGGAAGCCTGATCTGAAGCCAAAGTCACCACAAATGCATGGACTGTAATTGCAGTTTACCGACTTTCAAGTTCATGTTCTCACGGCCACGACTCCCACACAAAGTCGCAGATATTACGAGTCCTTCAATGTGAAAGCACATCGAACGTATATACATAATATCGTAACAAACAAGCGTAAAGATCATTAGGCCACTTTTCCAACGTTATTCATTTCTGTTCAATTTGCAGACAACTCTTCGCTAGGTTTAATATTCCCCTTGTCGTCCATACGAGCCCTAACGTCGTCGTTATCAGTCATCAAGGTGTTCAATTTGAACAATAGCGAACTCACAGTGTCTCGTCATTTAGATCTGTCGTTTCTTTGACACGTAAATGGATCATAGGTAAAGCAAACACAAGGCCAGCTAATAAAAGCACCCAGGTCGAAATGAATATATTCATGAACCTTGGGATGAAAACAAGATGACCATCAGCACAGCGCAACAAATTGCTTTGATGAGCAGACACGTACGGCAGTTTCACAGCGTCGGCCCTCCAGACACCAGCTGCGCCCGCCGACTGAATAGATTTATCTGTCGATTCGAATCGTTTGATAAGCAGTACTACTCCATATCGATAGATAAAACTCACATAATCCTGCGAAGTGTGCCAATTTTCCAGGGTCATTCGACATGGCACCCATAATCCAGTACACGGTAATTTGCCACTTCGCATCGAGAAGGCCACAGAAAATATACAACCATACTTTTGCCGCGTATCCCGAATCTTTGAAGTCAATTTTCGAAGCCTCAGGGGGGACAGATTCGCGAGTATAGTCCCTTGAAAGCCCCTTAGAGGTGTCCCGGAAGCCGTACAGAAGACTTGACTCACCTCTGGTAGAAGTAGGCCCAAATGTGCACGATCCACACCATCAAAAACAAGATAGTCCAGCCACTAAAGGCCCTGACTCTTCGCTTGAGCTTTTTAGAATCAAGCAACAGCCCAATGATGAGGGATCCTGCAATTTGAGACGTCCAGTACACCAGGTTGTTAAGCGCCCGGGTTCGAATGTTGAACAGAGCACCATTGTAATCGTTGAATTCTTTCAGATAAATAGATACATAAGCACAACACGGCAGATAAGTGTATCGCAACTTACGCCAAGTATAGAACCAGTTGGAGGCAAAGAACATAGGGAAGAGAAGCAAGACCATAGGGTCTGTCTTCACTGTCACCCATAGACCATAAAGTTCCACCTTCCAAGACGGGTGACGAGGAGTAGTTACCTTCGTGCCGTCTGTGCGAATCATCTTGTCGGGGCTAACCATGAAAATAGGGATGGTGACGCCGATAAGAGTGAGGATAAGGAAGGCGATCTGAGGAATGAGAGTTCAGACCTTATCCCATCACTGGTTATTTAATTGTAACATACATATGTTCCATTTCCGACAGAGTTTGCCTATCAAATGAACGCCAGTCAACATCAAGGGACGGATTCAGACATTGAGGTGCCAGAAATTGACATACCTCGCTCTTAAAATTCAAACCGAACGACACAGCAGCACCAACAACACCTCCGAGATTAAAGATGGACCAGAAAATACCGATAAATCTTCCCTTCTGTATCTCTGTAGGATACGAGAGCATCAAGGAACCCTGCGCAGTCCATAGCAGACCCGCACAGATGCCGAGTACCGCCCCAGCAGCAATGACGAAGGCAGACGATTTTGGATGGATATTTAGGGCACTTCCAAGTCTTAGATAGGTATCACGAAGTCGAAGGATGGTAAACGTACAGATATGACCCAACATACAAGGCATAGCCCGTGGTGCCGAGGAGAAGCGTAAGGCGCGCTCCTAGTTTATTGTTGATCGAACTGAATCAAAGGAGCATACATATCAGACGCAGGGTAAGAGAATAATGATGACAATAAAATCATACCCAGCAAAGAACGCTGAGAAAGCGAAAGTTGCATAGACAGCAGCGTTCGAGTTTGCGCTCGTGGTGGAATCCACCTGTCCACCACCCCCTAAACCATTAAGGGCGTTGAAGAGACCAGGGCACATAAAGCAAACAAATCCAAGCATCGTGACCTGTACATAGGTGCGGCCGATAATTCAATTAATCCCCAACATACACCACAGAAGAGCTCGAAGGGTGATATATTCTTACCTGGGTGACAGGGTGCGAATACAACCCAGCCACACCGGCTGGTCTTTCGTAAACGGGTTGCGCTAGCGATTCATTGCTCGTTCCGCTGGCATATCCTACCTCCTTCTCGTTTGGATCGGATGTGTGATTGGAAGTAGCCATACGTCTCCAGATGCGAGGACTTTGCTAAAAACTGTGTGGAGTCTAGTTCAAAGTATGGCAGACTCAAAACTGGGGGGTAAGAGGCAGGACGAAGCAGAGGATCGAGGAAAGCGATCTAGCTGGCAAAAAAAGAGGATCAACTAGCTTTATATATGTGCCCGAATGATGCCTTCTTACGAACCCATTCATCTCACTTCGAGACGCTTTTGGAGCAATAGTTTGCAGCAGAAAGACTCCAGGCTCTGAACCAGCTCGAAACCTGGACATCATTCAACTGGCAACTCATGTGCGCTATTCGGAGTTGTCACTGATCTCGTGGTTCGAGGCCAATACCAAGATGTGCATCAAGATAGGATACGTCTAATAATATCTGTGGTACTGTAGTGAGCACGAGAAGTATGTCGAGTTGAAGAGAAGAATTTGCATGTAATGTTTTTGACAGTTGATGCACATGGTCCGTCATCGGCTTATCTCCAAGAGTGTTCAACATGCCATGTCGTGTGTGAATATAGGTCGTCTGACTCGCGCTCAGAACCCGACACCTGACATTCACTCTTCTTTTCCAACGAAAATAAAGTATGAATTTAAATCCAGTCGGGACAACATTGTAACAGATCATAGGGATAAGAGAGCGATAAGGACAAGAAAGCTGGCTATGAGCTAATAAGCATGAACAACAAAAGATAGGTGAATTGAGTTGCGCTCTCAAGAACAGTCTCCCTTGGTCTATCCAACACTTTTCCGTTCTTCAAATACCCCTTTAGAACCTGTCTGTGAAGTCGTTGAGTTGTTCCCTAACAATTCTTTTGATACTAAAATCCGTCTTGCCAACGCTGACAAGTTGGCGTCTGCGACCACAACCTCTGGTGACACTTCCACGCCAAATACCTGTTTGACTGCTGCACATATGCGCTTTGCCTGTCGTTCATTCCAGAAATTGAAATCGTCTGGGTTTTGAATTTCTTGACCGGAATCAGCGTCGACGATTGCTGGCTCTGATGGTATACTCTGAGAATCTGAAATGACGTCTAGGTCATCATCATCATCAGGGCTGGGAGGGTTCTTGACGTAGGTGTAGTCAGATGAAGAAACAGAATGTGACATGGGGTGGGATGTGGGCTTGCAAGAGGCGGGAATTAAAGAAGGGTCGGAATCGAGACAGAGAGGAACGATCTTCATCAACGATTTGCGGATGGAGGGGAAGTTGATCTCAGTTGGGCGATCGACTGCAGCCCGAACGTGTTAGCATTCTGATATCAGTCCCCAACAGCAATGACTAACCATAAATTTCAAGTGGCCCATCCATACTCATCACGTTATATTTGCCATCATGGTGATAACGAACCTGTACCAGGGTCAGCCAGCTGAGTAGAATCGTAAAACGAACACTCTAACCTCATAACGACCCGCGAGCCATGGGAGAGTGTTGCCTTTGAATGTGATTGTGCCCTTCTCAGCATCCAGAGGGGGCATCCGTATCAGACCCACTGGGACATCGCCATCCCATTCCTCGTCATGAACAGGAAGCCACATGCCCATGGACGAGGTCTTTGTAACTTGCTTAGATTTATTGGCTCCGACCTTTGTCAAAGAGTTAACTCTATTGCAATCAGCCGATGTAACATGAAACCAACTTACCCTGTAGATACCAATCCAATCTTTTCTAGAGTGCTTGTAGGGTGCCTGCCATTTAATTGTAATCGGTTCGCCCAGATGGAATGCCAGTTTATTGGTAGATTTGCTGGGAACAACCGAAACGCGATACTTGGTTGTGTCATATGAAGATAGGTCGTGAGCAACACGACTGAGATGAAGGATATGCGAATCAGTGATTGTATAAACGATCGCAATGTTCGACATACGTGATAACTAGCTTCTCTCTGGACTGCTGAAGCAGAATCTTTGTTTCCTGAACAACCTCTGAAATCCGAGGAGCGGCTATCCAAGAACCAGAGTTAGTTGGATATGAACAAAGGGATCGGGACACCTACATCGGGCCAGGAATTCTTCTACGGCGTCAGCGGTTTCTTCGTAAACCTTGTCGAGTGTCCCCTTGACCTCCCGAGCAACACGCTTGAGCTCTGGGGCATGCTTGCCCGCACGGCTTTCCAGGATCTTTGCATTCTTGCTGGCAACGCTCTTCATGACTTTTACGAAACCAGCCTCTTTGCGAAGGCTCCCACCATATAGTTTTTGCATGTGAGGCCTAATAAGACGAAGATTAGTTGTGAAAATATTTTTTAATCATGATGTCTTACTGTTCAACACTGTTCAAGAACCACCAGTTGGCCAGATGACGGATGACAGCGAGGGCAAGGACAAGTTTACTACCACTAATAAGTGCAAGACCGAAGTAGGCTGCGCCACCCATGGCCTCTGGGTTATTCAAATACCTGTTGACAGTCATTAGAATAACGAAAATGTTCGCGTATCGAAATACACATGCCGGTAGATGCCTGTATATTCAAGGTGTTGAGGAAATTCTTCCATGAAGAAGTCCCCAAAGAACCAGCCAAAAACCCCCAGGACCTCATAAGATTCCATAGTAGCCCATATGTGTAATCCGATGAGGAGCTAGAAAGTAACTTAGACGATTCCTACGATTGAAATAAACAAAGGGAGCATACAGCACCAAGGGTGTGACGGAGAAGCTCGTTTCCGACCGTCCAATTAAATGGAAACTCGTAAGACTTCCATACAACACCAACGCAGGAGACTGAAAACATAGGTATTGGCATGGCACAAGACATTGTGAATTCCGAAAACGTACCATAGGTCATACACATGCTCAAGTTGTATATGGCCTTCCAATTCGTGAATGCCTCCATAATAGCACTCTCACCAGCATCCCCTGCATAATGATAATTCGCAAGATAGTGTCGAACTAGAAACTTGTTCTGACTCTGGGCTTTGAGAAGTAGACCAAGACCGAAGTAGTGAACTAGGCACCAAGTTGTTGCGTGAAGGAAATGGAGCACGAGCGACATTCTTTCAGAGACAGCTGGCAGAACGGCTAGGAAAGTGCCATAGAGGATGAGAAGAACCAACATAACATCGTTAGCACTGGATACCTTTTGTTAGAATGAATCTTCCGATAGGCAACAAATAAGACGAACCGAAGGATATCAACATTTCGGAAGACGATTGGGTCTCGTCGGAAGTATTTGTTCAACAAGTCGTGCTGTGAGATTGGTTTCCGCTGACAAGTGTCAGCACCACCAGAGTGCGAGCTGCTGTGCGAGGATTTGAGGGAAGTGGTAACACGGACGGGCTCCGCGTCCCCGATTGACGAAATGTTGCTGTCTATGGATAAGTTTACTTGGTGCCGGTTGACTTTACCCTTCTTGAAGACGTCCTTCTTGACCTTGCCGTTAGATGTGCCGTGCTCTTCAACCTCGTATTCGCATTCCGTTTCGAACTCGGTTTCGGTGGCGGTTTCACCCTCAGTCACAGCTGGAGTTGATAGAAGATCCGCAGATGTTTTCGGAACATTACCATTTTCGGTAATGGCGCTGGGGATGCTTCCATTGGGGAAAATAGGGGTGCGCTTAGCGATTGTCTTGCGTTGGCCGTATAGCCGTTCGATATCTATCGCGATAAGATATCAGGCCACGCGATTGGAAATTCAACGTAAAATAAATACGTACGAGGGTTTTCGAAAAGAACCAAAAAGGCAAATTGCGCAGCATGGGCGATGAGACTGACAAACAGAACTGCGTAGCTTCCAGAGATAAGGGAGAGGCCATAATAACCGGCATAACCTACGACAATGGGTCAGATACTTTTATAGTTAACAATGAAGGGACTTGCCAACTGAATACATGGGGTGCGGAGCTAATTCGAATACACCATCGAATACCAAGGCGCCGCGTTGGAAAAAACAATCACCCCAGTACCAACCGTAATCTTTCACAACGTTGTGCGCCTCCGTTTTTACCCAGAGATTAAACGCAATGAGGACGATACCTCCTAACCATCTGATGGAACCACGTAAAATAACGACTGGCATTTTTACAAAGAACCTTACCTCATAACGTGGATTGTTACCGAAAGGTCTTCAGGGACACGGAAACACGAGAATGCGAACATACAATAGGACAGGAAATCGCTGAAGGATGGCATAAGCACAAGCTTCAAGATTCGAGAGACAGCACCTACTTGACGAGAATTACATCTACCAATTGGCGAAACAGAAGCCATGTATTGTATTCCAAGGGAAGGTCCTAGGGGGACATTATCATGAGCAAGGTGGATTACACGGATGCATAGATACATACGTCGAAAGAATAATCTTTGCCCATTTTATCTGCGAGCTGTTTGCGAATCCAATTCCTGACTTCAGGACGCTGTTCGGCATCGAGCCAACCATTCTTTTGCACAAGCCTGACAATCCATTTTTTCTTACTCTGTTTTGTCAAAACCCATCCAAGACCAGCATCATAAGCAGCACGCCAGAATGCAAAGTAGAGGAAGAAGAAAACTTGGGAAGCTCTGCGCGACAACCAAAAGAACAAGAGAATTTGCGAGCCCAATAAGCAGAGGTTAAGCAAGTCTAAGTGACTTTTTGGGTATTTGGGATTGAGTATAGTTGTTACGACGTCATGCGTTGTGGGAACACGAAAGACTGGCAAGAATGGAGACGAGGTTGAGATTTAATAACTGCAAAGTCCTATAAATACCGCACCTTCTCCTCCAGGCGTTTTGCCCCACACGACTTCCTCTTTCGCGCTATCATTCGGCTCGGTAGAGGTGAGGTCGCTTGAGGGAGAATTTTTTAAAACATTCTCAATGGTAGATGCGGTTGCGGCCTTTCGCTGGCGCAAGGACGCTTCTGGAGCTGGCATACTCACCTTCAGAGATGAAAGTATGTACTCGTGGCGAAGTTAACAGTAGAAATGGGCACGCAATTGTCAGGATATTATTCCTATGGCTGAAATCACGTGATCTCTCATTCCCACAATCTGTTCTGCCCCGTTTTTCGGTCCGACATCCGAGTCTCACAAAGGTAGCATTCTTCCAACTTGAAAATATCCAATCAAATAGAATGTGCTGGCACCAATTTGTTCTAGAGTTGAGACTATAAAGTATACAAGCTCTGTCGTTATATTTAGAAAGTCGAGGGTTAGGAGAGATTGAATTATTCCAACTCTCTCTCCCTTACATGGGTTCAAGTGACTGACAAAGATTCATTCACAATTAAATAAAATGTTTTATATAACAATCACCCATGTCCGTGTAATTACAATTACATTCAAAGTGCGAAAGGAGAGAAGTCGTAAGAGCAGAATATACAAACGTTATCATAATCAATTGACGCCCAAACTATCTCGGGGCTCACGATCGTGGACGGCCTCCTTAATATGCCCTGAATCGTCCATGCGGAGACTAGAAATTTGTGTCAGTAAGACTACCGCGAAATAGGTTGCATAGACGAACAGGGTCTCGTCAGCTAGCTCGGTGTGGTTCTTGACACGCAGGTGTATCATTGGAAGGGCGAAGATCAAGCCAGCGACCAGCAATGTCCATGTCGAAAGGAACATGTTCATGAATCTAGAGACAATCAGAGACGTGCAGAATGAACAAAAGATATAACAGCTTACGGGGTCTTAACACCGTCGGCCCTCCAAGAACCTGCTCCACCAGCTGATTGAATAGATTTGTCTGGGTTTGCATCAATGTTAGGACGTCCGCCTTTCAACAGAGCATAACCGGTACTCACAAAAGCCAGCAAAGTGAGCAAGCTTCGATGGGTCGTTCGACATGGCTCCCATAATCCAATATGACATCGTTTGCCACATGGCATCAAGGAGTCCACAGAATATGTAGACCATAATACGTCCAGCATAACCTTTGTCAAAGATGTCCATCTTTTCTGTACCTTCAGGAAACGAGGCCCGGGTGTATTGTCTGATAGCAAGGTCTCGATTCAAATCATTGTCGACGAGGACAACGTAGAATTACTCACCTTTGATAGAAAAAGGCCCAGATGTGTACGACAAATACCATCACGAACAGGACTACCCATCCAGAAAAGGCACGACCGCGGCGAGAAATAGAAGACCGGTCCAGTAGCATCCCGATTGCAATGGAGCCAATCATCTGAGAAAGCCAGTAGACTAGATTGTTCAGAGAACGTGCTCGAATGTTGAAAATGGCATCGTTGAATTCATTGAATTCTGGATTATAGATATAGTGAGTGTTGGCATATGATTCGACAAGTCGACTCACGCCAGGCATAGAACCAGTTCGACGCGAAAAACATGGGGAAAAGCAAGACTATCATAGGATCAGTCCTCAGCGTAACCCAAAGGCCATAGAGTTCAATTTTCCAAGAGGGGTGTCGGACCGTTGCGACGCGTGTACCATCAGTTCGAATGATATTTTCAGGCGCAACCATGATCATGGGAATGCACACTCCGATAAGTGTTAGAATCAGGAATCCAATCTATACATGGCTCATATCAGCCTGGTGAACACTAGTAGTCAAAGATTTGCTCACATATGTTCCATTCGAAACTAATGCAAGCTTATTGTCAATCATTACCGTAAAATTTCGAATGGATCTTGCGCTCACCAGAGTTAGACGTAGATTTGAAGTTCTGTCCAAGAGATACGGCAGCGCCGACAACGGCGCCAAGATTGAATATACACCAGAACAGACCAATAAACTTTCCTTTCTGAGCCTCCGTTGGGTATGCAAGCATCATAGAGCCTTGAGCTGTCCAAAGGAGACCGGCACAGGCACCAAGAATAGCACCCGCGGTTAGTAAGAAAGCGCCCGCGTGAGGATGAATGTTCAAGGCCCTGAAAGAAAATTTTAGCGTAGCTAGAACCTGATCTGAGATATATACTGCTTACAAGTATCCCGCAACATAAAGGGAGTACCCAGTCGTTCCCAAAAGAAGGGTGAATTTTGAGCCGAGGCGGTTGTTGATTGACCTTCATCACCTGTTAGCGCCAGGTTTCTCACGGCGGACTTTCTTGTGCTCACCCAGCAAAAAAGGCAAAGAACGCGAATGTTCCGTATAAAATGGCGTTTGCATTAGCACTGACTGTAGCGTCAACCTGACCTCCTCCACCGAGTCCGTTCAGAGCGTTGAATAGACCTATGAATAGCTTGAGTATCAAGCTCGTCTCAAAGGACATTGCGAAATTACGAACCAGGACCCATAAAGCAAACCAATCCCAGCATGCATGTCTGTGTTACGGGATGAGAGTATATCCCTCTCAAACCCTTTGGGCGTTCGTATACTTGTACTCCAGTACCAGATCCACTGATGCTGGTACCGGTTTGGGAACTCTTTTCCGGATCCATTTGCCCTGCGATTCAGCACTTAGTGCCAGAGAGTAGGGTTCAAAGGGTCTGAGCTGGGGGGAACAAGGGGGGGCAAGGGGGGAGAGAGTAGAGTACGACTCAATCCATTTGGGTAGGTGATTTGGCTCCACTTTATAGTTCTGAACGAAAATACCCATTAAAGGATTCCATCCATATCGCACACATTAGCGATAAATGATGGGGTGAAGACTATTTATATCGTGCCTTCGCTCAGGTGATGCCATATAATAACCCTTCTCTGGCGGTATTTACACTCGCCAACTCAAATTTCAACTTCCTAGATCGCTTCGATTTTTTAATTCAAACAATCTGGGGGCCACGAACTCTCACACACAAGAACATGTGCATGATAATCAGCCGATGAATTCAAGTATGCGCACTAACAGAATACAATCCCAGTCGTATATAAAATACTAAGCATCGATGAGACCAAGCAGCCGCTCCATACCCGCCCATCTCGTCAACCGACTTCCGATGAATTGTGAAAGATAAGCAATGCAAGTGCACATGCTGTTCGTGCTTAGGGTGCGAATTCGAACCCCCTCTGACGGTCATTTTTAGCCCACTGAGCTGTTCGCTGACTGTAAATGCCGTCCGAGCTTAGATAGCTATCAAGACAGCAACTCAGCAAGCAAACATCGAAGTATTAATAGCTGCGGCAAGTTTCAATAAAATATTTTGATTTGTGAGAAAAGGTCGCTTGCATCGCAACAAAACCTGAGCTAGTTTTTGTGTGGATCCTTTCCAAGGAAGCGGCAATATTTTTCCAGATTCTCCGATGCCACGGAACGCCATTTTGTCTACTTACCATTCAGATATCATTGCATCTGCTCTTACCGTCTTATCCTCCAAAGGAGTATGATCTTGTGGATCATGAAAAATAATGTCTGGCATTACCCTAACAAGGTATGATATATGATGGTCCGAGGGAAAGGGTTTCCATAGGGGCTTAAAGTAAAGGCATTGAATCGTGATGAATGATAACTCGAACCACGTCGCAGCTATTTTAATAGATCTCACAACGGGCAACGTGTATGGTTGTATCTGAGATCCTGGTCTGGAAGTACACCAGAAAACAAGATGCAGATATACGGAGAGTTTTCGTTGTTCAAATTACCAAGCTGAAGGTGCATCCATATAGTGCATATGGAAACTGTCGGACATTGAGAACTCAGCGCTTGATTGTGGAATCTTCCGGTGACGTCATGAGCTGCTGCACGACAATTCCGTTACTCTCAATGATGATGGGAATTTACGGTGACAATACATAGCTGTGTATAAGAATAACATACAAGTAATATGAATGAAGAGAGCAATGCGTTCGTCGTGATCATGATGCTACATAATACTAGACATGAAACCAAGACACAGAATGGGAAATCACTCGTCAAGACCAGATGAGAGGAATAACTATCTTTAAGCATAAGAGATCTAAGCTGAAACATCTAGTATGAATGTAGCCCACGTTTCGGAGTGGGCACTTGATTGATTTGGGTCCACATATACAAGAACTTCTTCACAATTTGCTTCAAGTGGTTCACCAATCTCCATCACCGTTGTCCCAGCCGCCTTTATCTCGAACACCCGAGCTTCCCAGCTTCGTCTTCGTCCTTGACTTGCGGCCTCCGAGCTCTTTGTACATCTCGCGCATTTCTACCTTGCTTGGCTTTGAAGCAGCCTGCGCTTCTATCTTCCATTGCTCCTCCTTGAGCTCTCGTGGGGTTATGTAGCCCGATTGTGGTGAAGCATATCCTGAGCGAGAAAAAGATGTGGCAGTAGGGGAGTGATCCCGCTCCTTTGCGGTTTTTAAATAAACCTGGCGCTAGAATCGGGAAAATGTTCTGGCATCAGTCCGGTGACAACCACTATTCATAGTAAGTATACATACCCAATTTTGCTTCGATTCCCGTTTAGTCCACTTGCCAGGTGGTAAGCTATCGTCGTGAAAGTTCTCCTTTCTATAACGTTGGAACCAAACTGATGGTGTCAGAGCAAAGTATCGAGTCAGAATTGCAACTGGGAACAAAGGCGGTGTCAGCAAAGACGTACCATAGTTGATTGTCTGACTTCTCGCCCATTTTTTAGAAACCAGTGAACATTTAGCTAGATCCTTGATAGATAGTCGTGAAAATATGCGTTGTGATAGCTCGGTCGGAAATGCTTTCAGGGGATCTGTCCGACTCGAAGATATAATGAGTGGGCCCTTGATGGGTCTTGATGAAGCTCCCCTGACTGGCGATGAAGCCCTTGTGCGGGCTGGGGTACCAGGGAGAGAGACCTGAGAGAATGCGCCACAGTCAAAATCATCGAATTATATATCTTCTGTGAAATGTGACGTACGACGTTGATAAGATCGTCAGAGTCAGAATCATCTTTGGTTGCCTTATCTTCATTAGAATGACGGCGCTTGGGTGAGAGTCGAGCATCCCTGAGACGATTCTCGATGTCTTCGGTGTTCGACTTGAGTACACCCTGTAGTAGACTCATGATTGTTGTAGCTCGTTGATGAAAACGAGGGTTGTGGTGAGGGTTCAAGTTTAAGCAGGTTGGTCATATAAATATGGGGAAACAGGGCAAGGGGTGAATGAATTTCTAATCACATGACATCATCGCACACTCATATACATAGTAGCCTTTGATTTTAGAGTGTAAATCTGAAAAACTGAAGACTAATAATGATAACAACAGTGTAATAATAATAATAAACTCGAGTCAAACAGTGGTGAACAAATCCCAAACACCTTTGGCATATGAAACGATCTCATTCGCACCCAACTTACTATCACCGAATATCCGATCCACAAAGGTAATAGGCACTTCGCCGACGGTGTACCCTAAAGCACGCGCGCGAACCATCATCTCCATCTGAAAGACGTAACCTTTCGAGACAGTCTCTGTGATAATATGCCGCAATACAGGTAGCCGATATAATCTTGTACGGGCCAAACGGATTAGAAGGAGTAAATTAGCCATGAGAAGGCATGCTTACCTGAAGCTTCCTGTTAGGTCACTAACTCCAGGGTTCAAAATAGTATCGGCGAGGTAGTTGGCACCTCGGGATACGAGCTTCCTCTTGAAGTCCCAGCCATGCACGCCTCCTGGCTGCGCGTCCGTGGCATATGGAGTGGATGTTGAGCGGTAACGTGTTCCAGTTACGATGTCTAAATTATGTGCTTTTTGTAAACTAAGTTAAGGGAGAAACGTAAACGGAAGAAAGTCAACGATACGGGAGGAAGTTACTCACCGAATGAATTGGGGAATAAATTTGGGCTATGGAATGCGTCAGACAGGCAGGCAAAAAATGAGGATAGAAGCATACGTGGTGTGAAAAGTCGGCATCCATAATGATAACAAAGTCGCCAGAAACGAAGTTTAATCCATGGATGTAGGCGGTTCTGCGGGTCGTTGGTCAACAGGGAATGACTATAAACAACTAGGACACATACCCCAAACCAAGCTTTCCAGCACGGGGTTTCAGTAACTAAATAAGAGTGAGCAAAGAAGCTCTAAAAGAGTGAATTCAAATGGCGCACAATCTTGTCTTCGCCATACACCTTAGCTAGCTGCTTAGCGATTTCTTGCGTACCGTCAGGACTATTATCATCAACGACAATGATTTCCCATGTAAGATTACTGGTAGAATTTAAATTAGTTTTTTTTCTAGCAAAGGCATAACGACTACACGTACTTCTCCTTGAAAGTCTTGGCCAGCAAGTATACAATGACGGGTAGATTCTTCCTCTCGTTGTAGGTGGGGAGGATTACACTGTACTTGTGGGTATCTGAAGAATTAAAGGAGCCCTGCATGTTTCGCGACGCGTTGCTTTCGAATGGGTTCATACAATGGAATTCAGATGACTTGCATCTAACGACCCAAAGGAGCGTGGAGGTTGGTTGTAATTAAGGGAACTTGTTAGTGTGACGTGGTCCAAATGTGTCCACGACAACTCACACGCTTGGCTCACATCAAGACTTAATGCCGTCGTCTCCACCACCAACATCCACCACATCTCTCTCTGAATCACCTACTTCGTCTTCATCTTCATTACCAGCAAGCAAGATTAATGATATAAATAACGCTACAGCTCTTTCTCGCATCAGCGCGTTGCTTCGTCAAATTTTGCGTATAACCACCACTGATGGGCGCATTTTTATCGGCACATTTGCTGGCACTGATAAGCCTCTCAACATCATCCTTGTAAACACGGATGAATACAGAATCGGTCAGCAGGGAGACGGGAGATATGTCGGGCAGGTCATGTTCCCATGGAAGGTGATCACGAAGGTTGAAGCACACACAAAAAAGCAATCGAGGGCCGAATCATACCACGACTATGATTATGATATGTACTCATAGCCAGGTAAGAGCTCGATGTCTTTATATCCTCAACATTCTTATCAGGGTCTCTACAAATGGTAGGTTTAGATGCTAATTCCCAAATGCATTGCGATAACATCTGCCCAATTGATATCATGCACCGCTTACATCGCCGAATGCACGAAATCTGGCACCTTGGTCAAATTCACTACGTTCTTTGCTCTATACAAAGCTTTATGATCAGAGATGACACTTGCTGCATTTGTTGTACTGTATTTCTGTAATACTTAAAACCGTATTTCTCCTCGATTTCGACTCTCCAGACCGCTTTAGGAAAGAATTTCCTCAAATAGCAACAGCTTAGTTCGGCACCGCGATTCGCCCTGAATTTCATGGTCGTCAGTCTGACTGACAAACTTAAATTGTAACCACCACCACCACCACAATAGCTAGCCAGAGCTACTATGTCTACGAGACCCATTATATCTTATGAAGATATAACTCTTCCTTATGATGCACCACCTGAACCCTCTCTTGGTCTACCAGATTCCTTCACAGGTACAGCGTCAGCAATGAACGCGAATGCAACAGGTCCTCCACCTAGTAAGAAGCGCAAGAAGAATAAAAACAAGCAACGAAATACCCCCTCTTCTCAAAAAGCTGCCAACAACGCGCGTATTTCGCAGCCTCAGTCATTTGTAGGACCGACTGTAGGTGATGTGTCCATGACCGAGTCATACGACGCGACCGGTGAACTATATGAGGACGAGGAAGGCTGGGACCAAAACGAAGAAGGAGAAAGCCGTCAACTAACTCATGATGAAATATGGGACGATTCCGCGCTCGTCGATGCATGGGATGCTGCCATGGAGGAGTACGAGATGTTTCATGGTCCTGGAAAGGATTGGAAGAACGAACCTATTAAAAAATCCCCTCTGTAAGTACACTTGGGCCTGCATTCGATGTCACTGAAGTTTCCCTTTTCGCTACAGATGGTATAACACCCCACCAAAACCCAGCACCGACAAGTCCAAAGCCGCCGATGTAGAGGCCGTTGAAACAGAAATCGCTAAGGACGAAGCGGATTCTCAACCATTGAACTTTGATACATTTGTCCCTACCCACGATCCAACGCTTGAAATACCTACGATTTCTACACAACAAGTTTCCGGAGGTGGGATGTCAGAAAATTATTTGCCTGATTCTGCTTCGGGCCCAATGGTTTCCCAGGATGAGGCCTTCCAAAAAGCGTTGAACGCGATGTATTGGGGAGGATATTGGACAGCCATGTATCACGTCCGTGTTTCGCAGTCATTTTTCTTGACGACCATCTCATATTTACTTCATTTCTTTGAATTTAGGCACAAAGCTATTATACGAACACTGGTGCCACAAAACGAAAAAGCGAAGATGACATACGATCGGGTGAAAGGGGGGACGTAGATGGGGTCGAGGATAAGGAGGAAGATGATGCCCTTGAGGGCGAAGAAGATGAAACGGACGAGTTTGTTGATACTCAGAGGTAATTTAACACCCTCCCCGAGATTGTTGTTAGTCTGTGACACCACAAGGCCATGACATACTCCCCACCCATGAACGAATCTGTACGTTTGCTTTCCAATAAAATACTCTCAACACCTGATCTAATCTATGTTCGTCCCCCGTTTGACCAAGTAGCTTCCTTGATTCTGGTCATTTCTCCACACTCAATATGAACACGCTTCATGGGCATGGGGTTTGGTAAATGCAACGTGTTCCACAGCTGGAAATGAATTCACTGCCATCATACTGGCCCCTAAGGTCTAAAACACTCATCGTGGGACGAACAATTAAGGACTCCACCCCGCATCCAGAGTGGTTGTCACCCTCCTTTTGCCCTCTTCCAGCAAATGTCAAAGGACGCTTGCTTGGTTTTTACACCTAAGTTGGTTCACAGTCAACCTCGCTATTCCTGCTGGATTTATTAGTTTAAACGCATCCAATACATCCTCGCATGCATAACACGAGTCATCATTATTCCCAGTATCAAGGTGCCGATCAACGTCCAGTTTGCCCTAGGGTTTAAATAATGATTTACCCTGCAGATCCAGTGTATCCACATGAAGACAACTTCTATGGTGCTCACACTCAGCAGAGTCATGCAGGGTACCGAAACCCACAATCTACCTGGGGAACAAGGTACGCAGGCCACCACGAGGACCACCAAAACACGCAGCATTACGCAGAGACTGCAAACCCAGTATGGGATGACTTGGAGGACGATGGAGAAGCCCTCCTCCGTCCACCTCCCCCGAAACACATGCAACAGTCGCAGAGCAATCGCTTAACATCATTGTCTACCATAACGGAGACGTCATTCGCTCAACAGTCTGTGGCAAGTCCTCAAGCATCTTTGGCTGAAGCCGTCACAGTGCCTCACCAAGGAAGAGGAGTGTGGGAGGCCTACGAAGATTCGCCCACATTGAACCCTCGCCGCGGCTGGGATGATGCCCCTCAAGAGTGGCGAAATCAGATTTCTCCTGGCCGCATACGGAACAGCGCTTCAGCTGAATCACCACCCCCAAGATCAGCAGATCACCCTCCTGGGAGTCCAGCGAGAGATAACGATAGTCAGGTTACCCCGCCCTCAACCTCATCTCGTACTGTCTCACAAAGCACGTCTCCGCCAAGTACCCCGCCTCAATCGAAAGGATACACTGGCCCGAAGCCATTTCTTCCACATAGTACATGTCGTCCACCCGCGAGAATACCATCTGACCCAAGTTGGATTATGACTGGCGGAAACGCCTGGGCACAGGGCTTGAGGGACAAGTTTGCACTTCCAAAAGCTTTGAGCCCTGGTGCTGGGTCATGGGGAGATGAGTACTACCGACGAGAGCAACAACAGCAAGTGAACCAGGCCCCGAACCCTTTCTCTTATTCTATACCTCCTGCTCCTGCAGCACACCCTCGTCCGGCACCTGCAGCGTCCTCCCCGAAACCCCAATCTCACTCACCGTATTCCAATCCAGCGCACTCTCGGGCATACCAATCCTATTCGAGCTTGCCTCGACCTAATGTATACCCTATGCCACCAATACCTTCGCATTCAACACATCCAATGGCGATATGGCTGCCAAAAGGTGCGAAAAGTGTCCCAGACCAAATTCATAAGCACGATTCCCATCCAAGCGCCCAGCAAAGGGGAGTTGTGCCAGACAACGACTACGATGATGACGATGACATGTACGTTTCAGCTTCAGACGGTCACAAATCCGACGGTGCTCACAACGAGGACGATGTTACTTTTGTTGATGAATGGGACCGAGTGCATAGCATATCACCCCATCCTCAAGTACAGGAAACTGTACTTGCTACTCCATACCAACAGGGACCACAACAGCACCATCTGAACCAACAACGGACACCACCATTCCCACAACAGGAGAGCGCGTGGAACAGAAGCCAAACAGGTCGGGATGTATGGACAAACAACCACCTTGGTCATGCGACGTCAGGGAGCCAGACAGGCAGGGACTCTCTAGGAAATAATAATTACAATGAAAGCTACACCTCGAGATGGCAGCAGCGCCAGGCAAGTGATAGTCATCCTATCCCTGTTTGGCGGGCAGCAAGTGGAACAGGAATTCCACAAGACGGGCCTGTTGTCATCGCTCCTTCAGAAACTACATGGGTTCCCCCAGAAACATCCTGGGATCCTGGGGACGATAGCATCGCCCCTTGGCAACGTCGTGCACCTTCGAATAACCTAACGCATCTTGGGCCTTTGCAGGACTTGAGGACCCGTCATCGACCCAACGCGACGGTTATCCAGGACCCACCCGACATCCCTGTCCAAAAATCCAAAAAGAAATGGTGGAAGATATTTTCAAAGAAGCGATAAATCATGTTCACCTATCACTCTTATGTATTTTGCATGCTACATTCACATTATCATCTCATTTCACTGCACTGACTGCTTTGAATTTTGTGAAGTACAACTCACACAGTAAAAAAAGTCGAGCATTCGGGGAAGGTCATTTACAGAATACATGAAACTAAGGAGTATATGAAATAGAGAAGGAAATCATATCACGATACACATAAAGGCGAGTTAGAGCGCAATTTCGACGTCCAACCTTGCCAGATAAGAATACACATCCGGCGACATGCGGTACTTGAGAATACCAGCGAAGACCATCAGAGAACGTGACTTTTTACGAATATTGGCCAATGTCTGAAAAACAAAATGTCAGAAGACGAGCAATATAAAAACATACTGATATGTAAGACGCACAACTTGTTTCGTAGCATCGGCTACCATTGAGGCCTTCACACGTTGATGAACACCAGCAAGAGCGTCCATCGTGAGGGTAAGGTATGTTTGTAGATTCTTCTGAACAGATTCGTGCATTTCCCTAAACTCTTCAGCCCGCCTTGTGGTTTTTGCGACATCGCCCGCAAGCGGTATGAGATCGGTGCTCTCCATTATCTAAAAGGGGAATCAGTCAACTGAAGATGCCCCGAGCATGAATTAATACATACCTCCAAAGCAGACTCAAATCGTCCAGCGTTCTTTGCTTCGATTGCCTCCCTGATTCGCAGCAGTCTGACAACGGCGTCACGGTCCTTGCCCACTGCCCTGTTGGCACGTTCGTAATGTCTCAAAATATCGGCTGCTGTGCGTTCAATGTTTCGAGCCTTCTCGTCCAGGCTGGGTTGGGCAATGGTGTTGCCCAATGCTTGGGCGAGACAAGCTACCACAGTGTTGTAATCCTCGGCAAGGTTGTACAATTTGATTGCCTCAGCAATCCTATCATTTTCTTCTGAACTCCGTGCAGCGCGTATGAGGATGTTGGTGTGATACTGCTCCACATCGGTAAGCCTGAGAAGTGACAGATTTTGTTCAATGACACCAGCCTGATGATCCGTTCAGAAAAAAGCAACTCCTGTATTTCCAGATGTTACTCACAAATCGAACGCCGTCAGGACGGATGCCACCAACTAGCTCCTCCCATGCAGGTCCGCTATTCGCTAGAACGATGATTCTCCTAGTGAGTTCCCAAGCTAGGTCAGTCTGTTCCTTCGCTATGGGAGCCAGTTGGGCCAATGCGGCTAAAGGAACACAATAAACGTATTGCAAGGCTTCTTTGGCATCCATCTTCACGAATTGACGAACATATCTCCAAATGAGAGTGGATAGACTGAGTGCAGGAGGGCCTGAAGGTGGAAGGGAAACTGATGGAAAATGAGGGTGAGGAACCATTGAAGGCTGCTGTGACTGATTACTTACGAGGCGTCATGTCAGAGGTCTCAGCACGCGAGGGAACTCTGAGCAGGCCATGGTATGCCAATGCGATGGCGAGATGAACCGCTTCGATTTCCGTTTCTTGGTGTTCCCATAACGCAGCGACAGCCTATATACAGGTTGAACATGAATGAGATTGAAGGACGTGAAGGATACACACCCGTTCGAATTGTCCACACATGAGCAAAACACCAGCCCAGACACCCTTCCTTGAACTAGGTTGGTTGGGTGGTCCGTCGAAATGCCTTTCGCCGTAGCCCAGTAGCACTTCAGTTAGAGCTCGAAGACCACCATCTTCTTCTTCATCGACCTGAACAATAGTTGTGGTATTCAACAACCGCGATAAACAGAAATCACGAACACTTACCATGGCGAATTGGAACCAGAGCCAGTCCTCGGTTGTGGTTGTCACTTGCGGTACACTCCGCCTTGCTGGCTCTAGCTTGCCCATAAGCTTATATAGCGCCAGTTTGAAAGGATCTGCAGTGGAAGAGTGAAGCATATGAGCATTGTAGATGGCTTGAAGATGGTCGCGATGCGATTTGGGGAGTCTGCACAGGTCCCATCAGCATAAGCAGTTGCGGGACAATGTGTATGAAATGATACAGACTTGCGGTCTGGTGACTCAACCCAGGTCTTGAAGTGGTTGACGAAACTAGCTTCGCGATTCTCAATTGCTTGTTGGAATTGGAGGGCCTCTGCCAGCGCCTCCCGCAAATGACCTGTGCGTATCAGATAAAAGAGCTTGGCCCACAGTGGTTGTCCTGCTACAAGCTATAAAACCGGGCTTTAGTATAAAATCAAAGCACAAAACAACGCAATGCCAACCTCAATCCTGTCCTCCCATTCACCATTGCGATAATACCTTACAAGAAGGAAAGCGCGAACCCTATTAGCAATACTTGGGTCTCCACCGAGCCGAGCCTCGATGGGGCGTGCCTGAATAGTACGCTCCAATATGTCCCAATATTGCTCCTCCAACGCTTCCCTTGCTCCCTTGGCAATTTGTTTTCTTAGAGCAATGGCCTCACGACCGTCTGAATCACCGAGATATGCTCGTGCATGCTTGCTTTGGAAAGACGAAGCGTTGAGAATATGAGCGCCAGCATGTTCGACGGGTGGTAAAGCAGGGGGTTCCCCTGTTATTTTCGCAAGAATGTGGAAGTTTTGGGTCATTTGCATTGCCCTTGACTAAAAGCATAGGTTGGTAAACGCAGCCAAGAGACGAAATAGATACACATACATCCGATGCTGCTGCCAATGATGCATCAATGAGAGCATGAATAATGGGATACGATGTCTCTCGTAGTCTCGCTGCATTGAAATCTGTGATGACTCTGTCGTATGCCATCATTTTGCCTTGCATTTGTAGGGAGAGACTTGGGCCACCAGACGGCTGAAGACAGGGAATTAATTTGAGAATGCAAAAGTGGTTTGGGTGAACTAATAACTTACTGCCATGGTGCTTTTACCCAGAGTGCTACTCCTCATATCACCGAAAGAGCGCTCTGTGTTTCCAATACGTCCACCAAGCTCCTCAAATACGCGTTTCTTCTTAGCTTCCCAGTCTCTCTGACTTCTCTCCTCTAGAACACGATAGAAGTCGTCTTGAGTCTCTTTCCGACCTTCCTCAATTGTGGAGATGAGATTTTGCTCATGAGCTATCCTTAGGTACCCAGGTACGTCAGTGTCTTGGAGTGGTTGAAGCGGTGTAAAAGTGGCAGCAGTGTTTAGATGAGCGATCGAGTTGGACAAGGCAGATGCATCAACATGCCCTTGTGCAAGCAAATAGTTTCTAGAATTGAGATGCGAATTCAACGAAGTGGCTTAATAATAAATGTTTGGGTTTACATACGCGCGGTCTGCATCTCCAGATGTACCTGGCTGACGAGAGACCATACGCCGTGAAAGGGCCTCAATCTGCTCAAGAGTGAGCTTCACAGCAGGTAAATCAGGTCTCGAAAGATGTGAAGTCAAATTTTTTGACGAGGTGAGTAATGATGTGAGGTCGGCCATGATTATTTATCGTGATTGAAGGTCAAACGAGAGAGGATTTGAGAAATAATCACGGTAAGCTTGTTAAAGACCGTGAACAAAGACGACCACCGTGTTCAAGAAACGCGCTCTTATGTTTGGCATTGTCTTTAAGAACAAACAATTCAACCAATAACTGCCTTGTTATCAACAACAACTGTTAGAAATTAGTGCTTTTTATATAAATAATAAAAGTTTTAGTATGTCTGTTGACTTTATCAAAGCAACTCTTTGTTGTCTTTCTTCGAGTGAGGCTCTGTGAGGCTGCAAGATGTTATGTATGGGAGATAGGGGGTATGTTGCTATATATGGGAGCTATGATTACTGATCTTATCCATAATCTGGGGAACTAAAAACCTGATTCTTCCTTTCCTTTATCCTGTCGATTATGGCTTCTACACTTGTAGATACAGCAACCCAGTCCAACTACCTTGAAATTTCTACTGACCATGTCACCTTCGATTGGAAAGTCGACTTTGAAAGGAAGACAATTGGAGGTTCAGCCGAGCATCTGCTTAAGGTCAAAAAGCAGGGCGTAGACAAAGTTGTGTACGTACTTGTCATAATATTCGGAGTTATACAGCTTATACTGTTCGTAAAACTCCGCTAGCTTCGACACCGGAGACTTGAACATTTCATCGGTGCTTGTGAACGCAGAGTCGGTCAAGGTTTGGACTTCATCAACGACCCACCCGACATGACATGCTTCAACTCATAATATCTAACCCAAAGTTCGAACTGAAACCAAAGGACCCAGTTCTGGGTTCTGCGCTACACGTACCTTTGCCCGAAGGGCTGGAATCCGGCTCCTCCGTCAATGTTCGCGTCGAGTATCGAACGACTGAAGGTGCAACGGCCCTCCAATGGCTCACGAAAGAGTGAGCCGATTGTCCCTATCCATATCTCTTGAAATTGACAATCTCGTCATAGACAAACCCAGGGTAAACGATTCCCTTACTTGTTCAGTCAATGTCAACCTATCTACGCAAGGTCCATGGCACCTTTACAAGGCATGTTCCGAGTTATTAAAGTGGCCCGCCCAGTTCAACTGAGTTTATCACTTAGATACTCCCTCCAACAAGATCGTTCGTACCTTTCTGGGGCTCACATTCGTTCTACTAACTTACCCTTCTGAATAGAAATATACTGCCAAAGTAACCTCTCTTCTTCCTGTCCTTCTTTCAGCTCGTCGTGTCTCTCCGCCGTCCGATGGACCGGCTCATGGTGGAAAGGAAGTCGGAAAGGACTATGTGACGTATAATTACGATCAGGTGTGTACCTTGAAAGCTTTCACCATATTCTACTCGTTCTTATAAATATTCAGCCTGTACCTATCCCTTCTTATCTCCTCGCTATTGCCGTTGGTAATCTGGTCTACAAGACATTTTCGAAACCAGAAGGGAAGCAGTGGACCAGTGGGATTTGGGCAGAGCCCGAATTGATTGAACCTGCTTTTTGGGAGTTCAAGGAGGATACGACGCGCTTCCTTGCTGAGGAGGAGGAAATTGTAACTCCGTACAAGTTCGGCGTTTATGACTTGCTCGTCCTGCCACCCTCGTTCCCTTATGGAGGAATGGTAAGTGTCAAGCTGCCCACCTTTCCGAGTGATTAAGTGGTGAAACAATCAAGGAAAACGCCTGTATCTCGTTTTTGACCCCGAGTACGTGAAAATACCATTGGTGATGTATCTCTGCAACTCACTTGCAGTCGATTAGCCCTTTTGGCTGGCGACCGTACACTGGTCGACGTTGTGGTACACGAGTTGACCCACTCGTGGTTTGGAAATGGTGTGACGTGAGCCTGTCCAACCTCCATTTCGTGGTGTGCCAATTCTGAATCTCTGCCTGATGCATCAGGCACGCCAATCCATCGCACTTCTGGCTTAACGAAGGATGGACTACATACATCGAACGTGTTCTGCAGCAAAGACTTCACAGTCCCGCCGAGCGTGGTTTCCAGTATGTTATTGGCTCCAAGGCCCTCTACGATTCCCTCAAAGGTTATGAGAACAAGCCCAAGTACCAAAGGCTCGTGATAGAGTTTGAAGAAGGTGAAGATCCAGATGATGCATACAGCAGTATTCCATACGAAAAGGGAGCAAACTTTATCTTGTATCTTGGTGGGTGTCGTTGCTTTTTTAATCAAGGAAGCTTCATAACGCTTACAAGTTCAATTGGGTAGAGCGAACACTCGGGGTCTTGATGTATTTTTGCCATATGTCCGGGATTATGTCGACACTTTCATCGGCAAGAGCATAA
The DNA here is from genome assembly GCA_015501605.1 of Panaeolus papilionaceus. Lineage (NCBI taxonomy): Eukaryota > Fungi > Basidiomycota > Agaricomycetes > Agaricales > Panaeolus > Panaeolus papilionaceus. Next base: position 223,625 of record JADNRZ010000015.1, read on the forward strand.
CAACCCAGCAATGGAAAGATCATCTGTTCGGTTATTGGTCGAAACACCCCAAGGCAGACGAAAAGATCAAGGCGCTTAACAGCGTGGACTGGAATGTGAGTAAATCCATTTTCTACCAATGGAGAATAATCCTGATATGTGATTTGACAGGCCTGGTTCTTTGGAGAGGGCACTTCACTTCCAGTCAAGATGGAGTATGACCTTACTCTGGCAGAAGCTGCATGGGATTTGGCCGCGCGGTGGGATGCTGCACGCACATCCGATCCATCAAAGCTCCGCTTCTCCGCATCCGATCTGGATGGGTTTAACTCTAACCAAATCGTCGTATTCCTCGAGCGCCTCCAATCATTCAAACCACTTCCGGATGCTCTTCTATCTGCCTTCAAAGCAACGTACGACCACCTTGCTACAACCCCAAACGCAGAGATTAGGCTGAGGTACTATCAAGTTGCACTCGCTGATCGAAAATCTTCGTTCGCCAAGGAGGAAGGCCCAGAAGCAGTGAAGTGGGTTACGGGCGAAGATGGAACGGGTGTGATTAAAGGAAGAATGAAATTCTGCAGACCAACTCTCAAGATTGCAAACGACGTAGATGGCTTGAGCGACTATGTAAAGGAAGTATGGGGCCGCAAACGCGGAGAGTTCCACCCAATTGCAAGGAGACTTGTTGACAAGGCAAGAAGTGTTTTATGCCATGGAACTTTATCCCTTCTAACCAGTGATTTATCAGGACATCGGCTACAAAGCCTGAGCGCTGCCGGATTTCACATACATATGCGCGCACCTAGCACTGTATGCTCGTGCGCTGCGTTCTAACAAACAAGCGATGGATTTTTTCTTCTTACAACGAAAACAATGATAAGTGCTACGAGTGATCCAAAATAGCGGTGTGCCTAGCAATAAATACATAATACATAAGAACTCGACGTGGCAGGCATTAAAGGAGGAATAGTGAACATAGGTAACATAGACGAGTGTTGGGATTAAATATCATGTTTGGAACGCCAAAGACCCTATGAAGAAAGCAAGCCATAGCGCTCAATAGCCTCTGCCCAATCAAACCCGTCGCCGTTGCCGATGGGCGCCCGTTTACCTGGACGAGGCCTTTTGGGTTTCTGATTACCACCTTCGAATGTCTTGCCATATTCTTGTTGTGCAAGACCTTTGACTTCACCAAAATCGGTAGATGCTTGTGCCTTAAGGAAAGCTGCACTTTTGGCACGATGCGCGAGACAATCAGGGGCTAGATATCCTTCCATCGTGCCTTGGTATGGTTCTCCTGGCGTTGGAGGTTTCATTGGTTGGCCACTCCTGCGCAAAGAGCCACCGTTGGTTTTTGCTAAAATTTGAGTTATATCTAAGGATTCGCCAGGCGGGATTGCAACTGGTTGAGAAGGGGTGACACATGGCATGTCGACCTCTTTGCGGAGAACATGGTCGACATCAACTGCTGAGAAGAAGGCAACACCTTGAGGAAGATCGTCCATGCCGAGTTTGTATGCAAACATAGCACGTGTCCATAGGTTTGCAATTTGGAGGGCCAGAGCAGCGCGATACTTATCGCCCTCTGCAACAAGGTAACGAAGTTCATCGTGTACTGAAATGAGATATCGCGCCTTGATGTCATATTTTTCGATTAGATGGGACATGGAAACGATGAGCATGTGGAGGTAGTCAACGCCAGATGATTGGACGACCCAGTTGATGCGTGAAGGCATGTAATCAGAACCGAATCCCTCAGGCAAATATTCCTTGGACAGTGCGTAGGTGACACTACACCCAAGAGCGGGCGTCTGAGGTTTGTTCGATACAGCAATTTCCTCTAGTTTGTTGAAAAGATAACTTTCTGTCCCTCCAAACCAGAACTTGCGTTCGAAGACGTCGGTCCGGTGAGTGTTCTTTCCCTTCGTGGATGCGTATAAATTTTCTGCAAGTTTCTGTGCCTCTTCTGGTAACATATTGGGATTGGACTGGAGAAGCAGCAAGACGGCGTGTCGCATTCCTGCGCCATAAATTCGCGAATAGTTGAAGACCTTCGCCTGATCTCGCGAGATGCCAAGAATCTTTGCAGTTTTTGAGTGCAGATCCGTACCAGCTGCCTTTGTGCCCTCGAGTGTCATCCAACCAATCGCAGACGCTCCGTGCAAGCCAAATTGTGCGTCCCCCATGCAGCTCGAGATCCACAACTCTTCGCTGTCCACATCGGCACCCACTAGCGCATATCCCTCAGGCGCCCTCACCATAGCCTTCAGCTCCGAGCCTACACGGTTCTTCTTTGCGTTGCTAGCAGTCAGCCATGTCTTCTCGATAGCTCTTCTTGTCACTGTCCCCATTGGAATAACTTGAGGGATGATGATTCCATACTTCTTGTTGTCGCCTCGTGAACTCGCATTCGGTAAACCCAAGGAGCGATTTTCATCTTGCCAGATAACGAGCTGATTCATGACTCTGTCGCGGGCACTGATCCAGTAGCTACAAAGGGCGTTCATCTGCAAAGCTTCTTCGGCCTCATCACCGGGGCTTTTGAGCGTTCCATCCTGAGCGAATTTGATAAAACTTTTCCCGAGAGGGTTGGCCACGTTCGCGCTGTCGCCATCTTTATGCGGGAGTTTATAGAAGTTAAAACCGCCTTCGAGGGCCAATGCCGCCAATGACTCGTCTGCAGGATCGTGGAATGTGACGGGAGTTGAACGAGTTTTGAAGTTTGTGTTAGAGGGGACACGGAAAGTAAAGCCATGTTCGCGCGAGTAGACGAGAGGCCAGCCTAACCAGGAGAGCCGCAAGAGTAGAGGTGCGATGCGACTACGGACGGTAATTTCCAAACTTCCTCGCGGAGAATCCTTCTTTGGTTTGGTTGCTTCCCAGTACCATTTTGGCCATAAGACAGGTGGGGGTTTTGGTGGCTTTGGTTGCTTGTAACGTTTTACGCTGAGCTTTGTGGGGTCCGTCTCGTCGCCCTCAAGAATAGCTGGATTCCAGTCCAACTGAGAGAGAAATGCATCTCCTGAACGGAGGTGCAAAGGGGTGCCCAACACGCTGTTTGCGATTTTTAGGATGTCGTCACGAATCTCCGCTGTTTGTTCTCCTGCGCAAAGCCTGGACACTATATCGATATGAGAAGAGAACATAGCACCTGTCTGCAAGTGTTTGATAGCACTTTTGGTGAACACTCGACCTGTCTTCTTCCCTTTTATAAGGCCCAGGGGCGTTGGACAGCCGTCGACGACATAACGCCAGCCAGCTTGGGTGGTGAATGTAAGGGGGTGTCCACTGTAGGCCATTTGAAGGAGCGCTGGCAAGATCTTATCCAGGGAAGATTTGGAGAAAGGATCCTTGGCGACCTGCAAGTACCAACTGGGTTTGACATCCGACTCTAGATTGAACTCCTCTGGGATTTCAACCTCAACAACCTTAGGCTGAAAGGTATTATTAAAACGACCTCATCTAAAGGGGTAGCAGTCATACCTCGTCAATCCCTCTAGATTTTCCAGCGGCCTTGGGTGTCCAGTCCAGTTGTGAGAGCCATGGATCTCTTTCCACTACTTCTGGCGGCAGATTTTTGGCTTCCTCGGCTAGTTTCTTCAGCTTCGATGTGACCTGAGACTCGAGATTTCTCCACACAGCGTCTGACTTTTCCAAATACTGTTCCCAATTTTCATCCACAGTTAGAAATGATGACCCCATGGTTAACATACCAGCAAAGGACACAGGGTGTGGACACGCATCAAGGAACGCGGGGAAAACCACAGAGTAAACTTGATGCGTAACGCCAACATCCGAGGAACAATAATCGATATAGTCAGAGATATGTTCCAAAATGTAGTCCCTATCGGAGTTGAGCAGATCATTGCGAATTTCCTTGTCAAGAGAAATGCCGCAATGAAGCTTTGCGACATCTGCTAACGAATTTGCAGACGTGATGTCTTCCCATCGCTTTGCTTGTGCCTCTTCCCCATTGGTATCAATTTCGTCCAGGGCTTCCTGACTCGTTGGCTGTCGCATTGTTTGAAGACTGTCCTCCATCTCCTTGCGGATTCGAGCGAGCTCTGCCTGTTTCTGAGGATCGAGCTCTGACTCTTGTCGCCGTTTGACATTGTTTATGAGATTGACGATGGCCTCTACAGCCTCCTCCCTTTGCTGTTCCTCGTTGCGCTTCTGCTTCCGGTATTTCAGCCATGTCGGCCGTTGATGAGACGATATTCCGTTGACGGCAATATGTAGTGACATGGTATCCAGAAAACGGGTTTTCGTTTCCAGTGCGTTGTATTCCTCCTCCAACCTGATACGATCGTAGGACACGTTATGGCCCACTACGATCTGAGAGTCAGCAGCATGGCCGCCGAGAGGGATTAAATGTTGGGTTTCTTCAGTTTCACCCAGCAGCCAGGGCGAAATCCAAGTATACCAAGCGTTGGGAGAAGCTGCACATGCAAGTACAGGATATGGATGAAAATGTGGCATGGTTTCGACATCGAAGCAGAGCATGTCTTCTACTTTTCCGTTATGTGAAGGGATCGCGACGTGTTCGCAGTAGCTGGAGCCATCTGGAAGATGGTAGTACTTGGTCCAGCCCGCCTGAATATGCCAATTGTCGGGTTTAGGTGGTAGTTGGGATGAAGCAAATGTTTTGGCGAGGTTTAGCCAGGGCTGAGAAGCATGGGTGCCGATGCGATGGAAATGCTCCGAGATGTCAGAACCTTGAAGAGGTGGAAGGTTGAAGGAGGTGTTGGGAAGCACAGAGCCCTGAGTTGGGTCCAAGCCATGCAGTCGAAGGTGTTCACGAGATATTTGGACATACGGTCGGGGAGGATGGGGAAATGAAACGTTGCCAAATATTTGAGCATGAAGTCCCCGCGAAAGGAGTTGGACCCCTAGTTCATTACGCTTGACTGTGGTCAGAAGTCAACACAACTTTTATAGCTTTGCAGCAATAACAGCACATACCATGATTGAGATCCAATTTTTCTGCTGCATTTTTTATTTCATGCTGACGCGGACTAGATTTGTTAACTGTAGGAGGTACAGAGGGATGTTGCTTCTGGGAGTAGAAGAGACGATGCATATAAGAAATACGATTAGGAGGACTGGAAAAAAAGTGCCTTGTGGTTCTCCATGTGGAGAACGCCAGCATTATGATACCAGATCAAGTCATGGGCTTATAGGTAATTAAAAGGAATAGATGGAGGATATAATGGTTATAACCAAGGAATGACGCTGAAAACTCGAAAATGCTTGGACTATGAACTGCCATCAATAATCTCACGTGTCGTGACAGAACGCGTCCAAAGCTCTGATTTAATGTGTGTGTTGAAGAAATTCATCAAGTAAACATAACATTCCATTATTAATATCGTCACAAGAAAGCTTGAGCTTGCAAATTCCAAATCCGAGAGTAGTCGCCACCTTTTCGAACCAACTCATCGTGGGTACCCTCCTCCAAAACAACAGAGTCGTTAATATACCTAACACAGGATCAACAGGGAGCAACATTTGCCAATCGTATTCACTCACAGTATGAGATCAGCATGTTTTGTCAAATTCCCGAATCGATGCGAAGAGAATATCATAGTCTTGCTCATTCGTAATTTTCGTAACCGTTCAAATAGATCTGACCATCCCCCGTAAGCGTCGCAAATCAGAGATGGTAAAAGAATGGGCACACCGTGTTCAGCTGTGGGGTCCAAGCTCGCAGATGGCTCATCAAACAAAAGTAATCCCACTGATTCTTCTGATACGACAGAACGCATAAACATCCTCGATCTGCAATTGCTTGATGAGTAACACAGTGGCCAACGTAAAAACACTGAGCTCACAAAGCAATCCTCTGCTGCTGTCCTCCACTTAAACCTCTGGACGTAGAGCTGCCTCCTCGGAAGGCTCCTCTGACACTCCCAAGGTCCACAGGCCTTCCAAACAGCGTTGTGGTACCCTCTGGCAAACTTGAATACTGGTCTTGAGCGGCACTTGGTCGGTGGAGATATTCTTCATATTTATCCGGCAGCTTTTCAATGAACGCGTCTGCACCACCTAGCTGTGCAGCACGTTCAATTTTGTCAAAGTCGGCGGTGTGGTAGGGGTCTCCGAATGCAATATTATCCCTCACCTGTGTTCCATGAATCCAATCAGCAAATCGAGTCGAAAGACGAGAAGTAAGGTACATACAGAAACGGGAAATAGCGTGTAATCTTGGAAAAGCACAGATATGGCGCGTCTGAGGTCTGTAAGGCGAATGGTGGATATATCTATCCCGTCGATAAAGATTTGTCCTTCTATGGGGTCGTAAAGTCGGGCGATAAGTTTGAGTATGGTACTTTTGCCCGACCCATTGTTGCCAACGATAACCTAGATGCTCTTCAGAATAATTAAATGAAGACAAAAATACCCAAAGCTTACGCAAAGCTGTCCCTTCTCGATCTTGAAGTTAACATCTCGCAGAGCGTAGTCGGGGCTATCTGGGTACCTAAAGCTAACATGTTTAAATTCGATTGAAATACCAGTAGCCAGACTCTGGGCGTTCTCAGGAAATACCAGCCCGCGTTCATCCTCGGGAATCAAGGTTTGTCCTTCTTCATTATGGGGCTTGGTCGTTTTAACTGTAATTCGGTTGGGTATCTTGTTGAGCTGATAAAGCTGTCGGACTGCAAGGCAGCTCTCCGATATGGTCGAGGTATCGTGAGCCAACCGGACGATCGTATGGGTGAATGCATTACTTGCTGATGTGACAAGTTCCAAAGATGCTAAGGATATTGGGATAGTCATAGGTTTTTGCACGGCACGAACGGCGAATATAAGCTGTAGAGAGGATCAGGATATGTTACAACGATACTTAGGGAAAACCTAACCTCTGGGGAACCTCGCAGGAGTTCTATCAGTATACTGTACAGTGTGGTTCGCCACCTCATTAGCTGGTGGTCCCTGAGACTATGCCTGTAGGGGGCGGCATTTAGGGGCATCCGTTGCACAATTTGTTGGAAGACTAGACTCAAGGTTAAATACAACAACCAACAGATAAGAAAGGACGCACGGTTTGTGACGTGTGGGGCTAAGCCAGACGCTACGATTTCCTTTCGGTGAACAGGATCGGATATAAGGGCCTTCAGGCCTTCTGAGCGCACATAGTCTTTGTTCTTTGTCGTCGCTGCCCAGACTATAGGCAGTGAGTAAATTTACAGACTGGAGAAATGGAAACGATGGCGCACTGAGTTCATTATGAGTACTGGTGAATATACTGGAATATTCAAGAAACATAACGATAAATGAAGGAAGGATAAGAAGTAATCCATCCTGCTGCTGCAAAAGAACGCGATATAGGACTAGCATGGAGGTGAAAAGTTCAACTGCGACGCAGAACAGCTGCACAAAAGATGAAATGACATTGAAGGCGACTGTCCGGTCGTAGCTAAGAGGAGAAGCCTGATCGAGTTGCTGCAGCACTGCAGGATCGTCAAAAGTGGGAACGTCGAGACGGGCATTGGCTTTGAACATGTGTACCGAGTAGAAGCGCTTGATATGTCGGTTGAGAGGACGAGTTATCCATGCGGTAGCTGTGTAGGAAAACCTAGAGGCTACCACACAAATAGAGGAACCCAGCATGGCATTGAAAAGCTTATGACTGTCCACCGTTCTATGATTAACAGCAGTTTGAACCTGTAAAGTAGGGCCAGAAAATAGTCAGGGTGTTGGTACGAAATTGAACGTTGAACACTGACAATTTCGAGCAACTGTGCTCTGTATGTAAGTTTTGTAGCAGGAATCAAAGAAATTACAAGCTGAAGGAGAATATATATACCACACAAGAGGGTACATTCTCTGACTGAAGCCAGATCTTTGAGCATTTGCCATATTGAAGGTAAAGATTCGACGACGGTGATGATCGCATCCAAGAAAGGCCATGATTTTGATGATATTGTACGTTTCTCTGTGTACTTTTCCCAAATTCCTATTTTTTCATGAATGACAGTTGGTGCATTTGGATCGAATGCGCCTTTGAGCTGAGTGTAAGTTTGTTTTCGGCCACGACGCCGTGAAGTGAACATGGTGGAATGACGTCAAAAGTTGTATTACTACATATATTTGTCTTTGTAAATCCATGCCAGTCCCACATCGCTTTGTCCCTGTTTTATCGCAGAACGATACCATTTGGCTGCCTCTTTCTTGTTTTTCTTACATCCTTTCCCATTCGCAAGACAAAATGCCAAATCTCCTTGTGCATCTCCATCTCCAAGTCTAGCAGCTACTGCATAATAACTCTGAGAAGAAAAAAATTAGTTACACATCACCACCATTGCACAAACACTTACCACAGCCATCTTCTGGTCTTTCGGTACCCCCCAGCCATGAAAAAAACACTGTCCAACCTCGTAAATAGCAAGAACAAGTTCGCTCTGTGAATTTAATAAAATAAGCTGTAATTCGCTTCTGTCCACACCTTAACCTACCTGTACTGCACCAACATCTACATCTCTGCCACCTGTTCGCACCTTCTCTAGATCATCAACAGCGTACTCCGCCGCTTTTCTCAGCCACTTGAATCCCACTTTCTCATTCTTGGCGCAGCCCCACCCATGTCTTAGCGTTAACCCGTACATTAGCATCCCAACACCACACCCTCCACCTTCGTTCGCAGAACGTTCAAAACATCGCGCACTTTCCTGTAATCGATTGGCCTCATGGTGCTGAATCCCTAGTTGTAGGTAATCTTGTGGTGTCATGGGCCCTTGTGCTGCATTCTGTTCTGAAGTAGATGTGCGGTTTCCTTGTCTTGATCCTGATCGAGACGAGGACAGTTGCGGTTGCGATGCTACTGGATGTCGACTATCTGTCGGGGAGGGAATCGCATTTTCGTACTGATAATACGAATAGTTGCTATAAACGCTGACAGGCGACGATCTTCCAGAACTGGGGCCTGCTTGTGAGCTAGATTGTGAGTAAGGGTGAAGTGATTGGTTGGGTTGTGAGTAAGAGGCGTTGGTTGCCGGTCCGCGCATGCTAGGCTGTTGATGTTGAAATTGCAATTCTGAATGTCTCTCTCGCGTTGTTATACTACTAGTCTGCCCGTTTTCCGCAGACGGCCGCCCATAGTCAGTCACTGCATAACCAGATGATGCTTGCTGAGAATATCCATTGAGTTGCTGCGCATCGTACTTGGAAAGCGGTGATTGTGCATAGCCCGGTGAAGATGACAACCCTATTGAGGACCCAGATCTGTTACCAGTCGGTGTAGGAGAGTTGCGAATTGCGTTCCTCTCTAAAACAGCCTTCTTCTGTTCCCGCATATCTGGTGGAAGCTGTGGTGTAACACTTTCACCCATTGCCTCTGCATGCATAGGATTAGCAGATTCATGGATAGGTGTACTGGCAACAGTCGGCTTGACCAACAATGGTATTGAGCGCATGGGTGACGAGTCGTATGGGCCTTGGTTTGAGTACTCTCCGTCAGACGATACTACAACAGTTGGAAGGGGAGAATTAAGCGGTGAGGACGAAGATGTACCATACACTTCGCCTTGGACTGCGTTGTTGTGCGACAGATGACGGACGGGGTTATTACTTCGCGTCGGCCCTTCTGTGTTTGTTGACCGCCATGAATCCCGGAGAGCAGGCCCCGTCGACGTCATGTCCGAGTATACACTGGAAGTATTATCGTTAAATAGGCGTCCGGGGGATGCACGATTACTGGGCGGATGTTGGCTGTGTTCTTGATAAATAGCCTGAAGATAGCGAGAGTCCGTTGAAACACGCGTGCTATCAGAAGCCCAGTATGAAGGGTCAGAAGAAGATGTCGTGGCGACAGAGTCCCGAGCAAATTGACTGTGAAGGAGGGGGGAGTGAGGGGGCGTATTTCCAAGACCCGATCCACGATGGGGAATTGTTAGAGACATGTTCGCCATCTGTCTGTCTGGATACTGTGCTTGTGCTGTCACTGAAGTCGATGAATACTGAGAATATTGTGAGGTAGCTGTCGTAGGCGTAGGATTGTACTCATAAGCCTCGTCATAATCGAGTTCCTGGACATGAGGCGGAGATGCACCGTAGGATGATGTCGCATAGGGTCCGGATTGTGTTGTTTGACGTTGACTTTCGCTGCTTTGTCGCTGATTGCCAGCTGTATCATAGTAATCGTCATAAGGAGAGACATATTCTTCTTCTTCTACGATGGGTGTGGTGTATTGAGCTTGTGAGGCGGTCTGGGATGTGCTGTCTGCCTGTGGTCGCTGTTGTTCTCTAGCGGCTCTCTGGTATCGCCTTGATGATGCTCGTCGTACAAGGGATGTAAGTGGTGATTCTGACTGACTTAGAGCGATGTTTGGGTTGTAGTCGCCAGAGCTTGCGACGACATAAGGAGCATCATTAGAGTACAGATTGTTTCCGGCACGATCGTCTGTTCGCTTTTCTTGCTGATGGTAAGGCACTGGTGTGGCCATTACGCTCATTGTTAATTATTACAGGTAGTAGAAGAAGAAAGCAGGAGGTATCCAGAACCAGCGACGAATGCGAAAGGAGGGAACCGGAGAGGTAATAAGATGAATAAAATCTTCTTATTCATGATCAAAGGGTCAAAACTCAGGCTTGGTAGAGTGAATTTCTTATTTAATCAAGGATCGACTATTCAGGGTCGTAATCCTCACAGTAGCAGAGGATACTTTTTTCCGTTGTCAATGTTGAACATGATATGTAAACGTCCTTGTTGCCATCGATACTTTGATATACAACAAAAATAGCACTCTAATATTTCATCGTTTAAACACCTCTGAGAAACAATGTAATCTAACAATACAATTAAAAGCGTCATACGTTAGCATAACTGACTAAAAAGTACAAACCCGGAGAATTAATTAATCTAAGTAATGCACTGTCTACACCAAACCCTCAAATACCAGCTCTTCTTCTAGGTGTCTGTGACACACGAGCCCCTGCTCCGATCCCTGTGTGTCTTGGGGTACCAGGAACAATGACTTTCGCTTTGCTGCTGGTGGATGCTTGGGCAGCTAGTTGCTGCTCAGCTTCTCGCTTGGCCATACTGGAAGGCAATGAGAAACACTGTTCGGAAAGGATTATATGGACTTGCAACACTCACTCTTCGCGTTCCTTTCTGATGCTTCCCTCTACTTCCGCCTTCCTCGAAAACACTCGATCAGCGGTACGCCGGTCACCACGCTCATCAAAGTTCTTCTCCTTCACCGAATAGAATACGGATCCAAGTTCAGCTACATAACCAGGACAAGTGAAAACGGTGAGAGGTGCACTTATAGAGAAATCTATTGATGAAACATACCAAGCCAAAAGGGATCAACTGCTGTTACTTGCGTCATGTATTCTTTCGACGTCAAAATAAGTTCATGGTAAACGATGTACGATGGTGTATCTGTCCTACGATCAGAATCAAATATTCAAATTCAAGGCAAAAATACCTACATCCCAGGCCATAAAGGGCACTCGTCGGATGCAAGTGTGTGGGCAACCCCGATCGGATGTTGACAAATTCACCGATACCTTTGACTCGAGCTGCTTGATGGAAGTATCCTGCTGTAATCGCTTTCCTAAACGAAGAAACAAAGTTATGCGATAGATACCTCTCGACTTGCAACTGTGACTTGCCTAACAGTATCAAAGTCGGTACCGCAACTGATGACGGCCATCTGCCGTTTTTGCATGATATCTTCCAGCTGAACGCGAACTTCTCGAGCCTTCCTCAACAGCTTGGGGTGGAGGAAGTGGCGCATTGCCCACTCGTCGCGATATCTGCTCACACAATATCAGTAACCATGTCTCAACAGATGCAAAAAGTCACTTACCCATGACTCTTCCATTGGTTAAACACATTCAGCAAGGTCAGATGGTCACTCTCAGGAACATTGAACTTTTCTCGTGCTGCATCTGCTTCCTCCATTCTCTCCTTAGGCCGGTAAAAGACACTGGGAACCGAAAGCATCGAGACTATCGTCAGCATTTCCGCAGAGCAGCGGTCCTCCACCGACTGAATAAGCATTTTGGCCATCGAGGGTTCCATGGGAAATTCTGACATCTTCCGTCCGATATCAGTCAAGTCTCCGCTGTTGTTGAGAGCACCAAGAACCCATAGTTGATACATCGAGTTCAATATATTGGCCTAAAAAGCAAATCAATATCACTTGAGCGTGTCACGCGAATAGCTTCTCTTACCTGTGGAGGGGGGTCCATAAAGTCAAACTCCAACAGATTCTTGACACCCAACGATTTCAGAAGGAGAACGGTGTTAGCAAGATTGGTCCGTTGAATCTCGGGAATAGTATTTTCAAAGAGTTCGTTGCGATAAGCCATTTCCGTGTACAACCGATAGCAAAACCTAACACAACGAAATGAGGACTGGATCAGGGGATGAAACGATTGTATTACTCACCCACTACCAGTTCGACCAGCACGACCAGTTCTTTGATTGGCATTGGCCTGACTGATGGGTGTAATTTGAAGAGCATCCATGCCGACTTTGGGGTTGTAAACCTTAAGCTTTGAATAGCCAGCATCAACCACAAATAAAATGCCGTCAACTGGATAGAGGGTTAGCGATGATTCGACAAGCAACCTAGAGGTCATCTTTACCTGTTAAAGATGTTTCGGCGATATTGGTGGCAACAATAACCTTACGCCGACCATCACTGGTTGCATCGAAGATCTTTGCTTGAAGGTCAGCAGGCATCTGTGAGTAAATTGGAAGGACCGCTAATGGCGCAGGATCATCCAGCTGGGAGAGGCGCTCTTGAACGACTTGGCATGTAACTTCGATGTCTTCTTGTCCCGTCATGAACACCAGAATGTCGCCCGGTGGCAGCGAAAGGTGGATCTGTAACACTTGCTTCACGGCGCTGTCCACATAGTCTTCACAAGGCGATTTGGCATGGATGATGTCAACCGGGAATGTTCGCCCAGGGATTGTATAGGTAGGTGCATTGCCATAGAAGGAAGAGAACTAGGTAATGGATGTTAAAGCGGTTGACAGATAAGAGGCAAGGTCAAAATCACATACTTTGTCCGCGTTCATCGTAGCAGAGGTAACGATCAACTTCAGATCACGTCGGCGAGACAAAACTGGAAAGACATAGTTAGTACCTTAAACAATTCAACTTTGTAGATAACAAACTTTTGCGAAGGAGACCCATCAACACGTCAGTGCTCAGCGAGCGTTCGTGGGCTTCATCAAGGATGACAACGCTATAACGCTCGAGATCCGTCTCATTCAGCGATTCTCGCAGTAGAACACCGTCGGTCATATCTAGAGGTTAACGGTCAATGGGTGAACACTGAGGCAAAAATACAAAGTACCGACATTTAATCTTTGTTTCTGGGCCAGTACAGTCTTCAAAACGAATGGCATAGCCAACTGTTGTCCCGAGTTTACACTGAACCACACGTGGATTAATGAGTAAACCCCTTTTGCGTAATAATAATACAACTAACCTCCATTTCTTCGCTGACACGCTTCGCAACAGACATGGCAGCGACACGACGGGGCTGGGTACATCCTACTAGACCGTACTGGCAATAGCCATCCTCATACAAAAATTGGGCCAGTTGGGTCGTCTTTCCCGATCCAGTCTCGCCCACGACGATGACGACTTGATTTTCACGAATCACTTTCATCAACTCTTCGCGACAGGCGAACGCAGGGAGATACTCTCGCTGTTCTTTAAGAGTTCTATTCTTCGCAAAAGAACTGACACCAGCCGAAGTCTTCAGGTGTGTAGCGAACTTGGAATCCCCCTTGTAGTCTTCCTCGCCGTTGGCCTTGGCTTCCTGGGCCTTTTTCTCAGCTTCAGCTGCAAGATAACGAAACAAAGAGCTATGTGAATGTCCAAATCTGACAGGGCAAAACTGCGGTTCACTGCAACATACCTTCTGCTTCTGCTTCTTCGTCCTTGACGCCCATAATATTCCCAAGTGCTGTACCACCCAGCGCAGCAAGTTTGGCTGCCGCTTTGGCTCTCTCAGCTTGTTCGCGTTTTTCCTTCACCAAAGCACTACCCTTCTTGGAGAAAACGGCCATATCGCTTGAGGGGTCTCGTATAGGGTTGATGGGGTCCAGTTGTTTCGTGTAGACGGTTTTCCCGTCGAGGAAAGGGGGCTTAAGATCGTGCACCATAACGTGCACAGTCGATTCGGACTCATCCTCGAAATCCAAATCAAGGGTTTTCCGAGTTGCAACACCAGATGTCACCATTCGGTTGGCTTCCCATAAATCATTATCCGCGTTCTGCAAACAAAAAAAAAAGTCAAAAAGTCATGATCAGCAACCCTTGAACATTGCGAATGCCGCTCACATATTGTGCTTGACGCGCCGAAATCTTTTTCTGCAAAGAAAGAAATTATTACATTGTGTTTGCATTGAGAGTAGCATAAGTGTCGCACCACTTGTTTCTTTGCGATTTCAGCATCCTTAATTACGCTGAGATCTTCGTACTGTGCCAGAGGGTTATGATCCTCGTCGCCAGCAATACCGCCCTCTTCTGCTCCTGAATACCAGTCGCGGTCCAACCGAAGCTGCTCGTCTTCCCATTCTCTGACATCAAGATTAAGTGCGCCATCCTCCGCATCCGGGCTGCCACCTCGGGCAATTCTTGGTGTTGGGGCCTCCCATCCACGATTCTTTGCAGAACCCCATCCATGTCCCTCATCACGACTTCGAGGTGTTGACTCCCAACCTACATTTGGTACGCGAACGCTAGGAGCATCACGACCAGATCGTGGTGTAGCGTCCCATGAACCATGGTTGTGCCGATCATCTTGGCCTCGCCTGTCGCGGTTTGCACGACGTTGAAAATCACCTAGACCTCTCGGTGCATCATCCCTGGGTTCATTGGCAATCTTTATTCCCTCTAGAAAATTTGCGTCAAAATTGCCCTTCAAAAGAACTAGATGGAATACACACGTGGCTTGTCGCGATTTCGTCTGTATTCGTCTAACCTCTGTCGAGCATGGGGTGCTAGACCACCAGCATGCGATGGAGTCTCCTCCCCTCTTTGTCGGATATTTCCAGGTTTAGCAGGTATGCTGGGGACTAGAGAAGTAGATGAATGAAAAAAAAAGATGAATTTGAATGTACAAGTTGATGATCTACCTTTGAAGTACGGTTCATTGCCATCGTCAAGCCTAGGTTTCTTACGACTCCCGTTCGGATCGTTTAAAGCAGCGGCGGCAGCACGTTTTTCTTTGGCAAGCTGGTCAAGACCCAGAACGGAAGTTCTGGGTGTAGGAGGTTCTAATCTGGCTGGTTGACGAAAGGTATGCCTCTAATGCAAGGTTAGCCGTATAATGTACTTCGCCGCTTCATTATAACTCACAGGACCAGGAACTTGAAGTCCACCAGGCCGGACGGGTTCTGGTTCAAGTATTTCGCTGTCTACGACTGTAATACCTTGAACTGGTTGGGGGCCACGACCAGTGGCCTCCTGTTTAGAGTGCGACAAGATTTCTGCATATAGTTCAGAAAGAAAGGAGTCTTGAAACTTGCCAAAAGTTTTCGCAGCTAAGAAGCAATGATGTTTAGAAGGCCAAACACCGAAAAGCGGATAACTAAAGCTCACCATTTATGAATCCACCAAGATCATTAGTTTTTGCAATATCGACGACATTTCGGGCAAGAAGATCGTTTGGATTCAGAAGATTAAGTGCGCGCGACAACTTTATGGCAATTTTGTGAGTGAACTCGTCATTGTCGTGCGATGCCATTTAGAAATGAGGATTGAAACTAGAAAAGGTCACTGTTGAACACAGTCATCGTTGTGGACACCTCGTTGTAATTTGATTATGTAATACATTCATAACTTATATCCTGGTCCTATTCTTTCTTACAATCATATCAACCAATATCAAGTTCTTGAGCAGCCTCAAGAGATATATTTTTTCATTAGAATGTGGTACGTTTCTTCCTCTGACTTTATATTCTATGTATATTTGTCAAGGCTTGGAACGAAGACATCGCCTCAAGATACTGAGAATCCGTAGATTATCCGTATCCCGGTATTCTCACCGCCGCGTTACTGACAAGAGGACAGGTTCTTTCGCTGTCTATCATTGTTGTTTTCCTAAGTCCGACATATGGAGGTTATAGGCGTGACAATGCTATATTTGAATATTTCCTCGAACCCTCAAAAATACATAACCCCCCCTTTGGACCCTTGTGCTGCAATCTAATCAATCGACATCGAGAATATTCGAGGGTAGCCATCTGACACATCGAGGTAATTATCACTTCATCGATGGTTGGATAGAAGCTACGTTTTAGAATACCAACAACTTGTGATCAGACATTCATTATGTATAGACCACCAGGGCTGGGGTATCACTGTAACTTGCCGCAATCACCGTTTGTCCAGGGTAATTGAAAGAAGGTTCGATGGGGTACATATGAGTGAATTCAATTCAAAGGTGGCATAAATGTACTGCCCATCTGACAACTGGAGCTCTCAAGCGCAGAAACCTTGAGCATGGTAAATGGCACTTACTTTATTGGCAGAACTCGGCCTACTCGATGGGCAAATCATCTCATAGCAAACATTGAAGCGCCCAACTGATCTTCAGTTCCCTGTAGATTGCTCTCGTCTATACAAATCTGTGACAAACCAAATCAATCTCGTAGGGCAGGCCTTTGCTTACAGCCCTCCGTTGCAGAGCAACGATGGTGACGACGATATAATTTCGACCCATAAGTATGGTCGATCAACGTCACGACTGATCCACATGGATCGTAATATCGGGTATGTTACCGGTGCTCGAAGGCATGCGCGAAACGCATTCGCAAGTCTTGTAGTCGTCGGCTCTGCCAGATGATTACCTGAAATAACATACCCTTATCACTCTAATCACCTCTCAACACTTCATTTTCATCAACACATCCAGGTAGACAACCTAAGAATGGAATATATCGTTCACGGTTCTCTACGATGTGTTGTCGTGTCGTTAACCCCTATCGCGCTTTCGCTCGTCTGACCAGTGTAATAAAAGCCTCCTTCAATAGGTACCGCATACCGGACCTACTGTCGCCCTCTGACAATCACCAAAGATAAGTCAAGTGGTTCTATTTTTGCTGCAGTTCTTTCCCCAGATTGCCATGCTGGGGAGTGTCACTCCCATGAGCACAAGATACTGAGAAATCAAAAGACATCAGATATATTTCACAGAATTCTGTTCTTGCCAGCGCATAAGAATTGCAAGTATATTTTCCTTAGTAATATATAATAAACGAGAAATATATCAACACTTGGGTTTACCTCTGTTCTATTGTCACAGAGCACCTGGTAAAACCATGGAAAATCCCAAATTTTAATAATCCGTCTTGGATTATCTTCAATAAGCGGAATCGGGACCGAGCCATGCGACTCGGTGCGCCATCATCCCGCCCTCGAACGCTTCAGTCAATGAAAACTCTCAGCCTCCAATGGCGATGTCCTAAAATCCAACCAAGCTGCTGAAATTCTTGGAATTGAATTGGCCGATTGTTCCCGTCCCGGTATCCGGTGAATTTCTCCAGCATTGCACCTGAATTTGAGGGCCTTAACATCGCATGTAAATGCACCGACTCTTCCATTTGTTTGGAATATTCATAAGGATGCGGTGCACAGTTTCGAGTTGTGCTATTCCCCACTCCACCCGATGTCAAATACCCCTGCGCTGTAAATATGTAGCAACTCTCCACAATTTGCAGAAACACAATCATTTTCGGGGCTCGAGAGGGGAAATCAACATAGAACTTGCCCAAACCCTGAGAGAGAGCCTAAAGGGCTTACGACCGAATGGATATCATCATGTTTGTGGTGGCGTTGCGACTCCCAAGCTTGCGACGCTGGGCGTTCCCAGGTAAACATGACCATCGTTGTTCTAAACAACAGACTTCGATGTGCCATTGCCATATTTTTTCTACCTCTCAGTTCTGCGTGCTCTAGGAGCTATTGCATAGATGATGATCCTGTAAAGCTGGATAACAACGAGGTATAAATGGACCAGCATGGTTCAAGTTCTTTGATATCAGCAACACTCTCTAGGTGCATGGAGGAAGCGTGAGATGCGAACATTCGCTCAACACCATCGTTGCATTGGTTCTCTTGCGGGACATAGGCGGACAACAAATGTTCGAAAGCGATTGAGGGGTTCTATGGCTTCCAATCATACTCAAGCACACCGTCGTGCGAGTGCGAATCGTCTCCCGACTCTGCACACATATATTGTGGCCCACTGGAGAAATAAGTTTCAACTAGAATGACTTTAAAGTTTTACATCTCGCTTAGACTCAATCACGATTTACACGACTGCCATCGTTGAGTGGGTCAACCAAGTGGATGCAAGGTAGACAGCGTGGATGACATCAGCGAACATCCCTCTCTAAAGGCTGCGAGAAACTGCGACATGGGTGGAAGCGTCGGATACTTATTGGAGACACAAGCATGCATACAAAAGGGTTGAACTCACCAAGTTGACATAGGGGCCCGGGATCGCTATAATTGAGACACATCCGAGATATGCTATTGGCTTGTCTGTTGCTCTCTCTGACCGATGGTCGCAGGCGGTAGTGTCCATGCCCAAGTCTTGAGTATGGAGCGGGCTACGGCAACCCACTTATGGGCCCAAGAATGCAGGTGATAGGAAAGAGTTAGCACCAAAGTGGAATCAATCCGTCCGCCGGCTCAGGCCGCCAGGGATGAAATCCAATGCTGTCGTGTCGCGCCACAAACGAGCTATCAAGTTAACCCCTCGAGTGATATCCCATGAAACAAGGCACTCCCTCTCATACATGGTCGGAGGCCGGCGAAGTATCCACCCTCCCCCTTATCTTTGACTCCACGAGCGACGACAAGGTCTCTTAATCGAAGCAATTGCATTCCATAGGCTTTGTATATCACATTAGAGCGCTGCTCCATGCTTACACATATCTGCATAATTCACCTCTAGGCGCGTATATTTCCCCGACGCCTGCGCTTGACGAGACTCTTGCGGGGTGGCAATGATAGAGTCCGTCCGCGGAAGTGCGAGGATATCCCTGCATGCAAAGGGTCGTCAAGAGATGATGATCAGTCGCACCGAAAGGGGTGTTGCGTTGGTGAATAGTTGGTCCCTGGTTGGAAAGTAAAAGCGTTTGCGGAGAAGGGGATGATACAGGCAGTCGGTAGCTGACCCTAGTGGGAACCCTATGTTTGTGACCCACAGCAACCCCCCCGGGCGCAAACAACCAACCCGATCAAAAAGTATTATGACATTGTGCGCATTGGGACGCAGACTGTCCTAAATATCATAGAGTTGGAGAGAGGTATTACTGCTGCGAATGAATGATAAGCAGTTAAAATTGTGAGCCAAGAGGCCAAATAAACCAGTTGAGAAAACTAGGTTGTTTTGAGGAGCATGACCAACAAAGATCAAAGCTCCCGCTCAAAGGTGGAATGGCGCCGAGGCATGAGACCAAGTAGACACATCGAGAATGGGAGCTGTAGCTGATGAGCAGAACAGGTTTAGGAGTCTCATCACTGTTCTTGCTGGCAGGAATAGCGTCAAAGATTACAAGTTTATATCCAGGTGTTCCGTCGGGAGTTGCTGGTGCCTGTGTTTTCAACGGAACTGCCCCATATCCGGCACGATGCCTAACTTCGAGGTGTCAGAACGAACAGCGTCATAGGTATTCAAAAATACCAACGAATAGGGTGGGTCCCAGCTGCCAACGTCCGCGTCGAGATAACACGGGTGGTGGTGGGTTGCGCCCCATGCGCCTGATTGGTTGCAGGCAGTGCTGAAGACAGCGTGCGATCCAATGATTGAGATGTGGGAGCACCAGTAACAGGTTGATCACCAGAGCGGGTAAGCAAGGCTCGAAAGGCTGGATTTCAATCAAGTGCGACCTGATTCCGGCATGTATTGTATTCCCATCGTTTTCTAGACGTTCTTTCCGTCGAGTTCATTGACCAAACAATGAAAAGATGGATGTGAAGGGTTGAGCGCTGCAGAGACAAAAGGTGGCTCAAGCGGGGTAAGGTGGACATTAAGATTAGCATTTTCAAAGAGGCAGTAGTAAAGGTAGATAATGGATTATACAGCACGTCTATAGAATATACTTCTTCTGAGTCTTCAAGTGCGCGTAAGGATCCCCCTTCTGAGGGCGGCCATAGTAAGGTTCGGGTGCCTCTATAAAATGAAAGCAAGAAAGAAACGAGGCAGGTCAGCAGATGCAAAGGATAGAGATAACAAAAAATGGAGCGTGCTCAAACGTACTCAGAATACCCTGGTATATTTTGGAAACTGTCTCGTCCCAAACAGCTCGCCACATATGCAAGCCTCCACCTTTAGAGCCGTCTAAATTCCACTTTTCGGCAAACTCTCGCACATTGAACCCAAGACGTTGCTCATCTGGTACAATAGGAATATCAAGGTGAGCAGACGTGGGACCAACTGCCCGGGACGCCGCCGACAGAGTATATTCACCCTCCAGGGGTGGTTGTGGAAGGAGAACAGTCACGTATCTGTGATACGGTGAACCATTTTGGGGATGCGGGGGGATGTATTGTGTATGGGTATTCAAATCGGAAATGTGCTCGGGCGAAGTTGCTGAAAGTGGGATATTGGGCCTAAAGCTTGATTAGAGGTTTTTTTTAAAAAGCCGTACTAAAAACCGTACTTCATCCAATGCAAAAATGTAGTGAAAGACTCTTCCTCTGGGTTCGGAACGTCTAAAAGAGAATAAAGTGAATAAATAGTTAAAGACGTAAAAAGACTAAAACTAACCAAGGTCGAGCAAAAGCATGGTATATAAGCGCGTGTCGGCGTGATAAACGTTTGCATAGAGCCTGGGAGGTTGAAGCGTCTGAAAGGTGGTTTTGAGTTGTAGTTTTTAACATAATAGGTTGAGCCTGCGCACCTGCTTAACTGCAAGGAAAGTGCCGGGTTCGACTTCCCTGTGAAGCTTGCTCGTCTCTTTGATTTCTGAAGGACGCGCTTGCGCAATGACGCGTAGATGGAAGCTAGGGTGGAGACTAGGGAGCATATCGGGAACAACACTCATTTGGTGTACGCGCTCCATCTTGCAGGAAATAATTTAATAAAAGTGTATGAAGTAGCAGGCGATAAACACGCACCAAAAGATCCAAGTCTCCATCCTTTCTCCACTTTTGCTCAAGAAGATGTCTATGTGACGCTTTGGACTTGTCGGCTGCATAAACGCGACGTATTACAAAACCATAAAAAATAGGAACGAGCTCAAATAGGACTCACTCACCCATAGCATTGTTCACGGTCCACCTAACCCTAGGTAAATTGACTTCGCTCTGAACCTCAACAACGTTGGCCTTTTGAAGCAAGGTTTCAAGTTCGGAATCGATGGCGCGCAACTTGTCCTGCAAGTCTGAGCTCTCAGCAACCTTGTCCTCCGAAAGTGCCAGCAGCTTGTCTTTCAGAGACTTGCACTCTGTCTGCTTTGCCTGAACTTGCTTCCGAATCTCCCTCAGTTCGCGTTTAAGCCTTTCACTGTCCTCTTTAAGGTAATGCAAAGCCTGGTCATATGCGGGCACGACACCGGGGGCGAGAGGCCTGTTCCATTCGCGAGGGTTCTCCAAAGAAATATTTGGTCGCTTGGGCTGGCGCTTTTTCCTAAAAGCTGATTTAGGTTGGACAGCCGAATTCGCGCGTGGTGTGTCGACAGCGGGAGTTGGCGGAGGAGTAGTCGCAGCAGCATTAGAAGACGCGACTTCAAGGGTCGAATTGTTCCTTATAGCATTGACCCATTGTCGCTTTGGAAAGGCGCAAGGCAGACGTTTAAGAGAGAACATTGTCGCCGAAACAGAGCTTTGCTTGACTCAAATTTGAAAAAATGTAGGATCCAATAGCGCGTTTTTGTTTGGCTTTGTTTGTTTGTTAACACAGCCACCACAAGGATCAGTCTTTCGAGCTTTCATCAGTCTTTCGTTTTTCAAGTCAAAATAATCACTTTATGATAGTAAGGCAATAAAACGTCTATTATGCGTGTACTCCAATTCTGCCTAAAATAGGAGACAAGGTATTACGAATATCTAAAAGGTGGACAACAACTCTACATCCAATGGAACAACAGTAGCAAGAATGCTCCAGAGGGTGGCGGTAGTACAGGTACGTGGTATGTAGAACAAGGAGAGCATATAATGGTGTGCATAGCGAGTACGGGAATCCCATTAGGGGAAATAGAGCGAGCGATAGTGAGAGAGAGAGAGAGAGACGGATAAAAGGTTGCGCAGGGGATTAGTCGTTTGGAAAGGGAAAGGAAAAGAGGTATACGCAAGAAGGGCGCAGTATTAAGCAGCAAGGGAAGGGGAAACAAGATAAAGACAACATGTGTATGTGTAATGGATATGGTTACAGTGGAATATGTAGCGCCCCAAGAAGAAATGCAGGCAATATACAGAAATAAGGATATGCGAGTGACAGCAAAAAAGACAAGCAGAAGCAGCAAAATCGGTAGCAGAAGCGCAGGAGGTGGACAGGGTCAACTAGTCAAGGGCGCCATCAGAGATGAAGATACTTTTCGAGTGGAATGTGGTGGGGTGGAAATTAAAAAGTGGAGGTATGGCAAGGAGTGCCAACGACAAGAAGGGGTTCTGGTTCTCTGGGTAGACGGTATTGGAAGGCTCCGTCACGAATGACAGGGTTCTCTCTCCGCTGACGTTCGAGCAACTCTTCATGCTCCATCTGTAGTTCAAAAGGTGCCTTGCCTCCTGGAATGGGTAAACGATAGCCGTCAAGGATAGGGCTCTGCTTTGGTTCCCAGCGTCCACCACCTGTTGCTTTACATAGAATGCTGGAGCGACGTAGTGGGTAGGCATCGAGTTCACCATAGGAACGCTCCAGGTCTTCAGCCAAAGGTAAATGTGAAGTACGAAGGGAGTGAAGTCTTGAACGACTAGCACCGCTACCACCTCCACTGCTAGAAGACGACTGAGAGCTATTCAGGCTGGAAACACTGGATACGTTGCGAAGGGACTGAGCTTTCCGGCGGGGTTTATTAGGCAGAGTATCGAGATTGGAAGCGATGGAAGGAGAGGGAGACACGCTTGTAGAAGGAGATGGTAGATGGGTAGGGGACATGGGGGAAAGAGGTTGCTTGAACATTGCGATAGGGGCGGTAAGAACGCGTTTGAGAGAAGGTCTTACGACCTCTGGTGTACGTGGTGAGGTTGGACAACCGTGAATCTGATCCCAACAATCATCACAAACTCTTGAATTGATAACGGGAGAAGTTGGTGATTCGAACGTTGTAATTGGAACGTTTCGAGGAGGTTGAAGGAAAGATAGGTTTGAAGTATCGAGAAGTGGTGTCAAGCGAGAAGTGCATGGACCACAAAAGACTCCTCCACACTTTCGACAGTGCTAATAACAGAATGAATGAATAAAGGTCTGAAGATGGATGATATTCGAAACTTACATGTTTACGTTCGAAGAAGGTAAAGGGAACGCGACAGTAGAAGTTGTCGCAGTTGTTGGAAGCAGAGTCGGGCTATAACAACAGGTCAATGTGAGGAATATAAAATGAAATCAATATGGAAACGAACCTTCCAAAGTTGTTTCGACAACAAAACGGCCAAATGCTCGTTACGTCTCTCCAAGTTGGAAGGGCCCGGAATGGGAACATCGAGGAGAGAAGATGAGGACGAAGAAGGGGAACTATGAGTAAGAGAAGGAGGAGAAATGGGAGAAACTAAAAACATGTTAGTCGAATAATGAGGAGGAGGAGGAGGAGGAGAACATACCTGGACGAGACATAATGATATTCATAAATTGGGGGAAACGAGAATGAGTGTCTGGTTGAATTGGTGCTCCTGTTATATTTCCACTGTCCCCTCCTGCCGTTGCCTCTGCCTTTTTAGGTATACATCAAATCTCAGATCTGTTCCATATGATCTTGCATCCGATGTTACCCCCCTTTTAAAATAAAAATCACATTGTCACATTTCATCATTTTATTTTATTTTATTTATTGAGCACGTGATTGTTTAAATCCTTTCCCTCAATTTCAGGCACATTGGGATTCACTACTCATCCATCCGTCAACTTGGTTAGAATATACTACTTTCATGTATTACTTACAATACAATACTATTCATTCATCCATTCTTATAAACTTTCTCTAGAACGACGTCTCTTTCTCTCTCTCTCTCAACAACCCGCCCCGACAACCGAATTCACTTCGAACCTGAGCCACAAGACGTGTTCGAACCACCAAGGGTCATCAATCTACGCCGTACACCGTCAATTATAGCTTGATGGGCTCCGGAGGCGCGTATAACATATAAAATACTCTGACCTTGCCTTCCCTGCATCATACTCTGTGTTTCCCCCCGCCGGGTTTCCTTGGAAAAAATACCAAACATACTCCACGGGGAATATTTCTATCAGTCCTCACCTTAGATGGCTTAGCTCTCCTTCATTAGTCCATCTTATTTAGACAAACCCTTCCACCACGTCCCTTTTGACGCTCACGTTGACCTCACGTTGCTCTCTGATAAGCGGCGCTTCGGTACGGCGTCCGTTGTCATTCTACTTGTCTATCTTCCGCACGACCTTCAATTCCACTGACAGCCCCTATCGATTGAGATCATGAAGGTTCACCCCTCCAATGCCCCGCCCCCACTTGCGATGCCCGAATTCTCACTTTTCATACCACCTATCCATCCCTTCCGTCGCTATCAATAATACACTTGGTATGCATTTCTATCACGCCGCACATCCTCTCTGTGACAGTGTAAGTAGTAATCGTATAGTTCAACCGTCCGTTCCGAATTTCCCAAACGAGGATCCCTCAACATATGCAACATTCCTCCATTACCGAGATGTTTTCCACCTATCCACATTCTTTACTCTGCATGTGCTTTATGCCACTCGGTCATCACTCTTCCGAGAATGAACCCTTAATTCCAGTTTTGTTATTGCCAATGAGAACACCCTGAGCCACCATCCTCCACGTAGCTATGCTGCATGGTATATATAAGCGGCAACCATAATCACACTTGTAGGCGCTCGATATTCTACTAGGCTCGTGAACCAGCTCGTTTTTTTCAAACTCCGATGCGTCCCGCAAGGGAGTTCGAAGAACGGCTGGTCCACACGGCAACAAAATTCGGGGGCAGCAAAAGTAAAGTGGGGACTTAGCGAAATTTCATGAAATTGCTCTTCGTCACTCAACAATCAACGATCTTTCACTTGCACAAACGCTTGCAACATCAATTTAGATCACTAACAATCATTAATAATTATGTATCGTCATCGTGAATAATTTATGGAAATATTATTTAGCTATATTACATGCAGATGGCCCACGAAGAACTGAATTTGCAAGGGTGGAAGATGATGAAAATCACCACTAGGGTAAGGAGTTGCCCCCAAAAGCGGCTGCGTGCTGTTGAATATATTGACGACCCATAGCATACATTGGGCATGTAGCAACGAAATATCCATTTTGATAATATTGACCTGGCTGGTCAATGGCTGATGCATTGGTGGGCATGGATGTGTGAATGGGAACGTGAGCTGGGCGAGGGGAGAAGGAACTATTGGCGTCGAGGTTGATGTCTGAGAAAGGTGAGATGACAGATGGTGAGAAGGACTCGTGTTCATCACGTCTGTCGTGGTTTAGCGACTGGTGGACCAGGGCGGGTGCGGTCGAGCAGCGTAGGTTTACAGGTGTCGCAACACAATAACGGTGTATCTATTTGTAAGTGAAACTGTCAGATAATGTGCGGAGCTGAGTATTCTTACTGGATCTAACATTTCGATATGCTTTGGTTGTAACACAACGGCGACATTTGGTTGTTTGGACCAGAGCCCAAAATCCCTCTTCTGTCGCGTCAGGATTGGGTTCCAGTCTCCTGACAGGGTCAGCACTGGCAGATTTCAATAAGGCATTTGTGAGCATGCAAGAACAACGGCAGATGAGCCTTGTGTACAGAGGTGACAAGATCAATGGCAACGCACCTAACAAGGTGGAAGATGATGGTGGCCTGTCTGAAGAATACGAAGAACAGAGTGAATTAGCGGCGGATATCATGAAATTTTTATAATTTGTGCGTACTAATTCATAATATTGTTACTATTGAAGCACTAGAAAAATGAATTTTGAGGAGTGAACATGCGAGCAACCGAGAATGAGCATTGGAGGTGAGTATGATGGTGATGAGGAAAGAGTAAAACACGAAAATTTGCTAAGTCCCCACTTTACTTTGGCTACCCCCGAATTTTGTTGCCGTGTGGACCAGTCTGTTCGGTGCCCTCACAATACATCACAACAACAACAACAAACAAAAGGCACCGAACCAGACTGGTTCACGAGTCTAATATTCTACATATGGAACAATTTCACACTTGAATTCGTATCACCATTACCTCGGCACATTCCAAACAACGCTCACCTCAAATTGATCCATGCTTTAATGATCGTAAAAACTGATCGACGCAACACATGCTATCGCGATCACTCTCCGTGTCACAACAAGAGATTCAAGGGGGGACCTTGAAATGCCATGGAGCTCGTTGTCACCAACAGCGACCAAATGTACCTACCAATAACATAAACAGGTTACGCTCCAAGCCATGGTGCCTACTCATCTACTACTCACATGTGCTTCACAAGTCTCCATTACTTCACCTAAACGTACTTCCATTTTATTGTTATTTTACACAATTTACTTCTCCCCTCAACTTCATATGCAACGGATACGAAAATCGCATGGCACTTAAGTTAGTGAGGATTATAAAGAGGCGGAGGATGTTTAGTCCGCTGCCCATTTGAACCCTCATTGACACCCCAATATTATCCGGGTATTGTTTCTCCTGTGTTTCCGATTATGCACAAAATCTCTCCATAGCTTCCATCTTGACTGCGAATGTAAAAAAAACAACGTTGGACACCACATAATTCACCATTAGCATTTATAAAAAGGTAAATATGCTTGCGTCATTGTCCACCGTCTCTCCCCATTTACTTGTTCCGCATTTCATCGCTATACATACTGCCCTCGTTAGCTTTCATATGCTCCTCATCCGTCCTCCATTGCATACACTCACGCTCCCAAGAAGTTTGGAGTTTGTCACCACGCTTGTGGCTTGTGTCTCCTCATGAAAGACTTTACTCAATGGGCATATTTATCTTCAGCTGAAAAACAACGGCTAACTTACAATGAGGTCATGATCTAAATGCCCCGACTTTTTGATTCATCTGATTGATGGACATATTTGATCTGGCTGATGACCGTTCATAAGCATCCATCCCACAACGATATCAGCTTTCAACGTAGATTATCAGCCACAATCAAGCTTTGGCGCGAACAATCATGTCATGATGACCATCACGTCTCATATAATAGCTTTAGACAGCTCAAAACCTAAAAATTCAGGGGCCGTTATCATGAATGAACGTGTCTTGATACTACCTTGCTATGGGAACTATTTCAATCCTCTTCCATAAGTATCGAAAACACCTATCCGCAGTTGGTTATAGTTGTATGAACGACCCGAGTACATACAGCCATTTACGATCTATCCCAGACTGACCTTGATGCCCGTTCCTCATTCGTGCAGTCCTTTTGCATTCGGAGTTGACACCATTGCACCAGTCCCATATTAAAGATGAATATAATCCCAAGAGTGACACCCAAATATCGGAAATAAGCATAGCTGCATGGTTTTTTTTCTCTCTTTTAGTCAATAATGAATGCTCTACGACAGGATACCATTTTCTCTTGGAGAATCCGAGCCGAGTGTCTTTCGAAATATATAGCACTCGACGACGTGCATAAACATCGACCGTTCGACGTCGTCCAGCTGAAATGTTCCAACACCGCCTCGACGTCGAAACTCTATCCCCGTCTTTGAAAGATTCTGGCATCCTTCATGCAAAGGTGACGCGTCCCCCTCGTCTGAATGATCAGAAAAAGCACAGCACCGGCGTCCAATATGAGAAAAAAATGCACATTATTCTTCAGTCAAGACACACACCTCCAGTCATCATCCTCGGAGTTTGCTTCTCCAGATTTAATAATGAAAATAAATTGTCGAACACGAGTTGCTTGAGAAGGTCGAGGACGCCAAACAGGGATGTCGTGGTTCCATCGCATTTTGAGCGCTCTTTTGGCGCGTCACGCTCGCATTGAATAGACAGGGATTCTTCCCGAGCACCCAGCACGTCGTCCTCTCGCGACTCCCATTCTGAAACCGACACCGTCGGCACGTATTCCGATGGGCCATTGAGATCATTCTTCTTTTGTCCCTCACAAACAACTACCGCAGATGGCTCCGCTGGGTACTCGGGCAGGGGGCTTTTCAGAAAAATGTGAAGAACGCTGCAAAGATACCAAACAGTTTCTTTAACCGCTAGCCGTAAAGCTCTTTTCTTGCGCGAGTCTTTGCCGTCAAAGTCGTGGGTTTGACGAGGTCCCGATAGTTCATCCGGCTCTCCCGTCTCATCCTGTTTGACATCGATTCAGCGAGATGCGTTTAGACTCGTTCAGGGATGTTGAGGATATCGGAAGTAAAAAGGAAGCCATCCATCCAGTGTCTTCCATTATTGATGGATTTAAATGAACAAGTCAAGATAGTTACCAGTATTTGACGAAAATGCCGCAGTGTTTCCAGGAGCATGGATTCTCGCATGATCTTCGCCAGAAGCAGATGGTTGCTGCCGACGGATGTCGATGCATGTCTTGTTCCAGATGAAAGCACGGAAGTAAGGGCAGTCCAAATATGACTTATCAAAAGCAGACACCGGGGGCGGGGGTCTGTCGCAGGTAGGGTCTTGGTATTAAGAGACTGCAAGAGATGGAACACACGCTGCCTAGAGACGTCAAAAAAGGAATGGATGAGGCGACCCAGAACGCGATCAGAGACACAATCCAGAAACTGGGAAAAGGGACTCTGCTGCGAAACGGCTCCGGCAGGTTCTGTAGATGTTGGTACCAGGTAAGGTAGTGATATCCTGACAACAAGAGGCAGAGTATTGTCCAGTGTATCAAGTAGGAGTGGTAAATCTGTACTAGACGAACAAGAGAGTTGATGCATAGCTTGTTCAAAGACCTGACGGACCCTAGTTTCAACAGTCTGCCCAGCATCTGGACTTTGAGTGATTGTCGATAACAGCATCTGAATACTCCCTAGCAGGGAGCTATTTCCTGGTACTGAGCCATGGCAATTAGCTAGGCTCTCGGTCTGGTCACAAGAAAATAATCGTTACAAGGCGGCGCAGTTTTGAGTTGCTGTATGCGCTCATGGAGCCGCCTTTGTCGCTTGTTGTCGACAGCTGTTTCGTCAACCTGAGGTTCCGTTTGCCTTTTCTTTGAGCTCGTATTTGGCTTCTTCTTATCAGCCTTCTCGCTGTCATTCAACGAAGATGCCACAAAGGAAGATGTCAGAGGGGCGGGGGATGCGGCACCGTTGCTGTTCAAGGCAAGTTTAGACTCTGAGGACAGAGTATGAATAATATGGTCCATGACCCTGGAGAAAGGCAGCCAGAACGAAAGGAGATGAGAAACCTTCTAGTTGTCGCTTCAAGCAGCTGTTGGTTCGTTCCAGCTCAATTGCTCGAGTCCTCCACCACATCTGTTCCGATTCTGGTGGTTGACCTTCAGACTGAAAGAGCTGCCTCATCTCTGAAAGGTAGGCTAGTGAATGGATAAACACTTGTCAAGCAATGATCAAAGGATTAAGACTGTACAGAAGCACGAGTGGTAGGGCGGTTTGACTTTCAAGATAGCCATAGCCTGCAAATAATCAAAATTCAACAACGATAAGGATGCAGATAGCTTCGCTGAAACGTGCAATGAGTATACGCAGAGTGTGCAGAGCTACATCCCGTTCGGTCATGGTGAAAGGAAGAAAAGAGGTTGGTGATGGACAACTGTTTTGCAACGAGGTTACCACGCGCTGCGCAGTGATAGCTTTGATACTTATTCAATATCCGTCAAAATGACTTAAATTCACCAAAAATATTGTTAAAAACTATTTATCAGCTATGTATAAAACAAACCTATGTACATAAAATATACGAAGCCAAGAACAAATGCACAAGAGAAGCAATGATACCTCAGAGTAAATGACAGACAAAAGAAATAATCCTGATAGTAGCCTAACGCAAGTTCGAAGAATATTGGCCTGACTTGGAAGATGACAGTCTCACAATCGGCGACTCAGGCTCTTGTGGCATGTCCGAGTATCTATGCGCGATTACGCGCGCTGATCTGTACTCTTCAGGTGGAACACGGCTTCGGTGAACAGGAGATTCGTCAAATTGGCCGAGCATATGAGGTGCGCCAAAAGCATTAGCTGAATCGTGTAGTGATGTATGAAAATCCATGCTATGTGAGCCTTTCTTGGACAATGGCTTGTTATGCAGCGGGGTGCGGAAAATGTTGGATCTGGACCAATGCTCTTTGGAATCCAGGGATCCTGCATAATGAAGCGTAACGCCCCTAGACGGCGTTGAGGTAGGATCAAAGGTGGGGGTGTCGCTGGGATTAACGTATCTGTAGTCGGAATTTGGATTGGAAGGGGTAGCGCTGGTGAGTTTGGGTGTAGAAGGGTCGGTACGATTATAGTCAATCCAGGCTGAAAATGAACCACCTGGTTGAAGACTGGTTCTCGTTCGCGTGGGCGTCTTGGGCGTTTGCAATACACTCCAATGAGGTGATGTCTGAGTGGAGGAATAAGAGCGCAGCGGTGCTTTGGATGAACGATTGAATGCAGGATCTTCGTCAGTTGGAACAAAAGTCGGTTCAGTAAGGGGCATAATATCGGGTTCGGTGGAAGGCGAACGACTGCGAGAAACACATCTACGACAAAACCACGGATCTTCTTCCTTCCCCAGTTCAGAGATGTCACGGATGCCGATGCATTCAAGGTGGTACCATGTTTCACAGGCATCACACTGAACCAGCTCTCGTCCGTCATCTCGCCCCATACAAATGCAAACTACTTCGTCATCGTCGTCGGATCCATCGTTCTTGGATCTGCGACGTTGTTGACGATAGGCAAGTGTTCGGACTCGCTTCTTAGACAAAAGTGCGGCGCGAGCGTCTCCAGGATCACTGGTATAAGGAAGGACGTTGGGGTTGTATTCGGGATAGGCTGGCGTCGGAATCCTTTTGCCCCTGCCAAAGGACTTCCGGCCGCCCCCAAAAAAATTGCTCCGTGCTTGTGATGATGCATCTTCCGCGAGAGATGACGCGGTGTCCTCCTCATCTTCGTCGTCCGAGTCCCGATCCAAAAAGCGCTCGATCCACTTTAATCTCTCCTCCTGTTCGGCTTTGGCCAACTCGGCTCTTTCTTCTGTTCGTAAGCGCCAAGGAAACTCCGAGTCCAACCAATTAGGTTTTTCCGCGACGACTTGGGTGGCTACAGGCACTTGAGTAGCTTGCTTCTCCGCAGCATTGTCAACGCCCTTCTTTTTCCTTCTTGCTGTTGCGCGCTTCTTTGTTGGGGAAGGCTCTGGAGTAGGCTGGCGCTGATGTTCATCCACAGACAAGTCAACAAGCACCCTGCCTTTGCCTTCCAATTCAATGGCCGCGAGGTTAGACTTGAACTGCTTCTCCTGTGTCTGGAATGCGGCGAGGCGCTTCCGCTTCAAAAGTTCTTTCTCGCTGGGAGGCTCTTTGACAGCTTTCTCAGGAGGTGACTCGAGATTGAGAGGTGTAGCCAAAATAGATGCGGATAGCGCCAGTGGTTGAGGTTGTCTAACCCAATCTGCTGTTCGCTGCATCAAAGTCCTTTAACGTCATTTCGGGAAGATGATAGGGGTAAAACTCACGTAGCGACCATATCCGCCTGCCATGAGACTCTCCTCAAAGCTCTCTTCAGAGGTTTCTTGAAACAATTTGAGGCGTCGACCTTTCTGAGGGCTTTCCATGATTCCAACCAGGGCGCTGTAATCATCTTGGGCGACGATCTCCTGTTCAAGTTCGTTGGTGTCCATTTCAGCGATGTTGCGCTTTTGGCGCTTGAGATAATCCGGACGATGTTTCTCTGCTTCGCGCATGTAGGCAATTCTATCCTCCAACATGGATTGGCGGATGCGGTCTATTTCACCTCCTTTCCGTTCTGGTTCTGGCAGGGGTTGCGAATCGGTTAGTTGTTTTGGAGGAGTAAGGGCACGAATTTGGGGAGGTGGAAGGGTAAAAGCAGGCTCTGTTGATGGCTTAGGTGATCGACGTGAGGGAGATGGCTGTCTGCTGGGAATGGTTTCTTTCGCCATAAAGGGGGAGGAGAGTACGGATGGTGTATTTGGGTAACGCGGCGGTGAGTTAGAAGATGTTGGATTAGGAAGAGGAGGGTCGGCCCTGAATGAGGATTGTTTTAGAGGTACATAATGAAGAAAAAAAGGATTAAGAGGGGCCTACGAGGTTCGTCGTTTCGGAGTGGCGAGTTCCATTGACGAGGAGCTGTTGACAATCAGTATATTGTTTGAAAAGACCGACGAGTGAATTGACTGACTTGTAACGTGGTGTTATTTCGAGGTGATGAAAAGACGAGCTAGATGCTGGATGAGGGCTGATGGTTTTTTCCCCCTGAATGTTAGTGGTGAAGATCGCCTCGAGGTTGGGAAATGTCCCACCTAGATTCTGGAGTCATATACTGCTTGAACGAAGAAGGTGTGGGAACGTCATTATCATCCCTACTGAAGAGGAAAAAAGGGATGTTAGTTGAACAACATCGGAAAGATTTGAACATTCATGGTAGATACCGGAACTGGGAGCCACTTCTAGGTTGAGAGTTTGAAAGCCTTGAAAACAAACATTAAACTTCGAAGTAATAAGCAATAAGCAACACCAGTCAAACGTACTGGTTAGACATTGGAGAGTCTGGGAATATGGCCGAATCATTGACATATCGACCAATGTCGTTTGGACTGTCATGAAGGATCAACAAGGGTCTAAAAATGAAGAAGCAGGAGTAAAATGTGACCTCTGAGGTGTCGGAAGATGACTAAATTGCTTTGAACTAAATGCAGGTAGAAGACTTGACTGAGGTTGATAGCTTGAAAGGTTGAGATAAGACAGTGAAATAATGAGAACAAGATGAAGACATCAATTTACCTTGACGTTGAACCTGACTCGCCAGCAGGATTACTCATTGTCGAGTAACTTATTTGTGATGATTATAACGAGCGAACGGTGGACAGATTAACACAATTCAGAATTTTGTATGATAAAACCAAGGTATCGCAAAGAAATATTAAAAAAAGAGGTCGAGGAGATTTCAGAGTTAATGATGGTCGCACAAAGAGTTCATTTCAAGACCAATGTTCATTTTACATTTATCTGCTTATCTAATTATACTCTCACTTGTCTTTCTACCACCACCACCGCCACAATGTCTGAGCGTAAAGGTTAGTACTATTTATTATAATTCAAAAAACAACATTAACTCATATTTATTACAGTCCTTAACAAATATTTCCCTCCTGATTTCGACCCGGAGCTCATCTCCAGGAGAAAGGGTCCAAAGAGCACCCAACAGGTGGTACGTCTGATGGCACCTTTTTCTATGTATGTATACCATGCCTAATACCATGATTTTTATTTCTAATAACCTCTAACAGGCGATGTAACAAGTGTGGTGAATATATTTACAAAGGCAAAAAGTTCAACGCTCGCAAGGAGACTGTAGAAGGCGAGGAGTATCTGGGAATCAAGATTTTTAGGTTCTACATTAAATGGTGAGTCATGCTATCTCTCTGGCTTCGTCCGGTATTCATGGAATTTGACCCCATAGTACATTGTGTTCTGCGGAGATTACTTTCAAGACCGACCCCAAGAACACAGACTATACAGCCGAACATGGAGCGTCTCGCAACTTTGAACCTTGGCGGGATGAAGAGGAAGGGAAAGAAGAGGACCGTCTAGCCAAGCTGGAAGAAGAGGAGAACAATCCAATGAAGGCCCTCGAGAACAAGACGGTTGATTCTAAGCGAGAGATGGATATTCTTGACGCTCTACAGGATATCCGCGCACGGAACGCAAGGAACGAACGCGTTGGAAATTCGACCGACATTATTGACCGGTTGGACCACCTCCACGACGTTGAGACTGAAGAGGAGAAAGAAAGGAAGCGACTAGACGAAGAAGATGAGAAACTGATAAAAGAGATTTTCTCCAAAGTCCCTACCGCAGATGGCGACTCGGTTACAGTGAAGCGGAAAGCAATGGACGACAAAGAACCACCAGCGACCGCCTTGCTGTCAGAATCAGCTCGCGCCCTCATTGCCTCTCAAGGATCTTTACTCCAGCCTGCAGCGAAAAAGAGAAAGGCAGATGGAAAGAACAGCTTGGGCATTAAGATCGTCAAGAAGAAACCGCAACCAGATGCCACGAAGACAAGGGCGTAATGCCATCAAGCATACATTTTCGTTCGGCCAGATGCTGGGACAAGATGTACAATTATTTTCCAGTTCTCTAATCCTAATAAATACAGTGTCTACATAACAGCGTAACAATAAGTGTAATGGTATAAGAGGTATTGAACATGTAATGTGTAAACAAGAATTGGACAATGAAATAAACATTTACTTTCTAGAGCGCGTTGTTCGTGTTGACACTCTCTGGGTACTTTCAAACTTGCCCTTGATCTCCGCGTAGCCTTTACGATCAACCGTATGTATATAGTAGCAGCCCCCGTTGTTGCCCCAAGAAACACTGCCGGAATGATAAGGAACCTCGCGCACATCGAAGATGGCTGTCATGTCATCAACCTAGGTGATTGAATGTGTATCAATACGTGTTCACATAAACAAAATTAGAACGTACATTGCGCCACGTAATTCTTGCGTTAATCGAATTGACAAAGGGTACAAGTGAGATAACCATTGCACCTTCCTTGAGATCCAGGAATTTTGGCCGCAGCGCAGCATTAACTAAGAGATGGGTGGTGAGATGAATTTTGAGGGTAAAATACATGGGTCACTTACGGCTCTCTTCGAAGACCTTATTATCCACTAGGACGACATCGGCCTGAGAGATGAGCTCGTCTACCCGGGTGCTCTTCAGCATGTCGCCCTGCTGCAGCTCCATCTCCCCAACAGTGACACCCCACATGCGACTTCGAATTTTGATTTGGTTGACAACGTCCGTTGCGACTCGGGCAGGGTGGGGCATTAGCTCAATACCGTAGCTTTTACATCCCGACTGCAAGCTTGCTTGAACCACCACATTCCCAACACCACTACCCAGGTCCAAGAAAAGCTTGTCTTCCGTCAATTTCGACTTCTTGATAATTTCAGATGCAAGAGACGGCATCAGTTCACCATAGACGGTACTGGAGAAGGCCTCATAGCGCTTCAGCAATGGGACCTGGGGACCAACAGTTCTCTGGTAGTTTTCTTCAATGATGCGCATCATTAAGGGTTCGGGTAGGGTTCTCCACGACTTTAAGGTGTCCATCATGGTGTTTCGTGGAAGTGAATCTGGAGCTGGTCCCGCTTGTGATTTGAATGAACGCAGCAACTTGTTAACTCGTTCCATAGCCACCAGAAATAATGGACCGTCCTGGGTTTCAATGGCTCGTTGCACCGTTCGGAGCAATGGAAGATCTTCGATGGTGAGATTAGGGGGTGGAACATACTCGACGTCATCAGAGTCCAACGAGAGCGATAAATCACTGCAGGAGGATGGTGTTGGTGAGTGCGAGCGGGAGGGTCCGAGTATTGGGGAAGCGGGAGGCGAGATAGCTTCGGATAGCGATGCACTAGGAATAGGACCAAACAACTCTCGTTGCTCATTGGTAAGATAGTCTATGGAAAGGTTGAGGGCAGGCTATGGGAGTAGAATAAACCAACGCACACTCTACTATGGTGTATAGCGAACGCTCCAAGTCCATAATAGGGTTGTAGTGGTCCTTGTCTCTGGGAGCTAATAACATGAATCTTGGTTCCATATCAGCACAAAATCAGATATGAGCTGCAGAGCCGCGCACCGTTCTCTTGCATTGTCGTTGGGATACTCTAACTCTGCTACAGGGTAGTTGGTTGGACTATCCTCGAAGGACTTATCACTCGGGTCCCGTGGGTTTCTGAAATCTAAATTGAAACAATCAACAATCCAGCACGGATGTCTATAATCAGGACTTACATGGTTTATATTTTTTCATAAGACGCTTTACAACGAGCTCAGAGCTGTGTGGGTTCATTCCCGGATCGCCGTCTTCTTCCGTGTACCATTTCCGACAGATCCCCTCCTGTTCTTCCGCGTCGTGAGGCAAATGCGACGTGGACCTGGAACAGCTGCTACGATAGAGAGGTTCAGGGGAAGGCGGGAGCGTGTTCTGGCGGCTAGACGCGCGCGATGACACCTTGGAGGAAGGTGATGCTTTTCGTCGACCCTTGCCCTGACTACGAATTGGGGTAGGACGTAGTCTTTTGACGGCTCCTGGTAGGGGTGAGAGCTCCTCCTTCTCTACAGACGTTGACTTTCGTTTCTGAGGTGCGGGAGACAGCGTAGGTGATGGTGAAACTATGGAGGAGGAAGATGGTGAGGAGGAAAGTCTGAATGAAGAAGAACGACTCGTGACGGAGCTACTTCGAGTTGGAGGTGCTGTTCGTCGGACCGAGACAGTACGCGTAGTCACTGTAACGTTGCTCGGCAAAGGTACACACTTGGGTCCTGTAAAGAAGTCCATGTCTTGCGTTGGACGCTGTGTCGACGACCTCATCCTTCCAACAACGATTTAATCCACTTCTAAAACAACAATTACTCAAATCAGTGCGTCCTGTCACGAGTCACGTGTAAACACTCAGTCACCCGTCACCGTCCGTCACACGTCACATACTGACCCTCAATTAAAATTACAGGACACTATGTCATGGTTCTTGTGCATACATCTGGTCCTGCATAAGATTTTGGCTTTGCATAGCATGAGACATAGTCAAACCCCCTACATAATGCATAAGCCTAGGTCCCATTTATGTAGATGGCATCAGGTTATGACAGGGCTGGATGACTAATTGGTGAATTTCAGTGATATTTCCAAGACTTTCTGGGGTGATAACTGTTTGAAAATCAAGAGACTTGCCAGAAACACATACAAAATTGAGAATATTTGTGACCTAGTCAATATGCCTGTCTTTGGCTATCCTAGCAACCACATCTCAAACCAAACCTCTATTATCATCTGTCACTGCTTGGGTAGTGCCACCACTTAGGTAATTTTGATAATCTGCAGATATCTTGCTCAATTTTGCAAGTTATAAACTAAGGATTTAAATCTGGGTAGATTCAATAAGAATGCACCAGGATCTGTACTTAGATATAGAAAAAATATAGAAACAATAAGTGTAAGGATTTGCAGATTGAATTGTAACTCTCAGAAAGTCATGAAAAATGAGTGTTATTTTCCAGATCCTGTCCAATGTTGTGCTCATATTCCCAAGAAATCCAGCCTGAAACTCATGGTAGTAGATTACTATATTCCTACCAAATATTAAGCTACCTCAAAGCTATCTGCATTTACAAGTGAGAAAATACTCATTGCATAGACATGAAATCTGGTTAATTGATGGCATCAGTTTCTGCCAGACTGCCTTTCCATCACAATGATGTTTTGTGACAGCAAAACCCTGTCAGAACCCTGTGAAATGCCTTGTTAGGTCTAGAGCCTAATGAGGTGTGCATCCACCCTAATGAGGTACAATTTGGATCCCTGATAAGCTGATATCAAGCTTATTAGGGAGGACTTTTCTATAGCCCAGGTACTTCAACCAACTTTCGATCAACCATCTGACTGTTGACTGAAAGTTGACTGAAAGTCAGTTGAGTGTCAGTCTGGTATTTTACATAAATGTGACTTTCAGGGTAGAATGTCACATTGATGTTGATCAACTTTCAATCAACTTTTGGTTGACAGTCAGTCCACTTCCAGTTTCTCTGCCAAATGTGGACCAACAACCAACTTTTGTTTCAGGACTTTCAATTGACTTTCAGTCAGTCAATCAACCATTGACCGACATTGTTGATCAACTGTCAGTCAACTTATGTTTTCAAGAAACCCTGTTAAAGACTTCTCTTATTGTAGGTATTTCCTAATTTAGCTCAATCTGTCACATATATACATGTCACTGCTAATTTTTTCTATCACTACTAGACACTATCTGTCACAGACAACCATGTGACACATGACAGTCATATTAGGTCACATTAAGGCCTGTTGTTACATCATCTCTTTTCCCTCCTATCTTTTCCTTATCTTATCTGTACCAACTCCTCTTCTCATCTTATTATTGTGTACTATCATCTCTCTTTGTACTTGTATTTCATCTTATCTCTTTATCTTCATCCACTTCCATCTCCATAACTCCACCTTCATTCCTGCTGTTGCTCCACTCTTATCTCCTATCTATGACTCACTTTCTTACTCATCTCTCTCACACTTATTGTTATGATAGCTCAATGGGTGCTTGTGGTTAAGGCCTTTGAGCTTGTCTGGGTCAAGTTCAGAAGAAGGTCATTGTGTGTCAGAGTTTGAGTATTGTTCTAAGATTGCCACTGTGTACACATGCTATGCTGGTATTGTCTTAGAAGAGAGTGAGTAGAGTAAGATTGTTGTAGAAGGTTGTTTGTTCTATTCAAAGTTAAAGAACTAGCTAAAGAACAATGGTATAAACTACAGTGTTTATATAGATATCTAGCAAGGCTGTGCGTGTAAACACCAAGTAGATAAGGTGTGAAATATATGAGTCAGAAGTGGAGTCTGTAGTAAGAATGAGTCATAATGAGTAAGAGACAAGTCATAGATAGGAGAAGAAAGTGGAGCAACAGCAGGAATGGATGTAGAGTGTGAGTCAGAAATAGGGGATGAATGTGGGGCTCCAGAGATAGGAAATAGACAAAATACAAGTACAAAGAGAGATGATGGTACATGATGATAAGATGAAGAGAGATGGTGGTAGAGATAAGATAAGGAAAAGATAAGAGGGAAAAGAGACAATGTAACATTACCCCCTTACCAAGCCTGATTGCCCTCAATCAGAAAGCTGTGTTCAGATTGTGTTTGTGTCGTTGCACATGTCATCGTCATAGTCAAAGAAGTTGTCTCTCCAGTATCCTTGATTGTCAGTTGAGGATCTTGGAGACCATCCTCCTGAGGTCTTCATGTCCTTCCATGGCTAAGTCTTTGTCCATGGATTGGAGGGTGGGCAATGGGAGGTGGCTTTCTTCTTCCCTTTGTTGATCTTGACAGCAGGTCTGGAACAGTCATTGAGGCAATGACCAGGTGCTTTCTTGTGACAATTCCAACAAGAATAGTGAGGACAGTTTTCTTGGAAATGGTCAGCAGTTGAGCATCTGCAGCAAAGGCGTTGACTGAGTTTGAGAAAGGCTATGACAGTAGGTTTGATGGAATAGTCTAGATTTTCAAGGATGTTTTCAGGTTTGCAGGAGAGGAACTCTTGGAAGGTAGGGCATTGGAGAATAGGATAGGAGTAGTCATAGAGGAAGTTTTTGTTGTGTTTGAAAGAGTAGGTGTCATTGGGTTTGTGGTTGGCATACTTCTTCCTTTGTTCAACCACAAGTTCCATGAGTCACTTGCAGCAGTCTGGATTGTTAAAGTGTTGTTGACAGAACACTTTGAATTGAGAACATCCTGCATCCCAGTTGTCTGAAGCATGTTTTTGGAGGCTGTTGCAAATCACCATGTGCTTGAGGACTTGTCTTTTGATAGTGACTGTGGTGTTGTTCATGAAGAGGAGGTGTGGTAGATGGTGGTCTGAGAAAGGGAGGGTCCAGTTGAGGAGGTCATAGTCTTCTTTGGTACAGAAGATGTCCACGAACTCCTCAAAGGTGATTGAGGTGCAGTCATGGGCTAATCCAGGAGCATCAGGGGTGGTCTCCCATCCTTTTGCTTGGTAAAGGACATTGGTGAGTTCTGGGTTGTTGTTGTTGGAGACAGTGGTTTCATGGGCAAGGACAATGGTTTTGATGACATCATCAAGATTCTGGATAGTGTTGGGTGTTTCTTGTTGATTGGCTTCTTCTTCCAAATGAAGCCCTCATTGTTTGGCTTCAGCAATGAGAGCTTTAGTGTGGGCAATGAGCTCTTTGTCGGATTTGGTATATGGTAGAACAAGAGTGTGGACTGAAGAAACATTGGAGGAGGTGGAGGAGGACTGAGAGTGAATGCAGATGGTCTTAGCAGCAGAAGAAGATGAAGAAGATGGGGACGAATTGAGGATGGAGGAAGTCATGTTGGTTGTTGAATGTGGATTGTGATTGAGCTGGGGGCCTAGGCAAGTTTGAAGTGTCTTTTATAAGGTAAAAGAATGTCAGGGGCGTTAGCAAGGTAATATTCTGGTTCCCATGAGTTGTGGAACAGTGGGAAGCCTTTCCACAATACGAAGTATTCTCTCTTGCCCAATTTTCCACAATGCTTGTGAATCCAGTCAAGTTCATATTCTTCTTCTCTGCTGATGATGTCTGGTGGTGGTTGTGGGAAATTTGGTCCATGCTCTGTTGTTTTGGAGTATTTGGAAAGAAGGGTGGTGTGGAACACATTGTGGATTTTCCAATACTGCGGGAGTTTGAGGCGATACATTACTGGTCCTAATACTTTGGTAATTGGAAAGGGTCCTTCTTGTTTTGTCAAAATCTTCTTGTTGTGTCCAAGTTTCACATTTCAGGAGTCAAGCCACACAAGATCTCTGACCTTGAACAGGGTGAATGGGTTCTTGCTGTAGTTAATCATTCTATTCCTGGTGAATGTGTGGGCTGCAATTGCTTCCTGTTGAATCTTGAGAAGGGATGTGAGCTTCTTGTCAACAGAGAGGTAGACCATGTGTTCGAAGGCCAACAGAATCTGTGTGGGACTCGTTCCCAGCATAAGTTCGAATGGGGAGTGAGCATGGTCTGAGTGTCGTCAATTATTGTGAGTGAATTCAAGGGTTGGAAGTGCATTGGGCCAAGATTCGGGATTTGTGATGCAGTAGATGGAAAGGTAGACTTCAATTTCTTGATTAAAGCACTCTGTGGTGCCATCTGTCTGAGAGTGGTAGGTGGTTGAGAGTTTGGATTCAATGTTGAGAAGTTTCAGAAGTTCTTTGAAGGTGTGGGTGGTGAATCTGGGGTCACAATCTGAGGTTATTGAATCAGGGAGTCTGAACCTCTTGTAAAGGTTGTCAAGTAAAAGCTTGGCAACGCCTTCAGCAGAAACTGTCTTGGAGCAAGGGATAAGAATTACCCCCTTTGTAAGGCTGTGGTCCACCATGGACAGAATAGAGTCATATCCAAGGGATGGTGGAAGGTTGCTGATAAGGTCCATTGACATCTGGACAAAGGGTTTTAATGATTCAGGAGCAGATATCAGCATTAGAGTGGGTTGGGCAGGGTTTCGGTTGATCTTGAATTGCTGGCAGGTGGAGCATCCTTTGACATAGGTGGAAATAAATTTACACATGCCAGGCCACTAGTATGACATGGCAATGGCATTGTAAGTTTCGATTTGGCCTGGATGTCCAGCAGTGACAGGATTGTGGAAGTGTATAACAATAGATTTCCTGAGTTCTTGGTTGTTAGGGATATAAATCTTGTCCTTGTAAAAGAGTAGTTTTCCCTGAACTTCTCAGTCCCCCTGGAGTACCATAGGGAGTCCCTAGGGACTCTCCGGACTCCCTATGGACTTTTTACATATATTACCTAAATTTGATGTTTTGATAGGTTTCAGACAAATCCATATACAGAGTCCCTAGGGAGTCCCTACAGAGTCTGTAGGGACTCCCTAGGGACTCTGATGGACTCCATCAGGACTCCACAGGAACTCCAGGAAAATCGGATAATGCAAATGCAGATGACTCTGATGTAGATAATAATTAGTCATCACAATATATGGACAAATGTACTCACAGTATTTCCCATAATCGCCTTGTATTACTGCTGGAGTCCCAGGGAGTCTGCACAGAGTCTGTAGGGACTCCCTAGGGACTCTGTATATATGAATTTGTCTGAAACCTATCAAAACATCAAATTTAGGTGATATATGTAAAAAGTCCATAGGGAGTCCGGAGAGTCCCTAGGGACTCCCTTGGGACTCCTGTGACTCCAGCACATATATTACAAATTTCTTGTAATACAAGGTAATTTTGCCTTGTTTTTTTGTTTGTTTGCACTGTCCTTGTATGCTGGTGTTGCAGTTGAGGGTGTCCACAGTTGTGTTAGGTGACAATGCTGTGTTTTTTGGCAGAGAGTCCCTAGGGAGTCCGTACAGTACTCAGGGGGGACTGACAAGTACTCAGTTTTCCATGATCTCCTTCTTCAAAGGACCAATTGTTGATAGACATGCTGGAGGTTATGTTGGTGTTTTTCAATAAGGTTTCTAGA
The DNA here is from genome assembly GCA_015501605.1 of Panaeolus papilionaceus. Classification (NCBI taxonomy): domain Eukaryota; kingdom Fungi; phylum Basidiomycota; class Agaricomycetes; order Agaricales; genus Panaeolus; species Panaeolus papilionaceus. Next base: position 265,936 of record JADNRZ010000015.1, read on the forward strand.
GCTTCCATAGTGTTCTTGTTGAGGGGTCAGGCATTGGCAATTTGTTTTTGGAGTTCGGTGTCAATGAGATTGACAAACAAGGTCTCTGGTAGCATGGTGATGTCAGTGTTTTCTTCATTTTCTCCTTCTGGAATGAGGTCAGGTCATTGTGAGAGTGCATCAGATTGGATCATCTTATGACTGGGCATGTGTTCTAGTTTGATGTCATATTCAGAAAGGATAAGGAACCATCGTGCTTGCCATTGATTAAGGTTCTGGGAGGAACACCAATATGTGAGGTTCTTGTGGTCTGAGTGAACAATGGTTGTGTGTGGGGATCCCAGGATGTAATGTTTCAAGGACTTTATACTAACCCAAACTTTTCAGCTGAGGCTCGGCCAATGATCGGTTCGTCAGCTGAGTATTGGCTGAGTATTGGTTCATCAGCTGATCATCAGTTCATAAATTAATATTTTTGCTTATCTTATAGTTTAGTGATTAGCTTTATAAACTAATGAACTGAGGCTCAGCTGAGGATCAGCTGAGGTTGAACTGATACTCAGCTGATGTCTCGGCTAGTAGTTTCAGTTCTTTTGGCCAAGTATTATTGGTTCACAGAACTGAGGCTCAGCTGAGGCTCAGCTGATGTTCAGCTGAATATCAGCTCATAATCTATATGTATTGGTTGTGTTATTGTTCTTTGCAGTTTTCTAGCTATACTATTACATAATACAGTTTGTCATGCATGCATGACTTGTTTGGTGGCTTTGTTATGACATAGTAGATAACATATTGTGACACATTTGCCAACAGAATTAGTAATATTGTAGGCCAGCAACTAGCTTTTTATAGTCAGGGAATCTATCAGCAACCCCCAGGTATAGAATTACTAAATTACTAATATAATGCTTCCTAATTTGGCTAGATGTGTGACATGTCACTGTCACAAGTATTGTCAAGTACATGGGAGGTGAGAGTACATGTATATGATGAGAAAATGAAACAGTTATAACAACCAGTGTCTAATACTCAGCCAATTTTCAGCTGATGTTCAGCTGATGCTTGGCTGATACTTGGCTGATAAGGCTGATAAAAAGCATTTCTTTTCAAAATATGTTATTAAACTGAGATTGAGCTGAGGCTCAGCTGAGACTCAGCCAATGAGCTGATACTCAGCTGAGGCTCAGCTGAAAGGCTGGTGTTAGTGTGAAGTATTGGGTTCTGGAGATAGGAAGTAGATGAAATACAAGTACAAAGAGAGATGATAGTACATGATGATAAAATAAGGGAGATGATGATACAGATAAGATAAGGAAAAGATAGAGAGGAAAAAGAGACAAGGTAACAACAAACCAGAACCAGAATACCAACAACTGTGATACTGCCCCAACTAGGAACCCGAAGGATTTCGCCAAATACATCTGCACCTTCTATCACAACTTGAACAAAGAACAACGCACCAAATTTGCCTCTGAAATGCAAGAGCAGGATTTTGCCTAAAAGGTTTTGCCTCAATGTCTAAACCTTATGTATCAGTTTCACTGTAAACCCAGCTGAGGGGTTTATCACTCATTTAAAAAAGAGGCTGAAACCCCTCTGTAGAGGAGAAGAATTCACCTGATCAGAGGGGTGAACTAAGATATGTCACGCTTGTGATGGCTTCCTTTACCCCTTCTTGGGAAGGGATATTATCCCTTAAATTGACCTCCATCAAGAGGGGTTATTCTGCACCCGAAATTGACATTGGAAGGGGTTTTTACTGTCTACTTGGAAGAGTTATACTATTCAAAATTAGGGGGTTATTCACCTTCAGTGGTGAGGTTAGAATCATATTATATGAGGGTTAATAAACTCAATGCACCTTCTTTATTGGAGTGTCAAACAATATGGTTAGAATAAAATTATGAAATTGAGTATCATATATTACAGGTAGCTAAAGTACTACAGGACTACATTGACTCATACAACAGACAGGATGATTGTGTGAAATAAAACTGTACTGTAACAGCGGAGAGAGAAAGAAAAGAGAGTTAAAAATGCACATACTGCCAAGAATAGCCTATAGTCATGCACCCACTCTGCTTTGCTACCCTATCCGACCCCATCCTAAACCTGGAAAGTTCAACCAAGAGCCCTAGCTGGTACGAAATACAGTGTCAGCAGTTTCTACTAGGAAGAGAAGCACTGACATACCTGTTGTGTTTCGAGCCTACAGTTATTCCTTGGACAAAAATGAGAAGTCGATTAGAATATGGCGAGTCATAGCTTATTTTAAAGGGAGTTGCTAGCAGCAGTGGTGGATGAAGAGAAGGAAGGGGTAGAGAAAAGAAATTTAAAGAATGGGCCATTCCGAAATGATGGATTTCAACAAAGATCATGTGTGAAACCAAACATATCTCGGGCCAAGGTGTTGTTTGTACAGACACTCTGTTTTTTTGCTAAGTCCACAAACTTTCGGAGACAATGGATCAGCTAGAACCCCCCTCAGCTGGGACTTTTCAACACTGTTAAAAATCACCCTTTGACATAAGAGGGGCACATTGCCCTCTACCGATAAATAGGAAAAAAAAATATATTTTGAGTAAATATCTTCCTCCGAAGGAGGGTTCAAATCTCGCATAACCCCCTATCATAGGGGGTGGTGGCTTGTGACTTGCTTGTGACCAAAAACCCTCATTGTAATGTAGGGTTTTTAACACTCAAAGAAAGAGTGATGTATGAAGCCCCTAAAAAGCCCCTCTCAAAACCTCCCTTCAAGAGGGGTGAATATCTTATGTACAACTAAAAGGGGTGAAAACCCCCCGAGCTGGGTTCACAGTGTTTGTTCTACTTTGATAGCTCACAATGAATCCTTTTCTGTCCCTGTGACTATTGAGTGTGAACAACTGAGAACTGCCAAACCCTTGCATACCCAAGCACTCCTTGACTCCAGAGCTGCAGGTATTTTCATCAACCAGTCATTTGCAAAACTCCACAACCTTCCCCAGACCCCACTCAGAACACCAATCCTAGTCTGAAACATTGATGGCACACTGAACAAGAAGGGTATGATTACCCACTGAATGACACTGAACATGAAGATCTACAACAAGATCAAGAAGACTGATTTCCTGGTTACTGGGTTAGGAAATCAGAAGATTATCTTGGGGCTACCTTGGTTACAAGACATGAACCCCAAGATCAACTGGAAGAATGCCTCCTTGAACTGGCAGGCTCCGATTGAGGACGAACCCAACAGAGAAGAACACCTGAACAGCATGAAGAACCCGATAATGGACTGGTACCCAACTGACTCAATTATCATCAAAGAACAAACCATCTCTCAACTGGAACTCCATGTTAAGAAGATGCTTGGAAAGAATATGACCTTAACCCAACCTGACCAACGACCTGATCATCTCCTTCATGGAAGGAGAGCAGACCAAAGAAACCAAAGAAATCTGGATCGACACGACTCTGACACATTCCCAAGCCTTTGCTCAGAAATTCAATAAGAAGACTGACCAAACTGACCTGACCAAGATCATTCCCTCCAAGTTCCATCTCTGGATATCCATTTTTAGCAAAGAAGCCTCTTCAACCCTGCCCACTCGAAAACCTTGGGATCACAAAATTAAACTCAAACCTGACTTTGTTCCAAAATCCGCCAAGGTTTACTTGCCTTTGCGCAAACAAGACGATGCTATCAAGAAGTTCCTTGAAGAACACCTTGGTAAAGGAACCATTTGTCATAGCGAATTGCTGCAAGCCACAGGATTCTTCTATGTTGTGAAGAAGGATGGCAAACTCTGCCCTTGCCAAGACTACCAACACCTGAATGAAGGAACCATTAAGAACACCTACCCTCTCCCTCTCATCACCAACCTCATGGATAAACTCTGAGGCACCAGGTACTTCACCAAGCTTGATGTTCAATGGGGTTACAACAATATCTGTATCAAGGAAAACAATGAATGGAAGGCAGCCTTCAAGACCAAGTATGGTCTCTTCGAACCTCTTGTCATGTTCTTTGGTCTCTGCAACTCCCCTGCAACTTTCCAATCAATGATGGACAATATCTTCATCCAGCAAGTTTAGAATGGCTACATCATCATCCACATGGACAACATCTTAATCTACACCACAAACCAGGATGACCTTGAAAAATACACCAAAGAAGTACTCCAGATCATGAAAGAAAACAACCTCTACCTGAAACCCAAGAAATGCAAGTTCAACAAAACCAAGATTGCCTACCTGGGATTTATCATTGAGCACAACAAAATTTCCATGGACCCCACCAAGATTTCCAGAATCAAAGATTGGCCAATGCCAAAGACCCTCAAGCAAGTCTGATCATTCTTGGGCTTTGGCAACTTCTACCAAAAGTTCATCCAACATTACTCCAACCTTGCTAGACCTCTGAACAACCTACTCTGAAAAGACCAACCCTTCATCTGGACAGAAACCCATCAGACCGCATTTGACAATCTTAAGGACCAATTCAGCAAGGAACCAGTTCTTGCCATGCCTGATCAGAACCAACCATTTCAGATTGAGGCCAACATGTCCCAATACACTTATGGAGCTGTCCTCACTCAGACTGACAGCAACAGAAAATGACACCCTGTATGTTTCCTCTCTTGTTCTTTCTCTCCTGCCAAACAGAACTACCAAGTCTTCAATTAAGAACTCTTAGGAGTTATACAAGCTCTTGAAGAATGGAAACATTACATCCTGGGATCCCCTCACACAACCGTTGTTCACTCTGATCACAAGAACCTCATGTACTGGTGCTCTCCTCAGAACCTTAACTGATGACAAGCACAATGGTTCCTCATCCTTTCCAAATACAATATCAAACTCAAACACATGCCTGGTCATAAAATGATCCAGTCTGATGCGCTCTCACACCGACCTGACCTTATCCCAGAAGGAGAAAAAAAGAAAACACTGATATCACTATGCTGCCTGAAACCCTGATTATCAACTTCATCAACACAGAACTACAGAAACAAATTGCCAATGCCTGACCTCTCAACAAGAATGCCATAGAAGCACTAGAAACACTACTGAAGAACACCAACATCACATCTGGCACCTCAATCAACGATTGGTCCTTTGAAGAAGGAGACCATGGGAAACTGCTCTTCTACAAAGATAAGATCCAGTACTTTGCACTAGCCCAGATGATCCAATTGACTGTCAGACATTCGGTCAACTGTCAATTGAAAGTCGATTGACTTTTGCAAAAAGTGTTTTTGTGTGAAAAACAGCTGTTTGGGGTAGATTGTGTACTGTGAGAAGATGTGACAATCTCATGTCACACATTGCACTATTCTATTTTATCATGTGTGAAACTCTTAGGATCTTTTTTATGATGTTTGTGACAATGATTGTGACAGTCTATACACATTGTCACATGTCACATAAATATGAAACTGTTTAACACAGCTGTGACACTAGTATTACGAGACAATTGTTTGTATGTATGTAGACATGACCAACTATAATTGTCAAATGTCACATATCACATAGTCTTTGGTGACAGATGGCATTGAGTAGTCCCACAGTAAATTAGCAGTCTATCTCAGCTTAGATTCATTTTTACTTGTGACATGTGACATATAGTGTATGTCACAGATCTAGCTGAATCAGCATGTAATATAGTACTACAAGTAAAATGTATATCTGTATGTATACATGTAGATGTGATCTAACATGATTGTCACATGTCACATAGTCTTATGTAACAGATAGTATCTAGTCTATATTGGCTTAGATCAGATTTTTAAAAACTGTGACATATATACATGTCATGGATTGAGCTAAATTAGGAAATACCCACAACAGGATTCCTTGAAAACATAAGTTGACTGACAGTTGATCAACAATGTTGGTCAGTCGATCGAACATTGACCAACAGTCGGTTGAATGTCTGATGTAAAAGTCGATGATCGGTCCAATTCTAGCAGGGAAAATGGCAGACCGACAGTCAATCAGAAGTCGGTTGGAAGTCAGTTGACAGTCAACCCCATCAGTGTGACAATCTACCCTGAAAGTCACATTTATGTAAAAATTACCAGACTGACACTTGACTGACTGTCAACTGACAGTCAGACAGTCAATTGGAAGTCGGTCAGAATCCCTGGGCAACAGCAAAGTCCTCATAAGATCTATATCCCTAACGACCAAGAACTCAGGAAATCCATTGTCATGCACTTCCATGATCCTGTCACCGCCAGACATCCTGGTCAAATTGAAACTTACAACACTGTCACCACTTTGTACTGGTGGCCCAGAATGTGTCGATTTATCTCCGCCTACATCAAAGGATGCTCCACCTGCCAACAATTCAAGATCAATTGGAACCCTGCACGACCCACTCTAATGCTGATACCTGCCCCTGAATCGTTAAAACCCTTTGCCCAAACATCAATGGATCTTATCACCAACCTTCCACCATCCCTTGGATATGACTCTATTCTGTCCGTGGTGGACCACAGCTTTACAAAGGGGGTAATTCTTATCCCTTGTTCCAAAATGATCATTGCTGAAGGCACAGCTAAACTTTTACTCAACAACCTTTACAAGAGATTTGGACTCCCAGACTCAATTACCTCAGATCATGACCCCAGATTCACTGCTCCACACTTCCTACCCTCAAATTCACTCACAACAACCAACAACACTCTGATTGCATCCATTTCCCTTTCGAACTCATGCTAGGGACAAACCCCACACAGATCCCATTGGCCTTTGAACACATGGTCTACCCTTCCATGGACAAGAAGCTTGCCTCCCTCCTCAAGATCTGACAAGAAGCTATCGCTGCTCACACATTTGCCAGAAATAGAATGATCAACTTTAGCAAAAACCTGTTTATGCTGTTCAAACTCAGAGATTTAGTGTGGCTCAACTCCCAGGACCTGAAACTCAGACACAACAAGAAGATTGCGACCAAATGAGAAGGACCATTTCCAATTACTGAAGTACTGGGACCTGTGACATATTGTCTCAAACTCCCACTCTATTGGAAAATCCACAATGTATTCCACACCACTCTTCTCTCTGAATATTCTGAAACATCTGAACATGGACCGAACTTCCCACAACCGCCACTGGACATTATTGACAGAGAAGAAGAATACAAACTTGACCAAATTCACAAACATTGTGGAAAATCAGGCAAGAAAGAGTATTTTGTGTTGTGGAAAGGCTTCCCACCATTCCACAACTCATGGGAACCAGAATCTCACCTCGCAAACACCCCTGACATTCTTCTACCTTATAAGAAGCACTTCAAACTCGCTTAGACTCCCCAACTCAAACACAAATCTCTACCCAACAAAACAACATGACTACTACCTCTGCTCTCAAATCATCTCCCTCATCTTCCTCTTCTTCCTCTGCAGCTAAAACCATCTGCATCCTTTCTCCCTCTCAAGGATTCCTTTCTGATCCCCCCACTGTCACTTCTCCCATCTTCCCTCAATCTATGTCCAATGAAGAGTTCATTGCTCACACCAAAACCCTCATTGCCAAAGCCAAGCAACAAGGACGCCTCCTTGAAGAAGAAGCTGAATGACACAAAGCTTCTTCATCCAAGGTCTCTGAAATCCAAAGCCTCAATGATGTCCTTAAGACTCTTGTTCAAGCCCACGAGAACACAATAGTCAATGGTGATGACCCAGAGCTCACCAACATCCTTTACCAAGCCAAAGGATGGGAGACATCACCCAACACTCCTGGCACCACTCATGACCACACCACCATCACTTTCGAAGAGTTTATGAACATCTTCCACACCAAAGAAGATTTTGACCTCCTCGCCTGGAAACTTCCTCTATCCAACAACCATCTACCCCATCTTCTTTTCATGGACAACTCTGCCAATGAAATCAAGAAGCAAGTCCTCAAGTACATGGCAATCTGTGACAATCTCCGTCAGAAAGCCTCTGACAACTGGGATGTAGGATGCAGCCAATTTGAAGCATTCTGCTAGCAACACTTCAACAACCTAAGGAGTCCCTACAGACTCTGTAGGAACTCTGATGGACTCCATAGGGACTCCACAGGGACTCTAGGAAAATTGGATAATGCAAATGCAGATGACTTCAATGTAGATAATAATTAGTCATTACAATATATGGACAATTGTACTCACACAGTATTTCCCACAATCACCTTGTATTACTGCTGGAGTCCCAGGGAGTCCCTAGAGAGTCTGCACAGAGTCTGTAGGGACTCCCTAGAGACTCTGTATATAGGAATTTGTCTGAAACCTATCAAAACATGAAATTTAGGTAATATTTGCAAAAAGTCCCTAGGGAGTCCAGAGAGTCCATAGGGACTCCCTAGGGACTCCAGTGATTCCAGCACATATGTATATTACAAATTTCTTGTAATACAAGGTAATTTTGCATTGTTTTTTTGTTTGTTTGCACTGTCCTTGTATGCTGGTGTTGTAGTTGAGGGTGTCCACAGTTGTGTTAGGTGGCAATGCTGTGTTTTTTGGCAGGGAGTCTGTACAGTACTCAGGGGGGACTGACAAGTACTGCTGCTGCATGCCTACCATTAGGCTTGCATTGGATTGCACTGAACACAGTGGCCAGGAACACAGCCTGGCCACATGTGTGGCCTAACTGCTTGGCTCCCTTTGGGAGCCAACCGGCAAGTACTCTTTGTACACACCCCCTCCCAGCTTTGCTGGGGTCCACAGGGGAAAGCTCATGAGGCTGTTAGGTCTCTACCCAGTGTCTGTGTCAGTACACAACTGTGCACAATACTCACATGGCTCCATGATTTTGCTGACTGCAAGGCACTCTCACTCTGGGACACACAGTTCTCAGATCAATCATACAGGGGCAAGCAGTTCATGCCCCTGCACTACATGCATGGCTGTCTTCCCAAGCCCACCACTAAGAAGGCTGGGCAGGAGGATGTGGGTGTGGGATGAAGTGCTGAAGATGGGTGCCTGTCAGGGTCCTGACAGCACACATGGTTGAGACAATGGTTGTCATCCAAGAGGTCCTTAATTGGATGCCAGCAATGGTGCCCTTGTGTGCTGGGAGCTTTAGCATTCTCACTGGTGGCTGGAGAGCATGCTTTGGTGTGTACACAGACTAGAGTTTAGCTGCCTGTTGCCTATGTGGTTCGACCATGAGGTAACTCAAGGGTTTTGGCCAGTAGGCACCCCCCCAGGCTTGCCCTTTCTTCGTGATTGGCAGCTGCATGGAGGTGTGTTAACACCAATGACATGCAGTTAAGCCACTCTTAACAGACACCTTCTTCAGAGGGATATGTCTCTATTGCTGCACAATCAGCTTTGATATCTTGCCCTATGTCACTGCTTGCCCTTTGGGCTTGCCTTGGTGCCTGCCATAGTATATATCCAACTTAATTGGGGAGTAGTCATTCCTAGTACTTGTACTTCATTTGTATTTACTGTGATCTGACTGGACTACCAGGTGCACACCAGTATATAAATTGTTGAACCAAAAAAAAAAAAAAAATCTTACAAGGCTTGCATATCTCACAATGAACAGCCTTGTCATGAGGACCATGGCAGATAGGGCAGACACAGGTTAGATTTTTGGAGCCCAGCCTAAACAGCTCATTGGCAGGTCCATAATGATTTGTGGACACAGCTGCCTCATTCAAACTGCCACCCCAAATCATGGGGTCCCCTGTTGCCTGCATTGCTTCAGATGGGGCCATGATTCGCTCCACTATCAGGCTAAAATCCTGACGTGCCCAATATGTGGGGGTCCCCACCTTAGGGACTATCACTGCACCATGGCTGGTTGCAGTAAGGGCAACAAGAACACCAACCTCCCAATCCTAGCCACTCTGGCAGACCAGGATTGTCCTCATCGGTTCCCCTGCCTCAATTGCAGGAAGGAACACAGTGCGGATTCCAGCAAGTGCGTGTTTTGGCACAATCAGTATGATGATACCTATTATGTCAAGATTTATCAAAAGAAATGTGTGTAAAAACAAAGGAAATGAGAATATATTTGTAAGGGCACCTCAGACACACACAAGTCCTAGGGGAGATCCAAAGAGAAAGAGGTAAAGGATCAAACCCAGGTGAAACAGCTATTTAAGTGATGAGCTGGCATTGGCATCAGCCTTGATGCCAAACAATGCCTTTGGAAACAAACAAAGGGAAACACAAAGGAATGACTATGTAACAGTGGCAACAACTAAATAATGAATGAATGGCAACTAAAGGAGAGTGTAATATAATATCTATTCGTCCATGATATGTCCAGATAATGAGATAGAGCAAAGAAGATAGAGAAAGGAGAGACAGAGAGACAATAATAAGGAAAGGAATAGGAGGTAGCAGGAGATCCTCTGACATTACCCCCCCTCTAGGATTGCTTCGCCCTCAAAGCATGAAGTCCAGCCTGTTTGTAAGGAGTGTGAGCATAAGTGGTCCTGATAACCTTTGGAGCCTTAGGATTCTCTGCATAGAAGTCCCTGATGAGGTCAGGAGCATGGACATCATCAGCTGGTTCCCAAGAATTCCAACCAGCATCGTATCCTTCCCATTTGATCAGGTATCGAAGTTTGCCTCTGATGAACTTGCTGTTTAAAATCTTCTCCACAACAAACTCTTCGACATTGTCAACAAGCACAGGAGGTGGGGGTAGCTTGGCTCTTTGACCAGAGATGGGGTCATAAGGAGCAGGAGTGAGTCTGACAACATGGAAGCAGTACTTTGCACTGGCCCAGATGTTCCGATCGACAGTCGATTGACTTTCGATTGACTTTTGCAAAAAGTGTTTTTGTGTGAAAAACAGCTGTTTGGGGTAGATTGTGTACTGTGAGAAGATGTGACAATCTCATGTCACACATTGCATTATTCTATTTTATCATGTGTGAAACCCTTATGATCTTTTTTATGATGTTTGTGACAATATTTGTGACAGTCCACATGTATTGTCACATGTCACATAAATGTGAAACTGTATAACATAGCTGTGACACCAGGATTACAAGTGAATTGTTTGTATGTATGTAGATGTGACCAACTCTAATTTGTCACATGTCACATAGTCTTTGATGACAGATGGCATTGAGTAGTCACAGTAAATTAGCAGGCTATCTCAGCTTAGATCTATTTTTATTGTGACATGTGACATATAATATGTCACAGATCTAGCTGACTCAGCATGTAATATAGTAGTATAGATAAAATGTGTGTCTACATGTATACCTGTAGACATGACCTAACATGATTGTCACATGTCACATAGTCTTATGTAACAGATAGTATCTAGTCTATATTGGCTTAGATCAGATTTTTAAAAACTGTGACATATATACATGTCACAGATTGAGCTAAATTAGGAAATACCCACAACAGGATTTCTTGAAAACATAAGTTGACTGACAGTCGATCGACAATGTCAGTCAATGTTCGATCGACTGACTGACAGTCAGTTGAACATCCGATGTAAAAAGTCGATGGTCGGTCCAATTTTGGCAGGGAAACTGGCAGTGGACCAACAGTTGATCAGAAGTCGGTTGGAAGTCGGTTGACAGTCGATCCCATCAGTGTGACATTCTACCCTGAAAGTCACATTTATGTAAAATTACCAGACCAACACTTGACTGACTGTCGGTCAACAGTCAGACAGTCAATTGGAAGTCGGTCGGAACACCTGGGCAACAGCAAAGTCCTCCCAGAGAGGACTCTTGGGACCACCTGGAGGAGACCCTCAACCTGAAACTGACAACAAAGGACAAGGCAACCCCAATCCTTCCAGTAACCCTGACCCCAGTAACGGCCCACAAGATGATCCAGCTGCAGAAGCATTTAAAAATGCCCTGAAGAAAGAAGTCAACCTTGGTGCACCTGAGAAGTTCACAGGAGACTGCACCAAGACCAAGCATTTCATCACTGAATGCCGATCCTATCTCCACATCAATAAACACATCTACAACAACAATGACCTAAAGATTGCTTTTGTCTTGTCATACTTTGCCGAAGGACCAAAGGGAGATAGAGAAGCAATGGACTGGAAACACTGCTTCCTCGCTGGAAAGTTTGATGAAGCCCAAAGAAGCAGGACCGCAGTCTCCTATGGAAGGTTCCACTGTAAACCCAATTCGGCCAGTTAATCTGACCACGAGAATTTGGGGTCAGATATCATGGCAGAAAGGTCAGTTTTTTCCCTTAAAACTGGAGGTGAGAAATACAGGGTCATTTTTTTCATATCTTTGTACTGTAAATTATGCTGGATGGGTAGGGGCTAGAAATCACTATCTATACTCCAATGTTCTTCTTCTCAGGAATGATTGTTACAAAACACTAGAAATTGTTTTGGCCAGAGTAATGACCAGAAGAAATGACTAAATTAAAATGTGGTGTGACAAATGGTCTCTTACCATTGGAAAGAAATGATGCAAGTTCTTGAATGGCACCAAGCAGGCGCTCTGTGGTGCTCTGCTCCAACATCATTTGATTTTGCACAAGTCCATTCAATTAGAGATTCAAATGCGGTCATGTGACCAATGTTCATATTTGCCTCATGCTGCGTTCAACTGAGCCGGTTGAACACTTGTCCTCTCCCTTCTCCTTCGCCTTCGCTCTCAGCTCAATTTCTTTCAACCACTCATTATAATTGCTGCTATTTTTGCATACACCATATCCAACAAGATTAGACTGTGCATTACATCAACCTGCTATCAAACAGATTCATGCCTAGAAGTGGTAGAGTGCACTGTGTTTTATGTTGTCAAGTTCAGGGGAATTGACTAGGAGAGAATGATAGGGATGGATGATATTCTTATAGAAGCTCTTGTGGGTACACTTTCATATTGTGCTTCCTCCAAATGACTGATACTTATTTGCTATACAGAATTGTTGCCCCCTTCATCAAGTATGCCTCAACATGTCTCAATCACAGGTAAGTACTTTCTATCTCATTTCCAGTAGTCAGGCTGATCTTGACATACATTCTCTCTCACATAGGGTACTATAAGGTTTAGAGACAAGTACAGGGTTGCTCATCAGTGTTTGTGGTTAGGTGAGTCAATAAAGATAGATGTACAATTCCTATAGTATAATCTCATAGCTTGTAGTAGTATAAATTTAATGCACTTTTACTTTTGTTGATATAATGATTATCTGGTCTTGAGCAGTATGAAATCCCTACTGCTGCAAGGGGCAGAAATGGGAATTTCGAAGAGGTCGGTTTTTCTTCTCCATGGTCATTTTTCTGGATGACCAAGGTCAAGATATGAATTTTTTTTTACAGTTTTTCCTTTGTAACCAGTGACTTTTTCTTTCAAGAGGCAGTTTTTCCAACCCTGATCTCTGGCCTTGGAAGTCAGAAATTCTGTAGGATAGGGGATGAATTTCTCATTCCGCTGGCCAGAATTTTCACTCATTGAAGACATTAGATACACAAGAAAAACTGCTGTCTCTGTGTAGAAAACCTGGTATGTAAGGGTCAGTTTCTCTGGTCAGTTTTTCTGACCTCATGGGGTGCACAGTGTTCAACAACTTCCTTCAAAAATTCAATGAAGACTTCGCCCCACAACTTGGACACGACCATGCAAGGAAAGATCTCAAGAACATCCAACAGGAAGGGAATGTCAAATCACACAACACCACCTTCAAGAACCTCATGATCACTGCAGGCTACACCTTCCCTCACACTGACCCCAACAATAACCTCAATCCAATGGAAGACCTGCTGATTGGGATCTATCAAGACTCCCTTAAGAAACCAATCTTGGACAGAATTTGCAACAATGGATACAACCCTTACACCATGAAGGAGTGGATGGACTGAGCAGCCGAAGTGGACACCTGTTGGAGGGAATCTTTCCCTTTTCCATTCGACAAGAAACCAGCCAAATGCTTCACCTCTAACCAGATGGGATTCAGATTTGCCAATTCCAAGCAAATCAATCTCACCAAAGTTGAGTGTGCAGACCACATGAAGAACGGCACCTGCTTCCACTGCCACCAACCAGGTCATATCTCCAAGTTTTGCTCCAATCACGATTTCAAGAAGACGAACCAGAACCAGAATACCAACAACCGCGATACTGCCCTGACAGGAGCCCAAGAGATTTTGCCAAATACATCTGCACCTTCTATTGTGACTTGAACAAAGAACAATGTGCCGAATTCATTGCCGAAATGCAAGAGCAGGATTTTGCCTAAAGGGTTTTGCCTCAACATCTAAACCTTATGTATCAGTTTGTTCTGCTTTGATAGCTCACAACGAATCCTTTTCTGTCCCTGTGACTATCAAGTGTGAACAACTGAGAACTGCCAAACCCTTGCATACCCAAGCACTCCTCAACTCTGGAGCTGCGGGCATTTTCATCGACCAATCATTTGCGAAACTCCACAACCTTCCCCAGACCCCACTCAGAACACCAATCCTAGTCCGAAACATTGATGGCATACCGAACAAGAAGGGTACAATTACCCATCGAACAACACTGAACATGAAGATCTACGACAAAATCAAGAAGACCAATTTCCTAGTTACTGGGCTAGGAAATCAGAAGATTATCTTGGGACTACCTTCGTTACAGGACATGAACCCCGATATTGACTGGAAGAATGCTTCCTTGAACTGGCAAACTCCCATTGAGGCAGTACTTCACACTAATACCAGCCTTTCGGCCGAGCCTCAGCCAAGTATCGGCTCATCAGCTGAGTCTCAGCCGACACTCAGCTGAGACTTGGCTGAGCCTCAGCTCAACCTCAGTTTAATAATATATTTTGAAAAGAAATGCTTTTTATCAGCTGAGTATCAGCTGAACATTGGCTGAAAATCAGCTAAGTATCAGATACTGGTTGTTATGACTGTTTCACTTTCTCATGATATACATGTACTACCACCTCCCCGTGTACTTGACAATACTTGTGACAGTGACATGTCACATCATACACTAGTCTATATTATCATATATTACATACTTAGATATAACTGTAATTTCTTTAGTCTATAGTATTTGTGACAATCAATATGACAGTGACTACATGTCACACAGGTATTGCCAAAAATATGTGGATGTGACCTAATGTTTGTCACATGTCATGTAGTCACAGCAGTTTGTTTTGGCTTAAATCAGATTTGAATTGTGACATGTCATACATCTAGCCAAATTAGGAAGCATCATATTAGTAATTTAGTAATTCTATACCTGGGGGTTGCTGATAGATTCCCTGACTATAAAAAGCTAGTTGCTGGCCTACAATATTACTAATTCTGTTGGCAAATGTGTCACAATATGTTATCTAATATGTCACAACAAAGCCACCAAACAAGCCATGCAGGCATGACAAACTGTATTATGTAATAATATAGGTAGAAAACTGCAAAGGACAATAACACAACCAATACATATAGATTATGAGCTGATATTCAGCTGAGCCTCAGTTCTGTGAACCGATAATACTCGGCTGAAAGAACTGAAACTACTAGCTGAGACCTCAGCTGAGTATCAGTTCAACCTCAGCTGATCCTCAGCTGATCCTTGGTTGAGCCTCAGTTCATTAGTTTATAAAGCTAATCACTAAACTATAAGATAGGCAAAAATATTAATTTATGAACTGATGATCAGCTGATGAACTGATACTCAGCTGATACTCAGCTGATGAACCGATCATCAGCCGAGCCTCAGCTGAAAAGTTTGGGTTAGTGTAAAGTCCTCCCAATAGGAAAGAAGTCCAATCTTTCCTGGGTTTTGCCAACTTCTATTGACAGTTCATCAAGGACTTCTCTCACCATGCACATCCCCTCTTTGACCTTACCAAGAGCTCCACTGAGTTTTCCTGGTCTCCTGCTGCTGCTACTGCCTTCCAGTCCATGCAGGCAAGCCCGCTGGTCTCTCACTCTGGCACGCTTTGACTTCGTCATGCAGCACAAGACAGAAGCTACTATGGGAAAAGCAGATGCCCTCTCACATCGGTCTGACCATGGTTCTAGTGAATGTGACAACCAGAACATCACCCTCCTCACCCCAGGGATGTTTGCAGTTCGTGCACTAGAAGGTCTGGAATTTGTTGGACAGAAACACTCTCTGGTTTGTGAGATCTGTTGACATTCCAAGGAGGCCTCTGATCTTGAGGACACTGTGACTGAGGCAGTCAAGGCACTCAGAAAGACTGGATCTCAGTCTCTTCACTCCTCAGAGTGGGATGAAGCTGATGGTCTTATCTACTTCTGTGGAAAGCTCTATGTTCCACCAGGTAGTGATCTTTGTCATCACGTTGTGGCTCTCTGCCATGACTCCACTCTTGCTGGACACCCAGGATGCTGGAAGACCTTGGAGCTTGTGTCTAGGAACTACTGGTGGCCTTGCATGTCTAAGTTCATTGGACTCTACACCAGCACCTGTGACATGTGTCTTAGGACCAAGACCATCAGGCAGCGACCCCTTGGAGAGCTTGAGCCCCTTGCTGTTCCTGACCACTGTTGGGACCATATCAGTGTGGACTTCATTGTCAAGCTTCCTGAGTCCAATGGTTATGATGCCATCATGGTTGTTGTTGACTCCCTTTCCAAATGCGCCCACTTCACTGCTACCACTACCACTGTCTCTGCTCTAGGCACTGCCCCCATGTATCGTGACCATATCTGGAAACTCCATGGCCTTCCATCCAAGGTAGTCTCTGATTGCAGTCCACAGTTTATTGCAGAGTTCACCACAGAACTCTACAGGCTGCTTGGGATTGAGCCAGCTTGTAGCACTGCCTACCACCCTCAAACTGATGGGCAGACTGAGCATGTCAACCAGGAGTTGGAACAATACCTCAGGCTCTACATCTCTGAGCAACAGGACGACTGGTACAACATCCTTTCCATGGCTGAGTTTGCCTACAACAACCATGTCCACTCCTCCACCCAGCAGACTCCCTTCCTTCTAGACTCTGGTCAACATCCTCATATGGGCTTTGAACCTCTTCCTCCCTCCTGGATGGAAACTGTGAATGAGTTCACTGATAGGATGAAGACTGCTCTTGAGGAAGCTCGTGCTGCCTTAGCAGCTGCTAAGGAGGACATGGCTAGGAACTACAACCGGCATTGCACCAAGGCTCCTGAGATCAAGCCTGGAGATTGTGTCTACCTTGATGCTTCAGACATCCAAACCACTCGGCCATCCAAGAAGCTCTCCCACAAGCAAGTTGGTCCTTACCCAGTCATCTCTAGTGTTGGAAAGAATGCCTATCATCTTCAACTTCCTAAATCCCTCTCTCACATCCATCCAGTCTTCCATGGAGGACTTTGCTGTTGCCCAGGTGTTCCGACCGACTTCCGATTGACTGTCTGACTGTTGACCGACAGTCAGTCAAGTGTTGGTCTGGTAATTTTACATAAATGTGACTTTCAGGGTAGAATGTCACACTGATGGGATCGACTGTCAACCGACTTCCAACCGACTTCTGATCAACTGTTGGTCCACTGCCAGTTTCCCTGCCAAAATTGGACCGACCATCGACTTTTTACATCGGATGTTCAACTGACTGTCAGTCGATCGAACATTGACTGACATTGTCGATCGACTGTCAGTCAACTTATGTTTTCAAGAAATCCTGTTGTGGGTATTTCCTAATTTAGCTCAATCTGTGACATGTATATATGTCACAGTTTTTAAAAATCTGATCTAAGCCAATATAGACTAGATACTATCTGTTACATAAGACTATGTGACATGTGACAATCATGTTAGGTCATGTCTACAGGTATACATGTAGACACACATTTTATCTATACTACTATATTACATGCTGAGTCAGCTAGATCTGTGACATATTATATGTCACATGTCACAATAAAAATAGATCTAAGCTGAGATAGCCTGCTAATTTACTGTGACTACTCAATGCCATCTGTCATCAAAGACTATGTGACATGTGACAAATTAGAGTTGGTCACATCTACATACATACAAACAATTCACTTGTAATCCTGGTGTCACAGCTATGTTATACAGTTTCACATTTATGTGACATGTGACAATACATGTGGACTGTCACAAATATTGTCACAAACATCATAAAAAAGATCATAAGGGTTTCACACATGATAAAATAGAATAATGCAATGTGTGACATGAGATTGTCACATCTTCTCACAGTACACAATCTACCCCAAACAGCTGTTTTTCACACAAAAACACTTTTTGCAAAAGTCAATCGAAAGTCAATCGACTGTCAACTGAATGTCAGACAGTCGATCGACTGTCAATCGGAACATCTGGGCCAGTGCAAAGTACTGGAGGGCAGTTGTGCACTCATCATTCCACCAAGCTTTTGATCGCTTGACAACTTTTTTCTCCGTGGCATGGTGATCCCATGCCTCTTGGAAGCAGAGAGCAATAGCCAAGGCCATGTCCTCCACCCCCTCAGGAGTACTGTCCGACGAGGCCCTGCAGCCCTGCGTGAAGCACAGATAGGAAAGCCTTTTCCATGTCTGAATTAGGCTTGATCGAGCAAGGGAAAGTGCATCCCAAAGGGATGTGATTGCTGACACCCTGCCAGGACCCGTCGCGCTTTGGCGCATGGGACAGAGAGAACTCTGCCTTGAGGAAGACAAGATCAATCACTGTAGGCGAAAGGTCTGCCTGAAAGGGGATGTGGGTCGGGCCCGGATTAATCGGCTCAGCCCACAGCAACCCCGTCTCTGCCGCGATTTCCTGGATCTGGACGGCGCGGGAGTTGTGCCCTTCCACGTCTGGGTCCCAGACGTGAGAGCGACAATTGAAGTCTCTCCCCATATACACGAGGGGGGGGAGATCATCGAGGTGGTTGTGGAGGAAGCGCTACGCACTTCCTCCACTGTCTGAATAAACATTTAACAGGTTAAAAACTTCCCGCTCCTCAAAGAGCGAGAGTAGTTGGATGTCACAGTGCTTAATAATATCTGGACGGAGTGCAGGGCGATACCGCACAAGGCTGCGCGCCACGTACATTATCACACGGGGGGATTGCAGCCATAGAGGCTAGATTTCTATATCACAACTGTCTGTGGCCAGTCTCCCCTCATCAGTCCAGACTGTCCTTGGACAGCACTGTCCACAGGCAGTGGGGGCTGGGGGAGCACTGCTGGGGGGATTTCCGGGGGTGGGGGATGGGTAGGGGGGTGGGTAGGGGTATATAGGGGGTGAAATAGGTGATATTCCGGGGGTAGGCGGATGGGTAGGGGGTTTGGGATAGGGGGGATGGATGGGGGGATGCTAGATAGGGGCTGATGGCTTATCTGGCTGGGTGGGGGTTGGGCAAATGTTGTCGGATAGATATGATATGGGTATGGGGGTGTAGAGAAAAAAATCAGGATCCCGGAATGGGTATTGTCAGGGTGGGGGATCAGTGGTTGGCAAGCAATTAAGGAAATACACTCTCAGAGCCAGACACAAATCAAAATAAATTGAAAAAATAATATAAATCATAAATAGCGCGCTCAATTCTGCTCCGATTAGGCTGAAATTTTGAACGCAGCCTCCCACATATGATCCCTATCGACCCTTAAAAAATGTTTTTTTACATGGGTCACTTGAAAAGCCCCTATCTTTGGCCCAAACAGTATCCTGCTCCATATTGCACCGCTCTGGGCACTATTTTGGGTGATCTATATATCGTTAGAAAGCTCTTTACAGCCTCTATAAGATCCCACCATCCGATCTGCCAAATTATACCAGCAACTAAGCAGATCAGGTTCACTTTTTCCGCTTTTTTAGCCCCTATTCCCCCTACTACAATTATTTCCTCAATATTGCTTCGCTTTTGGCACCATTTGGGTGGATATATATATCATTAGAAAGGTATACACTATATCTATCTATTCATGTGGTCCGATCTGCCAAATGTGGCCACAGAAGCAGCAGATCTGCTCTGGTTATTGTGCATTGATTAAATGAGCCCCTATTTACAAATCAAATCTTCGTCCTGATCAGGAATATTAGTGTGATGTCATTGATCCCATTTAATCTCATCAATCCTCATTAATTAGCTTCGCTTTTTTGGGAAATTGGCATCACTGATCTGCTCTCAGGCACAAATGACATCACACCAATTAATATTCCTCTCCCACCATTATTGCAGCATTTATTCCACCGCTTTTTTGGCACTTTTATATAGACATATTAATATCAATGGAAAGCTACAGCTGCCTAGTATTTGAATATTTAATTTCTTGCAGGAGATTACCCAAAACAGCTCCGCTTTTTTGATAATCAATTGCCCCTATTTATTAATAGCATTATTAATGCTGCATTTTCCACCGCTTTTTTGGCACCTTTTTTGCACACCATATATACCATAAGAAAGCTATAAGTGTCTAGTTTAAAAACAGGCCCTTATATCATCACTATCCTCACTGGGGATTGCACCATTCAATTTCGATTTTTTGGTAATTAAATGAGCCCCTATCTTTAATTACATTTCTTTGTGCACCATTTGTATTTATTCCCTTTATTATTTTAATTGACATATATATATCACCAGAAAGCTACAATCATCTACTTTCAGGATCTGAAGACAGATCATAAATGTTGTGCTTGTGGATGGAGCAATTGCATTTCGCAGTTTGGATACTAGAGCGTGGGAACACCCTTTGATCCTCCTTCTCCTCCTCCCCCCTTCGCTTTTTTGGCTTCATTCCTCCACACCCCCGGCACCTATCAACCTGAAACTTGCTACACCTTTATATACACCATATCTATGTCTATATCTCTGCTTATATGCAAATTGAAGAGGTTCCACTCATTACATTCACCAATTACATATTAAAATACTATGTTTGCACCATAGGTATTTTGATAAGTAATTGGTGAATGTAATGAGTGGAACCTCTTCAATTTGCATATAAGCAGAGATATAGACATAGATATGGTGTATATAAAGGTGTAGCAAGTTTCAGGTTGATAGGTGCCGGGGGTGTGGAGGAATGAAGCCAAAAAAGCGAAGGGGGGAGGAGGAGAAGGAGGATCAAAGGGTGTTCCCACGCTCTAGTATCCAAACTGCGAAATGCAATTGCTCCATCCACAAGCACAACATTTATGATCTGTCTTCAGATCCTGAAAGTAGATGATTGTAGCTTTCTGGTGATATATATATGTCAATTAAAATAATAAAGGGAATAAATACAAATGGTGCACAAAGAAATGTAATTAAAGATAGGGGCTCATTTAATTACCAAAAAATCGAAATTGAATGGTGCAATCCCCAGTGAGGATAGTGATGATATAAGGGCCTGTTTTTAAACTAGACACTTATAGCTTTCTTATGGTATATATGGTGTGCAAAAAAGGTGCCAAAAAAGCGGTGGAAAATGCAGCATTAATAATGCTATTAATAAATAGGGGCAATTGATTATCAAAAAAGCGGAGCTGTTTTGGGTAATCTCCTGCAAGAAATTAAATATTCAAATACTAGGCAGCTGTAGCTTTCCATTGATATTAATATGTCTATATAAAAGTGCCAAAAAAGCGGTGGAATAAATGCTGCAATAATGGTGGGAGAGGAATATTAATTGGTGTGATGTCATTTGTGCCTGAGAGCAGATCAGTGATGCCAATTTCCCAAAAAAGCGAAGCTAATTAATGAGGATTGATGAGATTAAATGGGATCAATGACATCACACTAATATTCCTGATCAGGACGAAGATTTGATTTGTAAATAGGGGCTCATTTAATCAATGCACAATAACCAGAGCAGATCTGCTGCTTCTGTGGCCACATTTGGCAGATCGGACCACATGAATAGATAGATATAGTGTATACCTTTCTAATGATATATATATCCACCCAAATGGTGCCAAAAGCGAAGCAATATTGAGGAAATAATTGTAGTAGGGGGAATAGGGGCTAAAAAAGCGGAAAAAGTGAACCTGATCTGCTTAGTTGCTGGTATAATTTGGCAGATCGGATGGTGGGATCTTATAGAGGCTGTAAAGAGCTTTCTAACGATATATAGATCACCCAAAATAGTGCCCAGAGCGGTGCAATATGGAGCAGGATACTGTTTGGGCCAAAGATAGGGGCTTTTCAAGTGACCCATGTAAAAAAACATTTTTTAAGGGTCGATAGGGATCATATGTGGGAGGCTGCGTTCAAAATTTCAGCCTAATCGGAGCAGAATTGAGCGCGCTATTTATGATTTATATTATTTTTTCAATTTATTTTGATTTGTGTCTGGCTCTGAGAGTGTATTTCCTTAATTGCTTGCCAACCACTGATCCCCCACCCTGACAATACCCATTCCGGGATCCTGATTTTTTTCTCTACACCCCCATACCCATATCATATCTATCCGACAACATTTGCCCAACCCCCACCCAGCCAGATAAGCCATCAGCCCCTATCTAGCATCCCCCCATCCATCCCCCCTATCCCAAACCCCCTACCCATCCGCCTACCCCCGGAATATCACCTATTTCACCCCCTATATACCCCTACCCACCCCCCTACCCATCCCCCACCCCCGGAAATCCCCCCAGCAGTGCTCCCCCAGCCCCCACTGCCTGTGGACAGTGCTGTCCAAGGACAGTCTGGACTGATGAGGGGAGACTGGCCACAGACAGGCCCTCATATATGATCCTAGCCTCTACAGGTGGGGGTTGACCGTCGGCACTCTTCACATCAGCAAAGAGCAAACCAGTTGGGATGGACCAGGGGTCCTTCCACATTGTTGCCCTCCTTGTTGGAGGTGGACAGCGCTGTATGAATCAAACGCCACGGGGGCTCTTGGATGAATAAAAGATTGTACACAGTTTGCATACGGTCCAGTAACAAATTCATATGTTCATAATTTTTACAAACATTCTGAGAAAATACACTAATGTCCTTAGATTTGGTTTGACTCATTTCTAAGAACAATTGTGTGAGATTTTGGGTGCAGCGCCATGTCGGCTACTCACCTTAGCATACGCCCTAACATACCAGTTCTCATCGAACCGGTTACGCCAGAACGGGCAGTTGCGGGCATCTGCTGTGTGGTCTCCCTTGCAATTAACGCAGGGGAACTGATAAGGACACGCCTCCCCCAACGGAGTCAGGGGGACAGGTGGGTTAGAGTTAGGGTTGCCTTGGCAACACCCTGAGAGCGATTGGTGCTGGTCCCTAGTGTGGGGCCCACTGCAAACTGGACATGTCTGGCCGCAAGCCTGACAGTGTTTAATGTCGTGGCCCCACCTGAAGCACTTAGGGCAACAGGGGACACCACGGTTGGCCGAAGCCGCCTGAATAGAACAGGAGTGCCCACAAATCATTATGGACCTCCCGATGAGCGTCTTTGCTCAGGCACCCTGCTGGGTGTCCCATAGATCGAAATAGACAGTCGTGGTAGCAGCCATCTTGGAATTATGAATAATGCGCAGTTTAGTGCGCAAAGTGAAGGAGGACATGAGGGGCGACGCGGCAACCACGCGCTTCACATCTTCTTCGGTAATCCTAACGCCAGTCGTCAGGGAAGAGAAAACCGGGACATTGACCATCTTGAGGTATGACATCGAGGCGGGCAGGGTGACCTGTGGGGAGAGCGGACCTTGCGTCTCCAGGAAGAATTTCTTCGCGACGGACCAGATGAGGGCGATGTTACGACTTTCCCATTACTAGTGTACTACCATCTCTCTATGTACTTATATCTCGTCTATCTTTTTCTTACCTTCTCTCCTTTTCTTCCACGTGACCTTATCTTATCTTATCTTTCATCACGTGATCACCTATCTTATCTTTTATCACCTGATCTACCATTTATCTTATCTCGGTTCCACTTTTGACTCATCTTTCCTTTGACTCTTACTTGACTCGTCCTCGACTCATTTTTACTCTTTCTTCTTACTTATGACTCTCTTTACTAGTCATACATCCTTTGACTCGTTACTTCTACTCATATGGACTCATATCTTTTCACGCACAGACCGCCTGTAATACCTATATAAACCCAGTAGCTATACTCTTGTTCTTTAGCTAGTTCTTTAACTACAATAGAACGATAACTTCTACTGCTTCTTTCTTAACTTGCTCTCTGCTAAGACAATACCATCGAGCAATTCTCGAAGTGGCATTCTTAGTACGATAACTAGAACTTATATTCTGATCAGAATACCGAACCCGACTTCTCCGACCAACCTCGACTTAGCTCAAAGGCCTTAACTGCAAGCGCCCGTCGAGCTACCGTAACAGGCGATATCCCTTTCTGATGCGACATGAGTGGTCTCGACAGTGTACCTGTTGAACGTGGGGCCGCACAAGAGAGCGCGAATAACAGCGGCAGCGCAAGCCAGCACCGTGTTCACCTCCTGATAAAGGTGCTCGATGTCTACCAGAGGTAGAGACCACGCCGTGAAAGTGATGAGGACCTGTTGACAAGACGGGCCCTTGACAACATAGGACAGGGTGGAGGCATTCTTGGGTTTGCCTCTACCCGTGGATGGCCTGGCTACCTGGGTGGGGTAGGCCTGGGGCGGGAATTGCACATGGGCATTAGACATGCCTGGCTGTGGCGCTCTGTAACCAGTAACGGTTGAGCGTTTGGCGACCACAGCGAAAGACGGTTTTGGCTTCGTCTGTCGGTTCACCTGAGGGGGAGGCCCAGAGGGCCTCCGAAAGGTCCCAGCTATGGGAACTTTTGGCTTCGTGGGGGCCGTTCCTGTCATTTCCGTATCTTCAGGAGCAACAGGGTTGGAGGATGTCGGGATGGGTCCCACAGCCTTCCGCTTTCCGAAAGACGACAACTTTCGGGTGGAGGAGGCCGGGTCTCCCACAGGTGGTCCGTGTGCAGTGCCCTGGACCTGTGGGGTTGTATCAAGGTCAGCGGCGATGGCCTGCTGCACCTCGGCATCGTACTCCTTGTCCATCTCCATTGGGGGAGGTGGGCTGGAGGGTGGAAGTGAGCCCTCGATGAGGGGCTGCCTGATTGTAACGTCCCCCTCAACAACATCATACGAGATATTAAGGACGGAGTAGAGGGCATCCACCAGCGCGTTGTCGTAGCCAGTGGGTTCAACTGCTGCCCAGGTGGACCTGGACACCCGCTTGACAAGCTCAAGGATCTCGTGGGCGAGGATACTTGTATCCACTTGGTTAGCGAATACAGATGGGTTGGCACCATTCTCCATCCAGTGCCGCAGCTCCCTCACACTGCGAATAGCAGCCTTCAGATCCCCACTGGCCTCCTCCTTCGTACCAGCCACTTCGAAGGGAACCGACGAATGCCTCAAGTAAGAAGGTTGAGAAGCAGCAGATCTCCTGCTCTTCCTGGCGACGGTTGTCCAGCTCTCCCCTCCTTCGCTGCGATGATCCAATTGATTTCCCCCGGGGATGGGGGTGGTGTTTTTTTTTTTTTTTTTTTCTTTTTCAACAATTTATATACCAGTGCGTGACTGGCAGTCCAGTCGGATCACAGTAAATACAAACGAGTAGCTAACTACCAGAATGACCACTCCCCAATTAAGTCGGGTATATACCACAGCAGACTAATCTAAGGCAAGCGCGAAGCGCAAGCAAAGAACATGGGGGCAAGTTATCAAAGCTGATTGCACAGCAAGTAAGCCCCTCCCTCCGAAGAAGGCAGCAGTACAAGGTGAGAAACCGAGCGTTGTCAGGTTAACGCCCTCGACCTGGTTGTTGAACAGAAGTGGTGGTGCCCTGAAGGGGCACCTACTACGCGAAGCCCTTGGTTACCCATGGACGGGCACCAGGCAGCTAAACTCTATCCTGCGTACACACTGAAGTGTGCTCCCTGACCACTGGTTGTAGCGCCGAAGCTTCCAGCACGCAAGGGCCCCGTTGCTGGCATCCAATTAAGGACTGCTCGGGGGACGGGCCATCGTCTCAGCCTCCTGAATGTTCGGGACCCCAACAACCACCTCACTTCAGAGCTTTATCCGACGCCCTCCTCCTCCCAAGGGCAGGAAGGACATATAGCGGCATAGGAGAACGTGAGTGGGTTCGCATTCAAATATTTATAGAGCTCCCATGTATCCCATGGGTGCCCGCAATAATGCTTGTACTTCCGGCAGGAGCACAAGATGTGAGAGCGCGTCCTGAAGTGCCTGCAGGCGCACTGAGGTGCGGGGAGATTGAATTGCATGCGGTGATAATATTCACCATGAGCAAGCAGCACGCTGGCAAGGCACACCCTCACCCTCGAGCCATCTCGAAGATGACTGGTGCCCAGAAGGCCAAAGTCTAGAGTGCAGTCATGGAGATCGACAAGAACCTCCTCCACCTTGAAGAACCAATGCAGGGATTCCCTCCAGAGGCTCGTCCAGGCCACCGCTTGCTTGATCGTTTTCATGATCGCATCATCACCAGGAGCACCATACCAGGCACGAGCGCCGAAATACACTGCGACGAGTTGGACACCATCCTTGGCTGGGGAGATACCAGCCCCCACACTGTGTCAGCCATTGTGGACACCTCTGTGCCTCCATCATGGCGCCATCAGTCCACTGTTTCGGCGGTGTATTATCGCAATGGGCAGGAGTTCCACAGCTCCAAGAACGTTGCAGGCAAGTCTCTAGCTCAGGATGCGGAGCTCTTTGCCATTCAGTGCACTATCTCCTTTGCCTCGCGCCAGGAGGGGTGCACACACATCGTGGTATTCACTGATAGCTTGGGCATGGCCATGCGATCTGTGGATCCATCTGTTGGTCCTGGTCAGGTGCATGCCCTGGCCAACTGTTGTCTGCTAGCTGAGTGGTTCTCCAGGAGCGAAGATCACTTGCTCACCTTTGTCCATGTGCCGTCAACGATTTGTTGGGCACCCCACTACAAAGCTCACTGCATGGCATGTCAGCTCACCATCTCTGTTGGTCGCAAAGTCAACACTACCCTCTCCTGGCTTCGTCGTGAGGCTGATGCCAGGTGCGAAGGGGCATGGACTTGTCAGTTCATGGCTCCACAAGTGCGAGGGCATCTTCTTGGTGCTCAAGTCCGTCAAGGACATCGAAATCACTGCAACTGCTGCAAAGTCCGGCCAATGGATCCCTCAAATTGACAAGTCCCCTACATTAATGGCTCATGCTGTGCGTTGCATCACCAACCACGCTCCGATGGGCTCATATTATGCGCGCTTCAAACCTCTGGAACCCACAGCCTGCCCCTGCGGCTCACCACGCATGGACCAACTCCACATTCTTGCCTGTTGTCGCTTGTTCAAAGGCAAATCTGTTCCATCAACTCTTGTTGGGTTGGTGCGCTTCCTCAAGGATAACCCAGCTGCGTTCTCCTTCACCAAGCCTCGCAATCGCGCTGGGTATGGCTGAGTGGATGGAGGGGCTTGGGTTATCATCCTTCAGCGCTTCCCAAGACCGTGCTTCGGCATGTGCGCTAGTAAGTTGTTCTGGATGTAGATGTTTACTGTGATTCAACACATACGTCTTTGGCGGGCACCCTTCTCCCTTCGGTTTTTTCTTCCACCATTCCTCTGCACTGCCGCTTCGCGGCATTGCCCCTGTCCTGGATTTAGGCAAGCTATGCTTCATAACCATCGCCCTTAGGTCCCCTTCTGAGCTTGGGGCAGCTCTTAAGCCCCCTTCATTTCTTGATACGATTGGAGTATTTAGTAGGAGTTGGTGTATATGTAGTTTATCTCATGTATATTAGCAATGATCACGACTGGACTGCTAACGAGCCCCGGTATATAAATTGTTGATTTAAAATAATAATAAAAAAACACCAGGGACCAACACCAATCACTCTCTGGGTGCTGCCGAGGCAACCCCAACTCCAACCCACCCGTCCCCCCAACTCCGTTGGGGGAGGCATGTCCTCATCGGTTCCCTTGCGTCAACTGCAAAGGGGACCACACGGCGGATGCCCGCAACTGCCCGTTCTGGCGTAACTGGTTCGACGAGAACTGGTATGTTAGGGCATATGCTAAGGTGAGTAGCTGACATGGCACTGCACCCAGAATCTCACACAATCATTCTTAGAAATGAGTCAAACCAAATCTAAGGACAATAGTGTATATTCTCAGAATGTTTGTAAAAATTATGAACATATGAATTTGCTACTAGATCACATGCAAAGCGTGTATGATCTTTTGTTCATCCAAGAGCCCCCGTGGCGTGTGATTCGCACAGCGCCGTCCACCTCTAACAAGGAGGGCGACGATGTGGAAGGACCTCTGGTCCATCCCAACTGGTTGCTCTTCGCTGGCGCGAAGAGCACCGACGGTCAACCCCCCTGTGTGATAATGTATGTGGCGCGCAGCCTCGTACAATATCGCCATGCACTCTGTCTGGATATTCTCAAACACCATGACATCCAACTACTCTTGCTCTTTGGGGAGCGGGAAGCTTTCAACTTCCTCAATGTGTACTCTGACAGTGGGGGAAGCGCTACGCGCTTCCTCCACGATCATCTCGATGATCTCCCTCCTCTTGTCTACATGGGGGGAGACTTCAACTGTCGCTCTCACGTCTGGGACCCAGACGTTGAAGGGCATAGCTCCCACGCTGTCCAGATCCAGGAGATCACGGCCGAGACGGGGTTGCTGTGGGCGGAACCGACTAACCTGGGCCCAACCCACATCCCCTTTCAGGCAGATCTGTCGCCAACAGTGATTGATCTTGTCTTTCTCAAGGCAGAGTTCTCTCTGTCCCACGTGCTGAAGCGCGACAGATCCTGGCAAGGTGTCAGTGATCACATCCCTTGCTTGGAGGAGCCTTCGGCTCCTCCGAGCAAGTCTATCAAGCCTAATTCAGACACGGAAAAGGCTTTCTTATCTGCGCTTCACGCGGGGCTACAAGGCCTCGTCGGACGCGAGTTCGCATGTACTCCTGAAGGAGTGGAGGGCATGGCCTCGGCTATTGCGCTCCGCTTCCAAGAAGCATGGGATCACCATGCCACAGAGAAGAAAGTCGTCAAGCGATCTAAAGCTTGGTGGAACAACGAATGCGCGACCGCCCTTTCTGCCTTCCGGGCCAACCAGGGGAGGGAGGAATGGCGGGCCTTGCGGAGAGCTACTCGTAGCGTGAAGCGGGTTTTTTTGATGCTGAAATTGAGAAAATCGCAGAAACCAACAAGCGCCCCTGGGACCTAATGAATTGGGTCCAGAAGCGCAAGTTACCGCTGTCGGAGGCAATCCAGTATCGCGGACAACCGTGCCATACTGTTGACTCGCTGTGGGAAGGACTCCACGGCACATACAATTCAGCCACAGATCGAGAGTACGACCTCTCGGTCCTGGATGAGCTTCCTTCTCTGCAGGAGAGGGAATGGGAGGTTTTCTCCAGACAGGAGTTATGCGAAGCCCTAGTAGCGTGCTCCGGTCTCTCTGCACCCGGTCCCGACCACATCACGTGGTGGTACCTGAAGAGGGTCATCGACGCCGAGGGCGTCGAGACCCTCTTCGTACAGCTGGCCAACGCCTGCCTAACGGCAGGCTATTGGCCTAGCCACTTCAAGGACTCCACCTCAGTTATCATTCCGAAACCAGGGAAGGCGTCTTATTCTACTCCGAAGTCGTTCAGGCCAATTGTGCTCCTGAACACTCTCGGTAAACTCATCGAGAAACTCATCTCGACCCACATTCAGTTTGAAGGCATCAAGCTGGATATATTCCATCCGTGTCAGTTGGGAGGTGTTAAACAGCACTCAACAGAGGACGCGGGCCTCATCCTCACCCATATGGTCCGCGCAGGCTGGGCAAAGGGTCTGGTAACCAGCGTGGTGGCATTTGACATTGTGCAGTTCTTCCCATCATTGAACCATGATGTCCTGATGGCTATACTGGCCAAGCAGGGTTTCCCTGCCAAGGTCCGGAGGTTTTTTGCCTCATATCTTGTAGGACGTTCCACGCGCTATAGCTGGAATACCTTCACTTCAGAACCAATGCCCGCTGATGTGGGTGTGGGACAGGGCTCCGCCCTGTCCCCGGTTTTATCTGCTCTCTATATTGCTCCGATTATAAAGATCTTCGAGGCGTGCGCCCTAGCGGGCGCACTGTCCTGCTACTTGCTGTCATTTGTTGACAATGGCACTCTCATTTGCCAGGCTAAGAAATTGGCTGACAATATAGCCGCCCTTCGGGCGGCGTACTCTATCATCTTCACTCTGTTTACTGCTCTGGCGCTCGTGCTGGAACATGACAAGTCTGAGCTATTCCACTTCTCATGTAGGCGGGATGGTATCAATCCCCCCATTGATTTGGGGTACGCGCCCTATATGGACGCTACGCCGTTGAAGCCCAAGCCTATCTGGAGGTATCTGGGCTTCTACTTTGATCGCGGGCTCACCTTCAGGGAGCACGTGTGCTACTACACCACAAAAGCACTCACCACAGTCAAGGCCATGGGGATGCTTGGTAACTCGCTCCAGGGGCTGTCCCCGGTCCAACATCGGCTCTTGTACCGCACGTGCGTTCTTCCAATCGCAACGTACAGGCATAGGCTTTGGTTCTTCAGGGGTTCCCGTAACAAGGAGCTACTGAAAATGTTTAACGGGATGCAGTGTAAGGCTGCCTTATGGATCACAGGTGCGTTTAAGACCACTCCTGTAGGTGGAGCGGAGGCCCTTGCGGGCCTCCTTCCAATCCCTCTACTCCTTTGTCATCTGACTGACTGCTCCACCTGGCGCGTTGGGACACTTGCATCCAGTCACCCCCTTCGGGGGTTCCTTTGCCCGCATGTCCGAGTCCGAAAGGGTGAAGACCTCTGGGGCTGTTATGGAGATCATCTCAAGACTCCCTCAACTGACTGAGCCCATCGAGCTTCTGCCCGATGAGTCCAGGCCTGGCAATCGACTCACTGAACGCTTCCCACACCAGGTTGACATCAATGAGACTCTCCCGCCCCCGCCCACTCCCCCGCCTGACGGCAGGGAGTGGCTGTCGAGGGCAGATCAGCTGGTCCAGCTTATGGCTGAGATCATTGATACACCCAGTTCATTCGTGGCAGCTGGCGATGTGTTGGTGCCACAGTATGACCACTTCCAGGCCGCAGTAAGTGCACTTGTGTATGCTGTGGATCCGGTGGAAGGACTCGAGCCATCGGTCAACAACGCATGGCGCACCTGCCACCCAGCAGGATGCTCTACTTCCGTCGAGGCGGAACTTGCTGCTATACAGCTCGCCTTGTGCAAGGCTATCACCTTCCCAAGGTGTGAGCGTGTGTACATATTCTCGGACTGCATGCCTGCCATAAGGCTGGCAACCGATTGCACGGAGCATGGTGGTCAGGAGCATAGCCTGGCCATCGTGCGCGCTCTTGCCGCTTACTTTTTGTACACATCCCCTCCCAGCTCCGCTGGGGTCCACAGGGGACCGCTCACGAGATGGTTACATCTCTGCCTGGTGTTTGTGTGGGGGCACACCCCCTCACGACGCTAAGTTGGCTCCGCGATTTCACAGATCACGAGGCACTTCAACTCTGGGAAGCAAAGTTCTCAGACCAATCATATAGAGGCAGGCACTTTATGCCCCTCCATGACAAGCACGACCGTCTTCTCAAGCCCACCACGAAGAAGGGTGGGTCTTGGTTATCCACGTTCGAGGCCGGCCATCTGTCCTTGACTGCACATGCTGTTCGTTGTATTACGGGCCACGCTCCCATCGGTGAATACTATCACCATATGCAATTCAACCTCCCTGCACCTCGGTGCGCCTGCGGGCACTTCGGGACATGGTCTCACATCTTGTGCTCCTGCCAGAAGTACAAGCATTATCGTGGGCACCCATGGGATACATGGGAGCTCTATAAATACTTGAATGCAAACCTGCTCGCGTTCTCCTTTGCCGCGATACGTCCTTCCCACCCTTGGGAGGAGGAGGGCGTCGGATAAAGCTCTGAAGTGGGGTGGTTGTTGGGGTCCCGAACATTCAGGAGGCCGAGACAATGGCCTGTCCCCCGAGCAGTCCTTAATGGGATGCCAGCGATGGGGCCCTTGTGTGCTGGAAGCTTCGGCGTCATAACCAGTGGTCAGGGAGCACACCTCGGTGTGTACGCGGGATAGAGTTTAGCTGCCTGGTGCCCGTCCATGGGTAACCAAGGGCTTTGCGTAGTAGGCACCCCTTCTGGGCACCACCACTTCTGTTCGACAACCAGGTCGAGGGCGTTAACCTGACAATGCTCAGTTGCTCACTCTGTACTGTTGCCTTCTTCAGAGGGAGAGGCTTATTTGCTGCACAATCAGCTTTGATAACTTGCCCCACATTCTTTGCTCGCACTTCGCACTCGCGTTAGATTAGTCTGCTGTGGTATATACCCAACTTAATTGGGGAGTAGTCATTCCTAGTATTCATACTTCGTTTGTATTTACTGTGATCCGACTGGACTGCCAGCTGCACACCGGTATATAAATTGTTGAACCAAAAAAAAAAAAAATGGGCGGGAGTTCCACAGCTCCAAGAACGTTGCAGGCAAGTCTCTGGCCCAGGATGCAGAGCTCTTTGCCATTCGGTGCACTATTTCCTTTGCCTCGCGCCAGGAGGGTTGCACACACATCGCGGTATTCACTGATAGCTTGGGCATGGCCATGCGATCTGTGGATCCATCTGTTGGTCCTGGTCAGGTGCATGCCCTGGCCAACTGTTGTCTGCTAGCTGAGTGGTTCTCCAGGAGCGAAGATCACTTGCTCACCTTTGTCCATGTGCCGTCAACGATTTGTTGGGCACCCCACTACAAAGCTCACTGCATGGCATGTCAGCTCACCGTCTCTGTTGGTCGCAAAGTCAACACTACCCTCTCCTGGCTTCGTCGTGAGGCTGATGCCAGGTGCGAAGGGGCATGGACTTGTCAGTTCATGGCTCCACAAGTGCGAGGGCATCTTCTTGGTGCTCAAGTCCGTCAAGGACATCGAAATCACTGCAACTGCTGCAAAGTCCGGCCAATGGATCCCTCAAATTGACAAGTCCCCTACATTAATGGCTCATGCTGTGCGTTGCATCACCAACCACGCTCCGATGGGCTCATATTATGCGCGCTTCAAACCTCTGGAACCCACAGCCTGCCCCTGCGGCTCACCACGCATGGACCAACTCCACATTCTTGCCTGTTGTCGCTTGTTCAAAGGCAAATCTGTTCCATCAACTCTTGTTGGGTTGGTGCACTTCCTCAAGGATAACCCTGCCGCGTTCTCCTTCACCAGGCCTCGCAATTGCACTGGGTATGGCTGAGTGGATGGAGGGGGTTGGGTTATCATCCTTCAGCGCTTCCCAACACTGTGCTTCATCAGGAAAAGGGTCATTGCTCTGAGGGCAAGTTCTAGAACCTTGACACTGAACCTAAAATTCCAAGGCACCCTGAGGTACCTTGGGATGCCTTGACTGCCTTGTGGGTGCTCTAGGATGCCCTGACTGCCTTGACTGCCTTGGTAGTGCCTTTGACTTGCCCTCCAAAAATATAGAATAAACTGAAAGCCAAGTCAATCAATGCACATACTAACAGGAAGCACAAATGAAGAAAAGTCATGTTAAGCATTTTATTCTGATTTGTTACTTATTGATGGCTAAAAAGTCGGAGTGTGGGAAAATGGACTTGTACATTTCAAAGCATTTAAATTGAACAGTATATTTAGTTGCATCTGTTACACTGCACCTAAAATTATGATTTATATATCAAAATAAAGCTAAAAATGAGTGGAATCTAACTACATTTACTGTGCTTTTGTGCGCTTTTTTATTTTCCCAAAATAGCAATTATAGTGTTTTAGGAAGATGTATTTTGCCATATCTCAGCCTAAGAATTGACCGCACGAAGGCACCATAAATGCAGTTGAATTCCATTTTATTTTAGCTTTATTTTGGTATATAAATCATAATTTTAGGTGCAGTATAAGCGTCACAATTGAATAAATACAGTTAAAAGTATTTACAATCAACAGTATTTTCAATTGCACCCCTTGCACTGGACGAAAAATCATGATTTATATATCAAAATAAAGCTAAAAATGAGTAGAATCCAAATATATTTACAGCGCTCCTGTGCGCGCTTTTATTCTCCCAAAATAGCGGCTATAGTGTTTTGTCAAAACATATTTTGCAATATCTGTGCCGATAAAATGACCGCACATCAGCGCTCTAAATTGAATCGAACTCTACTCATTTTTAGCTTTATTTTGATATATAAATCATAATTTTCTTTCCAGTACAAGTGTCACAATTAAATAAATGAGCTTGAAAGCAGATTTCTGAAAGTGTCTAAGTCCCATTTCCCACGCTCCAGCTGAAACATCGGACCATGCCAGCAACTGCCACATCATCACTTCTTTCCTTCCTTCCACCACCATCCCCACTTCTACACTCACCACATTTCATGGTTTCCTCTTTATTCATCTGTTGAGAGGGATGGGATGGGATGGTATAGGGTTATTGGTGAGTCTATTCTGCTTTTTTGAGGTTTTTCTGCTGTTGATTATCCTTCTGCTTGTTCATTCCTCTCCATTGCTCCCTCTTGTCCGCTTTTTTGACCTTTTCCCTCTTTTATTCTCTGACCTCTCTTCTTTTCTTTTGCATGTGTCATCTTATAACCCTTCCACCTATGTCTGACCCTCCTTTGATGTTTTTTCCCTACATTTTGGTCCGCTTTTTTCATGTTTTCTGTCCTCCATGTAGCTTTCTTCTCACTAATTGCTTCTATTCTCTCCATTCCTTCTCCTCTTGTCCGCTTTTTTGACCTGTTTCCTCTACTATTCTCTGGCCTCTCTTGTTTCTCTCTCACTATATCTCATCCTCTCCTTCCCCCACCTTTCTGAGCCCTGTTTCCTCTTTTGTCCCATGTTTTAGTCCGCTTTTTTTACATATTTTCTGTCCTCCATGTTCTGCTCATGCCTGTTCTTGCTGCTATTCTTCTATCTCTATTTATTTTATTCTATTTCTTTCTTCCTCTTGATCTCTCTATGGCCTTCACTATCCCCATCATCATTCTGTTCTTCTTGCTCCACTTTTTTGATTTTTGGAATTTACAATTCCTCTATCCTTTGTCTGTCTTTTCCTCATCTCACTCTCTCCCTTCGTTTCTATGTTCTATGTTCTCCTTTTTACTCCACTTTTATGGTTTTTACACTGCTGCTCCGCTTTTTTGACTTATTAATATTAGCTTTATTCTCTCTATTTTTTCTGGCTCTCCATGCCCTTCCTG
This sequence comes from Panaeolus papilionaceus, assembly GCA_015501605.1. NCBI lineage: Eukaryota > Fungi > Basidiomycota > Agaricomycetes > Agaricales > Panaeolus > Panaeolus papilionaceus. Next base: position 300,964 of record JADNRZ010000015.1, read on the forward strand.
TCTTGCTGTTCTTTTTCCTATTTTATCTTTTTTACCCATGAGCTGCTTTTATTTTATGTGTAGAAAATATGCTTGATACTTTGGTAGCACTTTCATGTATTTAATAGTTGTGAAAATGAATGTCTTTGCATATTATTGATCTTGTTGTGATTCTTCAGTAGAGTACAAGTCAGTGGCCAGGCATTTCAGGCTGTTTTCCGGGCATTTCTAGGTCAACAGAGGGTGTTCCCAGAGCATCCAAGGGCATCCTTGGGGTGCCTTGGTGTAACCTGATACTGTAGCCTATGATGCTCCTTGGAGTGTAGAGCGCCTTGGGTAGACCTGAATGCCTTGAGCGCCCTGAGCGCCCTGTGTGCCCTGGGGAGCCCTAGGGAGCTGTCAGGCTCCTTCAGTCCAAGAGGCCTTTTCCTGATGTAGCGTGCTCCAGTCTCTCTGCACCTGGTCCCAACCACATTACATGGCAGTACCTGAAGAGGGTCATCGACACCGAAGGTGTCGAGACCCTCTTTGTACAGCTGGCCAATGCCTGCCTAGCGGCAGGCTATTGGCCCAGCCATTTCAAGGACTCCACCTCAGTGATCATTCCGAAGCTGGGGAAGGCGTCCTACTCCACTCCGAAATCGTTCAGGCCGATTGTGCTGTTGAACACCCTCGGTAAACTCATCGAGAAGCTTATCTCGACCTGCATCCAGTTTGAGGGCATCAAGCTGGATATATTCCATCCATGTCAGCTGGGAGGCGTGAAACAGCGCTCAACAGAAGATGCGGGCCTCATCCTCACCCATATGGTCCAAGCAGGCTGGGCGAAGGGTCAGGTAACCAGTGTGGTGGCATTCAACATCGTGCAGTTCTTCCCGTCATTGAACCACGACGTTCTGATGGCTATACTGGCCAAGCAGGGCTTCCCTGCCAAGGTCCAGAGGTTTTTTGCCTCATATCTTGTAGGATGTTCCATGTGGTATAGCTGGAACACCTTCACCTCGGAACCAATGCCTGCTGATGTGGGCGTAGGACAGGGCTCCGCCCTGTCCCCAGTTCTATGTGCTCTTTACATCGCTCCGATTATGAAGATCTTCGAGGTGCACGCCCTAGTGGGCGCGCTGTCCTGTTACTTGCTGTCGTTCGTCGATGACGGCACTCTCATCTGTCAGGCCAAGAAACTGACTGACAATATCACCACCCTCCAGGCAGCATACTCTATCATTTTCACCTTGTTCACTGCCCTGGCACTTGTGCTGGAACATGACAAGTCTGAGTTATTCCACTTCTCACGTAGGCAAGATAGTGTCAATCCCCCCATTTTTTTTTTTTTTTTTGGTTCAACAATTTATATACCGGTGCGCGGCTGGCAGTCTGGTCGGTTTGTCGTAAGTACAAACGTAGTAAGACTAGGAATGACTACTCCCCAATTAAGTTGGGTATATACCACGGCAGACTAATCTAACACGAGCGCGAAGCACGAGCAGAGAACGTGGGGCAAGTTATTAAAGCTGATTGCGCAGCAAATAAGCCTCTCCCTCCGAAGAAGGTGGCAGTACAGAGTGAGCGACCGAGCGTCGTCAGGTTAACGCCCTCGACTCAGTTGTTGAACAGAAGTGGTGGTGCCCTGGAGGGGCGCCTACTATGCGAAGCCCTTGGTTACCCATGGACGGGCACCAGGCAGCTAAACTCTATCCCACGTACACACTGAGGTGTGCTCCCTGACCACTGGTTATGACACCGAAGCTCCCAGCACGCAAGGGCCCCATCGCTGGCATCCAATTAAGGACCACTTGGGGGACGGGCCGTCATCTTGGCCTCCTGAATGTTCGGGACCCCAACAACCACCCCACTTCAGGACTTTATCTGACGCCCTCCTCCTCCCGAGGGCAGGAAGGACATATAGCGGCAAAGGAGCACGCGAGCGGTTTTGCGTTCAAGTATTTATAGAGCTCCCATGTATCCCATGGGTGCCCGCGATAATGCTTGTACTTCTGGCAGGAGCACAAGATGTGGGAGCGTGTTCCAAAGCGCCCGCAGGTGCATCGAGGCGCAGGGAGGTTGAATTGCATATGGTGATAGTATTCACCGATGGGAGCATGGCCCGTAATACAACGAACAGCGTGTGCGGTCAAGGACGGATGGCTGGCCTCGAATGCGGATAACCAAGACCCACCCTTTTTCGTGGTGGGCTTGAGAAGACGGTCGTGCTTGTCATGGAGGGGCATGAAATGCCTGCCTCTGTATGATTGGTCTGAGAACTTTGCTTCCCAGAGTTGAAGTGCTTCACGATCTGCAAAATCACGGAGCCAGTTTAGCATTGTGAGTGGGTGTGCCCCCACACGAACACCGGGTAGAGATGTGACCATCTTGTGAGTGATCCCCTGTGGGCCCCAGCGGAGCTGGGAGGGGACGTGTACAAAAAGCAAGCGGCAAGAGCGCGCATGATGGCCAGGCTGTGTTCCTGACCTCTGTGCTCTGTGCAGTCGGTTGCTAGCCTGATAGCAGGCATGCAGTCCAAGAATACCTACATGCGCTTGCACCTTGGGAAGGTGATAGCCTTGCACAAGGCGAGCTGTATAGCAGCAAGTTCCGCCTCGACAGAAGTAGAGCATCCCGCCGGGCGGCAGGTGCGCCATGGGTCATCGACCAATGGCTCAGGTCCTTCCACAGGATCCATAGCATACACAAGTGCACTTACTGCGGCCTGGAAGTGATCCTGTCATGGCACCGATGCATTGCCAGCTGCCACGAACGAACCAGGTTGTCAATCCCCCCATTGATTTGGGGTACGCACCCTATAGGGGCGCTACACCATTGAAGCCCAAGCCTATTTGGAGGTATCTGGGCTTCTACTTTGATCGCAGGCTCACCTTCAGGGAGCACATACGCTATTACACCACAAAAGCACTCACCACGGTCAAGGCCATGGGGATGCTTGGTAACTCTCTCTGGGGACTCTCCCTGGTCCAATGTTGTCTTCCATACTGCATGTGCGTTCTTCCAATCACCACATACAGGCACAGACTCTGGTTCTTCAGGGGTTCCTGAAACAAAGAACTCCTGAAAATGTTTAACAGGATGCAGCATAAGGCTGCCCTATGGATCACAGGTGCATTTAAGACCACTCCCATAGGTGGAGCAGAGGCCCTGGCAGGCCTCCTTCCAATCCCTCTGCTCCTTTGTCATCTGACTGACTGCTCCACCTGGCATGTCAGGACGCTGGTGTCCAGTCACCCCCTTTGGGGGTTCCTGGACGAACGGAACTCGCATGCAGCTCTGCTGCATGCTTGTTCCTTTGCCTGTATGTCCAAGTCTGAAAGGGCAAAGACCTCTGGGGCAGTTATGGAGATCATCTTGCGACTCCCCCAACTGACTGAACCCATCAAGCTGTTGCCCGATGAGTCCAGACCCGGCAATCGACTCATGGAATGCTTCCCCCATCAGGTGGACATCAATGAGACTCTCCCGCCCCTTCTGGGCACCACCACTTCTGTTCGACAACCAGGTCGAGGGCGTTAACCTGACGACGCTCGGTTGCTCACTCTGTACTGTTGCCTTCTTCGGAGGGAGAGGCTTATTTGCTGTGCAATCAGCTTTGATAACTTGCCCCACGTTCTTTGCTCATGTTAGATTAGTCTGCTGTGGTATATACCGAACCTAATTGGGGAGTAGTCATTCCTAGTACTTGTACTTCATTTGTATTTACCATGATCCTACTGGACTGCCAGCCGCGCACTGGTATATAAATTGTTGAACCAAAAAAAAAAAAAAAAAGTAGCAATGATCTGACATCTCAACTTGCCTGCTGTGGTGAACTCTGGTGCTTTGTGTTGCTGCTTGCGCCTCCCATCAACCTGAGCAGCAACCTGAGCTATTCGTTGAGGATTCAACGCTGGCAGCACCCTTGCAAGTGCAATGACAGTGCCACCTTGATTATTGTTGCCACCCTTCGCAGGAGCGTGTTGCCTTGTTTCGCCGCAGCAGGGGGAGTCGGTCCTGTGCGCCCACTGCGAACAGGGGGCAGTGGAACGGGACAACGAATCATTTCCGCCCAGGGGCAGCCAGAATTGATTGGTGCTTTTCCTTTCTTTTTGGGCAAGCGCACCGTCAGAGGCGGTCCCTCCTGCGTTGGTGCAGCGGAGGTACCGGTCATGTGAGTGTCACCTGATGCATCAACAGGGAATGGCACTGGCTGTGTTGGAAAGCAAAGTGTGGCAGCTGAGGACTCACTGCTGGCATCCTCTTCATTGTTCGCCTCGTTAGGCTTCTCCTGCTCTGCTTCAATGATATTAGCAACACACTGATTGAAATCAGGATGTACTGTGTCTGAATCCGTTATGGGCACAACTGCAGCCCAGGGAGAGTTAGCCATTGCTTGCAGGAGCTGCAGAACCGATGTAGCCATGTAAGAGGCATCATTGTCCGATGCAGTGGTGGAATGACCTCTAATCCAGTTAGAGATCTCGTTGATTGCACTAACAGCAGCTGCCAGGTCTCCCCTCACACCATTGCTGGCATGAGACAACTGCAGGAGAGTTGCCTGATGGTGGATCACGCTGTTGGACATTGTAGAATCTGGTGCAGATGCTGTGGACATGGGACTGCTAGAATCGGACACTGCGCTTGCAGGATTGCTCCTGGACGCTGCTGGTTGCTTGGGACCCCTCACTGCAGCCCTCTCTGATGACTCGTGATTACCACCTGTTGTCATAGGACAGGACAGTTGCCCTGCAGGCGATTTCACCTGTTGCCCTAAGTTTTATGAAATGAAACTTGCAGTAATATCTATGAAATGAGCCTAGGGTAAAGTAGCAGGTGTTTTCATAGGCAATATCATACTTGCCTGGGCAATTTTCATAGTGATATTATGTTTACCATTTCTATTTTCATGCTTCCCTCTGCGATTTTCAAAGCATTTTCATAGCTAGGCTTGTGATTTTCATGATTACTGTGGTGATATTATTATTGATTTCATGAATATCCTTGTGATTTTCATGATTATTTGGGCGATATTCTTGTTGATTTCATAGATTGCCTTAATCTTATCAGTGCATTTTCTTATTAAATCAGGGCAATTCTATATTTAGAATTGCCATAATATGATATCATTAGATCAGATCACTATTATCTCCGCTTTTTTTGGACCCTTATCTCATCCATCAATTACATCAAACTAGGGCTCTGCCCCTATTGTACCCATTACTTCTAGCATTTATTACACTGCTTTTCTGGCCACTTTATATGGACATATATATACCATTGGAAAGCTACAATTGCCTACTATTTGATTCTGAATTTTATTCAATTTAATTCCTGCAGGGGAGCAGCCCATTTAGCTGCACTTTTCCCCATCAATTTAGCCCCTATTCATTTATGCCACCATTCCTGCTGCATTTGCACCGCTTTTTTGGCACTTTTTCTGATGCACATATATACCATTAGAAAGCCCTAATTGTCTAGTTTAAGAATCTGCCCTTGGTTTTACAATAGCCCCACTAGGGGCTGCACTATTTAGCTGCGCTCTTTTGGCATTTAATTAGCCCCTATTTTGAATCAGCATTGTTCCTGCTCCATTTTGCACTGCTTTGGTGCAATTATATATGGACATATATATGTCACCAGAAAGCTACAAATGCCTAGATTAAGAATCTGAAATCAGAACATAAATGTTGTGTCTAGGGAGGGAGCAATTGCATTTCGCATTTGGGGTATTAGAGCGTGGGAACACCCTTGATCACCTCTTCTCCTCCTCCCCCCACCGCTTTTCTGCCTCCATTTCTCCACATCCACTCCACCCCTCAGCCTATAATTTGGCATGCATGTGTAAAATATGTATTATAAACAGTGTGCAAAACAGGAATGCAAGGGGACCGCTACCAATGCAGCTATTCTGCATTTACCCTGTTTTGCTTCTATTTCTGCCAAAAGAGGACCCAATAGTCCCCTATAACTTGCATTTTCAGTGAGATGAAGCAATTTGAATATGTTATAATATCACCACTATTGTTCTGTACCATGTGTCATGTGTTCACAGTTATGGATCATATAGAAACAGCCATATACTGTCTCACAAGTTCCCCAAATACTATATTCAGTATATCTCTACCATTTCTGACCGCTTTGGAAGGGCGCAAAATGTTCTGAAATCGCCTCAGGAATATCTACAAAACAAGGGTACTCACAGCAAATTCTGAGCAATTCTCAAAAATACCTGTTTTTCAGCTGATAAGGCATTTGTACAAGATCTGTATTGAAATAATTTAATCGGACCTCATAGAGGCGAGGGTATACACTATTATTGATGTTCAAAAAAGGTTTGAGAACATTTGAGTGAGTGTGGAAGGCTGGACACACAAATGGGTGCTAGAATGCAGGTTGATGTAGTGTCAATGCACAATGAATTAACAACAACTAGGATTCTCCTTAACTGTTTCTCTCGGTCTATTGGCTACACTTGACCAATCTCCTTCAAACTTTTTTTAAATTGAAGATGTGTCAATTCTAAACGCATTTCAGGTATATATATGCACACAGACAGTGGTACCACCATACAAGAGTCTCAAAACCTCCTTTTGACTATCTGGGGTTGATGGGGGATATTAAACATGCTATATCTTCATGGGGAGAGATCAGATTTTCATGATGAAGCACACATTTGAAAGGTGTTGACCACTGTGGTTTAAAAAACCCTTGAGCTCAAAGATTGGTTAAGAAATGCGAATGATATTGGTTTAGAAACAAAGGGCATAATGATATGATGATTTTAGCTGGTTTGCATGTGGTGGAGGGCTGAATATTGTGTTCTGATGTATGAAACATGTATACACACATCGTCATTATTGCCTGATGCCTACATTAGCTTATAATGAGTCAAATACAATGCTTTGGGTCCGCTTTTGGAGAAATATGATCCAAACAAGATGTATATAACAAATATATGCATATATATTGATGCCAGTGTACTATAGGTTTGCACCCAATATTCAATGGTATATATACACCTGTACACCAAATTATAGGCTGAGGGGTGGAGTGGATGTGGAGAAATGGAGGCAGAAAAGCGGTGGGGGGAGGAGGAGAAGAGGTGATCAAGGGTGTTCCCACGCTCTAATACCCCAAATGCGAAATGCAATTGCTCCCTCCCTAGACACAACATTTATGTTCTGATTTCAGATTCTTAATCTAGGCATTTGTAGCTTTCTGGTGACATATATATGTCCATATATAATTGCACCAAAGCAGTGCAAAATGGAGCAGGAACAATGCTGATTCAAAATAGGGGCTAATTAAATGCCAAAAGAGCGCAGCTAAATAGTGCAGCCCCTAGTGGGGCTATTGTAAAACCAAGGGCAGATTCTTAAACTAGACAATTAGGGCTTTCTAATGGTATATATGTGCATCAGAAAAAGTGCCAAAAAAGCGGTGCAAATGCAGCAGGAATGGTGGCATAAATGAATAGGGGCTAAATTGATGGGGAAAAGTGCAGCTAAATGGGCTGCTCCCCTGCAGGAATTAAATTGAATAAAATTCAGAATCAAATAGTAGGCAATTGTAGCTTTCCAATGGTATATATATGTCCATATAAAGTGGCCAGAAAAGCAGTGTAATAAATGCTAGAAGTAATGGGTACAATAGGGGCAGAGCCCTAGTTTGATGTAATTGATGGATGAGATAAGGGTCCAAAAAAAGCGGAGATAATAGTGATCTGATCTAATGATATCATATTATGGCAATTCTAAATATAGAATTGCCCTGATTTAATAAGAAAATGCACTGATAAGATTAAGGCAATCTATGAAATCAACAAGAATATCGCCCAAATAATCATGAAAATCACAAGGATATTCATGAAATCAATAATAATATCACCACAGTAATCATGAAAATCACAAGCCTAGCTATGAAAATGCTTTGAAAATCGCAGAGGGAAGCATGAAAATAGAAATGGTAAACATAATATCACTATGAAAATTGCCCAGGCAAGTATGATATTGCCTATGAAAACACCTGCTACTTTACCCTAGGCTCATTTCATAGATATTACTGCAAGTTTCATTTCATAAAACTTAGGGCAACAGGTGAAATCGCCTGCAGGGCAACTGTCCTGTCCTATGACAAGAAGAGTACTTTACACTCTCCCCTGAGTACCCTAGGGAGTCCCTAGGGAGTCTGCGTGTTTTTAGAGGCATCCCTAGGGACTCCCTAGGGACTCCCTACAGATTGTTGCAGTCCCTAGGGAGTCCCATCGATTTGGTAGGAACTCTAATCGGTGAAAATCCCTACAGACTCTGTAGGGACCTACTGTATAATATTATGACAAATAATTTATATGAAGCTTATTAATTGTTTTTTGTCATATTTTAGCTTTATTACATCTCTGTATACTCTATATAATTTTATTTTGATTTTACAATATTTTCCATGATTTTTTCCAATTTATTTTTATTTTATTTTTATTTTTCGTGTTTTTTTACAAGTCTTATCTTATCATTATCTTATCGTTATCTTATCTGCTCATTATATAATAGCGAAAAATAATATTAAATATCATGTGATGTCACATGCTTGGTCCGTGCGCAAATCATCACACAATGTGACAATCCATTACTTCTCCTTTCTTCCTTTCACCATCACCCATCACCACCACCATTCCGCACCCTCCCTGTTGTTGCGAGCCATGACAATCACCCACCACGCCATCTCCACCTCATGCCATGTGGAAGGCACACCACCACCACCACCACCACCACCACCACCACCATCAAACACCACCATCAAACACCACCACCACACACCATGACCACCACACACCACCACCTCAACTCACCATGACTGCAATCCACCACCCGCGACGATGACGAACAACAACCACGACAACGACAACGAACAACGATCAACAATGATGATGACGAACAGGGATGGGGAGGGTTGAGATGGGGTAGGCGGGAATCGGGTAGTGGAGACCAGACAAGACGTAGGGGGGAGGGAAGAGGTGGGCAGAAGAGAGAGAGGGGAGACGAGACGAGACAGGGAGAGGAGGGAAGGAGAGTCAGCAAGCACAGACAAGGGGAGGCGAGATGCGACATGAGGGTAGGGGAGGCACAACGTGAGGGTAGGGGAGATGCGACGTGACAGTAGGAGCTAGGGTAGGGGTGACACGACACGAGGGTAGGGGAGATGTTGGGAGGCGCAACGTAAGGGTGGGGGAGATGCAATGGGGAGACACAACACAAGGGTAGGGGAGGGGAGACACAACACAAGGGTAGGTGCTAGAGTAGGGGAGATGCGATACGAGGGTAGGGGAGACGCAATGAGACTGGAGGGGGAGATAAGCCGTGAAGAGCTGGAGAGGGGATGGGATGGGGTAAAGGGGCGTGGGCGGGATGGTGACAGATGAACACAGCCATACACCACACGCGTGAACAATGCATGCAACCACAGACAACCACCAACGCGCGTAAACACGTTGGTGGTCATGCGTTGTTGTGTGTGTTGTTCACGCACACTAGCGCCCATCCATCGCGCGAAAGCTATGAAGGCCAATGTCATTTGGCCTTCATAGCTTGAACTCATTTCGCTACACCAGAAGTGGTGTAGCGAAATGAGTTCTTGTATTTAAATTGTAATGTACTTCATGTTGTAGATTAGATACAGTTAATATAATTTTTTTTTTAATTGACTTGCACTGCAATCTAAAAATAGATGGATTGGGTGAGCAATCCGTGGAACGCCGCATGTCACTGACTCATGCCACGCGCGGATGATAACTCTTTCTTTCTGCTTCCACCAACGCACACACTACATTTTCTCCAACAAACTTAACAAACCACTGCTGTAACTATGTCTGCTCCATGTTCAAGCAGCCGTCTTAAGGCAAAAAAAGCTGCAAATTCTTCTGTTACCAAGCCTGCTAAGCTGAGTCCAACCAAACCTGGCTGCAAGCGTGCTATCTCCTCTCTCGAAAATTCTGCCAAAGCCAAGAGAGCCCAAAAGGGTGAAAATGAAGGGGATGAGGATGGGGATGGGGATGTTGCAATGCTTGTTGGGGACACAGGGGAGAACGAGGATAAGATGGAAGTTGATGAGGCAGAGGATGAAGGGGTGGATGATGATGATGAGGTAGAGGATGACAATGTCAATGTTGAGGAAGAGGAAGAGGAAGATGATGATGATGAGGAGGAGGAGGAGGAGGAGGAGGCAGAGAAAGAGGAGGACAAGGATGAGGAGGAGGAGGAGGAGGAGGAGGACAATGACAATGATGAAGCAGAGAAGGACAAGAAGGGAAAAGCCAACATAATGAAGAAGAAGTATGTATTTTCTCTTCTTGATATTTGCTGTACAATCTAACTGTGTGCCAGATCATCTGCAGCCAAGGCTCCTGCTAAAGGAGCAAAAAGATCCAAGGGTAAAATTGATTCGACTTCGAAGGATGTTCTTGTGTATGTCACAAATTTTGAATTTTCATCAAGTATTTATACTAATATATATTATAGGACAAAAGATTGTCTCAAGAAGATGGGTATACCTGTTGGTCCTCCACCACGTTGCCATCCAAAGAAGGTAGAGGTCCAGGAGACTGCTGCAGCTCCCAGTGTTGATGTTCCTATGCACGAGGACTCTCCTGCTCTTGATGACTTTTTTGATATCGACACCTCTAACGAAATCGCTCTTGACACCTCTCCTGGTGTTGCTCTTGACACCTCTCCTGACATTGCTCCTGAGACTGCTCCTGAGGTTTCCAACCTTTCCAACAATCCTGTTTCTGATGAACTCAATGTCTACGACTTTGAGGACACCTTCACTGAGAAAGATAAACTTCAGGGTGTGTCAACTACTACCGACAGGACTATCTGAGAGAAGGCTGCTCGAAAGGATATTACCGATACTCCTCCCCCTGCTATTTCTTCAGCAAGTAACCCCAAGCGATGGGTCACTCTTTACACCAGTTCCAAAAATCCCAGTGGAATTGGTTTAGATCTGCCACCAACTTGTCGAGCAAAGGTTACAGCTAAAGAGTATAGTCTTCAGTCTGTGTTGACGTTGTTGGAGAGCCAATTATCCTACATAAAGAGTATGTCTATTTTATTTTGGATTGTGACTCTTCTAATTATTCCTAATTTTAGATACACCCCATGCAGTCTTCTTTGTCTGCAATCGCAATTTTTGGGTTTTATGTGGAATCTATGATTTGGTTATGACGAAGGCAGACTATGCAGACCCTGACAATGATCTCTGGTTTGAAGAGGATGGGGAGTTGGTGATTCATGTCTTAATGGTGAGCACTAATACTTGGAATATATGTATCATTCATCCCAATTAATACATGCATATTCAGAGCACTTTTCAAATTTTCCCTCCTTCCTTGTCAGCTGTTCCAAACCTTCTCCATAGTTGCTCTTGTTCTACTAGTGCAGGCAGGTGCTCTATGATCCCAAACTCACCACTCTCCAAGTATGCTATGTCCATTGATCCTCCTCCTGAAATGCTTAAAGATCTTCCACTCACTGATGTTGATCATGTGATCATCAATCATCTCAACATGCCCACCGACATCCTCTGGCTCTATGACAAGAGCCCAATTACCAATCTCTACCAGGCTTACAAACGCTGGAAACTCATCACCTCTAGTGTCGAGCTGCTGGACGAAAAGAAGAAGAATGGCACATGGCCTCCAAGTTGAAGGCCACTCATGAGGACATCATTACTCTTATCAACAACAAAACCACTTTCTATGGCTACTGGAAGCCAAAGTTTTCTCTTGTTGATGGCAACAATCCTCGTCACAAGAAGGTCTTTGACTGGCTCAACACAGACTTGCACACACCACTCTCTGGAAAGGAGGAGGATATCTTTGAAGGAGGTACTGGAAAATTGCAATCGCTTCTCACATCTTGGCTTAAGAAAGTAGCAGAGGAGGAGACAGAGGAGGAGGAAGCTGAGGCATGGGAGGAAGCTGAGGCAGAGGGGAGCAGTCAGAAGAAGTCCAAAGGGAAGAAAAAAGCGGACAAGGGAAAGGGAAAGGAGAAGGGAAAGGAGAAGGAGAAGGAGAAGGAGAAGAGGAAGGAGAAGGAGAAGGAGAAAGTTACAGAGAAGGCAAAGGAGAGGGCAAAGGAGAAGGAGAAGAGCAAGGAAAAAGAGAAGCAAAAGGAGAGGAAGAAGAAGACTGTAGCAGATAGTGAGTAGTGAGTTGATACATCTACAAACACTTCCATACTTTTGTTGAATAAACTGTGATTAGTCTGTGTCTTTACCTATGGCAGCTGCTTGCATTTTTCCTGTCCATCTTTCTCAAATCATTCACCTTTCAAATGCTTGCACTGCTTTCATTCATCCCCATCGTATCTGCCACATCCAATACCTCCCCATTTCCAGACATCCCTTTCTCAACATTTAGCTCCTTTATTCAGAGCAATTTCAACAACAACATATCATTATCCTCTACCCTTGTTATTCTGTTCAGCCTTCTGGAGAATCCTGATCTTCTTAACCTTCACTTCCGACAAAAGATTAGAATTTCTGGAACAGAGCGGACATCCAGTGTTTGGATAGATGCTCTTGCTCGCCTCCTCATCTGTTGTTTTGATGATGATACCTCACTCCTCCTCAACTCCCATGCTACTCCAGAGAAATTTGGAGACATTCTTCATCAGCTAGCAGTCAACCTCAAGTTAAAACCCTCCTTCCAACAATGTGGTCACATGACTTCACTAAAGCCAATCAACACTGCAGCTATTGAACCTGTCTATGTCATTGCTCCTACTGTCTTCCAATGTCAAATGCCTAACTGCCAGCCTCGCTCCCTACACTTTTACATGAAGCATGATGATGTTGCGCAAGTCAACCTTATCAAATCTTCCACATACCATCCATATAGCTATGTGGTTGGAGCACAATGTGGACATGGAACAGGTGCTGGCTGCAAGACAACATATCTACCAGATACCTGGTATTGGTCAACACCTGATACAGATCACAAAGAAGAACTCCTACAACCAGATGCCCGTTATTTGAAGATTGGACAGTCACTGTGGTCAGATTGTGTTTTTTCCTCTGCTGTATGCAATGCAACATACAATCTCCATGCTTCTTCATCAGCCTACAAGGAATTCTGGAATGACAGCTTTTCATCTGAAAATCCCAACAACCTTGTATCACGTCGACACATTTGGCAGGCATTTATTCTGAACTTCTCAGTCCCCCTGGAGTACCATAGGGACTCCCTAGGGACTCTCTGGACTCCCTACGGACTTTTTACATATATTACCTAAATTTGATGTTTTGATAGGTTTCAGACAAATCCATATACAGAGTCCCTAGGGAGTCCCTATGGACTCTGTAGGGACTCCCTAGGAACTCTGATGGACTCCATCAGGACTCCACAGGAACTCCAGGAAAATTGGATAATGCAAATGCAGATGACTCTGATGTAGATAATAATTAGTCATTACAATATATGGACAAATGTACTCACAGTATTTCCCATAATCGCCTTGTATTACTGCTGGAGTCCCAGGGAGTCCCTAGGGAGTCTGCACAGAGTCTGTAGCACTCCTGCGGGTGGCTGATTTACGGTCAAGCAAAAAGCCTTTGTATAACTTGAAATTGTTGGTTTCGACATTCCATTGAGCTAAAAGTTGTAGATAGTTTCTTTTTTTCGTCAGTAATAAATATCTAAAATAGTTGATCTTTGCTGAAAATGTACACTTACCGAAAATATTCCATGAAGATTATTTCTTTGTTAGACAAAAAGCACAAGAAAAGAGCACCTTTTATGGGGGTTTTCAGTGCACTGGAAGTGCCCCATTTTGGGCGAACAAAAATATACCCAAAAGAACAATATTGCTGATAAATTTCGCCTTGTGTTATTGTCTCATTTAAGAAGGTATTCAAGGGGAACAAAAAGGCTTACAAAAAGATTTAAATTCTGTTGCACAATAAAATGAAAAATCACATTTGCCTATTGCTGCGCTAATAAAATATCTTTTTTATTAATTTACTGGATGGCGAAAATTTTATTGTAAAAATAGACTTTTTGGATGGTGAAAAGCAAGCGCACGCTCAGTGACACACTTAGGGTGTGCTCGGCGTGTCACTGAGGGTGTGGTACAAGTCGCTTGACAACGAGGGTAAAAAAGTGCATATATTTCTAGTATCTACATTATAAATTCCTGGTGAAATAGCTTAGCATTATCTTAAATTGAGATGGGGGAATTACTCACTCGAGACAAGTCTACAGCAACCATGTCATCGTCGCTCAGGTGAAGGCAAGCAAAATGAGAAAGAATCTGGTCAGGCTCCACCAACTTCAGAGTGCCAACTTGTGTTTTCCAGGTCCTTGCACCCAAAATTGGATATGGACTAAACATGTCGTCGTTTTCATGAACTGGAAGGTATGGTCGAAGTATTAGTCACGTCTCGGTATAGTCACTAGCAGCATATGAGAAGATCCGCTGTATTTGGGCAGCATATGGCCGCCCATGATCCTGCTTTGCAAGCACGAGAGAATTTCCATTATGCATGGAAGGGATGGTGTATCTGAGACCGCAAATGATGAGGGCAGTATGGCAAATGATGTGTCTGGGAGGGGTGGCTTTGACCTCACGGATGAAAACTCGGGCAAGGTCTGTTGGTGTTGGGATTGCCTTCATGTCATCCCAAAGAGGTTTCTCTTCATGATCATCAGACCAGCTTTCCTCAAACGCTGAGGCGAAGGTGCTGACATCAGTGAGAAGGGTGCTGCGAATGTGCGGATCTGCGAACTTGTGAAAAAGGGCCTTGCATTTTTGAATAACTTGAGGGCACTGTGGCTTTTCAAGCACACCCCGAAGGTTTGCCGCATAGTTGAATGCTTGCAGAATGGTTACTCCAATTTCACCTGAGTAACTGCATTAGTATCATATTCTATTTGCTGCTGAAATGACTCAGAGCTTACCTATTTTGCCATTGTGTGGTGTACGCTGCAAGATCCCAATCAGGTGTTCAAAAGGGAAGGTCCATATTGAATGGGCTGGCCCGAAGTCGATGAAGAATTGCTGGAGGTGCATCGCCATATGATGGTTGGGGCAAAATTTGTAGGTTGAGAAGATATCCTGAACTCCGACAAGATACTTTTGCATTAGATGTGTGTAGTGGTGAGTGTTCGTCTCACTAGTTTTCCGAGAAGACGCGATGACCACTGCTGACAGCAAGTCCACTGTCATTAACAGCATTTTTCGGCGTTGAAGGTCAGTGGGTGTGGATGCATCCTCCTTTCCCCAGAGCTGAATCAGCGATATGGGAAGGTATGTTGTTCCGAGAACCTGCCACTGATCTGCCTTGAGTTTTCCGTGAGCAGTGCTGCCCAAATTGGTCGGTACAGACGTCAACCAGGAAGGCGTAATCATCTCCTGGATATCCTTTCGTACCTGACTTAATTCTGTTTGTGTAATGATGTGTCCAGATTTGAAGGAACCCGTATCCTCTCCTTCGATCTGATTCATCCGCTACAATACTATCAGCAAATGACAGCTGCTAGTTTCCAAGAGATTGCTTACCCAGTTTAAAATGGCGTTGGCATATGGTTGTTTGGCACGTCTTCCTGACAGAACCTCTAATCGGACAGGCAGATTGGAGGCAACATGATCAAGAGATGCCAAATGAAACTTTTTCAGTGTCTTGATGGAATCGGTACCAGAACCGGGAAAGCTGGTTGAAAACGGTGCCTGGAGAAGCAAGGTGATATTGTTAACATCCTTCTTTTCCTTCTCATTAAAGGTAGAAGGGGGCTCAGGTACTGATACGTCAAGAACACATGGGCGTGGGGCCTTGGATCTGTCCGCACCAATACCAAGTATCCCTTGGAAATGCTCCTTTAACAGGCCAAGGAATAGGTTATGCATAGAGTCCACGATGACACAACGAGTGAAGTCAAAGTAGGGTAGGCGACTAAGTTGCGACCACCGAATACCACTTGCGTCAAAAATCTCTTGTCGTTCTTTGAGAGTTTCAGCTTCGTGATACTGGTTTGCCCAGTCACGACAACCCTGATTGGTGCAAGGTGTCCAAGATTGGGGGTCGGTGTTACGCAGCCCATTTGTTGACTGCTGAGAGGCACAAAGCGAGCAGAAATATTCATGGTGGACTGAAGCAAAGCCAGCAATCTTCCGGGCTCCTAATAGATCACAGACAACAGCGACGATTGCACACACAACTAACTGGCCTTCAGGGTGATTATAGGTGCGTGTGAAGGGGATTCCAGGGCTCCAAAGCTGGCAGAAGGTATCTACCAATGGCTCCAAATAGTGGTTGATGGCGTCAAGCGGGGGTTCATTAGGACCAGGAATAATACCTGCTAGGTATAGACATTCTGGCCTATAGTGCAAGTGTGGTGGAAGATTGAGCAATGCCCCTGACATCATACCGATAGACGCTTTTTTGCCAGCCTGCTTGTTGGTGTGCGGATTAAAGTTATCAACACATAAGCTCAGCACATATCGGCCGCTTGACCCTCCTGCGCTGAAGTGGTTGACCCCATCAGGACCACGAAATTCTTTAAGGAACTTCCCATCGAAGACGTCGGACATTGTGCCATCTGTAGTGTTGCGGCACTAAGCTGCATCCATGTAATCTTCATAGCCAGGCCTTGATAGCAGTCCAGCCAACCAGTCACAGAAGTCGAAGTACATGAAGCGTTTGATAGGAACCGTGATGGTAATGCCATTGACACATTTAGACACTGTGAGGACCTCCCCACACACAGAACTTTGTGGGTCATTTGGAAGCGGATTATGGTTGCACGTGGCAGGGTACTCGGGATGTCTTGCATCTCCGTCGCGTGGTTTAGGGGTGTAGAGCTTATGACACTTTGGATGAGGACAAACGGCGTAAATAGTCGTTTTGGATGCAAGGTGAAAGTTTTTTATTACAGTATCGGGGTCGCGAGGAAATGTCTTGACCGCTTTGTCCTCTGAATCACAAGTATTGCCAGTGCGACATCCAAAAGCGTTGAGGATAAGGATGGAAAGCATCTGGAGAAGCCAGCGGCATGAGTCCTGACTGCTGTGAAACACTACACGTAGGGAGACCATGATGAATAGGGAAAGTTGAATCAAGGGGTCCGCATTGGGTAAAATGGGGACAAAATGGTGGTCTACATTGGTTTTAGTGTCAGAAACAACGAAAACAACGATGTGTGTGCTCACTGGTGTTAAACGAAGGCAATTCGGGTATACGTTCTTGAGTGGGACAAGCTCTGGAAGCTTTATCCCAAGAGGTTCTTTGGGCGATGAGTTTCGCAAGAACAGCAGACGCTTTTTCAACGAGTACTTTTCTATGTGTAGCAACAGTCGCGAAAGAAGCAGGGGAATTGCGGATAGACGCTTCCAGTGTTCTAGCATCTGCCAGTACTGTTGACAGGGGGAAGATGGTGGCCAAAGTTGGGGTCGACAAAGCCGTGTCGTGAGCAGAAGATGCTGCCTGTATCAAGTTGAGGGAGGTTTCCAATTTCGATAAATGAGAAAATTCCTGGGCGAGGCGAGAAGAAACACCATCCCCTGTGTTAGACGCTGGAACGCTGCTGCTGTGATCGCCATCTGAAAGCGTAATGGATGCAAACTTGGATGTTAAATCTATTTCAGGGGACTGGCGTTGACCGGTGGTGAGGTCAGCCAAGGTCATTGCTGCAACACATGCTGCCAGATCCTGCTCCTGAGTCTCTACAGCCTGTTCAGCTACGACCGCAGCCTCCGCAGCTAAACGTTGCCTATCTGCCAGTCGGTGCTCCTGCGCCTGTGCAGCAGATATCTTCTTGCCTCCACCAGGGCGTCTGCTACATCCATGAGAAAGGCAGCGACAAGTAATCATGACCAGTGTGAGGTAGAGGGAGAGTTTTTGGTGGTGTTTTCAGTGTTGATTCTGGGCGTCCCAGATCCAATACTCTATATCTTATATACCAGGAAACCATTAAATTTGGGGTAATAGCATGCTTATGAACAATGTTGTTTCTGGAGCTAAAACGGGATAAGGAGTTATAGGAAGTCATCACGGGCAACCTGCGAAGACTGTTATGAACAACAACTTCCATAGGCGGTACAAAACTGGTTCAATCACAAAGGGCGTCCCTTCGCGATGTACTAGGGTTAGAGGATGAGACAGAAACCGGGTCGATCACAAAGGGCGTCCCTTCGCGATGTACTGTGGTTTAGAAGGGAGAACACTTAACTATCACAAAGGGCGTCCCTTCACGATGGTCGTGGTGGTTGATGAGGAACAAAAGACAAAAAGGTAAATAGAGCGTTATTGATGACGCTGTCACATTGCTCACATGCTGTGACAATGCGTCTTGTGATGTCGCTGTCACGACGCTCACAGGTTGTGACATCAGCGACTGCCAAACATGGAAGTCACTGATGTCTCTCCTCTTCAACCACCAGCATCGTCCATCATCGCTCAAGGGACGCCCTTGAGTGATGCTCTGGGTTTCTCTTGTCGACCAACACCTCCGTCGCTCAAGGGACGCCCTCGAGTGATGTGGTGCTTTTTTTCATATTGTTCTCCATCGTCGTCGCTCAAGGGACGCCCTTGAGTGATGCGATGGTCTTTTTCTGTTGGTACTCTGTTGTCGTCACCATCATCGCTCAAGGGATGCCCTTGAGTGATGCTCTGGTTTCTCTTGTCGAGCATCGTTGCTCAAGGGACGCCCTTGAGTGACACGACGGTCCCTTTCTTAGCACTATCTGCCATTTGAGCGACCCACAGAACCTTTCAACAAGAAGCTCTAGTTCTCCTTCACCTGCGCCCCTTGAGTCGTGAAGAGCTCTTTTTATTTGGTCTTAGGCCACTAATTCTACTCTATTGTCATGCTTAGCCAGCGTCGTCTTGCTGTTGCATGTTTCACATAAACATATCAACAAGACAAAGACATATGATACTTTTTTTTTTTTTTTTTAAATCAACAATTTATATACTGGGGCTCGTTAGCAGTCCAGTCGTGATCATCGCTAATATACATGAGATAAACTACATATACACCAACTCCTACTAAATACTCCAATCGTATCAAGAAATGAAGGGGGCTTAAGAGCTGCCCCAAGCTCAGAAGGGGACCTAAGGGTGATGGTTATGAAGCATAGCTTGCCTAAATCCAGGACAGGGGCAGTGCTGCCAAGCGGCAGTGCAGAGGAGTGGTGGAAGAAAAAACCGAAGAGAGAAGGGTGCCCGCCAGAGACGTATGTGTTGAATCACAGTAAACATCTACATCCAGAACAACTTACTAGCGCACATGCCAAAGCATGGTGTTGGGAAGTGCCAGAGGATGATAACCCAACCCCCTCCATCCACTCAGCCATACCCAGCGCGATTGCGAGGCCTGGTGAAGGAGAACACAGCAGGGTTATCCTTGAGGAAGTGCACCAACCCAACAAGAGTTGATGGAACAGATTTGCCTTGGCGTGTTTCGGTGCTCGTGCCTGGTATGGTGCTCCTGGTGATGATGCGATCGTGAAAAAGATCAAGCAAGCGGTGGCCTGGACAAGCCTCTGGAGGGAATCCCTGCATTGGTTCTTCAAGGTGGAGGAGGTTCTTGTCGATCTCCATGACTGCACTCCGGACTTTGGCCTTCTGGGCACCAGTCATCTTCGAGATGGCTCGAGGGTGAGGGTGCGCCTTGCCAGCGTGCTGCTTGCTCATGAGAGAGCGAAGCGGATGGGTGTCTGCAAGCATGCTCACACGAAGGGTGGAATGATCGGTGAGGCGTTTGAGATAGAGTGGAATGGGGATGAGGGCAGCAAGTGCTTCAACAGCGCCAGTGGGAGCGGTACTAAATGCACCAGTGATCCAGAGCGCAGCTTTTTGCTGCATTTTAACGAGTTCAGCAAGGAGTGTCTTGTTGTGAGCACCATCGTAGAACCAGAGGCGGTGACCGTATGTCGCAATGGGGAGCACACAGGACCTGTAGAGGAGTCGTCGCTGGCGTGCATTCAAGCCACGAGTAGAGGAACCAAGCATGCGCATGGCCTTGACAGTTGTAAGCGCTTTGGTGGAGTAATAGCGCACATGCTCCTTGAACGAGAGCGTGCGGTCAAAATAGAAGCCAAGGTACCGCCAGTACAGCTTGGGGGTGAGGGGAGTGTTGCCAGTGTAGGGAGCGAAGCCTAGATCCAGCAGTGGGTTGTACTTGTCGCGTGCACGAGAGAAGTGAAAGAGCTCAGACTTGTCATGTTCAAGAACGAGGGCAAAGGCGGTGAAAAGTGCATAGATGACCGCATACGCGTCCCTAAGGACTTCGTTGTTACGATCAAGGGAGGGGGATTGGACAAGGATGGTGCCATCATCAACAAACGAGAGGGGGGTGGACTCAAAGTGAGTCGTCCGGAGCTTGTACAGCTTCATGAGCGGTGCGATGTAGAGAGCTGAAAGGACTGGCAATAGAGCAGAGCCCTGGCCAACCCCTACGTCCGCAGGACGTGGTTCAGAGACGAAGGAGTTCCATGCATAGCTGGTGGAGCGTCCAACAAGGTAAGAAGCAAAGAAATTGACCACTCGCGCGGAGAACCCTTGCTTCCTGAGGGTAGCCAACAACACAGTGTGGTTAAGAGAGGGGAAGAACTGTGCGATGTCAAAAGCCACAACACTCATTTTAAGGCCCCTGGCGAGGACTTTACACTAACCCAAACTTTTCGGCTGATGATCGGCTGATGATTGGCTCATCAGCTGAGTATCAGTTCATCAGCTGATTTATTTCTTTCACTCAAAATAGCAGAGAATCACATTTTAGGTGTGAACCGAGACTCAGCTGAGGCTCAGCCGAGTATCAGCCGAGTATCGGCTGAGCCTCAGCTTTCGGTTCAGCTTCCTGCCAAAATGAACTGAATCTCGGCTGAAAGAACTGAAACTACTAGCCAAGGGCTCAGCTGAGCCTCGGTCCATCAGCTGATACTCGGCTGAGTATCGGCTGATGATCGGCTCATCAGCTGAGTATTACTTCATTAGATATAATTTAAATATTTAATAATAGTATATAGAGTATTACTTGTACATTAGCTTATTAATCAGGGCTAGCCTATTATTCTAGAATTATTTTACATTTGTATGTATTATTGTATTAAATCATTACTATACATTTAATAATAATTTTTAATTATATTTTGGTTAAATATACTTTACTGCAAATTTATTATATTTTATTCTGATTTATTACAAATTTTCTGCATTTTATTTTAATTTCTATGATTTTATTTTAATTTCTACAATTTTTTCTTTATTTTTTATGATTTTAAATTAAATTATCTTATATCTTATCTTATCTTATATCTTATCTTATATCTTATCTTTGGTCCGTGCGCGATCAACTTCAGCAATTGATTGTTGATATTATTATTCGTTTCCCTTCCCACCCTTGTTTCTTCCCTCCCCCCCATCATTCCCCTCCCCACCCAGCTTCCCTACCTCGTCAACATGCTCAATGTTGACCAGCGTTCGTCTTTCGCTCACGACGCCCGCCATCACCGTTAACAGCCACGTTCACCACCATTAACAGCCACGTCAGCCACGTCTGCCACCGTTAACGGCCACATCAGCCACATCAGCCACCGTTAACAGCCACCTCCGCCACCTCCACCACCTCCACCACCTCCACTTGTCACCACCATCGACTTTGCCAACCGCCACGTCATCGTCGGACACGAGCCACAGTAACCAAGTGAACAAGCGGCGTATCGAGGAGAAGGAGCGAGCGACGACGAGTCGGGTTCACCGAGAACGAACCCAGCGCCTCCCAGGTACGCCACCTTCCTCCCCATCTGCCCTTGAACGGTACTTATTAGCAACCCCAGATCCGACCCAGAGCGTACGAAGGCGCACAGAGCACGCGCACCGACATACCCCATCCCGAAACCACCACCACCACCACCACCACCACCACCACCATCCTCCCCGCGACGTCCGCGAGTGCGAGGTGAACGCACACGTACCACCATGTGAGTACCTCGTACCGTGCTCCCTACCCCCTGCTGACCCCATGTAGACGCGTAGCGACGTGGCCGTGGCCACAACCCCCTACCACCCAGCCCTATTATCCCCCGCGACACGCGTGAGTGCGACGTGACACACATCACCAGGTGAGTACCCCATGCTCGTGACCTGTACCTTCCGCTGACCCCTACGTAGACGGTATCGACGTGCGCAGCCACCACCAGCCCCAGTCACCACCCCCCACTACCGTGTACCTCCACGAGGTGAGCACACGTACTACCTGTGCCTCGCTGCCCATGCCTTTTGCTGACCCCCCCCCTTCCCCCCTCCCATGTAGACCCCTTACGTAGACGCGTAGCGATGCACGCAGCTACGACCCGCCCCTGCTACCACCCACCACCCCTATTATCCCGCAACGCGTGCGCCGTGCGACGTGATAACACAAACCAGCAGGTGAATACCCCGTGCCCCATGCCCTGTACCTCTTGCTGACCTCCGCATGTAGACGCATAGCGATGCGACCAGCCCCATCCACCCCTTGTCTACACGAGGACCCCCCCGTGTGACCCCCCTGAGCAGGTAGTACGCCAGCAGGTGCCTACAACCCTCAGCGAAGCCCTCCCCTCTCCACCTATATCGCGATAAGTGCCGCTGGCCCTGGACACAGCACCTCCTCTACCCCTGTCCACGTTGTGATAGGCTGCGAGCCTACCTTATCTCCCCACCACCACCACCACTGCTGCCGTGAACATGTTGTGAAACCCGACACTTCACTGTGCACCACCATCTCCAACACACAACTAGGCTCCCTCACAAGCCCACTGATAACACATGTGAAACACTACTGTGTGTCGTGAGAAGGCCTACCAGCCCCTGACACGCATCACCAACCCCACCCCTTTTATTTTTTTCTTCTAGGTATGGACAGATGTTTGTGTTTCCGTAATAAACTTGCTAACCATCTTCTCATATCTAGGACCAGCTTGGTTTTTTTTTTTCTTTTTTTTTTTTTCTTTTTTCCCATTGCTCTCTCTCGCCATTTTCCATCACCAATCCTCTGTCTACAATTGGATTACCATTGTGATCATCACATTGTCATCCCTAATCCATTGTCTACGCTTGGATTACCAAATGTGACATTCGCTTTTTTTTTTTTTTTGGACTGAGACATCTTGCTTGTCCATGTTTGGATTACCGAACCTGACCTGCATTTGTGTCTTTTTTTTTCTTTTCTCCTGTGTGCTCTCTGTGGTCATAACCACAAATATTCATATCTTGGTGCATTTTGCATGGGGAAACTATTGTGATTTTTTTTTCCTAACCCTAACCCTAGTCTTAAATAACTTGTAACTGTAGTCATTATGCCAACAACTCGCAGTGGAAAGCAACCACAACCTGTATCACCACCCAGAACTAACCAAGCAAATAAACATAGCTTGGCTAGTCCTAACTCACCTAAGAATACTCGAAAGAAGCCAAAAAAGAAGGCTTCCGAGGCTGAAGACGAGAATGAGCCTGCACTTGCACCTGCTCCCAAGAAGAAAGCGAAAAAAAAGTCAAAGGCAACTAGGTATGTCCTGACACACACTGTATTGTTATTCTTTTTAACTAATTATATCACTAGAACTACTGCAGACAAGGATGCTGAAGTTGCAGCAGCACCAGTTCTCAAGGCAACTGGGTATGTATCTATTCTTGCTCTTTACTAAAGCATGACTTAATCAATCTTTATAGAGTTGAAGCTATACTCCTTGCTGCAAAAACCTCCATCGCACCTCCTCCCCGTTCTCTTCGTAGTCACACTAAGGCCAATGCTGCCACACCTTCTACTCCAAGCCTTGCTTCTGCTGCTGAAATCATTGCTCCTGAGCGCATTCGTTGATCAGATCTCCAATCTACCTTATCTTCTGATGATGAAACCTCTGAGATTGCACCACAAAAATGGAAGGGGAAGGAGAAGGCTATTGAGACAGAATATCCAGGCATAGAATACCCTCGATTTGATCTTGATATTGATCTTGAGTTTCGGGAGACTTTTGGGCAATCTAATGACTTCAATATGCCTGTCGATGAGAGCAGTGATGAGGATGATGATGATGATGAAGAAGACGAAGATGAAGCTGCTATGGCAGCTCATGATGCAGCAGACTATGTTGAAGACAATGATAGGGGTGAGGAAGAAGATGACTTTGCGATGTATGTTGAAGAGGAAAGTGAACTTGATGTCATGTCATCTCAAATGGAGGACAAGTTGGATATCAACCACAGTGAGTCTTATTTTATTCATGCTGATACCTTCTAATGGTGTCTTCAGTTCCTGCTAATGGATCTTCCAAAACTACTGGTGGTCATATTCGTGGCAGAGCCTTAGGCAATTCTGCCAAGATGGCTGACTTGGCACACATGGATATACATCAAGAGCCAGAGCCATTAATGGGTCTTGTACAAGTCTATCTGGCTTCAGAGAGTACCACTGTCAACCCCAACTCCAATCCTCCTCTTACTTCATTTGTTATTCCATCCATGTCTTCTCTCGCTGCTGTTCTTGAAGCTATACTTCAAAATCATCTTCCAGCACTTAAAGGTATATATTTATATTGTCTGTAACTAGATATTTTCTAATTTTTTATAGGTCGCAATCCTTTGGTTCATGTTTGGACTTCATTTGGACAAGAAGGAGCCCCTTTTTGGTTGTCATATGGAATTCTGAACAATATTGACTCTCCAAAATATCATGGCCAGTCTTGGTTTGTTGATCAAAGTTCTTCTACTTATATGCTCTATGTTTTATTTGTATGTCCTACTTATATTCATTATGTATTCCATCACTTATCTATCTTGTAGCAAACAACACTTCTATCTACTCCAGCATCCAGTGCTCCTGTCTCAGCTTCCTCCCAGCTCTCCTCTCATCCTTCTTTTTCTGTTGCTGCAGCATCTTCATCCTCCCGCTCTGCTTCTCCTCATACCACTACTATTGCAAAATCTGGTGGTTCAATCAGCGATGATGCAATCATTACTTTTCTCAATCTTGATCCTGACTTGGCTCAAAAACCACCAACAAGAAGTCCCATTAAAGCCACATACCAACACTGGGCACACTTCATGGAGAAAAGAAAGGAACTTGCTGAACTTAAAACCACCCATCCAAATTCATTAGCAGCAAAAATCACAAACTCTCTGCTTTTTGGTTTATTTTGCAGCACTGGATCACAAGCAACTTGGAAGACTTTCGACCATGTTCATCTATTTCCCAATCTTCAAGAATGGTTTACCAATCCATCTCCAGATCCCAGTCTCACTACTGCAGTTTGGAAAGGCTGGAAGCCAGACTTTTCAACTTTGAAGAAATTCTATGTTGAACAAGGTCTTATGCGGGAGGATAGCACTGGAGGAAGTAGCATTATTCAAGGCAAGCTGACTAGTTTGATGGAGTCAAAAGATAGGAGATACAAGGAATATGAGGCTGCATTGGAACTTGAAGCAGAAAAGGAAAGAAGGGAGGAAAGGGAGAAGAGGAAGGAGGAAAAGAAGAAGAGAAAGGTGAAAGAGAAGGTCAAAGATAAGGAGAGGGGTAAAAAGAGAGAGGAAAAGGGAAACAAAGAAGATAATTCGTCTACGAACAATTTGTAAGTTTTAGTGAAACTGTATGTTGGACTTGTATCGAAATCAATGTTATATAGCTTGATGAAATCTCTGCTTGCAACTATCAGTCAGATTCTTCTCCTGGTGGCATATATGCTTGCATTATTATCCAAATCTCCATCACTTGTCACCTTGCTTGCTGCTCTATATTCTATACCTTTGGTTATCGCAGCACCTACTCAAGAATTTCCAGCAATTACATTTGCAGCATTCAACCAAGTTATACTTGAAAACTTCCATGCAGATATCAAGCTGGACACTGTTTTAATATTGCTCTTCAGCATTCTTGAAAACCCAGAAGTCTTTAATCACCATAGCCGACAAAAGTACAAGAAAGTTGGAGCAGAGCATTTGGCATCATTCAATGGGTGGATCTCTGCATTTTCCAATACTTTGCTACATCAACTTCCAAACCATGAAAAAGATGTATTTGGACCAGATGCATCCTCTGGAGAAACAGGAACAAGAATGATTGACTGTATCGACAATGTAGCTTCAGCAGTTGGATTCCAATCATACTCTGTCAAAGGCAAAAAACTGCGGACTTTGAAACCCATCAATTTTCAGTCACTACAGCCTATCCACATCATTGCTCCAATATCTTTTGAATGTGAAACCCACACATGTGAGCCCTATGCTCTCCACAGACTTACAGCATCTCGTGATCTACCTCAAGTGAAACTCCTTAAGGATGGAAAAGTGATCAAATATGCCTATGTTATCCAGGGAAAATGCAGCCACTGTAACACTATATATGCAGCAGATTGAGAAACCTTTGATCATACTGATAATACCAATCAGACTTTGAAGTACTGAACATATCTTAACTCTGCTCGGTATCTAAAGCTTGGTCAATCAGTTTGGTGTGATCGTGCCTATTCCAATGCAGTTGTCACTGGTATATATTCCTTCCATGCATCTGCAGCAGCCTACACACAATTCTGGAACCTAGCCTTTGCTGGCTCTGATATAAAGCTAAATCATTGACACACTTGGCAGGCTTTTATCCAAGAGTCAATTCGGTCTATTGCACAAGATTCTGGCAAACATCTCACCATTCCTAATAACCTCCCAATTGAAACTGTGACAGAATATGCCTTCAAAATCTTGGGAGATAAAGGCAAAATTCATCCTTCTAAATCACATACCTGTTCCCAATGCACCCATCCATATAAATCCCAACCTGATATAATACCTGCTAATATCAGGCGTGGTGATGATGATGTAGTGGAAGCTGCTATTCCTCCAAATATGACTGTTAATGTTGATGATCCTAATGCATCAGCATATAAACCTGTCCAAATGGTTGTGGTGGATGGAATTGTTACAGGACCTACACATTGTGCTTATCCAGGTTGCACTAGTTCTCTTGCAAATCATTGTGGAGAATCATTTTGCATTACTCATGTGAATGAGTGGGCAAATCGATGCTGTGTAGTTGACTGCAGAAGTGACTTGATTCCTAACACCTATGCTTGTGCTCAGCACCAACCACTCTGGAAGAAGCATCAATACCAACACAGCAAAACCTATCTGTCAGGACTACGACGTGCATTGCAAAGACCTGCAGAGCATGAAGAGTGGCAACCTCAACTTAGAGATCAACACCAGCAGCAGCACGATGACAATAATGAGGACAATGATACACGAAAGCACTACTTTGGCTCAAGCCGCTTTTACTGTGTTGAAACCATCTGTGCACCATGTGGTGCTGTAATTCCATGGACTCTATTTTCCAAAGCAGAATCTCCAACTAGCATACTTGAATTTTTGGCAGATGTCTACCCAACTCCTGAGGAGAGACCTGACTTTATTTGCATTGATAAAGCCTGTATGGTGTTACACACTGCGGTTACCAATGGAAGCTGGAACAGATTATGGAAGAATACAACCCGATTCATTGTTGATGCATATCACTATATCAATCACAAAGCAACAGACCAACTTTGTCGCACATTCTGTAATCCTGCTCCTGCTGATGGTTCCCAGCCCAACCTTGTGATTGTGGGATATAACAAGGATGGCCAGCCTTATCTCATGCGTGCATTTAATACTCAAGCCTGTGAGCAATTAAATGCATGGTTAGGAGGCTTTGATTCTATTCTGAAGCGTCTTAAACTCGGAAATTTCCAATGGTTTTTACATGCTATGCTGTATTACCATACAAGATTTGTTCTTAAAAAGAAAGCTGGACAGGATAACGATATAGATGACATAGATGATGCAGAAGGTGATGATGATACTTTGTAAAAAAATCATAAAACAATATGTCATTAGCTGTAAAACTACTTTGTAATAACTCAATCTCATTGTCTTATCAAGTGTACTACCATCTCTCTTTGTACTATTGTCCTATCTGCTCTTGTCTTGTTCTTATCTCCATTCTATTGCACCATTACCTATCTTGTTGCTATATCCATTATTGTTAGATAGTGCTTTGACTCCAATGGAATAACTTTTATTGGTGTATCTAACTAGGACAAGACCAGTAAGTATCACTTAGAGTTTGGCTGATACTCAGCTGATACTCGGCTGATCATCGGCTGATCATCGGCTGATACTCAGCTGAGGCTCAGCTGATAAAAAGCACTTCTTTTCAAAATCTGATGTTAAACTGAAGTTGAGCTGAGGCTCAGCCGATGAGCCGATACTCAGCTGAGCCTCGGCCGAAAGGCTGGTGTTAGTGTAAAGTACTGTCATCGCTAATATACATGAGATAAACTACATATACACCAACTCCTACTAAATACTCCAATTGTATCAAGAAATGAAGGGGGCTTAAGAGCTGCCCCAAGCTCAGAAGGGGACCTAAGGGCGATGGTTATGAAGCATAGCTTGCCTAAATCCAGGACAGGGGCAGTGCTGCGAAGCGGCAGTGCAGAGGAGTGGTGGAAGAAAAAACCGAAGAGAGAAGGGTGCCCGCCAAAGACGTATGTGTTGAATCACAGTAAACATCTACATCCAGAACAACTTACTAGCGCACATGCCAGAGCACGGTCTTGGGAAGTGCTGAAGGATGATAACCCAACCCCCTCCATCCACTCAGCCATACCCAGCGCGATTGCGAGGCCTGGTGAAGGAGAACGCGGCAGGGTTATCCTTGAGGAAGTGCACCAACCCAACAAGAGTTGATGGAACAGATTTGCCTTTGAACAAGCAACAACGGGCAAGAATGTGGAGTCGGTCCATGCGTGGTGAGCCGCAGGGGCAGGCTGTGGGTTCCAGAGGTTTGAAGCGCGCATAATATGAGCCCATTGGAGCGTGGTTGGTGATGCAACGCACAGCGCGAGCCGTTAATGTAGGGGACTCGTTGATTTGAGGGATCCATTGGCCGGACTTTGCAGTGGTTGGAGTGATTTCGATGTCCTTGAGGGACTTGAGCACCAAGAAGTGATGCCCTCGCACTTGTGGAGCCATGAACTGGCAAGTCCATGCCCCTTCGCACCTAGCATCAGCCTCGCGACGAAGCCAGGAGAGGGTAGTGTTGACTTTGCAACCAACAGAGACAGTGAGCTGACATGCCATGCAGTGAGCTTTGTAGTGGGGTGCCCAACGAATTGTCGACGGCACATGGACAAAGGTGAGCAAGTGATCTTCACTTCTGGAGAACCACTCAGCTAGCAGACGACAGTTGGCCAGGGCATGCACCTGACCAGGACCAACAGATGGATCCACAGACCGCATGGCCATGCCCAAGCTATCAGTGAATACCGCGATGTGTGTGCACCCCTCCTGGCGCAAGGCGAAGGAAATAGCGCACCGAATGGCAAAGAGCTCCGCATCCTGAGCCAGAGACTTGCCTGCAACGTTCTTGGAGCTGTGGAACTCCTGCCCATTGCAATAATACACTGCCGAGACAGTGGACTGATGGCGCCATGATGGAGGCACAGAGGTGTCCACAATAGCTGACACAGTGTGGGGGCTGGTATCTCCCCAGCCAAGGATGGTGTCCAACTTGTCGCGGCGTGTTTCGGCGCTCGTGCCTGGTATGGTGCTCCTGGTGATGATGCGATCGTGAAAACAATCAAGCAAGTGGTGGCCTGGACGAGCCTCTGGAGGGAATCCCTGCATTGGTTCTTCAAGGTGGAGGAGGTTCTTGTCGATCTCCATGACTGCACTCCGGACTTTGGCCTTCTGGGCACCAGTCATCTTCGAGATGGCTCAAGGGTGAGGGTGTGCCTTGCCAGCGTGCTGCTTGCTCATGAGAGAGCGAAGCGGATGGGTGTCTGCAAGCATGCTCACACAAAGCGTGGAATGATCGGTGAGGCGTTTGAGATTGAGTGGAATGGGGATGAGGGCAGCAAGTGCTTCAACAGCGCCAGTGGGAGCAGTACTAAACGCACCAGTGATCCAGAGAGCAGCTTTTCGCTGCATTTTGACGAGTTCAGCAAGGAGTGTCTTGTTGTGAGCACCATCGTAGAACCAGAGGCGGTGACCGTATGTCTGGGCTGGAGGCCCATCAACTTTGTCTCCCTCCTTGTTGGAGGTCGACAGTGCAGTCCTGATCACATGCCATGGTGGTTCTTGGATGAAAAGAAGATCATACACATTTTGCATACAATCTAGTAACAGGTCTCTACATGTCCATAATTTTTACAAACATTTTGACAATATACTCTAATATCCTTCATTTTTAAACTCATTTCTGAGAATGGGGGTTAGCAGGTTTGGATGTGTGGCCATACCGGCTACTCACCTTTTGATACATCTTGACATAGTAGGTATCATTGTACCTATTGTGCCAGAATGCGCACTTGCAGGAATCCACGCTGTGTTCCTTCCCGCAGTTGAGGCAGGGGAATTGATGAGGGCAGTCTTGGTCAGCCGGGGGAGTACTTGTCAGTCCCCCCTGAGTACCATACAGACTCCGTACGGACTCCCTAGGGACTCCCTAGGGACTCTCTGCCAAAAAACACAGCATTGCCACCTAACACAACTGTGGACACCCTCAACTACAACACCAGCATACAACGACAGTGCAAACAAACAAAAAAACAAGGCAAAATTACCTTGTATTATGAGAAATTTGTAATATATGTGCTGGAGTCACTTGAGTACCATAGGGACTCCCTAGGGACTCTCTGGACTCCCTATGGACTTTTTACATATATCACCTAAATTTGATGTTTTGATAGGTTTCAGACAAATTCATATATACAGTGTCCCTAGGGAGTCCCTACAGACTCTGTGCAGACTCCCTAGGGACTCCCTGGGACTCTGGCAGTAATACAAGGCAATTATGGGAAATACTGTGAGTACATTTGTCCATATATTGTAATGACTAATTATTATCTACATCAGAGTCATCTGCATTTGCATTATCCAATTTTCCTGGAGTTCCTATGGAGTCCCTATGGAGTCCATCAGAGTTCGTAGGGAGTCCCTACAGAGTCCGTAGGGACTCCCTAGGGACTCTGTATATGGATTTGTCTGAAACCTATCAAAACATCAAATTTAGGTAATATATGTAAAAAGTCCGTAGGGAGTCCAGAGAGTCCCTAGGGAGTCCTTATGGTACTCCAGGGGGACTGAGAAGTTCAGAGCCGGGGTGGCCAAAACTGGAGGGTTGGCGTTTTCGTTGCCTTTGCAGCAACCCACCATGGCATGGTGGTGGTCCCTAAGATGGGGACCCCCGCAAATAGGACACATCGGGATCTTGGCCCGACAGTGGAGCGAATCGTGGCCCCATCTGAAGCACCTCTGGCAACAGGGGACCCTGCGATTCGGGGTGGCAGTTTGGATGAGGCAGCTGTGTCCACAAATCATCATGGATGTGCCAATGAGCTGTTTAGCCTGGGCTCCGTTCTGGGAGTCCCATAGATCAAAGTAGACGGTTGCAGTAGTGGCCATCTTGGAGTTGCAGATCATGCGCACTTTCGAGCCCAGCGCGAAAGCGGGCACCAGCGGGGACCGTTGAATGGCTGCGTGGATGTCTGTTTCGGTAATCTTGACCTTGGTGGTCATGCTGCTGTAAATTGGGATGTCGATGATCTTAAGGTACAACGTCGACGATGGGAGGGTGACCTGGGGCAACAGAGGGCCCTGGGTTTCCGGGAAGAACTTGCGTGCGACAGACTTGACAAGGTTGATGTCTTGGTCCACCGCCACATGTGTACACTTGACAGTGTAGCCATTAAAGGCGCGACCACATGAGAGAGCGTGCCCCAGCTTCTTGACCCTGAACCACCACCTTCCTATTTGGGCAACAACTCTACAACAACTCAACATTTTTCTACAAATTGTACTTGATGTCTAAGGAAGGGGCACCAAGTTCAACAGGATCGCAGGTGCCTGCCAGCCCTGTGTTCTGAACCTGTACTCCTTTGTTGGCAACGAACCCAATGATTCCAGAAGGGAATGCGCTCCCCGAAGCGCCTTCCTCAGATTTAGGCAGCTACACTGCCCCTGGAGGATGTTCCTCCTCACCAACACCAACTGCACGGTCAGCACCTGCAGCCTGCCAAGGTTATTCCACCCCGGTCCCAGATCGCGGGTCTCAACAAGATCACTGCAGCGAGAGAAGCTGGGCATCCACCGCCAGGGGGTCCCGACGACTGGCCACCTCCCAATCACAGTATTCGAGGCATTCATCGGTTCCCTTCAAAGCGGCTGGCACGAAGGAGGAGGCCAGTGGGGATCTGAAGGCTGCAATTTGGAGCGTTAGAGAAATCAGGCACTGGATGGAGAACAGTGCGCACCCATCTGTCTTTGGAGATTCCAACAACACCACAGTCCTTGCCAGCAAGATTCTCCAACTCGTTGAGCATGTGTCCAGTTCCACCTGTGCAAACACTCGCCCGACTGGTGAACCCACCCCACTGGTCAAGGCCCTCTACAACATTCTCAAGTCATCTTATGACTTTGAAGAGAACAGCAATCTCACCATAAGGGCACCCCTAGTCGAAGGGTCCCTTCCTCTATCCTCCCCACCTCCTCCAATGGAGATGGACGAGGACTACAATGCCGAGGTGCAGCAAGCCATTGCTGCTGACCTTGACACCACCCTGCAGGTACGTGGCAGTGCGCACGGACCATCGGGTGGTAATCCAAGTTCTTCTGGACCCCGAAAGTTGTCGACTTTCGGAAAACAAAAGAACCTGGGACCTGCCAAGGTGGGTCTGACTACATCCAGCCCTGCTGGCGACGAAGACGTCCCCATGCCGGGCCCAACAAAGCTGAAGGTACTGGTAGCAGCTACCTTCAGGAGGCCTACAGGTCCTCCACCAGCTGTCAACCGCGCGACGAAGCCTAAACCATCATTCGCCGCAGTTGTCAAACACGCCCCTCAGGCCCACGTGCCCAAACCGAGCATGCAACAAATGGGAGGGGAGTGGATTTGCACCCACTTCCCCCCCCACCAATACCCCACCCAGGAAGCTGGGCCATCATCAGGCGCGAAGAAGAAGTCTTCATTGACTCCTAAATTTGTGACAAAGGGCCCCTTGTGTAAGCAGGTCCTCATCACCTTCACAGCTCGAGATGTCCCTCATGCAGATGTTGAGAACCTCTATCAAGAGGTGAATGGTGCCTTTGCTAGGTCGGGCAGGGTCATTCGTGCTCTCTCGTGCGGCCAAGCCTTTAATGGCTACGCCGTCAAGTGTACACATGTGGCAGTGGACCAAGACATCAACCTTGTCAAGTCTGTCGCACGCAAGTTCTTCCCGGAAACCCAGGGCCCTCTGTTGCCCCAGGTCACCCTCCCATCGTCGACGTTGTACCTTAAGATCATCGACATCCCAATTTACAGCAGCATGAGTGCTTATTGTTAAGCTGAATCATTCAGCATGGCAATGCCATGACAACTCATTGTAATTTGCCATAACAGAAATATCATAACTCATAGGCAATCATTGAGGTGCGATAATCAATAGTCAAATCATTATTGCAAAACATGGTGCAAAATCATTAGCATGCCATAAAAATAAATCATTTGTATGATGAGCCAGATCATTCTTTTTATCAGACAATCCAAATCATATAAATCATTATCATTGTCAATAGTGCGAAATCATATAGGTTGATAGCATAAGGCTAAATTATAATCATTACCAGTGGTGCGAAATCATATGAACCAGGAAGAGAAAATCATTATTGTTGCATGTGATGCAAAATCATATAAATCAGAGTGCGAAATCATTGCTGCATCATGGTAAATCAATATTGCTACCAGCAGTGCGAAATCATTGCTGCATCATGGTAAATCAATATTTCTACCAGTAGTGCGAAATCATATCAAGGCCAGTAAGAAATGATTTGATCAACATGGTGTTGTAATGATTTTGTAGAGAAAAAAATCAGGATTCCGGAATGGGTATTTTCAGGGTGAGGGGATCAGTGGTTGGTGAGCAATTAAGGAAATACTGTCTCAGAGCCAGCAATAAATCAAAATAAATTGAAAAAATAATATAAATCGTGAATAGCGTGCTCATTTCTGCTCCAATTGGGCTGATTTCGCACTACTGGTAGAAATATTGATTTACCATGATGCAGCAATGATTTCGCACTGCTGGTAGCAATATTGATTTACCATGATGCAGCAATGATTTCGCACTCTGATTTATATGATTTTGCATCACATGCAACAATAATGATTTTCTCTTCCTGGTTCATATGATTTCGCACCACTGGTAATGATTATAATTTAGCCTTATGCTATCAACCTATATGATTTCGCACTATTGACAATGATAATGATTTATATGATTTGGATTGTCTGATAAAAAGAATGATCTGGCTCATCATACAAATGATTTATTTTTATGGCATGCTAATGATTTTGCACCATGTTTTGCAATAATGATTTGACTATTGATTATCGCACCTCAATGATTGCCTATGAGTTATGATATTTCTGTTATGGCAAATTACAATGAGTTGTCATGGCATTGCCATGCTGAATGATTCAGCTTAACAATAAGCACTCCCAAGTCCCCCATGGCATCACCAGTCTTCTTTGTGAAGAAAAAGGATGGCTCCCTTCGTCTGGTCCAGGACTATCACATGCTCAATGATATGACTGTGAAGAACAAGTACCCTCTCCCTCTCATCTCTGACCTTATCAACCAACTTTGTTACGACCTCTCTACTGTTTACTAGTGTACTATCATCTCTCTATGTACTTATATCTCGTCTATCTTTTTCTTACTTTCTTTCCTTTTCTTCCATGTGACCTTATCTTATCTTCTGTCACGTGACTACTTATCTTATCTTTCATCACGTGATCCACCATTATCTTATCTCGGTTCCTTCTTTGACTCTTCTTTCTTCTGACTCTTACCCGGCTCATCTTCGACTCATATCTACTCTTTCCTCTTACTTATGACTCTCTTTACTAGTCATACATCCTTTGACTCGTTCCTTTTATTCATAAGGACTCATACTCATTCGCGCACAGACCGCCTACAATACCTATATAAACCCCAATAGCTATACCCATGTTCTTTAGCTAGTTCTTTAACTACAATAGAACGATAACTTCTACTGCTTCTTTCTTAACTCGCTCTCTACTAAGACAATACCATCGAGCGATTCTCGAAGTGGCATTCTTAGTACGATAACTTGAACTTATATTCTGATCAGAATATCGAAACCAACTTCTCCGACCGACCCCGACTTAGCTCTAAGGCCTTAACCGCAAGCGCCCGTCGAGCTACCGTAACAAAAGAACTAGCTATCTCGAATCACTGTCCGTAGTTTACGCGACAGTCCCCCCATCCTTCAAGACGGCTACCTCGAAGAAGCTCATCAGGACCCGACCGGTATCGACTTCTGCAACCTCTCCGACCCTTTCGAGCAAGCAGAAAATACCACCGAAACGAAAAGAACCCAGTATCGCTGAAGTAAGCGAACCGACAGCCACCGAACAAGAACCGTCCCAAGAAGGACAAGAAGAACAAAGGGAGATCTCCCGCGAAACCGAACAAAAAACCTGAAATACCAGACACCACTCCGAACTCCGACGAAGAAGAATTTCAAGAAACCCTCGACCCTAGAGAAACCGAACACACGATCCAAAGAACCCCAGTATACAGCTCCGAGATCCCCAAATATATCCGTGATCACGAAGACATGTCCACAACTGAATTAGCAACCCTATCCACTTCTGGACTCGCGTCCAGGGCTGTTCAAGACACGTCTTCCAGAGGAATTTCCAGCTTCTACCAAACTGGTCTTTCCACTTTCGGAGAACCCCAAGACTCCGGAGCATCGTCCAGTAAAGGAAAAGAAAGAATTACCGGACGACTGAACCCCCCTTCGATTCCTTTGCCACCCAACTTTCCCCCTCTTGGACCTACTGGTCCACCCAGGAGACCCGGATCACCTGGGACCCCTGGAGGATCAGGAACACCCACTCCCCCTGGTTCCCCTGGAGGAGGAGGAAACCCTGGACCTCAAGGCCCTCCTGGAGGACAACAAGGAATCCCGATGGCTAACATCAACAGAAAGGAACTCAACATTGGTCAACCCGAAAAGTTCACTGGAGATCGATCTAAGGTCGAGCATTTTATCACCGATTGTATGGCATATCTCTTCATCAACGACCACATTTATGACACCGACGACAAACGAATCGCCTTCGTCCTTTCCTTATTTGGAGAAGGACCAAACGAAGACAGATCTGCCTTAGAATGGAAGCGGGGATTCCTTAACACCACCTTCATTCAAGCCCAAACCACTGGAGTAATCTCTTATGGCTCGCTTCAAAACTTCCTCCTTAAACTCAGGAACGAATTCGCCCTCAAGCTCAGCTCGGAAACCACCGACGAAGATATCACTTTCCTTAAACAGAAAGGATCAGCAGACGTTCATAATACCCTCTTCAAGAATTTGCTCATCAAAGCCGGGTACCCCATCCCTAATACCCCGGCTGGACGAGCACCGGATCCTTACGAACGCAAGCTAATCAAGGAATATCGTTTGTCCCTCAACAAACCCCTTGCCGACCAACTCCGCCGAGAGAAAGACGCACCAGTCACCCTTATGGAATGGATGGACCGAGCCGCTCAAGCAGACGCCATTTGGAGAGAAACCAACAAAGGCTTCTCTGGCAACCGATCCGCTAAACCGAATAACTCCAACCGTATGGG
Source organism: Panaeolus papilionaceus (assembly GCA_015501605.1). Taxonomy (NCBI): domain Eukaryota; kingdom Fungi; phylum Basidiomycota; class Agaricomycetes; order Agaricales; genus Panaeolus; species Panaeolus papilionaceus. Next base: position 337,626 of record JADNRZ010000015.1, read on the forward strand.
ATTCCGATTCAAGGCTAAACAGATCAACCTAACCGAAACCGAATGCGATAATTTGATGAAGAAAGGAGCGTGCTTCCGTTGCCAACAAAACGGACACATCTCCAAGAATTGCCCCACCCGAAACACTGGTATTTCCACGAATAAACCAAACCCGACTCCCACCAACGTCACGAACCGCACTCCAAAAGACTTCGTTAAACATATCCGCAGTCTCTACGCCGGAATGACCGAGGAAGAACAAACCGAATTCCAGAATGAAATGCAAGAAGAGGATTTTGCCTAAAGGGTTTTGCTTCGACGTCAGAACCCCATGTATCAGTATGTTCCGCTTTGATAGCTCACAATGAATCATTTTCTGTCCCCGTGACTATCGAGTGTGAACAACTGAGAACCGCCGAACCTATTTCCTCTCATGCGCTCCTTGACTCCGGAGCTGCTGGCATCTTTATCGACCAATCATTTGCGAAATCACTTAAACTTCCTCTCACTCCTCTCAAAACCCCGATCCGAGTACGAAACGTTGATGGAACCCCGAACAAGACTGGGACCATTACCCACCGAACAACCGTGAACATGAAGATCTACGACAAGATCAAGAAAACGAACCTCCTAGTAACTGGGCTAGGAAGGCAAAAGATTATATTAGGACTACCCTGGCTGCAAGAAACGAACCCCGAGATCGACTGGAAGAATGCTTCCCTGAACTGGCGATCCCCGATAACTGAAGAACCCGACCAAGATCTTGCTCGGACCGAAACACTGAACCCAATACCCGATTGGTACCCCACCGACTCCGTTATCATCGACGAATTCTCTATAGAAAACCTGGAACTCCAAGTAAAGAAAATGCTTGGAGAAAACGCGACCACGAAACGAACCACCCGAACCACGACCAACGACTTGGTCATTTCCTACATCGAAGGAGGACCAACCAAAGAAACCGAAAACATTTGGATTAACACCACCCTGACTCATTCTCAAGCTTTCGCCCAAAAATTTAATAAAGAATCCGACGACATCGACCCTTTGGAATTAATTCCCCCTCAATACCATCCCTGGATCTCCGTCTTCAGCGAAGAAGCTTCCTCTACCTTGCCTGCCAGCAAACCTTGGGATCACGAAATTGTACTCAAACCCGATTTCGTTCCTAAGTCTACCAAGATTTATCCCCTAAATCCGGCAGAAGACGAAGCGACCAAGAAGTTCATTGAAGAACACAAGGAAAAAGGTACGATTCGGGAAAGTAACTCACCACAAGCGTCCGGATTCTTCTATGTCGCCAAGAAAGACGGGAAACTCCGACCATGCCAAGACTATCGACACCTTAACGAAGGAACTGTCAAGAACACCTACCCATTACCGCTTGTAACCGACCTCATGGATAAGCTCCGTGGAGCCAAGTTTTTCACCAAGCTCGACATCCGCTGGGGATACAACAATGTCCGCATCAAGAAAGGAGACGAATGGAAGGCCGCTTTCAAGACTAAATACGGCCTCTTCGAACCCCTAGTCATGTTCTTTGGTCTCTGCAACTCTCCAGCAACGTTCCAATCCATGATGGACAATATCTTCATCACCCAGGTCGAAAATGGTTACATTATCATCTACATGGACGATATTTTGATCTACGCCACCAACGAAGAAGATCTAGAGAAATACTCCAAGGAAGTACTCCAGATCATGAAAGAAAACGACCTTTACCTGAAACCAGAAAAATGTGAATTCCACAAGACCAAGATCACCTACTTAGGATTTATCATCGAACACAACAAGATTTCCATGGACCCCGCCAAGCTCGCAGGAATCAAGGATTGGCCAGCACCGAAAACCCTCAAACAAGTCCGATCATTCCTGGGCTTTGGAAACTTCTACCGGAAGTTCATTCGTCATTACTCCGACATCGCGCGACCATTAAACGACCTACTCCGTAAGGACAAACCTTTTATCTGGACCGAAATTCATCAAACTGCATTCGACAACCTCAAAGACCGATTCAGCCGAGAACCAGTGCTCGCTATGCCCGATCTAAACAAACCTTTCCAGATCGAAGCAGATGCTTCCCAATACGCCTATGGTGCTGTCCTCACTCAAACCGATTCCAACGAAAAACGCCATCCCATATGTTTCCTGTCCCGATCATTCTCTCCTGCCGAACAAAACTATCAAATCTTCGACAGAGAACTTCTCGCGATTATCCGAGCACTAGAAGAATGGAAACATTACATCCAAGGATCACCTCACACGACCACCATACTCTCCGACCATAAGAATCTTACGTATTGGCGTTCCCCACAGAACCTTAACCGAAGACAAGCTCGCTGGTTCCTTATCCTATCCGAATTCGACATCGAACTAATCCACACCCCTGGTCACAAAATGATCCAATCCGACGCACTCTCACGAAGACCTGACCTTATCCCCGAAGGAGCCAACGAAGAAAACACCGATATTACCATGCTCCCAAATTCACTATTCATTAACCTCATCGACGTCGAACTCCAGAAACAAATTGCAAATGCCAAACCACTGGATAAAAACGCCATGGAAGCCCTGGAAACCCTGTTACAGAACACTAACGCCACCTCCGGAACTACCCTAAACGATTGGTCCTTCGAAGAAGGAGACCACGGGAAACTATTGTTCTATAAGGATAAGGTTTACGTTCCCAAGGACGACAATCTCCGAAGGTCTATTGTTATGCATTTCCACGACACTATCTCCGCCGGACACCCCGGAGAACTCGAAACGTTCAACTCTATCTCCGCCACTCATTGGTGGCCTGGAATGCGACAATTCGTCAAATCTTATGTCAAAGGCTGCGCCATCTGTCAGCAATTTAAGATTAACCGGAACCCTGCAAAACCCACCTTAATTCCTATTCCCGCCCCAAAGTCCTTGAAACCCTTCGCCCAGACCTCCATGGATTTGATCACTGATTTACCGCCATCGTCCAATTATGATTCAATCTTATCCGTGGTGGACCACGGCCTTACGAAGGGGGTAATTCTCCTACCTTGCACGAAAACTATTACCTCCGAAGGAGTCGCAAAACTTTTACTCGACAATCTCTATAAACGATTCGGTCTTCCAGACTCCATTACCTCTGACCGTGATCCCAGATTCGCCGCTTTAGCCTTCAAAGAACTCCTAAAACTCCTTAACATCGAATCCAAACTCTCTACCACCTATCACCCCCAAACTGATGGAACCACCGAACGCTACAATCAAGAGATCGAAACCTACCTTTCTATTTACTGCATCAATAACCCCGAATCTTGGCCAGACGCATTACCCACTCTCGAATTCACCCACAACAATCGCCGTCATTCCGATCGCCGCTACTCCCCTTTCGAACTAATGCTAGGAACCACTCCCACTCAAATCCCAATCGCTTTCGAACATACAATATTTCCCACTGTTGATAAGAAACTCGCTTCCCTCCTCAACATGCGCCAAGAAGCCATTGCCGCTCACACCTTCGCCAGAAATAGAATGATTAACAATAGCAAACACCCCTTTGTCCCATTCAAGCTCGGACAAAAGGTGTGGCTCGACGCTAGAAATCTCAAAACCGGACACAATAAGAAAATTTCCACCAAACGAGAAGGACCCTTTCCTATTTCCGAAGTACTGGGACCAATAACCTATCGTCTCACTCTCCCACCCCACTGGAAAGTCCACGACGTCTTCCACGCCACCCTTCTCTCCCCATACAATGAAACTCCCGAACACGGCCCTAACTTCCCCCAACCACCGCCTGACCTTATCGAAGGAGAAGAAGAATACGAAGTGGAACGCATTCAGAAACACAAAGGGAAACCACCAAAAAGGCAATATTATGTATCCTGGAAAGGCTATGACTCGATGTCAGATCTTTGGGTTCCCGAAGAAGCTCTAGCCAACGCCCCTGATATCCTACGACAATATAAAAGAAGACACAAACTTTGACTCATTCCCCAGCAAACTCGCTACCTTTCCTCATCATCTCAAATCAACATGCCTTCCTTCTCCTCGTCGTCTGCCTCGTTCAAAACTGCCCCTACTTCTGCCACCCCCCAAGAACAAGAAAAATTCCTGTCGGATTTCCTCAACCTTATCGCCAAAGAAGAACCCTCTCCCAACTCATCTTCTCCTAAATCCGTCCGCATCCTCTCCCCTTCGCAAGGATCTTTCACCGAACCTCCCACTTTCTCCCCAAATAAATCCTCCCCTCTCCATTCAGACGCCCCAAGTTCTATTTGCTCAAGCACCACCATCACCTTTCAAGAATTCGTTGACATCTTCCGCACCAAAGAAGACTACGATGCCCTCAACTGGAAACTCCCCTTTAACGAAAAACACCTCGACCCAATCCGCGATATGGACACCGCCATCTCCAATCACCTTGAAACGGTTATCAGTCTCAACTCCCAGATTAAGGCCCACAAAGAAGCCGTGTCGAAACTCTGGGATACAGGTTGTAACAAATTCGAACAATTCTGTCAGGAACACCTCAACGACCCCAACTACCGACTCAGAGTCATATCCCTTATCGACGAACAAAGAAAGAAATACGCCAACGAAAAACCCAACAGGGTTTACAAGTTCCCCAAAAATAACGGGTTCTATTTCGACTATACCGTCGCCACCCCTCAAGCCCCTTCCCTCGAAATGCTCGCTCTCCGCTCCCCTTCCTCTACCCTCAATAACCTCGACCCCTACACCAAAGCAAACACCCTTGCGCTCATGAAACGAGGGCTCAACCTTTGCCGAAAATGCCCCAACCTCGACCATTTCCGAGAAAATTGCCCCCATAACAAATGTTGGAGTTGCGGAAAATACGGAGCCGGACACCTCGCACTCAGCTGCCCTCAACGCCTTACAAATAAAAGCGCGAAGAAGGGCAAGAAAAAGGTCCCGTCAACATCGTCCTCTTCTTCTTCGAACCCTTGGGACCGCCTCCAACCCCACAAGGAAGATATCGAGTGGGACAAGAAACATCGCCGCAACTGGAACAAAGGAAGCGGGAAATTTAGAGTCACCCATGATTCTAAATGGGAAGACACCTCCGATGACTTCTACGGCGGCTACTACGACGACGACATGGGCGCCGACGCCGACCACAACCTTTGCACCTGAATGAGGACATTCAGGCTTAATACGGGGGTAATGTTACGACCTCTCTACTGTTTACTAGTGTACTATCATCTCTCTATGTACTTATATCTCGTCTATCTTTTTCTTACTTTCTTTCCTTTTCTTCCATGTGACCTTATCTTATCTTCTGTCACGTGACTACTTATCTTATCTTTCATCACGTGATCCACCATTATCTTATCTCGGTTCCTTCTTTGACTCTTCTTTCTTCTGACTCTTACCCGGCTCATCTTCGACTCATATCTACTCTTTCCTCTTACTTATGACTCTCTTTACTAGTCATACATCCTTTGACTCGTTCCTTTTATTCATAAGGACTCATACTCATTCGCGCACAGACCGCCTACAATACCTATATAAACCCCAATAGCTATACCCATGTTCTTTAGCTAGTTCTTTAACTACAATAGAACGATAACTTCTACTGCTTCTTTCTTAACTCGCTCTCTACTAAGACAATACCATCGAGCGATTCTCGAAGTGGCATTCTTAGTACGATAACTTGAACTTATATTCTGATCAGAATATCGAAACCAACTTCTCCGACCGACCCCGACTTAGCTCTAAGGCCTTAACCGCAAGCGCCCGTCGAGCTACCGTAACAAACTTCGTGGTGCGTGCTACTTCACCAAGCTTGACATTCGTTGGGGTTTCAACAATGTCCGCATCAAAGAAGGAGATGAGTGGAAGGCTGCTTTTCGCACTCACAGAGGTCTCTTCAAACCTCTTGTCATGTTCTTTGGTCTCACCAACAGTCCTGCCACCTTCCAAACCATGATGAACGAGATCTTCCAAGACATGATCTCTGAAGGTGTGGTTGTGGTATATCTGGATGACATCCTGATCTTCACCAAGGATATTCCTGAACATCGAGAGGTCACTCATAGGGTCCTGAAGCGTCTAGAGCAACATGGTCTCTGCCTCCGCCTGGAGAAATGCGAGTTTGAGAAGACACGCATTGAGTACCTTGGGCTTATCATTGCTGAGAACCGAGTCGAGATGGATCCTGTCAAAGTTGCTGGAGTTGCTCAATGGCCCATCCCCACCAATAGGAAAGAAGTCCAATCTTTCCTGGGTTTTGCCAACTTCTATTGACGGTTCATCAAGGACTTCTCTCATCATGCACGTCCCCTCTTTGATCTTACCAAGAGCTCCACTGAGTTTTCCTGGTCTCCTGCTGCCGCTACTGCCTTCCAGTCCATCAAGGATGCTGTCACCTCCTCCCCTGTCCTTGCTGCTCCCAATGATGATCTCCCTTTCTGGCTTGAAGCTGACTCTTCAGACTTTGCCACTGGTGCTGTACTCTCTCAGCAGTCTCCAGAAGATGGAAAGTGGCATCCAATCGCTTTCTTTTCCAAGTCACTCTCTCCTGTCGAAAGGAATTATGAGATTCATGACAAGGAAATGCTTGCAATCATTCGAGCCTTACAGGAATGGAGACACTTCCTTGAGGGTGCCTGCCACAAGTTTGAGATCTGGACTGACCACAAGAACTTGGAATACTTCATGTCGTCTCAGAACCTCAACGGCAGGCAAGCCTGCTGGTCTCTCACTCTGGCCCGCTTTGACTTTGTCATGCAGCACAAGGCAGGAGCTACTATGGGAAAAGCAGATGCTCTCTCACGTCGGTCTGACCATGGTTCTAGTGAACGTGACAACCAGAACATCACCCTCCTCACCCCAGGGATGTTTGCAGTTCGTGCACTAGAAGGTCTGGAATTTGTTGGACAGGAACGCTCTCTGGTTCGTGAGATCCGTCGACATTCCAAGGAGGCCTCTGATCTTGAGGACACTGTGGCCAAGGCAGTCAAGGCACTCAGAAAGACTGGATTTCAGTCTCTTCGCTCCTCAGAGTGGGATGAAGCTGATGGTCTTATCTACTTCTGTGGAAAGCTCTATGTTCCACCAGGTGGTGATCTTCGTCATCGCATTGTGGCTCTCTGTCATGACTCCACTCTTGCTGGACACCCTGGACGTTGGAAGACCTTGGAGCTTGTGTCTAGGAACTACTGGTGGCCTCGCATGTCTAAGTTCATTGGACTCTACACCAGCACCTGTGACATGTGTCTTAGGACCAAGACCATCAGGCAGCGACCCCTTGGAGAGCTTGAGCCCCTTGCTGTTCCTGACCGCCGTTGGGACCATATCAGTGTGGACTTCATTGTTGAGCTTCCTGAGTCCAATGGTTATGATGCCATCATGGTTGTTGTTGACTCCCTTTCCAAACGCGCCCACTTCACTGCTACCACTACCACTGTCTCTGCCCTAGGCACTGCCTGCATGTATTGTGACCATATCTGGAAACTCCATGGCCTTCCATCCAAGGTAGTCTCTGATCGTGGTCCACAGTTCATTGCAGAGTTCACTACTGAACTCTACAGGCTGCTTGGGATTGAGCCAGCTCGTAGCACTGCCTATCACCCTCAAACTGATGGACAGACTGAGCGTGTCAACCAGGAGTTGGAACAATACCTCAGGCTCTACATCTCTGAGCGACAGGATGACTGGTACGACATCCTTTCCATGGCTGAGTTTGCCTACAACAACCATGTCCACTCCTCCACCCAGCAGACTCCCTTCCTTCTAGACTCTGGTCAACATCCTCGTATGGGCTTTGAACCTCTTCCTCCCTCCCGGATGGAAACTGTGAATGAGTTCACTGATAGGATGAAGACTGCTCTTGAGGAAGCACATGCTGCCTTAGCAGCTGCTAAGGAGGACATGGCTAGGTACTACAACTGGTGTTGCACCAAGGCTCCTGAGATCAAGCCTGGAGATCGTGTCTACCTTGATGCCTCAGACATCCAAACCACTCGGCCATCCAAGAAGCTCTCCCACAAGTGAGTTGGTCCTTACCCAGTCATTTCTAGTGTTGGAAAGAATGCCTACCGTCTTCAGCTTCCTAAATCCCTCTCCCGCATCCATCCAGTCTTCCATATTGTCAGACTCACTCCTGCTCCTTATGACCCCATCTCTGGTCGAAGAGCCAAGCTACCCCCACCTCCTGTGCTTGTTGACAATGTTGAAGAGTTCGTTGTGGAGAAGATTTTGAACAGCAAGTTCATCAGAGGCAAACTTCGATACCTGATCAAATGGGAAGGATACGATGCTGGTTGGAATTCTTGGGAACCAGCTGACAATGTCCATGCTCCTGACCTCATCAAGGACTTCTAGGCAGAGAATCCTAAGGCTCCAAAGGTTATCAGGACCACTTATGCTCATATTCCTTACAAACAGGCTGGACTTCATGCTTCGAGGGCGAAGCAATCCTAGAGGGGGGGTAATGTCAGGGGATCTCCTGCTACCTCCTATTCCTTTCCTTATTCTTGTCTCTCTTGTCTCTCCTTTCCCCTATTTCCCTTTGCTCTATTTCATTATCTGGACATACCATGGACTCATATATATTATATTACACTCTCCTTTAGTTGTCACTCATTTGTTATTCACTTGTTTCCACTGTTACATAGTCATTCCTTTGTGTTTCCCTTTGTTTATTCCCAAAGGCATTGTTTGGCATCAAGGCTGATGCCAATGCCAGCTCATCACTTAAATAGCTGTTTCACCTGGGTTTGATCCTTTACCTCTTTCTCTTTGGATCTCCCCCAGGTGAGCCTACTTCCTGTATTTATGTAGAGCTGATATATATCTTTGGATCTCCCCCAGGACTTGTGTGTGTCTGAGGTGCCCTTACAGTTGCCTGCGCGGTTCATCCATGAGGTAACTCAAGGGCTTTGGCCAGTAGGTGCCCCCTTGGGCCTGCCCTCTCTTCGTGATTGGCAACTGCGTCGAGGTGCATTAACACCAAAGACATGCAGATTGCCACGCTTAACGGACACCTGCTTCGGTGAGATAAGTCCTTATCGCCGCGCAATCAGCTTTGATATCTTGCCCTATGACACTGCTCGCCCTGTGCCTGCCGTAGTATATACCCAACCTAATTGGGGAGTAGTCTTTCCTAGTATTCGTACTTCATTTGTATTTACTGTGACCCGACCGGACTGCCAGCTGTGCACCAGTATATAAATTGTTGAACCAAAAAAAAAAAAAAAACCTGAGAGTGCGCGAATGACCCTGCCCAACCGGGCAAAGGCACCATTCACCTCTTGATAAAGGTTCTTGACATCTGCATGAGGGACATCTTGAGCAGTGAAAGTAATGAGGACCTGCTTGCGCGAAGGGCCCTTCATTACAAATTTAGGCATCGCCGAAGACTTCTTCTTCGTGCCTGATGATGGCCCAGTTTCCTGGGTGGGGTATTGGTGTGGGGGGAAGTGGGTACGAATCCACTCCCCTCCCATTTGTTGCACACTTGGTTTGGGCACTCGGGCCTGGGGGGTGTGTTTGACAACTGCAGTGAACAATGGTTTCAGCTTCATCGCATGGTTGACAGCTGGTGGAGGACCTGTGGGTCTCCTGAAGGTAGCTGCAACTGGTACCTTTGGCTTTGTCGGGCCTGGCATGGGGATGTCTTTGTCACCAGCAGGGCTTGAGGAAGTTGGACCTGCCTCGGCGGGTCCCAGAGCCTTTCGTTTCCCAAAAGTCGATGACTTTCGGGGCCTGGAAGAACCCGGCTTGCCACCTGATGGTCCGTGCGCACTGCCATGTACTTGTGGGGTGGTGTCAAGGTCACCAGCGATGGCTTGCTGCACCTCGGCGTCATACTCCTCATCCATCTCCATTGGTGGAGGGGGGGAGGAGGGAGGAAGGGACCCTTTGACCAGGGGTGCCCTTATTGTGATATCGCCGCTATCCTCAACCTTGTAGGCAGTGTTAAGGACGTTGTAGAGGGCCCTAACCAGTGGTGTGGGTTCTCCAGTTGGGCGAGTATTTGCCCAGGTGGAACTGGACACATGTTCAACAAGTTGGAGTATCTCGCTGGCAAGGACTGTGGTGTTGTTGGAGTCTCCAAAGACAGATGGGTGTGCACTGTTTTCCATCCAGTGCCTGATCTCTCTAACACTGCAAATTGCCGCCTTCAGATCCCCACTGGCCTCCTCCTTCGTACCAGCTGCTTTGAAGGGAACCGAAGAATGCCTTGAGTATTGTGATTGGGAGGTAGCCGGTCTTTGGGACCCCCTGGTAGTGGATGCCCAGCTTCTCTCGCTGCAGTGATCTTGTTGAGACCCACAATCCGGGATCGGAGTCTTGTAACAGTCGCAGGCTGCAGGTGCTGACTGCATGGTTGGTGTTGGTGAGGAGGAACGTCCTCCAGGGGCAGTATAGCCACCTAAATCTGAGGATGGTGCTTCGGAGAGTGCATTCCCTTCTGGAATTGTCAGGTTCATCACCGATGAAGGAGTATGGGTTTGGAACACAGGGCTGGCAGGCACCTGCAATCCTATTGAACTTGGTGCACAAGGCGCCCCTTCCTTAGACATTGAGCACAATTTGAAGAATAATGTTGAGTAGTTGTTGAGTTGTCGCCCAAATAGGAAGGTGGTGGTTCAGGGTCAAGAAGTGTGCATCCCCTTCTGAGCTTGCGGCAGCTCTTAAGCCCCCTTCATTTCTTGATATGATTGCAGTTTTTAGTAGGAGTTGGTGTATATGTAGTTTATCTCATGTATATTAGCAATGATCATGACCGGACTGCTAACAAGCCCCAGTATATAAATTGTTGATTTAAAAAATAAATAAATAAAAAGATCCCGATGTGCCCTATTTGCAGAGGTCCCCATCTTAGAGACCACCACTGTGCCATGGCAGGCTGCTGTAAAGGCAACAAGAACACCAAGCCCCCAATCCTGGCCACCCCAGCAGACCAGGATTGCCCCCATCAGTTCCCCTGCCTCAATTGCAGGAAGGAACACAGCGCAGATTCCTGCAAGTGCGCATTCTGGCACAATAGGTACGATGATACCTATTATGTCAAGGGAAATTAGAGTATATTGTCAAAATGTTTGTAAAAATTATGGACATGTAGACTTGTTACTAGATCATATGCAAAATGTGTATGATCTTCTTTTCATCCAAGAACCACCATGGCATGTGATTAGGACTGCACTGTTGACCTCCAATAAGGAGGGAGACGAAGTTGATGGGCCTCCAGCCCATCCGAACTGGCTGCTCTTCACTGGCACAAAGAGTGCTGTTGGGCTCCACCCTGTGTGATCATGTATGTTGCCTGCAGCCTTGTACGTTTTTGCCCTGCACTTCACCCAGACCTTGTCAAACACCGGGATATCCAACTTCTCTCTCTGTTTGGGGAGAGGGAAGTTTTTAACTTTATGAAAGTCTATTCTGACAGTGCTGGAAGTGCTATGCGCTTCCTGCACGACCATATTGAGGAACTCCCCCCACTTGTATATATGGGAGGAGACTTCAACTGTCACTCGAACATCTGGGACCTGGATGTGGAAGGGCACAATTGGCAAGCTGTCATGATAATGGAGATCACAGCTGAAACGGGGCTGTGCTGGGCAGAACAGTCAATGAGAAGATAAGCACAAACTTGTGGAGAGCACTAAACATTGAAACCTCAGCCAATATAACAGCAATCCAATTCTCCTACCCTTCCAACACCCTCACCATCTTCAGCATATACAATGACAGCATGCACAACTGCACATTAAGCGCTCTGAACCAGTACCTGGACAGCAATAGGCAGCAGATATACAGCAACAGGGGACACATTATATGGGGAGGTGACTTCAACAGACACCACCTGCTCTGGGACAACGATGATGACAACAGACTCTTCACAAAGTCAGCACTTGAGGAAGCACAGAAGCTTATCCAGCTAGCAGTGGAATGGAACATGGATCAAGCACTTCCAAAAGGCATCCACACTCTGGAGCACTCCAGGACTAAGAACCACTCTCAACCAGACAATGTATTCTGCACTGACCACACCTCCAACAGGATCATCAAATGCAATGTCCTCCCAGAATTATGCCCTGTCAAGACAGACCACTACCCAATCAGAATCCTGCTAGACATCTCTAAAAACGAAGCTCCACAACAACCCATAAGGAATTTCTGAATGACAGACTGGCAGAAGTTCAACGCCTCACTAATCATCCTCCTAGTGACAGAGTCAGCCGATGACAACATCCACCACAAAGCTGAACTGGACAGAGCGATTGAAAAACTAGCTGAAGCAATCCAGCACACAACAGAGGAAACTGTCCCCCTAAGTAAACCAACCAAATTTATGAGGAGGTGGTGGAACAAAGACCTCAACACCCTGCGCAAGGAGAAGCAAAAGCTCAGTTGGAAGCATCACAAGCTTTCAGACCAACCAGATCACCCTGTCCATGCCGAATTCTGTGAAGTCAGAAGCAGATATATTGAAGCAATACTTGCAGCCAAAGAGGATCACTGGAGACAGTTCTTAGAAGATGCAACAGAGAGGGAGATGTGGACAGCTAACGGATACCTCAAAAGCCCAATAGGTGATGGCAGCAAGCCAAGGATGCCATTGCTAAAAGCCCAGAGGAACAGGGCCCTCACAACAATAGACACTAATGCCGACAAGGCAGAAGTCCTAGCGAGATCCTTCTTCCCACCCTGACCAGCAAGAGAACAAGTGGATGCCCACACAACACTCGAAGCAGAACACCCATGCCACTACCCTCAACCTCTCCCAGCAACACTCCCGATCACGATAGACAAAGTCAAGGCTCACATAGCAAGACTATCACCATTCAAAGCCCCAGGGCTCGACGGTATCCCAAATATTGTATTCCAGAAGTGTACTGACATCCTTGCCCCTCACCTAGCCTGCATTTTCAATGCCACCCTCAGACTTGACCACTACCACAAAAGCTGGAAGCAATCTATAACATGTGTTCTACGCAAGCCAGGGAAACCCTCCTACAAACTTCCACAAGCATATCGCCCGATAGCCCTCCTCTCAACAACAAGCAAGATACTCTCATCCATTATAGTGGAGGACATCATGAACATCATAGAAGAGAACAGCCTACTACCCCCCAATCACTTTGGAGGGAGACCTGGAAGGACAACCTTGGATGTGCTACACTACCTAGTCCACAAAATCGAGTCAGCATGGAGAGATAACAAGGTTGTATCAGTATTATTCCTTGATGTTGAGAGAGCTTTCCCAAATGCTGTCACTGAAAAAGTACTACACAACATGAGAAAAAGGAGGATCCCAAGAGAATACATCAACCTTATGGCAAGGATACTTGAAAACCGTCAAACAAAGCTCAAGTTTGACAACTTCCTATCTGTCCCCATCTCCATTGACAACAGCATTGGCCAGGGATGCCCTCTCTTGATGATTATCTACATAATCTACAATGTGGACCTCCTCAAAATCCCTAATGGCAAGGACGAGGATTCCATAGGCTACATGGATGATGCAATCCTTATTGCAATAGCTAAAGACTTCATAGGCACAACCACAAAGCTACAAGACATGATGGAACAAAGGGAGGGAGGAAACACATGGTCCAGGACTCATAATTCAAGATTCGAGATGAGTAAAGTCGTGGTAATGCACTTTTCATGCAAGATGGAAGTTGACAAACAGAAAAAGAGGACCGGACAATCACTCAGAGAGACAGCACCCCCTCTTATCCTGCAAGGCACTGAAATTGAAGTTGTAGAGAAGTACAAATACCTTGGAATACTAACTGACCCAGAGCTTAAGTGGAAGCACCAGACCTCCAGAGCAATTGAACAAGCCGCTAAGGGAATCCTCCTATGCAAACGACTGACCAACACAAGGAACAGACTAAACAGTAAACTAATGAGACATTTATACAGGGCAGTCAGAATACCCAAGCTCACATATGCAGTTGATGGTGAGTAGCCACTATGGCCATGCATCCAAACCCTCTAACCCCTGTTCTCAGAAATGAGTGTAAAAACGAAGGAAATTAGAGTATATTGTCAAAATGTTTGTAAAAATTATGGACATGTAGACCTGTTACTAGATTGTATGCAAGCCATGTACGGACACTGGCTCTGGTTCTATAGAGGAGCTTGCAACAAAGAGCTCCTCAAGATGTTTAACGGGATGCAGCGTAAGGCTGCACTATGGATAACAGGTGTGGAACGCACCATGCCCATAGGAGGAGCGGAGGCCCTTGCAGGCCTCCTCCCCATCCCACTCCTGCTCAGGCGTCTTACTGACTGTTCCACATGGTGTGTCGGGACCCTGAGTGCCAGTCACCCGCTCCGCGGGTTCCTGGACCAACAGAACTCACATGTGGCTCCGCTGCATGCTCATTCCTATGTGCGTATGTCTGAAACCAAAAGGCAGAAGACCTCTGGTGCTGTGATGGAGATCATCTCAAGACTCCCCCAACTATCTGAACCCATCAAGCTTTTGCCTGACAAGTCCAGACCAGGTAATCGACTTGTTGAACGCTTCCCATTCCAGGTGGATGTCAACGAGACCCTCCCGCCCCCGCCCACTCCGCTGCCTGATGGCAGCGAGTGGCTGACACAAGCAGAGCAGTTAGCTGAGCTCATGGCTGAGATAATTGCCACTCCAGGTTTGTTTGTGGCTGCATGTGATGCGGCAGTTCCACGATACAACCACTTCCAGGCTGCGGTCGTGGTGTTAGTCTACACTGCAAACCCCCTGGGAACACGTGACCCAAGGACCAACTGTGTGTCATGTGAGCCATCAGCTGAAGAGCCATGGCTCACTTGCATCCCATCAGGCAGAGCCACCTCTGCTGATGTGGAGCTCTTTGCTATCTGTCTTGCGCTGTGTAAGGCTATCACCTTCCCCAGATGCAAGCAGGTTTACCTCTTTTCTGACTGCATGCCCGCTATTAGGCTTGCATTGGACTGCACAGAACACGGAGGCCAGGAACACAGCCTGGCCATTGTATGCGCCCTAGCCACCTGGCTCCCTGCGGGAGCCAACCAGCAAGTACTTTTTGTACACACCCCCTCCCAGCTTCGCTGGGGTCCCCAGAGGAAAAGCTCACAAGGCTGTCAGGTCTCTCCCCAGCGTTCACGTCAGTATACAACCACGCACAACGCTTACATGGCTCCGCAACTTTGCAGATTGCAAAGCACTCTCACTCTGGGATGCGCAGTTCTCAGATCAATCATACAGGGGCAAGCATTTTATGCCCCTGCACAATGTGCATGGCCGTCTCCTCAAGCCCACTACCAAGAAGGGTGGGTCTTGGTTACTGGTGTTCGAAGTGGGTCCCCTGTCTTTGACTGCTTGTGCAGTCCGTTGTATTACAGGCCACGCTCCCATCAGTGAATATTATCATTGTATGCAATTCAACCTCCCAGCCCCCCAGTGCGTCTGCAGACGATTTGGGTGGTGGTCACACATCTTGTGCTGTTGTAAGAAATTCAAGGTGCAACGTGGTTATCCCTGGGACACCTGGGAGCTAAACTGATTCTTGAACGTGCACCCCTGCATGTTCTCCTTCTCCGCTATATGCCCCGACTGCCCTCAGGAGGATGTGGGCATAGGATGATGTGCTGAAGATGGGCGCTTGTTGGGGTCCCAACAGCACCCTTTGAGGCTAGCTTTATGTATGTGGACCATAGTTGTACAGTCCCCAGTTATGTGTCCAAACCATAGTTGTACAGTCCACTGTAGAATAACAGTAGGGGACGATTTCCAGGACGATTTCCGGGGGTGGGGGATGGGTAGGGGGATGGGTAGGGGTATATAGGGGGTGAAATAGGTCATATTCCAGGGGTAGAAGGATGGGTAGGGGGTTGGGGATAGGGGGGATGGATGGGGGGATACTGGATAGGGGCTGGTGGCTTATCTGGCTGGGTGGAGGTTGGGCAAATGTTGTCAGATAGATATGATATGGGTATGGGGGTGTAGAGAAAAAAATCAGGATCCTGGAATGGGTATTTTCGGGGTGGGGGGATCAGTGGTTGGCGAGCAATTAAGGAAATACACTCTCAGAGCCAGCGATAAATCAAAATAAATTGAAAAAATAATATAAATCGCAAATAGCGCGCTCAATTCTGCTCTGATTGGGCTGAAATTTTGAAAGCAGCCTCCCACATATGATCCCTATCGACCCTTAAAAATGTTTTTTTACATGGGTCACTTGAAAAGCCCCTATCTTTGGCCCAAACAGTATCCACTGTGAGACCAAAAGGGTCAAGTTTCTTGACCCCAATCATGCCGCTAAACTCAAAGTATTTAGCTTAAAAAAGTCAACTTTTCTGACGCTTGAGCAGCATCCAATGCACACAAAACCACCAGTAATCATAAAAAATAATGAAATTAAATGGAGACTTTTCCACCTTTAAGTAGCAATTTTTAAGTCGGAATTACAGTCAGAAAACTTGCCGAAGACAAGAAAAATGTCATTTAATGTCAAGTTTTATAACACGAAATTTTCATTTTTTGACCTTTATTGGCGGAATTTTGAAGAGGCAGAAATATTGACCAAACGAGATCTGGACATTACAGGCAGAAAAATTGATTGTAAAATACAGAATTCTTGACCATTATTATGATCCATTCCTATTACAGATAATATAAATGATCACACAAAAATCATCACTAAATGCAACAAGAATGATATTTTTATAGAAACACATTTATGGGTAGATACATAAATATATATTAGGATACGAAGACATATGCCTTGCCCATGAATGGTACATGGAGATATGAATGGGTTGAGATGAGGAGGTTGTGCATATTGTAGTCGATGTAGTTGAAATGATAGCAGGTAGGATATAGTTGGGGGAGCGGGGAAGCACATATGGGAGCCAGTACCTATGATAGTCAGTTTAGATGGCAAATAAGGGACATGTACCATGGCAAACTGTCTGTCTCTGAACTCAAAATCAATTAAAATTATGAATGTATGAGGAAGAGAGGATAAGACTTACATGCTATGACATCTGAAAAAAAGGAAAACACAGGTATCAAACCAGTGGAGAACTGAAATATAGCAGGGAGTGGTGGTGGTAGAGGGTGAAGACAAAGGTGAAAGAAATTTCCATCTTCAAACCGAACATGCTACAAACAAACCAAACAGTACAACATGACCTTCGGAGATTGTAATTTATTTGAGAATTCAATCTCTGATGATGAATCATTCACATTCTCGAAAATTCTTATTCATCTAAGTTTCTCTGAGTTGCATTCAATGCAGTCTATTGTCTCTGTCTTGCTACTCTCTGTCTCTAGATTATGTATTCGCTACTCTCCTAGGTATTTCTATCTTATCTATTCTGTTGAAATATATGTATTTTATATAAATATGAAAATGTGTTGCTTGGAAAGAAATATTGCCGTTAGAAGTTGAGATCTGGTTCAGATAAAAATTCCTACTTTAAATTACATTTTTTGCTGATATGAAAAATTGATGGTAAGTGGCAATTTTTCCTCTAATAGGACCTCGAAGTACAACATTATGATGAAAGTTGAAAAAATTGACAATAATTGGTGGGAAAGAAAATCCATCTCCAAGTGTCATTTTTTCAATTTTGACACTTTGGGTTGGAATTCCCGCTTTCCGCCCTCCAAGGTCAAGTTTCTTGACCCCTATGGTCTCATAGTGATCCTGCTCAATATTGCACCGCTCTGGGCATTATTTTGGGTGATCTATATATTGTTAGAAAGCTATTAACAGCCTCTATAAGATCCCACCATCTGATCTGCCAAATTGTACCAGAAGCCCAGCATATCAGGTTCACTTTTTCTGCTTTTTCAGCCCCTATTCCCCCTACTACAATTATTTCCTCAATATTGCTTCACTTTTGGCACCATTTGGGTGGATATATATATTATTAGAAAGATATACACTATATCTATCCATTCATGCAGTCCAATCTGCCAAATGTGGCCACAGAAGCAGCAGATCTGCTCTGGTTATTGTGCATTGATTAAATGAGCCCCTATTTGCAAATCAAATCTTCGTCCTGATCAGGAATATTAGTGTGATGTCATTGATCCCATTTAATCTCATCAATCCTCATTAATTACCTTCGCTTTTTTGGGAAATTGGCATCACTGATCTGCTTCCAGGCACTAATGACACCACACTAATTAATTAATCCTCCCCCACAAATATTGCAGCATTAATTGCACCGCTTTTTAGCTATTTTTTATTATAAATATATATATCACCAGAAAGCTACAAATGCCTACTTTCAGGATCTGAAAACAGATCATAAATGTTGTGCTTGTGGAGGGAGCAATTGCATTTCGCATTTTGGGTACTAGAGCGTGGGAACACCCCTTGATCCTCCTTCTCCTCCTCTCCCCTCCGCTTTTTTGGCTTCATTTCTCCACTCCCCTTGCAGCTATTGACCTAAAACTTGGCACAACTCTTTATAAACATTACTCAATGGCCCTCACCAGCCCAATAGTGAAAATACACACCATCTTGTATTCTATCACCATATTAATACATGTTCACTTAAATTCCCAAAAAAGCGCACCAAACTATAATGCTTCTGCATGGTTTATGCTAGTAGATGATATTTATATATCAATATTGCATACTAGAGATCTGAAATCCAATGAAATTGGATTATATATCCCCATATTTGCATGTATAATTGGCAAAATGCATATTCCTATTAGGGTGGCCTCCTATGGCTTTATCCATGGGTATTTCACTCTATATAAAGATCTCCAGCATTGTCCAAGCATTAATATGAATCATATTTAATGTTCTACACAGCCCACCACCTGATATATTGGGCTACATTTGTAGTATTACACATATATATATGCAGGGCTTAAAATACACTATTCTGCAATTTACCATACCATAGCAACATTATTTATACTTAATTGATGGCATGAAACGAATATATTAACTCTAGTTCTGCGATGCAAAAAACCCCAAGTGATTTGGACAAGTGTAGCCATCTGTAGGTTCAAAATGGTGTGCAACCATCATTGTTGATGCTGGGTATTTCAAGAATCCACACCATCACCACTGCATCAAACTACTTCTGACTGCTTTTTTGAGGTTCTACCCTTCCACAATCATCCAAATCACTTCAAACTTTTTGTGAACATCACATATCATGTCTCTTCATCCATATGTGTGTTCTGATTAAATTATTTTGTTTCTGATCCTCTGTCATAAGCTTATCAGTGGAAATTTGAGCGATTTTGAGAACTGCTCAGAATTCTTTGGGGTGGGCTACTTTTAAAGGCACAATTGAAGCGTCCTCAGAACAGTTTGGAGCGTGTTGAAGCGGTCAATATTCATGAAGATATTCACAAATTACTATTCTGCATAGCCTGAGGTAGTATTTAGTGTTTTCTATTCTGTTGCTTGAACTTTTGAAGTGGTTAAGTGTCAAGTTCAATGCTTTTACATGTAATGAGTAATACTCAAAGGTTTTTGCAGCAGTAGAGGCCCAAAAAGAATGTATTATTAGGTATATATGGTGCAAATAGGGTATTTTGATGTGTAATTGGTGAATAGAATGAGTGGAACCTCTTCAATTTGTATATAAGCGGAGATATGGACATAAATATGGTATATATAAAAGTGTGCCAAGTTTGAGGGTGGTAGCTGCAGAGGGAGTGGAGAAATGAAGCCAAAAAAGCGGAGGGGAGAGGAGGAGAAGGAGGATCAAGGGGTGTTCCCACGCTCTAGTACCCAAAATGCGAAATGCAATTGCTTCATCCACAAGCACAACATTTATGATCTGTTTTCAGATCCTGAAAGTAGGCATTTGTAGCTTTCTGGTGATATATATATTTATAATAAAAAATAGCTAAAAAGCGGTGCAATTAATGCTGCAATATTTGTGGGGGGAGGATTAATTAATTAGTGTGGTGTCATTAGTGCCTGGAAGCAGATCAGTGATGCCAATTTCCCAAAAAAGCGAAGGTAATTAATGAGGATTGATGAGATTAAATGGGATCAATGACATCACACTAATATTCCTGATCAGGACGAAGATTTGATTTGTAAATAGGGGCTCATTTAATCAATGCACAATAACCAGAGCAGATCTGCTGCTTCTGTGGCCACATTTGGCAGATCGGACCACATGAATGGATAGATATAGTGTATACCTTTCTAATGATATATATATCCCCCCAAATGGTGCCAAAAGCGAAGTAATATTGAGGAAATAATTGTAGCAGAAAGAATAGGGGCTGAAAAAGCGAACCTGATCTGCTGGGATGCTGGTACAAATTGGCAGATCGGATGGTGGGATCTTATAGAGGCTGTTAATAGCTTTCTAACAATATATAGATCACCCAAAATAGTGCCCAGCGCGGTGCAATATTGAGCAGGATACTGTTTGGGCCAAAGATAGGGGCTTTTCAAGTGACCCATGTAAAAAAACATTTTTATATGGATCGATGGGGTTCATATGCGGGAGGCTGCGTTCAAAATTTCAGCCCAATTGGAGCAGAAATGAGCACGCTATTCACGATTTATATTATTTTTTCAATTTATTTTGATTTATTGCTGGCTCTGAGAGTGTATTTCCTTAATTGCTCGCCAACCACTGATCCCCCCACCCCGAAAATACCCATTCCAGGATCCTGATTTTTTTCTCTACACCCCCATACCCATATCATATCTATCCAACAACATTTGCCCAACCCCCACCCAGTACTTCACACTAACACCAGCCTTTTGGCCAAGCCTCAGCTGAGTATCGGTTCATCAGCTGAGTCTCAGCCGACACTCAGCCGAGTCTCAGCTGAGCCTCAGCTCAACCTCAGTTTAATAATATATTTTGAAATGAAATGCTTTTTATCAGCTGAGTATCAGCCGAGCATCAGCTGAACATTGGCTGAAAATCGGCTGAGTATCAGACACTGGTTGTTATGACTGTTTCACTTTCTCATGATATACATGTACTACCACCTCCCCATGTACTTGACAATACTTGTGACAGTGACATGTCACATCATACACTAGTCTATATTATCACATATTACATACTTAGATATAACTGTAATTTCTTTAGTCTGTAGTATTTGTGACAATCAATATAACAGTGACTACATGTCACACAGGTATTGCCAAAAATATGTGGATGTGACCTAATATTTGTCACATGTCATGTAGTCACAGCAGTTTATGTTGGCTTAAATCAGATTTTGAATTGTGACATGTTACATACATATCACACACCTAGCTAAATTAGGAAGCATTGTATTAGTAATTTAGTAATTGTATACCTGGGGATTGCTGATAGATTTCCCAATATTACTAATTCTCTTGGCAAATGTGTCACAATATGTTATCTAATATGTCACAACAAAGCCACCAAACAAGCCATGCAGGCATGACAAACTGTATTATGTAATAATATAGGTAGAAAACTGCAAAGAACAATAACACAACCAATACATATAGATTATGAGCTGATATTCAGCTGAGCCTCAGTTCTGTGAACTGATAATACTCGGCCGAAAGAACTGAAACTACTAGCCAAGACCTCAGCTGAGTATCAGTTCAACCTCAGCTGATCCTCAGCTGATCCTCGGTTGAGCCTCAGTTCATTAGTTTATAAAGCTAATCACTAAACTATAAGATAAGCAAAAATATTAATTTATGAACTGATGATCAGCTGAGTAACTGATACTGATACTCAGCTGATCATCAGTTCATAAATTAATATTTTTGCTTATCTTATAGTTTAGTGATTAGCTTTATAAACTAATGAACTGAGGCTCAACCGAGGATCAGCTGAGGATCAGCTGAGGTTGAACTGATACTCAGCTGAGGTCTTGGCTAGTAGTTTCAGTTCTTTCGGCCGAGTATTATCAGTTCACAGAACTGAGGCTCAGCTGAATATCAGCTCATAATCTATATGTATTGGTTGTGTTATTGTTCTTTGCAGTTTTCTACCTATATTATTACATAATACAGTTTGTCATGCCTGCATGGCTTGTTTGGTGGCTTTGTTGTGACATATTAGATAACATATTGTGACACATTTGCCAAGAGAATTAGTAATATTGGGAAATCTATCAGCAATCCCCAGGTATACAATTACTAAATTACTAATACAATGCTTCCTAATTTAGCTAGGTGTGTGATATGTATGTAACATGTCACAATTCAAAATCTGATTTAAGCCAACATAAACTGCTGTGACTACATGACATGTGACAAATATTAGGTCACATCCACATATTTTTGGCAATACCTGTGTGACATGTAGTCACTGTTATATTGATTGTCACAAATACTACAGACTAAAGAAATTACAGTTATATCTAAGTATGTAATATGTGATAATATAGACTAGTGTATGATGTGACATGTCACTGTCACAAGTATTGTCAAGTACATGGGGAGGTGGTAGTACATGTATATCATGAGAAAGTGAAACAGTCATAACAACCAGTGTCTGATACTCAGCCGATTTTCAGCCAATGTTCAGCTGATGCTCGGCTGATACTCAGCTGATAAAAAGCATTTCATTTCAAAATATATTATTAAACTGAGGTTGAGCTGAGGCTCAGCTGAGACTCGGCTGAGTGTCGGCTGAGACTCAGCTGATGAACTGATACTCAGCTGAGGCTCAGCCGAAAGGCTGGTGTTAGTGTGAAGTACTGTACCATATGCTGCCTGAAGGGCGGCAATGTTATCAGACAGCTTTTTAGCCTGGCTGATGAGGGTGCCATTGTCGATGAATGATAGCAGGTAAGTAGACAGTGCGCCCCAAAGGGCACATGTCTCAAATATCTTCATAACAGGAGTGATATAAAGGTCAGATAACACTGGGGACAGGGCAGAGCCCCACCCCACACCCATGTCCGCAGGCATCAGGTCAGAGATGAAGGTGTTCCATGCATAGCAAGTGGAACAACCAACACGGTATGAGGCAAAGAACCTCTGGACTTTAGCAGGGAAGCCCTGCTTCTCCAGTATGGCCATCAAGATTGTGTGGTTCAGTGATGGGAAGAACTGCACAATGTCAAATGCCACCATACCGGTAACCAGACCCTTTGCCCAGCCCAATTGGACCATGTGCGTAAGGATGAGGCCTGTGTCCTCTGTCAAGCACTGTTTAATGCCCCCCAGTTGACACAGATGGAATATATCCAGTTTGATGCCTTCAAACTGAATGCAGGTCGAGATGAGTTTCTTGATAAGCTTGCCAAGCATGTTCAGGTGCACAATGGGTCTGAACAACTTGGGTGTGGAGTAGGACAGCTTCCCTGGTTTCGGAATAATCACTGAGGTAGAGTCCTTAAAGTGACTGGGCCAATAGCCTGCTGTTAGGCAGGTGTTGGCCAGTTGAACAAAGAGTGATTCAACACCATTAGCATCAATCACTCTTTTGAGGTACCGCCACATCATGTGGTCGGGACCAGGTGCAGAGAGCCTGGAGCACATGACAAGGGTGTTGCACATCCAGGCTGGAAATTGGCTCCCATTCCCTCTCCTGCAGAGAGGGAAGCTCCTCCAACACCAACAGGTCATAGGGCCTGTCAGTAGCAGAGTTGTACAGTGACGGACAAAACCCTTTCAATGTTTTGCACTTTTGGAAAGAAGGATGAATAACTCAACAACCAGACAAGAGAAAATCACGAAATTTTAAAGGTAGGTAGACTTGCATGTGAGGTATCCAAATATATACACATCATTTTGTAATCATGATTTGTTCCTGTACAATAAATCATTTTATCACCTCATGTCATTGAAAGGGTTTTGTCCCTCACTGTGCAATCATGTGATTTTGTTGATTGTGAACAAATACAGCCAAATAAAATCACATGACTTGCTTCTAAATAGTATATATACTCAAGTACTTTACATCTCATGCCCCACAATTCATTATTTCACCATGCGCACTGTCTCTTCCTCCAAGCAAGATGATGTCATTGCTCTTCTTCTAAAGGGAACACCCTACCCCCAAATCAGGGAAAACACTGGTGTTTCTGAATCTACTATATCTAGAATTTGTGCCAAATACTGTTCTGACCTTCCCAAGTCAACTGGTGGCCGCCCTCGCAAGCTTTCTCCCTCCAATATCCAATATGCTACCTGCCTTATCACTTCTCACAAGGCAGACAATGCTGCTGAGGTCACCAAAATCCTCCAGGATGTTACCAACAAACCCCTATCATCTAAAACTGTGCGCTGAGAGCTCCAAAAAATGGGGATGAAGGCTGTAGTCAAGCGAAAACGGCCCAAACTCACCAAGCGACATAGGGAACTCAGGATGGACTTTGCATTGGCCCACCAACACTGGACTGTGGAGGACTACAAACAGGTTTTATGGACAGATGAGACCAAAATCAATAGATTGGGGTCAGATGGGAGGAAATGGGTGTGGGAAAAGCCAGGAGAGGGGCTTAGTGATAGGCTGGTGCAGGGGACAGTAAAATTTGGTGGAGGAAATCTGATGTTTTGGGGCTGTATGCTTTGGGATGGAGTTGGATTGTACATGCCATGGAGTCCTTCCCACAGCAAGTCAATAGTATGACATGGTTGCCTGCAATACTGGATTGCCTCCTTTGGAGGCAACTTGCACTTCTGTACCCAGTTCATCAGGTTCCATGGGTGCTTGTTGGTCTCTGTGATTTTCTCAATTTCTGCATTGAAAAACACCTTCTTCGCACTGCGGACAGTGGAGCAGAGGGCCCGCCACTCATCCTTCTCCTGGTTGGACCAGAAGGTGGCAAGGGCAGTTGTGCACTCATCATTCTACCACGCCTTGGAGTGTTTGGTGATCTTCTTCTCCATGGCATGGGAATCCCATGCTTCTTGGAAGCAGAGGGCAATAGCCAAGGCCATGTCCTCCACCCCCTCAGGAGTGTGTGAAAAGTTGCATCCCACAAGGCCTTGTAGCCCCTTGCAGAGCGCAGATAAGAAAGCCTTCTCTGTATCTGAATTAGGCTTGATCGACTTGCTTGGAGGAGCTCCTCCTTGCAAGGGAGAGAACATCCTAAGGGGATGTGATCACTGACACCCTGCCAGGATCTGTTGTGCTTTGGTGCATGGGACAACAAGTGTTCCACCTTGAGAAAGACAAGATCAATCACTGTAGGTGAAAGATCTGCCTGGAAGGGCACATGTGTTGGGCCTGGATTAACTGGTTCTGACCAGCACAGCCCCGTTTCAGCTGCGATCTCCATAATCATGACAGCTCGTGAATTGTGCCCATCCACATCTGGGTCCCAGATGTGTGAGCAGCAGTTGAAATCTCCTCCCATGTGTATACAAGCAGGGGGAGTTCTTAGCAGAGAGCAAGTAAAAGAAGTCCAGTAGAAGTTATTGTTCTATTGTAGTTAAAGAACTAGCTAAAGAACATGGGTATAATACTGGGGTTTATATATGTAATAAGGATGGCCCATGCACAAGATAAATAAGGGTCAGAAGACAGGGTAAAGGAGTCATAGTGGAACATGTATGGGAATATAATAGAGAATGAGTCATGAGTGTGAGAGAAGAGTGAGTAAGAGATAGGAATAAGATGTGGGACAACAGCGGGAATGGAGATGGAGTGAGAGGAGGAAAAGATAAGATGATAAGACGAGCTACAAGTACAAAGAGAGATGATAGTACACGAAGATAAGATAATAGTCCGGATAAGATAGAGAAGAGATAGGGGTGCGATGATGAGACGAAAGAGAAAAAGGTATAGCATAACAAAATCATTATGTAAATAACCTATTTATTTCAAATAAGGACAAACATCTAGCCTTCACCTATAAACACTGTTTCGACATCAAAGCCCCCGGCGTGTAAATGATAGCAAACATATGAAGCATCCGGAAAGTGAAAAAGGCCCAAATACAGGTCAAGCAGCATGGAGGGTAGAGTGACAACAAGGGAACAATGCTTGCATGGTCAAGACAACTGCTTCACAAGCCTCAAAAAGAGAAATAAGTTGGCGGTTCAATGCACAGCCCACAGGGAAAGGAGCACTCCAGACATCACAGAGAATATCCCGGAACGACGACGACAATAGAGTTATGTTTGGCAGGAAGATGGATCACACTTGGTTGGTTGCACGACACTTGCACGAAAGGAGCGTCTCAAATAGCGCGGCTGGTCTCTATATTTGGCTGTATTTTATGGAATAGGATGAGGGTATGACGATAAATCTAGTCTTCTTCGACATATTTGTGACGGATATCCTTCCATTGTTTCTGCAAAATAAGACGAACGAGAAATGAGAACTGGACCGCAGTAGACATGACAATTGGACTCACCCCTCTGTTCCAAGAGTCGTAGAACTTTGTGACACCAACGTCAAATCCAATACCGAAAGCGAAAGCACCGGCGAAGACGCTGCCAACGAAAACGCCTGAAGAACGCGGTCAAATGTGTGGTTGGGGAATGATGCTGAGGTTTAAATCTTACTGTTGCGCTTGAAGAAGGTGTTGTAAAGCGTTGTTGAGAACTACAAACAGCAAATGAGCACCAAGAAAATTCAATAAACCAAGTAAATACGTACAGTCATAGCTTTAACGGACGAGGAGGGTGGTGGTGGTTGAAGAGTGCTAAGATGGCAGGGACCAACGTTTCCGGTGACTTCCGCTTTCGGAGTTTGAAGCAAAAAAAGTGATGACCGCTTTGGCCTTGAACGCGTCTGACCAAAAAGACCTCTGTTCAAACGCCATGTTCGCCGCTCTCCGTTCGTCCTCCTCGCGACTTCCCTCGCTGGCGAGCTCTTCGACAAGGACAGCGGCGCCACGTCTAGCTGCTTTTCTCTCCAATGGCGCCTCATCATCCAAAGTGACAGCAGGCGACTTTCTTGAACCCGTCGCAGAATTCCAAGTACCCAAACCTGACGTTCCACCTACCCCAGACCGAGGATACCCTCATCCCAGCGGTCCCACTCAGTTCAGCTACACCATGCTGAACATGAAGGCACAAAAGCCAAAATACAAACTCCACTGTCATTCAACGCGCAACAACACCATTGTCACAGTCTCCAAACCCGACGGAGGTTGTCTAGCTTGGTTCTCTGGGGGTAGCTGCAAATTCAAAAAGGCAAACAGGGCAACGTACGAAGCAGGGTACCAGTGCGCTGTGAAGGCTTTCCGTGTCATTGAAGGTGTCGCAAAGGACACGCCTATTCAGCTAGAGTTGTATTTCAAGGGCTTTGGCGAGGGACGGGAGGCCATGAAGACGGCCATGTTGGCTGTGGAGGGTCAGAGCATTCGTCCGCTGGTGTGCCAGATTACAGACCGCACGCCAATTAAGATTGGTGGTACACGGTCGAAGAAGACGAGGAGGCTATAGTCGTGCGTATTTCCACGCTTCT
Source organism: Panaeolus papilionaceus (assembly GCA_015501605.1). Classification (NCBI taxonomy): domain Eukaryota; kingdom Fungi; phylum Basidiomycota; class Agaricomycetes; order Agaricales; genus Panaeolus; species Panaeolus papilionaceus. The sequence goes on from JADNRZ010000015.1 coordinate 364,908, forward strand.
ACACCATCTCCCCACTCATTACAATACTTGTTAGATATTTATATGTTTATCTCTCTCTCTATATGCCTACAAATTTGCCTCAACCGCTACAAAATGCCGGTCCCGTGCATACTTCTGGTACCCTGGTCTCTGAAGGCAGTTCAAAGCAACCCTTTTGTCCGTTTCTATATCCTCAATGAGCGCTTCTGCAGTTTTGTTTGAAGAATGTGATGAGTGGGGTAGAGGCATTCAAAAAAGACGATTTCGTACCTCGGGTTGAATAATCCAGCTGAGGTCGAATATATCCCAAAACCAGCCCCTTCATCTCATATCCATAGAAATCCCGCTTAAAATCGTGCATAATATGAATTTCCTATATACCTTGATTATTTGATGTTCCGGACGTTTGTAGGGGGTCCACTCACCGCCGTCATACGCTCGTTCTTATAAAACGGATTCCACCCCAGACTCATCACCATCGGCAGCACTTCCAGATCGTCCTTCTTAAATCCCTCTACTCCTTCCGGTGGAATAACCTGAGCAAATCCATAATAGACTCCGGTCTGTGCAACTGTGCTTATCGGTGTGATAGATTCGTCGGGGAGATTGGCTGAGTCAGGGATATTGAGAATAGGTAATCTGTATACACATCAAGTCAAATACCAGTTGGACATCCCAGATCTTTGCCTCCACGTCCAAATCCTTTCTGAACAGGTCCTACAAGTGCTATCGGGAATGGTGATTCGGGAAGATCAGGTCCAACAATTTCAGGTCGTGAGCTTTGAGTGTCCTTGACAGGTGCAACAGGTATTTGATGTGTGTCGGCAACTTGAGCTGCAGTGGGTCCCGAATCCATAGATGAAAGTAAAAAGATGAGGATTGAAAGAGAAAGTGGAAGAAAGAAACCGAAATGATAAATCACAAGGCCTTGCAAGTCAGAAATGTTTGTCGCGGCCTGATCGGCTATTAATGCACACATCTCTCTGTGCTCCCACCACCACCATCCATCATGTCTGCCGAAGCTTATCCTTATTACCAGCCTCCGGCTCCTACAATGTCTACAGCTCTACCGTTCTTTTCTCAATTTCAACCACAGACAAAAACAGAGCCACCGTCAGAGCCTTCACCACCAGAACCACCCGAGCCAGCAGTGACACCCGCTGTCGCCTCCAGAGCGCTCCGAAAGCTGGTTTCACATCAACTCCAGCAAGCGGGGTTTAATACGGCTGTCCAACCAGCTATTGAAAGATTGGAAATTGAAGTGGCCATCTGTGAGTAAAACCCAGGTTTAATGAAACCAATGTTGCTGATTTACCGATTTATTTTCTAGTTGTCCAACAGCTGTATCAACGCGCACATGAGTACGCGAATCTAGCCAACCGCGCTGGGGTTATCGCGTCGGACCTCGTCATAGCATGCGAGGATTTTGATATTCAACCCAAGGATTTGTATGCTGTCAAGGTCAACTCTCTACGAAAGCGGAAACGCGGTATGTCTGCTGGTCTAACCAAGTCTTTGCTCTTCAGCTGACCTTGGATGGATTGACAGGTAATCATGATCCAACAAAACTCATCACCCTAACCAACCCTCCATCACGATCACCCTCTCCAGAACTGCTATCATCTGACGATGAAGAGGGCCCGCCGCCCATCCCCACAACTCTAAAGAACCTACCCAGCTATCTCCCAGATCTCCCTCCAAAGCATACCTATCTCCAAACCCCCGTATGTATCCCTCTCGTATTCACCTCTGTCTCTATCTCATAGATTTATTTTTTTATTTCATTTACATAGGCATCACCACCGAAGAAAGCCGCCTTACCTTCTCTGGAGAAGAAACTAAAAACAGCAGCACTAGTTCAAGAATCCTTACAGCATCTCTTATTAGCGACAGAGGACAATATGAATCAAGAAGATGGGGAATTACTTGGACACATCGTCAATTGGGAAACGACGGTGCAGCCGAGGAAGAGGTGGAAAGTTGGGTCGAAATAAGTGATTTCTCGTTCTGAATTCTAGCTTCCTTTCCTTGTTTTTATTTTGATCATTCCTCCGATGCCACTTGCTCTTTTTCGTATTAGCTTTGCATGATGCACCTTGTCCTTGTTGTTCCGATTCACCCATTTCTTGATAGATATCCTACGCGCGTTACTTAGTTAGAATAATTGCAGTGCATTGATAAATCAGACTCTCAATGCAACCAAACCAACGCAAGGCGACACGAGGCTATCCTATCAAAGCATGGAAGATCCTTCCTCATTGAATGAAAATAGAATCTCATCGCATCACAAACTTCCCAAGACTTCGCTCGGCTCATGAAGTGGCGCAACAACGTGGAGAGAACTTAGTGGAATTAGAGCAAGAAATTACTGAGGGCAGAAGGGATGTATCGCAAGGGGGTGGAGACAAGGAGTCGGAAGACCCTTTCATTTGACCGTGTTCAGTTTGACCCTGAATGTCTTGATTTCCCTACTTCATGTTACACTCACTCTAGACCTTCCTTCCTCCTTCCCCTTCTTCCCAGCTTCCTCTTCTTCTCCTATCCTTCTCCCGACTCAACCGCCTTCTTCTTGGTCCTTTCGCATCTTTCTTTCCGTCTACATCATAATCTCCTGGCATGGCTCTCTCTGTCTCCTCTCTCAGCTTTCTTTTCATCCACCTTGTCTCCTCTTCTCAACACGCATGGGCTGTTTCATTATCAAACCAACTACAAGATACACCAACAAATTCAATAATAATGCCAGAACTCTCGTTCGAGACGACCACAAACCGAAAGCTCGGCCAGATCATCTACCAGTGCCTCATCACCATCCTCATCAGCACATGGCTTTCCACGCACCCAAACCTACCAGGCGAACTATTATGGTATAAACGACTGTGGCGCCGTGCCAAACTATGGGCCTGGAGTCTCCTCGTGCCAGAGGTCATCTTTCTCTGGTCGATACGTCAGATGTACGCTGCGCGTAAATACGCGTTGAAATACAAAGGTACGCGACTCGCTTCAATCGTGCTATTTCTGTCCCCGTTTATTCTTTTAATTAACGCCCTCAGGCCAAGGATGGACAACCACACACGGACACTTCCTGCAAATGGGTGGATTCGTCATTCGTGACTCGCTAGCATCACAAGGAGGGGACGTTATCCGTGCCATTTCTCCACCAGAATTTGACGCTCTGGTCTCGTCGTCCCTCATCACATTTCCTTCGCTCTCCTATCGTGCCTTACTTGACAAATCGAAGACACACCCACTTGCCACGCTCCTAGGTGCACTGCAGACATTCTGGTTCGTTTCCAACTGCATAGCGCGCGCCGATCAAGGCCTAGGCTTAACGAAAGCCGAAGTCGTCACTCTCGGAATCGTCCTACTCAACGCTGCAATCTACTTTATCTGGTGGAACAAACCACTCAACACATCACACCCAGTCCAAGTCTACGCAAAGCCATTCTCGGAAGCACCCAAAGGGACACTTAAACTCGAAGTAGTGATGGAAGAAAAGTCAGAGGACCTCAGACCTCTATCCCGAAGTAGGGGTTATTCCACCAATGGCCCTTCCAACACAGACGTATCGACATCCTCAACCTCCACATCCACAAAAGCCAAAAATGCATCCTACATCTTCGTCTCAATGCTCTTCTTCCCCATCTTCATCTTGGTCAAAATCGGGTCTGCACTCATACATATGCTCGACCTCAAACCCACCCCTCCTACCTCACCCTCATCACCAGGTTATGACCAATTCTACAGCCGCAGAGTGCCGCTGTTCTATACCGCCCCACTCCCCCTCCCCCGCTCCTTCATCTCAGCATTTCTCTTCGGTTGTTCAGCATACGGTTCTCTGCACTGCATCATCGCATTCACACTCCCCTCGTCCACATTTGTCGAGTCTCTCCTCTGGAAAATAGGCACACTCTGCATCGCCGGCCTCCCTCTCCTGTTACTCACTTTATCCATCCTGCGTCCCGCTCTAGAGGAGACCATCCTCTTCATTAAACGCCGCGGATGGAGAGTCCCCAAACAGCCAAAGAAAGTAAAGACAAAGTTCGATAAAGACCTCGAAGGCCTATTCGACGAACCTAGACCAATCACATTCCACCAAGACACAAAACTAAAATCGAAAGCCACACCAGCCATATCCCCATCTAACGTTGCTGATAATACCAAAACGCCCACCACGACTCCACACATCGACATTCAATCCACCTCATCTCCCTCGACGTCATCACCACCCACGCCTCACCCGACACGACTCTCCCGCACCTCGATACCCTATATCATCATCTCCCACCTCTCCACGCTCATCACATATACCTGCATTGCTTTATACATAATCGCGCGTCTCTATGTCTTCATCGAGGCTTTCGTGTCGCTTCGAGCTGTACATGGGAGGCCTGGGACGGTGTTGGATGATGTGAGAGGGTGGACGAGGTTTATACCTCATTTGTAGCCCGTAGGAATTCCGAATGAGCGGAGTGGTGGTAATGGATGGACAGAATTCGGGGAAGTTTTTTTTCTTCCACTTAGGGCTAAGGATGGATTCTCATATTTACGGACCCTTTAAGTAATGCTGATCCTTATTACATACTTACGAACGGTCACTGATTTTTTTGGGTAACATTGGAAGAATAGGAAGGAGAGGGTGCAGAAGGGGAGGAGTTTATGTACCGTGTACTTACCTGTTGTTGTACTCACCATTGGGATTTTTGTCATAATATACCTGTGTAGATCATCAATTCGGTCGTCAGGTTGTCAGGTTAATGGTCCGTTTCGCGTTGGACACCCAACAATAAATACAGTGAAACAAAAATGTATAATGAAACTCGGTGGGATCCGGTGCGTCACTGAGTCTCAGCGGGTAAGACATACCCTAGTCTTTCATTTTGCGAGGGGGGTTCTTAAACCCAGCTTTACTGCGCCGTTGAATATTTCCCCCAAGTCTATTCACTGACGACTTCTCACTTTTTCCTTATCTCTAGCTGAATTCAAACACGATGAACTTCTTGGCTCCAGAAATCCTCGATAATATCATCGACCACATCCCGAAGGAGGAGAAGAAAGAGACTCTTCAGTCGCTTTCTCTCGTGAACAAGCGCTTAAGAAACGCTGCCAATCGCAGGAAATTTGCTCAAGTCAATTTGTCGTACGGAAGGGAGATTGACGATGAAAATCCTGGAGTCCCTCGATACCTTGAAAATGTGACTTCGCACACATTCAAGTTCCTCAAGCTTACCCAGGAATCCGTTGACATTCCACAACACATTCAAACCTTGACTTTCTCTCCAGTCAACGGAGTTCGCTCTAATGAACCTTATCCTGAAGGCTACGAACACTACAAGGAATTCGCTTCCATCCCAATTATCATCGCGATGGCACAGAACCTCCGATGCATCTCATTCCCAGCTGGTAATTATTACGACGAAGCGGCTTACTGGGACCTCGACATCCCTCCTATCCTTCAAAATGCCTTCCTGGAGTTCTACAAAAACCGTGGTCCAAATCTATATTCGAAGATAGATATAACTGGCATTCGAGACTTCCCAGCACATCTCTTGTGCGACATACCGAATATCGACGAACTCTGTGCACGACCGCTCGTTATCGAGGATGTTCCAGTTAGCTCCACAGCCTCGATAGTGCAAGGGAGCATTCCTTCTAGCGCTTCGAAGGTTTTAAAGCTGAGGGCGTTGGGTGTCGAAGTTCCATGGGGCCTAGGACAGTGCTGGGAAGGAGTCATGCAGCTTTTTAGTCCCCCCTCTTCCTTTGTCAATCTAGGTCGCTTGGAGACTCTCAATATCTCCTATTACGAGTCCCATATTGCGGAGCTTAACAGAGTACTTCAGCCATGTGCCACTACCTTGAACCATATTTACCTTCGGATTGGTAGTCTGAGCAACGGAAGTGCGTTCCTTTCCTTTTGCCAACTGTAGAAAATTGAGCGCTAATGTCAACATTTCTTCTTCAGCCACATGTCTCATCGATTGGGACAATGGCCATATCGACGACTCTGATTCCAACGCTGTAGCCCCAGACTTTAGCTGCCTTCAGAATTTGCAAACACTGACCATCGTCGGTCTTGTATACAGAAACGTTAACGATCGACAGACATACAAATCCCAGGTTCCGTGGCTTGGTGAACTCTTGAGCTCCCTCATTCAATCCTCCGCGTTCACCGCAACTCTGCGCGAAATCCACCTCTGTTTCACTATCGGACGGATTCATGCCAGCAACTTGCGCTACATCGACTGGTCCCCAATCACCAACGTTTTGGAGGACAACCACGCTCAATCTCGGCTGGAACAAATTAGCTTCAACTTCAGGATACGCGATACATATGGCCTTACCAACCCTTTGAATCAACGCATGCTGGATGAAGTCAAAAATAGGCATATTCGTTCTTTGGAGCATGCATCGGGCATTGTTGTCGTCAAAAGTGATATTGACTTTAGCGCTGCGTAATGTTTTGTTCAAGCTACGCACTCATGCCGCTTTGATTTGTTTTATTTTATTATCTTATTAAGATGATGTTGGCCGAACTATCAAAGCTTGATTTATGCTTGCATGTATTTAAAAACGTAAAATGGTTTTTGATTCTCCGGAACCGAATGTCGAAACGCATGGTTGCGGAGTTTCAATTCAAAGGGTACTACTATTCGAGCTGGACCTTGGAACTGCTTTCGCTTGTTGCTGAACATGTGTTTCGGTCACCCAACCCAACTCTCTTCAGAGATTTTCGAGCTCATTATCAGCGAGCTCGACGCGAAAACGGACATATCGACACTCAAGGCAGTCACTCTTTCGAACCGCCAGCTCAGGACTCTATCACAAACTCGTATATTCGCAAACGTGGACTTGGCCTACAACGTAGAGTGGAAAAACCAAGAAAAAGACGCAGTAGTATCCTTGGTCGACAGTTTCATTGACCTCTTACTTTCTTCGCCTCGAATTGCATCATATGTTCGAGGTATCTCCTTCCTGTGGGATACTGGAAACTCTACGTGCAAACTCGATGCGAAAACGGGACTCGCTTCAGCCCACACGATCATAGGACTTGCCAAAAACTTGAAGAGGATATGGTTCCCTGTTACCAACTTCTATTCTGCCAGTGAATCTTTTCCTTCATGGGAAGATCTCCCAGAAACCTTGCAAAGCTCGTTTTACGAATTTTATCAAAGGCCTTCAAACAGCACTGGACGGCATATCAACATCCTTGGAGTTCGAGAGTTTCCTGCACATCTTCTTCTCAAAATTCCTGAGGTGACAGAGCTTTCAATAATGCCTTTGGGTTTTAAAGAAGAGGGCGATCGTCTAGTGGTAGCTGCTGACGGCAGTCCAACCCATTATCCGTACATGCTGAAAGCCCTCAAACTTCATTATTACTCCCAGGAACATTCCTTCTTCAACTGGAAAGACACCATCAATTTCTTGAAGCAATCATCTTCTGGTGTTCCCCATTACGGACTTGATGGGTTGAGCGATCTCCAAATCGTATGTGCTGTGGACGATGCGGATTTGCCAGGGGAGATGGGATTTTATGCCTCACTTATGAACTTCCCCAAGCCTGAGAGCTATATTCCTGTACTCCTTGACTCCTGCCGTCAGACGCTGAAGAATTTGACCATCCGCCTGGATGATCAGGACTGTATGTTATTTCTCCTACCCTCACGCGGCTCCAAACTTATTCCATAACCTGAAGCGCTCTACACGAGCAAGCGCTGGGGAAAGACTCGTGCTACAACGAAGCCAACAGGCAAGATGCAAATCGACTTGTCAAAACTCTCGGCTTTGGAATCACTGTCTATTCATTTTTCCGTTGACCAGTCCTTGGATGAAGACGACGACGACTCCAATCAACGTGTATACAAAACCCACACCCCATGGGTTGCGGGTGTCCTCAAAACTCTCATCAAGTCCCCTGCTTTCTCCAGAACTCTGAACTCGATCACCTTCACAGTTTCACTGGGAAAGTGGAGCAGTGAATACGGAAACTATTTCCCAACCGACGAAGACGTGTCGCTCCTTGACTGGTCGGATATCACGAAGATTTTATCACAGAAACCCAGGCCATTGAATTTGAAGACGATCAGATTCACGTTTATGCCCTACGTTGCTGAAGGGAAATGTACACTGCTGCAAAGGGGTGAAGTGGACCTCGTTTACAACGAGCACTTGCGAAATTTGCAAGCCAAGACTGGAATTCTTGTGGTAGAATGATTTTGTGATATACGATTCACGATTTATGTCAATCTCTTGGTGGAAATTATTGCTATACTTTTTTATGTCCCAGTTCGTAAACCCCTATTCATATTTCGGTGACTTGTCGGAGTTTCAACATTCGTGGGACGCGCCCGCTGAGCACTGGGATTGCAATCCTACTCTTCTGTCGCGCACCATCATGACAACAATCCCAGCTTGCAGCACGACATATTATCCTATTACATTTGAGAAAGCACAACTTCCAGTGGAAATTCAAGATATCGTCATTGACTACTTCACAGGCGATAAATTCGCCCTGCAAGCACTGTCGCTCGCTAGTCGCCAGTTTCGCGCGCTTGCTCAACCAAGGTGTCTGAAGGATATCACCCTAACAATCAACGCTAGCCCACTACTCGGACCACAGGCTCTTACTTCTCCCTGGAGCTTCCTTGATCTTCTTGATAGATCTCCTCATGTCGCCCTCTATGTTCGCTCGCTATCATTAATCCAGCCTGCAGCCGAGGTTCCCAGCCCATCATCCGCCTCTCAGGTTGCGGAAACTATGGCTATAGAGGAGGTCCTGTCACAAGCCACCAATCTTCGAAGTCTGTGGTATCCGTTGAAATCTTACCGCCTGCATACGGTCGACTACTTATCGAGTTGGGATTGCGTCCAAACAGACCTTCAAAATCTCATCATCAAATTCCATCAACAAGAGGCATCATACCCTCGTCATGTTGACTTACGAACCCTGGAATCGGTACCTGGTACAGTTTTATCCTCATTCCGCAGCGTCCGCACTCTGCGTATTGCTCCTTTGGACCTTCCAGACCTAAAGGACAGTATAGAATCCGGAGACGCCAAAAATCACAATCCAAACATACTTGACACCTTGGAACTTTGTTTTGACGAAGATTGGAGTCCGTGGGGGCCTACTTTGCAGTTCTTATCCTCGCCAAAATCCAACTTTGATCTCACCAAGCTCAACACCCTCATAGTTTCATCTTTGTTCCTGACAAACAGCGAGTTCGAATCAATTATCTCACTCTGCGCGGAAACCCTTCGACATCTTGTTTTTCGGACGGGTAGCGATAGTGCGTTGCATCTCAATAATCATTAACTCCCCATTTTCTCACTTCCTCAAATCACTTAGTTCACTCACTCCTCTACTATAGGGGCGGATATGAGTTCCGTAGATGCCACAGGCCTGCCCCTTGCCTCTCCAATCTCAAGAGGCTGGAAAGTCTCACAATCAAAGGTCACCTTCTCAACAGCTCTTTCTCAGGACGATATTTCACCCCAGTACCCTGGATCGGAAGTTTTTTAACAAACTTTGCAAAATCAACAGCATTTTCCGATACATTCAAGACCCTCCATCTCGGACTTGATCTTCAGGGCATTAAGACAGGAGGATTTCCGTGTCTCAATTGGGAACATGTCGTTCGTGTTCTGGTAGGTAACTTCCACAAAACGCAATTGTATAGCATTTCCTTCAAATTTAGGATTGTGGATGGTGCAAGACACAATCCAAAGGGATCTCCTCTTGCCGACTGGAAGTTACAAAAGATTAACAACGGCCAACTACGTTCCTTACAGAACAAAACAGGCATCGTTTCGATTTCTTGAAGATCTTAGGTCGTGTGGCCGATCAATATATCTTCATTATTACCATTGTATTAGTGTTGCTCACGAGCGAGAAATACGTTAGCTAGAAATATTATTCGACTTCATAAGAAGGGATGGGTTTCAAGTTCAAGCCCTGAGCGTGACTATAATGTGTGTGATTATCGTCACATCACAACCTAACCTCTGTCTCTAGCCACGACGATACCCCAGCGCCTAGTACCACATACGCGATGTCCAGAGGTCGTTCAGGATCACCGCGTCATGGTAGAGACGTAGAAATGGACATAGACTCTAGGTCTCCCGACAAACCGGACGCCAAAGTCGTCATCGTCACAAACCTCTCGCGAAATGTCGTTGAATCCCACCTCAGAACTATCTTCGGATTCTATGGTCAAATAAATAAAATCGACGTTCCAGTATTTGGAAAATGTGCGTTTGCATTAACGAGCTTGATTGAGAACCGTTATTCTAATTCCCAATATCTTCTTTTAGCTGGTCAAAACCGAGGCAAAGCTGCATTGGAATTTTCGGATGCTGCTGCCGCTCACAAGGCTGCTTCACACATGAACGGAGGCCAGCTAGACGGTGCAATCCTCAAAGTGGAACTATCGGATCTTCCAATTCGATCACCATCTCGTTCACCCGTACGACCACCACCCCGTGGGCCAAAGAACGGACGCGACAGACTTCGTTCCTTCTCTCGCTCACGCTCCAGATCCCGCTCGCGTTCCCGGTCACCACCACCAAGGTACGGAGGAAGGAGAGGTGGCGGCGGCGGCGGCGGCGGAGATTCATACAGAACGGACTCGTACCGCGGTAGAGGAGGCTACGGCAGACGAGGCGGAGGAAGGGACACGTACAGACCTATGCGCTCTCGTTCTCGCACACGTTCCCGTTCGCCCATTCGACGAGGGGACAGAGGACCACCCCCACGAAGGCGCTCTCCAAGCTACACCAGAGGAGGCTATGGCGGACGCAGAAGATCAAGGAGTTACTCTGTACGCTCAAGCCGCTCTCGCACCAGGTCTCTCTCTCGCTCCCGTTCCCCCCGTTCACGTTCCCGTACCCCTCGTTCCCGTTCCCGTTCACGCTCCAGGTCATACTCCACCGATTCTCGTTACAGCCGTAGCCGCACCAGAAGTCGTAGCAGGTCCATCAGCCCCCGTCGCAGGAGTCATAGTCGTGATGATATTAGGGACAGTAGATCCAGGTCACCCAAGCCCTAAATGGCCTGTGGCCTGTCCATTCACCTTGAAATTTTTTCTCTATCCGGAGAAAATAATGTCGTTGTAGCTATCCCGTGTATCATCGCGTACTTAGTGTTTGAAATATATCTTGGTGTTGTGTAAAACATGTCAAATTTAAGAGGTATACAAACGAAAATAGGTATAATAGCTTAGATACTCCATAACATCACCCAAAACAAAAAAACTAATCACTGTGTATTGAGTCGTCGTCAGCAATGAACGGCCTAGTAAGTTGTCAATACGAGCGCTCTGAACATCAGATAGGCCTTGGACTTACGTGTATTCATAGTCGTTGCGTATCGCATTAGCCATCCATTCTTCATCCAACTCCTGATGAGGGAATCCAGGTCCACCTGCGAGACTGAGAACAACAGGTAGGAGAACAAGGCCATGCAAAGCGCCTGCGATGATGAGAGCAAGCCACATGCGGAAGTAATAAATCTAAAGGAGGCATTACAAGTTCAGAAAACTGGTTGGTTCATCACGGTTTGAAAATAACAAACCTCAAGAAGTTTCGACCTTGTCAGCCCCAGAACCGCCATACCAATGAGTTTGGTGAAAGTGATACCAGAAAGCACCTGCAGGCCGCAATTAGCAAACTCCAACCAAGGAAAAAGGAGCAACTGCTACGTACCGAAGGTCCAACATCCACCAACGCAGTCCACATCCTCTCATCGCGCTCCTTCTGTCCCGAAGGATGATCAATAGGCAGGCCACTCCCAACATTCATAAACGCCCTCGCAATATGCGCACAAAACTCCACCGCGATGCCCAACGAAATCACAAGATTAACCAAGCTGATCGCGTTCAAGCTGATGCCCCAAACCGACATAACGCCCATAACCGAGAGCACAGTCAGCGCCACGACGCTCGTAACAATCGTTCCCGTCCTCCACGATCCAAGGAACAGCGCAGTCACAATAAGAACAGATGCAAGTCCCAACCCGAGCACCTCCTGCGTGATGGCAACAATATGCGCATACTGATCAAAGAACACATAAAAAAGCGAATACGGGAACACCGTAGCACCCGTATTCTCCGAAATCTCATCAGCAATCCTATGAGCCGCCGCAAACGCATCAATGAAATCTTGCTGGTTCTTAAGCGGGGGGTGGAACGTCCTAAAATGCGACGCGGCAATATCACTCTCGTCCTTAGTGAGCGAAATCGCGGAATGGAATCCTGCCTTGCCAGCAATGGGACAATCCTCCGTGGTTGGCGACTCCAACCATTGCTTAAAGTAATGGATAAACTCCGGTCCCTCTGGTAAGCCGCGCATCGTAATATTCCAGGGGGGCTGATGCTCCTCAAAGCAAGGTTGGCAGAGCATCGGCCTTGTGCGTGGTGTGCAGAACTGGGTTGGGTCCTTTTTGAGTACCCGACAACAAGCATCGTTGATGGGGTTGAGCCATCGCAGGTAATCATCAATCCACGAAGCTGAGGGCTCAGCAATGAATGAGGATTCGACCATCTTTCTCTCTGCTTCCAGATGATTCGCAACGGATGTATCATCACAGGTTGTGAAGCGCCCACAGAGTGCTTTTTGACCAGCTCTTGAAGTGACATTGACATCTTTGATGACGAAATAAACCGGAGGACCAATATCCAAGTATGCATCCAGATTGTCGAAGTAATTGACCAAATAGGATTCCGAAGGAAGAGCCAGACGTTGATCTAAAATATGACAATGATTAGGAGTGGAAGATTAGCAGTGTGGAATCAACACACCTAAGCCAAGTTGAATATTCTGGATGGAAATGATAGACGCAGCAAAAATGCCAGCGAAAATGGTCAACACCAGTCCTTTGACAACGGGTTTAAGCAGGAAAGGTGCATAATATCTGCGAATAAAGCGTCCAAACTTGCCGACGCCAGTATTGTTGCTTGGTCCTTCTGGGAGCGCAATCCTCGAAGGAAGGCGAATACAGGGGAAGCAATCAATACGACTAGCCTGTAATAAAGTTTATCAGCATAAAAATATTCACTGCAAAATGTTGACTATGTACCTCATATCGCTTAAGGTCAAGCAAAAGCGCACTCATGAACACCGTCACCTGAAGAGCGGCATTAAGGAGTACACTTCCAGCTGCATACAACGCAAAGTTGCGGACAGCCGGCATAGGCACAAGGGCTCCTAGAGCAAAAGCAACCGTCTCCGTAATCGTGCTGAGCAGAATCGAGGGTCCCATTTTAGCTAGTGTCCGCGCAATACGCTCTTCCGGTGGAAGATAAAGCGGCACAGAAGCGGCGTCGATATCATCATGTGTGGAATCAAACGGCGAGCGATGGGGGTTGGTCGGAGACAGGGGAGCATCGAAGCCCGTCGGTTGGTATGAGGACGGCACAGAATTGGGTCCATGCAAGAAGTTCTGTCGATCCAACTCATGAACGAGAATGAACACATTGTCGACGCCAACAGCGAGGACGAGGAATGGGATGACTTCCGCGATGATGAGCGTGACCTTGACTCCGAGGAAGGAGAAAAGCCCAACGGATGTGGAAACAGACAGGATGACGAGGATGATTCCGAATAGGCCTAGCGTGAATTTGGAGCCAACAAACAGGGATCGAGGTAGTCTGGGGAATAAACGGGGAGTTTCTCTCGAGTCGACTGAAAGAGTGGACGAAGAGAGACTGGAACGATGGAAAAGCTTGGGGAAATTTCGCGCCCATTCTGTTAGCGACGAAATAACACCATCTTCTTCGCGAGCCGAGGAGCCACTTCCAAGGGTGAACGATACGTAGAGGAACATCGCCAAGTACGAGAGAACTACGATCTTGACGTCCGTGTTGGTGCTCTTGTTTAATTCCTCCTCCAACGAAACACCCGTCGAAAACGCAATCTCAAGACCAGCCTCAGACCCAGCACTCTCGCTGAGTGTGAGGAGATGATCCTCGAGAGCATTTTCCCAATCCATAACCTTCTCCTGATACTCTGGGTCAACAGAGTCGTTGACGACATAGGTGACCACCATTGCTTCAGCATCTAGATATTCCTTGCGACCATCTTTGACGGGCACACCTCCTAGCACATACTGCGGCCCGAGAGGTTGTTGGAAGTCCGGAAGGCAGTCCACAGGACTATTAGCGCACTGCTGCAACCTCTTTGCCCAAGTATTGCGGTCATAATCGCTGAGGTCGTTTCCAAACCATGCCCCGACTGATTGAATGACACATGCTCCTCTAGGTCCCAGGGGTTTGAAGCAGAAGTCCTTGATATTGTATCCTTTCGGAGACTTGAGGCGTCGGATGTCTTCTTCGACATTGAGCCAGTATTTAAGATGATCGTATGAAAGGACAGGAGCCTTCTGACCAATAGTAATGGCCTGAGTAGACGCGTTGCCCTCGCTCCCAGCAGACCCAGGAACGGAGGTGATGAATATTTGCTCTGTGCGGTAGAAAGGGCCGAAATTCTCGTCGAAAAAGTCTTTCTCGAGCTTGCTTTCCGAAGACGGTGACACCCAGAGCCGAACAGGATCGGTTTCCACCTTGAAATCTTTCCAACCAATATTCAAAATACCAACGAAAGTGAAAACAAGGGCGAATGTCAACCAAGGTGAGGATGCGGTAAAAAGTCCCAGCTTGTAGAAAGTGCGGCGCAGGAAGCTGTTGAGGGGGTAGTGGCGAGGCTGAACGGTGTCAATGGGATCTAGCAACGAAGCACCACGACCGAGATGGCGTGACTCGGAGTGTGTTGAGTCTTCTTCGACGTACTGTGCAAGGGATCCGGCACCAACCAAACCGCGAGCATGTGTCCTTGGCGAAGCGGTGTCTTCTGAAAGCGCGACTCTTTCATAAGTCTTCTCCCTTCTCTTGCGCAGGGTGTTTTGAATAATAAATCCAAGGATAAACGCAATGACAGCGATGGAGTAGGTGACAAGCACGATGAATGACAGGCAGGACACAGGACCAATGGTGCAGGTTGGACCATGATGGGGCGGGGGGACTGGAGGGATGGTGGGACAGACATCAGGGCAGTCAATGCAAGAGCATCTGCTGAGGAGGTCGCTGTCCCCGCAGTTTCTAGCGGTATTGTTGAGCTGGGTCATGGAATCGGAAGGGGGTGGTGTTCGAGGAAAGTTGATTTGAAAGGGACTGCCCAAATCCTTCTTATCACCTAGGAACTTGAGGAACGATGTATAGTTCTTTGCACCACCTCCAATAAAGTCCATGATATATCCATTGGTATTTCCGTATTGCACACCCTTGCAACTGTCGAAAAACCCCTTCGCATATTGGTCAGCGACGAAGAAGTCCAGCGATGTTACAGCTTTCCCGTCGTCTGTGTCTGTGGTAGATGTGATGTTGACGAATGAACCTTGGTTAGGAGAGCATGTAAAGCTGCAGAAGAAAGTGCGGAAGTTGTTCCGGCAAGCAGGACATGAAGATGCCAAGGTTTCTATAATCTTGAAGTTGGTTTCAAGAGTTTCGAGTTGTCCCAAGTTACAGCACAGAGGACCATTGCTCAAGTCGATTGGCCCACAGATATCTCCAAATCTCTTACGGGTTTCCTGGTTAGGCTAAGGAGAGTGTCAGTTCTACAGCGTGATATGATTCGTCTAATGTCAACGAACCTCCATGGGTGGACCATCATAGGCACACGGAAGTCTCCCTCCGCATGAGCCACGCATAGCACACCTTTGGACTCCTGAGTCCGCCATCTTGACTGTACGGCGTATGTCGGCGTCAGTTATCCTGACTTGTAAGTCAAGGTCGATATGGTCCGAGTCGGTGTAACAGTTAAAGTAGCAAGAGGGGCTTCGGTCAGGTCATAGCCCAACTGTAGATCATGTGATCCCACACCATGACGGACGTTTATGACGTACGCCGACGAATGCACCTAGAATGACGGCGTTCGTGTAGTTTTTACCATTCGTTGTCGACAAGATGACACTGTGATGAATACTGCTGCAAGACTTACAAAAATATTTCTAAATATAACAGTTTCGCGGCGCGATGATGGAGTCAGCGCTTAATTAGCTTAGCATCACGACAACCATGACGCGATTTTGGTCACCAAAAACCTGACATACTTACATGATGGACGAGGTACTACATTATACGGTGTGGCCATATTTCAACATTATTTAGGCCTCGCGACTGTGATAAGCGTATATGTCAAGAGCAGAACTCGTGGAGCGCCAAAGCGCAGTTGTTATGAATAGAAGTAAATGACGATGGGGGACAAAGGCAAGAGCGCGTCTTCATCTGTCAGCCTTTCTTCGTAGCAGTCCTCGCCCGCGTTGACCTTCTCGTGCCAACCGGTGCCTCAGTGATGATCTCAGACACAGTGTTATCTTGGACATGAGCGACAGCATCAGAAGTCGTCTGGCCTTCAACCGCCGCATCAGATTCAGGCGCGTCTTCTTCAGCCATTACGCTCTGGGATAGCTTTGACCTCTTGGCAGCCCTCGTGCTTCTAGAGCCCTTGGACGCAGATCTCTTGTTCATTGAAGTAGGTGGCGGTGTCGTCTCTGGCGTTGACGTGGGTGTAGACTCTGCTGTCACATCCCCCTCAACAGGCGGTGCTGTAGGCTTTTTGCGTGGACGCGGTTTAGGTTTAGGTTTAGGTGTTGTGGTAGCGTCGGTTTCCCCAGGGTATGAAGTAGTGGCCGGCGTGAGATTCTGACCAGATTCATTTTCGGCCGCTTCAGAGGCAGGAGTTTCTGCAGAAATAATGGCGCCGGAAGGAACTGGTAACTGAGAAGCTTTGGAACGTTTTCTTGGTTTCGGCTGCGAGCTCGCCTTCTTCTTTCCTTTGTTTTGGGCCCGAGAGCTCCCTTCCTCTGCAGTGTCCTCGACTTCATCATTGCCTTCTGAATCCTTTTCTGCGGCCTTTTCCATCCTTTTCAGTTTTTCATACCTAATTCTGCACTGGAAAATCATCAAACACAAGTCAGAATTGCAGGACGAGAAAGGAGCTCACACTATGTCCAGTCCTATTGCCAATCTTGAGGCCAATGGCTTTCCACTGATTCTTCATCTCCGCAACGTACTCCAACAGCTTTTTGTCTTCTTCATCAGTCCAAGGTGCTTGTGAGCTAGACGGACTGAGATACTCTGCCCAACGATCACGACATTGGTCGTTATTCCTCCCCGGTATATGAGCTGCTATCTGCATCCAAGCGGTTCCCCAGCCAGCCACAGCCCTCTTCAGCTTTTCATCCTCCTCAGCTGTCCATGCGCCCCTGCGTAGCTCGGGATTGACAGTCCTGCACCACCTATTTTGGCACTGACTTGGAGTAACGTGCTCGGAAACCAACGGAGCCACTGTGATAAATAAACTTCCAAGCTCTGTATAAAGATGAGGGATGTGCCACATACCTACGTGCCAGTTGTCGATCCCGCAGGCTTCAACAGCCTCAAGCAGCTTTTGATCTGCTTCTGGGGTCCAGGAGTGCCGTGGACGATTAAACGTCTGCTTCATGCAATCGATGGGCCTTCTGTTGGTCTATACCCGAATCAATAAACGAGCGGGTTCAATGACAGAATTGACATTACGCACACCAAGTTCTTCAGCCACTGCGACCCAGTCGACAGGTGACTGAGATTTTTGAGCCTCTAAAACAATCTCATTCACCCTCTTAATCTCGTCCTCCGTCCACTCTCCATGGTTGATTGAAGGATGCTTATCCCCAACCCAGCAAATGCGACATTCCAAGGCGGTTCTCTTAACAGACGACTCGTCAGAGACCTGAGTAATACGTCAGTAAAATTAAAATAAAGGAGAGAAGTATGAAAGTACATACATATTGTGCGATTCTGTCCCAGTCCAATCCCTCGACATTTAGTTTTGAGTCAATTTCAGGTCCAACTTCAGAATTTCTGAAATAGTTCTAGATCAGGATAACAAAGCAAGTATAAACCAACTAACTGACCCAGAACCAGCTTTTCGATACGCTTCCAGGCGTTCATTTTCTCGCTTCACGCCTTCCGCAAGAAGTTCCAAATCTTTGCCCTTGACTGTTCCGACAGTGAGATGGTCAGCTAACCGCCATTCCAGACAAACATGTCTCACCCACATGGTCGAGGATTGGTATGATTCAGATATGCAACCCGTGCCTTAGCTTCTGCATGAAATGGAGACACCTGGTTCAATCAACGGACCCGTTTGGATGAGGACAAGAGTGAAGACGCACCAGGTTGAGGAATTGTGTAACAGGAAACAGGCCCACGGCTTTCTTCCCGCCTGTTATGAAGATCTCCGATTCTGGATCATCATTTGCTTCAGCAGTCGTCGCTGCAGACTGAGGTGATGTATCATAAGCACGCTAAACCAAGTGATGTAAAAAAGAGGATATGTGCATACCAAAAGACCGTCCAGTTCATTCAACTCGGTTTCTAGTTCCTCTGCACGTCTCGCAAGAGACTGCTGGAGAGTTTTGTTGGCTTTTAAGGCATCTTGAACGAGATCTTTAGGTGTTAGAGTCGTTGGATGCCTTTGGAGTTCGTGAGGGAAATCCTCTGTCGGGGATGTCATGAACGTTTGGTCCAAGACGCGTCGAACTTACGCGTGGTAAATTGATCTCAGATGATTGTCGGACGTCGAACTGGCTTAAGCAAATGCCAAGGCCAGATGTCTTGAGGACGACTTCGCATTATAATTACCACAATCTTCAAAACAAATCCATAAATTGTGTGCACGTGTAAAGACCGCTACATCGTCATCGATATTCTACAGCGATAAAAAACTGTATTATTATCAAGAGTTGTTACTGCCATGTTCGAGCAAAATAAAGCGCCCTAAACTGATCTGGTTCAAAATCATGCTCAGATCCAGAAGTAAACAGATCCGAGTCAGTTGCCGAGCCCAAGTGTGAGTTATCACCACCATTACTCCCAACACCAGACAGTGTCAGTCTAATATCAATGAACACGTTCTCTTGTCGACAAAGGTTCTGCAGACTCCTCACACCCCGCTTCACAACGTCCAAACCATCCTTCTCTTCTAAGTCACCCAGAATCCAGGCTGGCAAGTCGAAATAGATGTTCATTGACGTCCTTTCAGAGGACTCAATATCCATAACACCAGTGGATTCGGATGAGCGCGTCGTACCCCACATCTTCGAGAGCTGTCCCCGCCTAATACCCAAGAGTGCTTCATTGAAAGCAGACACATCGGATTCAGTGTCACACCAGCAATACTCGTCTTGAGAGAAATGTAAATCAATACGAGAAAGATCTGGCAACGCAGTGGGATTCTCCTGCAAAAATGCAGTCAACTCGAGCAGGAGATGCGATGTGAGGGAATAAGAAAGGGTGGTGATGGTCGGGACTGCCAAAAGAAGGGAGAAAAATCCTGAACAAGTTTTCGGGGAAAATTGAACGTCGTCATAATTTTGGTGGATGTAGAGTTCTTTGAGAGTTGGGAAAGCTCCTAGCAGACAATCTGGTGATTGAGATTGAGGCAGCTGGTCAGGAGTTCCAGCACGAGATCCCTCGCAGCGAATGTCCAGTGTCTTCAACTTGGGGAAACTGGTCCGGTAAAATATTGAGCTCGGAGAAGGGCTATACAGCGGTACTCCGCAAATTTGTAAATATAAATGTTCCAGATGATTGTGAATCAGCTCTGGGTTGGCCATGGGTAGTGGAACGGTGCCGACAGCAGGGTCATCAACGAGCACGCAGAATCGTGCAGCTCTGAGACGAGAACAGGCCCGTAGGACCCATTCCCACTCTGCTTTGTGGTTGAACACATCAGTAAGATGTAATGTGGTCAAGCGGGACCATGGTGTGAGAGTGAGGGTCGTATTTTGGGCCGTTGCGATATTAGCGAATCCTAAGTGACAGTCGCTAAGCCAAAGATGCTGGAGATCTGGCATGCAAGACATCATCGATGTCACAGTTTGCCAGGCAACGCCTTGAGGATGGCTGTCTTTGATAACCAGGATTTCAAGTTCCTTCAGGGACTTCATCCTGTCCGGAGCACAGCTCGAAAGCTGTTTCATCGACACGTAAGGTGACAAGAGTTCGAGACATAGGCGTTCAACGCGGTCACCATGCGACCATTCCCAGAATATCCACTTCAGTATCGATAAAAAATGCGAATCGCGCACACCGTCATCCTGCGTGAGGGTGATGCGCAGACCTCCACCTGATGCGGAGAGCTCCGCGAAATGGTCGAGCTGTCTTCGTACTGCTCCCTCTTTCTTGGACCAGCGCTTGCAATCGATTCGAATGTCTCTCCAGAGCTCTGAATAGCTCAAGGCACATCGTCTCCATACAGCGGATACCTTCGTCAGGACGGAGGGCAGATGTGTATATAGGTTTTGGTTTGTGATGTCGGACTTGGCGCAGTGACCAACAATATGGTAAATAACATCCTCTGGAAGTCGGCGAAAAGGAGAGTTTATGACCTTGCAAACGAAAGCCTTCTTTTCAAGGTGTTCATGTGTGGTATGGAGTTTAAGCAGCTCCTGCTGAAGTAGTTGTATTTGCCGTGTGACTTCTGTTTTCCTTTGGGCGTTTTTCAAGATGTTTTGGGAGATATCTCCTTCGAAGCTGGTAAAAGTTACGAGACCCACGTCAGTCGGCGAGTCATTGTTAGCAAGTAACTTGATCAACGACGTTGGGAGGTCGATGGTACATTTCTGTGGGATACTTCATCCGTCAGGCATCAAAGAGCATAAGAAGGTCGTTCAGTACTCACGGATTGCTTTAGATTAGTAGGCCAGGGAACCCTTTCATGGTTGCGATGACCAGGTCCGAAATTTGGCATAAAGGAAGACTAGAAGATAGAAGTTGAGTCTTGCTCAACTAGTGTGCTATGGTCAAGAGTGGGAACCGTCAATGACTCAGTGATATATATAGGCCCCTATCCAACCGTTTTGATGATTGTCCAAATTCGGTCATTGGACCCTCACACAAGCGCCTCCATTGCTGTATCTTGAATGAGACCTTTAGATGCCCTAGCAGTTGAATGCCTTTAGCGTTCGTCAGGGAACGAGGTCTTCAAGACTCTTTGCACTCTGCTTACAACGCCGACTCGTCTCATGAAAAAAATGGAAGATGATGTTGGCAAGACCGGGCAGTGCATCAGGGTTTTCCTGTAGAAACGATACGAACTCTTGCAGTAGAGACGATGTCACATAAGGAATAAGATATGTAGGTTGGTGATCGTCAGGACGGCCAGAATCTGCCCGTTTTAGGTTATGGGACCCTAATAGTGGAGACTCCTCAGTTACAAGCCTTCTTCTCGAGCCATTCAAATTAATGATACTTACACGGAGAATTTTTTTTTTCAAAGATAGTGAAAATATGTATTTGTGTGTATACTGGGTATTAGACTACATCCTTGATACACAGTAGTACCTATTACCCTATAGTTCTCTTGAAAGAATGATGCGCAACGAGAAGACGAGTTCTCGATTGTCGATGCACATCGACAATCGAACCGTTGGAGAGGAGCAGCCTAGGTCATAGATATATATTTCATCGCGTAAAGTAAAGGTCCCTGAATAGTTGCGACCCGCTCATACCATCAAACTCGTCTGGCTCGTTGTCTGCCAACTCCACGTTGATATTAAGTCCTTCTTCTCGGCAGCTTTCTTGTAGATTTTCTACAAATTCGTTCACATCAGCCATGGTCATACTCGACATGATGTCCTTCATGTCTCCTAGCCAGGCAAAGCAGATGTTGAGAGAAGTTTCCTTTGCCACCTTGGTTCCATCATGCGATGCAAAAGCCGTTGTTTCACCTAGAGTTGAGAGCTGCCAACGCCGAATGGCCATGAGTGCCCTGCTCAGTGCACCCTCGGAATCTTTGGCAACCCAGCAACAGCCGTGCACTGGAAATTTGATAGAGAGACGGGCAAGCCGTGAAAATGGGGAGCAGTTATCCTGTAAGAAGGATTGGAACCCCAGCAGTAGATTTGGGTCCAAAACGTGCGAAAGCTTGGTGATTGTTGGTACAGCAAGGAACAATGGATCAAGACTTGCCCAGGATGCGGGAACACTCGGCCATGGTGGGGGGATATACAGCTCCTCAAGTACGGGGAAAACGCCCTTGAGGCATCCAGGGAACCGATATACAATATTGTCCAAAACGTTGTCACCATCGTTGTCGAAGTACATGTGCAACGCCGTAAGCTTCGGAAATTTGGTCCCAACGAAAATCATAGAGCATGGTGCTTCTTCAATTGATGCTTCTTCAATCCCAAGGCCCATTGAGTCTTCAACTAGTAAGAAGAGCCATTCCAGATGATGATGGATTAATTTTGCTCCAACTGCGGTGGAACGGGTCGTGTTTGGAGTGGTGTCATGTGTAACCACGCGGAGCCTTGCTGCCTTGAGCGAGGAACAGGCCCTCAAAACCGAGTGAAGCTCCGCTACGTCTTGAAATGCGTTATTTAAATATAGAATTGTTAACTGTGCCCAAGACGCGAGGATGGCGGACGACAGTCTAGTAATATCCTGGAACCGAAACATTTCATGATATGAAAGCCAGAGGTGTTGTAAATGCGGGAAAGGGTTGAGCATCGACGTAAGTGCCTGCCAGTTGACAATGGGTTCGGGTTCGAAGTCGTCCCAGTCAAAAAACCGCGTTTCCAGCGACTCAAACTTGAAGCGTCCCACTAATGAAAACTCGCGAAGCACCCTCACCATCATCATGGGCCCAACAGGCTGCAAAATCATGCCCTCTAGGCTATTGGACTTCGGCCAATGATGTAAAATCCATTTTAGCACTGCCTGAAAATGCTCCGCAGATGATTCATATCTGGCAAAAAGACCAAGGTTCAGACCCCTTGGTGATGAACGCTCGCTGAAGAGGTTGATACGCCTGCGGACCTCACGTGGCTGCCTATTCCACTCCCCACAGTCAAGATGCATCTGTCTCCAGAGTGCTGATCTTCCTAATGTAGACGTTCGCCATATGGACGACACTTGGGATAAAATAGTCGGGATATGATGATGCGGGGCCGAGGTGTGGAAATCTGCTGGTTGTAGCCGTACACAATGGGGAATGATGTTGTAAATTATATCGTTGGGAAGACGTCGAAAAGGAGATGTGATGATCTTACAGACAAAAGTCTGCTTCTCAAAACGTTCCCTGTCCAAGTTCAGCTCAGACAATTCATCCTGGAGCATTCTGATTTGTCGTGTCACTTCGACCCTTCTTTTGGCATTGTTGAAGAGGTTTTGAGAAATCATTTCTTCGAAATCTGCAACAAACGACGCTCCTTCTGAGGATAAAGGGTTGTTGTGACCCAGTAGGTCGATGAACGACGATGGAAGGTCGATGCAAGTTTCCTGCTGGATAACGTTTCCGTGATTCAGAAAAAACGAACTTAAAGTCAAAGGACGAAGTCTGTACTTACCGACTGCCTAAAATGATCAGGCCAAGGAACCCTGTGATAAACGGGGTGATCTACTCCCAGTTGCGGCATTTTAAGAGAGCTGTATTTTGAACTCGTCCAACACTGTGGAACCTGAAGAAAGCCTTGAAAGCGTTGTGGCTCCAATAAATTTGATGTTGATGGGATTGTCGCACGGGGCTAAATTCAGGGACGCGACTGATAACCAGAGCGAAGGTATGTTGGCTTGTTGAACATTCCTAAGATCTCGAAGCGGCATACTGAAACCCTCGTCAAAATACGACAGTTTCGAAATAGAAATAAGTCTACCATATTCAATCCTCAAAGGGTGCAACTAGTACGTATTACACCGTCACTTTACACGCGTGTCTTACACAAAAATTCGATGTGGCATGCGCAAGGCGATTCGTTCTTCTTCTCTACAAGCCACTCCGAGAGAGCAACGAAAGTAGGGTAGTAACAACCGAAAGTGCAATTCCAATGTTGCTACCACTAATACGAGAAGATTTAGCAGTGTTATTGCTTGGGAGGTTCGTATCGGTCGGTCTAGGCGTTGAAGAAGGTGTAGTTTGCGTCGCGGTAGGTTGAGTAGAAGGACTTGAAGTAGTAGAGTTGGGAGATGATGACGAAACTCTTGAGCTCGGTGATGCAGAGGAGGAAGTGGATGTTGAACGAGTGGCACTCATTGACGAGCGAGGGTCGTTGTCTGGGACTATGTCGATCCCCGGCCTGTTGATATCCTGGCCGGGAAGGGTGACTTGGGCTTTGGAAACATCAATCAAGAAACCGCGCGCATCACAAATTGAGATGAGATCTAGGACCCGCATGATTCAACTTAAATAATGCGCCCAAGTGAACAATGTAGAAGCCGTACCATCGATGACTTTCTGACGTTGGGCGTTGTCCGCGTGCTGCCCAGTCTTCGTGAACGCGTCGTCGTCAAAGCATTGGAAGCAGTCTACAAATTGTAACATATCTGTCCTTGGGCAACAGAATTCAGGAATAGCATCGCAATCCTGGTATGGAGAGAAAATGTGTCAGCTAACCGCTCTGGGGTGATATAAAATGGGAGTACGAACCTCCGGAGAAAATATAACGCCATTCACAGGTGAACAGGTGCGCTCACAGCTAGGCGGGATTACATTAACTTGACGCGCCGTCAACTCGTTGGTGCTTGAAAGCGTTATTGATGAAAATAAGAAGACACCAAAAGCGTAAAACCCAATTTCTGAGACCATTTCAAGGTTTGTAGGCTGAATGTGTACCAGTGAGCGTAAGGAAGAAAGCAGAGATGATTGATGTCGCCATGAACATCACTGTTTCGAAAAATGGGTCAGGATAGCCCCTTGAGAGTCCACAACCAGATTGTGTCCCACGCTTCTGATGAGCGATGCAGTATCCCCACCGTGAATTTTTTGATCAGTGCTTTAACTCATAAGTGATTCGACTCTTCCGTCAGGCGATGTTGAAAAAAGGCCGTAATCCAAGAGTACATTCTGGGCCAACCTTTCAGATAATTGGTTTGAATGCGGAGAACAGCGAGTACCCACGAATGTATTGAGACATGTCAGACTGGATGCTTCGAATTATATATATGTATGTATGTATACAAACCATTCAACTAAGAATTATCGCGGATCGCTAATATTAGTACATGAGAATAAATAGCTTCTGGAAAATGAGCGCTAAAGTTAAGAAGCCTGTCAAGAACTTTCCGAACGATTGTCGTGCCATTTAAATCGACCAACTCTTCGAATGAGATTGCTTCGATGTATGTGCATGCCTATGCGTGGAAGCTTAGCACCATGCCAGTGATTGCTGAGATGTTATAAAGAAAATCATACGAAAGTCACCAATCAATCGAGGAGCAGCTCCCGTATTGGTATTAGATTGGGTGGGGTTTGGGGTTGTCGCAGGTGTAGAAGTAGGAGAGGGGGAAGAAAAACTGACCGACAGTATAGAGGTCGTATGATTTACCATTATTGGTGGATAGGAGGAGATGGAAATTGTATGTATAGGACTATATGTGGTGATATAGTAACTAGTTTGCGAAGGCACCAGGGAAGTGGGGGGCATGTAGTGAAGGCTCGAGGAGCTTGTTGTACTAGTAATACCAGCAACGTGCACGGCAGGGCGGTGAGAATCCTGACCTGGAAGGGTGATTTGTGCCATGTTTAAGTCTAATTTGAGCCCCCGGGCCTCGCAGGAGTTTATTAAAGCTATAATAATATTTTTGTGATCAATTTGTTGCGAAAAGAGGTGTGGACGAACCATCGACGATTCCCTGATTTCGGCTGTTGTCGAGGTGCTTCCCAGTCAAAGCCATTGCGTCGTTGTCGAAGCAGCGGTAGCAGCTGACGAGCTGTATCATACTATCTGACGGACAGCATAGCTCTGGAACCAAATCGCAATCCCGCTTAAACGTCAATATCCACACAAAATATGGTGTTTTCGTCTTGTATTACCTGAGGAGTGAATAAGATCCCCGTGACTGACGCGCAGGCGAAGATACAGCTGCTAGGAATATTCAAGGCTTGTCTGAAGGTCAGTGTTGATGACCCTGCTTGTGCAAGAACACAGACGCTCAGAACTAGGAGAATGGCTAGTGACATGCAAAGACAGGAGTGGGTACACAAAATGATGAAATTCTACCCAAGCACGTCAGTTAAATACCTGCGGCTTTAGAGGTTGTACAAGGTAGCGGTTACATCTCAGTTTCTGGTCCGGGAAAGATCAAGAAGCAGAACATGATGCATCTTGTAACATTTGATCCATGATCATTCAATAGACATGGTGTCGGAGGAAATGATCCGTTCATCGTTTCGGAGTCCAATAAATCGAATACATACGACGGGGAAAAACGGCGCTCGAGGACACATACGAATTTGAAATAAAACTAGTACCCCACCAAGCTGTAACTTCTTGTTGAAGTCTTTGACGAGTTATCTCAAGATGCAGAAGAGGTCAGAATTGTGAACAAGGTTTGAAAAGCCCCTAAGCGCTCCATCAATTAACCACGTGACAACATGTTTGTCGTACGACCGCGACTTTTCTCATTCGATTCTCTGAATTTCTTTTAAAGCTGGCAACATTCCATAAACTTTGGTTTCCAGTTCTTCCCTCCTCACCATCACGCCCGACGGTTTCTAATGGCATCCTCAAAAGCATCACAAAAACCGAAAAAAGTGGAAGAAGCCAAATGCGGAGGCGTGGCAGGCTGCTTTAAAAAATGGGCGACGCGTCTCGTAGTTCTTACTATTCTCTACTTTACATTCTCATGGCTGGATAGCATCAAGGTATGTTTTAAAGTTTTGAATCTTGCTTCAGAATATTAACATTATTCTCAGGGTCGTTGGTATGTCTTTGACCCAGCGCACCTTCATGACTTGTCGAGAGCGGCTATTGCGGCGAATGGAGACGACACTGCTGGAATGATCAAATTTATTGTCGCCAACCTCACCGAAACGTACCCTTCAAATCAAATCCGTATTAACACTCACGAGGAATGGGTCTTCAACAACGCTGGTGGTGCTATGGGTTCTATGTATATTATTCATGCCAGCATCACAGAGTACCTCATCATCTTCGGCACTCCTCTTGGAACAGAAGGACACAGTGGACTTCACCCTGCGGATGACTACTTCCACATCTTGACTGGTGAACAATGGGCATTCCAACCTGGCGCTCTCACTATGGAACGCTACGTACCTGGAGACGTTCACCTCATGCGAAGGGGCATCGTCAAACAATATAAGATGCACAAGGGATGCTGGGCTCTTGAATACGCTCGTGGTAAGTCTTGGCCTCATTGGTTTTCCTCCAAGATACTCACCAAATCTGTCCAGGATGGATCCCCCTTATGCTTCCTTTCGGATTCGCCGATACCATTAGCTCAACGCTCGATCTTCCAACCTTCTACAACACTGCACGAATTACTGCTAAGGAGATGTTGGGAAATCTTCTCATTGGCAAAATTTAATATTGCACGATTTTATAATTATACCTATTTAGACGATGCTTAATGATTTAATGTTTCCATGCGTTCAAGTCTATCCGATCCCGAACCTCTCAGTCCTCGTGATCCCCCTTTCGGTTGTTGAACGTCAAGAATTTAAGCCCCCGGCTCAGTCTGGATTTGCAATTACCGTTGTCTTGGCTATTTCAGAACTGTTTCCGCACGGACGAAAATCTCACGCGTGGCTGTAGCGTCTCTTTGCTGCGGGCGGCTAAATTTAGACTTTGAGAAAGTAAGTCCTCGATGACTTTCCCGTGGTAGTGTCTAAATATGCCAACTTGGGTTGGTGTTTTTGCTTCTAGAACAACCAGCCGCGGAAGCAAAAAGCTTCGCGTACCTGGATGCTTGCTGGCCAACCTGCTTCTTGAAGTGGGGTAAAGGTATACCATTCAGTCAGCCTTTGCCTCGAACATCAACATTTTCTCTAGAATTCTACAAGGTGAGATTTTTGGATTCTCCAAACACCGCCTGTTGACGCATTTCTTGGATACTTGGGGAGTTTTGTGCTCCTTGCGTTCATTTAAAACAATGAATCGAGCTTGGCGCTTAGACTCGAGTGCCTAAAAATATACCATCGCGGTTTTCCATGAGAATAATTGTTCTCGATTTCCTCCTAATGGTTTATTGCTCACAATCCGCAGCTGCGCAGCTGGCTTGGTGTTCAAATAATAGAATTTCTGCACCCATGTTTCGAGGAAAGCCCCAGGTATGACATAAACGTGTTCCTTCCGATGCATTCTAACAACCTTGTAAAATAAGCAGGTTGGTTATTCAAGGAGGAAGAACTGGATCAAACGACTGAAGCATAGAAGCTGGTCAATATATCGACAATGCGTTGCGATGATGTTGAGTGGAGTTGCGACAAGGTGTGGAAGGCGACTGCGGAATTTTACATGGAGAGCACACCACTCTCCTTTATTCTTTCATGTTCTCGTCGACTCCATCTTGGCATGCTATTTCCAACCCGAATTTTCTCGATGCCAGCGGGATGACTTGGGGCCTCTCTACAGCCTGATGCCAAGGCTAGAAAGCTTGGGCAATACGCCACCCCCGGCGTCTAATAATAGTCTTTGAGCATTTCCGAAATCCTATAAAGTGAGTATTCCTCTCTCCTGTTCTCTTCAGTCTTCGACTCGGTCTCAGAAAACACACACTTCAACAAACGCTTTTTTAACCACAACTCTTCCAACCTCTCATATTTCATCATGCAATTCAACAAGAACTTTGTTGCTTTCATCCTCGCGGCTGTCTTGACTGCTTCCAACGCCATCCCTGTATGTTTATTCTTTCTTGTGAATTGGCATTTTTTAATTTGTGTTTAGATTCAACCCGAGTCTGGTCTTGTTGCTCGTAACGAAGGACTCTTTGCCAGGGAGCCCGTCTTTGGGCTCGAGGCTCGTCGCCACGGATCTGGTGAGCGCAATGGCTCTAGGTCTGGACGAGGACTTGAGGCTCGTCGCCACGGCTCTGGAGAGCGCAATGGTAGCCGTTCAGGAAGAGCCCTCGAAGCCCGCCGCCACGGCTCTGGCGAGCGCAACGGTAGCCGCTCAGGAAGGGACTTAGAGGCACGTCGCCACGGTTCTGGTGAACGCAATGGCAGCCGATCAGGACGAGCTCTTGAAGCCCGCCGTCATGGTTCTGGAGAACGCAACGGCAGCCGCTCTGGGAGGGATCTCGAAGCCAGAAGGCATGGCTCTGGAGAGCGCAACGGTAGCCGTTCAGGCCGAGACTTGGAGACACGTCGTCACGGTTCTGGAGAACGCAATGGCTCTCGCTCAGGAAGAGCACTCGAAGCTAGGAGGCACGGTTCTGGAGAACGTAACGGTAGCCGCTCGGGAAGGGCCCTCGAGGCCAGGAGGCATGGATCCGGAGAGCGCAATGGTAGTCGCTCGGGAAGGGACCTTGAGGCTCGTCGTCACGGTTCCGGAGAGCGTAACGGTAGCCGTTCTGGAAGAGCTCTCGAGGCACGCCGTCACGGCTCTGGAGAACGCAATGGTAGCCGTTCAGGAAGGGCTCTCGAAGCCCGTCGCCACGGTTCGGGAGAGCGCAATGGAAGTCGTTCAGGCAGGGCTCTCGAGGCTCGTCGCCATGGATCAGGCGAGCGCAACGGTTCTCGATCGGGAAGAGCTCTTGAGGCACGCCGCCACGGCTCTGGAGAGCGCAATGGAAGTCGTTCAGGCCGGGCTCTCGAAGCACGCCGTCACGGTTCGGGAGAGCGCAATGGTTCCCGCTCAGGAAGGGCTCTTGAGGCTCGCCGTCATGGTTCTGGAGAGCGCAATGGTAGCCGCTCAGGAAGGGCTCTCGAGGCTCGTCGTCACGGCTCCGGAGAGCGCAACGGTTCTCGCTCAGGAAGGGCACTCGAAGCCCGTCGTCACGGTTCTGGTGAACGCAATGGTAGCCGCTCAGGAAGAGCTCTTGAGGCTCGTCGTCACGGTTCGGGAGAGCGCAACGGAAGTCGTTCAGGCAGGGCTCTCGAAGCGCGCCGCCACGGCTCGGGTGAACGCAATGGAAGTCGTTCAGGAAGGGCTCTAGAGGCTCGTCGTCACGGCTCTGGAGAGCGCAACGGTTCTCGCTCAGGAAGGGCTCTCGAGGCTCGTCGCCATGGATCAGGCGAGCGCAACGGTTCTCGATCGGGAAGAGCTCTCGAGGCACGCCGCCACGGCTCTGGAGAGCGCAATGGAAGTCGTTCAGGAAGAGCTCTCGAAGCACGCCGTCACGGTTCGGGAGAGCGCAATGGTTCCCGCTCAGGAAGGGCTCTCGAGGCTCGTCGTCACGGTTCTGGTGAACGCAATGGTAGCCGCTCAGGAAGAGCTCTTGAGGCTCGTCGTCACGGTTCGGGAGAGCGCAACGGAAGTCGTTCAGGCAGGGCTCTCGAAGCGCGCCGCCACGGCTCGGGTGAACGCAATGGAAGTCGTTCAGGCAGGGCTCTCGAGGCTCGTCGTCACGGCTCTGGTGAGCGAAACGGTTCTCGCTCTGGCAGGGCTCTCGAGGCTAGGAGGCATGGCTCTGGTGAGCGCAACGGCAGCCGCTCTGGCCGAGGCCTTTAATCTCTTCAACTCCCACTTTTCATGAAACATGTATATATTCAATATCTGGTTCCTTTTTCTTCATCTCGGTTCCTTCCCCACGAATTCAACGACTTAAAAACGAAATCCTTTTCTATTTACATTTCTTCGTCGTCTTTTCCTTGCTACCTGCTCGAACTGTAGTTTCATAAAATTACATACATACGTACCTCCTCGGACTCGAATATTTGTTGTTGTGGCTCATCGAGGTTCAACACCTTTGCAATTGTACATCATTAAATAGAAAAATATATTGCAGTGTTGACTTTGCTTTACTACTTGACTTGTGGGCCTGAAACTGGGCGAAGGAACCTTGAGACTGTCGTCATGATTCTGGTGAGCGCTACAGCTCTCTCTATATATCTTGGACTTTTATTTGTTTTTGCTGCCTAACCATTCTAGGGCTCGGTTCCCATGGCCCATTTAAATAGTCTTGGTGCGTTCTGGGAGGTCCACGCTTGAGGCACGCCGCCACGGCTCTGGAGAGCGCAACGGTTCGCGTTCTGGTCGTTCTACCCTTGAAGCTCGCCGCCATGGTTCTGGTGAGCGCAACGGCTGCAGGTCTGGTCGCTCCACCCTAGAGGCTCGCAGGCACGGATCTGGCGAGCGCAACGGCTGCAGGTCTGGAAGATCAACCCTCGAAACTCGCAGACATGGTTCCCGTAATGGATCCCGCTCAGGAACGGCTCTCGAAGCTAGGAGGCACAGCAGCGGTGAGCGCAATGGCTCCAGGTCCAGACGTTCCATCAACACGGAGGCTCGCCGTCATGGATCCGGTGAGCGTAACGGATCTCGCTCAGGAAGGTCCCTCCAGCTCGAAGCTCGCCGTCATGGATCTGGTGAGCGCAACAGTTCCAGGTCCGGCAGGTCTATCAACTTAGAGGCCCGTCGACATAGCTCTGGTGAGCGTAATGGCTCTCGTTCGGGCAGGTCTACCTTCGAAGCGCGCAGACATGGATCTCGTAACGGCAGCCGCTCAGGAAGAGCACTTGAAGTACGCCGTCACGGTTCTGGTGAACGCAACGGTAGCCGCTCTGGCCGAGGCCTTTGAACTTCTTGACCCCAAGTTTTTATAAAGCACGTAGTTATCCAACGTCTGTTTTCTTCTACCTCGTCTCGATTTCCTCACCACAAAATCTACGACTAAAACAAAATTCTTTCTTTTTTATAACTCGGATTGTGGTTTCGTAGAGCAGAAAAAAAAAAAAAGTACACTCTGTATAAGTATCTTGGACTCTGTATGATGTTGCGGTTCATCATGGAAATATATGTTTTATTACTTGGTTTGTGATACAAGATCAAGAATGGCTGTGGGTTATTTTAGGGATCATACGTCCATGTCCCATAGATCATCCAAATCGTCCATGTCCCATAGATCATCATCCAAATCGTCGTTGATTCGGTCGAACATGTCATCCAGATCAAGGATCCCCCCAAGGCACTAAAACAGGATTTTAGGAAAATGAACGGAAAGAGACTTGTGGAAAACGAACGTAATCAAACCAGGTTGGAGCGTCTACGTCCTGAGACGGAACCTCGGGCTGTTCCTGGAGTTCCTTTTCTTGGTTTGGAGCGGACGAGGGGCCAGGAACTTGGGGCAAATTGACGTCGATACTTGAAGTGGCCTTTGTTTTACCTTTATCGTCACTTTTCGCCAATTCGAGATGTTGCTTGTGCAGTTTGTCATGCTTCTTCTTGAGTGTACATTTGTGAGAGAGGAGGTGATTCCGAAATGATACTTCACTTCTCGATTTGTAGTTACCGCAAGCACACACAAATTCTGATTGTGTCCCCGAGACGAGCATGCTGTGAACATATTTCATCCAAGGAGTATGGCAGGCATTGCTGGTAATGGTAAAAGTCAGCATCAGAATAAGAGGTGCATAAAAAAGCATACATATGGCGGGTTAGTCGGGACGCGGATTCATATGTCCTGTTCGTCTTCTCTTCTATCTGGCAGTAGTATGGGTCCTCCTGGCATTGTATGCAGTAATACTCTAGCTTCCCGTTTTTTCCGGTTTTCTAGGAACTCATAATAAGCTTTGGAACGAGAGAATAGGCGTGAGACATCAAACCGTATGTTGTCGCCTTTGACGCTCTTCCATGATGGGTCGCATGAGATAAACCACGAATGCCCTTTTGACGTCTGCAGCGGGCAGATTATAGATATCCATTTCCCGATCTTCGTCAACGTCACCGTGTGCATCCTCCAATTCCACGTCCATTAACTCTTCTTCCTCCACCTCTTGTTCGAAGCCGTCATAATCCAGCCCATGTGTTTTCACAAAATGGTTGAATAGACCTGGTGTCTCCTGGAAATCATGTGTTAAGATCTCCGTTTCGAGATAGTCTGCGACGCGTGCAACTTGTTCGCAGTACTCTTCAGGTGATGAGAGTGGATCTGCTGTTACTGGCGCGCCCAAATCTTGGGACCTGTCTGTAAAAGGGCGTTGGGTAGGTTATTCCAACGATTGAAAAAGAAAAGAAAAGAAAAATTCTTACAAATATCTTCTACAGTGTCGAGAAGCGCAGATGGCGGTTCCGAGGCCTCTTTTAGCACAGGCTGATGCTCTTCGGTTGTTGGTGCGGATCTTTCTGCATTCGTTTGTCCTCGGGCTTTCTGTCTTCGAGCCTGATCGGTGGCGCGATGACGAAGTTTGGCTCGCAGTTTTTGATGTTGACCATTGATGTCTCGAAGGTTCTGCAGGAGCTGTTGGTGTGTTAGCAAGTGTTTTCTTCGAAGGGTAGTCGTGGCACTCACAGGCTTTACGTCGTCTTCTGTAATGTTGGTTGCAAAAGCACAATACCGGTTCGTGTTGCTAGTCCTTTTTCGTCCTGAAGCCAACTCCATCATGAGGTTAGTCACACCTATGGTTTTGGAATAGTCGTTCTGTGTACGCTCCGTAAAGCAGGAACGAAATCTATCCCAAGCATTGTCGAGTTTTGTTTGGAGGTCGACCATCTCCTCCAAGGCCTACAGGCGTTCTCAGGTGAGGTGCTTCCTGGTCACACACGAAACTGCATACCTCGATATCTGCATATTCCTTTGCATAATCTTCAGCTGCCTGTTGTTTTACAGATTTTTTCTTCGTGTCTGTATCTTTTAGGGTTCCGATACACGCTTCAACCGCGAGTGAGCTGAGGAGTTGACGTTTTTTTCTTTGCTGTTTTGATTCACGATTCGAAATACATCCCAGAATGAGTGTTTGTGTTCTTACCTCCTCGACTTGTTCCGGGTACGACTCCTTTTGACCCGCCTTTTCACTAAGAGCTTGATGGACGACGATGTTGGTAGCTCCACGAGTGTAGTTGCTCGCGATCATTGGATTGACCTTGTTGATATGACCTGCGACCAACCGTCCAAACTCGGTACCGCTTTGAATGACAAACTGCAAACACACTTTTCTTTTAGATTGCCTGGATAGGAGACTCGAGAGGTTGAACACGTACAGGATTGAGTCGATGACGTCGCACGCTGTATAAGCCCATCGCTCCATACCCAAGCTTGACACATATACGACTAAATGCGTCGGTACCTGTCCTTGAACTGGCCGCTCGCGTTCCCAAAGCGTTTCCACCTGTCTCAACTTCCAAGAATCTAGTCGAATGAATGAGCGAGACGATTTTAAGCGGAAAACATACTTACAAAGGTTCATTTAATTTGTCTGGGCGAATGTAGATCTTGGGTGATGGATCATTGAAAACGTCCATGACATTCTAGAAGGGAGAAAAAGTGAGTGGGTTTGCGTGAGTCAAAGAATCGAAGCAAGTCACATCGTAGTCTCCATCAAGGACACCTCTATTAAAGAGGTCGCATATAAGCCAAGTGTTGACATCAAAGAGCGTATTGTGTGCTTTTGAGGCACTTTCCAACGTAATTACAAGGGGCTCTGTGGTTGGCGCGCCAATAAAACCCTTCAAAAGAGTGAGTAGGAGCAGCCAAATGACAATATATATGCATATATATATATATACCTTGACTTGCTCTAGATTGAGAAGAGTGGAGTATTTCATATCGCCTATATGGCTGATGTCGAGATCTTTTAGTTGCAGACACTGTATAGCCAGGAATAAGAAAAATGTTTGAAATATGGAAAAGGCTTTTACGCACATATTCGTGTTCCAACCATTTCCGGTGAGTATAGCCGAGGGAACCTGAGGGTTGAGCGGCGCTAACGTATGTGATAAGAAATTGAGAACCGTGTTGCAAAACCACTCCACGGGCTCCTCCTTCTTGCTCTGAGTTCTTGAGCATGTACTGGAGGATGGCCTGCATTTCGAGTTCACCGCAGTATTTCTTTGGGTTTTGGACTCTGCTGAGCTTGTGTTCTCGGCAAACTGGGAATGATGTTAGCGCCTGAATTGGAGAAGCCTAGAACAAGGAACAACGAACGATGGTCAATCTGATTCTTCAATTTTGCACAATAGTGAAGGTCGGAAAGGAGTCTAGTTCCTGCCTCGTTTCCTTGCTCGTCAAAGGTATATATGAGGACACATGTCACCAAGATCTTGAACCACCCAACAACAGTTGAGGCTTTTATCGCATTGTAACCGGGTCTCGGTGGGGTCGTTTCTATCTATAAAAAAGTAAGAAAAAGTCAACACTTTGGAAGAGAAGGAAAAGATTAGGCACCATATACGGGAGAAATGCCATGATGGATTTCTCGACTGCTTCGAAACTCCAATGTTGTTGCCATTCGAGATCTGGGGCAAATGTCTTCATGAAGAGACGCCATCGCTGCAGAATATATTTCCGATTACGGACAGTGTTGGGTGATTCACTGCCACCAACTGTTGGTGCCTCTGCGGTATATTTTTGGAACAATTCGTTGAGGTCCTTGGATGTTGTCGTACCCGTTTTAGTTTTAAGAATTGCATCGTATTTGAGAGCAAACTTGTCAAAGTTAAAAGACTCCCCAAAGTCTTGTTCGGAAAGTACTGGAGCTTTTTCGGGTGCTGCCCTTGTCGTTCGCAAACCCAGTTTATCGGCCTGCAAAAGTAGATCAGTAACCCCCCTGAATTTGAAGCTTGCCATGATGACGATGGTGGTGGTGGTGGAAGCTGATCAACAAAGGGTTGCGATTGTTTGGACCTTCAGAAGCATCATCACGACTGGTCTCATCTCAACCATATCGACGATGCCAAAAAACAGTCTTCCGGGTAAGATTTCAACAACATATTTTTTTCCCCTTTCCAACTGTAAAACTAGCAACTCCCGCCGAGTTCATGGAGTACATCCGCTCTCAAGAGGCCCAGATTCTTGAAACGATGGGCAGTGAACCATCCAGTGATCCGGAGGTTGCCAAGCATCAAGAGTATAGCGCCATCTACCTCGGCAGAATCAAACAAGAAGTTGAATTCTTAAAAACCAGAGTGGAATTACGTCAAAGAGAACTCGAGATCGAAGAAAAGTTACTTCAGATCAATGAGGAAAGTTGGCCAATCGAAAAGGAGCGACTGGAGATGAGGATGGAGACAAATGAACAAGAAATGCAGTTGCTTGAGATGAAGCATACACTTGTACTGATGGAGCTAGCAACCAAAGGTGAGTCGCAAATTATTGGTTATTTCAAGGTAACACTCACATTGTTTTTCAGGTATTCCGTTCGAAAACCCCCGAATGTCACTATTACAGAACCAACGCTCGCTCTGACTCAAGGTATGTCACTTGTTGTTCATAGAATAGGCTTGACTTGATACCATACTAGGAATCCAGTTGTTGGAGTTGGACAATGGTGGAGCGACGGCTGAGAATACTTCAAGACGGGGAGATTGGCAGAAATTTGCTTACTACATAAAGGGTGTGAACCCCTTGAAGCCCGTCTTTATAAAATGCCTGTTGTTACCGAACTATTGTTTGACCTTCTCTAGAACAATATTGAAAGTCGAAGCCAGACGCAGCGCGCTTATCTGAATGCGCGACCCCCCCTCCATGTTCAAGTGATCACCGCTGAAGTATGCAGAAGGCTGAAAGACCGGGCGCGATTAAACCTACAGGGATATAGTTTGTGCGCCTGGACAAGAGTTGTATAATATTCACGACTTGATAACAACTTCGGGTATCCGTCGAGGGATCCGGTATTATCACACGGTCGTCTTATGTCGTACGACTCAGCGCTATCATGCCATTTGTTATATTATGCCTTCAAAGCCGCCTAAAATACTTAAAAGCATCATTGATTTCGAAGACTCACATCCAGATTGTCTTGCTCATGTCGGATAAAGTTCGTCCACCCAGGCCCAGCGACGCCGCTCGTTTAGCGCCAACCTCAAAGGTTCCATATCGATTATCGAAATGGGCAATAATCGTTACGATGCTCACAGTAATATACTATGTATACTCATGGCTCGATAGGATAAAGGTATGACTACACACTTTCTTTTTATGCGTGTGCTAATAGTATGTCAGGACCGTTGGTATGTTTTCGAGCCTGAGGCTCTTCATCAACTCGCAAAAGCCGCCATCGCCAACTCGCCAGACGACACAGCCGCTATGATCGATTACATTGTCACCAACCTTACAGCCACTTATTCTCCAAATCAAATTCGTCTGAACACTCACCAAGAATGGGTTTTCAACAACGCCGGGGGAGCTATGGGCGCTATGTACATCATCCATGCAAGCATTACCGAGTATTTAATCATTTTTGGGACACCGCTCGGTACAGAAGGACACACAGGCTACTACCCGGCGGACAACCGCTTCCATATCTTGAAAGGAGAGCAATGGGTGTTTGAACCTGGATCCCTCGAGATGCAACGCTTCAGACCTGGTGATCGCAATCTTACTCCCCGGGGCGTTGTCAGGCAGTACAAGATGCATAAGGGGTGTTGGGCATTGGAATATGCACGCGGTGTGTAGAGTCCCCTATTCTTTATACTGAAATGTGTCGTCTGAGCGCTCGAACATCGTAGGTTGGATCCCTGGTGCACTTCCGTTCGGCATGGCTGATACGCTGACATCAACCCTCGATGTGCCAACATTTTATAATACAGCACGCATTACAGGTAGAGAGATGATCGGTAATCTGCTTATCGGGAAGATATAATCAGTCGTACATCACCATTTCACTGGCATTTTTACCAAAGTAATAATCGAAGTCCTTGCTTTAATCAAGCCTTGGTCGTTGTTATTATATATATTTCCATTCTCAAAAATGCTATTCCTGTAATTAAGCTAATTCTGCATCGTGCAGTGGTAAACTGAGCTTCTCAAAAATTCTTTGGATTCAAAACGTTAATCTAGATGATGAGATTCTGCGCATGACTATGACATCACAATTTGAATTGGCCACTGCTTGGCATCAGGTTTAATTGATAACAAGTAGCAACAAATGTTATGTAAGCATTTCTCACGCTCTACACCCTATAAACACATTCCAAAACTCTCTCCATTATTCTTTTCCATCCCATTCAACTGTTTCATTTCTGCTTCTTTCTTCTATATACATGCTCCCAGAGTCCCCATAGGTAAGCATCTAAGTTTGATTGGTTCATTTATAGTAGAATTATGCTTGGAATCTGCAAAACGCCCAAGTCTCTTTCCCTCCTTTGCTTTGGAAGGTGGTTTGGACAATGGAGACATTGACAAAGAAACCTTGTGACCTCTCATTCATCTCATGATTTCCTGATCTATCAAGCAACTTTTGTATACATATGTGCATTGTCTGTGAATTACACTGTAGCTTCTCTAGTGATCATTGTTTCCAACAAGAATTGATTTTCAACGGCTTGCATTTCATCTTTTCTATTTCTTTTTCTGCTCTCTCTGACATATAAAAGCACAAAACTAACAAAGTTCAATTGTAGTTTTCAAAAACCAACTTTATATCAAGAACACCAACCAACACACTTAAAGATAGTAGATCACCCACCATAATTACAAGCTGGACTACTCCCAAGACTAGAAGCATTTTATGCTATAATGGTATGGTTCAAACACTGAACATACTTTCCAATGTCTGGATCATTGTTTTCTAGATGTCGATCCCTGTTCAGATTCCATCTTCAACTAGCAATATACGTCCAGTATCACCTCCACATATACTGCCAAATCCAGACTCTGCATGGTCAAGAAGTCCATCTTCCCTCAGTCAGTATCAATGCCAAAGTTTTATACTAGTTGGCTCAAACATTTGACTTTAGGACAACTGTCTTCGCCAAGTGCTCCAACCCCTCCAAGGGGAGTGAAGGACAATGACCAAAATGCTACATACTTCCCACGGACTCCAACAAAGGGGAGATTGCCTGATTCGGGGATGCAATCCGCATTTGGCAACAATAATTTCCCAACCCCACCTGGACCAAACCACCATAATTACACCAGCATTTTCTCCTCCTCCTTAAACAATGGCAAGGTTCGCGCGCTTATCACAATGCTTGCTATACATAAATAACAACCCAGAATATTTTATAAGGTTAAGGATACCCCTACTGCACCCAATATGATGGAGATGCAACTAATCTCCCCATCCTCCGAGGTGGCCCAACCTGGCTCCAATACCGGCACTCAGGACCTCGTCGCGGCGCTAAACAACTGCTTTTCAGGAAATGACCTATCACCAAATAGTCAAATTGACCTAGATAATATTCAGTTTTTTCAATCACCGCGTTCCTCGAAGTCTTCCCCCACACTTTTTCGAACAGTAATAAATCCAAGCCAAAAAAATCACTCTCACTTCATCCCATATAAACCCGTAGCATCAGCAGCTCCAGAAAGGTTTAATACCACGCTCAATACCGCGAGCCACCATGACGCTCACCCTCCAGA
The DNA here is from genome assembly GCA_015501605.1 of Panaeolus papilionaceus. Lineage (NCBI taxonomy): Eukaryota > Fungi > Basidiomycota > Agaricomycetes > Agaricales > Panaeolus > Panaeolus papilionaceus. The sequence continues at coordinate 404,114 of JADNRZ010000015.1, forward strand.
TACTCTACCATCCCCCAACGACTCTCGACGCTCCAGCCTATCAGATGCATCTTTTGGCTCAGCTGTTCAGCTCGAAGAAGACACGTACCAACTTGAAACGGACGAGGGTATTGTGGAATTTACTGAGGTGGAAGTCGCTCCAGTCACTGCATGGCGCGTCGAAGCAGTGTCTGAAGAACAGCAGAGGCGGGAGGCAATCTTCAACACGAGCTTTCTTCGACAGTCGCTAGCTACACTTCCGATACCTACAGAGGACGCTACTGTGCCCAAATTTGGCGCCATGCCTTACGAGCCTACTTCAAATCGCTCTGATCGTTTAATCGACGAGCTGTTTGGTCCAGGAGATCCTAAGCGGGGAAAGACATGGTTTGCTCCCAAGGTAGGTTAACTTTAATCTGATGCACTATCACTAGTCGTGTTACTGAAATGCAATCGAATAGTTCCGCACCAATAAAGCAACGTTTTCTTCTGCTAGCAGCGTCGCAGAAGATCTCAGTGACATGTTGCCATTGGAAGACGTTGCTGATGTGGAGGACGAAAGCCCCCCAGACTCTCTAGCTGAAGGCATGTTATCTGATGAGGAACCTGGGGCTACGATGTCAGGTGCTTCCTCTGCATCTGTCGCGGGAGAGCTGCTGCAAGGTTGGGAGTCAGATTCAATAGGTGATGCAGCCAGCCAGATACCAGATTCGAGCCCGCATGTTCCAACTGAAGATGACTTTGGTATTGTGGGCGAAATATCAACCCGTCTCCTCGAGGACGTAAGAAAATCCTTAACAGAGCCAGGTGATCAGCCAGAAGATCCTGAAGAAGTCAATGCCGAAATGGATGTCGAACTCCATCTCTTGTGTCCACAACCTGAATCCTTTCTCGAGGCGCCATCTCAACACTCACCGTCACCAAAACCAATCTCCCCTTCTCCAGTACCTGATATATCTCCCCAGAATCAAGGAATCCCAAGCTCAAATCCCGTGCTCTCTTTTGGTCAACCCCACTTGCTTGGTCCCTACTCTGCTCCTCTGACCCCAGCAGAATTTTTCGGTCTTGGTCGAACTGATGATATGGAGGAACCCCTTGCACCAACGACGGAAATAGAGGAGGTGTTGGAAGATCCTGTTCTGCCCAGTGTTGTTGATGTCGAGCAACCATCCACAGTAACCCAATCAGCCACAGCCCAAAATGATGTCGTTCCGAAGTCCCAAAGCCCAACATCCCACAGCCCAACCCTAAATGTCTCGTCTTCGGGACAAACAACCGAGCACAAATCACGCCTACACTGGTCTTCTCTTCAGCTCACCATATTTGACACAGAGTCCTCAGCATGGTCAGAGGAAAACCTAGCAGCGCTTCGGGAGAGGTTTGGAACCTTTGACGAGCTGAATGAAGACGAGACGGAGCCAAAGATCGGTTTACGCCCAACAATCCCTTCGGACGATGAAGATGTTTGGTACGAGTTCAGCGAAGAACGAGAAGGGATCGAACTTGGCTCCGATCAGGAGGAGGTCACGGTGCCGCTCTTCCTTCCTTCTGATTCAGAATCAGAGTCGGACAAAGAAGTGCTCAAAGTTTCAGAAGACGGGTTGCTTATACCCTCTGTGGCGACGCTATCAATGGCCAGCTCGACGCACACACCTTCCAAACGGAGACGGAGAAGGTCTAGCGAGCAAACAGACGCGGAGAAACTCAATGTACCTGCCTCCTCTGCTTCATCACGACGAAGCAAGACTGGAAATCGTCGAGGTTTTCCTCAGCCATATTCCAGCCAAGTTGCAATGGATATTGAGTCTGAAGAAGACCAATTACGAGAAGACACGCCCACACCTCCCTCAAAGATGGGCACACCTCCGAGAAAACGGAAAAAACTTACACAATCTACGGCATCCAATTCCAATACTCCTACTAGATCATCGACCAGACATCAGCCCAAATCCAATAATCATGACAATAAAAAATAGCTATTATCATCTCTGCCAACACGTAGACGTCCTCACTCCAATCACCATTTTCCTATACCTAATTTTAATTCCTTAGTTCTGTGATACATTCCTTGTCCCATACGCATACCTCAGGACCTTGTTTCAAATTGCTTTGTCGGGTGCACGCCACCCTCGCTTTTTGCATTCGCTTGCTATCTTGTAATTATAGTTGCATCAAATTCATCCGGACCATGTTTCGCCATGAGTCCAATTCACATTCCTTCCTATTGCGTCGTCACTATAGCATTTTCACTTATATATCATCACACTTGTTGCGTTGTCCAATTGTATAACAACATTTTCGTTCACTACCAAAATTCACCGTCAGATTGCCCCTCTGAACATGTGTGGACGAAACAGGGTCTTCTTTTTAAGTACCTGGGCCACATCATAGATGTCTTTGCCCTCCGCAGCCAAGGAAGAGATGAGTGCGCGTGTTGCCTTGTTTGATGAAATATGATCTGGGAAAATGGGATCCTCGGGAGAGCAGACAGTACCGGGAACAGGAAGTGTTCCGTTAGCAAAGTAGCTGCGAATGTGAGTCAATATGCAAACGATGGCGCATTGAGGGAACAATGCTGCATGGGCGTTAGTATAGTACGTTTGAAGAATTGAAGACGAATAAAGAGAACGCACTCCTGCACTGTCTTGAGTAAGCAGAACTAAATCAGTGAAGCTGGCTGCCATTTTTCTAGCCCTGTTCACGCAGAGAGATTGTCAGACATATTGCAGGAAGATTTTGAGGAGATGGCACTCGTCCTGAGATCGGTGTTACAGGGTCTACACAAAAAGGATGAGGATATACATGGACGATAGCAGAATTTCAAACTTTACCTGCCGTGTTTCCGACGACGAGAATAGGATAACTCGTGGTTGCATTGCAACGGCCTAAAATTTGAACGTCAGAGATATCAGCATTGAATCCTCACTATATCCAGACCTCTGAAGTTTGTGTTTTCGAACTTGGGCCAGCCACTAAAAAACACGGGGTTGGCTTATGAGGAGTGGAGCGGAAAGAGAAGGACAACAACGCACATGCAACCCAATCTATTGTGAGCCCAAAAAGGTCCCCACAAAGGCGACTGTTTCTTCATCATTGCAAAGTATTTCTGTGTTGACTCTAAGTCATTTGGAATCCCTGGGCCATCGTTCTGTCTGGGAATCATGTACATTATTGAAAGGCGCATGCGCGGGGCACTCAAGGGTTCCACCTATTCCGCTCATAATGAGGATGAGAGATCCATCCCCGCGTGAAAAGGCAACATAGGCTTCCGCGAGTGTTGCGAAGCTATCGTAGGGACTGTACAGCGCTATGAACGTTGTACGTAGCAAGAGGTCTATATCAATGACCCCATGCACTCCTGATTGCGCCACGGAGACAGGATATTGCTTGACGTGCTCGAAGAGCTTGTTCGTGTTCTGACGGATAGCCTTAGGAGTGGGTGCCCAGAAAGCACAGCTTGGTTTTCCTGCCTTATGACAGGCAAGTATGAATGCATCAATACCCTTGTCCGTGTCAACGAGACTTGTGGCCCACATAGCTGGAAAGACAACCAAGTGAGATGTTGATGCGTCAAGGTGTAAATGGCTTACTCACTCGAGTAGTAGTCCTCGGTGTCTGGAACACCGTCAATAACAAGGCGCTCGACTTTATCCTGTCAAAAGAATCAATGATAGGCCCTACAAGCCGTCGAATATGGTTACTGGGAACATCGCAGCAAAAGTCGAACCAAGCACGGATCCATATCTATGTGCCAATGAGGAGAGTGCGTCAATTTTGATGTCGCCAATTTGCGGCCTGCAAGGCTGTGAGAGATTGTCACTTACGAAAGCCCCCAATACTGAAGCTTTTCTCTCCCGTAAGCCTTCAGTATACTCAATATATCCCTCGCTGTCTGATCCGTATTGATATACCTCAACGTGCCATCATCGTTTCTTGCGCAATGGCATTGATTACTTTCGTGGTGGCCCAAAGCCGTGCGGTGTTGTCGTCTTTGATAGCGATGGGTTTATCCGAGTACCAGGCAAGACGTTCAAAGTTGGACTTGAAAAATGAAGCGCGAGGTACTGATGACCCAATACCTTCGACATACGAAATTATTAACCCGTTAGTCATTGCTATACACGAGTAAACCAGAACGCATACCTCGAGGATCAAAAGAGACAAGGTCAAATTGTGTCCCAACAATTGTAGTAAACAAATCAGATCCTGTGGCTATGAGTTCAACCCCACCACCACCTGGCCCTCCTGGGTTGAAAAGGATGGGGCCTTTATAGTCTGGATGATTAGGTCCGAGAGATGATGCCTTCCGAATGACTGCTATTGCTGCTTGACCTTTATTTCCAGGATTATAGTGATCCATGGGTACCTATGTGCATGTCAGACCTATCATGATAGTGGTTAGAAAAACAATCTTACTGATAGTCTTGCACACTCCGTCCCGTTGAAACATGGGTGCCAGTCAAGACTTGAACTTGGTGTTATCTGTCAGATGAGGTCAAATCATGAGCTGTTGTCTATGCAAAAGATAATCAGTCGCACAGTTGACCAGTCAAAGGTGTCAACAGATTGAGCAGCAGGTGCACCGATTCCATTGGGTCTTGCGGATGCCAGGGAATGCCCATCCAAAGGCGTTGCTGATGTATAATGCAGGTTGGTCGAGAAAAAGATGCCGCATAAAGCAAAGATCAACAACGAAGACATTGCAATTGTGCGGGGTGGCATGTTGACTGGGTTTGACGCACTTGTGGTGCGGTTAACTCAGGAAAAGGGGGAAGAAGACGGGTGAATGAGTACAATAGATGAGCAGTTTTATACTATTGACATCCTGCGTCGAAGTGAGTAGAAGCGAGGATTTGCAGAGCTTATGACCCTTGGATCGCGGCAGGTTTGTCACGACGCAGCAAGCGGCTGGATCATAGATAGAGATTAGCATATACCAAGTAACCTTTCCTTCCGTAGATCCAGTTAGAGCTAGAGTAACAATCAACCAAGATTCAAGTTCGAGGCAGAGCGGTAGTTGGACAGAGCCGGCGTACAGTGCATGGGTCAGAAATTGCCAGAAAGGGCAAGGGGCGAATGCGATCTGGAATGGCCAGTCATTACTGATAGTTTCAATAACGCATTTCATGCTCTGCTAGCAATGAGTGATGTACATTTGCATCATCTTAGTTCAGGGCACACGACAGGGGACGAGAGACCGAAAGTGCGGCGGTACATTTGATAAAGGAGTTCTGGATGAATCCCAACACGTACGACTAGTTTTTGGCTGTCCCAAAACATAGCACGTTATTTCTCTAATCAATAAAAAATGGAGATAGACAATCGAAGTACCTGCAACTTTCACAACGGCTTTAGCATTTGTGCTCGCGTAAAGTATTCGTGTGCCAGTCGCACCGGAAAGTCAGTGAAAGAGGGACACATCACGTATTAAATGTTTTAAAAGTAAACAAATCGGATTTAATTGCATTCTGACGCCATAATAGCGCAGCGCTGACTGCGGGTGGTGGGTCATGGATGCATGATGATGGTAATTGGACAACCTCGGTTTAGGTTGGTGTTTGTTGACTTGATTTAGTGTTCGGAGTTGTCCCACGATAATGATGGCTTGTTTGCGTCGGCTCGGAAAGTTGGTCATGAATCGATACAAACTCTCGAGGGGAGGGATGTTCAATAATTATTAAATATGGATAAATGTCAACGGACAGCCCTTCCAGCAATTGAACGACCACTTCACCAGTTGGTCATAGAAAATCGGAAAAGGCCTATCTTACTGAGCTCCTGAATGGCATCATAGATACCCTGCTCTTCCCGCGATAAAAAAGTAAGCAGCCTTTTTTCCTGTTTGATTGTCGAGTCGTGGCCGGGAAAGACGGAGGTGTCGATGGGGCAAACCGTTCCAGGCTCAGGCAAGGTCCCGTTGAGAAAGTAATGACGAATGTAAGATTGCGTGCAAACAGACGGCGCACTGGTGGAACAGTGCTGTAATAGTCATTGCATAAGCCATGTTACCGATTGTAGTTGGAGAGTCACTTACCCCTAAGCTATCTTGGGTCAGGACGACTGAACCACTGAAGCCTGCCAACATCTTATATGCCCTAATACGAGTAAAGCACCTGAGATAAAGCAGGTTGAACAGAGTCGAGATCAACTAACCCTGAGATGGGTGAAGCGGGATCTAGAAAAGCATAATGAGAACAACAACGACCGAACATGAAAATCGAACACTAACCCCCCGAGTTCCCTACAAGGAGAATCGGATGGCTCACATTGAAAGGACCTCTAAATATTGTTCTTGGATTTTGAGGCCAATCCCTGAAATAATCAGGTTCAAACGGGTTACCACAAAGGAATGAATGAACTTACATGCACGTCAGCCAATTATAAGCCCAGATAGGTCCCCGATCCCGAGCCGACTCCAGATCACTCGGGATTCGCACTTTATCGTTGCACACGATGACAGTTTGAGAATCACGGACTGGGTTCAAGGGATCATCAGCGGGACACTCAAGAGCATCATGAACCCCAGCCATCGTAAGAATGAGAGATCCATCTCCTTGTGCTAGTGCTGCATATGCTTCTGCGAGACGTGGAAAGTCTTGATATGGACTAAATAGTGAACCGAAGGTGGCACCGCGAAGCAAATCAATATCGACGACACCATGTGGTCCTGCTGGACTAGACACCGATACAGGATAATGTTTGACAATGTCGAAAAGCTTTGTCTGGTTTTGACGAATGAGAGATGGAGTTGGCGCCCAGAAGGCACAGCCGGTAGGACCAGCAGCGTGACAGCTCGAAACAAAAACCTCCATGGCTGCATCCATAGTAGTAAAGTTCTTTGACCGTGATGCTGAAGACAGTGTTAAATTACGTTTGAAAGTTCAATCTAATTAGTAGGCCTACCTGCATAGTAGGCTTCGGCGTCTAGGACGCCATCAAAAACAAGCCTTTCGATCTTATCCTACAATGGTGACGCATGATGAGCCAAGCCTTGGTAACGAAGGGTTGGATGGCTTACAGGGAACATTGCAGCAAAGGTTGCTCCTAAAACAGTGCCGTAGCTGGCCGCAAAAATACCTTTTCAGTGACTACAAACAAAGTATTTATTTTTTAAAAAAAATGCTCACGACAGTCCCCAATATTGTAACTTCTCTCTCCCATAAGCATGGATAATGCTCAACATATCATTTGCTGTTTGGTATGTGTTTATGAAACTCAACGATCCGTTATCATTCTGCCGTGCCATGGCGTTGGTAACTTTGATTTTCGCCCAGACATTTCCGATGTTTGCATTTGTAACAGCATCCGGCCTTGTGTCCAACATAAGACGTTCAAAGCCAGATTTGTAGATGGAGGCGTGTGGTAGAGAGGCCCCAACGCCTGCGGAAAAACGACATTTGAATTAATTTAAACATAGTAAACTGGATAACTCACCCCGAGGGTCAAAGGACACCAAGTCGAACTGGGGTCCAACGATGGCAGCGAACGAATTGCCACCTGAAGCTATGAGCTCAATTCCGCTCTCCCCAGGTCCACCGGGATTAAAGAGGATAGGTCCCCTATAGTCTGGATGATTTGATCCAAGAGGGGACACTTTGCGGATCAGGGAAATGACGGCCTGTCGCCCAGAATTTGGATTGTCGTGATCCAAGGGTACCTGCGCGAGTCATCCAAGTTCGATCTTAGCATGCCAAGGTTTCTGGGGAATGCCATGGTATAAGCAAACCTTACCGCTAGCTTCGCACATTCGGTTCCATTGAAGCAATTATTCCAGTTAAGCGCCGTGTTAGGGGTGACCTATACAAACAATGGTCAGTAAAAAATCACACCCCAGATATGTATGTAAGCAGCAATCGCACGGATGACCAGTCGAATGAATTGGAGGGTTTAACACATCGCAGCAGAGTCTGACCACCATGGTCTAGTAATACGAAGGGTCTTTCAAGCGAGCTTGCAGATACATGATTTAATTTGGAGGAGATGTGTATGCCACAGAGTATAACACCCAGTGAAAGTATTCCGGGAAAATGTGGTTGCATCATTGTTGGTCAAGGAGATGCCTCTCCTCAGCACAGGGATGTCGCTGTAGAACGTTGATAAAGATGGAGAGGAGGAATTGCTCTTAGCGCTGATTGAAGGAGGGACAATGTTCGATTATTTATACGAATTATGGTCTGAAGAATTTGAGTGGAAAGTAACTGGTCTGGCACTGCTTCGAGTCACGACATCCTCAGAGTTTCATAGCCCTTGTCATTCTCCAGAGTTAGGTCGGATTATTACCCAATACAAGGACAAGTGTGGTACAGCTCATGCAGCCGAACTACGAGAATGGGGTGAAAGTGTCAGAATACTTATGCAACTCGACAATGTAGTTGTGCAAGCCATAGGGTCGGTTTCCTGATTTGAACCAAATTAAGTCCTAATCGGGAGGTCATGTGCCTGCGCAGTAACCCCTTTGATCGTGGTTACGACGTGGTAGCACCTGGTCGCGTCCAAGTCGCGTCGCCATTTTTTTTGGACTGCAACAGTGCGACGATACTTGGTCTGTCAAAAAAATATAATTTTCCATGTTAGAATGTTTATGTGGTCCCTATTGCACCGATTTAGTTTCTTACTAAGAACGCACCCTTTTGACGTTGTGTCTTCTACAGAAATGATGATTGTTCTCCAGGCAGCAAGCCGGTAGATATAGCAAGTGATCAATGAGCCGGAGAATAAAATAAACATGTCTGATTTCTGACGCTACATTGACGCTGGGAACTATGTATACGAGGAATATTAATGCAGACATCCAGAGCCGCTAAAGTGTGCTCAAGAAACAAGTTCACAAAGCTCCGGTGGCAAACACCGGGATGTCAATGGGGCAAACAGTACCTGTTGCAGGTAAAGTTCCATCGACGAAGTACTTGCGAATGTGTGATTGCGTGCAGGCAGACGGTGCACTGACGGAACAATGCTGCGGTCATGACTGAGTCAGTAGTGAGAGAGCTTGGATCGAAACTGGTGCGTACTCCTAGACTATCTTGGGCAAGGACAACCGAGCCGGCAAATCCCACTGACATCTTCTGAGCTCTGTATAACCGAGATTATGTTAATCGAACAGCAAAGAAGGGTCGGAGACAAACCCTGAGAGAGGTGATACTGGGTCTATAAAACATTCATACGATTATTAATCGACAGTAAATCTGAAACTTGGACGGTTCGAGAGCACTTGCCTGCCGTGTTCCCAACGAGTAAAATGGGATGGCTCGTAGTCACATTGAAGGGGCCTAATTAAGAGGGTTAGCACCTTGATGAACGGAGCGATGCGACTAGTACCTCTGAAGTTGGAATTCGGGAACTTGGGCCAATCACTGATGTCGCACAATTCGAGCAATGAAATTTGACAAAAAGAAGAAAGAACAACATACAGACACATCAACCCATTATAAGCCCAAACAGGTCCCCAGAGAGGCGATTGTTTCTTCATCGACGCAACATAACTCTTAGCCGATTCTAAATCACTTGGAATCTCCTTTCCATCGTTGCAGATAATGACCCTTTGAGCATCTCGAACTGGTGTGAAGGCGTTCTTGGAAGGGCACTCAAAAATATCGCTGACCCCAGCCATGGTGAGGATGGGAGATCCGTCCCCTCGTGCAAGAGCAGCATAGGCCTGTGCAAGAACTGGGAAGTCTCGATAGGGACTGAACAATGTATTGAATGTGGTACTGAGCAGCAGGTCTATATCGACGACCCCATGTGGACCGTTCGGAGTAGACACTGAAACAGGATGGCGTGTGACATCATCGAAGAGCTTTGTCCTGTTTTGGCGAATAAGCGCTGGTGTGGGGGCCCAAAAGGCACAACCGGCGGCACCAGCCTGATGGCAGCCTGTAATAAAAGTTTCGATTCCTGTATCAATATCGACAAAACTTTTGGCCCGCGACGCTGAAAGCGCTGTTAGCCAAGGACTCTGAAACCGAAGTCGATTTTTACACGCACATGCGTAATAAGCTTCGGCGTCTGCAACACCGTCAAGAACAACGCGCTCGACTTTATCCTAAAATTTAAATGAGCTTCGTTCTGCAAAATAAGTACGACATCACTTACTGGGAACATTGAAATAAACGTTGCTCCCAACACAGTACCATAACTAGAATAACATCATAAGTTCCTTGATCCCAAGTCAAAGTCAGCAAAAATTTAACTCACGAGAGGCCCCAATACTGCAACTTCTCCCGACCATAAGCTTGCACAATGCTCAAAATATCCTTTGCTGTTTGATAGGTATTCATATACTTCATCGACCCGTCGTCGTTCTCCCGCGCCATCGTACTGGTCACCTTGAACTTCGCCCAAATTTGTGCAACATTTTCATCAGTAACAGCATCCACCCTTGTATCCCAAATGAGGCGCTCCAGATTTGATTTATAAATCGAAGCTTTGGGAAGAGAGGCACCAACACCTATAGCCATGTCGACTGAACAACGCATATCGAAATCGTTCAAGAAAATGACATACCCCTTGGATCAAACGATACAATATCAAACTGGGGTCCAACAATCGAAGCAAACATGTCGGCTCCCGTAGCTATGAGCTCGATGCCACTACCCCCAGGCCCACCGGGGTTGAAAAGAATGGGACCTCGATAGTCTGGATGACCAGGCCCAAGAGGGGATGCCTTTCGAATGAGTGCCACAGCTGCCTGTTGGCCAGACGCAGGGTTATCGTGGTCCAGAGGCACCTGTGTATATTCAATAAGCATCTCAAGCACTCTGTGAATCTGCTGTGAGAACGAATCTTACAAATAGCCTTGCGCACTCGGTCCCATTGAAGCATGCGTGCCAGGTAAGGTTCGTGCTTGGAGAGATCTGATATAGTCAATATTGCATCAGAGGGATAGAAGCAGGAATGTGCACCGATGACCAGTCAAACGAGTCAGGGGCTTGAGCACGTCGGACTTGAACTGGGTTATCCTCAGCCAGCAATGTTGCTGGGCTCGCAGATGCACCGTTGAGGGTCGAAAAATATATACCGCAAAAAACGAGTCCCAGAAGCTGTGTGATTTGAGTAAGCATCGGTAGGTGAGATTGAAGCGACGAGAGTCTGATCAAGGACCTATTTATACGGGCGAGCCGCAGTTGTCAAAAGACAGCAGCATTCCAACCAGACTAGAATCGTATGCCTTTGTTGACTTCCACCATGCGGGCGGAGTCGCCAGCGAGATTCATAAATGACGAGTGTATTCAACTGGATGCGCCCTCAATATCGCAGCTTCGCAGCTATGACAACATTGAATGTCCGCACTGCCTAAAAGGTAGTACCCGACAGCATCGGTGTGGAGACTTGGAGCAAAACCCGAGTTGCCACGGAATAAGGGTGCTGCGTGAAGACTCTCTCTTGCAAGGATGTATTACCGTGTCGAAGTTATGTGCTATCACCATCCACTTATATGCTGATAGACATCAGTTGCGATCCCCACCCGACGGACCACGCTCCAAAGAGTGGAATAGTGGGAGAAACAAGTAGTACCGCAATGCGAAGCACTTCAGAAATGACTCACAGCGCAGGAATAAATGTACATATATTCGATTGTAGCTGCGTTACTTAATATGCCTACGGCCAGCCCGAATATTTACTAGAAACAGTTAGGGAACTCGAGAAAGAAAAAAGGAATCATCGTTTACAAAAATCCTCTGAGCACCCGGGGATGCAATGCCTTCAAGGCATCTTTCTTACTCAATTCCTGGATAGCTCCATAAATGTCTTGCTCCTCGGCGGAGAGAGACGAGAATGCCTTTTGCGCACTCTCGGAAGGAACAACAAGTTGATTCGCAAAGATTGGCGTGTCGGTTGGGCAAATGGTGTCTGGGTCAGGGAGCGTTCCATCGACGAAGTATTTGCGAATATGGGTTTGTGTGCAGGTCGAAGGTGCACTAATTGAGCAATGCTGAGAATAGACTATCAGTGCGATAACTTGATTGAAAATGGACGAAACCTTACCCCGGGACTGTCTTGTGTCAGGACAACTGAATCAGTGAACCCGGCGGACATTTTCTTTGCACTGTTTTAGCATAAAGTCAGCCAGGTCGTGATAGAATGTAGGGAAGTGACTAACGCCCAGAGAGGTGTTACAGGATCTGAAGGAGTACCCTTAGTTCTTGTAAGTATTAGATTTCTTCATGACGCACCAGCAGTGTTTCCGATAACCAGGAGAGGATGACTGGTCGTTGCATTGAAAGGACCTGTATTTTGGGACGGATAAATAGCTTGCGTCGCATCTGCAACTTGAGACCCACCTCTGAAGTTAGTCTTGGGGAACTTCGGCCAATCACTGTGGGTAAAAATAAATAATTAGACAAGTGCACACAAGATTATGTACAAACTGACGCACATGCAGTTCATCCTAATGCCAGACCAAATAGGACCCCATCTTGGAGATGATTTCTTCATCATGGCGACATACTTTTGCGTAGACTCCAAATCACTCGGGATTTCTGCTCCATCATTGCAAAGAATGGCTGCCTGCGCGTCACCAACAGGTTCTGTACGCGATTCGGCAGGACATTGGAGAGGGTCAATGCCACCAGCCATTTTAAGGACGACAGATCCATCGCCCTGCGCCAACGCAGCAAGTGCTTCAGCTAGAAAGGGGAAAGCAGCGTATGGTTTGTAAAGAGCTGAGAACACAACACCCTCCAAGATGTCAATATCTACAACTCCATGCGGACCCGTTGGGCTAGCGACAGAGACGGGTTGACGTCTCACACTGTCGAATAGGTTGGTCATGTTGTGACGGACAGCAGTGTTGGTAGGGGCCCAGAAATGGCAACCCACAGGCCCTGCTTCATGACAACCTGCGACAAAGGCGTCGATGCCTTTGTCCGTGTCGATGAGGTTTTTAGACCATAAGGCTGTAAGGGATGCGTAAGGGGAAAGGTACGAGAATGAAAGGGAGGGCGCCAACTTACTGGCATAATAATCCTCCGCGTCACAGACACCGTCAATAATAAGCCGTTCGACCTTGTCCTGAAGCAAATCATGAGATTGTGAACTGTGAATGGCGAAAAGGGCTTACTGGGAACATGGCAGCGAACGTAGATCCAAGAACAGTTCCATACCTATTAAGTAGGTCTATGTCAAAACTTGGATCATATCCCTGTTAGGGAAATAGGGCCCTACGAAAATCCCCAGTATTGCAACTTCTCTCTTCCGTGAGCGTGGACAATGCTCAGCATATCCCTTGCAGTCTGATCTGTATTGATATGCCTCAAACCCCCGTCATCGTTTTCCCGAGTCATGGCATTGATGACCTTCATCTTCGCCCAGTGTCGGGAAACGTCAGCGTCATTTATGACGCCTAGACCAGAACCCCAGAGAAGACGCTCAAAGTTGGACTTGTAGAAGGAAGCGCGAGGAATAGAGGCTCCAACACCTGTATGAATGATTTGTTCAACAAATTTCAATTCAAGCTCAGTGGGTAGAGCAGGTTGAAATCAAGCGTAAGGGCGCACCTCGAGGATCAAAGGACACGAGATCAAACTGTGGTCCCACAATTTTCGCAAGCGGGTCCCCATTCCCAGCCAAAAATTGAATACCGCTGCCTCCCGGTCCACCAGGGTTGAAGAGAATAGGACCACGATAATCAGGGTGGTTGGGTCCAAGGGGTGAAGGTTTGCGGATAAGCGCTATAGCACCTTGTATCCCACTCGGGTTGAGGTGGTCCATCGGTACCTATGAGTGAAGCATTGCACTGATGAGTAGGCTCGATTCGATGACTGCGGTCGTGGATTCTTACCAGCATTCTAGCACATTGGCGACCGGTAAAGCAGGGAACCCAGTGGAGTTCCTTGGAAGGGGTGACCTAAACGCACCAAGGAGGCAGGTAAGTTGTAAGCAGAAATTCACAACAGAGTTGAGGGCTCCTTACATTTGACCAGTCGAACTGAGATGAAGGAAGCACTTCACCCTCTTTGCCTTGTCCACGCTTTACATCATATCCTAGCCCTCCCAGGAGATCCTCGTGTATAGTGGATTCAGAGCCGTAGTATTGTGACGAGAGAACAATCCCACAGATAACAACCCCCGCTAGGAACAGAAATCGAGCGCTTTTAGACTTAGGCGGCATCGTTACTCGAGTTATCACCAGCTTTCAAAGACTAGAAAAGAGAGTGCTTCAACACCCGTGTTAGCACGTCAAGCTCGAGCAGCAGTCCAGGTTCAAGCGAAAATGAAACGAATAACTCACAGTCAAAGCGCGAGAACCGAACCAACAAAACCACACCCATGCCCTTTTTATATACCATTGTTAACCCTATATTAATCATCAAGAGAGCGTTTCTTTGGAACGCACTACAGGCACGACCATGTGGTCTCGTTAAAAGTTCTATAATTATGAACTCGCTAGATGATGATGGCGACAAATATACCAACTGAATACTTGCGAAAGTTGCAAATAAACGACATCATGTAGAGGGGGCCGATACTTGTGGTACCTCTGATGCTTATCATGGTTTTATAACGAGAGAAAATTTGAGCAAATTTATGAAGATCTATCAGGATTTATCCGTGGACATGACGTTGCAACAATGCGACGTAAAATGGAGCACTCCCTTGCACAAGCGTGCGAAAGTGTGCTACTTGATCTTCATTGCCAGGATTGCGGTGATATATGGGTACTCTTTGACTACTGACGAAGGTTCCACATATTGTCAAAGATATCCTATGGATAATGTTTATTTATTTGCTACTGATTATTATTGGGCGAGAGGCCCCCGCCCTTCAAGGGGCCGGGGGCTCTCCTGACTCGTCAAGTTACCTCCTCGATGGGAGCCCGGAACGACCGCCGGCACCCGATGTGTAGTCAAGCAGACTTGACGCGACGGTGTGTCCCGGCCCCCATCATCAAGGAAAGGCTGTGCGCTTGCTTGTGGCCTTATGTGACATTTTGACAAGCCGCCCATTTTGCAATCCAAACGCAGCACTCGTGGAGGCTGTATGTATGGTGGGTCTCAATATCCCTAGGCATGATGTACATCTAGTTAGCTCTGTAGCCCAGCGTCTGAATTACTCTCTTGTACATGTGTCTTCCTTTGCTGTCATCATGAATGACTGCTGATAAGAGTTATTATGTCAAGTTATGGTGTAAGCGAATAGATCAGATGTTCAGGACTTGATAATTCGCCGATCGCTGTTGTGACAATTAAAACAACCCTCCCATTTCTCTCAGTCAGCATAGATGTTGCTGGAATGTGATATGGTATTGAGCCTGGTTAGATTGTGTTGAACTGCCCCTAGCTCATATTGGTCTTTGATGGCTTCGCTATCACAGCAAAAGATGGAAAAATAGTTCCGACACGATATTTAGTTGAAATTCTGTATTTTAATAAATAATGAATCAATTTCGCAAAAAACACATTTCCCACCAGGCGAAATGATTGTAAAATGACCAACTGTAAATAATCAAATCATTATCTACTTGTAACAATTTAAAGTCTAAATTTCCATAAAATTATTCGAAGGAGAGAATCTGAGGACTTAGGATTTGAAAAAAAAAGAGTTGCCTATATGCGCACACAACGCGTCATCATTGACTTTGTGCAATCAGTGGATCATGATCCATCCTTGATCCCATCCACCACATCCCATCGGTTGTCCCGTACTCTCAACATCTCCTGCAGGATTCGTCATACACACCAGCAGCGGCTATCTGGGTTTTATCTGAGTACTGTCTTTCATTTAAATGTTTGTATATGCGAAGGTAGCTGGCTGCTGATATGCAATCTCACAAATTCAGATGTTCACCGAACTGAGAACAAGTTGTAGGACATTATGCTTGTCATCCACAGCTTATGGTAATTGTGTTAGATTAATCAGTCATCAGCTCCGTTGCCTAACATATTAACAGATTTATCTTCACCCAATGAATGGCACTAAGAGATCAGACTGGATTTTTAACGTGCGAGCCTGGACATTTGGAGCGACGTGAGTGGTTGCATTGTGTCCCTCAGTACACCAGGTTCACAGTTCAAGCTGAATCCCAATGGACAAGAAGGGGGGTGGTCCTTTTTCGTGCGGATCTGGAGGACCTCCCTCCATGATGGTTTAGCAGGCCCAGGACAGGCTAGCACACACGAATATTACAGGAGAGACAAGATAACCTCGGGACAACGAGAGAGGGAGGACCCACTTGCAGTAGGCTCTTGTTTTACTCTCTTTTTTTGCTCTAGTTCGCTCAACCTTCCCCTCAAGTTGCTTCGATGTCACACTCAATACTTCTACTTCCTCGCTATATAAACCCCTAGATGCAATTTAACTTCGAATAGTGCATGTTAATCCCTTCATAGTCAATACATTGCCTTTATCTATCCTATTTCATTACATTCGCTGTGTGAATCCGAGGATATCAAGCAGAAATTCAAGGCGCATGCAGGGGATGTACCTGGTGATCAACCGTGTCAGTACCGGTACCCGGATTGGGGATTACATTTTTCAAAAATATTGGAACCATGAAAACAGAGAGAGAGATGCAAAACGTTTAGAAAATTTATTAAAATTTGATAATGTGCAACAAATAAGATGGCACAGTTATATACTAGAGAATTTATTGATAACTCGTGGAAAATTCACGTTTCGCATCAATTCTTCAGGCATGTTTTATTTTCAGTCTTTTGCTGTGTATGATTTGATGAGGGCATTTTTCAGACCCCAGGAGGTCCAGAGTCATGTTCACATATTTGAGGCCAAAGCTCTGGGCACAAGCTAGGGGGAGTTTCCTCCGTCCTGATTAAACATAGAACATTGTTCCGCCAGGAATTGTGCTGAACTTGAGACCTGAGGCCTGTTATCTGACTGATGTGTTCAGTATGCTTATGTCGTCTGAATTGATTCTTCTGACCCTGAATGGTGCCACTGAAATCTGGATCTGATGGATAGCGCTCTATATGTACGCATGCCTGTAGCCCTGCGTGGTATTTCGAAATATTAGCTGATCTCGCCTTCTGGTCCCTCATCGTGACCCTGCGTGGCCTAGTGATAATAGAGTGTTAATGAGCCTGTTACACTCCTTTCATTTGAGTCTGGGGAACGGTGCTCAATTCCGCCCTCATCACTCATAGTGTGCGGCTCTCATGCACACTCAACCTTTGACCAGTGTTTGGGCTGGTGAAAACGCACGCCCCACTGACCTGTATGTGGCATACTTTACTCGCTTTTGCACCGCTCACACCTGAAAAGGTGCTTCCTCACGCCTAAGGGTCTATATACCCAGCGGCACTCGAGGCTCTCAGAGAAGGTCACCCTATCTCAGGGAAATCGCACAGGATAGTCCCGGTAAAAACCGTCGGACTATCCACAAAATACCAGGGATGCATAATGCATCCCCGAAACCGCAAGACGGTTCAGGTTTTAAACGCCTGAACCGCCCAATCGCTCAAATGCATTTAGCATTTGACATCGCATCGCATGTGGGTTGACAACCCGGAACCGCAAATGAATTGACGCCAGGGTTTTAATCCCAGAAGCGCCATGAATAAACCGCAAAAATGGAAGAAAAATTATATATAAAGGAATGTATTAGGGAAAAGTTGCAGACAAAATTAACAGGATAAGATAAACAAAAACCGACAACGTCAGCTATGAAGAGGATAGGGATAATTTCGTGATAGTATAAACGGAAAGGGCGATGACAAGGAGTCTGACTTCGGGATGAATGACGAGAAGCATTGGTGAGGTGTTGACGCCTGGCGATGGAGGGAGGATGTTGGATGTATAATGAAAAAAGGGGGTATGGGACTTGTGACAGAGAAAAGGACGATAACGAAACCATTGGGAATGATCGGGTAGGAAGGAAGAAAGTGCGAGTGAATAAAAGGATTGGGATATATGATGAAAGGGGGTGTGACACGAAGAAGAAATGAGGCCTAAAAAAGGGCTCAATAAACCGCAATTCCGCCCCTGTGATACACTGCAGCCTGTATCACAGGGCTTCGCACCGCATTTTGTGCACGTTTGCACATGATATCGCGAACGGATAGTCATGCTCCTGCTGAGTTGGTTGGACTGTTGCCCATAGCCCACAGTGTAACAGATTGTTTGCACCGCCGTTGTTTTCTTGCGTCGCCTTTTAGAATCAGGTGCGACTCAAAATTCCACTCGATTAGACACATGCAATCACTCTCCAGTCCACCTGCCCTGGGGATAGCATAGGGAGAACATTGAGTCTTGCGCTACCGACGTGTGCCAGGTGCCACGTCACGAATTTCACTAGAGCAGTAAAGAAAAAGGATTTTGGTGAGTTGAGAAACTTTTTATTGTGTAAAAACACATTAGAGACTTCCCCAGATTCTCGTTTTGTTGTTCTGGCTAGGGAGCAGCGAGCCCCAGCCCTTGAGATGAGCGAGATGGTGGTGGCACGGATGAGAGTCGATCACGTGCCACCTTCTCGCGTAGTCGAAGACCTTAATCTCTCTCTCGTCTACGCCTCCAAGCGAGATTGACCACTTCAGACTGGTTATATTCAGTCAAGTTATCCGTCAGGTCAGATTATGGGCTTTTTGTCCGGGAAATACTAACAGTGGTACTTGACGAAAAAAAGAGCCATTTTACAAAAACCCTCTAAGCATAGGGAAATTCATTGCCTTCAAGGCATTTTTCTTACTCAACTCCTGGATAGCTCCATAGATGTCTTGCTCCTCGGCAGAAAGAGATGAGAATGCCTTTTGGACACTATTAGGAGGAACGACGTGTTGATATCCAAAGATCGGCGTATCAGTTGGACAAATGGTGCCAGGTTCAGGGAGTGTTCCTTCGACGAAATATTTCCGAATATAGGTCTGTGTGCAGGTTGAAGGTGCGCTGACGGAGCAGTGCTAAGAATTTGTGAGTTATCAGTGACACATCTTGCTTGAAAGGAGGAAAAGAACCCTACTCCAGGGCTATCTTGTGTCAGGACCACTGAATCAGTGGATCCTGCAGACATTTTCTTTGCACTGTTATAACAAGGAGAAAGTCATGATCAGTGAAGTTTTGAAAATTTTTTAGGACTATCACTAACGCCCAGAGAGGTGTTACAGGATCTGAAAAGGAAAGGTACATCAGTAGGATTCTTAGAATTATCAGCTTTCTATGTCCCACCAGCGGTGTTGCCGATGATCAGGAGAGGATGGCTGGTTGTTGCATTGAAGGGACCTTCGTATAAAATGCATCAGAATTTTCCGTCACATTCACACCCGCAACTGAAACGCACCTCTAAAGTTAGTCTTGGGAAATTTTGGCCAATCACTGTTCACAATAAAAAAAGTGTAAGAAATGTACTATAGGAGAATTGGACGCGAATTCACGCACATGCAGTTCATTCTGATACCAGCCCAAATAGGACCCATGTTGGAGATGATTTCTTCATCATGGCGAAATACTTCTGTGTTGACTCCAGATCGCTCGGAATCTCTTCTCCATCATTGCAAAGAATTGCCGCGGTCGCATCACTAACAGGTTCGGTGTGCGACTCAGCAGGACAAGTTAGGGGGTCAACAAGACCAACAATGCTGAGAAGAATAGACCCATCACCATGTGCTAAGGCAGCGAAGGCATCAGCAAGAAGCGGGAAAAGGGCATATGGGCTGTAAAGAGCTGCAAACACAATACGTTCCAGCATGTCAATATCAACAACCGCATGCGGACCCATTGGGCTAGAGACAGGAATGGGTTCCCGTCTCACACTATCGAAAAGATTGGTCATATTGTGACGGATAGCGGTGTTGGTAGGGGCCCAGAAGTGGCAGCCCACGGGTCTTGCTTCATGACAGCCAGAAACGAAAAGGTCAATGCCTTTGTCAGTGTCCATGAGGTTTTTAGACCACAACGCTGCAAGAAACACGTAAGGGGAAACAGTTGTGAGAGCGACGGGAAGAGCATCATCACACTGGCATAATAATCGTCAGCGTCGCAGATACCATCAATGATGAGTCGTTCAACTTTATCCTGCAGCAAAATATGAGATCTCAGTTTCCCAGTGATAAAATAGGCTGACCGGGAACATGGCAGCAAACGTAGACCCAAGCACGGTGCCATACCTATCAGGTGGGTCCATATCAGTTTCAAAACCTTGTCATTGTCTGGAGAGTATTTTTTACGAGAATCCCCAGTATTGCAGCTTCTCCCTTCCGTGAGCATGCACGATACGTAACGTCTCTCGCAGCCTGATCGGTATTGATATACCTTAGATTTCCATCGTCATTTTCCACAGTCATGGCATTGATGACCTTCATCTTCGCCCAGAGTCGGGGAACGTCAGCATCGTGAATGACACGTATCGCGCTATCCCAAATGACACGCTCGAAGTTGGGTTTATAGAAGGAAATATGAGGAATGGAGGCACCAACACCTGTATAATTTTTTTATTCAGCGACCATCAACTTAACCTCTGTGGGTGGAGCACACTAAAGACCAAGGACGCACCTCGAGGGTCAAAGGATACAAGATCAAACTGCGGCCCTACAATTTTCGCAAGCGGGTCCCCACTCTCAGTCAAAAGCTGAATACCACTGCCTCCCGGTCCGCCTGGGTTGAAGAGAATGGGACCACGATAATCGGGATGGTCGGGTCCAAGGGGTGAAGGTTTGCGGATAAGCGCTATAGTAGCTTGTATTCCACTAGGGCTGAGGTGGTCCATGGGTACCTACGTGAGACGCGTTTAAAGATGAGCAAGCTTGAGTCATGTCATGACTGATTGTGCAGATCCTCACCAGTAACCTAGCACACTGACGCTCCGTAAAGCAAGGGACCCAATTGAGATCCTTAGAAGGAGTAACCTAAATCAGGTCGAGTAGGATGCAAGCATGCAAGTAAGTTCCATGCAACAAAAATCTTAGCAATAGTTGAGAGCTCCTTACATTTGACCAGTCAAACTGAGATGAAGAAGGCGGGATTTCACCCCTGTTTCCTTGTCCATCTCCAGTCGAAAACCTAGCCCTTCCAAAAGGTCGTCCTGCACAGTGGATACAGAGCCATAGTAATGCGACCAGAGGACAACCCCGCAGATAACAACCCCCGGCAGGAACAGAAATCGAACACTTTTAGACTTCGGTGGCATCGTTACCCAAGAATAGATTATCACTAGCTTCCAAAAACTAGAGAAGGAGAGAGAGAGAGAACACCCGTGTTAGCGTATTGACCTCGCACAGCCATCCCAGTTCAAGCGTAAACAAAAACAACTTACAGTCAACTTGAACCGAGTCAGCAAAAGCCACAACCGTGCTCTCTTTATATCCACAGTCAACCTTAAATTTATCATCGGGAGAGACGCACTACAGGCACAACCATGAGGTCTCCAGATGTTCTATAATTACTCGATAAAGTATGGAGACCAAGATACCGTCCCCATATTGATGAACATTGCATATAAACTATGCCATTCAGAGAGTGATACTTGTGGCATCCCAGATTCATATCATAAATTACAACACGAAATATTTTGAGCAGATTTATGAAGATTTATGAGGATTTATAGCTGGACTTGGAGATGCAACAACGCGACGCAAAATGATAGAAAAGATCCAGGCCGCGGCGGAGCACTCCAATAAGTACCTTCCGTTGTAAGCGTGCGAAAGTCTTAGACAGGGGGGTTTTTCATGCTCATGCGACTTTCCCCAGATCATCGTTGCGCTTTCAACCTGTCTCATTAAACCATTACTTGCGAAGCCCGCAGCAAGAAGACTGCTGCGTAAATGCACAGACATCACTCGAAAGCCATGTGTTTTGTATAACAAACGGACTGTGCTGAAAAATACCACAAGTATTTTCTTAGATGAGCCGCTGTGAGCGGCTTATGCCATCATGAGGTACGCACAATTGAAACTTTGCATTTAGTGACTGAGTACTGAGCAGGGTGTCCTGCAAGTAAAAGAGGAGTATAAATTTGTTCAAAGTTATTCAACGCATTTCAAGTTCTGACTGTATCGGAACTAGTAGAGTCCTCTCTTGAACATGAAGGGCCTGAAAGCCATCAGATCATCCTTCCTACTAAGCGCCTGGATAGCGTCGTAAATATCTCGCTCCTCCGCCGAGAGTGAATTCAGTGCCTTCTGCGAGCTCCCATTTAAAACAATGTGTTGATCCGAAAAAATTGGTGAATCAACATGGCAAATGGTACCAGGTTTAGGGAGCGTTCCGTCGATGAAGTATTTTCGAATGTAAGATTGTGTGCAAACTGATGGTGCACCGAGAGAGGTGTGCTGCACAGGCGTTACTGGCGCGTTATCATTGAGGGAGGAGTAAAACTTACCCCAGGGCTATCTTGTGTTAGGACGACGGAGTCTGTGAAGCCCGCAGACATTTTCTTAGCTCTACAGAGAACAGGAAGATCTGGTTGAGTTATGACCACATCTGCGAGCGGACTTACGCCCAGAGAGGGGTGACAGGATCTGAAGTAAGGCAAATCAATTTTAGGCCACACCAGCTATCTGCATATCAGTTGAGACTTACCAGCTGTGTTTCCGACGACAAGGAGGGGATGGCTGGTAGTAGCGTTGAAGGGACCTTGATCCATGTCGCATCACACAGACAAACATGTCAGTAGGCAGAATAGAACTCACCTCTGAAGTTCGTCTTCGGGAACTTTGGCCAGCCACTAATGAATACAGTCAGTCAATGGAAGCGAAGAATTGGTAAAATATAACCATACCAACTTACGTGCAGCTAAGTCTGATAGTAGCCCACAGGCTACCCCAATTCGGCGATAACTTCTTCATTGAGTCGAAGTATTTCTGCGCCGACGCCAAATCAATAGGAATATCGTCCCCATCATTACACAGGATGGCAATTTGAGCGTCGTGATCCGGTTCAGTTAGCACCTCTGCAGGGCATGTAAGTGGGTCGATAATGCCAGTCATGTTAAGAATAATGGAGCCGTCGCCCTGTGCCAATGCAGCATACCCTTCAGCGAGGATAGGGAACATGGCGTATGGTGCGTATAGGGCTGACAACGTAACACCCGTTAAAATATCAATATCAACGACTCCGTGTGGACCTTTTGAGCTAGCGACAGAAACAGGATGACGCTTCATATCATCGAAGAGCCTGGTCATGTTCTGACGGATCGCAACGTCGGTAGACGCCCAGAAATGGCAACCCACTGGACCTGCGTCATGGCATTGGGAGATAAAAGCATCAACACCTTTGTCCGTATCGATTAAATCTTTCGACCCTAAATCTGTAGAGGTCCCCTCCTTGAGACACAAATACGTCAGACTCTAACAAGGGAACAGCTCACTGGCATAATAATCCTCAGCATCGACAACACCGTCGATCACAAGGCGTTCAACCTTGTCCTATAACAAACCTATTTAATTCTTGGTGTAATTTTTATTTTGTAGAATAAAGCATACCGGAAACATAGCCGCAAACGTCGATCCAAGGATTGTCCCGTACCTGAGCCGTTTTATTATCAGCTTTGTCACCAAGAGTGAATGCACTCACGAGAAACCCCAATATTGCAGCTTGTCCCTCCCGTGTGCATGTACGATACTCAACATATCCCTTGCTGTCTGGTCCGTGTTGATATATCTCAATGCGCCATCATCACGCTGTCGAGCCATCTCATTGATAACTTTTGTTTTCGCCCAGTATCGTGCGAGACTCTGGTCATCAAGAAATTCCAATCCAGGGCCCCAAATAAGCCTCTCAAAATTGGATTGATAGAACGAGGCACGAGGAAGAGAGGCGCCGACACCTGAGGCACTAATTGAGCATGTTTTTCGCCTTCGCATAGCTGATGTTACCCAATAGCATTCGACTTACCTCGTGGGTCAAAAGATACGAGGTCGAATTGTGGGCCCACAATCTTGGCTAGAGCATCACCGCGGCCTACAAGAAGTTCAATACCACTGCCTCCCGGTCCACCAGGGTTGAAAAGAATAGGACCACGATAGTCGGGATGGTCAGGTCCTAATGGTGAAGCCTTTCGGATGAGTGCAATTGCACCCTGTTGTCCGCTAGGGTTATGGTGATCCATCGGTACCTACAAGCAAGTCAATATAATCAGTAAACAGCTCTTTTACAGGGAGAGAGAATAATTTGGTTTTTACAGATAGTCTCACACATTCACGACCGTCAAAACAGCCCACCCAGCGAAGGTCCTTTGTAGGAGTAACCTAAAAAAACAACAAAGCAATGGTTAGCCAAGACATCAGATATATGCGTTCTACGAGAGGCCGTACAGATGCCCAGTCAAAAGAAGAGCTCGACGAGGTGATGTTATCCTGCGTAGCATGTAAGGTCCCTCTAGCCATGCCCCAGAGACCAGCTGCTATCATAGACTCGGTCGCAGCGTACTGCGAAGAGAGAACAATCCCACATACAACAACAACCACAAGGAACGTGAATCGAATAGCTTTAGATTTTGGTGCCATGTCGGTCGAGGGAAAGCCTAGGTCAACAGGTAGATGAACAAGAAATCCAAAAGAAATCAGGACAACAAATGTTAGCCCTCCCACTGAATGCGAGAAGCGCTTGACAGACCAGGGCCGAAAGCATTATACCCGCAATATATACAAATCTCACAGAATTCAGCTGAAAATTCAAACCCAAAAGCAGAGAGCAGTTCTATTTTTACGCCCCAGATATATCTAATGGTCCTTCATCCAAGGAACCTACAGCACCTCCATATGGTTGCGACAACTTGCGAGTGAATCTGTGGGAAGCAAACCAATATCATACAATAATAGACGTTAGATGAGGGGGAGAATACGCTTAGAGCGGCCCAAAGTGTGTCTAGGTGAAAGACAGAGACCAAGAGATTAACAATAGATTTGGAGTCGCGAGTTTTATTTCAACTCGACTGTGGGAACAAAAGCGAGAGATCAGGATCATCAGATTGGATCAGACCCCTATCCATATCAAATTCTTATGTACATTTATTTCCTGTATATTTCTACTCTGTAAAGAGTCGTTCAGCAAGAAAAATATTGAGGCAAGGATGCTTCAAAAGTGTCCTCTGAACATCGGAGGACGACCGATAAATACATCTTTCTGGCTAAGCTCTTGAATAGCGGCATATATATCTTGTTCTTCTGTTGAGAGTGAATGGAATGTCTTCTGCATGATATCGTTTTGGGCGACACGCTGCCCTGCAAAAATGGGCGTATCGGGAGAGCATATGGTACCAGGCTGGGGAAGAGTACCATCGATGAAGTATCTGCGAATGTGCAACTGAGTGCAGACTGAAGGTGCGCTGGGCGAGCTGTGCTGTGAATACAGGTATGCTATCAGCAGGCTTTCCGCAGAATTGAATGGGTTGAAAAACATACGCCTGCACTGTCCTGCGTAAGGACAACTGAATCAATGAATCCTGCCGATGTTTTCTTTGCCCTATTGCAGAGAATCAAGCAAGACAGGTTAAGCAATGACAACACAGTGATGACCGGAAGTGCTTTACCCCACGATAGGTGTTACTGGGTCTGACACAACGTTAAATGGATGAACTGATCTTACTTTTTTGCCATATTTGTGTGAGTGACATACCAGCAGTGTTCCCTACAAAAAGGAGAGGGTGACTTGTAGTTGCATTGAATGGGCCTGCTTTACACCTAGAGCGTTGACACATTGCTTCTAATGTGATACCTACGTCTGAAGTTTGTTTTTGGGAACTTGGGCCAGTTGCTAGGATGGGAACGTTACTGATGAGTAAAGAGGAGTCGAGCAAAAATGCAATCAGCGTACGTGCAACCCATTCTGATAATGTTCCAGATCGGACTCCAACTAGGATAAAGCTTCTCCATCATGCGAGCATATTTCCGTGTTGATTCCAAATCAGCTGGAATCTCATCTCCGCCATTGCAACGAATTGCGAGTGAAGCCTCGTCGTAGGACCCAATTTCCGGTTCAGATGGGCATGTGAGTGGGACAGGACCACCAACCATGCTGAGAATGATAGAACCGTCACCCGCTGCCAGCGCTGCATATCCTTCAGCAAGCGTAGGAAATCTACTGTATGGCGCATATAGAGACATGAACGTAGCCACCTCCAGAATGTCTATGTCAACAACACCCTGGAGACCCGCTTGTCCTGTCACAGAAATCGGTTGACGTCTCACATTATCGAATAGCTTAGTCATATTGTGCCGGACAGCGGTAATAGTAGGCGCCCAGAAATGACAACCAACAGGCCCTGCTTCGTGACATCCAGATACAAAAGCGCCGAGAGTCTTATCCGCATCGATGAGGTTCTTCTCCCACATTGCTGCAGGAACCTTGAGTCCTGTATACAAAAAGGGGAAGCGTGCTGACGAACTAGTATAGTAGTCATCGACATCGACGACACCGTCGAGAACAAGGCGCTCAACGTTATCCTGCAAAAAAAAAAGGGGAATTGGTCATAAGTAATGTAAGAGAATAGGCTTCAGATTACCGGGAACATGGCCGCAAAAGTTGCACCGAGGGCCGTTCCATATCTGCAATTCTGTTGAGCGCCATGTCCAAAATCGAAGATGTCAAAATACTCACGAAAATCCCCAATACTGTAGTTTCTCTCTACCGTGAGCACGTACAATACTCAACATATCTCTGGCTGTCTGGTCTGTGTTGATATACCTCAATGCACCATCGTCGCTATCACGAGCTATGGAGCTAATAACTTTTGCCCTAGCCCATTGTCGCGCAACGTTGTAGTCACGTATGGGCTCCAGCGTAGATTCCCAGTTGAAGCGCTCAAAACTGGATCTGTAGAATGAGACAACCGGGGTAGAAGCTCCAACACCTGAACATAGTTATTAGCAAGTTAGTGATGCCTACAGATAGCCTTATGGTATAGACAACACACCTCGAGGATCGAACCCCACTAAATCAAACTGTGGTCCCAAAATCCTAGCAAACGGGTCCGCAATATCCATTACAAAGTCAACCCCGCTACCTCCTGGCCCACCAGGATTAAACAGAATAGGGCCTCGATAATCGGGGTGGTCAGGTCCCAGAGGGGAAGGCTTTCGAATCAGTGCCAAAGCGGCTTGTTGACCGTTCGGGTTGTGGTGATCCAACGGTACCTGCCAGCGGCGCGCATATGTGAGTAACGTTTCTCAGTGAGCGTGTTGTCTGACGCTCACCGTTAACCTCGCACATTGAAAACTATCGAAGCAAAGTGCCCAGCGAAGATCCTTCGTTGGAGTGACCTAGAAATATGATGTGAAAGTTAAAACACCTGCTTATTACGACCACAGGACAGATCATACATTTGACCAGTCATATCCAGAGGAAGAGACATTCTTCCCCTCAGCCTTTCCAAGGTCGTCCACAAAACTAACGGAAATCGCGGGGTTATCGATAAATAATCCCTTTAAGAAAAAAATCCCGCAGATAAGAGCACCAGCAAGGATTGTCAATCGAGCCCTCCTAGACCTAGATGACATATCGACCAGCTCAACCACTACCGAAGGACACACTTGTTAGAACCTTGTTAAGCCGCATTTCAACGACGCATACCTGGTTTCAAGACCGCAATCGCTCACAGCAGTAAAACCACTCTACAGCCAAACCTCTTTATACGTCCTCTTTGCAGTCCATCATGAGGTCCAAAGATAGAACGTTGCTCTATGCAAAATGCATTTCATGCGACTCGGACCTGTGATCCTGGGTTCAAGAGTAGATTTTTCCAGAAATGCGAACTCTTCTGTTCACTGTCAAAAAGTAAGAATAGCCAAAGTAAAACTGAATAATGAAGTATGATCCTTGAATGATCCTGGATCTGATACCAACTTAGACCAGCTGCGCCTACATAGAAACCGTGTCATATTCAGACTCTTGTTGCAATACGCCGATAATATAACTGAGCAGATTCATCAGCTTAGTCGGGTTCATGCGAAGAATGATAAAATGCAAGTGTGGTACACATGTGCTAAGAAGTTGGAAAAGGCATGTGCTCAAGTTGTCAATATTGATCTTTGGTTTTGAGGGTGTGCTGCTGGAAAGCGCAGGAAAAATAACCTGGATAGGGGCGCGCCCACACATCCTCCGAGTCGAATCCCTCGATATAGATTTATCAGATTTCTACCACTACTGTGGCATCCGCGATTAAACCTTAGACAATAAAATGTAAGGGCAAAAGAAGAACACTCGCATCTTCACAGGGCAAGTAATATCATTTTGGAATCGAAAATGAGCCAGGACAGACGAGGACCACTGAGTGTACATAGGAGAAGCTGGGCTAAAATATCCTCGAATAATACTGCGACGAATCAAGACTGCTTCAAAAGCGTCCTCCAAAAATAAGAGGGCGAGGACCAACAAAAGTATCTTTCCGGCTAAGCTCTTGAATAGCGCGAAATGCATCTTGCTCTTCCATCGAGAGAGAAGTGAACCCCTTCTGCGCGCTTTCTCCTGCAAACGTTTGTTGACTCGGAAAGATAGATGTATCTGTAGAAAAAATGGTTGCAGGTTCGGGGAGCTTTCCATCGATGAAGTATCTGCGAACGTGAGATTGAGTGCAAAGGGAAGGCGAACGATACGAGCAATGCTATAAATATGTTATCATCAATTTACTTGATAGGGAAGAACAAAAAAAAATACCCCTGCGCTATCCTGCGTAAGAAGTACCGATTTGGTGAAGCCTGCGGCCATTTCTTTGCCCTGTTTTCAAACGAAGATATTCAGTCAAGTAAGAGGAAACCGTAGGAGAATAGTCGTATACCCTGCTAGAGGCGTTACGGGATCTACAGGAGCACAAATTCACTATGATTGTCGATGAGCAATATCATGACATACCAGCAGTGTTTCCAATGACAAGAAGGGGATGGCTGGTGGTAGCATTCAAAGGACCTTCGATCGATTCGCGATGTTAGCGATGATAATTCATTTGGTGAGCCTGCGTCTCACCTCTAAAATTCGTCTTAGGGAACTTGGGCCAGCCACTACTCATCCACCATCAGCTAGAACTACAATTTGCAAACCGAAGAAAACTAGGCAACGCACATGCAACTCATTCTGATATTCACCCAGAACGGACTCCACTGGGGTGACAATTCCTTCATCATCTCAACATACTCCAGCGTCGACGCCAAGTCACTCGGAACCTCCTCTCCATCATTACACAGAATTGCAGCGGGCGCCTCACCAAAGGACCCGAATTCCAGCTGAGCAGGGCATGTGGACAAGTCAATGCCACCAGCCATCTTCATCACAATAGAACCGTCGCCCTGCGCTAGCGCAGCATACGCCTCAGCAAAAATAGGAAATGCGACATACGGTTGGTACAGGGAGGCGAATGTGATTGCCTCCAGAGCGTCAATGTCAATGACGTCGTAAGGGCCTGGTGGATTAACCACAGACACCGGACGCTTCCTGAATTCATCAAAGAGTCGAGTCATGTTCTGCCTTATATTTTCCTCAGTTGGGGCCCATAAGTGACAACCACCAGGTCCTGCGACATGACACCCTGAAATGAACGCGTCTACCCCTTTGTCTGTATCCATGAGATCCTTGGACCAGAGGGCTATGAAGAATGTAGCTATCACATAAAAACAACGGCGATGCTGATAGAGCCAACGTACTGGCATAGTAATCCTCAGCATCAACGACACCATCAATCACCAGACGCTCGACTTTATCCTACTAAAAGTGAGAATTGACTGGACAATAAATTTGGCAATACTCTCACCGGAAACATGGCGGCAAATGTCACACCAAGTACCGTCGTCTACTTCAATTTCAGCTTACAGCAGGGTGTTGAGAATCACTCACCAGAATCCCCAATACTGCAACTTTTCTCTCCCATGCGCGCGCACAATGCTCAACATATCCCTCGCCGTTTGATCCGTATTGATGTACCTCAAATTACCATCATTGTTGTCCGAGCCATCGCATTGACAACCTTTATTCTAGCCCACTGCGGCGCCACATTATGATCACGAATAAATTGCAGAGTAATGTCCCACATAAGACGCTCAAAGCTGGACTTGAAGAAGGAAGCAAGAGGAATAGAGGCTCCAACACCTGTAACAAATGTTTTTGAGTTTGAATCAATTACACCAATAAGCAATATGACAAACCTCGAGGATCAAAAGACACCAGGTCAAACTGCTGTCCCAGAATTTGAGCGAAAGCGTCACCATTATTGACTAACCACGCAACGCCACTGCCCCCTGGTCCACCGGGATTAAATAGCACGGGGCCACGATAATCGGGATGGTTGGGTCCTAATGGTGAAGGCTTTCGAATCAGCGCCAAAGCACCTTGCTTTCCGTTTGGGTTGTGGTGGTCCATTGGCACCTACAGTACCAGGGCAAGGAGGTGTGAGTTAAGAGTAACCTGCCAGTGTGATGGTATTGATTATTTTTTACCATAAGCCTCGCACATTCACGCCCA
Organism: Panaeolus papilionaceus; assembly: GCA_015501605.1. Lineage (NCBI taxonomy): Eukaryota > Fungi > Basidiomycota > Agaricomycetes > Agaricales > Panaeolus > Panaeolus papilionaceus. The sequence goes on from JADNRZ010000015.1 coordinate 434,423, forward strand.
ACAAAACAAGGAATCCAACGAAGATCCTTCGTAGGAGTAACCTACACAACCCTAGGAAGTGAGTTTTTTATACACCAGATAAGCGCAGAGGTCATACACTGGACCAGTCAAAAGATGAAGCCGATCCTGCCTTCTTAGCATACTCATGTTTTCGTCCAAGAGCGTCCGGTAAATCAACAGGGATAGGGGACTGGATCGCATAATACCTCAGCGAGAGAGCAATCCCACAGATAACAAGCCCAGCAAGGACTGTATACCGGGCAGGTTTAGATTTCTTCCACATGTTCATCGAATAGAGAGCCCTAGCAAAAGCTGAAAACATTCAAGGACATCAGTAAATTCTCTTCATAAAATTATCCAAGGAATCATACCTGTTTGTCAAAATACGATTGCAGGCCTTGCCAAACCTCCGGTGCCCTCGAGTGCCAAATCTACACCCCGCCCACTTTATATACCTGTTCCCCAACATCTACAGCCACAAATCCAAAGAAGGAAGCAATTCTATCGCACACATCTCCTGCGTCAGATAAGTGATCCTGCATCCTCGCCCACAGGCATGCGGGCTCTGACAGTCATTGTATAATTTGTATTACCAGAAGCAAAAATAGTCAATGAATGCTCTCAATCACGACCATGCAAGCAGGTGAACGACAATTCAGATCATTATCATTCACAATTACATGAGGCGGCATTTGAGCATGTTTGTTGAAATACTGAGTGTCAATGATTATTGCACTGAAGGGTGAGGGCAAGATGCGAAGAGTCAGGCCAGGACCAAGTTCACAATTGCGGTTCTGCTGTACTTGTAGCGTGTGAACTATATCAAATAGGGGCTTTACCTCCTCAGTTTCCTCCCCCGCAGGACCATGTTATCCATCCAACTAACATCTCTATCATAAATTTAGCATTCAGACGCGTATGAAACCAGAAAAATCATACATCTCTATCAGTAAGTATGTAACGTAATTATACACTTGTTCAGGTGTTATTGTTGTTGTTGTTGAGATTGTGCCAAATTGCAGGTCAAAGGAAAAGGAGAAAAGTAAAAGAAATGGAGACAGAAGGGGAAAAAAACTGAAGAGAAAGAAAATGAAAAAAAAAGATGCGGCATGAAGGATTTATCGCGAGTAACAAGTTAAAAAAGTCTTTCTATAGTGGGGACAAGGGAAGAAGAGCAGAGGAGGAAACGTTGCAAGGGTGGCATACATACACTACGTAGGTAAGAAAAAAGGTCCGCGAAGCAATTGCATTCGCAAGCCCCAAAAAGGCGTTCGTTAAGAATTACTTAAATAGACAGCAGCATGAACAAAACCGATCGCGAGATTGCAAGAGACGAGAATGATCGGAGAGCGGAGAAAGCATGACTCAAAACCCAGGTAGGAGCGGAAAAAGAAAGAAGTAAATGAGAAAAGAAAGAGACAGACTACGCTACAAGTAGAAAGGAAGAAACCATGAAAATTGATTGGCATGTCGACTATGTAAATAGATTGTAAAAGAAAGAAGAAAAAGAAACGGGACGAGCAGGAGACCGTAAAGTATGTATCATGATGGTATCGCAGACAAGGAAAATTATGGCAATGAAGAAAGAAACAGAGTAGAAAGCGAGAAGAAAAAAGCATCTAAGGTTAGTCGTCAAATGCGTGTCACCACTTCCACCTTCTCGTCAAGTCATCAGACGCCCGTCTTCTGCACTCTCGCGGAACTCCAAACCACATCGTGCATCCTATCCCGACACCCTGAGAGGATTGATGCATACTGTGAGACAGCAGGGTGTCTCCATCCATTGACGAAGCTGGGTAGCTTCACCGTAATGCGAGTCTGTCGTAAAGGCGTACATACTCCTCATAGGGGCACGCATCCGTGCTTCTTGGCGAACTCAGTCGTCCAGATATGGTTTGGAGTAATCGTCCTCTGGCAGCTGACTCAGGCCCAGTGGAGCGGCTTCTTCGTCTTGAACGCAAACAGGAAAGGTCTGTCAACTTCTCCCATATCTTCACCACATCATCTTCCCTACTCCTCGTTAACTCTTGAAGCCCTATTCCCACTTGCACCCCCCCAAAATCGAGTTTCCCAACACCCCTATCGTGTTCCTCTGGGAGCACCTCTCAAGGCGTCGCCATCCTCTCCTCTTTGGCATTCCAAGGCTTATCAACACCAGGCGTCCTCGTCCCATGCATGCTATCTCCAAACTCTGACACTTCCCTCCTCATTCCCTCACCACCATAAACACTCCCACCACCCACCGTCCTAGGACCCCTAATTGTCGGCTCTTCGTCTGTTTCCGAACTTCCCGCATCCGTCACGCTATCAGTCTCCGTACCCGCATCTGTAGACGTGTCGTTATCGTCATCGCCTTCGTATTCCCCTCCTACATCCGAGTCCCTAGACGAGATGGTGCTAGTACTACTACTAGCACTGGTTAAAGGAGGTCGGAATACGGATGATGATGAGGAAGCGCTTGAAGGAATTGAAGAGGGGTATTGGAAATGAGGTTGCACAGATGCAGGATAAAGTGAGGGTTCAGCTGTACCAAATGATAATTGTGTGGGGTGAATGTGTTGGCCAGAATGTGGTGGATGGGTGTGTGGCATCCTTGATGGGTGATGCATGGGATTGTGGGTGGGTGCAGGGACGCCACCCAGTGCGTCTATAGGGCGGGTGGGCTGTTGGGTTGATAATGATGAGACGGAGGAAGAAGAAGAGTATCCTTGTTGATGATGTGGGTGGTGGCTGGTCACCGTTCTTGATGATGATCCGCTAGATGAGTTTGAACCATCAGAGGACGAGGGCGAGAGAACACCGGCTGGTGTAGATGCCGTATTGTTGGAATGACCATTGACAGTGAATGAAGATGGATGGGGCAGGGTAAGGGGCTGTTGTCCTGATCCTGTGCCATGAGTCTTCGAGAAGTGCATCAACTGTTCGGCGTAGTACTGCATCTCGGAAGATGAGATGACCAATCGGAAGTCGTTCAATAGTAAGAATTGGAGTTCCAGTTGATTAAGCTCTGGAAGAGGTAAACCCCCGACCTAGATAACAGACAATAAGAAATGAGCATTTCTCGGACAATATGGAACGTAAAAGATAGGGACGCTGGTCATCCGAAGTAGAACAAGGACAAGAGAATTGAGAGTGGTGCGTTGAAAAAATACACACGTCCGTCCAACAAAAGAGAGAGAGAAAAAACAATAGAATACGATGAAATAAATACAACTAATCATACATACCTTTGCATATCGGGAATTAGTGTAGAAGACATCACTGAAGAACTTGCTTGCAACTGTGACACCTGCGATGACAAGACGATGGATGTTGTATGAATCTATGACAAAAGCACGTCCAACGGAGTCCTCGCTGAGCTTTGACATACGATCAAAGTATACGAGAAGAGACAGAAAGACATGGTTAGTCGTTGGACAATACTTGAGGATTCGTAGTAGATATGCCTCGAGGGTGATGGTAGGCACGTTGCGGGCATGGAAGGTGAGAGTTGCAGCTGGCGTTGAAACAGCTGTCCTAGAAGCTGAAGTCAATGAGCGCCAGATAGGGGGAGTGTCTGGTCCTGGGTCTGTTAATGGTGGTGTTGGTGTGTTATGTGTTGAGGATGATATTGTTGAGGATAGATGATCATTTGTTGTTGCGATATGGGTAAGTAATAAAGCCAACAGCTTAAGAAGGTCGTTTGGTGGATAAGAGTGTATATCAAAGTTGTCGGGAATGATGGGCGGAGTGGTTGTGGGCGGTTTAAGAGCTGTTGGTTGTGATTGAGATGGGGTTTGGAGTGGTTGAGACTGTCGTGATTGAAATGGTCTGTTTGAGCTAGAAGATGCCAGATTGGATGATGTTCGTGAAGAAGGTCGTGCTCGATGGTGAACATCCGTCGTCGTCGTCGGCGATGATGAGGACGGGTATGACTGTGCTACCGCTAACATCGACAAAATACAATTCCAAAATTATTTCAAAAATTATAAACAAAATCAATTAAACAATCTACAGAAACAATCACATGACTCTTTCTCACACTCGTTACAAGTCACATAGGAGTATCCAAGCGCCCACTCCTTTTCATTCTCAATGTGGAGATCAACTCCATCTCTGACGAAGCCTGTCATACCCTCCACAACTTGCGATGTAATACTCGGAATCCCGACTCCAGACTATCTTATCAGCCGTTCCTTGGACTCCGGGTTAAATGCACGGCAACCCACCGGACATCCCCGCTTCCTTGTTAGGATGTCAGAATGTAAACGGTGACTATCAATTAGTGTGTATGTTTAGATTTAGTCCGTCTCTTCTTATGTAGATAACACTAAAAGCTAAGACCGAACAAAGTCGTTATCTGAGGTTGTTTTAGCACAATCAGAACGAATTCCCACGTATGTCGCTCAAACGTCGATCGAAGGATTTGGAAGGATGCTAGATTCGAAGTGTCTACACCACCACACCATGATTGTACTTGTCTTCGTCTTCTGAGCATATCAGAAATCGACCTGTTAACTCTGCTGGGTGGTCAATCTCCAGCGCGTTCGAAAATGCGAACACCAAGAACCTGCGGAAGCACCTCAATGCCACAGTAGGGGACCCTTGGATTATCAATATTTTCTTGAGAACTGCTGTGAAGATAACATTACTACATCTCCTGTCTGATTTTTGGGCAGTGGATATTTGAGAATTCAAATGCCAATGATGAAATTGTAGTTTAGGAGTGATCTGTGTAAATGGGTGTGTCGCATTTGTTTGGCTCAATCGATATTTACAAACAACGGTGAAGTGTTCAGGATGCGAGCTGTGGCCACGTTTTTCGCCTCGATCATCGATGCCCATCTCTCAAAAAATGTATCTGTTCCAACAGAAGACCTCACAGTGATACCAGAATACCACATATCCCAGAGGTAATTTGCGTCTTAAAGCTCCAGCCCAACTTACAACACCTTTAGGCTTTGGCTGGAGTCGAAATAGGATTACTGGGCTCGGGATCCTCCTCCATTGCGCACCATGGTGAACAACCACTTGTCTTGTTCAAATCTCGAAGCACTCTGGTTTAATCACTGTGACAGAAAGTACAACGACCATGCAAATCATACAACCACCTTCACTTGCACTCATCTCAAAGTCCTGCACATGAAGTGCGATATGATCATACGAAGGGCCAGTGTCCACAATGGATGATACTCTTTCCATCTTTTGTTAAAATAGCCTTGCATTACAGCGTGGGCTACTTAGAGTCTGTCGATGACCTGCTTAGCTTGTATTGTCCTCTCGAAGCATTACCACACTTGCCTTCTACAACCACGTCCTTTCTGACTGGATTGAATTATGATGCCTCCATTCAATCGCTTAAAAGCCTGGCAGAAAACAACAACGGGAAGATTCCGCTTCTCAATCTCAAGCAACTCGATACTGAGCTGTATTTGTGGTCACAAGGCTTCTGGAATGGGGAAACTGTCGCGGAAAATTTTCTGGGCGTTTAGTGTCAAGAGTGCACAGGGGTATTTCTGACGCGCAACCAACATCTAAGAAGGTGTCGTCCGAGTCAACACGAGGAATACCTCCTACATCTCCCTTCGTTAGGATTCGGTATATCCCACGTTATGATCCTCTATCTCAGAAACAAAATTCTTGGGATGATCGTCAAATCGAAGAGCAACTTAAACGCCTTCGAGATATCGTCGACCAGAAAGGGTAAGGGAGAATCTAGAGAAGATACGTGGTTGGAAAAACCAGACGATTGGCACCGCAGCCAATTCACGGAACAATACTTCGTGTAAACCTAAAATTAAAATAGATGTACTGCTATGATACTTACACTGAGGTAGAGCATTGCTAGAGATCCGTGCGTACTAGTAGACAACGGAATTTGTTGTTACTGCAGTGCATGTCAGGGTCACAGACGATTCACGGTGCTGTTATAAAATACACCTCAAACCGTCGGAAAGTCGATGTTCACCGAATTCAGAATGCCTTGCAAGTCCATCCGAAGACGTTCGAAAAAAAGGATGTAGACATAAACATCAGCTAACCGATTGCGAGCCGGGTCCAATTATGCTCACGTGACGCGTTTGTTTGGCTACAAAGACCCGGCAAACAATAAACCAGGGTAGTACGTAGAACATTGACATGGAAGTTGAATTTGACATTGTGAAGTCTTCCCGTTCACCATCATTCACCTTTTGGCAACGGCTACAAAGAATTCCTCTTGCTGTGAACAAACCGCTTTGTAAGACTGCATCTCCTTTCAGTTCTTATCAAATATGACACTGGACACTGTTGACTTCGGACCTGAACATGAGAATTACAGAAGATCACCATGGCCGAGTGATTGGGAGTCGGTGCGTTTATCCAGGATGTTGTTGGAGCCAAAGTATTGTAACTAATCACGAATAAAATAACAGATTCAATTTCAATTCCCGCTTGAGTTCATTCAAATGCTAGCCCACAATCAGCCCCCATCGGACGCCGAAAGGTTGGCCATCAATTCTTTCAAATGCTTATCAGCAAGGGCCGTTGAGAAACGTGCTCGAAAAATTGAAGAACTTGAGCTTGAACTTCGACAACTAGAAGCGGAAAAAGCCTACTTCGAAAGACAGAAATTCGCTTGCGAAGTCATTCTATCACCATTTCGCCGCCTTTCGGACGACATTTTATACCGTATTGCTACGACCGTTCCACCCCAAGCGTACAAACTGGCGTACTTTACAAGACATCCATTTCATACACCTTCTTCTCTATCCATCACTTGTCAATCTTGGCGCAGAGTTGTCCTCGGGACTTCAGGCCTCTGGAGGGACTTAGCTATCGACGTTTCGCTTTGGTCTGACTTCAGGAATAAAATCCAGGAGGTTACCCATCGCTTTCAGAGACTATCCGGCATCTATCCTATGTCTATTGAACTGATTGGTGATAAAACGAACCAATACGATAATCGTGACCCCGACGACTGCTTGGAATGGATCTTGGGTAGCTGGGATGGCGCAGATCGTCTGACCACACTCAACCTGAGCTTTTCCCACCACCAAGAGGTCACACATATTCTTCGCCTCCTTGAAAGGTTTGAGGCGCTGGCTACAAAAGGCGTCTCATTACCATCCCTTGATTCTCTCATCCTCGCCTTATCTCCCTCGCCTATGCCAGAAGAGATTGGGGTGCGGCAATTAACCCGTCTTTTTGAGCTTCAGTCGGGGCTGCAACGCCTCTGGCTCGGTACCGGAACGTGTTCTTGGCCACAATACTTGGCCTCCAAGTCTTTAATCAACAATTTTCAGAAGTTAACAGCTCTACACATCGGGTATGCTATGACGAGTCCCCAGCTCCATGGTCTCCTGCAAGTCTGTTCGCAGCTCCAAACATTTGGGTTTGCGTTTACTCATGACCAAGAACACGACTGGGTCGAGGGCAAAGAGCCATACACCCATTCTACTCTCAAAACACTGTACACGAAGCAGCTTAATTACTCGCTCAAAAACGCTGAGTGGAAGCTCCATTTTCCGTCTCTTGACACCTTCATCCTACATTGCGCTCAAATAACATATCCTGCGGCTTTAAGCTGTCAGCTTAACGCCATCTGGGATATGCCGTCGATGACTTCTCTTTCCTTGACTGGGTTGTGCCCCTCATACCTGCTGCTGACTCTCAATAGGCTAAGAGAGAGGCGGGATGGGAACCTTCCCCTTCCCAACCTAATACATCTCAAGTTTGAGCTGCCTGTCCTCGCGAGAGGCAATTCAAGTTGGGATGTATCTGCAATTGCAGAAGTTCTTGTGGATATTTGGGACTCTCGTAGGAAGGAAAGTAAATCCTCTGCTCATCCAGCATCCGACGAAGCGCCATACACCATTAGCAGAGCACTTTTCACTCCCTTGGTTTCAATTTGTTACCCTCGAGCCCACCCGAGTTCTCACTTTGAACACCATGCAGCGGAGGAAGAACTGGGACGCCTTGAAGACATTCTTAGTAGGAGTGGTTATGGAAGGAATGTAGAGGTGAAAATAAACAAAGAAGCCCCATCGAAGGAAACCTACGATTGGCACGAGAGGGAGTTCATGGAGGAATATTTCTCATAGCTGTGGAATGCAGACGGAAGGGTTACTAGATGTTTGATTTTGTATGCCTATCCAGGATGTATTGCTAAGACGCCAACGTCCGTACAACTTATCTGGAATCAAGACCCAAAATGCTGACTTCAGACACTCGGCCTTCTTATCCAAGCAACTTTGGATTGCAAAATCTAAGTACCACAACTTCGAGTGACATCTAATAATGAACACTTGCGCGTGATCGTGGTGCGAAACAAATGCCACTGTAGTGTAGATCATTAAGGCATTCCTTGTTTAGCTGCGAGTACTCATTATATTTCTCTGTACGCAAGGAGGATGGACGTCTTCGGGCCTCTACATCGGGCCCATCGAAAAGTACCATAGCCGAATGATTTGAAATTTGTGAGCGATTAGACTTGATCACATTCAAGTGGGTCGTCTATCTGACATACGGACTGTGCATGCTTACCAGGTCTCAATCATGATTCCCCCCTCATTCACAGCCCTTCTCTCGCACAATAACCCTCCAGATGTGGAACATTTTGTCCAGGTCACAAGGTTTCGAGACCAGAGGAAGCAGCTGATCTCTCTGAATGAGAAGGCACAACAAAGAGGGGCTGAGCAATCGGCACTCACTTCGGAGGAATTCATGCAGCTCAGGACAGCGCATACTCGCCTCCGAAAACAGGAGTTAGCTTGTGATGTTATATTATCACCATTTCGAAATATTTCAACGGACGACGTACTGTACGAAATCATCATACGATGTCCCAATACGCATCCCCTCGTTAGAAACACCAACAGCCCTGCGAAGCATATCCCCACCATACTTGGTCGAACATCTCAAAGGTGGAGAAGAGTTTCTCATGGAATGCCCACCCTATGGCAAGAAATGCGCATGGACTGCGAAGAGCTAGGTCCCAGGAGGCTCAGGATCATCCGCAGTATCGAGCACTTTTCTCGATTGGCTGGCTCCCTTCCCGTGGGTATCAAGCTCGATGGAGGCGACGGCGTCTCTACACCCGAAGGATATGATGACCTGCACCGCATCCTCGCATGAATTTTTACAACATAGACCAAACATCACCGTTTGACAAAGCTTCACGTCAGGACTCATGGGACGTTACGCATACTTCAATTGCTACGGACAATAATCAGCAAAGGCCTAGGTCTTCCACTTCCCAACCTAAAGTCGCTCTTACTTATGGAAGCGTATCACATGGAGGGTATGCAGCCACTTCGTCCCGGCCCCCTTACCATTACTGGCAAAAGGAATCACAGAACTTCTGACCATCCTTCCTGGTCTTCGTCATCTTTTCATAGGCGACCGCCCTGCCAACCTTTCAGACCTGTTTGTAACTCCAACGACGTCTTTGGGTAGCTGGGCCAAGCTGACTTCTGTACATCGGAAATTGGGTCACAACTATCGACTGGCAGTTCTTTATGAAGATTTTCCCGAATCTTGAAGCAGCGTGGTTTCACATCCAGGATCACGACCCTGAGCGCCCATCAGCTTCTAGTCTTATAGGGGCTAATTCCCTTGTCCCCTTCGTACACCACAACATCAAGGAGCTAATCTTTATGTTTGGGATATACAATTAGGGACTACTCGTCCCTTTCATTGGTATGCAGCTACCCTCTTTGTCCACGCTCCAAATACATACCCTCCGGTTTTCATACATGATGCGCGCGCAATTCAAAGCCACTCTTGCCAGCCGATTTCGTGAAGGCCCTTTCTGCCCAGAAGAACATTTACATACATCACACTAACGAAGCAATGCGAATCAGTTCGATATTAATTGCATTCTCACCTTCTTTCTCGCAACGCCGTCTGTCACATCTCTTTCAATACCAATGCCTCATCAAACAATTGCCAACGTCTTGCTCAACAACTTGTGCGAGCCCTGCACAGGAAACGACGGAAAGAAGACTAGTTACCCGCTTCCAACCCTCCAAAATCTCGAGCTTAAATTCACACTACGACTGCTTTTGACCGTAATACGTGGTGCCGTGGTGCGAGGATACCGAGTTCGAGGACGAGGTTACGGAATGCATGATCGATGCGCGGACCATGCGGTGGCCTCCGAGGAATGCGGTACAACCTTCAAGGGAGAATTCACCTATGACCATAACTTTTATTTCGCTCCCGGATGACGCCCTGGAGAGGAATGGCTGGGAATTCAGGATGAAGAAACAGATGAAAAGCTACTTCACAAGGATCAACCAACACTTTCGGAGCACCGGCGTTGATATCAAGGTTGAAATGGTTGATAGCGACAAGATGTTGGGAGATATGCACGAGTTACGGTGAGTCCTAGAGGGCCCTTACTTCCCGCTTTGATTTTTTTTGTACATGATTTCTTATATGAATTAATACGATTTCAATGGTGTACATTATGAAGGGTTGCTCCAGCGTGACTTAGAAAAACTAGCATGGGGCCACACAAACATATACACATGCATCTGCCTGCTGCCCGGCGCTTAATCAAAAGAGTGTCTCGTTGTCCATACATTCACTAGTAGAATCTACCTTTAAGCTCTTGCTAATGTAAATTATCCATGTAGTAGTACCCGAGAACGGTGGTTTGTTTTGGTACCAAGATATATCAGTGAAAATCCTCAGATAGTACAGGCTGAGATATCCGTCATATGTATCCCACGAGAATGCTCGAGCCGTCATGCATCTTCCCGCGTCCCAATAAATACCTAGAGTTAAAGTACTAGTAGAACTCTTATCAAATATTATACCCCAGATGTGCCATTACTGGAATGGTATCCGGCATTTGGGGTCCTTTTGAATGGCTTATGTCTCTGACTATCCTGGAAATCTCTATACAGTCACGGGGTACTTCAATTGAAATTTCAGAGCACCTACATTATGGTAGATTGATCTATGGGTATATGGGTGACCATGAAGAATGGCCAGAAGTACGAGATCGATCGTCTACCCTCTCGAAATGGGGCTCCTGATACAGGAAATGGCCGGCCTGTCGGGTATTCAGAGAACAGTATTCCAAGGATCGATACCCGATAGCAATGCGTATATCGTCTTGTTGGCTTTAGCTACATTTTATCAACCCCAAGTCCGTTGAACGGCGAGGTGTTTGTTCCTCAGAGTCACACCGTCCACATTTGAGTTCTTAATTGCGATCCATAGAGCAGGCATACTTCTAAGATAGTCTCCACCCGCTCTCATTATCGGAGACAACCTATATCCATGCCTCTTGACTATAATCCCGGTTCCGACTCCGATTCCGAACCATTCGCTCGTTTCCGGTCTCGCATCAACTTGTCAATCGGATTCGATTAGTGCGTGGATGATTCGTTGTATTCGTTCGACCACGTCAGCGCTCAGATACACCTTCGGATCCATATGAAAACGATGGTGGTACGTTTCATTTACCCCGAGATACTCTCTTTACATGACAACAGTCCCATAGGTACCTTCAATAGTCCTAATTATACCGCCCTATCGGAGGACTTGAACGTTTGTGGAGAGTGGTTTACGTGTTCGTACTCGATAATGACTTCCGACTCAATGCTTCTAGGACGAGGCCACGACAACGGACGAAGGAAGGCGAGATCGAAGCTCACATCCGAGCCTGGGGTGTCTGAGAAATTCACGATGAACAACCTGGGTTCGGAGAAATCATGGGGGCCTACTAATCTAAAAGCGACATGGAGCTAGACATGATGTGAGCTGCTTGTCGGTCATGAAAAGTATATGTATTATGAATGAATGTTGCCAACAAAATGGGCGCCTGCCTAGCAAAATACTGCGCCTTGACACCTTTGGCGTTCATTTGAATGTCTCCTTGTAATGCGTGCAACATGGAATTATTCCGAGCGTAAGCTTGTTAATGTCAGACCATCAAGAGCTCGCGTACTAAGGATCTGGATCGCGTTCAATACTCTGCTGCAACCTGGCGAAGATGGCTACTCAGATGAGTACCAGGTGCACGGATCGCTTCAGATCTCCATGAATGGCGGCTCACTGCTAACTGCAATAATATCCTACTAGTAAGCCATTGTGCGAGAAAGTCGAATAAATTTTAACTTAGTTGTGGGCCATGGCCTTTGGCCTGGCATGTACGAGTCCCATATTCTGCCTTTTGGTAGAATATGACTCGTTCCTTGATGCTGAATTAACTTCGCTGCCGCTCGAATGACTCAAAAGTTGAGGTCTCGGTGTACTCCTTATCTGAGGTCACGTGTCAGAGAGATTTTCATTACAGAAAAAGCGGGATATAGAACGACTCCCCTAAGGGGGACTCGTAAAACGCGTCAGTGGTGGCAAGAGATCATATTACTCCTGCACCCAATTATCGCTTACTCAACTACATCTGTCTACTCGGCTCACATGGGCGCAGATCAGATACCCCACGCAGTCCCTTCCAATGTGAGGGAGTGGCAAATGAACGAGTTGGAGATTAAATTGTTATATTAACTATGTGTGCCTCTCACATGCGCATTTCATTTACCACAATCGATCAGTCCATTGTCATTGCAGAAGCAGCAACACTTCAACCTGACCTAGTACTCTGTTGCTTTAGCTCACCGCCGCAAAGCATCCATCAGACATATGACACCCTCAGCCACATGATTCGAAGAAGGGAAGCTCTCTGCCATTTATGTGATCACAGTGGCTTGAAAGGAGTCGATCAGGTCATTGTTGTTTAATCTTCCATGTCACAGATACCGCACTTGTGATCTCATAAGAGAAGGAAGAGGAAACGCAGCCGTCAAATGTGATATATACACTAATGATTCCCCAGAAACTAGGGTCCCATGTTGTTGGCTTATTCCACGATCCAGGAAGCAACGCAACCGCGGAGTATGGAATGCTACTAGTACTTTCGGGTTCGATGTGGGTGTCCCTGCAATCAATCGTGCTCTGGTGTATTTTACCGATGTGGGTGCTCAAATAGAGACAAAATGCGAGATTAAACCCTGTGAAATAATACGTGAAGTTATTGAGGATAACGAGAGAAATGAGCTATATGAACGCAAAAAAGTCCTGTTGGTTCCTTTGTGCCGCAATAAACCCCGCGAACGCCTCTCTTCACGTTATCTCGTTGTCACCTCCGACCTCCGCATTGACACACGCATACGTAGATACGCGTATTATCTGATACATCCACCGATCGTTTATTATCGATTACGCGGACAACTGTCATGTCAGTGGACCTGTCAAAAAGGTTTGAAATGATACCCCAGAAAATAGGGTCTTCCTCAGGAGAAAGCGCTACAGCTTGCACATCGTGTCTCGAGTCAACATGATTAGTGCTGATGCGCCGAATTTGAATCATCTTATTGAATACGATATTGAGATTAAATTCAGTAACAGGGTGACGGACCCCGTAGGTTTTTCATTCTCGGCACACATGCGGTCATTTTGACGTGCAGTTCGATTAATAAGTAAATTAATGAACGCACTATTATCGTGGATATCGGTATGCAGTTCAAGCGCTCGAATGGCAATGCCAAGTACAATCTACTGGCAAATATTTGTATACAATCATTAATTAAATTTATTTGGCACGATCAATCTTCAGCGCTTCGACGTTCAACCACGCCTCACCGAGCCCGAATCTTTTCCTTGTCACCGTCTCAATAATTCCGCAATATGAGGGCGCTAAATCGGACCTGTTTACTCCCTAAGTCAAAAAGGAAAGAAATGAAGCACACAATACCTGCCACATCTGCCCTCTTTACCGACGACTGCTCGACTCGCTTGGAGACCCCTCGGATTAACTCTGTAGCTCGGACCACATTCAGCCGATTCCGAAGCGCATACACCCACGTGCACTTTCTAATTTCCAGAGGGACTCGAGTAATTATATCGGAGGATTGACAAACTGTACTCGGGCTTGGAAGGGCTTCGCGTCCACTCTGATTGTCGCTGCTCTTGCATAATGATACCTACGGCACGAGTATGATATACATCACCATAAGTCATTCTATAATTTCATCCTCGAAGCCAAGTCTCATCATCCGCCGAGCAGATTGAAGGACCTTGTGGGGAGGGGTGCAATGAAACCCGAGCTCCGAGATCTCGTAGCCTTTTCCTTTCTTTCCCCACGGAACCTTGAATACCCCGCAAGTAATGTCGCATCTTAGCAACAGGGCACCGCAAGGCAGGTAAGGACGACGGCATTCTTTCTTCTCCCATTTACTCCAGCGGAAACGATTGCTACTAATAGCAGGTGTATACAGTCGGGACTCAATGACGCTTCAACCGGGTTGCCACTAGCTGCGGTATGTGGGGCCTTTGAATTGTACTATGATTTCAGCGTGATTTAGTAATTATAAGCACTACTCATAGGTAGGAGCCGAACACACGGCAATGGCTGGGGGGTGCTCCGAGTCTAGCTTGGACTTGATCCCAAAATACAACACCCTTCACTGCGTTATCACGCATTTCCCAGGAACTCTAAACTCAGACCAACTATCGAAGGTTCCGGCGCTTTTAGGTAAGTCAAACACCGAAGTAAAGGTAACTAGAACATGCAGTTTAGAAGATTGATAGCAATGATAGCTCTCGAGATGTCAATAGCAACTATCATGTCACTCCCCACACTGACATCGGAATGATGATGCACCATGGCCAATGCGTATCATCCCCTCTCAGCGTCTAATTAAAACTTGTTCCGTCTTTATGGTAAGCAAAGGGTATAACACTCTTAAGAGCACGTCAAGAAGCTCCGAGCTCAGTATGCGCTGTGCCCGGATCTAAGACGGGGAAAGGAACTCGAGAGCGTATGGAACTGTCCGCATCGGCGTATGCACCTGTCGGAAAATGTGTGAGAAGCACCAGACCCAGTACTCTGTTACTTGACGTTGGGGTCTGTCAAGAGCCAAGACCGTTGAACAGTATGTAGATAGTAGCAATAGAATCAAAAGCGATAACTATTCGATAATGGACCCGGCTAGTTGTCGCTCAAAAGACATCCGGTGGACCGGTGATAGACGGGATTGGATATAGATTGCATTGACATCTATACTGTATGCTTATTGAAGTACCTATGTATTCAGAAGAAGGACCTACTGTAATACAATGTCTGCCGTGCGCGTGTATACATGACTACCCGAGCCTGTTGCGTGCACACCGAAGCTTCGTATCCAACACTGACGTCCCGAGCCATATTGGCGTAGAACACACGCACAAAAATGCATCGATATCCTAATAATACTGCGGCACACGGGCCCCACGCTTGCGCTGCGGCTCAACTACGCTCGAGCTTCTGAATCTGGCGCGGAAGTGGGTTCTGGGCAACTTGACGTCCCTACAGCCAACAATAGATTTGTGTGCAGATCTTTGGGTGAAATCTGAGCGACGACTCTGAAGTACATACAAAGATTACAAAGTAAGGAACTTAAGCGAGCCATTCGATTCAGAAGTTGTGAGGAGAACGGTACTCGAGCTCGAGTAAATTGACGTACTTAAGGGGAATGAGTATGGCACGCCATCTGCACATTTATTATTTTGCAGTTGCACATCTGTAAGTCTCAATTTTTCCATAAGTAACACGCAGATTTCGAAATTTTTAGTGTGCAACACACAGATTTCCACATTTTTCTGTGTGTGGCACACAGATTCAGGCGTTCGAGCTCAAAATCTTGACGCACATCCGGGCGTATTGCCTAATAAGGGAACACGTCCGGATGTGTGGCAAATTATGAGCTCGTCGACTTGAGTGCCACACAGAAATCTAACGAGCTAGATTTTGTTGCCACACATCCAAGAAGGCTTGCCGTCGGACTTTAAATACTGCCGACGGCAATTCCGGCCATCTAATCGAGGTATTAGATAACAAACACTGAGCCCTCCGAGGACTCGAGTGTAGGGCTCTTGAACAAGTGATCGAGGGAGGGGAGGGTCATCATGCTTTATGTATTTACGCCAAAATTTACACGTTCCGGGGGTATACTCCAAGGTTTTGGGATCACCTAACGCTCATTTGGTAAGGTTAATGAACCTCAAAGTCAAAGACCTACAGTTGTGTGTTCCAGGAGGAGACATGCAGAATTTTTACTATATTAGAAGTACAATTGTCATATAAAGTTAAATTAAAGAAATCTCATTTATCAGAGTCGTTATGGGGCTCATACACACGCTCTATGCGGTTCTGAAGAATATCGACGCATTGTGCTTTATAACTACTAAGCCATGTGCACGGAGCCGTTATCTAATACCTCGATTAGATGGCCGGAATTGCCGTCGGCAGTATTTAAAGTCCGACGGCAAGCCTTCTTGGATGTGTGGCAACAAAATCTAGCTCGTTAGATTTCTGTGTGGCACTCAAGTCGACGAGCTCATAATTTGCCACACATCCGGACGTGTTCCCTTATTAGGCAATACGCCCGGATGTGCGTCAAGATTTTGAGCTCGAACGCCTGAATCTGTGTGCCACACACAGAAAAATGTGGAAATCTGTGTGTTGCACACTAAAAATTTCGAAATCTGCGTGTTACTTATGGAAAAATTGAGACTTACAGATGTGCAACTGCAAAATAATAAATGTGCAGATGGCGTGCCATAGAATGAGAAGTTAAGCGTGATATCACGGGCCGTACCTTTGCCGCAATTCCACAGGAATCATCTAACGGTATGTTATTTTTGGGTTTCGATGTTATATTTAGCAGAGATACTGCTCTTAGCTGTGGACGAGAAGAGGAGGGATGCCGCACCATATGGGCACAGTAGAATCGATCTCGCTGGATTGTTACCCCTCGAAGTGCAATTCGTATGATCAACCGTACCTGTGCATAAGCGCCAATGGTACTGGTGCCGTCAACCCCTCAAATCCAATCGAACAACTGCGCCGCACATACATGAACGTGTCCGAATCACGGCACCACTTGCAGTGCATCGACTGCAACATGTCGTAGCACAAACAGCTCAATGCACAGTTCAATTCATTTTGGGGTCAGTCCGTTCAGTGAGTGATATGAACTTGAAGCACATCACATCGGCACAGTAAGTAAGTAAAGACTAAGTACAGCAGAATGGAAGCAAAGCCTGCGCAAAGCAAATGAAGCAACTCGAAACCTTCATTACTTTACCAATACTCCACCTGAACGATCCCGTTACAGACTAGACGCAGCAGGAGACACCGCAGTCAACATGATTCTGAATCTGAACTTCATCGATTTTCATTACAGGAGGTGACTCAGGTTCAGTCAGTCATATAGACTTCTAATTAGTTTTATCGGGGTACTTACGCCTACCAATACATTGCTAGTGATCGTGATTCATGTAGACACAGCCTGTCAAGGATCTAACCTATCGTAACCTATTCATGCAATACCCGCTACCGTTGATCCCCTGCGGTGGATGTATATGGCGGGCTATCGTGTCCTAGTAGCCCAGTCGTATCCGCAGACAAATCGAGAAGCATCGAGAAGCTACATAGCTCAAGCAAGTCCTCCGCAGTTACTTAGGGGCTTACCTTCATGTTCTTTGACACTATGTATGATTCAGATCACAAAATTCTATACATTCAAAACAGAGCCGCACAGTTGAAATCTACCTGTCTCACTAATGCCCGTGTGGGGTTGATTGACACTTTCATTGGGTTCGATGTTAAGTCATCGGGGTGTATGTAACTTGGTGAGGAAACTTTAAGGTTGGTTGACAGACTGTTGAAAGAGGTCATGGTAAAACTTCCAGTTCATTTCTTCAGGGCAACATCTATGTATGTCAATGATACTACCTCGCCAATTCCGTGACTTCCGAGATAAAAACTTCAAAGTAGCAATGTTCCTTATTTGTTCCTTACTGCATGTCCGTTAAGCTGTCATTTGTTGCCCCCATCGAGGAAATTTAAAGTGGTAAGTACAACTGAATGACGATTCCGATGACGGACCTTGAAGTCAATACCCGTCAATTACACTGCAACTTCAACGCCGACTTCAACTTTAACTGCAAGCTTTCATTGTCACTGTCAGCCTCAACCGAGTCTTGCTCTTTCCTTTTACCCACTGTGAGCCCTATTCAAACGAGTCATGCCACCCACTAACAACCAACTACGGGGAAACAAGCAATCAGGACCAGGTGAATCGCTGAACCTCAGGCCCAAACACTTACAGCTTCCATCACCAGCCCACCCCATGCCGGCCCTGCGAAATCACAACCGATGTCCCTGGTTGGTCCCTGGCACAGTGGCACGCAGCATGATCATGGCGTGATGCTGCCGCAGGTTCCGGACCCTTCCCCTCCCGCGTAACATGATGATGTTGCAAGTGTTTGAGGTGGACAATTGGAGATGTCAATAGGTAATGAGATGATAATCAATGCGGGGTAAAAGGCAGGGAGACGGGACACAAAGGGGTGGAAACGTTGTGTAGAATGATAAAAATGTGCAGTAAAATGCCCCCTTTGAACCTGAACATGACGGATGAAGTACAGTATCTCCTTTAACTTTGAGGGATGGGGACATATGGAGAGGTTTGTTGTTGAGTAAAGGGGGTGGGGGCGGGGTATGCATGTAGTTGAGATGTGCGATGATGGATAAAGGGATTAGAAAGAAAAAAATAATTAGAAAGAGAAAGAAAGAGAAGGGATAATCGCAAGAAAAACAAAAGGTACCCCGCTCGAAATCATCACGAATTGACCAACAAAGCCCCCTCCGGTCATTTGCTTCGGACCCTCCCTGTAATGGGCACGAGGTAACCCAACAAACGCGACGTCAAATTGCCATGGTCATGCCCATCGTAACGACCACCCACAGTTGCCTCAAAATTTCTCGTCTTAGACTAGCCTGAGCGTGTATGACGATGAGCCCGAGGAGGGTCATGAGATCAACTCAGGTCACCTGGGCATGGCTCAGGCTCGTCGTCGAATGAAGCTGTTAAATACGCATTTCAAATTGAAATTGTCTTCCGACTCGGACCTACGAGCTCCGCTTGAGCTCGAGCGATATTCAAACCACCCAAGCTAAACTAGATGGCATTACAGACGGGAATCAAGAATCGAAAACTGCCAGTGACCATTTTCGATATCATGATCGACACCAAAAAAAAAATATTCATTTCATCCTCTCCCTCGAACTCCCCACAACCAACTTACCAAGCATGCTGCCCTTCCCCCTCCCCTCCGCACCCACTCGAAAATTTCAGACACACACCTCGAATACAAGTTCCGCCGGATCCCAACTGCAAGTGCACAATGCTGCTTCGGGTCTTCGACTTTTATATACTTCTACATACGTACATACCACTGTAATGGATGGCAACGCCGCTCCCGTGCCTCATTTTCCCTGTCCTCCCTGTCCTCTCCCTGCCTGCTTTCAACGTCGTAAACGCCACCACCCGCTCGGCGCGCTCGGGTGTCGGTACGCGGTGCGCTCTGGAGGGAGTATTTGAATTAGGGTGGTAGGCACGTGTAGGGCGCGTTCTGGGGGGGTATTGACTTGAACTTATTGAGACATTCGAATGGTTAACGTAACACAAGCAAGGCATTTACATGTCCTCAGAGGGAGTTCATGTTACTTATGTATGTATTTAGGCTTTATGCTCCAACCTTACCTTACCTGACCTTAACCGACCTTGTGTTCAATCCTGCATGATCATCTCCTTACTTACTTTTGAAGCAAACTACAGGAATAGGGAAACAACATATCGAATCGAATCGCGTTAGCATCCTACACCCAGTAAGTAAGTAAGTGTGTATGTATGTAAATCCTGCCGGATAGGTGTTTGTCACCCTTCCAGGGCTTCATCATGACTCAAGCAGAGCAGAATCTGAGCAGAATGATGCAGAATGCAGAAGCACGGCGCGTTGCAGGGTTGATGCGACTTTTATATCCATATCCATACCAAAGTATCCCTATTCCGTCTTCATCGATTCTCCTTATCTGAATAGGAAAGTAGTCATTAGCTCGTTCTCAGGTCAGTACTTACTTATCGAGGCTGGTGATATTAAGCACATTCCAAGGAGCTGCGACATCTACAGTAAGTACGTTTCTTCATGGACAATAGCCAGGACTGTTGTGATGCAATTGGTCTATGCAACACTATGATTGCAGTACTAGAGAAGAAATAAAATCTGACTGTAATAACATATCAACGACAAGAAGTAAAATGACTCCGTCAGTCAAATCGAATCCGAATAAGATGAGATGAAGACGAGACGAAAGGAGAAACGACTGTATTTGTGTAGCTAGCGCTTATCTGTCAACTCAACGGAGCGCTCGTTTTTCTTCCTTTACTTCCCAATACCCTTACCTCCTCGATTTCCTCCTACATACGCTCTGTTTCGAATTTTAAATGATAATCATATTATTATTTCACATGATAATTTAAACTCCCTCTATCATCACCGCACCTCCGAACCTTCCCCGACAATGATCATGACGCGCGCCTTCCTCGACTCCTCGCTCTCCAAGGTGGTGTAATCAAACGCACGTTCAACTCCAACTGAATTCAGTGCAGTACTTGACTGAGTCCCCACCAGATGTACGATTCGGTGAATGCTCCTTCACTTGCTTGCAGTGTGATAGACTTCTACGTAGACGTAGACGTATTCGATGACGCTGACGCCCTAGACCAGGCTCAGGCACACTACCAAGCTACCAATTGCAAGTTACTGACTGAGATCTGGAAACTGAACTGAATTTGAATATGGAGAAAAAAGAAAGACCGGCAACACTCCGATTGAAGATTCAGAATTTCAGCGTCGTCTGAAACTCGACCCGTCATCCTCCGCAAATTCGAGACGCGCATCCGTAACACCCCGCTCGCTCCGCCTGAGATGAGAGAGCTTACCCACTCACAGGGATACATTCAAACCAACCCGCATCGCACCCAAAAGATACAACCGACGAGCATAAACACAACGCATCCAACATGTATGCGCAACACATCCGTCCCGAGGCTCTTGTTTGAATCCCTAGGTATTCCCCGTTAATGCAGGAGGATCGGCAGAGTAACCGCATCTACCGGTCGAGGGACAACACGCACAAGTTGAATTACATATTGAAATGGAAGTGGATGTACTTAAGCCCAGCCATGTCATGCCCTACAGCCCTAGGGTATGACGCCGAGGTATGACATCGAGTGGCATCGGCAGGAAGTGGTGGGCTTGGAGGCGGGTGGTCGGATGGGTGTGCCATGAGTTGCCTTGATGATGATGAGTGGGAGGAGGGCCCTGGAGGACCGGCACCGGGTTTGATGCGTGCCGGTGCGGTGGGTTAGATTTGTTAGCTTAATTACGGTGAGCTTTAATTTTGAGTAGTGCTGTTACTTGCACAGTGGATGTCGTCTTTGTTACATCTTGTATGAAAGTTCATGGATTTTTAACATTGAATCTATAATTCTAACAACATCATGCACGATAAGACAAGAGAGAGTGGAATAAGTAGGTATATGAAATGGGAGCTATTATATTATGGGACCGTCGTCGGGAGAAGAGAGGGAGTATGATAAAATCGAAAAGGCTGGATGAGCCTCGCCTTGGATGGAATTCATGATATGTGTTCGTGGATTTTTCTCGACACAAAAGGTGTCCTCGGGAGGGAGTGACAGAGTGGGTTAGTTATCTTGGGTGGTGAGAGCCGAAGAAACGAAAGGGAAAGGACGTGATAAAGCATCAAAGGTGTCTTAATTGGGAAGGATGGGTAGATCTCGATTCACAGATCTCGGACCGCAGAGATGGATCTTAGATCTGTGAATGAGATGAAAGAGCGTCTTGTATAAAATGGCAGCGGTCTGTTGAAAAGATTAATCCCATACATTATGACTTTCTCAGTAGACGACCTTGTAAACTCTCTCAACTCTAGCCACATCGGTCAAGAGGCCATGGATATTGCTGCTTTACAAGTACGAATACCATTATAACACAATATTCAATACTAATTCTTTCTCAAAGGCACAACTCCACCAATCTCTACTACACGCCTCTCGTGCTCAACCCTCCAGCACTCCATCATCCAGTTTCGCTAACTGGGCTTTCGAACAACGTGCAGCTCCATCAAGGAGAGGCAGCGTCTCTTCATCCTCATCATCATCCAACGACCATCGCCCCTCCATCTCACCCTCATCAGGGTACTCTTACACAGACGAGATGGACGAAGACGAACGCATGGTTGAGGAGCTACTCATGCCATCGTCACCTACGCCCCATCGTCACCACCATCACCATCACCAGCAGTCGAACCAAATGATGACTTCATCATCCTCCGTCCAGCCCTCCTCATTCAACGACTCCGCGCCCTCACTTTTCACCACCACAGATCCATTCTACCTCTCCGCGCTCCAACAAGCCGCCTCAGCCAACACCCCTTCGTCAAGCTCTTCGGTTTTCGCGCAAAACGCGATCCTGAATCCCTCGTCTCCGTTTGCGATGCACCACCAGCAGTATCAGCAATACCAGCATAACAGCTTTAATTCGTACGCTTCGGCGTTTTAACCGCCCTCCTCCGTCGAGTTTTGTTATGCCCCCCCATCATTTATCCACATCTCAGCAACATCGCAGCGACCCATCGATGTACCCATTGCTGCTGCGTCGGGCCCACACATCCCTTTTCCGATGTGTGTGTAATGTCCTTGCTTTATTAGATGCCCCGCGCAATATGCGCCTCATTTCGACGCCTCGCCTTCCTTGCATCTATTTTGATCCCCGTCTCGACTCTCGGATCCTGAGTCGTTGATCATCCATCCAGTCATCCCTCGACGTTCCTGCTTCCTTTTCCTCCCTTGTCTACCCCCATACCAAAAAAAAGACGGGATCCGCTTCCATCCCACCCCTCTGCCTCGCATCCCATCACTTCCGTATCTCTTTCCTATTTTTAACCACCTCCCCGAGTTTGGGTTGGGTGTTAATTATAAAAAGCCAAATCTATGCGGTCCGCCGAGGGATCTTCATCTCCGAGGACTTTGTTTCATTGAGGGAGATGGGCTTTGAGTTATAGATACTCGTTGGATGGGCGGAGGTGATATTGATGTTGATGGAGGAGGGGTATCGATATCTTTAGAAGGGCGATGCGATGAGCTGGCATAGTCAATTCTAAACTCGACTTTCAGAGTTTTGCTTTGGATTTTGGGTGATTGCCTTGGACATTCCTCGTCCTCTCTCCTCCTTCACCCGCTCTTCCTATCCCTCCCATGCCTTCTCCTGTCGTCATCCCTCCGCCGCCGCCGACCCATCAAACCGCTCCCGCACCCCACCTCTTACTTGAGCTCATATCACGTAACGACATGCGGAGGTGGCGCCTTCCCTTCCCTTCGACGCGACTTGAGTTCAGACTCCGAGGCTAACCGTATTCAGCGCACCCGACCGCCACTGCATCGACTTCACCTCTGGACGGACTTGGCAAATTCAACAAGACGGGCTCCATGGTGTTTCGTTTATCATTTGCCGAGACGAGACGAGGAAACGATGCGAGAAGGGAAGGAGGGTGGTTAAGCGAGCGAGCGAGGGAGAGTGGAGTGGAGCGATCCAGGAAGTCAGTTGATTAACATCGACTTTACTTTGGATGGAGATGGAGTTGTGGAGCTCAGGGTGCATGAAGCCTGAAAAGGTTTTTGGTACCTGCTGGATTGTATGATCGTCGTCTTCGCGGATACAGACGTGGTAGATGGCACCTTTCGATTATTTGCTTGACTTTTTTTCGATTATTTGACTTTGACTTTCGCATCGTACTCTTCCACTTTTTCTGCATAGTTAATAGTATAGCAACACCCCACACACACACATTTTGCATTCGTACTTTCAACACCCACCCACCCATCTGATTGTTTCATTGTATGTATAGACTACCCCATCCCAGCACCATTCATGAGTATTAGTTACAGTTTATAGTTAGTTAGTGTGTATGTTTAGAGATCAATTTGCAAGTTTTTTTTTTTTTTCAAGTTCTTTGTGGTCTGGTTCTGAAAATTCAGGCCTCAGCGTCAGTATTATGATAAGAGGTGACTACAGATATGCGCGGTGGTCAGTCATCTCGAAAGAACATACCATATCACGTCATGTCATATCAAGCAAGCCCAGTGCCCCATGCACAACCACCTTGATGATCGTTGAACGTTTTGATACCTTTTTTCGAGAGTTGATTTAGATCGAAACGCTAGCTAGCGCTCGTTCGTTCGTTATTGTTAGACGAAACCCCACAAGTTCTGGTTCTGATGATCAGCATTGCATTGCATTGCACAGGTATGAGTAACCTCGACCTCGACTCATAGTGAATCATTCAATTATGCGTGCATGCTACACAGCTATATGTATCACCCCGCTAACCCTTCGATCCCATTCTACGACATTCCATCATGACATACATATCTCACTCAACCCACAACGACATTCACGATCAATATGATTCACCTCACTAACCCCATCCCCCCTCATCTCACCCTGTCGTCTCATCTCCGCCACCCCCGCTCTCGTCCTCATCCCCATGCCATGCCCATTTCAGTTTCAGTTTCAGTTTTCAGGACACACTCTCATTTAGATTCCCTCACACCCTCCCATCACCACCACTGCCTCACGCTCAGACTCGAATGATCACTCCCACCCCGGCATGACAGGACAGCTTAAATTCCCCCTTTTGCGCCTCTGGCATGCATCATCTCACAGGCAGACACGGTGCATCATATCATTATCTACTTACACTCGTGCTACGCACCCTGTTCGTAACCCGCAAATACCCTTATCAGCCGGCGGGAATACACGATATCATCATGACATGGGGTGTACGGGTGTGGGTGTGAGACTCGTGATATCGAGCTGATTTGGTAGGTATCTGGGCGAAGGATGGGCGAAGAAGGGTGGGGTGAGAGATGAGTTCACGCGTTTTCGTCATCTGAGGTGTTCACTGTTGAATCGAGAGACTCGACGGCAAGGGTTTTAATTTACTCATGGTATGGTACAATGGTATTGAGGCCTTGAGGAGAACATACTTGCGCCCTTCGAGGATCGTTACGAGCACCAGGCAAAGCTAAGCTAAGCGCTACTAGACACGACGTTTCGACAAGAGTACAGTGTCGATCCTTCGAAAGAATCAAACCAACCGTGTCTGCACTTGCATTTATAAACATCAACTCTTCTTCTTCCGACATCACATACCACCGGCTCCGAATCACCATTCGTCAACACCAGCCTCGGGAAATGGGAAATGGGAAAGTAGATTCGAATACACGACTACTATACATATCATCACGTTCCCAACACTCCATCACCTCGAAGCTCCAACACTCCCTCGATCGAAGTCGCCGCCGTGTTCTACTAATTTCTCAGTGACGCGGAAGACATTGATATCGTTCGTTTCCCACTCCCACTCCTCAGATAGAAAAACGTCGGTAACCATCGTATGAAGGTCTATATATGGTGTCTTCGGACACATCTTATCTCTGCTTTATGGGTTTTCGAGCATCAGTGAGTGTTCGATGCGACTGATTCGGACAGGACTCGTGGTATCTTCCGCAGCGCTAGCGATTGAGTCTATGTTTGAATAGTGAGACTGAGCTCAGTTAATCAGAAGAGGACGAAGGACCTGCGAGTCGGTTTCGCGCTCAGATAAAATGACATACATACCGACGATTAAATACGACTCTCTCGCAACATCCCTGACGAGTGATAGGCACCTGACCAGCCTCAGTGACCAACAACTAATACCAAGCCTTCCCTTCCCTTCATCAACTTCAACGCCCATCGTGACCCCCGTCCCCTCCTTTCAGGTCCGAATCTGAGTCGGAAGCCATGTCCGATGTTTACAGGTCAGGTAGGTCACGACTCAGGGTTCGACGGAGATCTGAACCTCACAGTTTCCCGTTCCATGTCCAATCGTATCGGTCACGGTCAGGTCCAGGGGTGGGTGAGCATGGATGACGATGGTGGGTACAGATCTGTAGAGCGGGAAGAAGACAGTGAGGTCCAACGTCGTCTACTTGCATCCACTAATAGTCAAGCGAATATGAATGCCGTGTCGTTCAAGCCTATCTAATAAAGCCTCAAACACACCTCAAACCTACATCAATATAATGTCAATCGGTCATCAAAAAAACCAAAATTCACTCAGCTCACGTTGTATAGTACCCATACTCACAGGTGAGAACAACCTATCTCTGATTTTTCGGGAAAAACCACACGCAAAGGACACGCAAAAAAGCCATGTGTGCGAGTCAAAGGAACGACAACCCACAATCGAGTCAAGGCTCAGATTGAGAATTCTAGTTGGACACGGGAGAGAAATTACAAGTCAAGTCCAGTCAGGGCATCGGCCATGCACCCCCAGCCGAGCCTCGTTGCCGCAAGCGCTCATCACGCCGGCGGCAACGAGGTGCGGCTTCGCAGATTCGCGGGTAAGCCCCTTTTTTCGTTAGGTTTTCCTGTGAGTTATTATCGCCCATAACTTTCGTATGGACTTGAATCTCAGCTATGGGTCAGATCTGAGGTGGACTGGAAGAAGTGTGTGATGACTGTATGATGGGTACGGTGGAGGTAATAGCACGACCGCCGTTCGTGTTAACGTTCGAGCTGGTGGTGTGATATTGATATCGATATTAGTCTAACATAACATAATGCGGGGATAAGAAACCAAACCGTGATTTCCTGGGGGTGGCGAGGACAGTGTATGAATGGGTGAGTGCCAACGAGCGAGCCTGAGTACTGGTGAGGCGGGAAGAGGAAGTGAGAGTTCTCGATTGGGAGATAGGGGTTCGAAGGTGGGAGGACTCGAATAACGTGTGTTCCACGTTCGGTGGTTTGCCGGAGGGAGCTGAGGCAATATCTACATCATGCACTGTACTCGTTCACCCACTCGTTCACTCACTCGTTCAAGAGACAAAGCATGATTGAGAATCAAGTGGGACATCGCTCTAGGTATGGCGAGGCCATAACCATACCCAGCTAGGCCCTCCGCCAACTCGCAGAATCCAATGCGAATGAGATTCATAGCCGGGCTCAAAGAAGCCATTTTTAACATCGGGCGTATCAAGCTGAAACCCAGCGTCGAAAGGAATCCGTAGTATTATTCATTATTACTATGGGTGTAAAGTATTAGTATTATAACGCTCGATGGAGACACCAGTTTCTAGTTCCTCCTCTACGCTACTTAGCTTTGCTGAGCTCCGAGTCGCCAAGCAAGCAAGGGCACAAAAATGGCCCATGGACTGAAAAGTGCTTGTTTAATTCCCTCGAGAACGCACCCTTGACGTGTGTCTAATGGAATCATGAAATCATGCTAGCAGTTTGCTGGCAATACAGTGCTCACTGTGCGGATCGAACCGAGCTAAGGAAGTAAGTGATGCTGCAATAGAGCGGACATCGAGCATGGGTATTGGAGTGTGAGATCTAACTCGAACGTGGTGGCATGGGACACCTATTAGAAACAGCTCCCTCGCGTATATTGCGAGTGGGTGGGTGAGATTCGGCGCTCGAGTGTGTGGAGCGATCATGATCAGGCCGAGGGACCACCTACTTCTACATACTTTACCTGAACACAGGCACCAGGTGGCCTTGGGATAACGGTAAATCAATACCTTCGTTTATTACCGATGCATAAACAACCGCACACCATTATGTCATTGACACCCTCGGCGGAGTAAGGACTAAACGTCCAGACAGATTTTTTGACATCTTGAAGTTGTTTGACGTCTCTTTTGGCTTTGATTTAGTTTTTTGCAGTAGCTACGTGCCGGTCGGAGACCATTTATGTATCAGACTGGTGCTTCAGCCGCTTTGATACCGTGGAGATGACAGTCATTTATATTGGTCTGCCCAGGTGGGAAAAGAAAGAATTGAGAAGAGATGGAAAGAATGGGGTACAGAATTCAGCCAGCTGGCATGGTATCATCACCTGTGTGAATGAATGACCTGAACTGCAGTGTAACTGTAACTACAATCGTTGTAGTCATTTCTGGGAAGTGGGGCTACTTCTGCAGTTGAAAGATGATGCGAAATAGGATACGTTATCTCATGTTATGTTATGTGCTTGACTGCAGTTGAGTTGCTTCAGAAATGAATGAATGAAAACCCTGTCGGACTGAAGCTTTGAATTGTTCACGAGGTCGAGATTTATATTAATGCTCATAAGTTAAAGCTTATTCATGATCAAACTGTCGACGCTCCCGGTTGACCATGACACTGGCAATACCCGTTCATGTCCATCTTGGGAAGCAAAAACGTTCTTCAAAGAACAAAGACCTCATTCTTCAACTACACCACCGCAATCCGATCCGGAAGTGACGAAACGCTCGAATCAATCATATCATTTTACTCATTCGAACTTAGCGCACTTGGATAGTCGCGATATCTGTTATTTCCTTCACACCAGACATCACAAGACTGCTACCGTCGTCGAGGTCAAGATCAGGCTCAATCCCTTCACAAACCCTCGCCTCACACTCCCACTGATGCCACAACTCTCCGCCGATAAGATGATTGATTCCCCCGAGGTTATTGCCCATTCCAAGTAATTTCAGGCCCTTAATCTGAGGCGCACTCTCACCTCGTGCGGGGGATCGCACCCAGTTATAGTTGCTATCATGATTCGGTGCTGATATGTCACTTTCAATGACACCCTTGGAGGTCAGGGACGCAGGGAGGTGAGACACCGCTTGTCGTTTGACATCTGCAGAACATGAGGCTCTTAAGGGTCTTTAATACAGTGTGATTCCCGGATGGTGGGACTTATCGCAGATGGTTGTCTTCGAATTGGTGAACGGTATGGATGAGATCGACGGGGTGAAGGCGGCCGATTCAGGTTGTACATACATATGTACTACAACAAAATTGAACCCCAACACGTTCAAGGGCTCGGGTGGTTCTTCAATGTTCTAAGTTTTATCAACGACGTAAATATCTCATCCCATGTGAATCGAATAAAACATAGTCCCCTTCTTCGAAGCGCGCCTCAAAACCATTCGGCAGTGCTAGGCCATCCGAAGACAAGAAGCTCATTCATCTACTTATCTCATCAGACAATCCATTCATCTCCCAAATTCCGCTTCGATGTGCTGCCGCTTTCTTTATTCAAGCAATATGAACAGCGGTGAGGCGACGATTGTAATGTAGATAATGAATTACGAAGGTGCATCTTTATCTTCCTCTTCCGAGTCTTATCTTGGACTTCTCTTCAGACTCTTGTGCTTTGTCGATGTCACCGAACCTTCCTTGTCAGTCGGGACTCGGCTCCAATCGATTCAAATTCGATTGCTACATAGTATTGCGTGACCTAGAGGTTTATACATCGAAGCAAAGAATCGGCCTAGTTGCCTTCGGATGGCGAAACCGCAAAGGTACGCACCCAATTCAAATCATGTTATCCATCAGCGGCGAATTTAACCCTGACAGCAGAAAAAGATAGATAGAGCTAAAGAGCCACTCCATCTCAGCGCACGGTAGCAATGCCAATCTGGACAAGATCCTCATTGTGCAAATGAATGTCTTTTGAATGTTATGCAGATAGGGGCTCTCGAACGGCTGACTCGCTTTGGTGGCTTTGCAGCTCGGAGTCGAAGCCATCCGCGGTTCTCGGTGTATGCAATCCCTTCAGAGGGCATGACATCGTATTACATGAATGTATCTTTTGCAATCCGTTTACCAGATCTTGAGGATCACCACTACAGGTGGAGGTGTCGCTAATCAAGTCACCTGGCCATGTCGTACTCCCGACCTGGGTTATGGGATCTCGTATCAAGAATCAACAAAAACCACCGATGTCAATTGGCTATCAAGACTCATAAGGTCTACTTGTCTGTTTAGAGGTCAAATCGTCCTGCGATGTCTAATTTCAGAGCGTCGTTGTGGCCACCTCAGAAGGCTCACATGATGGCACATGGAATTCATTGCCAGATAAGGGTCTCCACGACGTACTGGCGCCACCACTGTTGCGATGTCCATGGATCACCTTTGGGATAATTCCAGTTGCATATTCAACAGCTTCAAATGACCGCATCGGTATAATCATGGGAATCACGTTACATTAAGGTATGTCATTTCCGGCAACTTCGAACGAACGAACGTGGCGCGACTTCTGAATGGAAACGCGTGCTTAGACTTGTTCCTGATTCAGCTGAACGGTAACTGGTAAGCTAAGCTTTAACTTCGTGCTCGATCAGTGATTTTCTTCTTCGAATGGCGCGGCAATATTGCAAACGAAAGCTCCTGCATTGCGACATGACGAATCGACGACCGCACATGCCCCCAAGCTCTCGGCGCGGATACTTCTTGCAATACGAAATGATTGTCTATTTAGGGGCTGCTACTCCTCTCGAGCATGGTAGGGTGGGGTACGATGCCTTCTGTATCACAACCTCAATCTCAAGATTTAACAAGCAATAGTGTAGTTATGGAGTATGTCTGACACCTGTCAGTTGCAAATCAACGATACCGATCCCCAATGTCAACGTGGTAGGCAGGAGTTTGGGGTAGCGAAGGAGAACAAGATACCCATCTATTTGTTCGGAGTGTGATTGCGGCATGGAGTATTGAAAGCTCCAATGAGGTCAAGTTACGTCAGTCAGGGAGCCTATCAAAGGGCACAATGGAGCGGAATATAAGCAATAGACTAAAAAGAGCCTTTTAAGTTCACTTCGCTGACTCCAGAACCGTCATAACCGTCTATTCCCGACCTAATGCTCCACTGCTTTGATAGCAACTTGCTTGGAGCATTTCCAGATTCAGAGTTATACTTAGTCAGTCCATCTAGATAGTACGATGATTTCATTTCTCAGAAGGAGTCGCTGGACAGAAATCCAACTACGCATGGTCTGATATTGTTTTATCGTATGTAGAAGCCTAGTGACCACCGCAGCTCTCGAAGCTATATGCCGGAATATTTTCTTGAGCTTGAGTGGTTTTGATAGGGGTACGCGCCAATTGCAACCTGCAAGGCTACACCACTGGGTCTTATTTAAATGCCTCTGGCCCTGAACAATGATGCGCCCGATCGTGCGCTAAGTCCTAAGCGCCGAGAGTATTGTAGCGCCTGATGCATCTACTTACTATATATCCCGCCAACAAGTTCGTAACATAATTATATAAACGTTACACAAGGAATGCTAAGTCATCCACTGCAAGTCCTGTCTCTACGAAGAGTATGCACCCAACTAAGAAATGGGCGTTAGCGTTTGCATCCTTTCTCAGTATTGTGGGGTCGTGGGCTACCACAGCCTCAAAAGAGAGAGTCGAGTTGTTCTCAGAAACGATGACCCTCGCCAGTCCTTTCTGCGGATCCACGAGGTCTATTGCGGCCTCCTGTCGTCCTAATGGAAACTCCATGCCAGGATGATCCAATCCAGGGATTGTCCTTTGGTTCGCATGTGTTGCATGATTTGCCGGAAATCGATGATTTAAAAAGGGTTGAATTCGTATCTTAGTGACCGAAAATCAGTCATGTTTGGTTGCTCGAGGTGATCGACCAACATGCGCCTGACCTGCTTTTGGGCTTGGACGCCATACTGCGCGAGAACTACTTGCAGTATTGTCAAGCAAAATATTGAAAATCTGACATCGACTCCGGACCATGATTCTAAAGTGACATGTATATAGCCGTCAGTTTAGTTATCATGGTCCATGTGGTGCAGATGACATTACCGCTTCCAGCTGCATGTTGCCAGACGAAAACATCGCGTCTATTTGGAAGTTTCTCGGTCCTGGCATACTTAGTCTTGGCTTCGGATAGGACCCTCCTCACCAAGGTTCCGTGGCATTCCGGCTGTTTGGGCCTGCTGTGTATAATCGGAGTTAAGCGCCCATCAGGCACATGACACTTCTGATGCTGTAAGAGGAGTACTTGTTGAACCTCTTTGAGCAGCTCCTTCACTCTCAGATTCATGTATGCGTGTAAGGTTGGGGAAGATCCTGTTTCATGATAATAATCGGCTTATCAGTAAAAGAGATGGACAAAGCCAAACAAAGCCTGTCATACCCAGCCTTGGTAGTGAGTGTAAGCGAACGGGGCACACAACTTGCAGATCCGCGGGTGGTGTCTTGCTACGTATACACCGTATCTAGATCTCACATGGGACAATTTTATGTTTCTATCAGTTGGCTACCCGTTTCGCACAGCGTACGTTCGAAGTATAGCGAAAGTACTGCGTAAACAGCGAAACGGGGTTATCAAGAATAGTCTGCAGCACTTCCAACACGACGGGCCCACTCGTTGAATCACATCTGCTTCTTCATATTTTAGATAGATGCCATACAACCGGTATATAGCTGAACGAATCCAGCCGGTGATCATGAGAAGATAATTCTGTGTCTCGTCATCACGGCTTTAAATAACACTCGGGGGATAAATTAGGTACTGCACCGCACTTAATTACACGTGGGGATTACCAGGACGAGGGTAATTAGACTCAAATGTGGACTAACTTTCGCAGATGGAGTGGCTGTTTTCGACCTAACCGCAGCTGATTTCAAAAATATGGACCGAGTAGACCCTCAACTGACCGACCTGACGTTAAACACATTTTCTTCAACACGACGTTCAGCATATGGATTTTTTGACAGGTGGTTTGACATTTTATCTGGAAATGAATTAGCAGTGTGAACGGCGTTGTATAGCAACTGGAAATGAAGAAGGCCAACAACCAACGCTTTCCTGGAACTCGCTAACACTTGGCACGTCCGAAGCAGAGCGACGCGCTCGGCTTCGTCGTTCTCGTGAGTTTCATTTGCTTTAACCGAACACCTAATAACCTCCATCCTCGATGATGGCGTGTCACTTCAGATATGCGAAAGCGATATAGAATGTCCTATAAACGATGATGTGATGTGTGGTATACGGGGTGACAGCGGATAGTAGTTGTACCACATCTCAGGCTCCTCACATCCACTCCAGCGGTTGGGGAACAACCTTCCGCTAAAATTACGAGAAAGAAGCAAGGACATCGTTTACTGGGTGAGGCCGAGGAGAAGCGAGAACACCCTAATATAGCTGGTCTATTTCGTCGCGCCTTGACATATCCGCCAGATAGGTGCATTGAATGATGTCTGGGTAACTGAGGTTACCTAGCATGAGAAACGGACAACTCCACCCTCCAGTCGCCAACGTCTTCATTCTAGCTACAGCGACGCCCCTTATACCAGCGATACTACCTCCAAAGCGATGCGATGGAGCAAACGGAGCTGCAGTATGGCGGCTATATTCGAGACCAAGGCTTGAAGTTGGTTTTGATCCTCGGTCTCAACAAAGCCTGAATGAGATTTATGCTTTCGAAACAGGAACGCGAGGTTATTCTAGAGAAGGCGTCATCCAGGACCGTCTATATTGGGCCGGGGTGTCAATACACTCCGCAGATGATCGGGTGCACATTGAGAAGCCCTAATTTTGTGGCTCTCTGGTAGGGACGAGGCTGATGAAAAGATCTCCGAATAATGAGGCATCGGCTTCAAGGAACCGGTTGAAGTCATTCTGTTATTTATAGATTTAGATGAGAAATTATATGGAACAGCTACGACATACCTTTATTGGAGGGTATCTTTCTGCGAGATCTTTACATAGCTGTTTTAGAAGCACCTTCACTTCAAGTACTGCTATGATAATGAGAAGGGGTATCAAGACTGAGATAACACCACTCACCACTCTTAGCAGAGTCACCCTCCAATCGTCCTTCCTCGTCTATAATCGCAACCCAACATCTTCCAACGGCATCTAGAATGGTTTCTGACCAGTACGGTATACGCGGCGTGCATACCTCACTGATGGTGCAAAGAACATTGATAGCTGAATGCTGCATCTCTCTGTCGGGTTCTACAAGCGGACGGGGTTTCAATGCATAAGCCAGCTGGGGCACCAAGGCCTGATAGAAAATCAGTTCTAAAAGCTCGTCGATGTTCCAAACGGCAAAGATACCTGGAGAAAGCGGGTGGTGCCAATTCCTAAAGCCCGCATCACGATAGGGATCGAATCAAAAGTAGCACGAACTATGTTCGGCTTGTCTTCAGAGTACATCCATACACCAGAAATGATTCCCTCCCCGAGGAGGCTTGATAGCTCATCAAAGCGCCGTGAGGAGGGTTGTGAAGGGGTGTCGATGGTGGTGCTGACAATCAGTGTAACAGAAGTGGTAATCGCATGGCGGACTAGATCGGGACTCATTGAATTATCCAAATGTGAAAGACAGCTTCCTAGAGACTTGTGTCCGTGTCAGCGACAAAACCGTGCATCAGTGTTGTATCGTACCGTTCGCAGAAGGCCATCAATGCCTGTCCTTTGGAATAAATTTTCGGGTACGTTGGCCAGCGTCTCTGATACCAGCAAAACTCCCCGCAATTTATAATTCACCTCATAATCGTCTAAGAACGCCATGGTAGGTGGGACGAGCAAATGCCATAGATCTTCATACCAATCAGTCTGAGACCAGAGTCATGAGAACCGTTTCAGCAAACTACCAGAGAACAACCACACCTTGATGGACCTCAAACACCAAAGAACCACTTTATCGACACCTAGGTATTTCTTCCACGTCTGAGCCTCAAAATAGTCTTGCATGGCCAGAGGGTCGTTGGGAACTATAGCCACCTTCCGCCCTGTCGATGGATTTATATGTGGATGAGCACTGGACTTAAATATGGGTTTCAAATTTTGCACAAGGACTTGTAAAACAAGCTTCTTTGAAGGGGGAAACAATGCAGGTAAAGCTAGGATATCTGCAAGTAATGAGCCTTCCTTAAATTGGGTAGGGGAATCATCGGACCATTCACCTTTGGCAATGCGATTAGAGTTGTCTGTCCTCCACGGCTCCCATTCTGCTTGGTCAAATCCGGCCTCGGCTGAGTAGCTTAACCCAAAGGGTGCCACAGCAGACACCAAGTCTCCTCGTTCCAGATCAGTCATATTTTCAGTGTCTAGTGCCAAGGTTCGCACTTCTTCGAGCACATCGGAGACTTTAGCCTTCCATTGATCAAGTGAAGCAAGATCAACCTCTGAAGTTCCATTTACGCGCGTAAAATCAGTTGGTACTCGAAGATTCTCCAAGACATTTTTGAGATTTGTTGACATTATTATCAAGAGTGTCGGTTTCAGTCAGGGTCGAGGTCAAGATCAAGACGCGTCAAGGAATGTTGAGATTTGTTTGTTGAATGCTGACAAATCATTGTCTGTTCTGGGCGCGAAGGTTGATGCTCGTCGTTCGCAACGACGACGACTGATTACTTCTTGCTTATCATGACTACAACACTTTCAGATCGGCAAAAACATGATATGTACGAACTTATGACTGTCTAGCAGACTTCCATCAGTCTGATATATTTCGCTTAGGCACAAAGCCATACTGGATTATCTCTATCATGGAGGTTTTACGAAAACATATAACGAATTCAAAGCTGAGGAACCGACATTGGTGCGCGTCAGAATGGCTTGTCAGTTGCGTTGGAATGGCCGCTAATGATAGAGCGTCTCACATATAGTCTGACTTCGTTCCTGACTCTTCATCAGCGGCAAGTGGAATTTTGGCCAAGAAATGGACGAGTTTGGTCCGATTGCAGAGAAAGGTGCGAACACCTCTGGATAAATATGACATTATGAAATGACCATACCTTTCGCCCATAACTACCCCAGGTCGTTGACCTTGAATCGAAACTGAAGCAAGCTCAAGAAGAGCTAGCTAATGCAGGACCTGGCGTTGAAGGTTCAAAACGTTCCAACAAGGATTGGCTCCCATCTTCTGAAGCAAGACATGTCCTTCAAGGTCATCGTGACAAGATCAACGCTGTCAGCTTTCATCCGCAATACTCTGTTCTTGCATCTGCATCCGTAGACGCAACTGTGAAGATCTGGGACTGGGATTCAGGAGAATGCGAACGAACGTTGAAAAGCCACACAAAGGCAGTATCAGATTGCCAGTATGATTCAACAGGAAAAGTATTGGGTACGTGTAATTTTTGTAGTTGCTCGGCTGACACTGCTAAAGACGCGTCTTGCCCTTGGCCTTTTTCTAGCAACCTGCTCAGACGATCTGTTCATCAAACTCTGGAATGTGCCTGATGACTATAAAAACTATGCTACACTTCGCGGGCACGAGCACTCCATTTCAAACATAAATTTTATGCCTGGTGATAATCAGCTCATATCAGCGAGTCGGGATAACTCGGTGCGTGTTTGGGATGTCCAAACGAGGTAGGGATCAGTTGGCGCTATGCCCTTTGCAACACTGACAACATTACACCAGTCATTGTGTCAAGGTTTTGAAACCTCACGATGAATGGATTCGCTGTGCACTCCCAAGTATAGATGGAA
Organism: Panaeolus papilionaceus; assembly: GCA_015501605.1. Taxonomy (NCBI): domain Eukaryota; kingdom Fungi; phylum Basidiomycota; class Agaricomycetes; order Agaricales; genus Panaeolus; species Panaeolus papilionaceus. The sequence continues at coordinate 470,637 of JADNRZ010000015.1, forward strand.
GATTGTTGCTGACTTGTTCGGATGACCATGTGCGTTTGCAGCTCCTACAACGACGACTTTCTTCACTCACAGTGTTTCTACCAGACCGCTCGTATCACCGACATGGAGACTGCCGCCCTTAAAATTGAGATGAGAGGCCACGACAATCGCATTGAATGCGTTTCTTTCATACCTGTCGCAGCCATTCCAGCCATCCGAGAACTTGTAGCAATGGTGAGCAATCAAACTCTCAGAATGAGTTCCAGCTAACATGTCAATCTTAGCCACCGACAGCTGCCACCTCAAAGATAGACGCTTTGGGTATTTCATTCGTCGTGACAGGCTCAAGGGACAAAACAATCAAGGTGTGGGATGCTCTGCGTGGGCAGTGTTTGTGGACTTTCGTGCGATTTTGTTTAGCATTCCGCGTTAGTTTTGTGCTTAAAGTCCTTCTAGGTTGGTCACGATGGTTGGGTGCAAGCTATTACATTCCACCCCAGTGGAAAGTACCTTCTATCAGCAGCCGACGACCATACAATGCGTGTTTGGGATTTGAAGACGGGGAGATGCCTCAAGAAAAGTAGGTTCAAATATCCCCTTTCCACGCACTCTTTTAATATCGTTTTTGTAGTCGAGGCACACAGCCCGTTCGTGCAATGCATCGCTTGGGGGAGAACACCTCTCACCCCCGAAGGTACCCAAGATCCAGATAAAATTATAAATGTCGTAGCCACCGGTGGTACAGATAAGGTTCACATTACCAGCTTTTTCTGTTCCGTTTCTCTTCGATACTGACACATATGCTCAGTTTGTTAAAATTTGGCGACCGTAATGGGAGCACCCTGTTCTCCACCAGCGCCATCGACCGAAGCGTAGACGGAGGCCGTCCAGAATTCGCTGTGTCGATTTTTTGCAGAGTTTTCTTGGTAGCAATATGCGATTATATTGGGTCTGGCATGAAGATTCGTGCTCCTTCCTATTCCCTGACAGGAGGAAGGGTGGTCGTGACGATAATCCGCATCGATAAACTCATTCTTCCCTTCACTGCATAGTACAATTTCAAGCATCAACTATACCCAATTCCGCCTTAGGATCCATTAGTATCATCACTCATTCCTTTATTATTTGCATTCTTTACACATCCACACATTACATTCATTGTCTCCACGCATTGCATCTTTCGCTTAGCATCCATTCCTTTTCTTCAGCATACTCCTCCACCCCTTTCACGCTCCATAACTTCTCCCTGCCATACCTCCCTCATTATCGCCTTGAATCCCTATCTGGACCTGTCCTATTACAGCAGACTTCATCTCCGAATCATCCAGCTCCTTCCTATAACAGCACCCTGCCATTCTATTAGAAGATCGCTGTTCTTAAAGCACTCTCCTACAAGGCAGAGGCTTTCCTCCTTCCTTCTTTTGACCTAACTTTATTTCCAGTTTCCCGTGACATAGAGGCGCATTCCTTGAGCCACCCATAATAGTGCTTCACTCCTTCATTACCCCTTCTTCTCGATGATTTTCATACCTCTCCCTCTTTACATACATTTTCCACTTTCTCTCTTTGCTCTCGGTATCAATGTAGTTATTTTGTACTTGTACGTGAAACGTATATTTACTAGCTAGATAAACGTCAGTTGATTCGTCATAATGCAGGAATATTTTCGAGCATCATAATTTCAATCGGTTTTTTCGAGCATCATGATCTAAGATTCCATATCATTTCTCAGTAATCTACATAGGACACAAATACAATCTTTTTTAACGAAAGGCTAGGGAAAGAGGATAGGAAAAGGAGAGGACTACATGATTCAGACGACATAAATCTAACCCGTGTACCGTAGCCTAATATTATTGTTTGATTTTACGATATCTCTCAGTTCCATGTTCTTGTAAATCCCAGTAGGTTGCTCGGAAGTGAGTTCTTGGGCATAAAATGCTGACATCCAAGAATACAAATCAAAGCCTCTCCTAGGCTGGCCAAAGGGAAGCCGAGGGACGAAGAATCCAGAGATGAGGCCGAGGAGTAGTACAATGCCCAGTGCCACCGCCAAATAGATGTTGTTAATACTTGACGATGTGACTACTTTGTCGACATATCTGTGTGCCAAAAGCTTTCCTGTTCCAGCGAAATAGGGAAGGGCGTTGCGGGCATCAGCCATCGACCGAGCTCTTTCATACTTTTCGACAGAGAACTCGGTGTATCCATTGATACCAACACCATCCGTAAAGGAGACAATCTAATCAAGACGACGTCAGACAGTGTCCGTGGCAGATGGTGTTGTTGATAGGACTCACGCTAGGCGATGGTCGATAACCAGCCTCCGGACCATTATCCTTAAGCAATGAATTGATACTATTCTGGTGGGTGACAATATACCTGAAACGCAAGGTCAGCTCGACTGCAAAAGGTAGAACACAACACAATAAGACATACACATTTCTGAGTCCTGTCGAATTCAACTTGCGTGTAACAGCGGAATCAGACAGAGGGGCGCCCAACATTTTTTCTCGATCAGAGGGCTGGAAATCAGCACTTCGACTCGTAATATTGACCGTGTTGGGCAACCCAATACTGGAGTTGTAAACTTGAATGATATAGGGTTCGTAGACCTGAAGGCACACCGCTGAGTCGAACCCAACTTTGGAATTACTCAGAGTGCTCTGCAAGGAAAATTGGCCGTTGGGGGCAAAGTCGGTATTGAGGCGAATGAGGACGGTTTCAAGAGTGATAAAGCCAGTTCCCTCGGCGCCTGATAAAGAATATAAATCAGCGATTTCGAAAAAACACTATAATTCCCTGCTTCTTACCAAGTGTCAGAGGGTTGCTCATAAGGGTCTGTGTAACACCGTTGTTGGCAAAGCGCGCTGAAGAGATGACACGCACAATCAGAGTACTTCCCTTCCCCAGATCCTGAGACTTACCTGCTGTAGCGATGACGCTGAGATCGGGGGGTCGTGCTATTGAATCTCCCTGAGCCAGGATTTTGGACAAGTCGTACGGCTGGTTCATGGCGTCGGGCATTGGGACGGAGAGAGTGTCGAACAACGGCTTCACTACATCACGAGGGGCAAATACATATGTCAAACCCCCCTCTGATGCTGGAATGCTGTGAGAAGAATGCTGTCTGAGCAGTGGGTCTCAGGGAAACACACGAAGTACACACATGTTTGTGGGTCCATTTGGGATCTTTGCACATTTAGTCCGCAGGCCCCATTGCGGAAACCTGCCATAAAATATATTAGTTATGTTGACGTGCAGTAGAAATACACGAACGTACCTTAGGACCGATCCTTGAGTAAAGGCATCGTTGGGAGCTCCAACAGGTTGCCCTGACTTCTGAGCATCATTTCCTTGAAACGTTCCAACACCCCCCGTGCCATTAGGGACAAGTTGTGACAGGGTGGTTTCAGAGAAGTCAACCATTTGGTTGTTCCACTCAAGGGATACGACAGGCGGAAGGACGCCTTGCGATGATATCGAAGATAATGTCCATGTCACGGAGGTGTCCTCGAAATAAGGAAGGATATCTGTCGCCCGTTGTAGCTCTTGGTCAGAAAGGGTGCCCATTATCGCGACCTCCTGAAAATCGGAGTATTGGTGCTACAGAAGCAGTCATATGTAAAATGATCAACTGATTGAAGGCGTGAACAAAACCTACATAGATCACAGTTTGGATATCTATCAGACGACCCAGCAGGAAGGCTAATGCACCTGCGGCTATGCAGTTGAAAAGGAAGAGGAGGATATATACCGACCACCGCCGATTGCTAAAGAGTAAAGTTAGATCTTCATGCTGTAAAGAAATTAACACGGAAATCACGGACTCGTATGACTTGCGATGTTCGCGGTTCGTCCCTGTATATCGATAACGATCGTATAGGAGTCGCAGTGCGCTGGTTGGGCTTCCATGATCGGCAACATGAGCTGCCAGGTCTCCTAGACGAATTCCACCTCCATCCGTAATTCTTGACTGATGAATTATGGTAGCCCATGCTAGATGAGGGGGACGCGTCCATGAGATGGCATAGAACATATGAATCAGAAAACTCACTTGCTGCCTCAAAAATGCCCTTTGCCAGGGCCAAAAGGCTCATCCCCAAGGTGAGACCCACAATGCTACAACCCAATCCGATAAGCAATCGAGCCAAAAACAAAGACCTCCCCGCAGCCAGCGAAACAAAACCGAGCAGCACAGGATAGGCCAGGCCGCAAAGTACGATGTGAATGATGATCATTGACCATCGAGGGGTTTCAAATATTTGACCAAAGGGGTTTTTAGACCGCGTCGCTGTCACTGAGAACGCCATCGAAGTCCCTCTGGTAGGGCGCTTTTCAACATTTTCTATGTGTCTTAAGCCCATAGGATTCGGAGGGTCCGCCGTAGGAAAGTGCGTAGGGCGATTTGGGCTGAAGACGGCCGATGCTGGTGACTTCATATCATAGTAAAGCTCAGGTGGTGAGGCACCCGAGGGCAGTGGAGATGTCAAGTACGGCGATTGGTTACCACCAGAGGTGAAATGAACAGAGTCCATAGGTTTAACAGGAGAATAGGTAATATGAGAGCTAGCCATGTTGAGACTAGATGGTGGAGGATGCTGTCGCTGAGGGGAACTGCCAGAGTCCATCAGAGGGTAAACGAATGCTTGTAAAATTAAGTCCGAATGGTTTTTATGTTCCTACCTAGACACAACATATTACGAAACGGCCAGGGCAGGGCAGGGAGGCAGATGCATGGCGATCTGTATAGTTTCGTCCCCTGATGGGAGATGGTTGCAGGCAGGTGGTAGGGAATGTCCTTCGCCAAGAAATTTACGAAGCAAGTCCGTGTATACCCGTTTACAGATAATCTCTTGCTGGTTGCCGGCATAAGTATTCATGTAGACAAGCAACACGGTCTTTCCACCCCGTGGGCTTTAGAGTGAAGAAACCACTGGGCGTCTTTGCATAAACGCTGGGGAGAATTGAACCTAGGTCTAGTATACTGTGTTTAACATGTGGATGGGATGATGATGCGGAAATGAGCGCAACTGCGTTATTGTCAGGCTTTTGGGTGTGCCGTCTTGTAGCAATCAATCTGCATCTCTGTGAATAAAGTTACTTGTGTGTTGGTTGTGACAGTTGAAACCATGAATTCGAAGCTGCGCACCGCGCTCAATCTACCGAGTCCCCCGAATCTCCATTTGGTCAAATAGTGCACACAAGTCACAGGATCGCGACTCCGAGGCCAGAGTGACACTCAAAGGTTATATCTAGTTTAATTCGTGCTCAAGAGCGACCACGAACCGAAACGGCCTCGTCAGACGGTTAACGGTCACAACAGTGTAGACCAAACACCTTAGTGGAAACAGTTCCCGCCTTGATGCACGTTTCGTTGCATTCATTCAATTTCCAGAACGGCATTTCTACGATCTTGAACGCGTTGGAGTTATTAATCGTTGCAGTAATCTGATTAGCGGTGTTCACCAGTCCTTGAGTCATTCTGTGTGTTGTCCAGGAAAGGATTACGAAATACTGGTCGGTCTAAGGCTGAAGGAGAAACGGTATTAATTGCTCAAAGCCAGCAAAAGAGATGTGATAAAAGACCCCAGATGTTTGAGCTTATCGCTTGCAAATTAGAGAACTTTGGCTCGTTGAAGCTCCTTAATCTGTTCCAGGCATGGCTCACCAAACACGGTGCGAGACATAGAATTCGCGATTAAGATTTGCATGATGTTTGGCGTATAGTACAGTCGTGAATACAGACCATCAAAGGTACCCAGGGAAAATCAGAAAGGTTGACCTCATTAGGGGTGAAGGGGTATAAGTGTGTGTGTGTGATCTCTGGAGTCTGTGGTCGAGGATAGGCGAGTCGGGCGATGGGGGAAAACGAGATTGTAGCGAGAATAGATGGGCTGTTAGAATAAGTCTTCAAGGGTCATCTGCTTCACGATATCCTGTAAACAGTATCGGTCAGTACGATGTCCCACAAGATGCTATTTACTGCGACGAACCGTGTTGGCTACAGTCTGCGCAAACTCCTCAAAGCTTAACTTTCCATCACCATCCTGATCGGCTTCCATTATTGTTTTATCAACGATTTGTTGCAATTGTTGGTCCTGCCGGATATATTCAATAAAAAAAAAATAGCAACTAAAAAAAAGGTCTTCACCTTCAAGTTATTTCCAACCATCATCTTCAAAACCAGGAACAGTTCTCCGTTAGAGATAAAACCGTCGCGATCAACATCGTACACATTGAAAGCAACTGCTCAAAAATGTCAGAGGATAAAAATGGAGGGACGAGGGTCTCACATTTCAGCTTTTCCTCTCGTCCTCCGCGACTACTGAATGCGCTCAAGCCACCCACAAATTCCTGGAAATCAACAGTACCTCCGCCACTACATGGACGATAAGAAACTTTGGACGTGAGGTTAAACAACCAAAACGACGTACTCTTGGTCGAAAATGGCTATCATCCGTGATGCCAGTGGATTCGTAGCGATTTGAGGAATCTGGAGGAACTCTTCACGATCGATGGATCCTGATCCATCACTGGGCCACAGAGTAAGATTACCGAGTCAATGTTGCTTCATGTAAATGTGCACCTATCCAATTTCATAAAGCGCTTTTTTAGGCGTTCCAGTTCCGGCTGGGTGACTGCAAGGCATTAGTTGCGAAAAGGGGAGATAAAATGCATCCTGGCTGACAGTTGGACCGCCGTTCCATATCCTCCATAAACTGTGATTCTGATATGCAATTATAAGAGAAGTTTTATATCATAGTAGTTGGTACATACGAGTTTGACCCATATTGCTTGAGCGTCAAAGGAGATATAAGATGAACTGTTTGCTTAGATTGAGAGGCACTGCAGTTGACCAACAACGCCTTGAAACTCTCTTGGCAGCGCGAAGGTTGGACCGTGGGATGATTTTAATGTCACGTGCTCCCGGCCTTCTTTCATCCCCAGACGGCGCTTTTCTCGTCTTCATGTTCAGCAATCGCTTTTTAGCGCCGTCCTATACTCGAAAGACTCAGTTATTCATATATTCTCGTGTCATACATTCTTCTAGACGGCATTCACCCGATTTGACTGTTACAGATGCTCAAAGAAAGACAATTTTCGCATTGTCAACACCTCCAGGCAAAGGGGGTGTGGCCATTGTCCGAATATCTGGTCCAGACTCCCTACTTGTTTGGAATACGATGATACGTTCACCGAAAACTGAAAAGAAGCTTGCAGAACCTGTTCCTTGGAAGTTGCAACGCTGCCAGATTGTTCACCCCGAAAACAAGTCCTTGATTGACGATGGTCTTGCCGTCTATTTTAAAGGTGCTCAATCCTCGACTGAAAAGTAGTAGAGAGGTGTTCTGATATTTCCCTAATGACAGCCCCATATTCTTACACGACCTTGCCCACTTTGGAATTACATGTCCATTCCGGAAGAGCTATTATCGCGTCATTACTGAACTCATTGTCGACATTGCCCGTGCTGCGACCCGCCGAACCCGGAGAGTTCACGAAGCAAGCCTTGCTCGGAGGTCGTCTTGATCTTACACAGGTAGAAGGGTTGCACGACCTTATCGAGGCAGACACAGAAGTGCAGCGAATCTGGGCTTTGGAATGTGCGCTGGTGAGTAAACGTTCTTTTCAACCGGACTATGGGTATTGACAGTTGCGGGGACAGGGAACCACCCGGTCCAAGTACGACACCTTGCGTCAGAAGACCATTCACTGTCTTGCACAAGTTGAAGCCCTGATTGATTTCGGTGAAGGTGAAGATATAGAGGAAGGCGTTTATGACATTGGTAGCCAATTATTTCCTTCCCATTTTTTGCGTCTTCTTACATATTGTAGCAAAAACCGAAGCCACCTCTCTCCTCGAGCAGCTACGGGAACATCTCAACGATCATCGGAGAGGTGAATTGGTTCGCTCGGGAATCCGGATGGCTATCTTCGGGCCACCAAATGCTGGCAAGAGCAGTCTATTCAACTACTTCGCCAATCGACCCGCCTCAATTGTAACATCAATACCTGGAACAACGAGAGATGTCCTAGAGCTGACACTCGATATCGGTGGACTACCTGTCATTGTAGCGGATACCGCTGGGCTTCGCGAGACAGATGATATCGTAGAGAGTATTGGCGTGGAAAGAGGCATGCAAACGTACGAGCTTGCAACGATTTTTTTTGTTGGCGAATGCTGACTCTAATTTAGTGCAAAAGGAGCTGATGTAAAACTCTGCGTCTTACCTCTGCCTGATGTCCTCGACCCAGATAGTTCTTCCGACAAGACAGTCATCAATGTCCCAGAAGCTGTCATTCCGCTCTTGACTCAGGGCTCACATATACTACTGAACAAATGCGATTTGGTCCCCTCGCTTAACTTGGAGAACGTCATTCTCAAAAATGTTTCGGGTCTGGACCTTCGAGGAAGATTGTGGGTCGCTAGCGTGTCAGGCGGGCAGGGTATGCCTGCCTTTATTGACAGCTTTGCCACGAGTCTAAAATCGGGGTAAGTGGTCTTGCGTCACCTTGCACATACACGATAACTCATGTCTTTTTAAAAGCCTTGGTATTCTGGACTCATCTGGTCAAATGGGTGCAAGAATTCATGCACCACTCATTACTCGAGAGCGGCACAGGGTGCATCTTGAAGCCGCATGCCGCTTCCTTGAAGCATTTTTGAATTATGGTACGAGGATATGATCGCCATCTTTTTGTTATTATAATAACTCCATTTCCAGGTCCAGATGACGTCGTATTCGCCGCCGAGGAACTTCGATATGCTGCTCAGTCTATCGGTCGTGTCACAGGGGATATTTTTGCAGATGACATTCTAGACGCTGTGTTCAGGGATTTCTGTATCGGGAAGTAAAGTCTGCGGATCCGGTATTGTCACTTGAATCCCCAGTGGCCCATGACATATTACATCATCATCAAGGGGTTTGAGCAGTTTTTTCTGGAGGGCACTTTGTGGTATAAAAGGCCATGATCTCCTGTCCACCTCGAGCTGCACCCAAATATTCACACGCACAAATTTCATTCTGCAACCATCCTTATGAATGACACCACAACGGACTGCGTTAACCCGGCAATGTCAAAAGATCCTGTCTTCCTACCCTTCGACGTATCAAATGCGATTTTACGACTTCTTCTAAATGAACCAGACGAGAATAAAGATGCGCTGCTAAGTTGCGCTTTGGTTTGCAACTATTTCCGCTATCAAGTTCGCCGGATTCAATTTCGATCCATCACCCTCAATGTCCAGGCCGAGGTCAGAGCAGACGAGATGATTAAAGCCGCTCAAAAATTGAGGAGTTACATCGTCTAGTGGTTCATGAGGTCTACATTCCGGCGTCCGGTTACTCCCTCCAGAGTCTCATCCGCTCGTTCTTCATCAATATCCGGATAACGCTTGTCCAACGTTATGGAGAGACCCCTATCCCAAATAAGCTGGAATGGCAGAACCGGATTTCTGGTATTCTATCACGATTAACCCGTCTCAAAGAGTTCGGCCTCGCAGCCATCGTTTCATCACCATCCATCTCTATGATTCCCGTCCCATGGCAGCTGTTTCCTCAGGCGTTCAGGAACTCCATAATATCCGCTTTACAATCTCCAGGCCTCGACTCTCTGTACCTTGATTCTGTTAAATTTTTTCCAGTGCATTTTATCCCAGTGAGAACTTTGACAAATTTAAGTTTACGACAAGTATATGGGTCAGATAGCCCCAAACCAGTCCCCCCTTCAGTAACATATCCGTCTGAGACATCAGAAAATCGTTTACTCTCCTTATATCATGCAGATCGAGCTTCCCCCCTTCATTTCCTTGTGGACATGTCCTCACTCAAATCTTTGACCCTCGATTTAACGTATGCACAACGTCGAGGATTTGTGGCTCTCCGCTACGCCGAGGCTCTTCCTCACCTCCGTTCCTTGGAGTCCCTGTTGCTGGTGAACAATATTTCTTGCGGTCGTGGTACGTAGATAAACTCCTCAATTCAACCAGAATCTCACAATTTCCATAGCTTCCAGTCCTAATTTAAATTTCATTATCGACCTGGGCTGGTTCAGAAACCTCAAAAAACTCAGTTTTGATTGGACCATTGGTGCAAGCTCACCTTCCGATACGCCATGGGATACAGTCAAGGTTCTCAAGCAGACAAAGGCAGCCACAAGGATCCGACATGTCACCATAACTACGACATTCCAGTATGAGAATATATCACCCTCACGATTCTGCCATCGTGCACTCTCAGTCCAACAATGGGCTGAGATTGATCGACTATTGGCAGGATCCTGCTTTCCATCCTTGAACACCGTGACAATCATTTTCGTCGCCGGTATCCGCAAAGCGTCTGCTCTTGAAGAGGAGGAGGAATATCAGCCATCGCTGAGCGAGATAGAAAACAAGATCAATAAGGATTTACGGGAGACCTTGTATGCGACAAGCAAACTGGTGACGGTGTTTGAAGTAAAGCTGGTGAACAACCGAATCTCAAGCCGTCGAACAGTGCCAAAAACAGCTGTTTTGAATGGCACAGAAGTAAATGACCTCGCTCAGCAGTGGTAAACGCTCGTGGATAAGCACCTCTGATCGTAGTTGCGGGTAGACAAACATCTCGTTTTATTGTGCTGCCACATTAGTACTACTACTGGCGAATAGTTAATTACAGCTGTATCAAAATGATAGGTGTATAAATATCGATGTGAATATGATCCAACTAGTGGGACCAAATCTACTCTTGAGTCATGTTAATAGACTACACTGAGGCTATATTTATGTCTTGATCTCGTCCATACGGACCCATAACCCTCCCTTGATGCAAGATTAGCCGTTTAGGATATGAGTGAGAATGTAAAGCACGTACCCTTGAGTACATCGTCAAATGGGATCCAGGTCGAACCTTCTCAATGGCTTTCCTTCCTCCACACTTCGACCAGTCAAGCGGCGGCTTCGTCTCCTCAGGCTGCGCATCCGGGGCTAACGAAAAGTTCGTGAACTGCTGCAGCAATCTAATCAGGAAGAATGACGACTCCTGATAAGCAAACTGGTCGACACAATATTAATAACATTAATCAGTCTCGCTCTTTTATTCAGCTCGAAAAGAAGGAGGGCGAAAACGAACCTGTTGGCCTAAGCATATGCGAGGTCCCGCGTTGAACGGCGAGAAGATGTATGGATTGGGTAAGAGGTATTTATGGAGTCGATGATCCAAGAAACGATCCGGATCAAATTCGAGCGCTGGAGAAGCATTATTAGCTACTATGAACCTGGAAATGTCGAGTGCTATAAATATTAGGTAGTTCAACTTACCATCTGGACCCCATAGGTCGGCCCTTCGCTGCATGTTGAATAAGCCATAGATCACCCTGAAGGAATGGTAAGTGAGCCAACGTTTATACAACGGCTTGAGAACTATGCAAACCTCGTGTGAGCAGGGATGTAGTAGGGCTTTGAGCCAGGTGCCTTGGAGGTCAATATTGTTGCCTTGGTCGAGGACCTGAAGGCGTGGTTAATACCCACACGGATAATGTCGTGCAGATGGAACATACCTGCTATCAAAGGGCCTGAATGCCGCATTCTAGGGTGTTAGTAATTTGAATTGTATCCAGATGGGATAATGCCTTACACAGCGGGGTATAACCTCAGCACCTCTACGCACACATAATCAATGAATCGTATGTAGGGGAAATTCACAGGATCGCCTACCATTGAGGAATGCACGGAGATACCTCATGTCCCGGATATCTTCATAGGTCGGGCGACGAGATGGACCGACCTTGTCCAATATTTCCTGACGGAGTTTTTCCGCGATCTTGGGGTGTTCGGCCAGCATATAGAAAGCAAAAGTCAACGTGCACGCTGTCTAAAACACAACGGTTTAGCACGGCCATGAACGGTCATGGCACCTCGCTTACCGTGTCACGACCCGCAACAAGGAGGTTGAGGAGCTGTTGAAATGAATTACCATCAGAGTGGTTCAATCAATCCAACATGACAATTCAACAAACCTCGTCCTTGAGGATGGTAGGGTCTTTGAAAACAATCAGCGTTTCAGAACGAGATGATATTAAATCAAACTTACCTTCCGTATGGTTCACAAGATGTGTCAACAGAGTATCATCTTCAGGCTCTGCTTGACTTTTAGTTTTTTCGTCGTTTCGAAGCCTCTTTTTCTCCAACGCCTCCGCCATAAGCGGCTCAGTAAACTTATCCATGACCTCACGAAGTGGCTTAATCTTATCGCCCCAGAACTCCAACAGCGGCCAATTCGGCCCAAACCTCGTCCTCTGCGCCAACTGGACTTGACCGGCCAAAAAGGCCTCTGCAAATACATTTGCGGGGTGGTTCAGGAACTGCAGCGAATTCTTATTGTGCGGATATGGCAATCCCGCAGAAAGTGATTCCACGTCGGATCCAAATAAGAATAAGGTTGCGGAATCGAGCGTAAATCGTGAGACAAGATCCTGTAGCACTGCAGCTTGAATCTAGAGCTTCGTTAAAACAGGATAGCTTGACATACCTGGAAATCTATTGGGTGTCCCTCCGCCAGACGAGAGGCGGCTTGTTTTAGAGCGTCATCCGCATGGGCATCGAATATGTCGAAGTGGCTGATCCGTTCGCGGGTAAAGAATGGCCGGGTCATTGTACGGTGGAATCTTATGTGCGGACTGTTAGACATCTCGTCATACGGTCGTGTATGCGTGTTATAACTCACTTCCACATATCGCCTGAGAATGCACAGGGATAAGTAGGCAACCGAACGACGAACAGAGGGAAAACGAGGCGTACCATCGGAGTTGAATACACCGGTTCCCAGAAACGAGTGCATCATATTGTGCAACATACTGCCCTTCTCAAACGCATCGAATTGCGTCGCTGTTATCGCCTAGGGATACGCTCAATACCATTATCACTAAAAAAGAAAGCAGCCGTACTTTGATATGGTCTGGATCGAAGGTCACCACCTATTTATATCGTGAGCTCCGAGTTCCTGATCTTCGAATAAGAAATCATACTCGATTCTCCAGAGGAAGGCGCAGCTGATAGATGGGACCATATTTCTCCATCCAGTCCAAGAAGACATCACCTACAAGTGTTCAGATTTGTAAATTTACCGTCGCGCCCATAAAAAGACGCATAGCAATTACCTATGTAACCAGCGTTCAAGTTGTTCATAATCGCCCGGACCAGTGAAGTCCCGAATATACTCGGCCCTTCTTCCTGGACCGCAGGTACCAGAAAAGCGTTGTTGGCAGAAGCCGCATTATAATCTCTAAAACGCTTGTAGTACCTCTGGAACACGAACAGTCCTGGAATAGCAGAGACCACGGCTATGAATGATAGCCAAGCCGGTAAGGGAGCTGTGAGGTGTTGTTCGATGACTCTCAGCAGCCCGTATGCGGCGAGCGGTGGGACGACAAGACCAGGCGATGAACGAAGGAGATAAAGAGGTCCTGGAGGTATAGCCATAGTTATCAGACCAAAGAGGGGGGAGAACAAGATGACGAAGATCGACGGGTTCCACCTGTCGGTATTTAAGGGCTTCGCGAATTATGGTCACGGGCCTTCAGAATCTTAAACAAAAAGCTACCGGACCTGCCTAATCCTGGTGAGTCCATCTCAGTGGAGTTAATAATAAAAAAGGTAAACGTCATGTCGTCACCCCAAAGTCACCTTCATGTGAACAGAGAACGGCCGCTGGAAAATTGTGCAAAGAAAACTCCGACAAGGAGGGAGGCTTGAAATTGAAAAGAAGAAATGCAGGTTGCATCGCTGTTCGGCGGTGTGTGAAGCTAATAGCCACGGGTGAGATTCCATTTGGCAATTTCATGTCTTCGAATTTGAAAAGACCTGGGAGAACATACAATATTTGACAAGAAATCTTGCTGGTTAGTCCAGTTCCTCAAGCTGCAAGGGAGCTTTTCGGTACGGTGATGCGAGGGGACGACCGCAAGTAGATTGTGAGGTATGGAACCAAGACAGTGATGGTTCATGCAGTTTTTCTTCTCCGCCGCCACTGTGAAAAAATAATCTTTGGTGATAGACAGCCAGTCAATAGATCTAGAGCAGGTAGGCTTTGGTGGTAACAGAGAGAGTAAATGGCCAAACTTTATTTGGTGATGTGTTTCAACGCGCGCGTCTGTCGGGATCAAGTTGCGACTTGCAATTGGAATTTCAGCTTCGGTCATCGGATAGAACAAAATACTTCTAGTGTCATTCTCAAGAGTCTATATGCCTCGATAAACCCTCTTCTATATATACAAAAATACGTTTGAATAAATTACACCAATAACTCGATATCTACAAAAACATTTTACAGAATAATAATGCAACAAATAACAAATTAGAGTAGATTTCTATTCCTTCTTCTGCTTCTTCTTCTTGTTATTATTACCCAAAGTATAACCAATCGTACCTAAAAGAACAAGAGCGGCACCGGACCACATCATACGAAGGTCAACAGCCTGCGCGGGCTTGTTCGACTTGCTGATAAACCCTAAAGTACGCAAGATCGAATCAACGTCGGCCTCGAAGGTCGGCAATGAAAGCCCTTGTACCCAGGGATGCGCTTTGATCGTCTTCGCAATGTCGTCAATGACTGGCCGACAAACATCGTGCGATATTGAATACAACTGCTTGATCCCTATAACGCTGATAACAAGGCTGACCGCCTTACGAACGACAAGAACCAGCGTCACTGTTAAAGAGCTAACGCGGGTCGTTAACCGGTTAACGCCAGCAACACAAACGAGTTGTGTCATTGTATTGATCGCAAGCGGAAGGTATATCTGCGGTATCGACAACGCAAGGATGGGATACGTTGGGGAATCGACGTTTTGTGTGATGGAAATCAAGGAGTTGTTGCCAGACTGCGGGAAGAAGTGTAAGGGAAGACGGGGAATAGAATAAGGCGGCAGTACGCCTAGCGGGAGTGTATCGCTGGCGGTTTCGGGGATGGGCATTGGGAGGGGAATATTAAGATTCGTTCTAGGGCCCAAAGAGTTGATGTTGTGCATCTGCGTGGCGAGATCCGGGAGCAAGGGGATGAACATTGGCAGGGCCAAAAAGTGGAGATAAAACATGGACTCTTGCCATGATGGCGGAGGTTCCTCCGAGGATTGGCTGCTTTTCTTTGGTGAGCCTTGTCCATATTTCGTATACGTTGCCTCCTGTACGAGCCCCAAAAATCCCGAAAGGACCAGTGCAAGCGTCAAGATGCCTATTCCTGTCAAATAGGTGCGTAAATCTAATTGATCTGATGACACGGAGGATGCTTTGGGCTGAGAAGCAGAAAGTGTTGTGAGGATGACGCCTATAGTGACCAGAGTTACAGAAGCGATCTGCAAATTCGAATACCTGTTGGAGCGACGATTAACAGATGGGTCAATTGGATAAAGGAAGATCACTTGCTTCTTTTTGGATACTAGCCAACCTAAAATCATACTAATCACCAAGCCCGCGCTCCTAAATATAATATGTACGGCCATGGGAATGCGATAGGCAAAGGCGGCATTGTTCAAAAGCGAGACGCAATAAAAGAGGCCGACTTGGAGCAGATAACGAGTTATCGGAACTCGTCGTGGGCGAAGGCGCGGACCTAGCCATGACCATCGAAGAAACGTTGGAAGTCCGTGCAGTGATATCACCAGAAACTGGAAGAACGTAAGAATCGATCCAGCGTTTGGGTATCCTAATGTGATCTGTTCGAGCGTCAAGGCATTGCTACAACAACCGCCGAAAACAAGGGAAAGAGTCGCGATCCAGGTGGATATGACAGAGAGCATTTAAAGTAATAATGGGTGCTGTAGGTTCATTGAATAGGTTTTAAATGGTGTTCAGGGTGGAACGAGGTCAACGCGAGGACGACATGGCCGACACGTCGACAGTTGGATGTTCTCCTTTGGGAAGGCGGAGGCACATTCAATTTCCGCGCAATTGATCCCGAGACTGAGTCATTGTTTGATAACACTTTATCTGATAAACGACTGAAAGGACATTTCGAGTGGCATAAACGATTTATTTTATGAATATAATTACTTCGAACTCAACTATAACAAAGAATATAAACATTTGAGATAACAGTGGTCATGGTGATCATCGATCGAAAGTTGTCTGTTTGTAACGGTTTCTCCTTTTCGAACAGCAAAACCACGCCCGATGTAAGTCATTCCTCTTTTATTTCTCTTTATTCCTCCCTCCTCCCTCTACCTTATTTTTCCCCTTGACGGGGTTACCGTAATAAGTTGTAACATACGGCATACCACATCCTACATACACCACTTTCCTTGGATTATGACAGAACATCATCCCTCAACACGGCGACACCCCGCTTCACTACTTCCACTCTCCGCTCACAATCCTCTCCTTGTAAGCCTAGTAGGCAGACGAGTTTCAATGGAAATGGTAGATTATGTGGCTCGCCAAGCCGCAAAGGTCATTCGAATTGATGGTGAACCAGAGCAACCTCCTGCTGGCGGTCAATCTCAGACACTTCCTACTCCTCCACATACCCCGCTCAAGGTCAAATTTGCTGATCAGATAGCAAAAGACATCAAGCCAGAAACTCTCTCGCCACATCTTGTCAGTCTAGAACACTTCATTCTCCATCTTGTCAAGTGCTCGAATGTGCAGGTCTCTACCCTTTTGACAACGCTCATTTACCTCGATCGCTTACGTAGCAAACTACCCACTATGGCCAAAGGTTAGTGCCTATTTTCGTCTGAACCCAGCCTGCGTCACAATATTTGATAACGACGTGTCTTAGGCATGGCATGTACCCGTCATCGAGTGTTTCTAGCGACCCTGATCGTAACCGCGAAATACCTCAATGATTCATCGCCAAAGAATTGCCACTGGGCGAACTATGCGATTTTCTTCGACGTCGCCGAGATTAATCTCATGGAGAAGCAACTGCTTTACCTTCTAGACTATGACTTGCGTTTCGACGAGGAACAGGCTTGCACTCACTTTGCGCCATTCATGGTTTCTTCTGCTGAGGCTAGCCTGAGTACAAGAGTTTCTGCTGTCAGCAAGGTAGCTAAGGCCGGGAAGGCCAGGGCTGAGGCTCGGCAACAGTCTCAGACAACAACTGCTCAGCAGCCTACACCTGAGGAGAAGGAGCAGTCTAATACCTCTACTACTGCAGCCGCTCCTGCACCCCCTGCACTCTCTGCGTCGTCTTCGTCTTCGACATCTGGTGTACCCTCGACAGCATCTGTCTTGTCTTCAGCAGTTCGGGGGATTGCTAAACGGATATCTACTGCTCATCTTCGGAACGTCAGCGCTATTACTACGGCCGCTACTACCACTATGGACACCACACATTCTGCGAGCTCTTCTCTGGATCTGGTTTCTTTGGTCGAGGATACAGGTTCCAGCTCATCGTCTTCTTCGGGATGGACAAGTAACGAGTCTGATGGCGACGAGGATCCCAACGTTACCATTGTTGATCCCAACTCGTCTATTACGCATCTGGATGAGATACCCCTCGAGTCGACTTTGGCCGGCCCAGGAACAATGAAGAAACCTTTCGGTCTTCGTCCCATTCCGACTCAGAAGTCACGGCCTACTCCAACCCCAGGCCTTACAAAGGACGACGAGAGTACCCCTACCCGCGCGAGGAAACCGTCTGAGACTTCATCGGTTCATACCATCACCGCTTCTCCTTTGATTCATCGAAAAGCTGCTCCGTCCGTTCGATTAGTCGATAGCACAAAACGTTCGATATCCTCCTCGGCCTCCGCGTCATCAGCTTTGAAGACGTCTCAGAGCCGTGATCAGCTCCGTATGCCTGCGAGCTCGACTATGCCTTCGATTGGTCATTCGACGGGCACTTGTACGAGTTCGAGGATACGATCTGGGACGATGATTCAGCGAGCGACGGGTGGATCTTCCAGGGCGCCGTTATTGCCCTCGGATAAGGCGACTGGTAGCAGCACTTTGGGCGTCCCGATTCCTTCGTCGACGTCGGCGCATACCCCTATCATAACCAAGAGCGTGGGTTCTCTGTTCAGTAGAATATTGGGTGTCGCAGCCAACCTTCGAACTGGATCACACTCGCATGCAGCCAATTCAAATGACTCTGACTCTAGGGGTCTGTTGTCCGTACAAGCTGAAGGGGTTTCGGTGTGATCGACATACGGGGGGTGGTGGTTATTATTGTGTCAGTTATCCTGCTACGGTCACCCCGTCAAACGCTCATCACTTTTTCAAACTTTCCGTTTCTGTCTTCATCACTTCATTTTTTAATTTGAACCTTTTTATTTTTATTCTTATTCAAATTTTCTCTCTACATCCTATCTAACGTCACTCCTTTCATGTCCACTCTCTCCTTTTCATTTATGTCTGATTCATAGTTATTTGCTTCTGACACACAATTTTGGGCCTACCAGTGCACTTCTCTCTTCCCTTTCTTCCCTTTATTTCTTACTTTCAATATTTATTTTTTCTTATTATTATCGTAGTAGTTTTCTTCAACACACGGACCTTCTATTCACATTTCTATCTACAGCTCCTATCTCTCATGCTATTCATCTATTGCCTATTTTGCCCACTCTTACAATGTAATATATACATATCTTGTCATTTGAACACCCTTTAACTGGGAATACGTCGAACCGAACGAGCACATTAGGGGAATTCAAAGTTAACAGATCCGCAAACCCAGAGGAAGGTTCGATGACGTGAAGCGGTCCGCTACGGTCCGGGTTATATTTGTCCCTCTTTGCTATAGCTGACCCCATTAGGCACGCCTGTAGTCCTCCTCCTAGACCAACATGAACGAATCTCTAATAAGTACGCTATACTGTTATATGTGTTCTTTCAAACTAATGAAAGACATTGTATAGATCCATTTGCCCTTTCACATCCAACAGCAGTACAAACCTCCCTCTTCGCAGGAGCCGTATTTGCGCGTTTTGATCCAACTGGACGGTTCATCGCCACCGCTCGAGTCGACGGAAGTGCGCAGATCTGGGACCTCGAAACAAGAGGGACAATACGGACTTTGGACGGTCACGTAAAAGCCCTAACAAGCATAGAGTACGTCAATCCACTTCATCTATATTCTATCAGAACGAAACGTTCATGAATCATTCATTCATACACAGCTGGTCTCATCACTCCCGCTACCTTCTAACATCCTCCAAAGATTGGAATATTCTAATATGGGACCTCGCATCTCCGACGAACCCCCCGCTACGGTACAACACCCTGCGGTTTGATGCCTCCGTTCATTCTGCGTGTTTCCACCCCAAGAACAGGTTAGAACCACGTCCTGGGTTGGGTGTCGCGAGTCTTGTCACAATTTCTCATCCTTTTAGGTAGCCAAATTGTGCTTGCGTTGTTGTCTACTGGAGAGCTGTACTTGTGTGATACGCGAAAGTCGCATCGGACACGTGCGGAGTTGCTGGAAAGTATATTGGAGGATGGGGAGGAGGAAGATGAGAACTCGGGGCAGGGCAGGGCGCGGTATGACTCCTTTCGTTTATTTGTGTGGTTGTCCACTAATTGTACAATTCAGGTCACCTATGACGGCAGCGAGATTTGACCCCTCGGGCAAAAATATATTTGTTGGAAATGCTGCAGGATTTGTTTTGGTGTTCAACACAAGAACGAGGATTGTGAGTAAATATACTACTCCATGGGACATTTATCTCATTCAGCATATTAAGATGGTAGGCCGACACAAAATTGTAGGAGCAGGCTCTATAAAGAGCATGGATTTCGCAAAGTCGGGCAGGTATAATGCACATCTTGCCTCGTTACACGACATCCCACTTATTTCTACATGGCCCAGGCGCCTCGTCACCAACTCCTCAGATCGCACATTACGCCAATTCTCTCTCCCCACATACCCTACGCCATTAAACGAAACCGACATCATTTCAATTCTCGAAACAGAATGGGACGCAGCACAAAAGTTTTCCGACCCTATCAACAGATCAGCATGGCACGCAATGTGTTACAGTCCTGATGGTGAATGGCTAGCAGGCGGCGCTGCTGACCCCGCAGCTCACAAGATTCACATCTGGGATATTGCTAATGGCGGTAGATTGGCTAGTGCGCTTGATGGTGGTCGTGAGCCTTTGGTGCATCTTCATGTGAGTCGAGATTCTTTTGGTTGTATCCCCTTGATTTTTTAATGATGTGTTTTATTGTAGTGGCATCCATTGAAGTCGTCTATGGCGTCTACGACAAATCATGGTAATATTCTAATATGGCATTGTCCCAGTCCAGAACGATGGGGTGCCTTTGCCGGTGGATTTGAAGAGGTTGATGAAAATGTGGAGTATGAAGAACGAGAGGACGAATTTGATATTGTAAGTCTTACCTCTCCACTTATCTATACTTGACCTGAACCTCAATGTTAATAGGAAGACGAAGCCGTAATATCAGAACGCAAACGCAAGGCTGAAGAGCAAGAAGTCGACATCGACACGCTTTTCACAGGGGAACAGATGAACGCGTTTCATAAACCCAATGGGACACAGACGCCCGGTCAAACTGGCATGTCCACGCCCATTGGCCAGCCCAGTCATGGGGACGCGTTATCCGGTATAGATGGGGGCATGATGGATTTGGATGCTGCGTGGGCAGAGGCTGAACCGGATGGTGATGGACCAGGGGCATGGAAAATGAAGGTTATCATGGATGACTCTCAGGATTGAGGTCTCGTTTCGGTTTTGCTTTTTTTGGTCCCGGTTATGAAGATGGAATTGTATTAGAATCCCTACATATGGTATAATTGAATTGACGAAAGATGACCCTTTCATAGATATTATACCCATCCCCGTCCTTCAACGCTCGATCACAATCTTGTTTACTGCATTGCGACGCCAGTACATGAATATCAAGTCTAGAAAATATGCATGTTCGGGGGTGTCCGCTGCTTGGGGATCCCCCACACAATGATACCGCAGAGTTTTAGTATAGGCATGGGCGTTCAAGTCATCCACTGTGTCATTGTTGTCATCCCCGTCTTCATCATCACTGTCGCCGTCATCATCATCATCATCATCATCATCATCATCATCATAATCCTTATCCGCGTCTCTATCGTCTTCCACATCATTCTTTGCTGGTTTATGCCCATGTCCGAAGTTGCCCACAATCGCGGAAGTGATTTCGTTCTTCTTTCCATCACTTATGGATGTGAATCTATCATCTGGAGAAACCTCGAAAGACAGATGTTGCAGTGCACCCCACCTCTCCTCACGCTCCGCCGTAAGATAGTTGAAAAAATTCAACGTTTCTGGTAAATCCAGTATGCCACACAGGTCAACAGAAATGAATTGCACCCCTCCTATTCCATCGAGCAGAGGAGTGTAGAAGTCAATGACCATTTCACCTTTCTCTGTGCAGACATTCGCTATCTCCAGGGTCTGAATCGCTGGGAAAACGTCGGTAAACGCTTCTGGGTCCATGTCTTCGACATCTTCCAGGGCCATTCCTGGAGGGGCCGTATCGATTTCGACGCTCAGACGGTGAAGGTTAGGGAATTGGATCCCAGCGAGAGTGACGGGCTCGACAGACACGTAGCCCAAAAAGAGGATTAATTTGAGTTCCTTTAAGCTGTTATGAACGCAAGTGCTAGACGGATCGCCGATCACTTCATCGTTGAACGCCAGAATTGAGAGAGAAGCAGACTCGAGATTGGGACAGATGGTGAGGAGCGCCCGAAGATCCCAAACTGCGAGGTATGCCGAAAGGTGGAGGGATGTCAATGAAGCCAATGACGGTGTGTCACCAGGAAACCCATCCTGGAGACTCCAGTCCATGTTGGCGACCCCCACGGTGTCAAAAGAGAAATCCTCCAAGCTGGGAAACATGTGCATAAGACGAATCAATGTGTCCCCGAAAAGCGCTAGGTCACTTATATCAAACTGTTTACTGGCCTGCTGGTTGTATCCAGTGATTTTAAGTGACCTCAGTGCCGGTCCCTGCTCCTCTCCTCCATTGGCCCAATAAGTGCGTCCAAGCTGAAGGATATTTGCGACCTGAAACAGATCATACGAGTCCCCATCCATTGTAAGAGACAGCTCCACGATAGGATGCCTGTCAGTGCACCAAACGCTCCAGACCCAGCTGAGGGCCTTGATAAACCCAGAATGCTCAACCAAATCATAGACGGGTGCCTCATTCTCTGATTCGTCAGCAGGTTGGATCTGGTGTAGGTGGACCGCAAGTGGTCTTGCACCCGATAGCTGACCAAACTGCGCACATTGCTGTTGTAATGCCGTGGAATCACTCGCGTTCCATTCCTTGGAAAACATGCGTATCTCCGTCCAAAAGCCCGAGGTTTGTTGGACGACTTCACGCCACGCTCTACAGACTTGGGCAAGAATTGATGGAAAATGAGTGACTCTTGGAGAAGCAGGTTCAGGTGCCTCGAGCTCGCTATCAATGTATATAGGACAGTGAAGCGCAATTCGATAGAGGATGTCGTTTGGTAGTCGTCGAAAGGGGGACAAAATAATATCACAGATGAAGAGCTGTTTTTCGAGGTGGTAGGGGCTACTCTGCTCCTTTGGCTGTTTCTTTGAACGCTCCTGGTTCAGAGAGTCGATGACACTACTTTGGTACTCCAGAACACGAGAAACCTCAGGTGCTGAAAGTGGGAGATTATACCTGAGTAATGGCATGAAGGATGTTGGGAGAGTGCATATTGTCTAAAGGTGAAAAATGTCCTGTTGAGATCGCGAATTTTTTACAATAGACATGAAAAACTGCTTACTGATTCCAAGTGTGCTGGCCATAATATCTTTGAATGATGTGGTTGCTTTGGTCCAAATTCATGAACTGAATAACTGGTCATGAATCTTCTTGAGAGTTGACAACACAGGGGCCCGTGGGTGTTCAAATTCTAAAACTCGTGCGTTATATTATGGATTAGTATCTAATACTCTTACAGCATAGGTAAAAAGCACGGTCAAGCTTAGTATTGGAAGGATTGGAGAGAATGACAGGGGTATGAAGCTAAGTTAAGATGAAGGCGGTACAATAACATTGAAAGAACGCGAAGACCTTTAAACCAAACAAACCCAAGCAGGAGGTGACTTCTGCTTTCACCGAGCTTGTGTTCACCATCCCAATTGCAAAAAATCGACCAAGATTTTTGCCTTGTGTCCTCTCTGAACAGAGCTGGAATCCAGTACCTTATGACAATTCGGTTTCAGCCTTCAAGTTTCAATGTTGACAAGGCTTGCAGCCCGTGAATGATGCCGTTCTGGTTTCCACGCCGCGTGTCGCGCGACATTAGGGTCTACTATCCGAAAGAGCTGAAAGACCAAACACGTTCTTGTTCTTAACCTCCTAATACCTCCCAGTGGTAGAATGCAATGACCAGTTTCACGGTTCAAGAATTTGGACCTGAGCAACCGCAACATTCAAAGATACCATGGCCAAAGCGTTTGGAATCAGTAAATTATTCCTCCTTTGACGCAAGTACAACAAATTGACGTGGCTTTAGACGAGGTGCACTGTTCCAACGTCATTCATCACACTACTCGAGGATAACACCCAACCTTCAACATCTGAGGCCTCTAGCGTTCGAAAATATCAAAGTCTTGTTCTCGATTCTCTGAACCAACCGTGTTCAGTGTGCCTCCCATCAGCTCGAAAAACAACTTTTTGTCTGCCAGGTCATATTGCCACCCTTCCGACATCTACCAAGCGACATTCTTTATCGAATTGTGCTCCATTGCCGCAGATACTTTGATAACAAAACATCCCAGCCTGATTCTCCACGGGATGCGCATGTTCCATCTGTTCTATCTCAGGTCTGTAGACGGTGGAGGGATGTTGTCCACGGGGATCCCCATTGTGGTCAGAGATACGCATGGACCGCGCCGACTGTACTTCAAGAGACTTCAAAGCATTACAGCAGCAGTGTTTCTTATTTGCTTGATTATCAGGTACATTGCCACTCTCAGTCGATCTTCGCTAGTTTCGAGGACTGCCTAAAGTCTTGGAGGACGAACCCGATATTGCCGCTGAGGACAAGCCACTGTTTGGAGAAACTGGATTCACCAGCACGCTGACATGGATATGGGATGTTTGGTATAGGGACAGCCACCCTATTACCAATCTGTTTCTGACGATGCACTATCAGTCAAATAATTCCTGTAGATTGTAGACGCCCTCCGATTCGGACGCACACATCTGGACGAGCCTACTGACAGAGTTTGGGCTGCTGGTTCCACGTCCGATTCCACGTCGCTTCAGTCTCTTGAAATCACCGAGGACACTGATCATGTCATACAAGGATTTAATCCTACAGATATTCCATTCTTCGGGGTGGAACTGATCCAGCTTCTGAGCTCGTTCCCCAAATTGCGGCACTTCTCCTATGATACTCAAGGTTTCAATGTC
Source organism: Panaeolus papilionaceus (assembly GCA_015501605.1). Lineage (NCBI taxonomy): Eukaryota > Fungi > Basidiomycota > Agaricomycetes > Agaricales > Panaeolus > Panaeolus papilionaceus. The sequence continues at coordinate 494,980 of JADNRZ010000015.1, forward strand.
ATGGCCTGCCTTTATCCTTGGTTAAGCGGGGGGGAAAATCTATTGTTGAGATTCCGTGACTTCGCTCCACTTATCGCCCTATCTGACGACTGCAGATCTATGGATCCTTCTCACCACCTGTCCCAACGTCGAAGACGCTACCCTGTCGGTTCTCGCATTTTACTACGAGGAGGGATACATGCCAACCTCCGTTTGCATGCACAGTGCCTTGAAGAGTCTCAAGTTAACCCTCTTGTTGGGTAAAAATGAGATAGACGAATATTTCTCTCTCCCCAAGCTTCGATTCCCCAATCTTCGGAAGCTGATTGTCGAAATGGATACGGGCGTTCCAGGAATGGACCTAGATGATCGAGACGAGTATATCCCTCCGGACGCTTTCACCGATGTCTTCCCAGCGGTAAAGACATTGGAAATTAAAAAAGTTGTCACGGACCGAGGACAAAGCCTCCTCAACGACTATGACTCGATCCTCGAAGTGATACCGAGGATACGCTGCATCACTGTTCACCTGACTGGTATACAGCAGCTCCAGGAAACGTTGGAATTTTTCAACAATTTTATGACGGACCCTGACAAATGCCCCGGTCAAGTGGAGCAACTTGTTCTACAAGTGAACCCCATGATCAAACGAGGGACGAAGCTGCTTCTGCTATTTTAAAAACATTGGGATCTAAGCCAAATGCCTGCAACGCCGATAAATGTTCCCAGCTTGACGAGGACAACGAGATGGACGACGATGAGGAGGACGAGGACGGTAACAACCACCCTGATAACAAGGACAACGACGAGGAAGCGGACCACAATGAGGACGGCAGCGACGACAACGATGAGGACGACGACGAGGACAACGCCGGAGACTCCGGCCGCCATCTTTATCACACCACCGTGTGCTATAAGTTCGCAAAAAACCCATAGGACGCGGATCGGGCTGAGAGGGCGTATTTCATGGATTTGGCTGGAAATTTCACCTCGGATTCGTTGACCAGGATTGTGATTGAACCATGAGATTGGGAAACACTGCGACATGGGGTGTGATTCCTTTAGGCTTTGACTCGGCAGTGTTTTTCTTCGATGTTCACCCATACGCTCTGTTAATACACTTGCGATACGTTAAGTATAGATTCCAAGAAACTGGGACATTGATCTTTGGGCCTTGATGCTTTTGTTGGCTCTCGTTCTCTTTGTATGTTTGGATGACGTTTTTGAGGCAATTTTTGTTTTGTCGTTCTTGCATTGTGAACAAAATTCGAATATGTACTCCAATTAAGTTCTCTGTTGCTCTGAGACATGTACAGTTTGCACGCCAACCGAACAGGCGCATAATTATTCATCTACTCACTGATAAACATCTATGAACCTGATATTAATGGTACTTGACTCAATGAAGTGCATGTGTGTTCCGCCAGCTTCCCACGCCAATAAATCCAGCGACGTGTGGAAGTTCTTCGGAGCGGTAACAAAAGCTTGCACTTTGTACCCATACGACATCTTGAGTATTCGAACACAAGTTACATACGAAGCTCGCAGCAAATGAATAGCCTGTCTGGTAATTTAAATCTCGCGGCGTCAGGATGCAGATATGAATATCGGATGTTACATTCTTCATTCTTGTCATATTCTGTTGGCAGTCCGGCGCTGGCAAGTCTATGCAATGGTATTTATTGGCTATTATTGGATTTCGATTCTAGCATTGAACCACGCGTGGCTACAGCTTACGCTCCTTACATGTAGGATCACCTTCCGAAAAAATGTATATGCATTGAGCTGTTCCATGTGCTTGGATTATGGTGACGACGTGGTAGAGTGGGTATTAAATAGACTGGATAACTCGGGAGGTTTCCTTGTTGTTGGTAACTGGCCATTAACTGGTAAATGTCCTTCCTGGAGTGTATTTGAGAAAATCTTACTGACATTGTTACGTGTTTTCTTGTTTTGTTGGTTAGGGATCGAACTTGATCAGCAATGCTAACCATATTCCAATCTGCACGATTTGCAACTCTTTTTGGTGCTGTGATCTGCGGGGTTGCCCTATCGTCCAACTCCCACATTTCCGCGTCTACTTATGATTCTAGTTTGCTTCACCAATGGGACGAACATACCAGGAGCGAGGCTGTTGTTCCTCGTTCTGCCTCGCCCTTTGAATGGTCCAAGGTATGATCTCTCTTGTGACCATCTGGCGTATTCACTATTGTAGGAGTTAACGCCGTGTGTTATACATTATCTAGCTCACCCCTACTAAGGATCTTCGTTGGGTCCCATGCTTTGATAACTTCGAATGCGCAAGACTCATGGTAGGGACTCGTTCACCCATCCATAAGCACCCTCTTACGCGTTGGCTTCTCAATGGTAGATACCAATGGACCACCACGACCCTGAGAGAAAGCACGGCGCTTTAGCGATGATTCGAAAGCCTTCACCACTGGGTCCTGACCACTCTGATTATCGTGGTCCTATTCTCTTTAATCCAGGTGGACCAGGAGGCAGTGGTATTGGGTGGTTGATCAGTAATGGGGATTCCTTTGCGAAGATCCTAGGACCACAGTTTGATCTTGTGTCCTTTGACCCTCGAGGTATGTTTTTGCATCTGCATTGTCTATGTGTTGTATCCGCCAACAAACAATTTTTGTTCTTCGAACTATTTTGCGCAGGTGTTGGCGCATCTATCCCTCGTGTTTCATTCTATAAGTCGAGCTTTCAACGTTTAATGATGGAATCTACGTTTCGCTTTACGCGTGATTACAACGTCGCGGAGCAATGGGCGAGGATGAAGGTTGTCAATGCCTTTGCCCGAGAGAATGACGATGGTGGGTTAAGATATGTCAATACCGACCAAACTGCGAGGGATATGTTGAGTATCGTGCATGCCCATGGGAGGGAGAAGTTGCAATACTGGGGATTCTCGTGAGTGACTAGTAACCAACCCTCATGGTTTTGCGTCAAAAAGATGTCGGTGCTAAAGTGGATTGTAGATATGGGACAGTGCTTGGTGCAACGTTTGCTGCCATGTTCCCGGTAGGACTGCTGTGAATACCTTTGGGCGAAGCTTCATCTTATTCTGCAGGACAAAGTTGAGCGCCTCGTAATCGACGGTGTTGTCGACGCTGAGGATTACTACGCCAGTGCGTTACCCCTCGGCTTATCATCTCTACATTTTTGAATGTTGACATTACGTCTCTCATAGCCCTTTGGTCCAAGAACCTCATGGATACAGATAAAGGCGTCGATGCATTTATATCTGGATGCCACGTTGCAGGGCCTACTGGTTGTCACTTTTGGGCACCGACGGGCGCTGATATCCGGCACAATTTGACTAGACTGTTCAACAACATAAGGAGTCACCCTGTAGCCGTCACTAGCCCGTCAGCTCCCCACGATGTTGTTAGCATCGATCTGCTGGAGGACATTACGTTTCAAGCTCTCTATCAGCCCTACGCTACGTTTCCTATCCTTGCTGAAGCGTATGCTGCGCTGGCACGGGGCAACGGTTCCGTCCTGCTTAACCTCGCTGGTGTAACTGACATGCTCACTTGCCCTGCGGAGTCTGGTACTGAGATCATTGGCGATGCTCCGGCAGCAATTCTTTGTAATGATGGGGAAGAGATTCCGAGTGATTTAGAATCGACGCTGAAGTATGTCGATATGATGAAGACGCTCTCTCCAAATTGGAGTCCTTTTTGGGCCTACATCAGAATGAGCTGCATGTGCGTTTTTTGATTTGGCGCTTCTTCTTGCCAAGTTCTCATGGGTGATTGACGAATAGTGATTGGCCCAAGTTTCCCAAGAAAAACTTCAGAGGTGAACCCTAGGAGTCAGGACACTCAATGACATCTGCAGCCTACTGACGTACCATTGGAAGGTCCTTTTAATGCTACCACGAGTTATCCTCTCCTCGTCATCGGAAACACTGCTGGTGAGCTCCATGACCAACATATACGCGATATCAATGCTTATTCTTCACCCGTTTTTCTTTAGATCCCGTAACACCCATCGCGGGGTAGGTATCATTTTTATTTGTTTCATTTTACCTAACTGACTCGAATGCAACTGGAATGCTCTGTTTATAAAGGGCGAAGAAGATGTCTGCGGGGTTTGCACATTCTGTTCTCCTCACACAGGATAGCTCTGGGGTACTTCGTTATTATTTTCACATCAATGGAGCACTGACGAGGTGTTTATAGCATTGCTCCTATCGCTCACCTTCTGTCTGCACACAGTCTCACGTTCGCAAGTACTTTATTGAAGGAACACTCCCCGCCAGTGGCACTATATGCCCCACCGATGCACCTCTTTTTTCAAGCCAAAACAAGGTCCTAGCTGAGAATGCCCGGAACGTTCTACGTTCACTGTCAGCGGAGGACCAGGCTATATATGCTGCTGTTCAAGAGCTTAGCAAGAAAAGTGCTTTCATTGGTCTCCGTCAACCTATTTTCAGGGGAAATTTTTGAGGAGGTATTTCTCCAGTCCTTCGTCGTTTGCATTTGTACTAGAATATCTTCTTTGACTTGTTACATTACGTTTGTAGATTTGTTTTGTTTTACTTGGGCAGGAACAATTGTTACATACCTCACTTGTTCACAATGCCTTCAATTCGAATATGTTGTTGCTTCTTTAGGCTTTATGTAGAGGATTCATCCAGTATCGATCTGCATCGATGATTCCAATTGAAAAAACGCTCAACCTCGCGGATCTGCCCCCTATTTGTTGCAATATTCCCACGCTTTACAACAAACACAAGGGCACTGTGACAACTTGGAAATGTATCCCTTCCACTTTCTGGTACACTTATCCACTAAACATTCTAAACATTGCATCCTTGTCAATAGTTGCACGTAAATCGACCAAGTTGACTGTCAACTTTTCAATAAACTCAATTGCATCCGTGCAGTATTGCGACGAGGATCTGGTCATTTGTTTTCTATAGGCGCAGCTGGTCTAAGTTGGTCTCAGACTCAAGATCATTCAAACACCCTCATTCGTTATCCAGCTTTACTTTGGCTATTCTTACTTTTGACAGCGAACAGAATAGTCCACACTTTTCTGGAATTTGTATCCTTGCATCCAGGATCATATGTTGCATGAAATGTATATGCATAGAGCAACGGTCTATACTTGTTGGACTTATGCCGGACTGCAACTTAAGAGGACATGTATAGAGGGCTGTCTGTGGCTTTAAAACCAGGTACGACTCTCTGAAATGTCGTTTGATAATGTTTCAACAGGTGTCGCTCTTGGTAGTGGTTGAATCGATGAACAAGTTTATCCTACTTAGTACCCAGTCACCAAATGCAAAGCTTCAATTGTGCGGACCTCGCTCACCAGTCGGAAAAAAGCTTCTAGGATTTCCAGCGCGGTCTGTTTGTTATACATAACACTTGGCTTTCAGGTGACGTTTGTACATTTACGCAGCAATCCTCTTTACTGCGGACTTGGTAAGTAATGTATATGATTTCATGGGTACTACTTAGGTTGAAGTGCGATAATAATCCGCCGCAGCCTGGAGCGTTGATATGTTGTTGTTCCAAATATTCAGTTGGTATCTGGGTCGCCTTCATTTACCGAGTAATTATCGAACTTCTAGAGACCACATGGTAGTGCCTGTAGTGCGTTGCAAAGGAGCGCTCTCCTGATGGTGAATTTAGGGTTGACAGTGGGATATAAAGAGGGCATGGCCCACGGCGGGGCTTTGCTGATTCGGTTCTTGCGCTTTGACTGTAAGTTGTTCGTTTCGCTTTCGCTTAAACCGGGACTGGTGTGCAAGGTCTATACGCTGACACTAGTGTTATCTCTCTCTCGCTCTCTAGTCTTCGGAAGCCGGTGATAACCAATCTTGAGTAACGATGCCACCGAAGTCTAAAAGTGCTAGATTTCTGTTTCTAACGGGGGTTATTATCTGTGGGGTTGTCGTCTCATCGCATTACTATGGCTCTGTATCCACTGTGCCAGAGGACCCTTTGGGAGGGCTTGGCTTTGGAGTGAAGAGTGAACGAGGAAACGAGGGTGAGATCTCGCCTTCTTCATCTCAGTTTAACTGGTCAAATGTAAGAAGCTATCAACTATTGCTAAGGTTTTGATTGCGTGGAACTTACGTGCCTTCTACTTGGTTTGATTAGGTCACACCTTCTAAGGACCTCAATTGGGTCCCTTGCTTTACGGAGCGTCAGTGTGCTAGCTTACTGGTGAGAATCTGCATGACCAGTCACGACATTACTCAAGCTTGCTCATATCTAAAACGCGTCCCACGTAGGTACCCATGGACCACCTCAGCCCCAGTGGAATACAAGGTGCTATAGCGCTTATCCGCAAGCCTTCACCCCTTGGATCCGACCACCCTGATTATCGCGGTCCCATTCTGTTCAACCCAGGTGGACCAGGAGGCAGTGGTATTCAGCTTTTGATCGGGAGTGGGGACCAGTTCGCGAAAATTGTGGGGCCGCAGTTTGATCTCGTATCCTTTGACCCTCGAGGTGTGTTCTTGGTCTTCAGTTGGTTCCCCCTGCAGAAGTTAAGTTGTTGTTCTCTGAATAAAAAAAATACAGGTGTTGGTGCCTCTATTCCTCGTGCTTCCTTCTATAAATCCAACTTTGAGCGTGTCATTTGGGATAATGCGTTACGCGTCATTCATGATGCTGACGTTTCCCGACTCTGGGCGAAGATGAAGGTCATCAACGCCATGACTGTAGAAAACGACGATGGGAATCTAAGATATATCAATACCGACCAGACTGCGAGAGACATGTTGAGCATCGTGCATGCTCATGGAAGGGAGAAGCTCCAATACTGGGGATTATCGTAAGAGATATTCTCCAGATCGTGACAACGTTTCAAAACTGATGTAGACCTATCTGATAGATATGGCACTGTGCTTGGGTCCACTTTCGCTGCCATGTTCCCGGTAAGCCTATTTTATCTTTGGGAAATTGAGGTCTTACGTTTGCTGCAGGACAAAGTTGAACGGCTTATCATTGATGGTGTCTGCGACGCTGAGGATTATTATGCCAGTGCGTTGATGCTCTTCCCCTCGCTCTCACAACTGTTTCCCCTTACGTGATTCATGTAGCGCTGTGGTCTAAGAACCTCATGGACACTGATAAAGGCATTGACCTTTTCGTCTCTGGCTGTCATGAAGCAGGGCCTGGGGGCTGCCACTTCTGGGCTCCTACCAACGCCGCTATTCGTCACAATATGACCAACCTCTTCGATCGTGTGAGACGGGAACCCGTTCCTGTCTCTAGCCCAATGGGTCCGCATGCGGTTGTTGATATTGACATGCTGGAACGTATTGTGTTTGCGGCTCTTTACACCCCATATGCCGTTTTCCCGCTTCTTGCTGAGGCTTTCGCTGCGTTAGCGCATGGTGATGGGTCTATTCTTCTCAGCATTGTTGGTGTCGTTGACTCCCTGGATTGCCCTGCTGAGTCGCAAACCGAACTTGTTAGTGATGCGACAGCAGCAATTCTTTGCAATGATGGAGAAGAGATCCCGAGCGATCTGGAGTCAACCCAGAAGTATTTCGCCATGATGAAGAGATCATCTCCAACATGGGGCCCTATTTGGGCTGGTATCAGGATGAACTGCATGTGCGTGAATCTGTATCCAATTTTTCTGTGGTAAATTTCTTACACTTTTTCTTTTGAATAGTGATTGGCCAAAATTCCCCAAGACTAACTTTAGGGGTGCGTTTCAGTTGCGGATGTGAACGTGACGGACAATGCTGATGCATTTTAAATAAAGGTCCTTTCAATGCAACGACCAGCCATCCCCTCCTGGTCATCGGAAACACCGCTGGTGGGTCATAGCAAGCTGATAATTCTAAGAATCCTAATGACGCCCCTTTCATTTCAGATCCTGTAGCACCTCTCTGGGCGTTAGTAATATCCTACAATTTTGCATAACTTCACTGACTTTCTTCTTGTTATAACAGTGCAAAGAAAATGTCTGCTGGATTCACTGATTCAGTGGTGCTGACACAAGACAGCCCTGGAGTAGGGTTTTTCCTCCTCTCGAGCTAGATGTGCCTCTGATAACATGCGTATTCTTAGCATTGCTCAATCGGCGCACCTTCAACTTGCACGCAGAACTATATTCGCAAATATTTCATCGACGGAACACTCCCCAAACCTGGCACCATTTGCCCAGCCGACACCCCGATCTTTGGAGGACAACATGTCGTTCCTTCTGGCAGTGCCCACAAGGCATTCTCGTCTCTTTCGGTTGAGGAGCAAGACATCTATATTGCTATCCAGGAGTTGAGTAAGAAAGATGCCTTGAAGGCAATGAATTTCCCTATACTTAGAGGGTTTTTGTAAAATGGCTCTTTTTGTCGTCGAGATTAACTATTTCTACTAAATATCTAGGCTGGTCGTAGGTATATATATCAAGCGACTTCGCTACAACCAAATACAGTACCTCAAACAAGTGTCCAAATGATTTGAGCTTTGCGCGAAAGTGAGCGTACTGAGATGAAGTCTGGGTCAAATTTAATATTTTTTGGAACATTTGAAAGCTCTGTATCGAGTCTTTCGGACGATATATATATATATCATATTTGTGATGCCAAAACTCGCGACACAATGCGCGAATAGATTACGTGACTCATTTGGACACTTATTTGGTGCATGCATGAAAACACCCCTTTTGCACACTCTTTTGCTTGTTCCTCCACAACCGCTGAAGCAATGGTCTTGAAACTTTGGGATAGCTTATAACAATTGTATTCAAGGAAATATTGGTCCATAAACTCTGAAAATGTATGGTTAATAGTATTCTAGTGGCCATTCAAGTACATGGCCCCCTAATGCATGAATTCAGACATTTTACTACCATCTATACATCCCAGCTTTGTAAATATGTATTGATTCAACTGGAATATTATATAAAAGTATTAAGACGCGAAAAAAACGCGAGGTTGGAGGCCCGTGTCGTGAACTGGTCCCCTGCACCAAAACACCCCCTCCCCGGATTTCATCGAATTGACATCAACTTTATCATGAAAGAGCACCCAAAAACTTACATATCAAAGCCTTGTTCTCGATTCTTTGAACCAACAGTGCTCGCTGTGCCTCCCATCAGCTCGAAAAACAATTTTTCGTCTGCCAGGTCATATTGTTACCCTTCCACCATCTATCAAGCGAGGGCCAGAGCGAGCGACATTCTCTATCGAATTGTGCTCCATCGTCCCAAATACGCTGATAACAAAACATCCCTGCCTAATTCTCCACGGGATATTCATGTTCCATCTGTCCTATCTCAGGTCTGTAGACGGTGGAGGGATGTTGTCCACGGGGTATCCACATTGTGGTCAGAGATACGCATGGACCGCGCCGATTGGACTTCAAGAGACTTCAAAGCATTCCAGCAGCAGCGTTCCTTATTTGCTCGATTATCAGGTACATTGCCACTCTCAGTCGATCTTCGCTAGTTTCGAGCACTGCCAAAAGTCTGGGAGGATGAACCCAATATTGCGGCTGAGGACAAGCCAATGTTTGGAGAAACTAGATTCACCAGCGCGTTGACGTGGATATGAGATGTTTACGATAGGGAAAGCTGCCCTATTACTAATCTGTCTCTGACGATGCACTATCAGTCAAATAATTCCTGTAGATTGTAGACGCCCTCCGATTCGGACGCACACATCTGGACGAGCCTACTGACAGAGTTTGGGCTGCTGGTTCCACGTCCGATTCCACGTCGCTTCAGTCTCTTGAAATCACCGAGGACACTGATCATGTCATACAAGGATTTAATCCTACAGATATTCCATTCTTCGGGGTGGAACTGATCCAGCTTCTGAGCTCGTTCCCCAAATTGCGGCACTTCTCCTATGATACTCAAGGTTTCAATGTCATGGCCTGCCTTTATCCTTGGTTAAGCGGGGGGGAAAATCTATTGTTGAGATTCCGTGACTTCGCTCCACTTATCGCCCTATCTGACGACTGCAGATCTATGGATCCTTCTCACCACCTGTCCCAACGTCGAAGACGCTACCCTGTCGGTTCTCGCATTTTACTACGAGGAGGGATACATGCCAACCTCCGTTTGCATGCACAGTGCCTTGAAGAGTCTCAAGTTAACCCTCTTGTTGGGTAAAAATGAGATAGACGAATATTTCTCTCTCCCCAAGCTTCGATTCCCCAATCTTCGGAAGCTGATTGTCGAAATGGATACGGAGTCGAACGAGTTGACTCTCAACTTTTCAATAAATCAGTTGCATCCGTGCAGTGTTGCGATGAGGATCTGGTCATTTGTTTTCTATAGGCGCAGCTGGTCTAAGTTGGTCTCAGACTCAAGATCATTCAAACACCCTCATTCGTTATCCAGCTTTACTTTGGCTATTCCTACTTTTAACAGGGAACGGAAGAGTCCACGCTTTTCTGGAATTTCTATCCTTGAAACCAGGATCATAGGTCACATGAAATGTATATGCATAACGCAACACTCTATACTTGGACTTATGCCGGACTGCAATATAAGAGGACATATATATGGTGCCGACCTTGCTCATCAATCGGAAAAAAGCTCTAGGATTTTCCAGCACGGTCTATTTGTTATACATAACTCATGACTTTCGGGAGACGTCCGTACACTTACGCAGCAGTCCTCTTTGCTGCGGACTTTGCTGGTAATGGTTTCATGAGTTAGGTCGAAGCGCGATGATGAATCTTGGATGATCCAGGGGGTCGCAAGAGCACCTGTCTAAGACTTTCACATGCTTGGCCTAAGGTCATGGAGTGCTCCGCTGCAGCCTGGAGCGTTTATGTCCCAAATTGTATTCAGTTGGTAAGTATCTGGGTCGCCATCATTTAGTGAACAATTATAGAACTTTTAGAGACCACATGGTCGTTCCTGGGGCGCGCTCCAAAGAAGCGCTCTCATGATGGTGAATTTAGGGTTGTCAGTGGATATAAAGAGGGCATGGGTGTGGCTTTTGCTGATTCGGTTCTCGCGCTTTGATTTCGCTTAAACTGGGACTGCTGTGCGAGGTCAATACGCTAACATTGGTGTTCTCTCTCTCGCTCTCTAGTCTTTGGAAGCTGGTGATAACCAGTTTTGAGTGACGATGCCACCGAAGTCTAAAAGTGCTCGATTTCTGTTCCTGGCGGGGGTTGTTATCTGTGGGGTCGTCCTCTCGTCGCATTACTATGGCTCTGTATCCACCGTGCAAGATGATATTTTGGAAGGGCTGGGCTTTCGACTGGAGAATGGACAAGGAAACAGGGGTGAAATCCCGCCTTCTTCATCTCGGTTTGACTGGTCAAATGTGAGGGGCTCTCAACTATTGCTAAGATCTTTGTTGCGTGGAACTTACTTGCATCCTACTTGATCTGATTTAGGTTACTCCTTCTAAGGATCTCAATTGGGTCCCTTGCTTTACGGAGCGTCAGTGTGCTAGGTTACTAGTGAGGATCTGCACCATCAGCCATGACATTACTCAAGTTTGCTCATCTTTAAATACGTCCCACCTAGGTACCCATGGACCACCTCAGCCCCAGTGGAATACAAGGTGCTATAGCGCTTATCCGCAAACCTTCACCCCTTGGACCCGACCACCCTGATTATCGCGGTCCCATTCTCTTCAACCCAGGCGGACCAGGAGGAAGTGGTATTCAGCTTTTGATCGTAGGTGGGGACGAGCTCGCGAAAATTGTGGGGCCGCAGTTTGATCTTGTATCCTTTGACCCTCGAGGTGTGTTCTTGGTCTTCACTTTGTTTCCCCTGCAGAAGTTGAGTTGTTGTCTGCTGAATAAAAAAAATTACAGGTGTTGGTGCCTCCATTCCTCGTGCTTCCTTCTATAAATCCAACTTTGAGCGTGTCATTTGGGATAATGCGTTACGCGTCATTCATGATGCTGACGTTTCCCGACTCTGGGCGAAGATGAAGGTCATCAACGCCATGACTCTGGAAAACGACGATGGGAATTTAAGGTATATCAATACCGACCAGACCGCGAGAGACATGTTGAGCATCGTGCATGCTCACGGAAGGGAGAAGTTGCAATACTGGGGATTCTCGTCAGGAAATTTCTCCAGACAGTAACAAAGTTCCGAAACTGATGTGGACTCACCCGATAGATATGGCACTGTGCTTGGGTCTACGTTTGCCGCCATGTTCCCAGTAAGCCAAATTTGCCTTCCGGAAATTGAGGTCTTACGTTTGCTGCAGGACAAAGTTGAACGGCTTATCATTGATGGTGTCTGCGACGCTGAGGATTATTATGCTAGTGTGTCGATGCTCTTTTCCTCGCTCCCACAACTGTTTCTCCTTACGTATTCCTTGCAGCGTTGTGGTCTAAGAACCTCATGGACACTGACAAAGGCATTGACCTTTTCGTCTCTGGCTGTCATGAAGCAGGACCTGTAGGCTGCCACTTCTGGGCTCCTACCAACGCCGCTATTCGTCACAATATGACCAACCTCTTCGATCGTGTGAGACGGGAACCCGTTCCTGTCTCTAGCCCAATGGGTCCGCATGCGGTTGTTGATATTGACATGCTGGAACGTATTGTGTTTGCGGCTCTTTACACCCCATATGCCGTTTTCCCGCTTCTTGCTGATGCCTTCGCCGCCTTAGCGCATGGTGATGGGTCTATTCTTCTCAGCATTGTTGGTGTTGTTGACCCCTTGACTTGTCCTGCTGAGTCGCCCACCGAACCTGTTAGTGATGCGAGCGCAGCAATTCTTTGCAATGATGGAGAAGATATTCCAAGCGATCTGGAGTCAACCCAGAAGTATTTCGCCATGATGAAGAAATCATCTCCAACATGGGGTCCTATTTGGGCTGGTATCAGAATGAACTGCATGTGCGTGAATCTGTGTCCAGTTTTACTGTGGTACTTTTCTTACAATTTATTATTTGAGCAGTAATTGGCCAAAATTCCCCAAGACTAACTTCAGAGGTATATTTCAGTTGCAGGTGTAAACGTGACGTGTGCTGATGCGTTTAAAATGAAGGTCCCTTCAATGCAACAACCAGCCATCCTCTCCTGGTCATCGGAAACACCGCTGGTGGGTCATACAAAGCTGCTACTTCCAATAATTCTAATGACGCTCTTTTCCTTTCAGATCCTGTGACTCCTCTCTGGGCGTTAGTCACAGTTCTACACTTTTGCATAGCTTCACTGACATTCTTGTTATAACAGTGCGAAGAAAATGTCTGCTGGATTCACTGATTCAGTGTTGCTGACACAAGATAGCCCCGGAGTAGGTTGTTTCCTCTCGAGCTAGATGTGCCTCTGATAACATGCGTATTCTTAGCATTGCTCAACCAGCGCACCTTCACTCTGCACACAGAACTATATTCGCAAATATTTCATCGACGGAACACTCCCCAAACCTGGCACCGTTTGCCCAACCGACACGCCGATCTTTGGAGAACAACACGCTGTTCCTTCTGACGGTACCCACAAGGCATTCTTGTCTCTTTCTGCCGAGGAGAAAGATATCTATGAAGCTATCCAGGAGTTGAGTAAGAAAGATGCCTCGAAGGCAATGAATTTCCCTATGCTTAGAGGGTTTTTGTAAAATGGCTCTTTTTTAAATTTGTCGTCGAGATTAACTGTTTCTACTAAATATCCGAGCTGGTCGTAGGTGCATATATCAAGCAACTTCTCTAAAATCAAATATATGTGCATAAATCCTGCACTGTGAGGGGCATATGAAAATCTGCGCAGGACTTGCGCTGCGTTGCGTACAATTTGCCCTCAAGTTGCGCCGGACGTGTCCTACTTTTTGCGTGCATTTGACCACCATTTTCAACAATTTTATGACAGACTCTAATGAGTGCACTGGTCAGGTGGAACAACTTGCCCTGCAAGTGGCCCCCAACACTAAATTTGCGACCATGGGTAGTCTATCGAGGGCAGGCTAGCCTTTTTTGTTTTGAGTGCCTTGGGGTCTGCTCGACAATGGTAGGTGCTCCCAACTCGACGAGGGTAACAACGACAGCGACCACGACGAAGATAGCGACTCGAACCGTCGCCAACGCTGTTGCATCACTGTGATCTATACGTGTGCGACGAATCCAGGACGCGGATGGGACTGAGAGGGCGTATTCCATGGGTTTCGCGGAAAATTACCTTCGAATTCATTGGCCAAAATCGTGGTTCAACTCTAAGTTGAGGAAAGCTGCTAGATAGACCCTACCGTGGCCTTCAAGGACCTTTTTATCTCCACTCGTATCTTCTATAGTACACTCATAAGGCAATAAATCTGCCCTTGCGGTTGTAGTCTTTACAGTGCTCTCTAAGTTCCCATTATTAACAACCAAATAAAACCAATCGATATCATCTCCTCGGTGCTTGAAAAGGAGGCCTCGTAAACGGGATTGGCACCGGTCCATCTTTCGCATACGTCGATGCAATTTCCACAGGCTGTGTAGCATAAACGTGATCCTGTCCTTCCTCGAACACGCACGCCGACGATTTGAGCCCAAGCAACTCAATGAAATACTATCAAAAACCAGATGTTCGTTCAATTATTCTAAAACTGAGCAGAAAGGACACACACCTCAACACTAGAAAACGTACACTCCGAACTCGGCACCATTCCCCCGGGGAGATGAATCTCACCCCCCAACCACCTCCCTCCCTGTCCTTCCGGGTGTTCAACATCCTTCAAGGGGACCCACCACGCCGTTGTACATCCCAACTTCTCACCCCAGGTCACCGACTCCGTGCGCTTCATCTGCACACTCGCGGGGGCACGCGGTCCGGAGTTGCCATCGCTGAGATCCATGCCGCCCAAAGCGAGGTTGTAGGATTGCGAATACTCGTCGTCGTAGTGCGTGGGGTGCTTGATGCGCCGTATGAGCCGTATGTGAGGGGTGGAGGGGGTGCTGAGTGTGTTGAGGAGCTGGGAGTCGTCGCTTGTGATGGAAAAGAAGAGAGGGATGTGGGTGGTGCGGGTGTAGGAGAGCTGGAAGTTCGAATCCAAATGTGGAGGTGAAAGTTGATGAGTTCGATAACATAGAGAAACAATATTAATGACGAACCGGTTTGGCTAGGTACAACTTCGAAGCCCACAATAAGCATATCGGTGCGTTTGAAAGTAACATATATCACTCACCACACACTCAACTTTCACCGGCTTCCCTGTATCAGGGGTAAGACCCCTCATCACAGCAGGCGGTAACGCAACCCATCCACCAGGGTCAACACCAGGCCCATCAATCATCACGCCATACTGCTCTTGTGGTGATCGAGACATCAACGAGATGCTCTCGTATACCATTCGTCGACGGGGAGACAACGAAGGAGGTGTGACTGTCGGGACATAACATATTCCTGTTGTAAGCCTGTTATTCGAATTGAGTCAAATTGATATATGTTTTCCCGTGTTGGGATGGCAGAGAGAATCGTACCTCGTTTCAGGCCTGAAGCGCCCATGAGACACCTGTACATGAATCTCATATCTCACCGTGGCAGATATATCATGTTCTCGGAGACTAGGCGGAAGCAGTGTTCCAAACCTGCTAACTGTTTGTTCGTCACCTTGCGCTTGTGAAGACGAAGACAACGGGGAACGAGGAGGGGATGCAGTCGTCGTCGATGAAGATCCTGTTACATGAAACGGCGCCATCCCACCATTAGGTACCGCCAAAGGCCCAAGGTCTCGATTCACCTCTGTCGGTAAAATATCCGAGAAGGGCAAACGATAGCGCCCGCCAGTGAACTTGCCACTAAACGCCTCTAAGTCCTTCTCCTTCTCCTCCTCATCCCCACCACCATCGTAGTCCCCGTTCACTCTAAACCTCTCCGGATCCCCACTCGCCCTATTCCACACCACCACTGCATGATTAAAAAACGTATATCCACCAACAACACTCACCACCACCTTGCCCTTCACCACCACCCTGATCTCGTTGATCGTTTTGCTCTGCGACTTGGGTATGTCGAGTTCTACCGCGCCTTCGAGTGGCTGACCGCCGTAGACGCGGGGAAGAGAGGGCCGAGGGGTGTTTTGGTTTTGGGCTCGAGAAGAAGTTGGGTGGGTGTGAGGGAGGGAACTGGCATCGGCTTCTGTGCGCCCTTGGAGTGTGAGTGTGACCCAGGGATTGGAACCTCGAAGTGGGAAGGAATATGTATGTGCGCCTCTCCTCATTCCGGATGTCGACTCCTGCGTCGAAGGACTCTCAAAGCTTTGAGAGCCCCGCACTAGATTAACAGTCGAATAACGAGGAAGAGCCCTTCCGGGTCCTGCTTCGTCCGATTGGTACAAACTTGAACTCC
This sequence comes from Panaeolus papilionaceus, assembly GCA_015501605.1. NCBI lineage: Eukaryota > Fungi > Basidiomycota > Agaricomycetes > Agaricales > Panaeolus > Panaeolus papilionaceus. The sequence continues at coordinate 511,203 of JADNRZ010000015.1, forward strand.
CTGAGGACTCAGGACTTGCACTCGTTGATACATCGTCTCCCGTATCGGACGAAGCAGGATCGACAGGGGTATACTGCGGGAGCACAGTCCTCGTGGTGAGGATACTCGATGAAGAGTCGTTGCGGTGTGTAAACATGTTCCACAGACCTGAGGTGCGGTGAAGCATCCTCATGCTCATAGTACTATTTCTAGGGTTTGGTGCGTTGGGAATCGACAAAGGAGGAGGCGAATCAATAGTATTGGCAGTCATTGAGGATGTTGGGCGTTGAGGCATGGTATTAAAGAGACTTGAGGTTTTGAGCTCGATATCAAGGAGTACTCTTTATCGGTCTCTAGGCCTGCGCAAGTGGTGGTATACGATAAACCTCATATAAACCTCAAAATTTCAGTGCATGAGTGTGCTCTGACACTTTGTGGGTTAAGATAAACAATAACTTACTCGGATCGGATTGTTTCGAAATGCTGGGAAGCTCCCCAGCAAAGCTCTACTTGTCCCCAAATGCGGACTTTGAACCTCCGAATCGTCGTCATTTCGATGGCCCTGACATCTTGAATTCTGCAGGGTCGCCGTTTGTCGCCGTATTCAATGGGGTCATTTCAAAAGAGCTCTGCTATAGGTTTCGTCGAAGGGTGTTGGATGAGCTGAAGTGAGCAGCAAGGGGCTCTGGAATCATCGCCTACCGGTCAACGTTGCAGACTAGTGCGACCCTGCTGGGTCATATGTACGTACAAACTCTGTTCATATTGCATCTCTCCAAGCCTCCTTCCTTCCTTCCTTCCTCCAGTCACCCATGTCTTCCGTGCTTCCTGAATCTACGGCAGCACCCCACACCCTACCACCAATCATCCCACCTCCCAAAAAAAAGCGCCGCAGTCGTCGTTCATACCTCCAACAAGTGTTTTCCCCCAGCTAGCTCATGCCCGGCCGTAAAGTCATCAGCAGAGTTTTTATCTCGAAACCCGGCTCGTCTAAAGTCAGATATGAAGACACTATAATAAACCTAGACGTGAAAACTGAGAGCTTTCCTGGGTTTATCAAGTTGACGAATGGTGGTGCCAGTGGATCCGAGACAGTTAAAGCCAAAAGACGTACACGAGTCGTCAAGGTATCGACAAGTTCCAAGTAAAAGGACGAATATCGCAGCAGCAAGCTGCTACACGCAGTTTCGCGAGCTTACGAGTTACCTCCAACAACGATGGCTCCAACGTTCGATCTTCCACTTCACCTCATAGCTCGTACCTTGTAGCCTGTCATTTCATGCCAATCCCATCCAACCTAATTCGAGTAACTTCCTCACCATTTATAGTATCACTCCAAGCTCATAGCCGCTCCTCCTCCATCCAATAAATTACTTGCCCTCGTCCTCCTCGTATTGTGTTACTACCAGCCCCGCTATTCATTAAGTAACCCCGCGGACCACCCTCTTCAAACCAACCTCACCTTTCCTTCTACCAAACTCGGAACTCGACTTCGGTCGAAGCGACTCCCTACGGACAGCAGGGTGCGAGTGCGGGGCCGCCAAACCCCACCCCACCTCCCTTTGCATTAGCCTGCATTTCATCGCTGTCACCGCTTTGACCACCCGATCGCATTCGTGGACGTGCCTCGGCAGCCACTCCGCTGTCGCTGTCACCCCACCGTCTGTCGTCGCTTATCCAAATGACCAAACGAGACGTCGCTTGGACTATTCGAGTAGAATTTATGTGGAGGAAGGGAAGGCTGGACAGGGGCTAACTGCTGAGATGGTTTCGTTATCTTAGCAACCCAAATGAGATAAAATTTCAAATTCAATTTTTTCAACGTGAAGAGTGAAGGAAACGGTGGCATGGAGTAAGGAGGTGGAAGGGGCTTATCTACGCAAAGTCTCTGCCCATCCAAAAAAGTGTCTTTGAGGACAAAAGAAGCGAACGAACAAACTAGGAAAAAAGACAACAACAACGACGCCTACATACAGATCAGCCAAGAAAAATGTCTGACACAACAAGTATGGTATGTATGTAGGATAACGAAACAAACAACAAAGAATCCCAAAGTGTCATTTTGTTCAACGAGAATAATTTAGGGTTAACGATTCCAGAGGAGCTGTACAACACCTAAGATAAGGGAGAGTACGAACCCATGAAATCAACAAAAAATAAAATCGAAAAAACCTATGCATAACGAAGAGCAATAGACTCCTAAACCTAAACCTAACCGCCAACCATCCCAGCATCAAACCAACCAACCGCTCACCTACCAACCACCAACCCAAAAACCAACCAAATTGAAAACAAGTCAACAATCAAAGCTTAACATGTTATAATCTCACGCGCACATACATCCGGGTCATGGTGTCGTTATCGTTTCAGGACATCTAAACGAGGGGTTCTATAGAGCCTCAACACGACCGGCACCATGTCCATCAGCATCAACTGCAATTCCCAAGATATCCGGAGCACCTCCACCAACAGCAGCGGTTCCAGCACCGGTACCCACAACGACCACCGCAGGCGCATCGGTATTGGCAGCCGCTACATTCGCATGAGCAGCACCATGCCCCGACGCCATTCCCATAATCCTAGACCAGCTGAACGACTGCTGCACCCCCTTGAACCTCATCACCGCCCCGCTCTCACCCTGGTTCTGATCCATATCCATCCGGGGACGATACGCCGAGGCCAATTGGTGGGTCACGAGGTGGCACAATAGCACAAAGACAAGGAGGATAACAATGATGATGGAGCGCAGGCGGAGAGAGGTGGTGTGGTAGTGGTAGAGCGAGGCGAGGCGTTCGCGGAGGGGCTGTTTGGGCGGGGGCTGAATGAAGGCGATGGAGAAGTCGCGTGCGGATGACGGGGAGCAGGGGGTGACGATGATGGCTGGCAGCGTGGACTTTTCGGTCATTTGGGGGAGGGAGAGGTCTGTAAGGGATGCGTGGTTATTAAGAGGGGGTTAGGAGGGAGGGAGGGAGGGGAGAGGCGTACCCAGAGGAGCAGGAACCAGGATGTAGTCTGTGCGGACGGGGAGCCTGTGCAGACGAGGAGCTAATTTATGATAAGATTATAGACATCAAAGAGACTAAGTGGAGTTGACTTACTGGGACGACCAGACATGTTGAAAAAGTGGTTCTTGAAAAATTGAAGAAAGGGTCGTCGACTGTAATGCGAGTGTGTAGAATGAGGAGCACAAGTGGTAAGCTAAGCAACAACGAAGAGTTGTGATAACAAAGGGTAATTGATTTCAAAAGAGTGTGGGTGTTCAGCTAAGATAGCTGTAAGCAAACAAAGATTATGATGACGGTATGAAGAAGAGGGGCGATGAGAAAGGAACAGCGCACTCAAGCCGGTTGATGTTAAATACAAATGAGAAAGGGTTGCACCTTCATGGAAACACAAAGCACCCCATTATTTAAGCAGCCTTATCCACGTGGCGGCATCTTCGGCATTACCCCTGCCCGTCAGCTCTTCCTCCGACAGTCGCTGAAACTTCATTTATGGCTATTCTGAACTGATATCAATCCAACCACCACGCATAAATAGTATATTACTCACCATCATTCAAATTTTAAAGCGTATATACCTCGTTCAACGCACACCTACAGTTCGTAACCAACCTTTCAAAATCAATCACGCAGCAACAATCTCAAGGACACAACATAGGCGGTCTGCAATCTACCAAATTCATTCATCCTATTCTTCACCAAATAATGCAATCAATATCAACATCTAATACCCTTCGATTCGACAGGTGTGAGCATCGATGAGTGATTCGGCGTACGTTGTACACATTTCTGGCCAGACACCAGCTTGCTCTGAGATGCGTTTTAGGGTGGAGGTACGCTGGTTACCTTTCTTTCGTCGTATCTTATCTTCTTCTTGCCATCACACTGCTGTCCTACTCTAACATATATGAGAAGGAATATAAAAATAGCATAAATCGGTTCCGGAATTGGATATGACAGATGTCGATGACCACACACAAAGTGAAGCACCAGCTCGAATCCTTCGACCTGTTCAAGCCTGTTCAGGCGTATTATACGACCTGCTTGACGACACTCGATGAATTAATACCTGCACTATGCAAATATTTGCACCTCACAACTCACGAAGTTCGAAAATCTTATGGCCAACACGCTTTGAATCCGTAATCACCTGCGTTCATCATAGCAACCCCCATGTTTAATTCATATACTTATCTGCATGGTATAAACAGGCGAGCTTGTACATATGTAAAGCCAAGAAACAATCTATCTACACCGGTAGTTTAACTGCTGTGATTCAGTCGCGCGTGGGGCACGGGAGCGACGGATGGTTTTTTTTCTACATGCGCGCAGAACTGGAAGAAGTGGGAGAAGATGGGGGTGGTAGTTTGAGTCTCAGCCATTTGGTTTAGTCGGAGTTGAAGGGAGCTGGTTGCTGTGTGCCGTGTGCTGTGTAGTTAGTCGATTCAAAATCGAGCGCCCTTTATACCCTATCCCGCACCCCAAGTAGGTTTACTGTCAGGGGTGCGACCCTGTTCCAGATAACAATCCCACCATCGTGTGGATAGCGCACGCGTGTCCTGTCTGGCGCTTCGTATGAGTAAGCTCTGCAATCCAGTTTATAAACATACAGTTGAGTAAACAGTCTCACATGCAAGAAAAATTGATAGCACCGAAGGGGTTCAAGGTTATTAATCGGAGTGTATGCTATCCCATCTCATCTCAATCTTAGTGACTTCAGACTTCATCATAAGTTAAATTGGACTTCAGGATCAGCAGAAAATCAATGACGGTGATCATAAGTGGCTACTAGTAAGGTTTTAGATGGTAAAATTAAAAATTGAGTTCACGAAAGGACGCTTCATCGACATATTTATTTATCAAGCCTGTTGCGTGTTACAGTTCTGTTGGGCGCTTGTGCCTGGCGTGAGTCTGGGGGGTCCAAAAATAAAGACAGGGGCTGGTAGAGAATACCATTCAAGTGGAGCTTGAACGGTAACCTCGATGGTCCACGATTGGCCTGTATGACTTTGGTTTCGTTCCCTTTCACGTCCTCGCTATTGTTGAGCACGCTTCGAATCCGTCATCGTGGCAACGCCCTAATAAATAACGCACGCTTTCGCAACCTCGCAGCCTCTATCCTATTTCACATTCGAATTTCACTATTCTTCAGAATATATGCATATCTAACGGACCTTCAACTTCGACGTAAACGGTCCAACAACCACCCTATACAGCGGATCCGGGTGAAACAGATTTCTCCCCAAATCCATAAAATACGCCTTTTCAGGAGTATCACCGTCACCGATGGGGAATTTATACCAAACAGTGGTGTCATAGTATCCGCCATTCCAGACACATTTCCCAAACTTATCTTCATCTGGACCAGATTCGACGTCAGCCCCTGGTGGTGTTCGTCCCAAAGCAGCAAAAATCCTTGAGGTAATCTCGTCCCTCTCTGCGTCGCCCATGGATAAGAACTCAGGATCGGGGCTAACCTCAAGAGTTATGTTTTGCATGATACGATAACGACCATCACAAACAGGGTTCTCCAGGAACTCTTCGAGAAAATACAACGTTTCTGGTATACGCCGTATCCCACAGAGATGAACGACGATTTCCACCAGTGTGGTGGGATGCACGAGCAGTGAGGCATAATAACCCTGGAGGAGAGATTGATCTCGGGGCGTGCACACGTTTTGTATTTCCAAGGTTTTGACCGTTGGGAAGACGTCCCTGAAAGCATCTCCAGGAATCGCATCGACAGTGTCCAGGTTCATTCCTGGGGGAATATCGATTTTGGTGATCAGCTTATGAAGGCCTGGAAAACGAATGCTGGAGAGGGAGAAGTTCTCCACGTATTTGTCGTCCAGGAGAAGAGTGAGGCTCAGGTCCTCCAAGCCATTGTGAACACAGACATGAGACGGGATGTCCACAGACCCATCTTCGTACGCGAGGAGTGAGAGATAGGCGCTTTCGAGGTTGGGACAGGAGCTGAGAAGTGCATGAAGATCTACAACGGAAAGGTGTGGCGATAGTTGAAGTGATGTTAAGGAATTGCAGGTCATTGTCACAGGGCTTAAGTCGGGACTCAGGTAGAGACTGTCAAACTGAAGGGTTGTGTCTATGTCTGCGAGCCTCCCAATACTGGTGTCGAAGCAGAAGTGCTGCAAATTAGGAAACATGCGTAGGAGTTGAACGATAAATTCGCCGACGGGTTCCAGATTTCCAGTATAATCAGTAGCCGCATGATACCGATGAATCAAGCGCTCACTACGCCATGTCCCCTAATTTCAAGCGACGTCAAACCCAGCTCCTGATCTCTTCGTCCAGTCTCTGGATAAGCGTGGTGATAACTATTGCCATCACGAAATATGCGGAGAATACTCGAAAGTTCGTTCACCGTGGGCAACGCCTCGTTTAGCGTCAACGACAGCTTAGTGAGAGGACACTGGTGCGTTTCTCACCGCATCCACACCCAAGTGAGGGCTCTGTGGAATCCGTGGATTATTTTGTTGGCGTTGTCTTGACTGTAGACTACCCACCGCATACTTGGCCCAACATCCTCCGTGTTAGGAATTGGTGGTGCTCGAATTTGGCGCAGATCAACTGATAGGGGACGTGCACGGGATAATTGAGCGAATTGTGAGCCGCGTTGTTTTAAAGCCTTGATATCCCTTGCATGCCAATTTATCGATTCCATGCGGATGTCTAACCATAGACTAGACATTTTAAACACGACCTCTTTCCATCCTGTAGAGACCTGGGAGAGCACGTAGGGGAAATGCGTGGGTGCTATAGAATCAGGGTTTGGTTTTTCGTGATTGAAGTATTGAGGACAATGAAGCACGATTTCATAGAGGACGTCGTTCGGTAGTCGTCGAAAGGGGGATAATATCACATCGCAGATGAAGAGCTGTTTTTCGAGGCTGTGAATACTAGTGGTGCCACTCTGGTCCTCGGGGTGTTGCGTCAAAAGCTCTAGCCTCAGGGAATCGAGGATGAGGCTTTGACATTCTCGAACGCCAAAGTCCTCAGCGAATGAAGGCCGAGTATTGTCAGCGAGAAGCTTGATGAATGACGTTGGGACAGTGCACGTCGTCTAAAGAAAGTGGCATCAATGTGCTGCACCCGCATTGCTGAATGTTGAATTACTTACCGATTCCAAGTGCACTGGCCATGGCACCTTCGAGTGATGGGGCTGCCCTGGCCCAAACCTTTGAAGAACGTAGCTAGTCATGGTAGGATGTTGGTGAGAGAGGATTGGTCAAATGTCTGCTGTGTGGCCTTTCTGATTCTGAAAGCATTTCCGAACTCCGTTCTTTGTCGAGAAGTCCGCTGGCCATGACACCTTTGAATGATAGAGCTTCTCTGGTCCCAAATTTTCGACCGCGTAACTCGTCATAGCAGGGCAATATTCACTGTACACTCAGGAATCTACCGTGGGTGGATTGGTCATAGCCCTTTCAATTCAAAATGGTCGATTTCCAATCGATTTCCACGCCATACTTAGCTTGGGAATGTCGTAAACAGTCCTCAAGTTGACTTGGCACACCTCCTCAGCGAATCGATGAGCACCTCCAGTATGCAAGAACTTGGACCTGACAACATACAAAGCGCAAAGGTCGCGTGGCCAGCACATCTGGAATCCGTAAGCACTCGTGCAGTTATCTTACCCCAAGCGACGTTGACTTCAATCTACACGACGTAGACGGTCTGCATGCTGCCAAATTCATTCATCCCACTGCTTACGACTAACCTCCCACCTTCTTCGTCTGATGTTTCTCGAATCCGAGAGTATCAAGCATCTGTGCTGGGCTCATTGGCTCAGGAACGAGCGAAAGGTCACCTAAAACTCGGAAATGACACATACATCCGCCAGCTTGAAAAGCAGTCCTTTGCATGCGACGTTATGCTATCCCCCTTTCGATACCTGCCAAATGATATCCTCTATCGAATCGCAGTCCACTGTCCTCGCTACATTCGTCAACCACCACACCTTTCTCATTCCCGTGTCTCTCATTTCCCATCTGTCCTCGCACAAGTGAGCAGAGGATGGCACAACGTCTTGTGTGGGATGTCAAGCATATGGTCGGATATCCGCGCGGGATCAGTTCATTGGCACACAGAGGACATTGAGGCCCTCCAGAAGCGTTGCGATATGTTTGCTCGATTGTGTGGTACGTTACCACTCTCAATCGAGCTCAATCAAGTTCCACCGCCAGGAATGGCACAGCCGTACTGGGAGTCTCAACAGGGGTTCTTAGCAGCCCTCGATTGGGTTTGGAATAAGTGGGATGAGCGTCCTAGCATTACCAAACTTTCTCTTTCTCTTGATGAAGAGCTAAACGTTCTTTATCAAGGCCTCAAGGTCCTTCAGTCTAATATCGATCAGCCACGAGATAAGGCCCTCGAGCTAAATGTACTTCGAGTTCATGCACTCTGCGATGATGAGGCCCAAAATCATGATATCGACGATAGGAACCGTCAAGGGCATCTGGTCGTCCATTATCTCAATTCATTTCCCAGGCTGCGGCATTTTTCATTCGATTCGCTCGGTCTGGCAGATCTACACGCCCATCATGAAATGCCAAGTCATAACGCCTGGTCAGCCTTGAAAACGATTCACCTGACACCATCCCTGTCAGCCCTGGATCTATGGACCTTGCTTTCTGCCTGTTCCAACCTCGAGGTTGCTTCGCTCACCATCCACGTAGTATGGACGTCGTCTTATTCATTATTGCATGATGAAACCCCATCTACTATCTGTGCACACCAAGCGATGAAGGAGCTTGAATTGACCTTCCTTTCCCCTGAATCATTTGAGGAGAACTTTTCGCTCACCATCGTGCAATTCCCAAACCTGCACACATTAGCCGTCGAATGGTGCATAGGCTCGCGAGTCCTCGAGGCGGAAGACATTGAAGTCGTAGACGCGTCAGCGTTTGAAGATGTCTTTCAAGCGGTGGAGACCTTTGAGGTTCAACACATGTGGACAGACCTTCAGCAAACCCTCGAATTCTACCTGCCCATACTGACGGCGACCCCATCGATACGTTTTGTTCGAATTCTTCTTTTTGGTCTGTTGCAGCTTCAGACAGCATTAGGATTCTTTGAAGAACATTGTCCGACTACTAGTGAGGAACTTCTCCCACGATTGGAGCATCTAATCCTGGAGGTCTCTCCCGGATTCAATTTCGACCTTCTAGACGAAGAACGAAGGGGTGAAATTGCTTCGACAGTGTTGATGAGCTTGAGCAGCGGGAATAACGTAGAGAGTGACTTGAACAGCAATGTTGAGGACGAAGAGTCGGGATCTCAGGATGTGGGAGGCTCTTACCGTACCACTGTGCGGTATATTTGGGGTAAAGACAGAAACGAGCATATGACCGAGTTGGCCTGTTTCAGAGATTGGGGAAATCGTTTCCCACAAGTCAAGGGAGATACAAATGTTTCAAGTGGGGTTGTAGTTGAGGTTGTAAAGGTGCAAGAAAGAGACAAGTACGATATTCACGAGAAGGAGATATTTAGAAGATTCGAAAGCTAAGTACGAGTCTTCGACGAGCTTTGGATCCTCATACTATACCAAGTATTACTACACTTTAATATATACTTCAAACAAGATCGTCAAGTTCATCAAGCCACTTCTCATTACATACAACAGAATTGCTGTGAACGCGTGGATCAGACTCGACGCAAAGTGTGATTTAAAATTACGTTTTTTTTTTTTTTTCGGTTTGATTGCTGACTAATGGTGATACCCTGATTTCGCGTCAAGAACTTGTTCGTCATGCTTTCCCTCTTGATTACACCCTGTCCTATAAAAAAATAATGGAGGAACCTCAACGAGCATTGCTTGAGTCTCCAAACTTTCTGGAGCAAACATCATCGCATCGTTCATGGAAACCTTCAATCGCAGAACCACCCTACATCATGACAATAGCGAACCTCGCATCGCACTATGTAACATCGACATCAGCTACCTCTAACAACCTTGATATCTTCGACAAATCGACGCTCCGAAAAATACAAACGCTTCAAGGACATAACGGTGGGATCACCTCTGCGCATGCCGTGGACAATGTCGGAGGCGTTGTCAGAAACTGTATCGTTTCCTCAGGCCGAGATGGAAGTGTCAAAGTTTGGGACGAAAGGAGTGGATCGCACAGTATCAAAAGTCAGTGCTAATCTCAGAATATTTAATGTTTGAAGCTCTCTGACGACTCATGAAAAAGTCTTTTAGTGACAAACCTGGGTCAAGATCGTGGCTTGCTATGTTGCGATGTTTCCGCAGATGGTATGACCGTTGCGGCTGGTACTGAACTCAAGGGCGACGACGCAATCCTCTTGTACTGGTATGCATAGCTCCTTTGAATACTGTGACGACCAGCTCACATCTGTACAGGGACCCCCGTCAACCAGCAGCGCCTCTGCGAATGCACACTTCAACACACTCTGAAGATATAACTACCTTGTCGTTTTCACCTGTGTCCTATGGACCACAAGTCCTTTTATCTGGGTCGTCGGACGGTCTCGTCTCTATCTCCAATCCATCTGAGGATGACGAAGACGAGGCAACGATTAACGTAGGTAACTTTGGCTGTTCCGTATCGCAGGCAGGATGGATCCACGGTGCTCAGCCTGGACAAGCAGCCATCTGGGCTGCTAGTGATATGGAGACCTTTAGTACGTGGACTATGGAGGTATGATCACATTTTTCACATTTTATGTATTTATCTTCACCAATTATGACGACAGGCTGAGCAATTGCTCAATATCGACATCCGATCGCCGGTGCTTCATCAACGTCGCACTTGGGTTACAGATTACCTCGTTACTGCACACAGCTCGCCAACCTCCGTTCCTAATCTTAGCGTCTTTACAGGGTCAAACGAGTAAGCCTAAACTTAAATTGTCGCTGTAAATTAGTCCTGGTTCTGACACATTGGCTTTGCAGGGGAGATATTGCACTCGTTTCAAATGCGAACCCCTCGACCTCTGAATCACCTTGGTATTTGCACAGATTGTGGACTCAAGGCCATTCGGGAGTGGTTAGGTCTTTGTTGTGGGATGAACAAGTGCGTTTTTCATTGTTTTACTCACTGGGTCGTCAAACCTCATGTTTCATTAGAACCAAAAAATTGTCAGTGGCGGTGAAGATGGCACTCTCAAGACCTGGGACTTTAGTCCACTTGACCCGGCAGAATTGTACAGCCAACAAGACGGGAGAGGTGATGTAGAAATGGACGTCGACGAGACCGTCAGCTCTCCAACTTCTAAAGGAAAAAGAAGGGATATTGACATGAATGATGAAGGGGTACGACACTCTCTTTCAGTAACTTAATATTGTCCTGACTTCCTCTTGTATTGTTTGCTGTAGCGAGGTAAACGACCCAGAAAGAAGTGAAACTGTATTTTTCAGAAAACCGCCATACGATACCTAGGCCTGTTGGTATGCAGAAAATGATGATCCTCTCAGAAATGTCAAGCCTACATGCGAATGAATGGGCAGGATTCGTTGTTTCCTATTTCGACTCCGACTGTGCTCTCTCAGGTAGCCTCTGTATCGACGCATCGTCTGTTGATTTCTTGCCAAGATGTGCGATTAGACATCTGAAGTCACTAAGTTTATCTCCGCGCCGTCCAAGCGGGATCTAGTGCTGATCATAAGTGCTGAGCTCTGAGCATTCGCATCAAATCATTCAAACCTGCATTTTTGGCTAACCCGGTCCTCTCAGAGCATCTTAGCGAGATGATATATAAACTCTCAAGCCTTTACCTCGAAAGCACACCACAAGACCTTCCCTTCAATCAAAGTCGACCCCTCAATCATGTCCGAAAAGAAGCTCATCCTCGTCATCGGTGCCACGGGTGCACAAGGCATGGAAATCGTCCCTGCTTTGCTTGCACCAAACGAAGACGGAACACCTTCACCTTATGCAGTCCGCGCGCTTACTCGAGACCCACAAAACCGTCGAGCCAAGGAGCTCGAGGCGATGGGTGTGGAACTGTTCCAAGGTATGTGTTTGTCGTGATTTGGGTGGTGCAAAGCGTTGAGATGGCTCCTAAATTGTAGGCTCGTTTTATGACCTCTCCACTGTGGAAAGGGCGTTCCAGGGCTGCTATGGCGCTTTCATCAATACGGACACGTACATTGTTGGCGCAGAAAAAGAAATCTTCTCAGCAGTAAAGCTGTACGAGATTTCAAGGCGTACCAAATCTATGAAACATTTTATCTTCAGTGGGTTGGATTATGGACTCAAGGTGAATATCATTTACAGTCTTCTAATATTTCCATCCACTCACACGTTGTGAACGAAGCTTGGTAATTTCGATCCCCAATACGCGTCCGAACACCATGATGCCAAAGGCGCCTTTCAGGACTACCTCACCTCCCAGCCCTCCTTCCTCGGCGACAAGCTCACCTGGACATCAATCAGCACATGTGTATACTATGAGATGTTGAAATACGTGAGTCTACGCTTGATCAAGAGGTTATGAAGGTATAACTAAGTTCTTATTAAAAATTAGCCTCTTGTTGGTCCTTTGAACGTCCGCGACGATGGAACCGTCGTCTTTGCCAACCCCGTGAACAAGGGTCACATACCCATGATTTCTCTCTCAGATTTGGGCTGGTGGACGCGTTATTCTTTCAACAACCGCGCAGATGTTTCTGGGAAGGACCTGCTCATTGCGTCTGACTATGTATCGATGGATTATCTCATTGAGACATTCACTAAAGTCACAGGCAAACGGGCAGCTTATAAACACCTCGACCACGGCGCGTGGTTCGAATGCATGCAGGGCCATGAGCGACCCATTGCTAACGAAAAGACAACGGGAGATGGAAGCACGACTATTCGCCAGAGCTTTTCAGGGTTTTGGGCTCTTTGGAGGGATGATATCGTGAAAAGAGATCTGGATTGGATTAGGAGTGTCCATAAGAAAACGCTGAGCTTGGAGGACTGGATGAGGAAGGTGGGGTATGATGGGACTACTGGCGCCAGAGCATTGAAAAATGCAGAGGATGGGAAGAGTAGAATTGTTGCCAATAAGGCTGTTACTGCTACCCTGTGAGGGTATCATTCCATCGTTACATTTAGGACGAATACCTGCACTTTATTTACAATTTAAAATCACTAGGAAGTAGGCTCCAGCTCGAGTTATCTATCCTTCGACCTAGGTGTAACTCTTGGGTAAAAATTGTGCGATTCCCTCAAATAAAACTGGGTTCAACAATTTTATGAAGCTTTGCGTGCAATTATTTTGAAATAAGTCAATCATCTACTTGAAGTGGTCAACGGCCTGCGATCTTTTGGACACCAGGGAAGAACATATGGCGGCCGCATTGCTCAGGCTTTAATCTTTATCACTGGACCCTGAGTCTCAATTTGATATAAAGGAGTCGACATTCCATCGATTCAGTTCCTTATCGACACCCGACCAACATCTTTCGATGCAGTCCTCAGCCGCCGTCGAGACATTCTTGAGTACCGTGGGTACTTTACAACCTGGCCAACTCTTTGATCCCGTACTACAACCAGCTCTTGATTATGAAAGTGACCTCCGCAAGCTCTTTGCATCTGACCGCCGAAATGAAGCTCTCTCCGACGTGTATGTCGGTTTAGTCGATGTATTCAAAGCCCCAGATTCCATTAAATCTATTAAGGCGAGGGTTCCCGCCAGTGAGGAGGAGCTCACTGCGAAGTATGTTATGCCCCTGACGGAGAAGACGCGCAAGAAGGAGGGTGCACCTTGTATCGTCTCGTCATTTCAAGAATTTCAAGAGAACTGGTCCATATTTACAGAAGGTTCTCTCTCTCAGTTGAAGGATTGGAACAACGTGGTTGCAGCTGGAGGATCGGTTTTGGCGTGTTTGATGCCATTAGATGAGAAGACGAAAGAGTCGAAGAGGTCAATTCGCAAGCATTACCATACCGATATCTACCCCTCTTCGGACGTAGATATCTTCATCTGGGGTCTCAATGCAGAACAGGTCAGTTCATGAATTATCGTTCTTGCCTCTCATTAGCTAATAATCCGGCAGGCGGAAGAGAAAATCAAGGTCATCTACAAGGCTGTTAGAGACTCCGTTCCTTGGGATGTAACATGCATTCGCACTAAACACACTATCTCAATCCATTGTCCGTAACTTTGACTTCTCAGAAACTCTGAAAGCTAACCGTATCTCACAGCGCAATATCCATACCGCTCTGTTCAGATTGTTCTTCGTCTGTATCAGTCCCCTGCAGAGATTCTGGCAGGTTTTGATGTAGATGTCGCATGTTGTGCTTATGACTGTAAGCTTATCTGTCTACATTGTCGAAGTGCACGTACCTAACTTCTGAGTGGTAGCCCAACGAGTATGGTCCAACCCCCGTGCCCTAACAGCAATTATGCGTCAATGTAACACCATTGACATTACACGTCGATCTCCATCGTATGAAGTGCGTTTGGCCAAGTACGCCAAACGAGGCTATGAAGTTTATATTCCTGATCTTGAACGAGGAAATGTGGATCCAACGGTGAGTATTATGGGGGTGTCATTGGCGTTAGGTGTCTAATAATTGCCTTGCACCAGATCTACGAACGCTCCATAGCCAAAATGGAGGGTCTTGGTCGTCTTCTGGTCTTGGAGAAGATAACAGACATAGATTTACGATACGCCTTTCTGGAGGCGCGTAGAAACCTACGTGGTCGTCCTAGCCCTCTGGGTCGTTATAACCGCTATAACAAAACATACACTGGAGACCTCAAGGCAGACCACGACCTCGTAAGCCTGGCTACGAGCGACTACGATGTCGTGTCCTTGCACATTCCATATGGACCGGGCTGGGATGCCCGTCGCATTGAGAAGTTGGTTTACCAAACTGTACGTCTAATCCTATTTTTTAGACTGACAATGCTCTTACCCTGCCGCCTAAAATTAGGACCTGGGCATGAACTGTAGGTTTCTCGACCGACTTCGTTGATTGACTTCGGAACTCATAAAATCCTAGCAACATTCAACCCCAAGAACAAAGGTCGAAGGCTTCATCGTCACCCTGCATTTTTTGGCACTGTTGAAGAATGCATAGATGACGGTTGCGATGTCAGTCATCGTGAACATCTTCAACCTTCTTTTTCTGACATATCTTAGGTGTGCCCCGAACCTGTTGACGAAGACGAGAAGAAGCTACAGTATGAGGAAGATGAAAAGTATATTCGTGGTCGCATAAAGTAAGTCGGATATAACGCATCGTCAAGGAGCAACTACCAATTGCCTTAGATTCATAGAAGAGAATCCCGGACGGCAAAGCATGACGGGAAGCTTCAACCCCATTGACAGTGGAGAATGGAGCGAGCAGGCGTACATCAAGCCCACTCAGAAATTGTTTTCGGCTATCGTGGCGCACGACCGGAACACCGTGCAACAGCTCATCGCAGACGGAATCGATTTCAAGCTACGCGACCATGTCGGGAGGACCTGCTTACACCTCGCCATCATCACCAAGGCTGTCGATATTGCTCAGGATCTTATCGCGGCAGGTGCTAGAATTACCGCTCGTCTAGTTGACGGTAAAACCCCGCTTCATCTTGCTGCTCAGCATGACTTGCTTCCCGTTGTCGAAAAACTCTTTGAGAAGAGTGCTGTTAATGCTAAGGAGGAAGCCGAGAAGAATCCTAAATCTGTGGACGAGAACAAGACTGCGAAAGTCATGAAAGACGGAGAGGCGAAACCAGAGGTCCCTCCTTCCTCAGAGGACGACTGGAGTTCCCATACAGATGAAGACGTAGAAATGGTGGGTGTAGAGGATGAAGACGACGAAAACGATGACAAGGGTGATGTAGTAGAAGACGATGCGGACGAAAACTGGGAAGACGAGGGGGAGGGTGAAGACGACGAGGACGACGAGGAAGATAACTCGGACGACGCTGGCCTATCCGATTTTTCTGAAATCGAAGGGCCCAAAGATTCGCCATCGCCAGGTCCTCCTGGCGATATCCCTGAAGACCAGGAGGACGAGCCAGACATCATCGACGCCAATATTGCTGACTGGGACTTCGGTTTCACAGCCCTCTCCTACGCGGTTCTGTACGGCTCCATCCCCATAATCGATGCCCTTATCAACGGGGGTGCTGATCCCAAATTGGCCACTAAGACGTCGACCTACGGAAATAATGCACCACTTCACCCTCTCAGCTTGACTCTCTTGCGGTCGGATGAAGATGAGGCTTGCTACATTGCGGAACACCTTATTCAAAAGGGAGCATCTACTGCAACTGCAAATAAAGAGATGTGGACGATCTTCCATTCCGCTGTTGCAGCAGGCCGTCCGAAGATTGTTATGAAACTTCTATCTGTGGATCCCCATGCTAAATCCATGTTGAATTTCCCTGCTATCCGCTACAGTCAGATATTGTTCCCAGTCGTGACTGCTATTCAAACCCGAAACTACGCTGCTCTTGCAATTCTACTCGCCAACGACGTGAAGCTGGATCTGGACGATGAAGACGTCACTCGGGCGATTGAAACTGGGTATGGTATTTCATCTTGAACGTTACAGTCATAACTGAATACTGATGTCGCGCAACAGGGGTCCCAACCTTCAAGGACACTTTTCGGAAGACGATTACCGCCAAGCAATCCACTTCCCATTTGAAACAGCCCTTGCAAACTTCGACGACGTTGTCCAACTTTTGCTCCCTTTCAACGTTCCCATCAACCTTGGGATCCAATCCGCCCATGGCGAATATGCTGAAGCTAAAGAAAAACGCACCATTATGGACTACGTACGATATGCTCTTCACAATCACAAACGACAGATCAATAACCAAGAGAAACCTGTTCGCGGGGACACCTCGATGAACCGTGCAAGTTCCTTCAAAGCCTTCCTAGCGTCCTGGAGAAACGGTATTGTAGCTGCATTCAAGAAGAAAACCAACCACCCCTCTAATAATGAAGAGATGAAGTTGCGTGGCGCAAAGGATGCCAAGGACTATTACGAAGAGGTCGAACGGCTGTTGACAGCTCGAGGAGCAAAGTCGTGGTCAGAGGTGTATCCGGACGATGAGAGCTCGGCTAAACCGACTGATATTTGCGACGACTCGGAAGGAAGGCGCCAAAAAGAAAAGGGCCAAACGTACGCGTTTTTGGAGTCCAACAGTCCTGTTCCACAACATCTGGGTAAATCTTACGATCAACTCTACGAGGCCTGCTTCACTGGAAACGACAAGAAGGTGCAGGAGTTGTGTCTTCCTAGCTCAATTACAGGCGCCAAAAATCGCACTCGTCCTCTAAACATCTCTGTCAGGATCCGCAAAAACGATGACTACCTTTATGAGGAGGGTGGTACGTATATTCTCATGAATTTGTAGATTCCTATCTAAAGAACATATACTTTAGGCTACACACCCCTCTTCGCCGCTGTAGTGGGGGGCCAATGGAAAACAGCCAAGTTGGTTCTTTCCATTGCCTCAGCCCAATATTCCCCCAAAGAGGTTGCTCTCAAGGCATTCAAAATCTCTCGGGATCCAGACGGTATGTCTCTTCTGCGCTGCATATCTGCCTTCACTCATGAGATCGTAGACGATGAGGCCAACGACGAGGAGAATTCGGACTACGATTCCGACGATTCATCCATGACTGTGAACGAGAAAGACGTTAAATTTATTGACATTGCCACGATGTCTTCCTCGGTCAAGTGCACTTACAAGCCTCAAGACCTCCTCCAGTACTTCTTCGACCACAAGGAGGGCGACTGTGTTCATGATCGTAACCTCTTTACGATGGTAATTGCTGAGGGAAATACGAAGAACTTCAAGCATATTATTGGCCTCTACGATAGTCTGCCCCAGATGTCGGATCTTGGAGGAGACGCCACTTTGAAGGTTCTGGTTCAGAAAAACCACCCAGAAATGCTTGACGAGTTCATCCGTCGCACCGGCCTTGGTATCGATATAGAGGGTGTAGGGAAGTCAATGGGCATCGCAGAACCACCAAAGGTCGTCAACGACACTAACAAGGTGTATCTCGGGATCAAAATTCACGGGAAAAAGCGCGTCGACCTCGCAATGAAGAACAATCCTGATGCTCAACCGACTCGTGGTGCTGTTCCTCCGCTTGTTTGGCGCGCTGCAGAGGCTGGCGCGACAGGGATTCTGACTTATCTGGCTTCAGGAAAACCCTTGGAGGCGTACCGACACTACTCCGCGAAGAATGTGGTTGAAAGGGCGACGTGGATCAAGAGCATTCCTGACCTGGAGAAACATCTTCCTGGTTTGCTTGGTTGGAAGATCACCGACTTTGGTGTCTCCCCCCTCACAGCCGGCCTTTTGAACGGACATCCAGAGGTTTTGGAGCATTTGTTCTCTGTTGACCCAAAACTTATGACGGCAGCTTTGCAGCGCAGGTGATTATGTTTCGATACACGAATATCACCTTTTACTGATGAATTTTACTATCCAAGAGTTCAAGAAGTTGGCATTACCCCACTCTTGTTGGCCGTCTGTGCTCACTGCTCCCCTTCAACGATTGACTTCTTGCTATCTAAATCTTGCTCAATTACTGACAGCGACTTCATCAGAGGGTAAGTCATACTTTTTGTTGCAATTCAGTTCATTATTAAGCGATCTTTTCTGCAGCTGGAATGTCTATCATATCCTTTGTGCGACAAAGCAGATGGACATGATCAAATACCTGCTAAAGAAACTTCCTCACGATGTCAACGAAACCCTTCTTGGGCAAAAGTCTAAATCTAAGTGGAATACTGTACGTTGCTAAAAATTCTTCTCAAAATTCCGACTTTAATAACACACATCATCGAATAGCCACTCCACATTGCGGTCAAGTCTGGGGCTAAAGACATCGTAAAAACTTTGCTTGAATTTTCGAAGGCGACTGTCCCTGTTCGTGACGTCTCAGGCTTCACTGCTCTTCACGCGGCTGTCCAACATGGTTACGCAGATATCGCTTCGACCATCATTGCAGCCTCGACACCAGAACTTCTGTACCTTGAAAACAGCGTTGGATCCACTGCACTCGAAATGGCATCCCTTGCTGAAATGGTTTCCCGCGTTGAACGGTTTTCGTCCCTTACACAGACGTATCCCACGACCCTGGGTGGGAGCTGGATAGGTACCCCAGACGAGGGACGCAAATATAGCCGTGAAGTCGTCAAAAGGGTCGAAGAGGAGCTTCCCAAGTTACGTGCGGTTGTGCAGGAAATATTACCTGCTGAGAGGAAGAAGAGAAGGACGAAGGTCGTCTGGGAGGTTAACACCTTCATTGCTCTGCTCGAATCAAGGATTCAGCAAGCAAAAGCTTCCCTTGGACCGGAAGCTGACGACACTCAGGCAGATGACAGGACCTCGGACGATGAAGATGACAAGGCCTCTGACGATGAAGACGACAAGGAGGCCTCTGTGTTCAAACGAATCCAGGCAATGAAGACCCCCATGGATAAATCCGATCCCATTAAAACTTTGGAGGTTGTGCGGACAGCAGTCCAGGCCCATCCCTTACCCCGCCAACTCATTCATGTGTTCGACGTGCAGAGGTCTGTGGAAGCTAATCTGAAGGTTGTGCAGGAGGAGGCAGATGACCAGTCCGACATCGACGAAGATCACGATGGATCGGCAAAGAAGGAAAAGACTTTGTCAGACAAGATGAATGAGGCTATGCTTCCGGTTACAGTCGTCAGCATCGATGGAGACCCATGGTGAGAGTAGCAGGTGGTCAACGGGATGTTGACGTTCTATGAGTCGATAAATTCGTACGTCGATGGCATCATGTACCTCGTAATTCGCAAAGACATAAGTGGACAAACAATTATACATTGTTCCTTGTAACTGGAACCCTCCACAAGTACTCCGCTGACAACGCAAATTGTCTGGTATTTTCGAAGCAGTCATGATGTACACATCGAAACTTCGAAGCTTCGCTTTTTACCGGCCTCAGGCATAAAGCTCATAAAGGCCGTTGACAGTTTCGTTGAACGATTGCGAACATGTGGAGACCGTGGTAGATGTCGATGTGAAGTAGAATACTGCATGTAGCAAGTGGGTGCTAAAATTAGCAAATTCAAATTGGACATTTTGAAGGCTTCGACGTCATGAGAAATACGAGCAATTGTGGTGTGCTCCAGTTCTGAATTTGTGACATCGGGAATTGATATCTGGCTTGGTCAATGTCGAGCATTTGGGAAGTTAAATAGTGCGAGGAAATCTACCGTCCATGCGCGTACGATTGTACGCTATTTATGAAACTTGTGGATGGATCCATCTGGAGCGGTTTGGAATCGACCGTCGAATGCGCGTTCGTCGATCGAGATGGGCGTTCACTACAACGTGCTTCCCCGGAAGGATCTTCCGAATACCAAGCGCAGTCCTGATTTAGAATAGCTGAAGTGTGGTAATCTCCCTAGGCTCGAGTCAACGAACATTGCGCGCAATGGACACTTGAAAGCACGTCAGCTTGCACTGGGTGCATCCAATTCAAGTCATCCATACATTACTAATATAAGTGTATCAGCGACACGTCGAGCTATCCTGTCGAAAGACGCAAAGATCCGAAGATGGAGTTAACATCGGGGACTTGAGTTCCGCTAAGCATCATCGATGCCAATCATCTTCCGGAGGGACATTGCACTTCCCTTGGCACCTTTCTATGGTTGGAATGCACTGCTTAATATTTTTTGCAAAACAAAACCGGGTCATAACTTATTCCAATCTCGAAATTTCTGCAAAAATGCTACATTGACGGGTGTAGAACAGAGTGCGAAGGAGACGCACGGCGCTAGGGAAATTAGCCAGATCGGTTCGCGGCGACATATTTGCCATGTTTGGGAATAAACCGTGGAATGTCGGTCAAATGACCGTATGGATTTTAGGATCCGGCGATCCGTTTTGATGCTGTAAGCTGAGCTCGTCATTCTTTGCAATTCCTTCAGTAAGCTGCCTACAATGTTCATAACGATGATTCAGCTGCCCTTCACCGAGATTCCTTTAAATTCTCCTTTACTCCTCGGTTCTTCCTCATAACCTTCCTACCCATTCCCTTCAATATCTTTCGATGTCTCCTTCACTCGACATATACCCTGCTGTCCCCATTAACGGCAACACAAACGGCGTCGCCACCAACGGTCTGAAGAAGCACCAACCAGCGCTTGACGGTTTCGGTACTCGGGCCATCCACGTAGGATCAGAGCCCAATGAAGAGACCGGTGCGGTCATCCCAGCCATCTCCCTGAGCACGACATATAAACAGTCCGCGATTGGTGTTCACAAGGTCAGCAGGTCTTATCATGGCCGTCACTCATCAGTGGCGATGTTGTTCTAAATATTGACGCCAACTCTATCAGGGTTTTGAATATTCGCGATCCGGCAACCCAAACCGCAATGCCCTTGAGGCAACCCTTGCATCACTAGAGGCCGGAGGTACCTTTGGACTCGCCTTCGCCAGTGGATCTGCAACCACCGCCACCGTGCTACAGTCCCTAGGGCCCAATTCGCACATTGTTAGCGTCAATGATGTCTATGGAGGAACTTTCCGTTACATCCGACGAGTGGCTTCTGAGAATCAGGGATTGGAAGCCACCTTTTTGGACTTGGAGCTCGCTTCAGATGAAGAGATCTTATCTTCGATCAGAGAAAATACCAAGGTTGGTGCACTTCCTGATTAACGCCGTTTTCCTTCATTCTAAGCTGACTTTTCCTGTCATGTAGCTTATCTGGATCGAATCCCCCACAAACCCTACTCTGAGGCTTATCGACATTCCCCGCATCGCAAAATTGGCTCGCTCCCATCCCTCAAACCCCATCGTTTTGGTCGACAATACCTTCCTCTCCCCCTTCTACTCCTCCCCTCTACTTCTCGGTGCAGATATTGTCTTGCACTCCCTCACAAAATACGTTAACGGACACAGCGACGTCGTTATGGGCGCTCTCATTCTACCAGCCCACCACGCCGCCCTCGCAGACAAGCTGCGCTTCCTGCAAAATGCCATTGGCGCCGTCCCCAGTGCCTACGACTCATGGCTCGCACAGCGTGGCGCTAAAACTCTTCACCTTCGCATGAAGCAACACGGTCTTAACGCTCTGGCTGTTGCCCGTGCTCTCCAAGCAGAGGCTGATCGCGAAAAAGGTGCTGTAGATGAGGTCATCTACCCTGGTCTACCAGGCAGGACTGAAGCCTCCAGGAAGAAGAATGAGCTCGCCTGGAAGAGTCTCAGCCCTCACGCCCGCAAGTTCGTCATCAATGCCGGATTCGTCAATGAAGCCGATCCAGAGAAGCCTCCTGTCAACGGATTCCCCTTCAGCGGCATGATTTCCTTCCGCATCCGCGGTGGACAGACAGAGGCTAACGCCTTCCTGACATCTACTCGCCTATTTACGCTTGCTGAGTCCTTGGGTGGCGTTGAGAGTTTGGCAGAGCACCCTGCCCAGATGACGCATGGAAGCATCCCCCCTGCTGATCGTGCTCTTTTGGGTATCGGCGACAACCTTGTGAGGTTGAGCGTCGGTGTTGAGGAAGAGGAGGATCTCGTCGAAGACGTCATACACGCTGTCAAGACAGCTACTGGATCTGTTTATTGATGATGGACGCTTCTGTCATACCTTAGACTGTATCATTATTTGTACCTTATATCCCCTCTATTTTAGACTCGTCTCGCAGCTTCCATAGCTCATTGTAACATTACTAGAGTTAATAGCTATCGCAATAGCAGTGATATTTATTAATGTACACAACACATGGAAAATCTCGTCGTTACTCATACTGCGGCTGAACCGATATAAACTAAATCTCCTCTCCCAACGGGGCCTCCTTCATAGTCACCCACAAACCGCCCTGAAATTCGGAAGTCAGCTCGTACTGTCCTCGCAACGATATAAATGGTTTCAAAGTACTTACATCCACATACATCGTCAAATGCGCTCTGGGTCGGATCTTCTCTCTTCCTTTTCTTCCTAGTCCCTCCTTGCTTTTCTCCGCTTCTGTGCGCCAATGTGGAGGGGCACGCGCATGCGGTGGTTGAGCCTCTTCAGAGAGTGTAATTTCGGAGAAGTTCTGTAATAGGCGGACAAGGAAAAAGGATGCTTCATTGTACGCGAACTGTTGGCCTAGACAGATCCGCGGACCCGCATTGAAAGGAAGAAAAATGAAGGGATTGGGAGTCAGATACGTGTGAAGCCTATCGTCAAGGAAGCGGTCTGGGTCAAATTCGAGAGCTGGCAGTGGTGCAAAAATGTTGATTAGAGAACATAGGATCTGAGCACTGCACGAGAATCTTACCATCTGGTCCCCATAAATCCTTTCTCCTGTGCATCATAAATACTCCATAGGGTGTTCTCGTATTAGCCGGGATATAGAATGGCTTTGCTCCGGGTTGAATGGCTGGCCACAGTGTTTCCTTGTTTGAAGTTCTGAGATTGAAAGGACTTCAGAGGTATCAGTATTTTATATGAAAGCTGGCAGGTTAGAAAACGTACACCACTGGATAAAGCCTCAAGGTTTCTATTGAAGTCCGCTGTTAGAGGACGTCCACTTTAATGCGGATGTTTGCTTACCATTGATAACTGCTCTCAGATATTTCATATCTCGGAGATCATCGTACGTAGGACGTTGTTGTGGGCCGATTTTCTGAAGAATTTCCTGCCGAAGACGCTTTAAGACATGAGGATATTCTGCCAGCATATATACGACGAAAGTCAGAGTGCTGGCAGTCTGAAAACAAAAATATCAGTTATGAAAGTTTCCATGGTGTAAAGACCAAAGTTTATTCACTGTGTCTCGACCAGCAACCAACAAGGACATAATCTCGTCTCGTAGAATTATTGGATCTGTTACAAGGAAGAATATTGAGATTTCGAATTCAGAACGATTTGTTGGATTTTACCTTCCGTCGAGTTGACCAGATTCTCCAGTAACGTCTCGTCATCTTTATCCTTTTCCTCTTCCAGTTTGCCCTTTAGCTCCCTCTTTCTCTGAATAGCTTGAGCTACGATAGGGTCAATAAATTCATGCACGATCTTCATAGGCTCCTTCATCTTGTCGTGCCAAAATTCGGCAAGTGGCCAATGCACACCGAATCTCATGCGGAAAGAGGTTACGAGTTGAGCCTGCGAGAATGCGTTGACAAACCGAGACGAAGGGTGTTCGTGGAACTGGTCACTCGAAGCTGTGGATGGGACGTAGTGTGGATACGGCAATCCTCCAGCTAATGATCTGGCATCATTTCCAAACAGGAACTCTGTGGCGGAATCGAGTGTGAATCGTGCTATGAGATCCTAGTAGTTCTGACCGTAAGTAGCTTTCGGAAAGATGGAAAGTCCCCATTGAATTCGTACCTGAAAATCAACTGGATGCCCTTCTTGCAGCCTTTGTTTGAGTTGACGGATAGCGTCCTCTGCGTGCCGATCGAAGTTCTCAAAGTGACTGATTCTGTCCTTACTGAAGAAGGGACGCGCCATAGACCGATGAAACTTCCACAGTTCACCTGTCAAAATGACATGAGCGGGGATGTAAGATGAGGGTTTACAGAAGGTTATCACCGTCTGCTGCGAATACACCAGTGCCGAGAAGGGGGAAGAACAGGTACCGGACCTCAGGGCCTGGAAACACAGGATCAAATCAGATACGATACGCAAGTGGTAGGCATACTACACACCTTTCTCAAATTCATCAAACTGGGTTGCCAGGATTGCCTAAAGCACTCAGAAACGTCAATACCATAATTAAGTCATTCGTTGTTTCTGTGGACCTTGATATGTTGTGGCTCAGCCGTTACAATCTGCCGCAAGAGCGAGGTGTCAACAGCTGGTAAGTGTGGTATGGTGATTTTTCAGCCTACCCTGTTTTGAAACAATAAACGGCGATTGAAGGTATAACCCCCAACTCTCTTTTGACAGAGTTCCTCGAAGCCGTCGCCTAGAATTGCGAAATATGACATCATTCAGTTCATTATCAACATCCACAGAAATGTAATGTTGACCAATATAGCCATCCTTGAAATCTCTTATGCCTTTGAAGAGACTCCATACACTGCCCGGCGTGACATCTCCAATCCTTGGGGGTAGGACAGCACCTGCCTTGTATGCTTGCCACCGAACGTATATCTCGTCATAGAGCACCGAGATCGTCATGGACACCGGTAAGCTCATAATCATCGAGACTATGGTCCATCCTCTAGATAGATTGACGTCCAAGTGGTCAGGCGCAAATGCTAGTAAGCCATATGTTAGTGCAGGTGGAAGAAGGAGCTTTGGGGCCCGTTGAATGAGGTAGATGATCCCAGGTGGTAGATTCTGCATGCCAGTCTCAGAGTTATGATGACACGTCTACCTTAGCGCTAAAGATTGATAAGAATGCTGAATGCGTTATAATTATGTAGCGCGTTTGAATAGAGACTATTGGAAATTGCTTGTTGTGAAGGAGCCAGACTGAGGAATGTAGAGAAGGTGATTTGCTGCACGCGTCGAACAGCCTTATTATAGACAATGCCGGCAACTGTCTTGCCGGTGCAATAGCCGGCTCACATCGACTGCGTGCAGGGTTGCGACGCCATGCACAGTTTCTCTGCCAGGCCCTGTCTCGGGGGTTGCGGTTGTGTATCAATTCTGAGAGATAACACCACCGTGTTCAACGGAAAGTCGCACCATTATACCCCTCGAATAGTCTGGGGAATTTACACAAGTCATTTGTAAGTCATATCAAGGTGCCAGGCGGCAGGTAACTAGCCTCCAGGCTGAAGTTTCGTAAAAATGTAGCAAGTTACTACACCCTAGTCTGCTTCTGGTTCACGAATAAACCCAAAAGTTTGCTATAATTCTGTAAACTCTGAGTGGTATTGCGGGGATGGAAGGTTGTGGGCGTCTAATTGCTTTTTTTGATCCGCTCGATGTTGACCCAGTTTGGTAGGCGTAAACGGAGAAGTCCGTGAATCAAACTTCGCGATGTTTCGAAGGCTTGTCTACCACAATTAGCGATGGACGTGTGGGCTATGAAAGAGAGGGCGGTTTGAATTTAAGCACAAATAGTGGAATATGAGTGAGGGCCTTCATAGTCGTTCGAACTGAATCGAGATGGAGCTCTGAATGTAGTATCGCAGTACTTTCTTGCTCCCAAACCGCACTACTAGTCCGCCGCCTGTGGACTCACCTCTCAGCCATACATATGCAGATTCTTACAGGTACTGATAGGAGACGACATTGTTAGACATTCGTTCGCGCATTCATGCAGAAGCCAAAACACCATTGCATTTTTGGAGACGGTAGCTAACAAGGATATGTACTTAGAAGCTAAGGGTTTGTCCAGCTTGGCTAGTAACTGCTGACCTGACGCTACCGACTGAAGTGAGGCTGTAGGAATAAGGAGCAGAGTTGAAGTTGCCAACTGGAGCAGTGTTGGCGCCTCCACCGAAGTCGTTGCCGCGAGCGACAGCAAATCCACCATCGGTAGCGTAGAGGGGCTTGGTGGTACCGGAAGACCAGACGTTGTTCTCGACGAGGAGTTGAGCGCCTGAATATCTTATGAGATAAGAAGCATTTATTATACAACCCCCGACTTACCGACACGAGTGTTGATGCCGTCGTTGTTGTTATCGAAGACGTTGTTGTAGATGTGGCCGTGACCGAATCGGAAAGAAGGGGTACGGGAGTTCAGGTTGGAGAATAGGTTGAAGGCGTAAGTAACGGTGATCTTGGTGTCTTCGGAGCCGTTGCTGTCAGAGTGGCCAACAAGGGATGCTTTCCAGTGGTTGTAGAGCTTGGTGTAAGTGACAGTAACACCAGTGCATCCATGGGTGATGTCGAGAAGGCCATCGTAGCTGAAAATTAGAATTAGAATTTAATGTGCAATTTGCAGGGGGCTCGAAGGTGTCTTACTAGTCCTTGTCATGGTCGCGATCACTGGAGAGGTCGAGATGGTCGAGCCAGACCTGGGAAGCTTCCTGAACACCAATGGCGTCACCAGCATCGGCGACTACCTTGGAGATCTTAACGTTACGGATGATAACGTTGGATTCCCTGTAGACACGGAGGCCAACACCGACGAGCGCTAACAAATTCCAAGTTAGGAAGCGATGTCGAACCTTTATGGTAGAATGAACGCACAAGAGCCGGCTTTGCCGAGAACGGAAGTATTGCTTCCGACTCTGAGAGCTGTGTTGCCAGTGATGGTGCCTATGATAAACGCCATGAAATTTCGCTCTACAGATGGTTTTTAAAGATGTAAACGCACCAGAGATGATGACAATCTTTTTGGCACTTCCAGAGAGAGCGGAGGTCAGGGCAGCCAATGTCGTCACAGTAGTAACGGTTCCGCCAGAGCCTCCGGTGGTGCTGAATTACCAGTTATGAGTTAATCCTTAGTTTACCAAATGATATACGAAACATTACTGACCCTCCGTTTAGGGTTGCGTAACCAATGGTAGCAACATCGTTAGCGGAAGCCCGCTTTTCGATAGTGGGAGACCCCTGTTGGATATGTACCTGGTTAGACGACGCATGAGCCTTTCAACAAGACACAAGTACGCACCGAAACGACTGAGAAAAGGGCGAGGGCGAGGAGAGAGACGATCCACTTCATTGCGAGTTCGAAAGTAGCCGATGAAGTTCTGAGGGGTCGAAAGGGGTCTTCTTATATCAAGCAGCGGATAAATGTATGAAAAATGTTCGAATCTTGCCACAACCTCGCGGGCCGTCGGGTTGAAAGCAAAATTGTTGAGATAGCCACGTCTCCTGCTGTTGAGTCAAACATAGATTTGCAGTAAGAAGGGTGTACAATATCGAGCCGAGCTTCGTGGAGCAGTATGGTAACATGCACAACACTCGAAGCCGTCACATTGGAGTCTCACAAGAAGGCAGGCCACCTGGCGGCCCGTCTCGTAAATGGCCTGCGTCCATGCAGCACAAAAAACAGTCGTGTCATTTAATCAAATGCTGGACGGAGAAACAAAGGTGATTGGGTGAACACAGGCTGCCTTCGCGTCATGTACAGGGGATTCGTGTTCTTGGGGAACCTTCTCCCCAACAGGACACCATATGAACAGTGCTAGAGATAACAGCGTCTAAAATCAGCACATCAACAAAGGGTAGAGGGACAGGAGTTATATGTTGCGGGAAGAAATTCCCGGTTGCTAGAGGTAATGGCTAGGAAATTAGGTGCTTGAATCCCTTGCCGGTCCTTACGCCCCGTTTCGTTTGTCGTGAATGAGGAGACAGTGGTATGAACGGCCCGCGTAGTTATCCAGTTGAATTAGTAAAGGTATCCTGCAAACCCGTATGAAAATTACGCAGAGCTTTATTTCGGATAATTAGCGTGTATTTAGCTCAACAGAAGATGGAGAATTAGAGTCACCTGAATGCGCAAACTGTATTTAGCACAGTATGATGTCGGAGCAGTGAAAGTTATCAATGAATTAATTGAGGACGGCTGCAGTTAATCCCCCGAAGATATTCACTGAACGCAATACAAGCTTCTTTCATTGCGGGGTAAATCAGGTTTGTGCTGAGTGCTTAAAATAGCACAGGCGGATAAAGTATGTCATTCAAAATTAGGAGATTGTAGCAATTATGTCGACGTCATGTGTGGTGAGTGCTTCAGGTTCGATTCACCTGATACTTTTCCCAGCCAACCTCTTGAAGTTTATCGACTTTTGTGAGAACCTCTTGCTCCATCGACTTCATATACTCGTCCATGGCATCGATTAGAGTCGGCATACCAGCAGCGAGGATTCGAACGGCCAACAAACCTGCATTCATACCATTGTTGATCGCAACAGTCGCGACTGGAATACCGCGCTTTAAAAGGCACTCAGTACTTTTGACAATGATGCGCAATAACAGCACTTACAGGCATCTGCACAATGCTATGCAAAGAATCCACCCCGTCGAGCGTGCTACCTTTGACAGGAACGCCGATGACAGGTAATGCGGTCATCGCAGCCACCATTCCGGGTAAATGAGCTGCACCTCCTGCACCCGCGACGATGGTTCTCAGACCCCTCGTCGAAGCAGAGCGGGCGTATTCTACGAGGCGGTCAGGGGTCCGGTGCGCAGATACGATGGTTAGTTCATATGGAATGCCAAATCGATCCAGAATGCGTGCGGCAGGGAGCATTACCGGCAAATCAGAGTCAGACCCCATGATCACTCCTACTAGAGGATTAGGATTCGAGAATCCTGAGCCAGGAGCGGCAGACTCTGGTGCATACAAATCCACCTCTTCTTGAGAACTTGATGGCAAAGCTTGAAGGAGGGGGCGAAGGCGAGTTCGTAATTCCGCGTCTGATGGAGCAACAACAGTGATGTGGCCCATCTTGCGGCCTTTACGACATTCAGACTTTCCATAGAGATGAACGGCGGCGCCAGGAGTTTTGATAGCAACATCCACAACTTTGTTGATCTCCGCCATTGAGGATGAATATCCGATCAAATTTAGCATGACGGCGGAGGGTACTTTAAGAGCCGTTGATCCTAAGGGTAGAGAAAGAATGGCCCGTAGGTGGTTTTCGTACTGGGAAGTTTCACAGGCCTCAATGGTATAGTGACCAGAGTTGTGTGGTCGAGGCGCAATCTCATTGATATAAATGTTCCCTGTTATCTGATTAGTAGAGGCGTAAATTTCAAAGTGTATTCTCTCGTACCATCCTCCATGAGAAACATTTCCACACCAAATACACCTGCACCAGTGAAGGATTTGATGGCGTTTTCGGCAATAGTTCTTGCTCGGGGGGAGATCGAGGGGTCTCGGCTGCGCAAGGGAGAAAATACAAGATGACAAATGTTGTCCTTGTGAACGGTTTCCACTACAGGGTATGAGCTAACTTCTCCAGTAGCTGAACGCACTACCATGACAGCAATTTCTTTGGTGAAGGGGACCCATTTTTCAGCGTATAGTGGGCGATTTCCGAGTGCTGAGATAGCGGTTTCAGCATCCGAAGCATTACGAAGAACGAAGTTTCCACGACCGTCGTACGCCAGAGTGCGACTTTTCAACATGAGGGGCAACCCTAGCTTCTGGGCCGCATCAGCGACGGAAGCAGCGGTGGAATCAACCTGAACGAAATCGGAAACAGGAAGGCCATGAGATTTCAAGTGCTCCTTTTGGCGGTACTTGTCCTGGATAATCTGGATTGTGGTTGGGCTTGGGTGAATTGCGAGTGCATTACTAGTGCTTGATTTCTGGATTTCCTCCAGCGTGCCCGCATCTACGTGCTCAATCTCGATAGTAAGAATATCCACTTTGCTGGCCAAATCCTTAATCTTGGCAGGATCTGCGAAGGAACCGTCTACATGTGCAAGATGAGCTACAGTTGGCGTAACTATCTGCTTCGCAGGAGCGTGCTCGCCATTGTCAAGAACAACGACCTTGACATTTAACAGGGAAGCCGAGGCAGCCAACATTCGGCCCAACTGGCCACCGCCTATGCGATGTCAAGGTCATGATTATGTCAAGAGTAAAAACCATATATCTAATGCCGACAGTGTATTAGATTAGATTTCCCCAGATTGAGTAAGCATTGCTTACGCTCACCAAGGATTCCAACAATTTTATCTGTCATGGGACCAAATCTATGCTGTTTTTTTTAAGGACCCAAAAATCGAGGAAGGTTTGAGAAAAGTGGAGACGATGCGACTGACAATCTCTGACGGTGTTCAAGTTCAAGTTGCAAAGTGATCGCGAAATCAGCATGCTCATTTTGCATCAGCGTGATATTGCCTTACGTAACCACACCCTAATTAACAGACGCTCAACTTGAAACCGTGAAAGTGTCCAGCACATTATGTAAAACAACCGTCTTATTAGAAAGATGCGCTAATGCACTATATTTATGATTAATTACACAACTTTTTTAAATTTATTTTAAGTGATCTGGGATGCATGTTATTTCCAGGAAGATGGCAAGAAAATGCATGCGTACCACCAAGTTTCAAGCGAACTAATGCATGAAAGTTTATAAGACGACCTCAAACGGGAGGGTTAAATTATGTTTTTAATCTCTGGAGGAGCCCGACCTTCTAATCTTTTTAATTACGGAGAGTAGTTGAATCGAGCTTGCAGTAGAAACAAGAGATCGTGCTTGCCCTTTCAAAAGCAACGGTATAGTAAACCTACCATGTACAACATTTTCTCCTTTTAGGACGCTTTACTTCTCATGCCATTTAGTAACGGGACCGTCCATACGTTGCATTGTAAAGTTCTATAGTACAGGTGACAGCGGACGCGTCGCGTCGTGTGAGCATTAATACCACGTGACCCGCCATTAGTTGACTCGACATTCCGCATTCGGTTGACATTCACATTGGGCGCTGCTAATTCCTTGACCAGCCTTTGTATTCGTGGTGTTTACACCTCCCAATCCGATATTCCAATCACCACTAGCTCTGGCGACAAACTTTCACTTTCTAGTGGTGCTGGTGTATCTGTAAAGGATGTTAGGCTCCGTTTTCAACGGCTACCAACGGACCAAAGGAGGAAATTCTATCAAAACCGTGCTTCGCTCATTCTCAATTAGAGGAGATTCTGTAGGTTTTAGTGAATTTCGCGGAGTCGGAGAACCACCCAAGGACCTCGGTGTTGAGGGGGATGTGTTTATTGACCTTACAGACAATGCTTATACTCTTTATGCTCGCTATGCCTTCGGGTGGAAAAAATGGCCTGGGCCCAAATATACTGAACAGCTGCTTCGGCATCCCAGCTATAGTGAGCGGATACTGTCAATCAAAAATACCATTGGATGGTTTTTAGGTTATCCTTGTGCAAAAGGAGGTGAGTAAATTTGACATGAAAATCTGTCTCAAACGTAATATCTCCTCTAGATCTGACTGTACATCAGCTCATATCTGCTGCCCTCGAACATGAAAAGGTCGTCAAATCCAGAAGTAAAAAGCGAAAAAGTGATGAGCCACTTCCCGAACAAGACCTTCAACGTCGTAAAGTTACCCCAAGTGAGGATACATCAGGTGCTCAGATTTCAACGCGCCCTGCTGCTGCTGCTGTTCTGCACACCCCGACCTCGAATGCCATTAATCCCAATACTCTTGAACCTCTCTATGTAATATCCGGGGGTGTAACTGACAACCTGCGTAATGACTTACGACTGATGCCTTTCCCTGATGAACAAATCTATCTTCATTTGCGTTCAGTTGCTTCGCAAGGCTCTGCCAGGTTTCAAAGTTCCATGCAGTGGGATCTCAGCACTCATCCAGTCCCACCAGAAGACCAACCTCCCTCTTGCGAGAGCTCTACGTCTATGAGAGAGGATAGCCTAAAAATTCGTCCTCAAATCAACCCAATCGACATCGCCCCACCTGAACCTGTTATTCAGGCTCAGACTCATCAAATAGCATCTCCAAAAAATTCCGCAAGACCTATAGCAACGCCACAACACTCTAAACCCACCGTTGACAGCTTAATTTCAGCCACAAACAAATCGTCAGCACTCCCTAAAATTAATTTCGCTCAGTTGGTAAAAAAGCGGCCTCGTTCGACAAAGCACAAGTTACAACCAAAACTAAGTACGTAGTTTTTACATCTTGGAACACAACTTCATATTCTAATTTATTTGTTGGATAAAGCCCCCTCCGAACGACATCAATCTAAGTCAACTACACCCAATACATCTGTCGGGACTCTAAATGCAGAATCCGACACAGAGGCTCACCCTCGGGTATCTCAACGAATGAGTACCTCTTCTTCATCTCCTGGACCAAAATCTACACAAAACCTATCTTCGGACCCGATGGATCAGGATGTGTGTTCTCCGGAGATGTCCAAAGCTCTCGAAATCCAGCGTTTGCGAAAGGAGAATTCCATGCTTCGAAAGCTTCTGCTCATTGGAGCGGTACCTCCCGCAAACACGAGGCTGAATGATACTCCTCCTGTACGTACATCAATCCCATACCTCTCATATCATACCAAGCTGAAAATTGGATAGGCCCATGAAATTGGGGTTCATGAGGAGATCACAAGCTCAAAGTCGCAACCACTTCACGAAGACATCACAAATGATACCGGCCTTCTAGTCGGCCACGTTGTCTTGCCCTCTGATGCCAGTGTGTCCAACATTCAACATTCATCTTCCCCATGCGATATTACCCCGACTGTTCTTGCCCCGGAATTCAATTCCCCCACTTGTCCACATTCAACTGGTGTTCCTGTGGAGGGGGGGGCTCTAAGACCTTTACCAGATGCGACAGGGTCATTGCGTGCGAGCAGCTTCAGCGAAAGTCACTGGCAGCCACCACAATCCACCTTTCCAATTCCGCAAATAGAAGTCCTCCCAACGCTTGACATGGAAGATGTCCATGAGTCTAGCTCCATCTACGGGAGCGACGTAGATTGGGACTTTGGAGAAAAGGCTGCTGCAATAGCTAGTGATGAAGAAGACGAGTTAATAGAAGAAGACAATACCAGGGCTACACCGGGCCCATCTGGCACGCTTCGGAGTCTTCAGGCTCAACCATCGAGCCTCAATGATGAAGCAGAGGGAAAAGGGAAATTGGTTGAGGCAACGCAGGGATATACAACCGTTTCGGCACCAAACGAGGCAGACACCTCCAACGGCTCCGAACCTGACACAACACGTTCCAGCTTCATTTACAACGTGCATCAAAGAAGTGACCTGTCACTTTCGGCCGATGCCATACACCCACTGTCCCCAGACAGAGTACCCAAATGTGATGCGTCCTTTGTTTGCGAGATAGAAGCAGAACCCACCATGGCGCCAATCATTAATGATAACGAAACTGGCGCCTTCAATGCTAATCCTAGGATGGTATCACTGGAACGACAACTTGGTGAAGACGGCGATGATAGTGACCCACCAGTGAAGAAAGAGCAAAGTGAAGAATATCCCTTGCAGGATCCTGACAGGGTGGCTTTTGATGGCCCCGCAGCCACCCCCAATGCTGCATCCCTTGCAGGTTCAGATGGGGCCATTGGGGGTGAATTATCGAGTTCATGTATGTCTTGCAACGTTTCCTCCATTTTCTCGTTATCCTTTGCGCAACACACTAATCCTTCTCCATCCTGATCACCCTTTGTTTCCACCAGTTTTGCTTGACGAATTGCGTCTTTCAATCATTTTCCGACACCATGACTCAAATCTGTTTTGTCGATTGTGTTTGTAAGTGTCTGGACCCTTTTAGTCATCTTAATTAAATCATGAAGGCCGACGCTGACGACATGCTTTTTATGAAGGGGCGGGGATAATGTTGACCGCTTTTATCAAGTGGAGGCGGGTGTACCTGAACAGGTGCTCCTGGAACATTGCCTCAGGGAACACTACGAAACCTGCGAACAGCTCGCCACTCTCGACAACGACGAAGTGAGAGCGTTGGACTCGCAACCTGATTGACAAACATCCGATATCAGCTCTCGTTTTTCCTGGCGGCGTTCCACATTTTCATTTGACCTGCCCAACGCCCTCCAACCCCTGTTCTAGACACAAAGGTCGTCAAACTTGGACTCGATGCCCATAGTAATCACGATACACAATCATGCACACGCGGGCCAGAGTTATGTCGGACCTTAACCCCAAAGAAGAGCCTCCGACCTCTTATTTGCCGGATGATAGCTGGACTTTTGGACAGTTTTGGACATTACATCATGAACGTTCCATGCATCTTTTCCACGATGCACTCATTCAAATGTGAAAGCGAGGCCAAGGCCGGCTCAGTCAGCCAGGTCCGCCAGGGGAGGTTTGGCTGATCAAAGGGGGTCTACACCTTGTGGGGTGTATGCACTTCCAAACGCGTTTGCCGGTGGTTCGCCTCGCGTCTTCGATAAGATAAACCACCAAGATGCCGAGATTTTTGGGTCTTTGAGGAGCATGGAATATTCAATGCATTTTGTATCTTTATTATGTAACTTTATCTACATATTTATGACGGGTTAACCGGCTACGATGGATGGCAAGATGCTCATCAGTACACTGAATAATCAGCGAGCAAGCAAGGGGACGTCGGGCAGCAAGATCAACAGCCGCGGCGTGGCGACTCATCGCTAAGATACTTATCAAGCGGCGTCTCAAGCGTGACGGTTAGTGGGCGGTGTCATAAATCCATTTCGTTATCCGCGCTTTCCTTGTTGAATTGTTATCGCATTCGGTTAGATGGCAAGAATCTGTGGCACTTTGTGGCTCATTCATCGCGCGCAACACCCATCACGGGTTTCGAGAGAACCCTTTTCTTTCTTCAGCTGTGAGTTTAAAGAACAGCACAAGCTCTGATTAATGACAGTCCCAAGAGACGGTTTGGCGACATGTGAGCGAATCGACAGGGAACGAGAAGAGCACTTCTCATGCTATGCCACCCTATTTCCTCGATCTTGTATTCCCTGGATAAGAGAGATGTGAACCTTACTTAAAGTTTCACTCGAAACAGATCCGCATTCGACCTTGTTTGTGCAGAAAGGAAATTTCTCCTACCACGTTAGGTGTTTTGTTGTGAGTATTCTGGCTGGACGACGAACCTTGTTGAGTGCCACTGTATCGGGCAAGAAAGGACTGTTTTGGGTGATTAGAATCTTCGTTGTTCTGTTCTCAAAAGTTGTCGGTGTGGTATTCCAAAACGTGACAAAGTACGGCGGTGGGGTTACGATGTGGAGTACGGACACCAAAGAGGTTTGATAAGAACAAGGTACTTGATTATCAGGGATTGGCTTATTTGTCGTGGTCTGACTACGGGAAACTAGGATTGGCTTTGTTTTGTGATTTCATGTAAAATGTGACATTTGAATTATATCGAGTTCTTCAGTCGATATAAGTGGAATAACGTCACGAGGAATTTGGAATTCGACCCTCAATAATCCTATGAATGGCCGCCTTTGACAGTCCCTCCGATAGTGGAGCGGCATCTAGCGTCGTAAGTGTTCCAGCCATGTTCCAGCCCATGAATTCTGGTGCACAACGGAATTGTGCCTGTAAAGCCGTGAGGCGGGGGGGGGGAAGCTGCGCTCTCCACAATCTCGATAACGGAATGTTGGGAAACAGAACCAAGACCATAATTTGGAGTCCATAGAAGTTCATGAGAATCGAGGGAGTTCTCTCGATTCGGATTTACTCACACAGTGTACCCAGTGACGACTTACGATCATGATCAGAATAAATGTCAAGATAAGCCACCGAAGTCCCTTTGCAGATCATGAAGAACAACACATCAGCACCTACATGTCTTAATTTCTCAGCACTAGACCCGCTCGGCTATTTTTGTGTCCTGAAGCAAGACGCATCCGTTCACATTCATCGATAATCAGTCCAAGTACCACTACATCGCGCACTGCGCAGGCGAGGAGGCGTCCGAGAAAAGCGATCAAAGGCGACAATCGTCATAAGGGCAGATAACCCGTGAATGTAGTCGGCTGTCGCGCCGAAGTATCGAGGATAAGCAGTGTTGGGACAGAGAGAATACTTTGCGGCGTATGGCGGTGTTGCAATTGGACTTGGGATGTTTTTTCCCCCGATAATTCCCAGAGGGTGGTGGCCCGTAAGGAAGGTTGGATCCGAAACATATCCAGAGGAAGGCCGTGAGACTGTGATGAGATGGAGTTCTCCAATTTGAATGCAAGTAAATGCAAAGGAGGAAAAAGATAAAGAGTCAATTGAATGGATAATTGGATTGGTGATGCAGAGAGAAATACATAATGACAGACACATGATAGCTGGATATTCAACATAAGAAAGGTGGAAACTTGTACTGGGAATTGAATGCAGATAAAGCAGGTTTGTGCATGACCACCGCTGCGGAAAACAGAGCAAATATCAATTGGGGGTCTTGGCTGTTGAAAGAGACATGATAGATCCGTAGCAGGTCCAGCCGACGTTACGATTAGAAATCGCTGGGTGCTTGAGACCAGCGTGTCGCTTAAAATGAAACATGACCATCATGTCGATGACACGTCTTGCCACTTGAGGAAATCAAGGGCCGTAAAGTGTGTTGCAAGTCTGGATTCCACTGGCCCCCCTAAGGGCAAAAACCGAAGCAGAAAATCACCAATCAGCAAAGCCAACGAATTTGCCGTCCCAACTC
The DNA here is from genome assembly GCA_015501605.1 of Panaeolus papilionaceus. Taxonomy (NCBI): domain Eukaryota; kingdom Fungi; phylum Basidiomycota; class Agaricomycetes; order Agaricales; genus Panaeolus; species Panaeolus papilionaceus. Next base: position 548,174 of record JADNRZ010000015.1, read on the forward strand.
CACCAAATCATATCATCAAGTTCCTCCTCAGAGGTACTTGTAAGAGATGAGACTTGCGGCGGAGTTGTTCGGATACCATGTCGAGTCGTTATCCAAATTCCCTCCGGCTTGTTTTTGGATGGATGTCTACCGACAACATTCCCATTGACACTGTCCAATCGACGCTTTGGACAAGATCCATTCAGAAAGTCCGAGAGTAATGTATCAAGGGAAGAGGCGACGTTCTGACGGGGTATCCAAGCGGGGTGATTGAAGCGTCTGGGGGCCCGGAGCAGGACATGGGTTTGTGTCGGCGCTGAGGGCAGATCATAAATAACACCTACATCCGAAGCGCGGTCGTGACTTACATATTTCAGAGAAGAATCCATTACCAGCAGCATCCGCTGAGGCAAGAGTTCGTGACAGAAGTCTATCAGCACTCTTGAGGAGCCTCTCCTGCTCTGCAGGCGATATGTAATCTACTGGTGGGCTTATCGATACTGGAGACAATTTAGCTGGCTGAGCTTCCGTTGTGCTGTCCATGTCACGATCGAGAGTGTCGTTCCCTCCCTCTTTGTGTTCTTCTTCCTCTTCCTGATTATCGTCATCGTCATCATCCATCTCTTCACCTTCAGATTCACTATCAGCCGGCTGCTCGATTCCCTCGCCATCCTCATCCCCTTCTTCATCCTGAGATCCGCTGTCGTCTGATTGTTCACTCCCTTCACTGTCCTCATCGTCACTATCTTCGCCATCACTGCTGTCTTCTTCGTCCTCCAAATCCTCGTCTGCTTGTGGAGGTATATCATCCCGTGCGCCCCAGATCCGGTTTTCCAGACCATCTATTCCGAGAATGACCTTAGATTTTGCCGTGCTTAAGCTTGGGCCCACAAGAATGGCCATATATACTTGAGCAGTCTCTTCGCCTTTAGATGAAGAGCACCTTGCTATGGCAGTGGACAGAGCTGAGAATGTTGTGTCCAAATGAGAACATATTGTATCGAAAGAGGCCAACATTTCCTGGCGTTGTTTGGTGGCGCGTGCGCTTGACTGTTATAGACATGTTAGAATTTAGATATAAAAAAACTTGGGCTATTAATTCAAAAGCTGACCTTCCCGGCTGGCATCTTCGCCAGTTGCAGAACAGGACTACGGTACAATGTTAGCTTGGTTCCCCCGGAAACTTATTCACTGGGGGTATACATACAAAGGAACTTGATTCTTCAGGAAGAGGACGTGTCCCAGTAATGTAGAGGTAAGTCTTGCTGCTGTAATATTAGATATAGACTCTGTATCCATTCTAGCGATTGGGAATTTGCTCTCTTCTGTCGATTCTGCAAGTATGGATTTGGCCACATTGATTGTCGGTGAAGATGGCGTGTTCTTAACACCGATCTCCGTATTATGTGTTGCAACATTCGGTTTTTCTACATTAGAGCCAGGGGGTGGATCATGAAATACCAGGACAGGCATGGTGGTGGTAAATGGTTGAACCGTGTATGGAATCGACGCGAACCCGTTGTGTAGAGCAATCATGTGATCGTGTCGTTATAATGACACATGTCATGGTCATTGGTCACACATGAAGCGCTTCAATGATTGCGCAGCTTGTAGCGCTCCTCAGCCTTTAACCAATAGTCCCGGCCTTCATCGTAGCAAATTATCGTCTCTGATTACAGAGATGCTTGAAATTTTTATATAGGTAAAAATAATCCTTCAAAAATGCCAACATACAGACTTTGATCGTTGAATTCCGGCTGCAGAACCAGGAATCTCCTCGAAGCCCGCCGACCCACTCTCATTTATCTTACACACAAACAGGAACATTCCCAAGGTCTTGCACTCTCTGGTTATAATGCTGAAAGGATCCGTGAAACATACTGCGAATAACTGCAATTCCATCAACACAAGTCTAGCTCTCCGGAACGAATTACGAACGACGGCGGCTGATGGATGTATTGTGATTTCAGATAACAAACGTTACGCCATTCATGGGTGGCAGATAGAAAAGTACTTGGTAACCGTGCTATCAGACTTTGCGCCCACTTTCTGGCTTTTTCTTATTGGAAGCTTGTTCGTATATTAGAACCTGCCGGTCAGATATTCATCTCGTGGTCTCCCCTCATTCTCTGGCGATCATGACTTGAGCCTGGGAGTACAGATATGAATTCCAGTTCTTTAGGCATTTTCCGTTGAACAACAGTCGGTTGTGGGACTGCTCCTCGACTATCTCAAGCCGGCCACCTGTCGAATACTCATTCGTGGTAATACATATTTTGGTTCTCATAAGACGCACCCCTGCAGTTGGACTGCGACCACAATTATGCCTCCCAATCTAACTGGAAACTGGCACTTGTATCCACAATAAACCAGTCACAATACAAAGGTATTTGAGAGATGGCTAACTACGCTTATGCAACTGGATACATATTCTAATCCCCATACACCTCGATCCACGTTCTGGGAACACACAATCCTCTTTTATCTTTGACATTGACGTCAGGTACTTATCTGTTTCTTCCGTTCTTCGTGGGTCAGTTTCATCATAGCACTTCTACCCATTTGACTAGTATTTTGCAACTTAATACTTGGGCATCGAAAAGTACTAAACACTTGACCAGAATGGATTACGCACCCTCCGAAGGCACCCCGGTGAGTAAATCAACTGGACCAAGTGGACTCCATGGACCATTGATGCAGAACTATCCCATTAGTCGCCGTCATACGCTAACCCTATATTTCCTATTGGCGATAGGACATGTGTCGGCAACATTCTACATGCATACCTACCCCTCGGGTGCAAGGTACTCTGGGCACTAACTCTACACTAGCTAGCTAGCCCCGCCTTGTACTGTCAAACCCTCTTATTTCCCCGAATGTAGACTTGTTCGACTCTGCTGAGGGTTGAACTGCAACACCGCAGTCATCAGAGCCGAACCACACCCCTCGTGTCTCCCGTATCCATTCAAAAAGGATTGGGCTTTACGTGCAAACACATGGCTGGTCATGCAACCTGATATCAGTTCACGATGATGAAATCCCTCCCCCTCAATGCCGATTGATCTTGTGATCTCGGAATTCAATCGCTTTATTCCTGATCTGAAAAGACTTACCCCATATAGGACCCCAGAAAAGATGCAAAAGTTCCTGCATCATCCTGAGAGGGGGCCGGTTGTATTTCATCCACCAAATGGAGCCCTTTTTCCCTGAAATTCCCTGAAATTCCTTGTTCAAAGGCCCAAAATTACAAAACTTTAGTATGTAGTCGATTTCACACATGCCCTTTTTGCCAATAGATCTCACAACTCCATCCAATCTTGTTTTTTTTTCTGTGGCTTTATCTTGAGCTCAACCCTTTCCAAAACCGCCGTTTCCAACCGTGACAAGCGAGTGTCGAACCCGATCCCTTACAGTCCCTTACCTACTTATTTCCCTTAAAGATGCTGCGGTACCCAACTGTGGCACCCCGCTAACGCTTCAAGAACTTCACCCTCCTTGTCGCTGCTGGGGTCAGACTCAAGCCATGTCTCCTCTGTCACAGCCCGTGTCCCTTCTTGCTTCCTTGATGTCTGCTCTGGCGTATCACGTCTACACCATCTTCCTGTTTAGCAAGTCGGACATCAAGACGACGCTGATTCCAGTGGCAAGTGTCTCCAACATATTTTGAGTATCAACCATGCTAATGTGATCGACCCTTCAGAGCTTCTTTGCCCTAGGAGCTGCACCTCTGTCTCCTACACGCAGATTCGCTCATGCCATCCAAGCGGTGCTTTGGATATACCTGCACCTCTTTCAATTTAATCTGTCCAATCAAGTCCGTGATCCAGAGGAAGATAGGCAGAACAAGCCCTGGCGGCCCCTCCCCTCTGGACGCATCACCCTCAAGAACGCCAACCGGCTCAAGAAGCTCTCCATCGCGGCATGTCTCTTTGCATCTTGGTGTTACGGCTGGCGACTATTAAGGATCAGCGCGTTCTTCACCGTCCTCATCCCAGCCTACCATGAGCTCCACGGTGACTCTCATTGGATCTCAAAAAACCTCATGAACGCGGTAGGATACGCGTGCTTCGCCAGTGGATCGACATTAATTGCCTGTACGTCATTGAAACGCAGTCCCGGTTGCCAACCATCGTTACTGATGTAGCCTAATATTATTTTCTGTAGCGAAGGATCGTACCCAGCTTGACTTCACTGGCACACTCTCAATTTCCGTAATATCGGCAATTCTCGCGACGACGATTCAAGCTCAGGACTTCCAAGATGTAGAAGGCGACTCACTCGTCGGGCGGAAAACGCTCCCCATCGTTTTCCCAAACTTGTCTCGATTGACGCCTATCGTCACTCTCCTAATATGGTCGTTGTACTTGACCACCATTTGGGAAATTAATGCCATCGCTAGCATCACTTTTTTTACGCTAGCAGTTGTCGTCGGCACCAGGTATTATCTCTGGAGGTCGGTTAAAGACGATCAGCTATCCTATTTCCTTTATAACGTAAATCTTCCTTGACGCCCTTTCATCGCTCGGCGGTTGCTAACCAACCAATTAACAGATTTGGCTGGCAGGAGCTTTCGCGATGCCGGGATACTGGCGCCTATACAAAGAAGGCGCAGCCTTTTGATTTCCTCACTTGAAAAACCCTCTTCTCTGTACTCTCACCCCCACGCTCCTACCCACGTCTCCACGTCTCTCCACGTCTCTCCACGTCTCTCCACGTCTCTCCTACGTCCTTTCTATATCTCCATGACCTTGTTGTAATTTTACTGTAACGCTCTTCATCGACATCACGCACCTCTATCCCAATCAACGACTCCCGCTATTCTTCACGCTGCTTCCATTATGTGTAATCCCTCAACACTATTCCGATGCCTCGTACGAAAACCTATTACGCGTTCACGACGTCATCTATTCGTAACTTCCCCTCAACACTAGCAACTGCTAATTATGTACTTTGTATATTGTACTACTTACTCTATCTCCTTGTCTCTGCCTCCGATACTGTCGGCGCACTTCATGTTCGTTGACTGCTATGCTGCTTATTTGTTGGTTTATCGTAGTCTTTGATGAAAGAACTCACCTTTTTTGAAAAAAAAAAAACCGGCGGGTTGTGTACGGTTGACATAAATGCTGCGCTTCGTGATAGCAGGCAAATATTCATGATACTAAGTGACACTCGCTCATCATAGAGCGAGATTGGGCCGAATCAGTGCGATAATAAAAATATGATGATCTAAGCGATGCAATATACAGGAAGGAAGGTATAAAATTATGTATGATATTCTAAGCGCAAAAACCGAACTTTAATAATAACCGAAATTACTTCTTTCAAGGCTTCGATGACTTCGCGGGCGCCTTCTTTTTCTTCGGAGCTTTGATAAGGCTGTCCTTGGTAATATCGTCGGCTTCTTTGTTTTTAGATTCGTCGTCTGATGCTTCTTCAACATCATCTTCAACCTAGATACATCATGGAGATCATAAACGACGGAAACACAGGATCAAAACAGAGTATCCTTACAAAAGCATCCTCAAAATCAGGTGCCGGTCCCCCGGCCAGCTTCTTGGGCGCCTTGCCCAAGTCCTGTGCCTTATGGAACGGTACGGGATGCTCGGTCGAGTTGTATCTACGGAAACGGAGCTCAGTTTCAAATTGGCAAATCATACGGGTACTCCTAACTTACTTTTTTGTGAGAGCAGTCTTGGTTGCGGCTGGTATCTTCTTCAGAACAAGATCGTCTTTCTTGTCGTCAACACCAAGTTCAATTATGGTGTCCCAGTCTTCTTTTGAAATGTAATAATCATCCATGCGCCCGATAACATCATCGACCGCGCTCTGCAAAATATAGTTAGCAACGCAGCACGAATTGATATCAGAGAGGGTGATGCATACGGCTCCTTCATCGATAAGTGGCTTGATAATATGGCCGTAAAGGGAAGGGATATACGACTGCCTGATTTCAGATTTATCACCAGAAACCTTGAGTCGCATACGGATCTGGACGTCGGCCAGTTGCCTGTTGAGTTTATTTTGCTTGGAATTTTGGCCGAGCCATCTAATAAGGAACGGCGCAAGAATTGTCAATAAATGGCTACGAACGGGCGCCCAGGAGTTCAGCAATACTTACTGGGGAAACGATAACGAATTTGGGCCTCCCCAGTGGGGACCCTGCCCGTATAGCATGGAGGCGGGCATGACAGTGGAACATACTGCATGCAGTGGCATCAAGCTCCAGTGCTGTTCGGGGCTACATGGTTATGGATCGGTCAGCTATAATGCACAGCAAAAATAAAATAAAGGGAAAAAAAGTAAATACACACCCCATTATCATCGATCCAACAATATCTCCATCAGAAATAGACGATGCAGCACGGTCCATAAGCTGTAGGTCCTTGAGTATCTTTTCCGGACCGGCCATATTCCTGCTCTTCGCAGGTTGAGTCTTCAGATAATTTTCCTAATGAAGAAAATAGGTCAAAAAATTGCATAATTCAAATTGCACAGACTCAATGCACGTCATCTGATTACCGACCTGCATGAATAGGGGCATAAAGGAATGGTCTTGGAAGTAATACTCCATCTTATCACCTAATGTCTCCCGCGAAGTTGGCGCAAAGACAGAGGGACCCAGAAGTTTAGTCGTTATGTCGAATGGACTTAACATGGCGTGCTTCTCATTCATCTTAGCGCTGTCAAGCCACTCTCAGTTCCGTGAGCAACCTTCAATATAATGAGTACTTACAGGGCTTTCCCTTCATCAAAATCCATGGTACTGTTGGACAGTTTCCATGTCGATAGCATGTTAAGGACCTGTCGAATATCCGACTGTGCTCCAGTGATGAGCTGGTCGATGACATTGGCTGGAATCTTTAGCTTTTCCCTATATCCTTATTGAATATCGTCATTGTATGATATCCGGGGACATGCTTACTTAAAGGCAATGGTGAGAATACGTGAGCGAATAGCCTGTGCCTGTGGTCTGTAACGCAAAATAAATATGGGAAAATGCAAGGAGATAGGGAGGGTATCAACGAACTTATGGAAGGGAAGTTTGAAGGTCGTGGATAGCAATGGTTTCAGCTTCTGCGCGTTTCCATCATTAGCAATGCAAATGATTGGAATCTGAAACAGTCAGCCAGACAATGTGAGCAGGCAAAAACTAAACATCAAAAAGAGTCTAGTTACCTTCGATTTCTTGATCAGGGCATTGAGGGCACCGACACCTCCACGGTCACCTGCTGACATACCATCCACCTCGTCCATAATTAGACACGTTTTATCCGTGATTGTGACGCCCAGAGAGTTAGTGTCCTAAACGTCAGGGTAAACGCTACTCTGACTGCCGTTTACACAAAAGGCCACTCACGCTAGCCCCCTTGATGAAACCATCCAGAGATGTATTATTGATATTCATACCCTCCTGCAATTGTCCATCAGCGTCTGCCCACAAGGTGCCAAAGTGGGTTTCAAACCTCGACTAGCTTTTTGCTTCGTGCATCACTAGCGTTCATCTCGATGGGCGTGAATCCAGCGAGTTTAGCACAAATATGTGCACTTGTGGTCTTTCCAATTCCCGGTCCACCGGTGATAAGAATTGCGCGGTACACGTTCAAGCCATTTTTACCTGGCTTCTTGAACCCGCACTTCAAACTGGCAGGCCTACAAAAATGTTTAGAATGTTGGTCAAAAGAAAGCCCCGGAATAGATTTACCAGTCAGTTAACCATTGCAGGATTTTCTCCACTTGACCCTTGTTACCACAAATTTCCTTCAGGTTCTGGGGTGCATATCGTACAGTCCAAAGTTGCATTGCTGGATCCTGGGCTTTCCCCGCTTTGACCTCCTTCTCTCGTTTCTCCATCTCCTTTGCCGCTTTGAGAATGTCCGCTTGCTCCTTTTCCATTTTCTTTTTCGTCTTCTCGTCGACTTTACCATTTCCTAATCCCTTTCGCGTCGCTATCAAGTTGAGGAGCTCGTCCTCATTGATTGTCCTCAAACCATGCTTCTTGATCGCCGCCAGCTTGCTAGGACCAGCACCTTCGCCTAAAACGACATAGTCAGTCTTACTGGAAGGTTGTCCTACAACTCGTCTGCAACAAAACCGTCAGAAGGGTTCAAGCAGCACGGCAATCTCATTCCAACTAACCCTCCAAATCTTTTTGCGAGATCAATCGCTTCGTCCCGGGAAAAGGCGGTCAGCTCGCCAGTGAAAACAAAAGCAAGACCCGCCAATGCGTCTGGTGCACCATCAGGTATGTCTTTGGATCCATGAACAACGGGCCTGGCGAGTTGTGCGGCTTTCTTAGCAGCCCAGCTACAAAATAATGGTCAACGTATCAATTTTAACTGCAGACCATTCAACATACTCGAATTTCTTGGCTGCAGGTGCAGGTGCTTGAGAAGGGCCTGTATCTGGCTGAGACGCTTTCACTTTTGACGCGGAAGACTTTTCGACTGTCTTCTTTGGTGTCGGTTTGGCCTTCTTCTTTGGCAAAGATTCCCCTTCCTCCTCCTCAAAATCGTCCTCTGACCCATTATCTGTAGGCTCCATGTCATAATCCTCATCTTCGCGTTTTTTGCCCTTCGACTTCACAGATGATACTCTAGGCTTTGAGGCACCGTTTTTGGAGGATGTTACGGCAGGTTTCTTCCTTGGCGGCGAGTTTTCCTCTTCCTCGTCACTGGATATGATAGCTGTCTTGCGTTTCAGAGAAGGCGCGCGATTCCTACGGCACGAGAGTTAGCAGCTGTCGGTGAGTTGAGGTGTAAAAAAAGGATGTGTACTTAGACTCCTCTAAGGTAATCATATAATAAGTATTGGACATCAATGAAAGTGTATGGGTTTACATACCTTGCTTCTTAACCTTTGGCTTCTGCGGGGAAGCTTCCAAGGGTTCATCGTCACTATCATCCACTACCATTGCTTTTGAGGGCCTTGATAGACCAGGTTAGATTTTTAATGCGTGAAACCGACAATATGGAGTGATGGACATACAATGGCTTGGGCTTGGTGCGTTTACTGCAACAAGTTAGTACTCATACACAGACTCGTGCTTGAACGACTCGACGGACCTCTCTTCGTCATCTAGAAAAGCGGTAAGCAACAAGTATTACGCAGAGTCTTAGAAGCTCACCAACGACGATCGCGTTACTCTTCTGAGAACCCAAAGTGGATGGCTATCATGAGCTTGTTAACAAACATCCTGACTATAGCGTGGAGCACTGACTTGAGACGAGTTCTTCACTACAGGTTTTGGCTTGCCACCTTCTGGGCCAAAGAACATGAGCAGATTACTACCAGACTTGGTGGGTTTGACGGGTTTTGCGGATTTCGTGGCTGGAGGCATGGTGGTCGCGGTTAATAAGACACAACAGCGTGACGGTCAAAGTAAATGAGTCGCCAGCGTGTTTGTGCCAAGCATGTGACTCGACGCGTCAATAAACGTGACTACTTTGTCACCGCGCTTTTGAGTCTTGACTTTGACTTGAACTTTAACTCCTAAGTACCTACTGGATACTTTTAATTCTTAGCTCTACTCAAGCGTTGAAACTGATCCAAACAGTGCACATCCGCCTTTCTGGCTCATGTGAAACTCCATCTATTTATCCTCCTAGAGGCCGAATCTTTGGGGTCTGGAATTCGGATGGTGTCCTGAGTCCATTATAGATCACTTCACGGTTTTCACCTTTGCTGCGCTGAAACTATGTCGGTATCTCTACCCTGGATGATTTTGTGTTAAGTGAGGAGTGGAATGGTCAATCTCGTGCCATGGTCTGTTCTCGGAAACTCGTCAGCAATTATCAGGTCAAACTTAAAACTTTCTGATATCTTTAATTAATGCAACAATTTGGGTTGCTAAATATCATAATCTACCGTAACCCGGTGGATCGTAGTGCCTATGAGAGCCACGGCGCCTATACCCAATCATTGCTCCTGTTCCAACTGACGGCAGCTACATACCTTGTTAAAATGTGCATGCCCAACGGGCACATAACCACAAGCACATTATGCACATGAAACCCTTTTTTATCTTCTTCAATATATCATACGCACGAACACACTCTGACTCTAGTGATTCGACAGCCTCTGCATATACTCTCCACTGCGTGAATGATCTGGATCTTCGCTGACTGCAATCAAGACGCGGCGGTCTTTACCCGTTGTTGCTTCCTGTACATATTCCTTAACTTGTCTCACCTTGCGTATCCACCGTTATGCTGTATTCTACAGTCTTGCGAGGACAACATAATCTTGACTCAGCATTGACGGTGTTATATGTTTGACAGCTGCCAACAAACCAATCCTCCCTGTATTTAGGTCGTCGGTCTTTGGTGATAAGGGACGCATTTGCACCCCCCTCCCCAGTCTTCTGGCCCTCAGTTGTGCTTATGCTCCCCTGCATTCTTACTGCGCTGTCTCTTTGTCTTCTGATGGTTAGCAGGTGTCGTACACTGCACCTCATGCCCCGAGACTCGGAGCACCTCTCACGCAAGTGCGTACCCTCTTGACGTTGGCCCAAGTGGATAAATCCCCGTATTCTGCATGCCTCGTTTTCGCCCCCTGTGTGGCGGGATCAAGCAGGGATAGAGGAGACGTCGGGGTTCTATCATATTACTATACGCGTATTGTATTTACGCTGAGAAATCGTCAATGACAGCGTCACGGTTGTTTTGAGCATCCCATTGAGTTCACTGCGACACGTTGAACCGCCGTAAAATTAAATTAGGGAAGCTCGGATACTGCAGTTTTGCCTATTTGTTCTATGCGGTTACTGCAGTGTTTCGATGTGACGCAAGGAGTATCTTTTTGTTATACATCTGGACCAAGTTGACCTCAGCGAACCCCCTGTACTGTACCCACTCACTACCATAAGCGGTAGAAAATACTCCAATTGGGTTTAGCGGTGCAGAACGATGATGACAACCTGCTTGTTCCCACATCCAACTCTTCCTGATTCGAAGGTCCAACATCAGCCATAACCAAGATTCAAGCCTGACACATTGCTTTGACGCTACAGACTTTGAATTCTCTTTTCGCCTACATGTCGCTCCTGAGAATACCGTTAAATCTTGCAGTAATACGGGTCGTCCGTCTCACCATGACCCCGCCCTGGTCGCGGTTAAACAAAGATGAGCCGAAGGGCGAAGCTGGCGCGGAGGTTAGCCTCATGCCTACTGCACTCAAGGTGAGATTTTCATGAATTTCCATAGCTGGTCTCTTAACCACCCAACACTTTACATAGACCTGGGCGTACATCATGGGTCTGTCTGAAATAGCTGTGATTCTTGCATCATCATATCCCGACTCTCCATTTGCCCAAAACGTTCTGAATCTTCTTGTTCATCGTCCTGTCGATCCCAAAGAAGTACTAACACTACCCCCCGTATCTATCCTTGCCTACCTTTTAACTTTCATGGGCGGCTATGTGCGGTCAAGCTGCTATCACGCTCTGGGCCCTCTATTCACATTCGAAGTTGGGATCCAACGAAACCACAAGCTCATCACCAGCGGTCCTTACAGTATCGTCCGTCACCCATCCTACACAAGTGGAGCAATTGCTCTTCTCGGAGCCCTACTGTGCCATACCATCCCAGGATCATGGTCTATCGAGTGTTCTGGGATATTCACTTCTTGGTGGACCCCGTATATGATCACAGGATGCTGGGTCTTCGCTATGACTGTGGCTTCTCTGGTTATCGGTCCTCGGCTTGATAAAGAGGACGCTTTGTTGCGAAACCACTTTGGTGCAGAGTGGGATCAATATGCTAAACGGGTGCCCCACAGGCTGATGCCTGGGATATACTGACTTCTGAGTCATTATCTCTGCGGGCTCGTATTCATGTAAATATACCCTTCAATTTTACAATGCATACAAGAAATATCTACCAGGAAAACCACAATCGCCCACGTCGGTTCATGTTTTCAGCATACCAACGATCCACCAACCCTACAACTCATCTCTCAGCAGGGGTCCATTTACCGGCGGGAACTTACTCGCCATCCACTTCCTCACCACGCGATTAAAAATTTTCGGCTTCTCAAGATGCACCCAATGTGCCCCTGGAAGGACCTAGAAATAGAAAACACGCCCAACGACCATCCTCGATCAGCCTCGTGCATAATTCGGGTCATGAACTCATCACTAAAAATTAGCATTCACCTCTACAGTTAATTCTGGAAGATAATCCGCGGATTTTAGCATCTTTGCAGCTGAGACCCAATTGGCGACTGGATCCTGGAGGGTGATCATGAGGGGCAGTTAGCTGGTCTGTGAGTGAAGGACGTGTATTCCGCGATTGGAGGACAAACTTGGGATGGGTATACAGCAAGAACAGGGGCTGTAATAGTGTGATTGCCTTGCTTTTGAGCAGCGTTCCAGCCTGCTTTGCGATTCTGGAAAGATACTTGCTTAGATGACAGTTCATTTGTGATAATCGTCTGGGGAGTCGGACTACCTTCTCCGAATAAAAATGTAAAGCTGAAGCATTTGGTCAGATTGGTTTTGCCAATGCCGAAAGAAAATCCTACTGTTGTTGAACCCGTTGAGACTGAATTGCTCAATAAAATATCCTTCTTCGTCTGGAGTGAAGAATGGGACTGGGGGGATCTGTTTCAAGCTCCAGTCCGCTTTCCAATCTGTTACAGAAGCCCAACTCACGACATCCGTCTTATTCCAAGCCCCCAAGAACGTTTCTGCGCTCTTCAAAAATCCAGGTGGCGGTGGACTATCCACACTCCTAAAAGTAGCACGAACCGACCTCTTAACATCAGCATTCAACTCCTCGATCGCTTGTTCCGTCTTTGAATCAAAAAATAACTGGTATCGCAAAGTAGGGAAGATCTCCGAGAGCTGGGCGATAGATTTGAAAGGCCCGATAGCTGGGATGTACTACCCAAACTCGTGAATTTCTTCGTGAAACCACTGACAGAGGAGAGAAACGTACGGGTACCACTGCTCCTATCACGCCAACAAAAATATCCGGTCGGCGTCGAGCAGCTTCATAACAGACCGACGAGCCCCAGTCATGCCTACACACCATGAATCTTGTCTCAGAGTAAAAGAGGTCCTCCTCACTCACCCCATACAAACAGCCGAAGTCACATTCGCATCTCCAAGAATGCAAACCAAGTCATTTACAAGCTCACTCATCGTGCCAGATGATTTAACGTCTCCAGGGTGCGATGAGTTTCCAAAGCCTCGGAGGTCAGGAATAACAAGACGGTAGTGGTCCTGAACAATGTAAATAGAACAAAACTTTCATAGTCAGATGGGTCGTAACGTCAAACGTGGAGATGTAGAATCCGACTTTAAATTCTTCGATCTGCCTTGCCCATGTACTCCACAGACTAGGCCAACCATGAACCATCAAAATAGTCGTAGGCGCCTTCGGGTTGATATACACATATTCTATATGATTCGCCAAGACACAAAGAACGCATGATTTGCCTTCGCAGGTCATCCTGAGATTGAACAACAAGCCACTGACCAAGTTGAATGTCCACCCGTCTCTTGACCAGTGTCGTCGCAATCGCGCTACACATGACAGACTTTTTTTGATATTCTCCAGGCTGAAACGCATAAACCGAGGCAGGAACGAGCCCAGATAGGCAAAGCAGGATACAGAGCACCAAGGACGTTGATGACTTGCGGGCCATTGGATGAATACCTGGAAAGAACAAGAAAGGTGAGTCGAGAAGAACCAGCACACCTAGATGTTATAGGAGCATAGTGAGTGAACACTTGGTCTGAGTCCGATAATTAGCGCTTGATTAAGATCAACAAAAAGAGGAGAAAAAGTATTGCATGTTATTTGCAAGAGTACCGTCTGGTTGACAGAATTATTCATGCGCCTTCGGACGCACGCAACGATATGTATAGGCAGTCAAAAAAAGACAGAGAGAGGTGAAAATGCTGCATAAAATCGAGAAATGATGACGATGACGATGACGACTGAAAAATATGCTACAATTGAAGGTATAACCCATGAGAGGAGATATGCGTCTGAACAAAAATGATATGAGACAACTAAAAAAAAAATCGCGCGTGCTGATCCCTGACAAGAGGTAGTGCCCTAATCAACATCATCCAAATCCCCCGCAGTACCATACGAAGGGCCTGTATCGTCATCAAAGTCATCTGGGCCATCTGCAGGAGGGAAGAAAACCTCAAAGGGTATAGGAGGGTACATAGCGTCCATATCAGAATCGGCGTCCTCTGGGTGGCCAAAGAGAGCACTGGCAAGGAAGGCCATATGAGCTAGCGAGGGCGGTGGAGGATCGGGTGTCGCAGGTGAGTTGGGTGCAGCACTAGAAGTCGAAGGAGAGGCACTAGTTGAAGCTGCAGATGAGGATGCAGCGGGATGAGGAGTGAAAGGAGGTGCGTTGGGGTTGAGTGGATGAGGTCCAGTTGACAGAACAGGGGTAGGCGACGTGCCATGCAGATGAAGAGGGGCAGACGATGGGCCAGCTGCTGTGGGGTTGTTGATAACTGTCGTGGTTGTTGTCTTGGCCGTCGTCTTCTTCTTGGCCACTGTGCGCTGGTTCATACGAATCGACTTGCGTTGCGTTTTCGCAAACGAGTTGAGGCTACCCAAAGCATCCAACACATAGTCCTTGTTTGGCCGTTCACCCAATCTACGAAAAAAACATTATTGGGGTGCTCATACCGAAGACGACGAGGTCCACTTACTTTACAATCATCTCATTGACAATATCCGCATCCTGCAACCACGGCATCATCCCTATCGCCTGCGTGTATAATTTTGTCAGAATCTTCGGCCCGCCCACGGTGTCAGCAGCAATTCTCTTCCAACCATCAAAGCGAGCTCTATGGTTGGGCCTATATTCTTCACGTATATCATCCAGATCAGGGTCGTTGGGGTCGAAATCCATGTAGCTGAAAACATCCACATCGTCTCCTTCATCTCCAGGAGGCATCAGAGGAAGACCCATCATCATCGCGGCAAAGGCCATGGGGTGCATTGGAGTTCCTGACGTCACGACGCGATCCACCCAGTCCTGAATACGACCTTTTCTGCCAGGAGTGCTTTTCTGCAGTTTCAGGATGGTGGTCAGTTCCGTTTTCAAAGAGTCTTCCTCGATATGGCAAAATGAAGACCGCACAGTGGCAAAGATGCAATGCAGGCAGTCCTTAAGCTCCTTCTCGACAATTTGTAGAACCTCTTCCCGGTAGGAAAAGTCTGCATCCATCAATGACACAGCCAGTTGGAGTTTGTGCCAATCCCTCGGTCTTAGCAGCTGATAATGTTCTGAAAGGACCTTGGCAATGCCAGCAATGTCATCAAACGAGTTGAAGATTTCCAGCGCTGCAACAAGATTATCGGGGGTATAGCCTGCGATTCTGTGGATGATTTCATCTAGGCGTGCCTTGGTTTCCTCGGGCGCCATGCTGATTGCTACCAGAGAGTTGTAAATATCGAGGGAGGGCGATGTTTCAAAAATCGACAAAAGCCTGGATTCAACATGATCGCGAAGAGGTATACGGGCATTGTTGACAGATTCTGGCCAGTGCTTCCCGTGAAAGCTGCAAGGACAAAATGGAGAGGATCGAGCAATACACTCGAATTCTTCAGATGAAAAATGGTCGTCCTCGTCCTCCGTCTCATAGTCACTGTCATTGTCTTCATCCCAATCGTCTGGTTCGTCATCATCCTCCTCCCTTGAAGCTGAAACTACGCGTAAGTTATAATGAAGTTGAAAAGGTTTAGCAAGTCGTACCAGTTTTACCCCCTTGTAGCAGTCTCTCCAAGGCCGTGACACCGAAGACCGACTCGATATCGATCAAAAAGTCGGAAACCTTGTCCTTGTCCTTTTGTGTCCCAACAACGAAGATTGAAACGAGCACGTCTCGCCATATCCAGAGAAGGATTTGGTCGATTTGCTGGGGTCCAATAACATGGAACTTTTGGACGATCTTTCCATTTCTATCCTTGATCTTCACGTCGATTGGGAGACCCAGAACGGAACACTTACATCTGACACTAGAATAAACATAGTCACTTGGGTGAAAATGCGGAACACACGTACCCCCCGAGGCTGGCATTCTCTTGCAGCTGGATCATTGCATCTCCCACGAAAACGAGACAAGTGTGTGCCAAAGCAAAATTGACATGGTGCTCGTATGCTGCTGACCAGATGTCATTTAGCCACGTTACGAGGGTATGTATGATCTCGGTTAACAGTTCATCCCTATTGCTTCGTTCCTTTATAAAGGAGACTTTGGCATCTCGAGCCAATTCGTCCATGAGCATGGTGATTTGCTGCCGCTTCTTCCGTAATTCCAGCTTCGGGGCTTTCGAATATTGAGTTCGCAGACTTGTCGCGGCAGATAGGACTGTTCGTAATGAATTCAAATAAGGTTCCATTATAATGCGAGTAGGTTAACGCACTGTCATCCGATTTCTCTTTTGCCATGCTGTCCAAAGCATTGGCCAAGTGTTTTTCGATCAGCATTTGCTGGCCTTCTGGAGGCAACTCATTGAAGAGTTTAAGAAACCTAGGTGGCATGGTAAACACTAGATTTCATGTTAGAAGAGAACATGAACATACTTCTCGCCGTTCATTGTCGATACTTCAATCGCTCACACCACTGTTGAAGACCTTGTTCAACAGACCGTGTTAGGATGTTGATGTTGGTCGGGGACAAAGGGATGTGCGTGACCCGCCGTCACACTGTATTATTTTGGGATGGTGCTACTACAACGCTGCTGGTGGAGTGTTGCTATAAAACGTGTATATTGCAGAGTTGAAACCGCCACCTGAGGTTTTGACTCTTGATGATTCGACTGACAGTTGTTTCAACATCTGCTGTTTATTGATTCCCCTTCTTGATTGACGACACGATTCGTGGCTTATGGCTAGTCGACGTTGCACGCTCTAAAGCAAGGTTCTGCCAGTGAACCATAAGGATAAGTGGAAACTTTAAACGTTGCACACGAGCTGATTGCATCCTTTAATATTCTTTTGGCACATCTGCAAGGGTGAGTGCGTCAATATGTATGTTTGTCATCTCTCCTGAACTACTTATCTCATCTCTATCCCCCTAAGATTACATTTATTCCCATGACATAGCCAAGATAGTCAATTCATCGGGACCCTGAGCCTCGTGTCCGAGCCGAAAATGCTTCCCACTTGTTTTAGAACCACACAATGGCAGTTCTTCTTCACGGGAAAAAGTCATCCAGCCATTGTTTTTCTTTTGAATTTCCTTGTTGTTTAAAGAAATATAGTTGAGCAACCAGAGATGAGTTTACAGGTAATTGTTAAACTTTATAATTCTGTCGCTGGGTTGACGGGATCTTACAGATCCGGCGTCTCTTTGTCTTGTGCCTATCAAAAGGCTTGAACCAGACTTGAACTGCCTCGAGGCAAACTGCCCTTCCAAACTAGGCTGCCGACCTCATTGTCCACCGAGTGTGTAGGTTGACGGTTGGCCACGTTGGAAACGTGCTTTTCTTTAAACCTATACAACGCACTGCTATTAGAACTTGGGTTTTCATCTTTGTTCCCTCAACGCCGGTCAACACTTATATCTTATACCGACTAATGGCGAGTCATTCACAACAACGTCGCAAACAACCCCAGAGCACCCAGTCAATGAGCCAGTCGCAAGGTATGCGTTTTTCCGTTTCCAGCTGTCCATCTTCTCGGTTCTTGATCACATGGCCGTCGGTACATCGCCGACAATCGATATTCTTACGCATTTCGTATGAGGGCATTGACCCTTTTGTCGTTGCCATTCTATCTTTGACCGCTGACGCTGATTATCTTCATCTGCAGTGCCAATGCTCAACCATCAGCTACGAGAGACTTCTCGATCACCTTCGCATCGCGAGCGCCCTCGAGCTTTGAAAGGACAATCCATGCCTATGATTCCATCTTTGAATTCTTTAGCTGGACAAACCTCGCAACCACAACCTAGTCCAACAATACCTAACGCAAGTGTCCGACGTTCACCCCCAATTGGACAGGTTTCCCGGCTTCTTCCTACACCACCACATCCAAATCCTCCTAATTTCCAGGATCTTCCTGATCGACACATGTCTCCTCCCCCTTCTGTCACCCAGCAATCTCAGCAGCAACCGTTAGGCGCACCCAATCCCAATGCTGGCTATTCGCGAACGCTACCTCGTGCTACGAGAGTCCCGAATATGTTCCAGGACCTGGATGATCATTTCCAGATGACACCTGAACTTTTGGCAGATATCGAGAGAGCTGACCAGCAAGCTCAGTATCATCAGGTCGCGCAGCATCAGTCATATCCAATCAACAATCCTTCAGAATCCCCTCCCTCTGTCAGGGATCAAACCACTGAGCGAGTCAGGAATGCTACGGAAAGGACGAGTCCCACCAACTCCGAGACTGTGCAACAGCAACGCCGTTCTCGCGATCAGCAAACATTGGCAAGAGAAAGCCCAATGACTAGAGATCGTCAGCCTACATCCCCCAACATGTCTCCATTCCCACCTCCACAGATCCCCACGCCTGAACGCCGAGTTTCTCCCATTCAACACACGCCCCAAGTCATGCCTATCGACCCGCATCCTGCGAGCTACCTTGCGCAGTACAATGCTCGTGAATCTCCCACTGTCCGGAGAGCCCCTGCTAGCGAACCGAGGATGTCGGCAGCGCAGATGGCAGTACAGATGGCAGCACAGACTTCGCCCCAACCTGCTCACAATCGCACCCCCGATCGTTCTTTACCATTCCAAGAGGAGCCAGAGGAGGAAGTTTCCAAGAATGGTATCATTTCTCGGGATAGCTGGCAATCCAACGATCGTTCACCAGAATCGCACCCCCTCCCTCCCGATGACGAAGAAGATGCCCCAAGATACGATGGTGGAGCACGCTTGAATCACTCCCCTCGACGGGATGACGAAAATGGTGCGAGCAAGGGCGGTGACTCGCCTCCTCAATACGCAGGTCGGGATAGCACAGAGGAGGAGGACAGCTTTACGCCACGATCGCCGACTGTTCCGCTACCAGAGGAGCCATATCCGAGCAACAATAGTCCAGCCCATCCTGTGCGCGTCCCTGCCCCAGTTCCGGTTCGACCGAAAGGCCGGAATGGTGCCTCTGACCAGCTCATGCGTGGTATCGAGAATGCCCTACTCGAAGATGCTTCTCCATCCCCCGCTGCTCCAGTTGCCAATACACAGCACCCCCAACAGAGTCAGCAGCAGCAGCAACCTCAGCAGTCTCAGTCCCAGTCCCAGTCTCAACCCCAGCATCAACCTGAAGCTCGTCGTCCTCCCCAGCCTTCACCATTCCAATACTCTCAGAATGGTAAATACCACTACGATGAGCTAGGCTACTCCCATCTTCGAGACCAGAATGGCTTCATCCTTCCCCATGACGACCCGTATGCCTATAATGATGACCTGACTGCGGCTTACATCCAGCATTACATGCAATCGCCTCGACCAGATGCTCCTGTCCCTCCGACACCTCAGACTGCCACAGCTGCTCCGTCCCCCTCCCCCATGCTCGCAGCAGGATACAACCCTAGAGAGGCTGCTGCATTCATGGCCCGTACTGCTGGATCACCATACCCTCACCCCTTCCAGCATGTACACCGTATTCGCCAACCACAGGCGTCCAGAGTGTTCCCTGGTGTCGCTGTAGACCCAGCCAGTATTACCGAGCAGGTCGCTAGGCAGTGGCAGGTGTACGCACAGAACAATCACGGTGACATGAGTGATACCACCTCCATGTCGCTCTCCCCATCCAGCACCCCCATGGTTGAAAATATGTATAACCATTGGGCGTACCACCACACCAACCGATTGTTGCGCGGTATGCGGGAGAACATGTTGGACACCATCAGCATGACTTCCAGTCCCAGTCACCAGCCAGTTGATCTTCCCCTCCCTCCAACTTTCATGCCCAGGAAGAAGAATAGACGCACCAATGGGCATCACCACCACCAAGAGTCCTACACTCGTAAGCCACCACCTCGCGTTGAAAGCACTCAACCAAGAGAAACCAGTCCGGAGCTTTCATCTTCGGGAGAGGAGACGAGCACCGCTGGCGAAGAGCGGCCAGCATCGCGCCCTGCCTCTGCTCAGGCAACGCTATGCGAGCCGATACCAGTGCCCATCATGCCAATGATGCCTATTCCCATCGTCATATCCAACTCGCAGGATTCTGATGAAAACGGCGAATGGGTTGATGAGGAAGATGATGGAGACTATGAAGATCTGTTAGAGTTAGAATATCATCCCTCTTTCGTGAAGAACGTGAGCAAGCGTCGCAGAAAGTGGGAAGTTGGATGGGAAAATCTTATTCAGGCCGTAAGTCCCTCAAACATCACGCCCTAAGTATATAATATGATCCTGACCAACGGTCCTGATATTCGTGGATCTAGTTCCAGGCGCTTGATCGTCAAACCGATGCCACCATGATGTTGTTGGCGTCACCTTCTCACACCACTAAGCTTCATGCCCTCCATTCGAGGTCCATTAGACGACAGCCCCTGCTATCCAACTCATTAAACATGAAGGAATTGAAGCGTTCGTTTGGGGCTATAGCGGCTCAGAGGAGAGCCACCCGACGTGAAAAATCGCCCGTTATGGACCGTCTGATGGCTTCAAGTGGGTCATCGACTGGTGATGGTTCCGATGGCAGTTCAACTCTCACAGAGGGGAACTTGAGACGTGCTTTGGAGCTCGCTCTGGATAGCCTTCAGACGATGGGACAGGTTTACGAAGATCGCGAGGCACGTGTCTTCGAAGAGCTTAAGCGTTCAAGGGAGGACCGAGAGAGGTTGGAGCTTCTGCTCAAACAAATTGTTGGCGATAAAAGTACTTTGGCCAACGGATCCCCTCGTCCATAATTCGATATATAGGACACAAACCCATGTTTTTATATTTTCTTCCATCCCACCATACCTGGATCTCACACACGTTAGCCCACTCTACGCAAAAACATTGAACTTTGTTATGCCGATGACCCCTATAAAACATACCTAGTCTTTCCTGTTTCCACCCTGTAATTGTATGTACACACCATCAATCATCTGTTGTTGTTCACCCACCAGGTCTTTATTATCTTCACAGGGTTTATAGATGATCCCTCAACTGGCCGTCTCACTCAACATACATATCCCATGTGCTATAACTGAATGAGATGTTACCTCGCTTGCTGTGTAGATGACTGGTTGAGTCATTCTCGGAATCAGTGAATGTAAGCTGTGCATCATCATCCTGCAAAACTTTTAAAAAAGAGATTGGTGCCGAAGCTTCTTGAAGCTTGATCCGCCTTATCTACTGAACTAAAAATACTGTCTATACCGTTGCCGTTTTGTATCATATGTACGACACCCACCCTAAATAAGATTAGAAACTTTCTAATAGCATTCTAAAAAAATAACACGGCTGTGTAGGGCAATCCCAAGGCTCTTCGAACAATTGGGGTCATTTCGACAGGCCTTTTTTTGTGATCATCACGGTTCGAAACATGCGAAGCCTTTATGTATATTCATCTCAGCTACTCATCCATCAGAAAGTGTCATTGACGTTGCTAGCGTGGTATGCGGTGTTTGTTCTTCAGTACATTTTAAGAGATTACCACGAACCACTCTTTATGATTCAGATGTCATCATGGTATGAATGTGCTCAGTTAATAACATTCGTTTCAAGCCAAGGGATCATCACTTATAATTCAAATCATTGGTTTATCATTTATGGGCGGTGTAGCAATACATGGCATTGTGGTATCTTCAGTGACACTGTGGGTTTGTAGGCGCTGAAGAACCTTCTTCTCATCCTCGACACTGGTATAGCTCTCTTGATTTCCGGATTGTTCGAACGACCCACGCTTTTGGATATTTTTAACACTTCCCAAAAGCAGCGAATGGAAGGTATATATAATATGACATCTGCCGTGCAGAGAAACCATCGAGCTGGCCTCGTTATCATACCACCCTAAGCAGCGAGTGCTTCCTACCCCCCGAAACAAGCTCGTCACTGTGCTCTGGTAGCATAATAAAAATCTCAGTCGCAAATAATGGTCGCTGTAGGTATACATTGGTTGTCTTTGGTGCCAATACTCATTTATTCGTTAGAAAATGCAGTCTCTTAAAGTCCTTTGGCTCTTCGTTGTTCTCTTTATTTCCAATGTTTTCTGCATCCCAGCCCCAACCAAGATTAGGCCACCGGCCCCTGAAATCAGAGAGGGAAGCGTTATAAGCGTCAAGCCAACAGCCTTCGAGGACAAAAGAACAGCAGTGCGTAACATCAGCTAAGGTTCATGAATTTTGATCCTCATCAAAGGCTACCAGGGCGGTGCCAGTATTCATCCTGGGGTAGTCGTCTACATCAGCGGGGGGAAATATCTCATTGCCATGATTTCGAAAAACCTACCGCTCGATCCTCCTCAAAGGCCCTTCAGCGATATAAAGCCGGGCACAACAATGTTCGGCAATGTCAACCTGGCCTTCAATCAAATCAAGGAAGTCAATCTACAAGATTTGCGACCATGGATGGACGATGCAAGGGAGAATTACGAAACTCCGTTGACCCCACAACAATTGGCACTCTTACGATCAGAACTTGGTACGTTCAGATGCCCGCTACAGTCCTATTGATAACTTATAGATTGTTCACAAACAGTGAAGTACAAGAGCTGGAGGCCTCAAGAGGGTGCGCAGCTGGAGCCCTACACGCGCAAACGCAAGTATGGTGCTGTTGATCCAAAGTCAAATGGCGGTGGCGTTTTACCTGGATCCGCGATGCACGGCCCCGTTCCCAAAAAACCCGCACAGGATCATGTTGTTATCAGTTCTAAGAGAAAGAGCGGCTGAACGACAACAGTTACACTGACAATGCAGGTGCATCATGCGGCATAATCCCGTCAAATTCGAAGGGGATAGCACAATAGTCTCTGCAGACGACCCATTTTCTCCCTCTCAGTAATACTAGGTCATACCACGCTGTCATCGACGAGAGACTTCTCACAGTTTAATTTATTTCTAGTTGATCGAATAGTTAATAATGTAAATGTAATAAAAATATAGAGCTCCTTGACGTCTGTATGCTTCGATTTATGATTTGAGGAAACAAGCTGAGAATGTGTCAAGTTGTACTTCAAGTTACAAGTTGAAACAGGGTAACCTGATCGGCGTGATGATGGAGGTTCAACGTGAGTAGATGTATTTTCTCGCGGGCATTTCTATGCCAGTGCGCACTGCAGGGCGTCTGATGAATTCGTTTGGATTCAATCAACATCAGGGCATCTTTAGCTTGTGCTATAAATTTGGAACATATGTAAGGCATAATATTTTTGTCATACTCATTCAGATGAATCAAACCGCCCACATCAGGAATATATCAGATTTGATTACAGATTTTTCTTGCCCATATGGTACCTGTGCATCAGATCATCAGAAGCCGACATTTTTAGCAACCCTACGACGAATGTGGGTGCTCTTTGAGCCTGTGCAGATGATGGAACTAAGTAAAAACGTCTAAAAATCCTTTTTCAGCTCTCCGACCCACTTTCGTGTTTTACTAAAGAAACCAACAGCCTCTCACATCAAATATGATGTCTACAAAATGATATAATGTTCAAAGGTGCAAATCACCCACATCTTTCGTTGGCTGGTTCCAACTCCCCCTCCAAATCTCTCCAAACTTCTGCTGGCAGAAGCACGGACAGCGTTTTCCGAACACCCAAGCCTCTCGAGTCCTTCTTTGGACCTCTCACCTTCCTTGTCAAAGCGCACCATCTGCTCCAGCGGTCACACACACCTGTCATAACCACATTGGGAGCAATTTATCACTTACAGCACTTTTCGATAGGCCGAATACTTCCCATCCGTAAGTCGAAGTGATTACTATTCGGTCATTCCCCACACTGATACTCGTGAAGAGGTTCTTCCCATCCATAAGTACCTAAGGATTCTGTGGCGTCCTTAGAATCGAGGGGTTCGATCCAGCTTCCTCCTAGCACCAATATTCCGTACGATCGTAATGGCGAAATGCATATCTTGGCAGGCAGGCCCTATTTTACCCTACGAGCTGATCGAGTTGATTATTGCGCTCGTTGCAACCAGGGAGGATATCGAGACCCTCCTTGCTCTCTCCCTGCTCAATTACCACTTCTGTTGGGTGACCAGGAAATACATCTTCTCGTACATCCCTCTCGAGACATGTAAATATCAGAGGACTACAGAAGGCCGAGCCGTCGACGAGGTAGAATTCTTCAGGCGCATCCTCCATCACACCCCAAAGATCGCCGGTTTTGTGCGCAAGTTCGACTACGTCAACGATCTGCAAAACAAGCGTCACGCACCAGCAATTTTCAGACGCCTTTATAACGTTACAAGCCTCACCTTCGGTTTCAACGACTACGAGACATTCGGGCCGAAGCAGGCGAACTGGATCTTGGACGTTTCACCAGCATTACGAAGGAGTATCTGTTCCTTCCTGTGTGCGAACAATCTGAGGTCATTACAGCTTCTAAACATCACCAAAATCCCTGGCGCGGTATTTGAACTCATGCCGTGCCTGGAGACGCTGGACTTGCATGCGGTTACCTTCTCCGCTATCGATGGAGATCCAACAAGCGCTCGGGATTTGGCGCCGGTAGCGTCAACGGAAACGGTCCGGAATGGTTCGGTCATGCTGAGAAGCCTGACTCTGAGGCGCAAGATGGAGGATGGGTTTGCCTATTTGATCGGCGCGAAGAGGAAAGACGGGAGAGACCTGATTGATTATAGCCAAGTCACGACGGCACACTTCCACATAGATGACCCAAGAATGGCTTCGGTGTTTCTAGAATTCTTAAAAGAAACTAGGTACTTGACAGAACTAACCTTCGGAGGTACGTGGATCGCACTTTCTTACTGAGAACTATGGCTGATTTTCACATCGACATCTATGATTCCGAGCAGGTTATTGTGGTGAATTCGACATCAAAAACAATTTTACCTCATCTCTGAACTCCAGCTCCTATCGTACCCTTCGCAGTCTTGATTTCTGGTACATGGTGGACGGGCGCCAATATGACCCTTTCGGAGGACTGGCGCACGAATTGGCTGATCTCGCCTATAGGACCCGTGGCGTGGTTATTATCCCACTCGAAGAGGTTAACGTTAGTGTACAGGTCGACACCGATAGTTCATGTGATACATCCCCTGATATATGGTCGAAACTAGACGCGGTCCTTTCTGAGCCAGGGAATTTCCCCCGCCTTCGAAAGGTTAGCGTCAAAGTTTCCATCTATTACTTCAGGGAGACTCTGCTGGAGGCCCTCATACAGGACCTTTGCAATGTGGAGCGAGTGTGCTTCAACGGCTTAAAGGAGTTGCAGAGACTGCATGGCCTCGACTTTGACTTTGAGGTCACGAAAGAGCCAGTCTGAGGATACAAACGCGTGCCCAATTTTTACGAACCGTAACGAGACCCTTACGATTCTTTATATCATATATCAATCAAACCATGAAACGATAATGAAATGAAATGTACATCACTTCACAAACCCGGAAAACAAAGTACAAAATGAGAGAAAGACGCTGTCTTGATACCACTAGTCGCAACGATCCTAACCAGCTGCTTGTGTCCTTTCAAGGCGTTTATTGACAGCAACACCCTGCATCCTTGATTGTGCGCTAGCAGCAGCTGCGTAACTCGCCATCTTCTTCTCTCTCATCTTCTTCAGCACTCCCGCAAGAAATGCTGGTGTGATGTACGGACACGTGTTCCCGTCTGCAGAAGAGGCCGTGTCCCCCGACGCGTCATCAGCAGAGCCGGGTGTTTGTGCACCGGCAGAGGCTGAAGCTGGAGTGCGATGATACATTCCTATGTTCGATGCTGATGAATCGTTTCGCGTAATCTGGCCCGATGCCGTCCGTTTGGCAGGGCTAACAGAAGTGCTCGCCATACCAGATGACATGGGCGAGTCCATGTTTCCCGAAAGTCTCGTAGCGTCAGGGACACCATCTTCCTTATAATTGTCCCAGAGTGTGTACAGAGAAATGATTTCTTGCGAGATTGTAGCGATGAGAGGGAGTGATACGTTCAAATCCGCAAAGAAGGCGATAGGATCTTGGGGTTTCTTTGCTTGTTGTGCAGACATGGCCGACTGTGACCCAGTGCTGTGAGCTTGCCTCGATGAGCGACGAGGTTGACGTGGTTGTTCTGAGCTTGATTCTGAGAACAGGCTTTCTTGTTCTGAGGTTGTGCCAGTGGAGTCAGGTTTAATTGGCGGGTGGAGGATAAAGGTAAGGTATATAGCAGCAATGGCAATGAGATGTGGGGGGTAGAATATGCAAAGCGGGGAACGATATGTGTCGTTTATGATCGACCTAAAGCCGCACACATCAATACAGTGTGAACACATATTATGGGGATTGAATCATACCAGGCCGTCTGGAATGCAGCTGGTGCCAGTTCCAGTTGTCCTTCTCCTGTACCCCAATATCTAGGGCCATCCTC
This sequence comes from Panaeolus papilionaceus, assembly GCA_015501605.1. Classification (NCBI taxonomy): domain Eukaryota; kingdom Fungi; phylum Basidiomycota; class Agaricomycetes; order Agaricales; genus Panaeolus; species Panaeolus papilionaceus. Next base: position 574,603 of record JADNRZ010000015.1, read on the forward strand.
TGCACCTATTCCCACTCCCATACGGTCGTCTGCCTCTCCTTCTTCTGATGAAAGTTGAGATGACCCTCCTGATTCCTTCCTGCACAACGCCAATAATGTCCGGTATGGATGGAATACAATCAGGTCACATTCGAGGTCACCAACAAGATAGAACTCCATTTCTGCGAGTTTAGAGTTATCTGACGAAAAGTGCTGGACCCCATAATTTTCTGTGAAGAACCTATGAGAGATATTCAGGCAATCGCTATACAGCTTCACTCACGACCAAAAAGGGTTCTAGACTCTGTCACCACGAGTTTAATATGTACAGGCGATTCCTCTGCTTTTGCTGCAACATAGCAACAAGCCGCTATCACAGTAAATGGATCTGTATCACAATAGCTGTTCTTGAGGTAAAATCTTCGAAAGAATATTGTCGCAGTGGCTATAACTCTTTGCCTGAATTGCAGTTTCTTTCCAAGTTTGTTGATCGCTAGTTCAAAATGATATATTTATATCCCATCTACAGCAAAAACGCATTGAAAACACTAACCATTGGCAAAATATATGGACAGATAATCGATGTATTCTGGTTGGTCGACCAATCGGTAATCCTCTGCTCTTGCCTGGTTCCAGCTAGATCGGTCAACAATCCACCTTTTGCTGAATTAAAAGGGATGAGTAGAGAGAATGGACCGACATTATCTTATAGCCTCACTAATGAGAGCTTGCCCAGAAGTCTGTCGCCATTTATATAAGACTTGTCGGGAAGAGAGGTGATAAAGCAAGAAACTAACACCAGAGTCAAGCTCAAGCAACAGCAGGACCGTGTGAAATACTTACATACACCCGCCATGATGCATGATGCATGATGCGCGCTGGATTCAGTGCCCTTCAATTTGGTCATACCCTTCGTAACAACGGCCTGCAGACTTTTAAATGCCTGAAGGTACGATGAAGACTTTTGGCATTGCACCTCCCGATTTTTCAGCGGCAAAAAACGTCGATTTCGGCCCTACACATGCAGATTATAGGCGTATTTCATGGCCGGATTGTGAAGACGACGATCAACACGCAGTGAGCAGCCCTGTGAAGGTTAATTTCATCAAAACAAGGCTTGAACTTGGCTTTCGACTTAGATTCCAATCAAGTTACCATCGTGGCTGATGCGTTTTCTTGTGCATAATATGCCATTGTTGTCGTAAGAAGCTCGTCAAGTGAGGACGCTCCAGGAGGAGATCAAAATGCAGCAAGTAGACGCACAACGCAGAATTCAACGACTCGGGCAAGAGTTAAAGGAGGTTATAGACGATGAAAAGCGGCTTTTGAATCAAGACTTTTCCTGCTCCGTTGCGCTGTCTCCCTTCCGACTACTCCATAATGACATCCTGTCTCAAATCATCCAGCACCTTCCTCTCTACCTTTCTCCGAGTCATGGGCTTGGTTCAATACTAGGGTCTGATAATCCCCCTCAAATTCACGTTTCTACTATCTCTATCTTGAGTATCGACCCAGTGGCACAACTGTGTCTATGGTTTACCGAATCTATGGCACCACATCTGCGTTTCTCATCAGCAGAATCACAGGGTTCTGGGTCGATTATTGCACCTTCATGGCGGCTTATCTAGTTCACTGCCTCTGGTGGTTGAAATTGACGAGGGTTCTGGCAAAGTAGGTCCCGGTCAGTCTCGGCTACTCGAATCGATACTTTTTGACTGGGAACATCATCGGCGATTGCGAACAGTCACGATTCGATCTCGTAGACGAAAACCACTGGTTCTGAATTTGATAGGCTTGGCACAACAGAAAACATCTCGCCCGAACCTTGAGACCTTCATCTTCGATTTTGTTGGTTTTAATGCAGACACCCACGTATCTCTCCGAGAACACGTTGCCACGCTTCTTGATAGTTACCCAATGGTGCAGAGACTGTGGTTCGAAGGCTTCGTACCGAGGGTTATGGCCCGTCGCCTGCCATCCGACATGGACAGTCTCCGCTCCTGGTCAAATCTGACAAAGCTCTTTGGTGATGTCGATATCTCATTTTCAGCACAGAAGATGTATCTTTCGACATTTCTCAAGTTGTGCCCAAGGCTTGAGGTCGTTTGCTTATCCATTGCAGTGGAAAGCACGTAACTGTGCCAACGACAGAGGTTGTCGTGCACCAGCAGTTGAAAGTATTAGGAGCCATGCTCGACTTCCTCCTCGACATTCGTTCCTTCGAGCATAACCAACTTGACCATATATGTATAGCTCCGATCCTTCTGACTTGGAGCATCCTCCAGTGCATCGGTCAACCATTTTCGCCATCCAACAGCAAGAGATATTCGACAGGTGGACAAGAACTCTACGACCCATTGCCCCATCCCCAGCTTCGTCGTATCAATCTCCGCTTTTTCATTCAGTCGGACTATCAGGTGCGAGTGTGGAAGAAGGATGAGGAAGAAAAGTACTCCGAGTGGATTAAGGGCATTCAGGGAACCAAGTCATCATCGTCGATAATTGTCGAGTACCTCGACTGTCAGGATGTGCCTATGACCGGTTACGACGAGGAAAGCCGCCGGGACAGGCAGATATATTTCAGGTCTCTGAAGAAAATCTTCAGAGGATATTGTCGATATATGTCTGAACTGGCCATTCCCCCCACGTCTTCTGCGAGAGCATTTCATGCAGTATTTAACATCAGTCAACCAACAAGTTTTCAGGTTATTTCCTAGAATTTGTTTGTTGATGGTATACCCATCTATTTTGAATGAATCATGCGAGGAATGTAGGTAGTAATCCCATCTACATATCTAAATATAGACCACGCAGCACCCTCTAAAGCCATCGCCCGCCATAAAAGCATCGGTAATTTAAGCGACGAAAGCACGGCCCTTCTCGATGTTCGTCTTGAGCTCAGGCAAGCAAGCAGCGAGGAGCTTCTCCTCGTACTCGGTGATCTGGCCAATGGGGTGGATCTTCTCAACACCGTTAGGCTAAGGAAAGAAAGAAAATATTCGGTTAGTTTATTGTGCGGAGATAGAGAATTCGGAAAAGAAAAGAGTGTACTCACGCCGAGCTCAACGTTGGATGAAAAGAAGTCGACACCCTGGTCAGCAAAGAGTGGGCTCTGGACAAAGGTGGGGGTAACGACACCCTTCTCGCCGTTCAAACCGCGCAGGAGGGCGTTGGTGAACTTAGCACCGGCGTAGGCCATGGAGAGAGTAGCACTTCCAGCACCGTCCTTAGCCTTAACAACCTCATCACCACCGAACTGGATGCGGTGGACGAGCTTGTCGAGAGCCTCACCGGTGATGGTCTTTCCAGGGGCAGATTGGGAGAGAAGGGGGACGATGGTAGCACCACTGTGTCCACCAATAACGGTGACACCAGTCTCAGCGGGAGCAGCGTTGACGAGCCCAGCAAGGAAGCGGGCAGCACGGACAACGTCGAGGGTGGTGACACCGAACACGCGGCGGGGGTCGTAGACACCAGCCTTCTGGAGGGTGGAGGCAACAATGGGGACGGTGGAGTTGACGGGGTTGGAGATGACGAGGATGTGGGCGTCTGGGGCAACACGACCGACAGCGGTGGCGAGGTCACGGACGATGGAGGCGTTGGTCTATTGCCTCTTCAGTAAACTGTGATGGCCAACAAAAATGAATGAAACTCACGTTGAAAAGGTCATCACGGGTCATCTTATGACGTGTAACACGTTAATTTGAGAACATAAACGGTAGAAAAATGCTAGACTTACACCGGGCTATAAAATCAAAGTTAGCTTTGGTCTTTGCTGGACGAAGTAACGAGTGACTATACCTTACGGGGAACACCAGCAGGGATGACAACAACCTTAACACCCTCGAGAGCTTGGTCGAGCTGGTCAGCGGCGTATCCTTTGACCTACTCACAGTAAACACGTTGAGTATTTCCTTCCCACTGCGAAGGACGTTGAGATTCAAAGCATGAAAAACACGTACCTCGCTTGCAGTATCAACGTGGCTAACATCAGCAGCAACACCAGGAGCGCCACGGATATCGTAGAGGCTCAAAGAGGTGACCAGGGGGTCGTTCTTGAGGAGCAAAGAGAGAGGTTGGCCAATTCCTCCTCCGGCGCCGAGCACTGCAACCTTGGTCCTGGCTGATGCTGAGGCATGGAAGAGCCTGGCAGCAGTAGGAGCAGAAAGAGCACGAGCAGCAGAACGGGCAAGCATTTTAGATGATGGTAGTGGTTGGGGTTGAAGAATTATTTACGAATTTATACGATTTTCCGAACCATTTACAACCCTCGGGTCACTTCGGACATCGTGTAATGTCCATCCGTCATCACCAACTCCGGCAATTTCCCCACAGTCCGGCTCGACAGGGGCAAGGCATGAATCAAAATAGACTTCAATACCATTTAGAACATCAAGATGACTGGATAAATACACAAAACTATCACTCCTAGATACTCGAGTTCAACAATCGAACTATAGGAAGCGAATGGTCGAATACTCTGATGCACAGATCATGAAGCTCACCAGGGTCATTGGCCAAACTAGGCGGAAGAATAAAGGGACTACGTATGTGGAGAGCTCAGAGATCAGTGAGTATCACCATTTGAAAGGAAGTATAGGGTACGTAGTGGCCGAAATAAAAACAAGCTCTTTCCATAATAATGAGGTATGTAACGAACACTTCCTTATGATAATAATACGGGTTCGGTTGTTTATGTTTCAAGTTGTGCGATGGAGGGTAGTCGAGGTACATGTCCGGTCACCCACCACCTTTGAATATCATTCGAATATGCGGCTAATGACCGAGCGCGGTTTCACGGCGTGTGCCACACGAACTGGACCTCTTATTACCTCGGCCATCTTATCCAAAACAAGAATACTCAAATCCAGATCACAATAAGCAACACTCCCTTTTCTGCTGATTTTTGGGGTCGGATCATCCAATGAGCGAAGAATATACAAGGCTTCTTCCATGTTATGGTTCTTGGTTCTTCGCGAGAGAGACCCCGTAGTCGGGGAATAGTGTAGTAGGGGGAGTGGGAGTGGGTTGTTGTGAGCGACCACTCCCAGTGCGAGAGCCGAGGACGGTGGACAGATGAGCCCCCGCTGGACTCGGCTCTCTCACTACTCCCTACTACGGGGTCTTCGATATGTTCAGGAGCGGAATTCGGGATTGAAGGTGGAATGTATTAGAAGTTTGGGGAGTTTATATAATGTCAGGGGTTTATTCGATGAGAAAGGGGGATGAGGTGGGCGGGCAAAAAGGAAACAAAACCGGCTACGCAACGAGTGAGCGCGTGTCGCGCGGCGAATGAGGATAAAGGAAATAGTAAGAAGGAGAGACGAGGTGGGCGACGTAGTGTTGTCTCTTCCACGTGACCAAGAAGACGGATCTGCGCAAGCACAGATCCTATCAACAGCAGGTCAGCCAGCTTTGGGACGAAAGTCATAGGCGGGGAGCTGATAATTCTATGTAGGTATCGAATCTTTAAATACGAGTCCGAGATATCAAACATCTGTGAGGCAGAGCCTTATGTTTTGCTCCATGCACAAGGCAAGGGTGACATATTTTGGTCAACCGGCGAGATAGCATTAATGATGGGGGTTATACTGAAAGCTGTTGAGTAGGGTTTCGGAGATACTAAATACATCTCAGACATCATCTTTTTCTGTGATACTGCAACGGTGCAACGTCAATGCCAGACCGTGTATTGTTTCGCAGCTTTCTCCATTGATGGCATAAAGCACTCCGACGGCATAGAGCAAGTTGTTTGAGATGACCATGATTGTTTTCTAGTTGGCTCGCTACGAGGACAAACACCGATCCCTTATTCCCCGGTCCCAGTAAAGAGGGGAACCGCCTGGATATACTACCGAGCGCTACACCAAGTCGAAATTGAAGAATGGAAAAGCCCTTCGGCGTCTCCACGAGAGTACTGCTGGTTTGAGGTGGGCACCCACGTAGATGTTTACATAGAGATACCTAACAGATATTGACCAGGCCCTACTGGGAATTCCTAATCAGGCAAGCGCAGGTCATAAATTTGGCGAGGCGATAGCATTATATACTATCCGGTTCCCAGACGAGGGCACACGCAGTGTTGTCGTGTACCTTCCCCTCTTGAACCTCCAGCAACCACACAATATCCTACTGTTATTTGAGGACAGTCGCCGACTTCAGACAGGGAAAAGGAGTTGTTTGTAATGGATTTAGCAGCCATATCTGACGTTTTTGGGATCTGGAGGGCAGAAACAGGTTCTAACAATGTGTATGTGCTTCGAAAGGATCCCGCACTATTATATCTTCAGCCACACGAGCTTGGTCTTTCTTTTGACAAAGACTCTCCAAAGGACAACGAAGAAGCAGGGGCCCACTCGACTTAGCGAGAATTAAAGTCTGATCATATATAATTACGCGAGTATACTCATAGCGATTATAAACCTTATGTGTCCGACTAGGTAATATAATTTGTCTGACTAGAATCTGGGTGTGTCCGACATGTCCTACTATATCTGACTACCATTTTTACTGAGTGTCACCCCTCATATTGGGCACTTATCTAACTCGCCACTGGCTCACCAGAAATTCCAATGGCACAGTGCGGTCATGATGGCGTGAAAGGTGGTGACTGCCTTGTCCTCTTTGATATCATGGCACATAGGTGAGTTCCGTATCATCAATCAGTCGGGGGAATACCATGGGACTCAGCGATAAAGGAGTGAAGGGTATCAAGGAATCCTGCATACAGCACAAGTGTAACGAGATTTGTAGAGGCTTTGAACTCGAGAACACGCTGGACTGTTTTAATCAACTGATGATCGAAGGTAAGTTGGCGATGATGTCCCCAAATGGTTCCGATATCCATCTCAAAGCATATAGCTAACGTGCATGTCTCAGGAGAACTAGAAGACGAGGGAGAGCCTGAACATGACGGCGGGGGAACTAAGGACCTGTCTTAGAGCGTGAGTGATGCTTCAGTACAAGTAACCACCCGATGCCAAGCACCCTGCAACCGTATAAATGGCACACCAATCTCTCCCCTGTTGTATTTGTTTTCATAGATGTTATATCTTACATGGTGTCGTTTTCTAATAGAACAGATATTGATATGCTAAAGGCGTTACGTGTTGTGATAAGTGGCCATGAGCTGAGCCGAATATGAGCCGAGCTCGGCCGTGCGGTGTCAAAATTCAACTATGCGGTTCTGGTCAACAGTAATGGGGGTATTTTTATGACGGTTGCTTAGGATCAATGGATTTTGTACGCCTTAGCACTTGTGTTCTTCCATCTACAAGTCAAAGGACATGCTTCCTTGCATCCTCGGGATTCGGCTCGAGGCTCCAGCACAAGGTACTGTATGCTTCTCAACAACTTCTCCAAACTTCTAAACCTCCTGAGTCATCTCAATATATCTTCCCAAAACTTTTGCAGACCCTACAGCCCTCACCTGGTACCATAGTCGCGTCCGGGTGCAATGAACTTATGGTTCTCGGAAAATTTATTGATGTTGTGTCTTGCAGAGATGTATCAGATATATGATATGTGTGGAACAACAGCAAAGTTTGGTACTGTGATGGTTGTCCTCTCGGCCTACTAATACTGGGTCACATTGATAGACGCCTTGTAATTTGCTTGGAAGTCGGGTGATTGATCACCCAAACAAGCACGCTCGCGTTCGGTGTTTTTGCGAGCCAAGCCGACTCTCTAATGTAGATCTCCGCTAAACGAGTATACGTAGGTGAGCGTTACTTGTTCATGGTTATAAATAGGCCGCTCTAACCGAGCTTCTGTTACTATTTGCGATGAGTTTTCTTGTTTGGTGTCCTTGAAATGCTATGATTAGGTCGATACCGGGTAAATTCGACGATTTATTTGGGGGAAATGACACCTACACAAAACATTGGCCCCTCGTTTGAGGCCTCGTCATTGGCCCGCAGATCTTTGTGAGCTGGCACCCAACAAAACTATGTGGGTCTACGAGCGTATAGCTTAATGTTTCATTGCTTTCACCTAGGTAAATTGCGACGACAGGGAACACCGGTTCATTCACGGTTTGTCATCGGTAAGATTGAGGCTTCCCTCTTCATTTCAGAACCTCACTCAGCTCGCCCCTGAAGCCAAAAATGCGGTGCTTGGCTACACACAGATACCACCCGGGTGCTGCATTGAAGACCACCTGAGCATTCTACATACCACAGGCGCAAATCCAGAAGCGCGATTAGGGGCTGTTTCTGGGACCCTCGGGCTCCTTCTGGGAGTATATATACCCCACCTCTGGAACTGTAGGCGGCCAGTGTGGTTACTCGTTCACATCGCTCCCAATATGAAGCCCTCCGTCTGCATTACTTTGCTCGCATCTGCGGCATCAGCCCTTGCCCAGTGTAGCCTTCCTTCCTCCTACCGCTGGACCTCCTCTGGCGCGCTCGCCAACCCCAAGTCTGGCTGGGTTTCGCTCAAGGACTTCACCACTGTCCCTTACAACGGAAAATACCTCGTCTACGCCACCACCCACGGCCCCACCAGCGGTTCATATGGATCTATGGGTTTCAGCCTTGTCAACAATTTCAACGAGTTGGGCTCCGCTACCCAGACTGGTATGAACGAATCCACCGTCGCACCATCCCTCTTCTACTTTGCCCCCAAGAAAATCTGGGTTTTGGCCTACCAATGGGGTGCCACTCCGTTTTCATACAAGACGAGCAGCGACCCCACCAACCCCAACGGCTGGTCGGGAGCCAACCCTCTCTTCAGCGGATCCATCACTGGATCTGGCACCGGCGTCATTGACCAGGCCGTCATTGGTGACAGCCAGAACATGTACCTCTTCTTCTGCGGTGACAACGGCAAGATCTACCGCGCCTCCATGCCCATTGGCAACTTCCCTGGCAACTTCGGCACCAACTACGAGACCATCTTGTCTGATTCCACCAACAACCTTTTCGAGGCCGTACAGGTCTACACCGTGAAGGGCAAGCAGCAGTACCTCATGATCGTCGAGGCTATTGGCAGTCAAGGTCGTTACTTCCGTTCGTTCACGGCTACAAACCTCGGTGGCAGCTGGACGCCTCAGGCCACTTCTGAGAGCAGCCCATTCGCTGGAAAGGCGAACAGCGGCGCGACCTGGACGAACGACATTTCGCATGGTGATCTCGTCCGTGATAGTCCTGACCAGACAAACACCATCGACCCTTGTAACCTGCGCTTGCTCTACCAGGGCAGGGCTACCAACTCTGGTGGTGACTATGGCTTGCTGCCTTACCGCCCCGGTCTCTTGACCCATGCATGAACTCGTCGCATGTACATAGTGCCTAGATTACTTTGTAATTCTCAGGGCGCCATTTATTTGCTTCCAAGTAGCTGCTACATATTACGTTGTACTCTTCGTCACTGCTCATTAATCATTAACTTTCTCCTGCTTTACTCGATACATTTATGCGCGACCGGGAAAGCCTGACCTGAAGCTCTGCCAACTAAGCGATTCAGAATCCCAAAACTCAAGACTTGAGCTCAAACCTATGACGTTGGAGACGTTGGGTCTGCCTAGCGGCAAGCGCGTTGGATGGGAATGAGTTGGGATCACGACCCCGAGTCTCGCTGTAGTGTACATCATCGTCTGAGTCTAGTCTAATCTAATGTCCAATAATCTAATCTATGGTTCCCCCTGTCCGATCTCTTCCCCCTTTGTGTTTTCTGTTTCCTCTCTCCCCTCCTATTCCGCTCTAGTGCTCTCTGATCCTTGAGCTGCTCTTCCCTCTTCGGGGTCATGTGCACATTGCACTGCCACAACGTTCGAGATTGTTTCCAGTTCCCAAAAGCTTCTCACCACGCTCTCAAAAGGTGAACACTGCGAAGAAGAGGGCTGGGAAGAGGGACGAGCTCGACGTGTGTTGATATCTGGGATAGAATCGTTGGAATGTGTATCAAGGGTTTTGAACTGGGTCATAGACTGGAAGTTGTCGAAGAATTTGACACAAAATGTCGTCTGCCATTGTGCAAAAAGGGGACAAGCAGAAACGACAGGCAAAGACCTGCTTTGCTAATCGTTTCAAGTCCTCTCGAGTTTGGGAAGATTCTTCGTCCATTTGGGAGCTCTGTTCGTGGATCGCGCTCTCCTTTGCCCGAATTTCATCCTGGAATTTTATGTCCACTTGTGCTTCGATGGGTGTCAGTTTTGTATTACAAGCAAGGTGTTGGAGAAACGATGGTGGTAATTACATAAATTAATATCTAGGTATGAGAACGACGGGGTTGTGAAGGTCTGTGTGCGCCCACACAGATCGCACTTCGAATTCTTGGTCATGTAAGCGAGGCAACCATTGGCAACTCGTCCACCTCTCATTCTCGTTGTACGTCTTATTATTATGACTTCATTTCGCTTTCCAGTCGATGCGAAGATTTATCGCTCGGCTCAGTATCTTTTTTATTTATTTTCTTCTCCCATCCACCCTCTATACACATTCCTCATCTTTTATAGAGATGTCATAAATTCATTTGTATGTTTGCACGTCACACCCTCGCCCTCGCCCACCCGTTCCCGCTGTTCTTCAGGTCTTTAATCATATCCTCCCATTTGATTCGACGTCGACCGCTTCCCCTATTGATCACCGTCAATTGTTTCTGTTTCGCTTTGTACTGTTAAGCAGCTACTACTGGGCGTCTCATTATCAACAATCCCGGATCTCAGAGTGTCCGACGTAGAACAATTTCATGATTTGTTTTCCCCCTTGTCATTTGAAGCATTTTCATTCATTCACACCAGTCTTGGGGTCTTCTTTGGCTCGTCAGGTTCATTCTCTGTCCCTCCATCTCAATGGGTGAGAATCTATTCGCCTTCGAGCTTACCTCACGCCAACCAGTCATCATTAATTCTAGCCTCTCTATCCTTTTACCTCGCTAACTACGAATTACAGTAATTCATGAACTATTTTGATACCCATTTCGTCCGTCTCAATCTCAATTTCGATTCTTCAAACCTCTCTCAAAATAACTGGATATCGATAAATACACAAAATTGTCACTTCTAGATATTCGAGTTCAAAAATCGAACCATAGGAAGTGAATGGTCAAACGCTCTGGTACACAGATCATAAAGCTCGTCAGGGCCATTGGCCAGACTAGGTGGAAGAATAAAGGGGCTATGTGGAGATCAGTAAGTACCAGATGAAAGGATGTAAAGGGTACGTACTGGCCGAAATAAAAACAAGCTCTCTCCATGATAGTGAGGTATGTCACGAACACTTCCTCATGATCATGATGCGCGTTTGGTTGTGAATATTTCAAGTAAGATGGAGGGTAGTCGAGGTACATGTCCGACTCACACACCACCTTCGAGTATAATTCGAATATCCGGGTAATGACCGAACGCGCTTTCACGGCGTGTGCCACACGAACTGGACCTCTGATTACCCCGAGCATCTTGTCCAAAACAAGGATACTCAAATCCAGGCTGGATCGGATCACCAGTAAGCAGCGTTCCCTTTTCTGCCAATTTTTTGGTGTCGGGTCATCCAATGAGCGAAGAAGATACAAGGCTTCATCCATACTCTGGTACAGCAGGTCAGCCAGTTTTGGGATGAAGGTCATAGTCGGCGAGCTGATAATTCTATGCAGGTAGCGGTCTTGAGCCTCGACGTCCTGCACCAAGGCAATAGAACTGGTGGAACCAGGATTGCAGTCAAGCAGGTGAGAGAGGAAGCCGAGTGTCCACGCGCAATTATGGCAAGCTTCAAATCGACCCTTAAGTTCTTTGCTACATGCACAAGGCACGGGTGGCATATTTTGGTCAAGCGGCGAGATAGCGTTTATGATGGGGGATATACTGAAAGCTGTTGAGTAGCTATAGGTTTTCGAAGGCACTAAATACATAAGCGTTATCATCTTTTTCTATGTTTTAGTGCCCTCTGCAACAGCAACCCCAATGAGCTACTAGCACCAACCGATGATCAGACTATACTGCAACGGTGCAAACGATGCCAGATCGTGTATTGTCTCGCAGATTTTTTTATTGAAGACATAAAGCACTCCGATGGCATAAAGCGAATTGTTTGAGGTGACCATGATTGCTTTCGTTGTCTCGTTACCAGGATAAACGCTGATCGGACTGCACCATGCCAGAGTAACATGTGCAAAAACAGCGTATGGGTGCATGGGTGGCACTACGATTCTTCCCGTGAATTACCTTTCTGGAATTCTCCCAGTGAAGTGAATACCTGAGCTGTATTTATGTAGGCGGAAGCAATTACGATGGCAGGGCATTGGAGTAGACCCGGAGAGAAAAACAGTTAGACTTGCCCCGTAGGACTAGTACTGCGTATCATATAGAGCAGTCATTAGTCGCGTGGGCTGATGGTATCACTCTGCGGCCTGCCAGTGGGGAGAAAACAGAAAGAGTAGCTCTACAAGAAATACACACGTCTGAGGCTGCTAAGTAGAGCATTCGAGGTGAGGTAGAGCAGCATGACACCTTTCTATCAGCAAAAAGTATTGACAACAGAGGGATTCGAACCCTCGCCCTTTCGGACCAGATAGAACCAAGGAAGCTCCTGATTCTGGCGCCTTAGACCACTCGGCCATATTGCCATGGAAACTGGAGGTGAACGTCCACGCAGGAAGCGCCTGCATACTAGTAATTTGCTTCTGATCAACGTCGCTGGTTCGAGACTCCCATTGGCAACGAACTAATCTGGATACATTCGCTCATATATGGTGCGGTAAATTTATTTGGTGCCCTAAGCAATAAACCGTAGCTGCAGTCTACATTTTAGTGTTACGAAGGCTTGTGCTATGTTTCTGAGGGTTCACTTTTGTAGCAGTCAGCCTTCCGAATTTGTGTTGAGTCTAACGCGCCAGCCTCCCAAGGCCACACCTTTATTAAATTTCGACCCCAGGATTAGTTCTGATGTTCTTCCTCGTAACTTCAAACCATCATATCTACCCCATGATCGCATAACTAATCCATCCACCAAATAATTCGTCGCGTGGTTTCCCCTACTCTGAAGTCTCCATTCACCACAAGTCTCAATAGTATCTCACAATGCCCAGCATCATTCCTATCCGCAACATCACGCCTCTCTTCGCTCTGTACAACGACTCGTCAACCACACCATCGGCTGACAGCTCAATAGCTCAACCCACAGCCTCATCAGCCTCATCTCATTCCTCACCCGCCCTTCCAGAACCTTCGAGCACACCCTCTCCAATCCCTATCGCTGAATCTCCCACCCCATCTTTGCACTTTGCACCAGCATCGCCTGGCACCTCCCTCCCCATATCTTCCTCACCACTCACCCCAACTCACGTCCCCTTCCATGTTCGCCCCCTCAATCACCTCAACATCTGGGCCTACCTCGCACTCGCATTCCTGATGTTAGCGCTCACCACTATTGTGGCATACTGCACTTATGCATGTTACCATTCAGCAAAGAAAGACACGTCGAGGGATGCAAAGAATCCAGATGGATGTGACAACAATGGGGCCGATCCAGAGAACGGCCAGGAACGGGGAGAAAAGCTCGGATTTGGCGCGGGTGGTCTGGAAGCAGGACCTGGTAAAGGAGGTGCAAGGGATTCCCAAGGACCAGATACCTCCGAATCATCGTTATTCCCTCCCCACACCCAATTATACCACATGCACCAACCAACCCACCAGCTACACTACGGCACATCCAAAGATACCGAATGGCATTCCCCAACCGAAGAACTCTCCATAAACTCGATGGTCGAGAACAATCCGAAACGATTCAGCGAGGCAGAAGCGACATGCAACTTCGTTTCAGGTATCAAATCGACTTCAGAGCATCCTTCGAAGCCAGGTTCAATGAGTGAGAGTAGCGGTGGGAGGTCGGGAAAGCAACTCAAATATTCCCTCAAACCGAGCTTCCTGCGTACCAAAACCAAGAAGCTTCAAAAACGAGGAAGTCTGAAAGGGTCGAAGAAGGGGGTATCCTTCTCAGCATTTCGAAGTGGCATGGGGAGTATCAGCGCTGGGTTTAAATCTGTAAGACGATCAGGTATGAGGGGACTGGGGATTGGTATGACTAGGGGACCTGAGAGTGACGACTCGGACGCATGTGTGAGTTATTTTTCTATACGCTTCACTGTCAACGACTAACCATAATGACCACTTGTAACATCGGTTCTCATAGACTGAGATGATCCAACTTCGCACATACCACAAGCACAAGCACACCAACCGTCAAGGCAACTCCCCTCAGACATCCATAACAGCATCGCTCTCCAATCCAACCTGTGCTTCGTCGTCCCTTGAAGGAGCAGGGTCCATTACTCAATCGAGTTCTTCAGCTGGGGCTTCCTCCTCAACCCATGATCGATCATACGCTATCGTAGGATCTTCCAGCGCAAACGAATCCTCCGATGACATACACAATCTCAACGTCCATCTGCTTCGAAGCAATCCCAATTTCAATTCCAACCTTAACAACTCCTCTTCCAATCATACAAATGTCGACGGTGGCTCCCACATTTTAACCTCTTCCCCTGTTGGTCCATTCGCAGCTACGAATTCAACCCACCTCCCCTTCCATCTGCGTCCACCGCCCCCGTCGCCCACCCCCGCACATAAACAGAACGTCGAGCGACAATATGCTGCATATAGACGCTCGAAGGGTTTCAAGCTGAGATCGAAAGGTGAAGCGGGCGCTGGGAGTGTATCGAAAGGGCACGATAGCGGTGCTGGAGAGAGTGTGGGGAGGGAGCTCGATCTTACCCATTCGCCTGTCAGCCCGAGTCCCAGTCCATGTCCAAGCTTCATGGAGCTGATTGGGATGTCTGTAAAGGAGGGTCTAAAATTAGGGCTGGGTCTAGGAAAGAGAAAAGTTGGCAACACATTGCCATCCCTTCCATCTTACAGCTTCACCAGCACCAAAAACGTCCCCGAATCGCCTGTTCCCTCGAGCAAGGACGTAGGAGTAACTTACGACGCGCACAACATCCGATTCGCACAACCACCACAACTTCCAAGTGCAGCAAATGGGCCAAACACACCCATTTCCCAGTCTCCGCAGATGGCAATGCTGTGGAAGGAGCCGAAGTTGTCCCCCATCTCAGGCGAGATTATCAGCACCTTCAGCGGTTTTAGGAACTCAGCAGGCAATACTGCTGGCCGAGGCTTGGGCACTACCATTTCGTCTGCTCCCCTCGCTCTCCCCATATCCAGTCCTATCCGTAGTCCTGTCCTCAGTCCCAGTCCCAGTCCCACTTCAGCCACGGCTGCGAGCACGAGTGGTTCGGAAGCCATAACTGCGACGCAGGCTAAAGTGGGACAGTCAACGACACCCAGCAAAGCTAAAAACAGTGGTCGACTTCATGGGCTTGGGCTTTTCAAAGGCAACACTCCGAGCAGGTCACCTAGCCCTAACAAATCGCCTACAAAGAGAAACGGACTTCTGACTGGAGGAGGAGGGGGCTTCAGTCTTGCCCCGACAATGCGTGGCCCACCGCGTTTGCAAACTGGAGCTGGAGCTGGCAAGGGTCTCGGTCCTAATGGCGGGAACGGTGGGGGAGGAGGCATCAATATTGGTGGTGTTATAACTCCTGAGGCAGCTCGTGCCAGGATGCAGACTTTGAAGAAGCTCACAACTGGTGATTGATTGATAGTGTCGGGTAGTAGTTCTGAGGGATGGTTGGGCTGTACCAGGGGTTAAGTTTTGGGTTGAGGCGTTCTACAAAAGGATATGATGACAAGCGGTGGACAAAGGTATGATCGTAATAATAATAAGTGTACATGGTAATGCTTTCGACCATTTTTATCCTCTCATATTTTCTTGGGTTTAGTGAATTGCGATAGGGTACTTACAGTACTTGCGTTTATAGTCAAACGAACTTTGAACAAATTATCGAAGATTTGCGCAACTCGTGACGCCGTTCCGAGTATGCTGGGTTTGTAGCGTTACGTGCATCAACTGGTGACCTGTCGCACACATGAGTGCTTGTATTGAAGTGGACCATGTATTCGAATGCGTGTGTGAGAAGATAGGATTCAGAAAGGCCCAAGTGTGGATGTGCAGATTGAAGGACATCAACGTATGAAACCAACGAGAGCCAACACTTTGCACTTTGCACACAGGAGCTGACCTTTTTTACCCACGGTCGTAACCTGGACAATTCTTCAAAATTGAAATACTTTGTTGGTAACTACACCAGACCGCATCTCGTCCTCAAGCTGGTTTGTTTTCACTTTATAATGAAATTTTATAAGAGAAGTGTCACCAATGGTGTTGATTCCGTTTCACAGCTCTAAGTTGGGTGCATCAGCCTTTGTAGTGCGACCGGTCGGGGGGATGCACCGCATTCATTTGTGTTGCTGAGCACGCAGCTGGTATGCACCTTGTCATAAACTTTCAAGCAGAAGATAGATATTCAACTCTCAGAAGAGCTTTAGCGTTATGTCTCGACCCTGCATATGATAGCCATTACATGCTCTTTACGTTTATATTATTTGTATTTTAAATTTAATTTCTATGTGGAGTGCGGGTCTTGTTGATTAGATATACTTGTCCTGGTTATTGTTAAAATATTCGCTTTAAGATAATTGTATGTAGATAATGGTGTCGTTTTATCGTTCAAGCCGTGCTAGGAATATCTCTCTGAATTCGATTGTGTCCCTTCACAGGTTCATGCTTCTGGGCTAGTTTTAAGAGTATGTCGCGATGGCGAGTTCGAATGCCTGATTGACGGTGTCGATGATCGAAAGAGAGGCCAGTCTCGTATCGCCCTGCGGAAACCAATTAGTGGGTAACATCCTCTCGGCCATAAGAAGCCGCGGACTTACACTCGCACCAGCGAGGATAACATCTTGCAAGTTTTGTGACGTAATCTTCAGATCCAACAGGTCCCTTCGAATGAGAGCAGTCATGCCTTGTTCAGCAAAGGCAGATATAATGATCCTTTGGGTAACTATGTCATTCAGAAATTCGACAATTATATCCGCAAGGCCATAGCTCGCAGACAAAGCGTCCTCTTCATAGTTCCGCGAAACGAGGCTAGATTCCACAATCTCTAATCATGCTTGTAGCCTCCAAATAACCGATTAAGTGATCCGAAGTTAATTTACCTTAGCGTTGTCGGTTGCAGTGTTGATCGCGACAAGGACACTACGCATGACAATATGAATGTCCTTTGAGTTCAATCAGTAAACAAAGGTTTAAAAACAGTCGTTGAAGTAGAAACATTACCCAGGTACCTGTCGAGTCGCTGGATGTCTTCAGAGCCTTGATCCACTGGTGCAAAGTGGCGACCTGGGATGAGATATTTATGACATCCGAAATAACCTGCGCCTGCTCTGGGGTTGTAGCGAAGGCCGCGAGTAAACTAGAAAGAACAGCAAGGCTAATGAGTAGTTTCATGGGGGATAGGATGTTGATACCAACCGTTCGATGCAAGCTCGTTTTTCGTCTTATAGCTCTGGGTGCGACCACGTAATTAAGTCAACCCAGTGGCGTACCGAAAATATTTTGGGTCAGGACATATCGTGAACTTCGGCACCAACTCGCCTCGCAAAACACACGACTGATGTTGAAGGAAAATACCCTCATGTCCTGGTAGGTATCCGCGCACGCTCTAAGAAACTTTTCTGCTCAACTCCCGCACTCACCCGGGTTGCTTTCGAAAGGCACATTTTACGTTGACAATCCTTTACTTATGTGGAATTTGATAGTGTAGATCGGTCTTCATTACGTTTAGGGGCCTAGTGTCCCGCTAAAATCACTAGCTTATCGGTAGTCCTTGAAGAGTTGAAATGCACAGCCAGTGGCCAACTTTTCCCATCGGGATCACTCATCCTGCACTCATCCTGAATCAGATGTTGTGGTGGGATTACCATCATCCATCAATACGAGGCAATCCATCAAGCGCCATCGACCTTGGATGGCATAGAAATTGCTGCCATTTCTATTGCCCATATGTTACGAGGCCCCTTTGGGACTCGTTCTTATGTTCTGGCGGTGGCATCTGGCCCATTTCATGGTGGCCAGCCCCTCTTCAGGTCAATTCACTGACTCCAGGGATTTTGGCAGACCCTGGATGCTGGTTTGCTCCAGCCTTCGGTCACTTTGAAGGGGATGATATCACACAGAGAAGCCAATGATTGTTCAATGTACTGTAAGTGACTCTTCTCTTTTCCGCACCCCAACTTAGTTGACGTTCCTTGTAGCTATACATCGCCAGACTAGTACGTTTATATGTCAAAGATAAAGCTCTCGTATCCCAGATATTAATTTGCATTATTTTAAGCTCTCATACACCCGGAGTACCGTTATCCCATGCTTCCTTTCAATAACTGGCGAGGATTCCCGGGTGCTTGATACGTTTTATGCCCGACATCCCCACAAGTACGACTCGCTCGAATCCTTAGAGCGGGGAGGTGGGTCCAGATACAAGCTGAGTTTTGACTCAGAGCATTTAATGACCAAATTTACATCTTCGACAAACGAAATCTCGAGGGCTATCTGGTGGAAGCCTCCGAAGGACATCGAACAACATCCACTTTGTCGCTACCTGGCCGGTGAGATACACCTCTCTCCTGCCTTATTGCCAAGCTCCCCGTGCGAGTTCTTTCGCAGCGAGGTATGTACTGTCTACCAGTTTCAATTTGTGTTTCCCTTTTTTGATCTGGTCTTGGTCATAATTTCCCAATACTTCGTTGAAATGCTCCTCCTGAATAGAGACGAATGTGCGTTTGAAAAGCAAAAGGACGAGGTGCTTGCTACACAAGTTGTGGAAATTACTTCGTCGCATGCTGACTCGGATGGGCCGATTCCCATACCTTTTACACGTCCACTGCGGCAACGTGCAGACGAGGGAAAGTGCATCACCAAAGACACCTTCGAGAATAATCTATGCTATTTTCGCATGGATGACAGATATAATTGATTGCGACTGGTGTATAAACAATATGATTGGAAACACAGGAAGCCGAAAATCGTTCGAAATACTGGATAGAAAGATAGATACGGAAAACATAGCATTATATTCTACTTAGAAGATTGGTTAGGGCATGGGGGTATGATAGGGGATCAGGAGATTGAAGAGGCATTGTGATTTAGATGTGTGGTTAGATACCATCACTCTATGCACTTTTAAACGTCGCTGACCTCGATTGTCGAGATCTACTTCGACAAACTCTTCCTCTTCCCTTTCGTAACTTCGTTATCCCACCACCAACCTCCCTGCCAGGGCGAGACGGACTACGAATTGCTCCACAATACCAGGCTAGTCGATGCACGATTTGTACTAATGCAGTTGGAATATGGAGAGGAAGGAGCTCGAGAACGGACACGCACCCCCTTCTCAAGCAAAACCCCAGGTGTTGTGACGAATGGGTGGTGTTTGCGCGTTCGGATAACAAACCCCGCATAACTTGACCTGCGGGTCAGAAATTTCGTTCCCTGTATGTCCACAGGGTCTGTCGCCCGACGCTGTTGGCGTGTTACATAAGGAGGCAGAATAAATCGGCACAGCATGTATGTTTACCTCCGGTCGTTGAGCGGGACATCTCCTCCTGCCGAGTCCTGCGCAATTGGGTCCACACTGGTCCCTGGATCTAGGGATATGGTTTTTTGCGCCGGCAGAAGGTGTCGCTTTCCGCACTGGGGTACCTCGCATTGGATATGGGATTATTCATGAAGAACGTCGTGTGGGGTCGAGATATGGCGTTGAAATGTAATTTGGGTCGTTTGCCAGATGGATATCAGTGAAGACGGGTCCGTCTTATAGCAGTCTAAGTAAAGTGCCGGATTTATGCAACCTACACGAAATCCCGAAGACGTGATGTCGATTTGGGAGGGAAATATTGTCTAGGAGGAAAAGGGGTTGCGAGTAATATGGATTGCCGAAGTAGTTCATAATTCTCAAAAAGTGCCGCCTGGCGAGGAACAAGTCTGAGAGTAATACTGGCGGGGATATTCGAATTCCCCCTTTATTTTTTTCCCTAAGCTCATGATTTTTGTTTTTGGCTCATGGTAAATGATTTAGAGTGGTAATCAACTCTCCGCTTTATTCACACTCTGCGTGTGCTCTGTAGTTTCGAGTAATTACAATTGAAGGGCTGCTGTAGTGCGTGAACCACTTACGTACAAGTCGATGGCATGAGGTCGATATCCGATCATCACTTGCTGATTGCGCAGCCACCCTTGTTCGCTTTCTACACAGAATCGATCCGGTTTCTCAGCAGAGAAATTGTTCTAACTGCCCAGTAACATATCCTCAATGAGCGTCGAATTCGGTCCTGACCATGCAGCTCACCGACAGGTGTCGTGGCCTGAAGACCTGCAAAATGTCGGTAAGAATTTGTTGAACTACGACAAGTAGAACTGAAGGTATTTCTCGTAACTACTAGGTTACAATCCAACTCCCCTCGTCATTTCTTCAACATTTATCTGGCAACTCGGCGCTGTCTGCTGCTGAAATCAGTGAGGTGAAGGAGTTTCAAATGGAGGCTCAAAATAAAGAAAGGGTGCTCAACCAGAAGATACGCCAACTGCAAGATGAGCTGGTGCGGGCTCAATACGAGATGAAACAGGCATCGAAGCAATCCTTGGTGTGCAACACCTCCTTGTCCCCGTTTCGCACACTGCCCAGCGACATTTTATATCAAGTCGCCCGTCAACTCCCGGTCTACGAATCACCATCCTCAACCACCCACATCCCGTCGATCTTATGTCAAGTGTCAACGTCCTGGCGCGACGTTACATATGGAATGCCTCGGGCGTGGCAGCTGATTCGTCTATCAAACCAACAGGAAACGCGATACCTTCAAGGTCGACTCGAATATTTTGCTCGCTTATCGGACTCACTGCCCTTGACTGTCGAGATGCACAGCAGCAAAACTTTTGCACACTCATCCAATGCAGAATTGGTCCGCTGGCTTCTTTCCAAGTGGGAGGGCCGTGACCGCTTGGGAGTTTTGGTGATTTCGACCGCATCACCTCTCTCTGTGTTTCAAGGGATCTTGTCCTCTTCGACTCTCAACGAGAAGCGCGTTGACCCAGAAACCTCTATACCCCTTCAGTCACTTCGAATCGAGGTTAATACAGCGAAAACAATCACGCCAGAGAAACTAATCAAGATGAAGGACGTGGAGGCACTCCTTGACAGGTTTCCGAGCATTCACTCGCTATGGTTAGACCAACATCCGAGGAGCATGCAAGATTACCTTTCACTTGGTACTCAAGGCGCACAATCACTGTCGAACTTGACCAAGCTCTCTCTGGTCGAACGATTTCAGGCCTCCGATTTCCTTGATCCAAATCAACATTGCTTCAGATTGCGAAGCGTACTAAAACTATTTCCAATGCTCGAAGTGGCCTACCTCTCCATCAGGACTGATTCGGTGTATGAAGGGCCGTATGCTGCACCATCAGATATCGTGACCCACGAGAACCTCAAGGAGCTCGCATTAAATCTCTCTTTAGGAGCATTAGGTATAGACGCCAACATGATCCTTTCAGGATTTTGCTTTTCCGCCCTCAGCACCCTTCGTCTTGAATGGAATGATTCTCTCCAATATCTTGACAAAAGGCCTTTTGCCACTTCTAGGATTTTCCCGTCACTCCAAACTCTTGTCATTAGCCGAAAATCTTGGTGTTCGTTCTCTCTCAGCCATGTGTTGCACCCCCTATCGACGGTCACAGACTTGACGATCATAACCACTGGTTCTCTCCATTTTGAAGGTATCCAATCCCTCGTTGCAAATCCGCACGAGGATATGCCTGGAGGAAGGGGAGCACAATATAAAGTGCACCTACCTCCGAAACTCATCAAACTGCAGCTTCAGTTTCTATCTCATTGGGACTGGCTTGCAGCAGGAGAAAAGTTTGAGCATTGCATAACGGAGTTGAGGTCGAGCCTGAGCCCCTCCATATCAATCTCACTTGCGTTGGTTGTTAGGGAAGTGAACACGATAAAGGTTGCCAAACTCATCAACGGTCCAAGTAAATCAAGCAGTGTCGCGTCGAGGAAAACCATGTTGCAATATTTCTTGACCCTCGGTAGAAAGTTCAAGGAGTCATTGAACATCGACGTCGATATCCTCGAAAACGACGACCTTTTCCCTCTGAACACACTTCGAGATCAACTCATACCGCATTTTAACTAAAATTTTGGACTATCCGCTCCCCCAAATATTCTCCTTCACCTTTAGATCATATATTCTTGAACGCGTCGTTTTTGTTGGTACCTTGTCTGATGTCGAAGACTTCCTGACAAGTCAAGGCATTCCTCCCCGAGTCGCTCATTGATCTAGGTAGTTGGAACACCCCTACGATACATCTAATTTAAATATGGGTTTGCAACAAAGCCTCAGCTATATTTAACAAGTCGCTACCAGAAAAAGCCATAACCCTGAAACCTGTTCCAAGTCAAGTCAGGCTGACGGTGATTTGATCACGACCACTGCCACAATGGATCACGCACCGATCGGAGTTGGGCCAGCTCCTCCTGACCTCAGCACCATCAACCATCTCATCCTCTTCCATCTTCCATACTCCCACTATCCTTTCGGAACCACCTTAGGTCAGTAAGGATTTGTTGATAAATCGTCGACGAATATGCATCCTGATCAAGCCTCATCTATCTTCTAGGGCGGGTCACTGTTTGATTGTGGATATAGATAACAACGACGGGTTACAACGTTGACCCATTGACAATCCAGACGTATGTAACGCGTAACGAGGCTGTCGGTTGTGTTGTTCAAATATCTGACGACCGCTTTTCTTGTTATTTTTACTTTGGTTTCCTTGTTTGGGCAATCAGATTCGTATTTCTTGAACGAGAACCACATCCAACGACACACACGTATAACGAACGATGTCAACAGCACCACAAGCAGCGAGCGCGTCATCCATGCCTGAGGGTGTTACCGACCCTAACTACCAGCCTGCACCTGGACGCCTTGGAAATCTGACAGTGACACAACAACATACCTTGGAAAAATTGAAGAAGGAGCTCCAAGAGGAGGGCGTGTTCGATGAGAAGAGGATGGACGATGCCATGCTTTTGAGGTGAGCGTTTACATTGTTCGCTACATTCAGGGATACCTCGTACGTTTTCTCTGGTGTAGTGGACTGGATATAGTAATGTCTGTTATGACTGCTGAGTGGAGCGCTGACGTCTTTTTCTTTTTCATATTCTGGTTCACTCTCCCTTGGAACTACGATTTTGGATCCGATTTGGCGATGTGCTGGCGGTGGCTGACTTCAAACTTCGATCTAATTCCTATCTTCCAACATAACCACACGATGACAACCACATATGAACTTCCATGAACCCCTAATGCTGTACAATTGGACTCCACCCATAGATTCTGCCGCGCACGTAAATTTGATTTGGTCAAGACGAAGGAGATGTTGCTGAACGCTGAAAAGTGGAGGAAAGAGTTTGGCGTTGATGATATCGTCAAGTATGGACGTTCCTCCCCAATCTGATCTTTGGTTTCTCTGAGGGGATCTGACGATATTGCCATTGTTTCACTTTTATAGGAACTTCGACTTCAAGGAGAAAGTCGAAGTTGACAAGTATTATCCTCAATACTACCACAAGACCGATGTGGTAAGTCACCTTGTTATAGAATGCGTAAAACACTTGGCCCACATTCATTTTATGCGGTAGGACGGCCGCCCAGTCTACATCGAGAGACTAGGAAAGCTCGACGTCAAGGCACTTTACTCAATCACCACCCAAGAACGTCAACTGCAACGTCTGGTCCTTGAATACGAAAAGTTCCTCAGTGAACGTCTCCCTGGTTGCTCCAAGGCTTGCGGCCACCCTGTTGAGACATCGTGCACGATCCTTGACCTTGGCGGTGTTGGCCTTACCCAGTTCTACCGTGTCAAGGACTACGTTATGGCTGCCTCCTCCATCGGACAAGACAGGTACCCCGAGACGATGGGCAAGTTCTACATCATCAATGCTCCCTGGGCCTTTACCACAGTATGGGCGGTGATCAAACCATGGTTGGATGAGGTCACGGTGAAGAAGATCGAGATTCTTGGAAGTGGATACAAAGACACTTTGTTGAAGCAGATCCCTGCACAGAATCTCCCCAAGGAGTTTGGCGGTCTTTGCGAGTGCGCGGGTGGATGCTCATTGAGCGATGCTGGTCCTTGGAACCCTAATGCCGCATAATACACTAATGGCCTTGTCATCATTAATCGGAGGACATAGATGTGCGTCAGCCAATAACTCTTTTTCTCCTTCAATTCTCATCTTCGTATTTTAGATTCCCTGTTTTGTTGTCTGTCCAAGCTTGTCTCCGCTTTTTTGTTCCTGGTGATGGTGTAGTGATTGTAATACAGACTGTATATTCGGTTACTTGGATCCAGAATCCTATTTTCTCTTTCCCTTCTACATTCAAACTATGCATGAAATTTATCTTAGAACACTCAGAAGTAAGGCATCTCGACAACCTTAAATAATTAAACGCGATTAATGCCAACATTTTCCTGATCCAGGAGCAGCTGGGATCTAGCACAGCCACAGATAGCTGTTCACCTCTGATCACGATGACATGAAGTCATTTCAATCAACAACTCCCGTAAACCGCTTTGCGACTTTTCTATACCAATATTTGTGGTCTAAACGCCCAAACTTCAACTTCGTAGCCTAAAGACGCACGCACACACTCACAGTCACTTGATTTGACCATTTGGACCAGGAAGAGGCGACATGGAAAGTTTATCATTCCCCCAATTTAGCAGATCACATTCTCAAGCACAGATCGCACTCTTCCGGAACGTATCCAATGGAGGAGAATTAAAGAAACGGATTATTTACGCGTCAACAATGGAGGGGGAGGAGGGGGAGAAAGAGAGGGAGGAGGTGAATTACTCGTTTGTGAATGCAAAGCTGGTACGTACATGCGCGAATTATGTGCCTGCCCAATGCGTTAGCCTTTAAGTTAATGATTGCTAATTTGCCTGTAGATAACAAGCAGACTGCATCTGCAAACTGCGATATATCAGTCGATAATGGCGGAAGAACAGGACAATCTGCGTACCAAAACCGTGCATTCAGAGATTCTGTATAATCTGAATCCTACACACAATGTACGTCCGTTTGTGTAACTTGTCTCTATCTCACCTATGCCATTTCTGCCTTGTAGTAATCTAATCATCTTTTTCAGATAACAGAAGCCATACGACGATATGGTGTAGGTGACGACACCACCGACCTGATCGTTGTCCAAATCAACTCCCCCGATGGCCCTCCTACCTCAGAAGTGGAGTCGAAGCTAAAGGGATTTATAGTTGGAGAACTCGTTCCATTCTCAGACCTCACTTCAGTTACTGACTGGGCGGCTGTGAAGAAGGTGAGCTTTACCCCTATTGAGTGCACCTTGGTGCGATATGCCTCGGGTTGATGGCGCTTACTTGTATACGGGATAACTTACGGCTTCATTTCCCATTTGCAGTATTACAAACTCAACAATGATTTAGCGGTTAAAGAGGCATTAAAATCAACGACACGAGAGCACATTATTGTTGATGAGATCGTCGTTAGTTCTGTGGCTATGAAGACAGTCATGAACTAATTCGAAATATGCTGTTTGTATTGTAATATTATTACCTCTGTTCACTTGTTGCTTCTCTACTTCGCGATGGTTTGACGTTTCATGTTCAGCGTTTCACTATGGTGAAGTCTTCAGTGGGGATTGCATATACTTGTAGTGTGCAAGTGTCCCGCGGGAACATCCCGTCGATTTACTCAGACTGCACGGCAAGGTCCGAACATCGTAATTACGTAAAAGTCTGAGCCGTAAATAATAAGTATTTAGGGACATATGGGTTCATCGCAGCCAAACTTGAAGAGCACACATAATCTCAAATATTTCACTGAAGTAAAACTGGCACCAACTTGCGCATGCAAGATAACGGAATCAAAAAGTCCTGTAAACATCGTAAATGCTTACATCAGAGGCCAAGATACACATTAGTCAATGGTCCGCATCAATACTCGAAATTTTGGGTCTGCTATTACTCCATTGAACTACTCGTCTTGTCATAAGGCGGAAGTGAACCCATGCTTAAGATGCTGAATTTTGACTTTCTGCATACGATCCATGGACGGCTCTTCGTTTTTTGTGTCCAATATCAACGGTTATTGATTTACTGGAGGCCGCGACAACATATGAATTGCAAAATTTATAATTTAAGCGTTGGAAATTTAAATTACAGACGCACGCTAGCCTTACAGGTAAGGTAGACCGAGACATCAAGTGTCATAAATTAGCGGGAGGCCTGACATATCCTCATACTAGAAGGGTGAAAGGTCCCCAGGGGGTGGGGGGTGGGGCAGTAAGTCAGAGTAAGATGTCAATCTCCTGTGTTTTGGTGATAATCAACGTGAATAAATTTCAAGGACTTGTCATATATTCTACAGACCATCGGCATAGAGGCTGATGCAAGGTCGTTCGGAAGCTACCGAGGGTGGGCCATAGTTTCGTCAAATTACTGCCCGGAATGATCTACTTACCACGGACAGGACCTATCATGATCGGGTTGTTACCCCAATGACCATGATGTATCATGTAAGGTGTTTAACGTCTTATTTGAGCAGTAAAAAGGTGCTGGTAACGGCCCCATATCAGTGCGTTTTGTCCTCCACTGTAATTGTACTCCAGAGGTGTTCCGGTGAAATAGTATCAGCAACCAGGCTCCCGAGACTGCAGGAGTGTTATCAAACGTGTATGTCCATCGATTAAGCCTGAAGTGAAATAACACTGTCCTTTTGGCTGCCTAGCGCTCAAGCGCGCACGAGACAATCGATTTTCTACGGATTTCCCCTGCAACTTGAACTTAATGCACGACATATTCCGATGAGGCTATGGATCAGTAAAGCTCATTGTGTATACTCCTTTAAGTTCCTGATTGAAGAAAATATGCACTCAGAAGTAATTAACCATTGGTTCTGATTTTCGGAAGGGAAGGCTGACAGCCTGAGAATCATCCTATTCAAGTGAACTAGAAACGACTTGCCAGACTAACGACGTCACTGTGGGCGCTCCTGAGATTAATAGGGGGGTCGTGGCACATAATCAATGATCAAACACAGACACAACAATAGCATTGCTAGACAACCTGCATGCGACTTCGAGCATGCTGCTGTTCGGTAAATGCCTCGAGTTGTAGACAATAACAGTATCCCAACAACCTTGCGTGTACGAGGCTGTCCCTGACTTTGAACTCCGATTGTGGGTCGGACATATAAAAGCTGCAAGCCAGATTGTAGGTGTTATAGCTCCTGAATCCTCCTCTACACCTTGCGTTTTATTCGACACAACACCTTCTACACAGCTCAGGTCATCAACTACCACTCTCTTATCATTTGGCTCACAAATTTTTGTCCTTACGAACTAACGACCCTGAAATGATATACCCCGTATCGGCACCCGTAAGTTTGCATTAGCTGCCTTGTTTAGTAGCACCGCTTGACCTACGCTTGGTTAAAGAGACGTACTTCGATCAATGCCCATGGCAAGAGTAGCTTGTACTCGAAGTCGCCCTGCCCTAAGTCGGCCTCTGATGTGAGCACTCGTAAAAAGTGCTCCACACAAGATATCGAGGGCTCGGTACCCCAGACACCCATTGTTATGAATATCGACCTTGCTGAGGAGGTCGCTTCAGCTCTCGAGATAAGCCCTTCTGTGGACACATTCATCCAACCCCCCCTTTCCTATAAAATGCTGGACCCCTTCGATCACCTTTATACAGCCCAGTATCCTGAACCTGGGCTAGAGTGTGAAGATTTAGGAGAGGCCAACGACATGGAGATGTGGTTCAATCCCAACGACCCTAATTCAGGTGCTTCCAGAGTCAACTGGGACAAGCTCGGGATGCCTGAATGCTCCTTGTTGTTCTCCGTGGATTTGGAAGAGACTTCCTTAGCCCCACTGCCACGGGACGAAAGTCCTCTAATCGACGTTCACGCCGTTCCCCAGGAGCTCCATTGCGTGCTCTCCTGCACGACTTTCGAATATAATCCTGTGATGCGCTCCCTGATATTCAATATCGGCATGGGGATGCCACTCTCACCTCATGGCTTCGAATTCTGGGTCCAGGCGGTCAACAAAATGCTCTCAAACAACCTGCCTATCATCGACGTTCTGATCTCCGTCGACGCCAGCGCTGTATCGATAAAAGCAGGCGAGCAGACTGATGAGGCTTTCTTGGCAGTTTTCTGGATAATCAACTTGCTAAGGCATAGAAATGCGAATATGCAAGGGTTATCATTGAACCTGCCACCTCACCTGCCTGTTTCGCAAACGGCTCTCAACGTGGTCTCTACACGTAGTATTATTCCCAACACAGGCTCTTCGGGCAGTGATGGCTTGGACGACTTCAATCTCAGCACGCTCTTATATTCTGGCTCCCTATCGCTCCTAAACACACTCATCCCTGCTTCTTCCATGCGCGGCTTACAAGTCTTGGTCGTCAACGATCCCCAAGTATCGCTTGATGATGTGGTCATTCTTCTCAAACAAGCTCCTCAGCTGTGTAGCCTGGAGCTTGGCACTCTCACCGATTGCTATCCTACATTGCTACCCGTCTATCAGACAGTCTGCTCACGGAGTGTGTCACCTGTCCCTGCTTTCGAGTGGGACCGGAATGACGGCGATGTTACTCCCTCCAATATGTTGACTGCTAGTAATGTCGTTCATAACAAAAAGACGAACTACCCGAACCTCGAGACGTTGACTCTGAAATACGACGTCAGCGTTTGTCCGGTGAAGTTGTTCGAGAACTTCAGGATGAGCGGGTTAAAGAGCCGTGACTTCGTCCCGGTGGGGCGCTCATGATTTATGACCGGAAATTCCGGGGTTGAGCGATGCATCGAACCCCGATGAGAGGAGAGTTGTTGTTTCTCCTTTTCGCGGGTCCACCATCACATCCTTAGTAGTATACATAAAAAGCTCTAGAACAATGGGCACCCACCCACATACTCACTTTTCGAAATCATTTTCATTCTGTAATATCCTCTTCCTTTTCCCTTCCCTTCCTCTTCCTTGCATTGTACCATCCATCCATTCTTCCTCTTCGTTTCCATGCAATTTCTGTTGTCACCGCATCCACGACTGTACCTCCACTCATATTCCCATGTTATATCCTCACCATACGCATCGATTTAGCTTTCATGCCTGTATAATCTGTCTTGATTTTTCTTACTTCCGTTCGCATTGTTTTTGTTCAACTACACTATAATACCACAAAGCATGTTTATAATTTATCTGAAAGATACTTTAATTGGGATTCCTTCCACTCTGCCTCTTTTGAATTCCTGGACCTGACAGTGTGTCATAAGTAACGCGGTGCCAAACCATTAATCAGAATTATTCCCTGATAAAAAGCTGGTAAGCATCACTGCTGAATCATGTCCGCAGCATTATGCACAAGGGGAGCACATGCGCATCAACTGTCGGAGGGTTTTGAGAGTCTTCGGCGTTGCTAAACAGGGAGGAAGCTTGCCTCGTCGGACTCTAAAGACAACGAAAGACAAAAACCCGCATCGAAGAAGGGCCTTACTTTAGCGCTCCACAGCCATCCTTGGCCATACGTACATTTTGGTAAATTTTTTCCATGGACAGAGGTGTCAATGTCATTGTGGTATGTTCTTGAGAACTGTGAAAAAGTAATTCTGAATTACGGCTTTTTTAATTTACAGTGGTGATCGCAGTTGGTTGTCAACACAATTTGAACTTCGAACAAACGCGCGTTGGATATTTAATATTTAGTGTTAAGGCTCCAACCATATACTATACTATACCCTATTAATAGGGTATTACCCTATACTATACTCTATCCCTATAGTCCTGTCTTGGCCTTAGTATAGAGAGGGTATTTATAGTGTATAGGGTTACATATAGGGTTCGGGGGTAGACAATGCAGACCCGCTGCTATGAAGCACATAGCCATAGCCTTTCAATTACTAGATAAAAAAGAACAATTTTGAAACTCTGTTTTGTACCATAATTTGCTGGTTACGAGCAGGTTGTGGAGGTTTCTGATGACATAGGGGTGGGAATCTGATCTGGTGAGGAACAGCTCAGTTTTTGGCTTGCTGTTTCCGAGGCCTTTAAGGCTTCGGGTTTTTGTCCCCTGCTGAAATTGCGCCAAGAAATACCACAAATGTTTGCCATGTGATTTTCGTTGTCCCTCACATTCTTCCTGTGTCGTGCACGTACTCTTACTTTCGTCTGGACTCTGGTTCTTTGTGTGGGTATACAGGGCGGGAAGGATGTCCACTGCTGCAGAGATGAGAGCAGAAAGGTGCCAGGATGCAGACAGTAAGGCCTTTGTGAATGCCGCGCTTAGCGTCAGTCCGCTTTGCCTAGTGACAATGCAGTGTGACGAACAAGACATGTCAGGTTGGGCATAGGCGCATCCAAGTAGTTTTTAATAACCTGAAATAGATTAAAAATGCGAAGAAAATTAATCCTATATAATCAACCCTATACCATATTTATAGGGTATTTTATAGTGTATACACCGTATCCCTATAAATACACTCTGGCGTGTATAGGGATAGTATATGGTTGGAGCCTTATTTAGTGTCCATGCGTCGAGAACAACATTGATAGCAGCCCTGTTTGAAAGGAGTAATTGTTATTGAGATGGCCGACCTGACCGTCGGTACACACCTGGGCGTTCAAATTTTTTAAAAACCATCTTAGTAATTTTTGGGAGGGTAGAATACTGCGCAGATCATTGTGGAGTATTCGTGAGCAGAGTAGTTATGGAGTGGGTGTTGACGCTCCTCTTTTCGCTTTCGATACGCTCACGCTGGGTAGAAATATCCGACCTCGATAACACGCCTGTCGTATCCGACATTGAAGAGTGGAGGCTGTGGGCCATCCTAAGAATTTCCTTTCGGAGATAATACGGTCAGGATGGTGAACCTGTGATGATGGTTTTGAGACGAATGATCTCTCCTTTCACCGTCGACTATATGCCCTCCTATAATCTGTTTTTATACCAGGTTTCAGAGGTAGAATTGAGTGAGCGGTAAGAGAGGAAGGTCCACAATAATTTTAAAATAATAAAAAAGAGCTGTAAGTGCGCAATCAAATCAATCGATATGGTCACTGGATTGATAATTAAATTGAGATATTCATAGCTCGACAAGGACTGTCAAAACACCACAGTATAGCCGTGCTCCTCGCCTCACTGACACCATGATCGGATTCACAAGCCGTGGAGAGTATCAATCAATGAGACTGGTGATACTTATTCAATGAACAGGAGAGGTTCAAGAGGATGATACTCGGATGCCAAGGCCGGGATATCAATCGACTGCACCCTGCCATGCCCTCCATACTTCATCATGCCTTTGCGAGGACCCAGGACTGCCCGGCGACCCTTCGGAGATCTGCTGGAAGTTGCCAGTTGCATTGCAACGTTGCCTGCATATAAACCCTCTTGGTCCCGTCTCCGGCGATGCAAGGTATAAGTATAAACGGGTCAACTGCGGTTGGCTGACGCCACGCCCATCTTTCTTTTTCCTTATTCACTTTCGTGTTGTGTTGTGTTCGTAGCCTCACGCTCGTCGTCTGTTTGCCCTTCATTTGCGGCTCCTGTGGTTGGATAGCTGGATTATTTCGTTCTCCTCCACTACTTTCGCTCTTTACTCAAGCCCCTGACGATCGTTCAATTCATACTGAACAACGTAAACCAAAATAAATCCCACAACTAACGACGCTATATCAGTCTAAAAACAAACAAATAAATCAGCCACTTAAAATCTAGTCTTCAATAACCAGTTTCTCCTTCCTACTATCTGCACAAGCCGACTGTTTATCGCAATGGTCAACCTCGACGGCGCAATCCTCCCCGCCATCGGTGCTATCACAGCTGTCATTAGCGACTTCACAACCTTCCCCTTCTACCCAGGCTTCCCCATTAAAAACGTCACCAAGCTCGCCACCTCCCTCCCCAGCCACTCATGGGAATACGGTACCGCTGCACAAATGCTGCTCGAGCTCTACAACCCCGAGTTCTCCGTCTTTGGCGCGCGCCCGTTCCCCGTCCCTTCTCTAAACCGGGGGCACATTCGCTCGCTTGACTATGCCTTTGATACGATTGACCTTGGCACAGGCTATAGTGCGTTGTCGAAGGGTAATGGCGCAGCGGGAGATCCTGCGAGTTTGGGTGTCGCTGCTGTGATGTTGGGTAAGCAGAATGCAACGTATGCGCAAGCTGCGAAGGAGACGGCGGATGGACTTATGAACGATGTTCCACGCTTCTGGAATGGCGCTATATCGCATCGGGGTGCTGTTGCCGAGCTTTGGTAGGTTTTTTCACTTTAGTTTCTTCGAATCGGTTTTTGCTCCTTCTAGACTTCTTTTTGAATATTCGATGTTTAAAACTATTGAACCATCGCTGAACTTCTGTATTGATTTATAGGGCCGATTTCATGTACATGGTTCCTCCGTTCTTGGCGTACTACGGAGCAGACCAAGACGATGGTCAACTCATCCAAGAATCCGTGCGTCAATCACGGTTATACCGCCAAATCCTACGGGACAACTCCACAGGCGTCTGGCGACACATCGTCGGGCCCGAGTCGCAAGATACGGGGTTGTGGGCAACGGGCAACGCTTGGGCCGCCGCTGGGATGACCCGCATCGTCGCTACCATCACCAAAGCGCCCGTCGCATCTTCTGCTCCATGGAAGGCCGCTGCTATCAATGAATTGACAGGGTATATCAAGGAGATCGTCGACGGCGCGATGAAGAGCCCACATGATGATGGATTGGTCAGGAATTACATGTACGATGCGAGTAATCCGCGCGGATGGGGTGAAATCAGCGGAAGCACGCTCATCGCGAGTGTGGTGTATCGCATGGCTGTGTTGCAGCCTCAGATCTTCCGTGGCGCGTATATCGATTGGGCGAATGGGATCATGGATACGATTGGTGGGGAGAGTAAAGATGGTCAAGCACATGTGACGCCAGCTGGAGTGGTTAGGCCTGCTGTGAACCCTTTGGATTGGCATGATGTAACGAAGTTTGTGTCGGGAAGTCCGGAGGGGAACTGTTTTGTGGTATTGATGTATGCTGCATGGAGGGACTGTGTGCTTGCTCATAAGTGCACCAATCCTGACGCGGAACCGCAGAGTCCTGGAGGGGTTACGGCTGTGAGTAGTGGAGATTCTGGAGATGCGGGAGATGGGGCTCAGGTGAACAGGAGGTCTGCGCATGCGATGAGGAGTCATGAGATTTATAGGAGGAATATGAATGCGATGCATTCGCATTGAGGAGGAGAACAAAAATCACGGGGGGTTGTTTATTTTATTTAATGATTTCGCTAGATGATGATGATACCCACTTCGGCTTCGGATGTTTCGAGGCTGCTGTTTTATTTATGTACATATTGACGAGCTGAACTGCTCTTTTGATCATGACATGTTGTCCTGCTTCTACTTTCATCTTTTCGGTTTTTTTATGCCTCGAAGGCGTCCGTGTGGCATTTTGCTGCCGATTTAGTGTATGTGGATCATATGCGTTCATACGCGGCTCTAATACATTCAGTTCACCATACACCACAAAGAACGCAGTTACCTATTAAAGCTACCCAATGCCCATTTATATTCCCAGCGGCTAGTGAATGGCAAATTCAATTGGTTCGTAACGCTCCAAATCAAGGCAAATCACTACGTGAAAGGCACAGAAACCCTGATTGGCGACCATATACATACATATATATTAACGCAATGAAACATATCTCTGTGGAGATCTCGGTGTGGAGTCGAAGCAAGGAAGGATGGAAGAGGGGAGAGGAAAGAAGGAGTGGGGATGAGGAAGCCATGAAGCCCGAGTCGATGCTACCCTGTGTGGATAGGGGCTTGGTGCCTTTTCAGGAAGGTTGGGGTGAGCTTAATCAATGCATCCCCTCTTCGAAGCAGCTCTTTTTAGAGAGCAACGACGTTTTCAAGGTTAGAATGGTGAGTGCTGAGTACTGAGCAGCCCGACCCCGAAGTGCCGATATACGAACGTTTGTATTCAATATATTCATTAGCTCTCAAAATGTTATACCGTCTAGCTATATTAAATCATCCATCCGTACAGCTTCGAACATTCAACTTTTGGCTCTGGGAAGCAGATGCAGATAGGGAGGCTATAGCCTCACTGCTGTACCAACTTTTCCAAGCGTTGACGCGCTAAAGATAATGGACTATCTCCCCGACCGTCTCATTCATCCCCTCCCACAAGATATGGCTATTCTTCCGCCCTGGTCATGCCTTACGAAGCTCTTTGTCAACTCTGCCCCCAGATAGAGGTTGCCTGCATATACAACAGCTACACGGAAGTTGTAGCGACCGCAAACATTGTCGTGCATCAAGATCTAATCAACTCGGAGGATATCAACCTGTTCTCGGCTCTAGCAAAGATGTTTTCCCTATGTCACCTCACTTCACCTCGAAATTTGGGGTAATGGACGGATGGGCACCGAGAATCTTTCAGCGGATATCATATTTCCCTCTCTTCGCACACTCGCCATTGGTCGCGTTTACAGCTTCAAGAAGAGCACTCCAGGCCCTTTATTTTCCTTCTTGGGCCGATTTTCCAAAGTTGATGACTTGACCATTTCAGTATCTGACCCTTGTAATGTTGTGGATCTGGGATGGGTTGATCGTTCAATTGGAATTTCGGGTGGAAGGACCAATGCAATAACGCAATTGGCGCTAAATCCCAACCGTCTCTCTCGCCTCCTCATTCGGTTTACATCTTACTATGGTGAATGCAAGAGTTGGCATAGCGACGAAGAGGACACTTGCATTGCTTGGTTCGTGGAGACCAAAGCGTCAGTATCACCGGTGATGAGCCGCGCGCCCATCTACCTCCGTTTTCGCGTTTTTGGACTATTTCTGCGACTCGCCGCTCACGCGCTTACGCCGTGGCATCGCGCTCACACACGCACCCTATCACGCCCGCACTACCAACCATCTTTAAAATTTTCATACCTTCTTTTCATTCATTTATTCAAAAACCATTATTCCATCTTTTGTTTCTTTGTTTCACTTGTCAACCTCCATCATGCTTCTTTCTCTTTCTCATGTTGTAGATACACAGCTGTAGTTACAATATCTTTGTATCCTACCCTACCTCAAAATTTAGATCATTCTTACTGCCCACATTTCGTGTCTAAGCTTGGTTTCACCCTCGTTTCGTCGTAGCAGTCATACCAGCCGTCGTCTGGTTCGTTTCCTATCGTATTTCGTCGTCTCTTTGTCTCTCAGCGTCGCCAGCCGTGTCTGGTTCGAGTTTCTTGCTCTTTCTTCGTCTCCTCGTCGTCCTACGTAGCCACCGTCGTTGGCTTTCGTTCCTAGTCGCCACCGCCGTCGGTTTCTGTCTTTAGATCGCTTCGTTTCGTCTCTCAGTGTCGCCGTCGTCGACCTGAACCTCTCTCCATCGCCCTCACATCAGCACGCTTACAAATCACTTTTTGTCGCTTGAGCAAGTGGTCTCAAGCCGCTACAAGCGATAAAAGTGAGAAAGTGACAAGGGTGACAAGGTAGGTACTTTTTTATAAAAAAGTTTCACACAGGTAGTTTGGCACCAAGTTCAAAAAGTTCAAAAAGTTCGTGAACAGCCCAGAAAAGTGATGCTAAGTATTGGTCCACATACTCAGAAGCACTAGAGGCTTTTCAAGTGTATATATTAATCCATACATTGAATATCATGCTCATGAAATGTTGACAACAACGTAGGTAGGAAGCTACAGGTGTTTGACAAGTGTATGGCCGGGGCAGCAGGATAATATGAACCTTTCTATAATTCATGTCTCATAACCTATACTTAGTGAGCCTAAAGTGATTACAGATGGTAGATTGGGTGTATACCCTAATAGGGATATTGATTTATTGAGGAAGCATATCTTACGAGGAGAACGAGGAACGAGAGAAGGTGGGCGCAATCAGGAATGGATCCAACCACATTCGGCACTTGCCGGCTGGTCGTCTTGCCGTCTTGCCGCAAGCCGAAAAGCGCCAAATGCGGACAAGTGATTAGCTAATTTGCTGATGCAGCCTTTCTCTTCAAACCTCAGCTCTCCGGACCCCACGAATTCGTACACGAGCACTCTTTCTCGTCACTCACCTCACTCACCAACGCCCTCATCCTCACACTTCGACTCACCATCCCATTTCTCATTTGTTTTCATTTCCCATTCGTCCTCCCACCGCAGCGCTCATCACCGGCCAATATGACAATCGAGTGCATCAGGTGGCCGGAGCAAACTATATTGGAATCAAAAGGAAGCCCTCTAAGGTTGTCCTATCAGATTGCTACACAGCGAGGGGTGCATTTATGCATCTCAGCCCTACACAAGAAATTTAAAGAAAATGGCGTGGTCATTGCAATCAGGACTCTCTTAACAAACCCGCCTTTCCTCGGGTCTGACCCACTGGAAGAGCATTTTAGCCAGTATTTCCTATAAGCCGCTGTAATATTGGTAGGCTGTATTGTTAAACATTGCTCATCGTGTAGGTTTTATGACAATATACGTACACTTGAGGTTTCTCTATCCCTGAAGCTGATTATCGATGCATTCGAACTCAGTCCTACTCATCGATACTCATCAGGGTGCTTCGAGGGGCGCGCGAATTAGTTATGTAATAACCTTCCTATGATTCGTCCAAAGTTGAACGACTTTGCCAACAACTGCCATGCACATCCAATTTGGTCCCGATCATGAGGCTCACCGACGAATACCATGGCCAACAGAACTCCAAAATGTCAGTAGAACAGTACTCGATGACTAACCCAGCCCAGATCTACACTGAACATCTTCTAACTAGATTCAAGTTGACCTCCCTTCATCACTCCTCCCACATCTATCTTGCAACACAGCGCTGGGCTCGTTAGAGTCCAATCACGTAAAGGAGCTACGAGACAAGTTTAGAACCGCGGAAAAACTTGCAAATGAGAAAAAACGACGTTTGCAGGACGAACTAGCTCAGACCCAAGCTGAACTGGGACAGCTGGCAAAGCAAGCGTTCGCTTGCGATGTGGTCTTAGCTCCCGTTCGTGGACTGCCCCATGACATCCTCTATCAGGTTTTCCGATGTCTTCCTGTGTACACTCCGCCACCAAAAGTCCATATCCCGACTGGTCTTTCACATGTTTGCACATCATGGCGCGACGTTGTGTCTGGAATGCCACACTTGTGGCGGCTGATTCGTCTCCAGGATCGACAGAGCATATCAGTTTCCGAAAGCTTGCTCACACATTTTAGTCGTCTATCTGGATCACTACCTTTGACGATTGAAATCGACGAAGCCGTGCCCATACAAAATAACAGCAATTTTCAGATTTTGCACTGGGTGCTCACCGCGTGGCATGACCGTAATCGTCTACACACTCTCGGAATATCAATGGCAAGGCAAAGTTCTCTGATACAGGAATTGTTATCTCTCCCAGATATCCCCCTATCACTTCAAACTTTACGCCACCAGGTTCCAGCTCATGATCAAACTCCTAGATCGATCTGCAGAACGAGTGCATTGAATGTATCCACACTGCTGGATCGCTTTCCAGAACTCACGGCCCTGTGGATATATCTTCCCAACCATATGACAACACTCTTTGCAGAATATATCCAGATGTTTCAATCATGGTCAAAACTTACGAGACTGTTTCTTGATGGGGCTTCTAATCCTGCGACACAGCTCTATTTTTGGGATTTACTCCAGACATGCCCCAATCTCCAGATAGCCTATCTCGCTATTCATACCTTGGAGTCGGATATAGTACCCAGACGATCAGAGGTGCTGGTCCACAACCACCTCTGCGAGTTAGGTTTACATCTTAATTTGGAAGGTGTCAATATGTACTCCGTCCTGTCGTGCTGTTGCTTTCCCCACACTACATCTCTCCATCTCTATGGTATAGAAATGGATGAGCTTGCCATTGAAGACCCTGTTGCCGCCGTTCGCGTATTCCCTTCTCTCCAGTCGCTCGTCCTTTCTGCAGACGTGCAAGACCTTACCCAGGACGTGCTCCACTCTATCCTCTCCCCACTTTCGACAATCACCGACTTGACCGTATTATACGTCGACTCTCCTGCTAGTCTTGAGAACATTACATGCCTTGCTCAGCCCATGCCAGTTGTAGGCGCAGAAGCTGGGTCTGTGTCATCATCGTATCTGGCTCCATCGCTTTCCAATGTTTTTCTCCGCTTTTTAATCCACAGGCCGACAGATGAAGGGTGGGATAATTTTCAACTCGACAATTATGACTTTTATGTGGAGCGGATCATAGAGCTGAGATCAAGGCCTTCAATACGCAGCCTCTTGGTTGAATGTGTGCAGTGGCCGGAGGATGTGATTCAAGGGGCTATAATGGGTGACTTCAATTCGGACATGGCGTCTTTTTGTATCGAAGCCCAGAAAGCTACGGAGGAACTTTGTACAGAACTTCGTGAGAAGTTGGAGGAGATCGAGGATGCTTCAGATGTCCATGTTGACATTCGAGTGGTCAAATCAACTGGACCTTTCCCGCCGACGCCAGCTGTAGATCATTTCCTCCCATATTTTAGCTAGAGTATTTCGACTCATTTCGCACATGCGCACATGTTTTGTTTCGTCGATTTCGTCTTCATTGCGCTCATTTCACTGCTGGCACCTCCCGTTTCTTGCACCTGATCTCTGACCTCATAATTGGTCGGCAGTCCTGGCCAGATGATGTGATTGAGAGGGCACTGTACGAGATAATAGTAGAATATATCACGGGGAAGGGGTCCCGGTGTGTTGATTCGCAGATCGCTATGCAGGACCTTTGTACAGTGCTTTCTGGGGAACTGGAGGGGGTTGAGAATGCTTCGGGGGGACAGATGCTGATGCCCAGTGTAAAATTTTTCTATTTTCTGTTCTTGGCATTATGCGATTTCTTTGATGTCCAAAGGTGCATTCGAGAATCGAACTCCAGTCTGAACGGCGTCTATAACCCGCCTTGATGAAGCGCGCGAATTAATTATCTCATACAGACTTCCTTGTTGTTCGCTCTCATCGCAAGCCGCCATCACCCATCTGCTATGAACATCCAGTTTGGTCCTAGTCATGAAACTCACTGGCGAGCATCATGGCCCACCAAACTACAAAATGTGAGTAGAACAATATCGAATGAGGAACTCGGCTCAGACCGACACGTTCCAACTAGATTCAAATTGACCTCCCGTTATCACTCCTCCCACATCTATCTTGCAACACAGCACTGGGCACATTAGAATCCAACCTCATAAGGGACCTACGAGACCAGCTGAGAACTGCAGAAGCGCTAGTAAATGGAAAGATACGCCAGTTACAGGACGAACTAGCTCAGGCTCATGTTGAACTGAGACATCTGGCAAAGCAAGTGTTCGCTTGTGGTATTGCCTTGGCTCCCGTTCGTGCATTGCCCCAAGACATCCTCTATCAGGTTTTCCGACGTCTTCCTGTGTTCTCCTCAGCAAATAGTCACATTCCGATGCGCCTCTCGCATGTATCTACATTTTGGCGCGAAGTCGTACATGGAATGCCGCAGTTATGGCAGCTAATTCGTCTCTTGGATCGACAGAGCATTTCA
Organism: Panaeolus papilionaceus; assembly: GCA_015501605.1. NCBI lineage: Eukaryota > Fungi > Basidiomycota > Agaricomycetes > Agaricales > Panaeolus > Panaeolus papilionaceus. Next base: position 614,132 of record JADNRZ010000015.1, read on the forward strand.
GTCTCTAAAAGCTTGCTCAAACATTTTAGTCGTCTATCTGGATGCCTACCATTGACGACTGAAATTGACCAATCTACAACAGACCGATTTGACATGGATTTCCCGCTTTTGGGCTGGATGCTCACCATGTGGCAGGACCGTAATCGTCTGCACAATCTCGGAATATCAACTGATGCACAAAAATATCTGCTACAGGAACTGATATATCTTCCCAATGTCAACCATTCGCTTCGAACATTCCGTTATCAGCGTCCAGCTAATACAAACATTTGGTTCTCCAAAGCGGATGTATCGGATGTATCTACACTGTTAGATCGATTTCCGGAACTCACAGCCCTCTGGGTGAGTATTCCCCGGAATATGCCATCTGCCTTTCTATGGTGCGCATTTAGCACATTTAATATTTAGCCAAAACATTCTAGATATTGTGACACACTTTGCAAATATTTTTCAAAATCCAATTGAGCAAACCTTTGTGTGATTATGAGTGAGGAAATTATGAGAAAAATGGGCAATTTTTACTAATATTTTAATATAATTCTTTGAAACATCAAAACATTTTCTGGCGCTTAGATAGACATGGTAAAAATTCAAAAGAAATTCAAAGAAATTGTTAAACATCTCTAAGTGCTTATGAAAAATATCTAAAAAGTGCCAAACATCTTTGAGCACTAGTTGAAAATCTCAAAAAGTTTGAGAATTTCTCCAGCGCCTGTGCAAGGTGTTTGCGAACTTTTGAGATTTTCAACTAGCGCTCAAAGATGTTTGGCACTTTTTAGATATTTTTCATAAGCACTTAGAGATGTTTAACAATTTCTTTGAATTTCTTTTGAATTTTTACCATGTCTATCTAAGCGCCAGAAAATGTTTTGATGTTTCAAAGAATTATATTAAAATATTAGTAAAAATTGCCCATTTTTCTCATAATTTCCTCACTCATAATCACACAAAGGTTTGCTCAATTGGATTTTGAAAAATATTTGCAAAGTGTGTCACAATATCTAGAATGTTTTGGCTAAATATTAAATGTGCTAAATGCGCACCATATGCTCGACTCCCGTGGTAGACTCCAAGGTAATGGGACACTTGGTTATCCCAGTCAAATTCCATCGAACTGGAGGCTAAGCCTACCGGGCTTGCTTCCTTTCAACGATACCTTCATTCGAGCCCGTTGCGTCTGTCCTCTCAACGCCTTCGAGGATCGAGAAACCTCTCGAACCTCTAAGCATGTTATATGGTAACTCGGCGAGTCGATGCAATTATATGACACTACGATGAATATACAAAGTGCGGTTTCGTCGCCTCCTCGATACTTTTAAAGTCCTCAAAGTTCGAACGCATGTTATTCTATTATAAGACTGAAGGATGAACAACGCTGCCTCTCACTCTTGCTCACACGACCCAGTGGAGAATCATGAGCCGGAGATGCTGACACCCCACCCATTACCACATGCCAGCGCCACGACCTGAATTCATTTTCAGGTGCTAATGACGATGACGACAAGCTCAATATCGTTCCTACGCTCCTCATCTCTTCACCACTCACTGCTTTTCTCTTTTTCTTGCTCCATTGAGCAGGGCTGGTTCTTGCAGGAATATACCACTCACTCACTCTCAGTTACAAATTGGAATTACACTCTTTGGCTTTGGAATCCTTGACACAGCAAGCTAGTACCTTGTAACTTGACATACACAACCGTCATACCCACACCATGGAATTCGCAGACCCAACTACCACCTCTTCCCCAACTGACCCCGTCTCACACCTCCCCACCGCCTTCGACTCCTCCACATGTCTCCGCCGCGGCCTCTGCCCCGTCACATCCCTCCGCCCACAGGGCCCTGAAGCGCTCGAGTCGCATTCGCTATATTTTGAACAACATGGGCCAAAATTCGGTGATTACCTTCTCTGTACTAGATTATTTTTCACCCTGCTGACCATCCAAAATCCTATCCATCAAAGCAGGTGCAGATACAGAGGGACCGAAGTATAAAGTCGTGTTTATCATGGGTCTCAATTCGAGCAGTTTTTCGTGGGGTGGTCAGGTTAGGTGGTTTGGGAATGGCGGGGAGGGGGTGAGGATGCGTGCGGGGGAGGTTATATTCGATGAGGAGGAAGAGGAAGAGGACTCGTCCTTCTCCCCAGCTCACTCCGATGACGCAGGGGAGCAAGGCACCACGCAAACACGAAGAGAAGGCAAAGGCCAATTCAGCTGCCTTGTTTTCGACAACCGCGGCGTCGGCAATTCAGGATACCCCCGCGGCCCTTACTCCACGAGCGGCATGGCAGAGGACGTGATTTGTCTTTTGGATTACATTGGCTGGACGGGGGAGAGAGAGCTGAATGTGGTGGGGATTAGTTTGGGGGGGATGATTGCGCAGGGTGAGTTAGTGAAAGTTATTCATTTCACTCTACTAATCTCACTTGTGACGACGCACAGAACTCGCCTACCGCATCCCAAACCGCATCTCATCGCTCCTCCTGGCCGTGACGACGCCGGGCGGTATGCCATGGAACAACCTGCCACCATGGACCGGCGTCTCCTCTCTCGCGCGTCTGCTCGTCACGCCCGAACCGGAGAAGAAGATCCCGATAGTGATGAATATGATATTTAGCAACAAGTGGTTGGGGGAAAAGGCACGGGGGGTTGTCTATCCTGGTGAGGACAAGAGTAAGAGTGGAGATGAGGGAAAGACGAATTATGATGTTCAAGCAGCCGTACGTATCCTTCCCTCTCCCGCTCATCCCAATAACTAACCAACGTACAACACCCAGGCCTTCCTCCGCCGCGTCTCCATAACCCTCCCTCAACGTCTCCTCGGGCACATCTCCCAAATGTGTGCCGGGCTCACACATCACACCCCCACCCACCGCCTGCGCCACATCGCGCGCTCCATACCCAAAATCATCATCCTCACAGGCGACCAAGACAACCTCGTCCGGCCCAGCGGGTCCTTCAAACTGAAAGAGGGCATGGACACGGCCCTCGCCCCCGCAGAACGCACGGGGCTGAATGTAAAAGGTGGAAGGGTGGAGTTGCTGCAGTGGGAGGAGACGGGGCATGGGATTCATGCGCAGAGAGAGACGTGGTTTAATAGACTTGTGGAGAGGTGTGCTGTGGAGGGGAGAATGAGGGTTGAGGGTGGGTTTAAGTAGGATCTTAGACGTGGTGTAGGTAGATAGGATATTATTTTATTTATTGATTTAGAATGATGATAACATTATACCCTAATCTACACAACCCAAAAGAACCCTCACCCAACCCACCTACCCCATCAATGCATCACCCTCCACCCCATCCCAACCACGTCCTCCCATGTTACCACCTGCTCCTCCTCTTCCTCTACCTGCTGTCCATCCATCTCATCATCCTTATCTTGTAGGTTGATGGCCGCAATAGCCAATCCGCGCTTTGAAGTGAACCCGAACATGGCTGCGTAGTCTGGTTCGGGCGGGGGAGGTCTGCGGAGAGGTTTGTACGTGATCTGCGTTGATGGTGTGGGTGCTGGTGCAGAACCTTGAGGTGGTTCAGATGATGACGAGGCAGGTGGAGGAGTGCTGATCTCGACAATACGAGCAACAGTCAACATATTCTCCGGTGTGAACGTTTGTGGGTTTATAGCTAAAGTCTGTATGCGCGTTTTCTCGTTAGCATTGATGAAGTATGGCACGAAAAAAAATGAATCTCACCTTCCACCCAACCAACCCCCCAACCACAACCTGACTTTCCCCACTCACTACTTTCGCTTTCTCATAGATCTCATCAGCATGGTCCCAGTCAAACTCTGGCGTCTTCGTGGTCTTCGTACTCTCTTCAACACCAGGACCAGCCATAACCGCATCCTCATCCTCATCCCCATAATTCAAAACGACCTCCTTCTCGTCTTCCCATTGCATCCCCTCCCCATACCCCGCACCCTGATCCACATCCTGATCTTGCCACCCCTCATACTCCACCCTCTGCTTCTTCTTCTTCCTCTTCTTGCTCTCTCCAGTCCCTCCTCCACCTCCGCCTCCAGCGCCTCCCCTATTCCAAACTCCCTCCTCCACATCAACACAACTAACAAACATCCGCTCAGGCAACGCACCCCTCTCCTGGATCTCACTCGGCGGGACGAGTCTTGCTCGGGGGTACGGGTTGGTAGCTGCAAACCCAGAGTATGAGGATGATGCGAAGGTGGATGAGCGCGGGGTCGGGGTTTGATAGGGCGGGGCGGCGGGTGTTGAGGGCACATAGACGATTTGTGCCTGTGCTTCGTCGCTCCCCTGTATTCCTTGCTGGACTTCCTGTCCTTGTATCTCCAGCGCCTCTAGAGCCACCTCCTCCCCATCACTCCCCCACACAACCTTCCTCGGAATAACATTGCTCATACTCGCTTTAAACCCTTTTTTCTTGTTTTTATTCTTGAATGATCCCATGGCGAGTTGCGAGGGGGAGAGGAATGTGCCCGAGGGATTGCTGAGGTGTGAGGTGCTGGAGGGATTGCTGAGGAGGTTTGGGGTGCTGGATTGGGTGGGATGAGGGGTAGGATGAGTAGGCACAGGTGTGTTCGTGCTGGTAGATGGCGCATTTGATGAAGACGACGTAGAAGCAGGCACACCAACACCAACACCACCACTCAACGTCCTACTCATCCCCTGACTCTGACTCCGACTCTGGCTTTTCTGGGGAGACACTTGGGTCTTATCAATCGAAGACGAAGACGAAGGCGACGCCGGTAACGCCACCTGCGTCGGGTCCACCCCTTCTCCCTCTTCCCCTACTCCCCCGCCCTCTCCTCCGCCTCTTTCACTTCCACCACTACCCAACGGAATCGCATTCACACCCTCCACACCAACCAACGTATTCTGCGTAGACGACCCAAGCGCAGGCAACACTCCCCTCTCATAAAGCCTCTTCTTCTTCCTCCGCTGATTCCGCGCGTGCGTAGATGGCTTGCCGGAGCCGGGGGGTACGTGGCCTTGTCCTGAGGGTGGATGGGGGGCGGGGGCAGGGGTGGAATTGGGGGCTTGAGAGGCGGTCGGGGTTTTGAGGTTGGAAGAGGAGAGAGTGGGATGGTGGGGTTTGTGTGGACTGTGGTCCGGGAAGGCCGTCGTTGGAATTTGATGTTCGGGATTTACGAGGCCAGGATGAAAATCCATGGATGTAGGAGACACAGAAGCAGCAGCAGCAGAATACGACATCCCCATGTTCGCATTCATCCCGACATTCGCATACCGCCGATAATGATATTTATACCAATAATACCATTCCATTTGCGGTATTGACAACGGACCGAGGTGGTAGAGGTGGTTGTAGAGGCACCATTGGGGGAATGAGAGGGGTGGGAGGGATTGGAGGTTGGATGGAGGTTGGATGGAGGGGAGGTTGAAGGGTTGGGGGTGGGTTTGGGGTTGGAAGGAAAACGAGGAAAAGTTTTGGGATAAAAACGGGGACAGTGATTGCGTTTGTGATAATAGCGGCTTCAGCGATGGCGAATACGCATGCGTAGAAGGAAACACAGGGATGGGAGACGTGAACGGCGAGGTCAAAATTGCAGCAGGGATGCGTTGAGAGCGCCGTTTCGATGTTCGCGATACAGGTGCGGGAGTGGGTGAAGTAGCCATCGGTCAAGAAAGGCAGAGTACAGGAGAGAAATAAGAACAGCAGGGTTACAGCAGGCATAGATCGTTTTATGTGTTCGGGAGAGAACGAGATAATAATAGCCATATTTTGAATGATGGTGATGTTAGTGTAGCCGTCGTAGCCGTAGTCGGAGTAACACATCGCGAGGAGAGAGTTGATGCAGGGAATGTCATGACAGAGAACGTCAATGGTGGTTGGTTGGTAGGTGGGTATCATTAGACGGTATCATTAGACGGCGAAGATGGTGTCAGTGACAGTTGTTGGTTGTTGATAGTCGACGGAATCAGCAGAAATAAGTCGAGTTGAATCAAATCAAAGTTCATATAAAAAGCAACAGCACAATCGTGAGTTCACGGTTCGCATAGCCGAGAAGAGCGAGAACGAACATACATACATTGACATTGGACTGGGATATGGGTTGGGAACGAGAGCGGTCTTGGTCTTCTTGGACATGGTTTTGGGATTTACACCACCTGACTTGAGCTTGGACGATTGAACAAGAGGAGCTGAGGATGTGCGTGAGCTCGACGTGGAGGAGTCTTCACTGTCGGTGTCACTGTCCGGGGCAGAGGAAGTATCGTCGTCTGAATCCGAGTCAGAGTCAGAGGAAGTAGTGGATGTAGTAGATGAAGATTCGTCTGATGATGAAGATGAGGATGAAGAAAAGGTGGAGTCCTCAGCTGACGAAGTATCGTCCTCGTCGGATTCTTGAGCGCTGCCTGAACTATAATCATCCTTGTCAGCCAGGGTGCGCTGATGTCTCCGGTGTTCCCGTTTCTGTGAGTGTGAAGCATGAGGCAGTGCCTTTTGATGAGCCTTGGAACTTGATGTTTTCGTTTTTGGTTTTGGTTTCGAGGATGATGGATGTGTGAGAGGTTTAGATTTGGACTTTGATTTTGACTTGGTTTTTGAGGTGAGAGCGAGATAGACGTCTCCTCCACCTTCGCCTGTGAAACTGTAGCTTTGGGATCGTTTTCTCTTGAGTCGTTGAGTGCGTTCTGTTCATCGATGAATGCCAATATCAAGGGAGAAGAACGGAGATATGTCAATCCATAAACCCCATTTATTTATTTTTTAAAACTCAACTCACCCTCAGGCAGCTCCTCCTCCCTCTCCTCGACCTCCTTCAACCTAACAACAACCAAATCCCCATCCCTAATCACGCCTTCCCCTCCAGTACCACCCGCATGACACACCACAAACGGCATCTCATCCAGCAGCTCGAAATCATCCAAGAGCAGGACCAAATCCCCAGCTGTATAATTATTCGCTTTGAGTGCGCCGATACGAGACACCAGCCCCTTCTTTAGATCCGCTATCGTGCTGGTTGACTTGGAGGTGGAGGCGGAGGTGGAAGTTGAACTGGTACCCCTGCTCAGGCTACTGGTATGGTGCACCATCGTCATCGTGTTGGCACCTGCACTTGAGCCTGCGCCAGACGTCTGCTGGTAATGCGCATCGGGCACGAACCACGCTTTGAGGATGGGTAATGGTGGTTCTGTTTGAATCCGCAGACGCATTATTGTCGTTCAGTACGCTGCGTTTGCGTTATTATGCGACGTTGCTTGTGATGCGATGCTATACAATGAGATGCTGCAAGATGAAATCCTCTATTTTCTAATTTTGCGTTTTGGTTCTGTGAATGTGAGATGAAGCAGAAGAAAAAGAAAAAACGAGGCAAGTAAGCGGGCGGGGATAGGTAAAAGTTGAGGTGTATGTCACGACGCGACTCGATTCGGACGTCCACCCTTGGCTTTACCGATGCGATCAGCGGGTGCCGGGCCGTCAGCATTCGCGAGCCGGGAGGGATTTGAAGACGGGCGCTTTTTGGTGAGATGTGCGTTTCGTTTTCTGCTCAAGCATGTGTCCAATTCGTAAGTCGATAGCATGAGGAAATCATGTCCATTATACTTCTCTACAGTGCGTCTACGTTGGTGTAACCTAGGTCTGCCTGCATATATACGAAATGGCACACTACCATGACCAGCCCATGGCTGTATCCTTCGCATCACGGTAGCTTCAAATATCACACCATTAAGTAGCCTCGGTCACTCAACTCATTGAAGTAGTAATATTTGATTCTAGAACCTAGGTTACAATGAGTGCACACTGCCGAATCACTCACCTGTTCCACAAGTCGATAGTCTATTCAAAGCTTGGGCGACGACGAAATGTAACGACAACTTTAGAGACCAATCAATACGAGCTGAATCATCGGCGGCGGTAACTAGATACAAAAGCCTACGAAGAAATCGAGTAAAGTGACAAGATCATGAATGAATGAAAAGCGGATATCTGACGACGGGCGCATGTTAACACAGGAACTAAGATACGAAACAAGGAGAAGAGACATATAATGAGGTACTTAGCACTGAACTATAGAAGTAACAACAAGACGGAGCGAGGTGCTGAGTGTTGTGGCTAGAGCCGAGGGATGAATGTAGGGTTTGGAATGTGGGACCAGACAGCGTATAGTCCGTACAAGCAGATATCGTGGTGAATGCGTGAAGAGAGCGTCGTTTGAATCGTCTGAAGGCGCAAAAAATACGTTTGTGTGGGGTGCAAGGCTCCCCAACAAAATGGCAAATGAAATGTGAGGCTGTATTTGGTAGAAGTGTGCTAAAGGTATCGATAACCAGAAACCCACTCGATTTTATATGGGTCGAAGCAAACAAAATAGGGCAGTGAATACCTCGATGCCTAGCGACATTGCCTTTAGCGATGGATCAAGAAAGAACCAATGTGGAGCAACCGACACGATGACCATGACAGTGATACAACCTCTAGCTAGCCGCCGAAATATGGGAGGAAATGATCTACAGCTGGCGTCGGCGGGAAATGTCCAGTTGATTTGACCACTCGAATGTCAACATTGACATCTGAACCATCTTCAATCTCCTCCAACTTCTCACCAAGTTCTGTACAAAGTTCCTCCATAGCTTTCTGGGCTTCAATACAGAGAGACGCCACGTCCGAATCGAAGTCATCCGTTAGAGCTCCTTTGATCACATCCTCCGGCCACTGCACGCATTCAACCGAGAGGCTACGTATTGAAGGCCTTGACCTCAGCTCTATAATGCGCTTCATACAAGAGTCATAATTTTCGAGTCGAATATTATCCCACCCTTCCACTGTCGGCTCGTGGATTAAAAAGCGAAGATAAACATTGGAAAGCGATGGAGCCAGATGCGACGATGACACAGACCCAGCTTCTGCGCCTACAACTGGCATGGGCTGAGCAAGGCATATAATGTTCTCAAGACTAGCAGGAGAGTCGACGTATAATATGGTCAAGTCGGTGATTGTCGAAAGTGGGGAGAGGATAGAGCGGAGCACATCCTGGGTAAGGTCTTGCTCCTTCGGAGAAAGAACGAGTGACTGAAGAGAAGGGAATACACGAATGGCAGTGACGGGGTCTTCAATGGCGAACACATGCATTTCTGCGACGTAGAGATGGAGGGATGTAACGCGGGGAAAGCAACAGCACGACAGGACGGAGTACATGTTGACACCCTCCAAATCGAGATACAACCCCAACTCGCGGAGGTTGTTGTGTACCAGGACTTCTGATCGTCTAGGGACCTCTTTCCACTCCAAGGTCTGAATGGCGAGATAAGCTACCTCGAGATTGGGGCATACCTGGAGTAAATTCCAAAAATAAAGCTGCGTCAAAAAAGTGGAAGACCCATCAAGGAAGACCCTCGTAAGTTTTGCCCATGACTGCAACCTCTGGATATCCTCTGCAAAGCGATATCTTCTAATATGCTTGGGGACACATAGCCAGAGGGCCGTGAGTTCTGGAAAGCGATCCAGCAGTGTAGATACATCCGATACATCCGCTCTGGAGAACTGACTGTCATGATGAGCTGGATTCTGGTGACGTAGTATTTGAAGCGATAGGGGGATATCTGGGAGAGATAACAATTCCTGTATCAGAGAATCTTGCATTGCCATCGATATTCCGAGGGTGTGCAGACGATTACGGTCCCGCCACGCGGTGAGCACCCAGCGCAAAACTGAAAAATTTCTGTTATCTTCTATCGGCAGGGCTTCGTCGATTTCAATCGTCAAAGGTTGTGATCCAGATAGACGACCAAAATGTGTGAGCAAGCCTTCAGAAACTGATATGCTCTGTCGATCCTGGAGACGAATCAGCCGCCACAGGTGTGGCATTCCGGACACAACGTCGCGCCATGATGTGCAAACATGTGAAAGACCAGTCGGGATATGGACTTTTGGTGGCGGAGTGTACACAGGAAGACATCGGAAAACCTGATAGAGGATGTCATGGGGCAGTGCACGAACGGGAGCCAAGGCCACATCACAAGCGAACACTTGCTTTGCCAGCTGTTCCAGTTCAGCTTGGGTCTGAGCTAGTTCGTCCTGCAAACGTCGTTTTTTCTCATTTGCAAGTTTTTCCGCGGTTCTAAGCTTGTCTCTTAGCTCCTTTACGTGATTGCACTCTAAGGAGCCCAGCGCTGTGTTGCAAGATAGATGTGGGAGGAGTGATGAAGGGAGGTCAACTTGAATCTAGTTAGAAGATGTTCAGTGTAGATCTGGGCTGGGTTAGTCATTGAGTACTGTTCTACTGACATTTTGGAGTTCTGTTGGCCATGGTATTCGTCGGTGAGCCTCATGATCGGGACCAAATTGGATGTGCATGGCAGTTGTTGGCAAAGTCGTTCAACTTTGGACGAATAATGGCAAGTTTATTACGTAACTCTGATTCATTTACGGGAGTCGGATGGGTATCGACGAGTTCAAGACTGAATTCGAAGGCATTGGTATCCAGCTTCTCATTGACACGATGCATGATTTTCTCTGCATTTCTAGTGCTATGATTTACATTATATAAAATGAATGAAAAGTACCAGAGCTTAACTCGGAATTCTCGCAAAATCAATCAATTAACATTTAGCTATCAATATTACTGACGCTTATACGAAATACTGGCTAAAATGTTCTTGGAGAGGGTCAGGCCAAGGGTATGGACGGTCCGTAATAAGAGTCCTGATTGCAATGTCCACCTTATTCTCTTTACAGCTTTTCTGTAAACCTGAGAAATATTGGGACATCCCTCGCTGTAAATCAATACGACGAGATTTGAACTCAGGATATTGATTTCCTTGCAAAATCAAATCCTCTGACCATGTAATGGACTCGACTGAGATTTTGGCTGTCGCAAGAGATGCTTTCGTCTTCATAAACCAAGCAGTGTAGATATGTTCTTCGTCAGGGTGCCAAAAGTTACATGGGTTGTACATCAGAAATTGGATGTGTAGATGAGAGAGATTGGGAAATTGTGAATGCCCCTGCGCTAGGGTACCTCGCTCAGTTGTGTTCAAAACTGGGCGTCCCATTGATCCCAGGCTGACGAGACTGCAAGGTTGAGAGAATAAAATAGTCAAGTTGGTTACGTTGCAAAACATGCGCAATAAGGGGACCAGGAACGCAGGAACCCGCGTCGCCACTTGCCAAAATCGACCAAGCGTGAGAGTCTGAAGAGAGGGGAATATGTCATCCATAGAAAGGCGCTCGGCGTTTAAGTGGTCTGCAAACGAGAATTCGAGGTGAAGTGAAGTGACAAAGGGAAAACAACATCCTTCTAAAGCGGTGTGAAGGTCAATTCCCTCCAACTCAACATAGAGTCCCAACTCCCTTAGGTGCTGATGCACGACAACCTTTCCTGGTACTAGGTTGGTTGTGTAATCCGTCGCCATCGAGATCGACAGACAAGCGACCTCAAGTCGGGGACAAAGTTCGAGTATGTGGTGGAGGTATGTTTCCTCCGGTTCGTGGGGAGAATCGTCGAGATAGAGTTTCGTAAGTTGTGACCAGGACTGGAGGGCACCCATATCCTGCGGGAGTGAGTCGTAGATATGGTAGGGAAGATAATCATCCATCTTCAACGCGCTAATGCTTGGTAGTTGGCGTAGAAATGCGGCCATATCCCCCCTATCTGCGTCACAATTCCAGAACAGAAAGTTGCATGTCTGGAGGTGTGCAGATGGAGCATTTCCTAGGGAGCATAGCAGCGGTTCCAGGTTTTTCCAGTTTGCATCCGACAAAATGTCCAAGGTGTGCAAACGAGGGAGGTCCTGCCAGACCGTGGTCATCCAATCCAGCAATGCACCCTCGAGCACTACCGATTCTTCCTCGTAGTCTGCATCCCAATCTTTTGCATAGATCGTGACAGTTAATGGCAATGAACCTGATAACTGGCTAAATCGTTCAAGGCGGCTCGTAGGGGGAAGCAGGCTCTGGCCAGCCTTGCAGGCGACGTGAATAACCTGCCATACATGGGGCAGCCCATACACAACATGGCGCCATTGCATCGAGACCTGAGATAGGATTGTTGGCATGTGGGTTATGGGTGCGTCTAGGTCGTAGACCGGAAGCTGTCGAACGATTTGATATAAAATGTCGTCGGGTAATGTGCGAAATGGGGACAAGGAAACACGACATGCAAAACGCTGCTTTTCTACTCGTTTTCGTTGCTCCCGAGTTTCGGACGATTCTTCCTCCAGATTGGGGCCCTGTTCGTTCATCCTTCGCTCTTTGGCCTGAATTTCATGCTGGAACTCCACGACCTTTTGAACTTCGAGCCGTGATAGTGCTGTATTGCAGGCAAGGTGCTGGAGAAACGACGATGGGAGTTGAATTGAAACCTAGATGCCAGAAAGACGGGGTTCAGTCAATTGTATCAGTAATTTATGCTTTGATTTCACGGACGCTCTCCAGGTCGTCAGGCCATGCAACTCTTCGGTGATCTTCATGATCGGGGCCAAAGTCGATGTCCATAAAAGTACGTATGAAGCGAGGTCTCTTCTGGCAATGCACAGCAAGGAAGACGAGCAGAATACAACGTCTAAATCTGAGATAGTGTCATAGTGAATGTGTATGTAAGTAATTCACGCGCTCCTGCGGCTTCCCAACCATACCTCAAACATGGCCGTTCGAGTCTACGACATCGACGTATATATGTATGTACATGTGGAGACTTAATCCCTGGAGGTAGTCAGTGTGAAAAAATTATTATTATTATTTGAAAATTTATTTTACGCCCTACTAATTAATCTCCCTTCCATCGAAGTCCTTCAGAAATACGAAATGACGTTTAATGAGCTGAAGCTGCACAACATACAATCTTGTCCATGGGCAAGCCACTGCTGTAACCATATGCGGATCGTTCCAATAATTGTCATTAGAACATCCGTGAATACCCAGCAGTGTTGGTGCAAAGGAAGGAATGATGGCATTCCCCTCAAGCACGAGACTTTCCTGAATCTTGAAGCGACGTGTACCCAGCCATCCCTCTATCTTTGCAAGGTTCGGCAAATTGATAACGTTGCACCAGTATGCGAATTCGTTTTCAATCGAGGGGTCGTTAAGCTCCTCTGTATGGACGAAGAGGTATTTTGCGTTTTTTCTCTCACTTTGAGCAGGGTACTCGAATGTCGGCTTGTAGACTCTTATATTGAGCGATTCAAGACCGGCTAGAATACGCGTTCTGCGCTCACTGGCAGATGGAACGAACTGTTGCTTGAATGATGGGGAGCGCACGATGGCTGGAACATCGGTAGAGTTGACATAGTACAACGTGAGATTGGTGGGTTTGACACCGTCGGTAGCGATGTATCGTTGTGCAGAGACGATTCCGGGAAGAGACAACAGTCCCCGAATGTGTTCCGTGTCGTACCAATCTACGAAATAAAGAGGCTCTGAGGAAAGAAGTTGGAAGGGGAGTCGGATAACAGCGCGTACCATTGAACTCCTGTTCGTCAACCTGTCCACGTTCAACGTATTCAAAGATGATGCTCTGCATAACAAGACGAGGCGAGGATCACTACAAGGGACACTTAGTCGAGGTAGCGCACTCAGGCTGAGGGTGGGGACTTAAATATACTAGCAACTGAACCTGTAAGGGTAGGAACGAGAGCGGAAATTGCCAAATGTAACGTGGCAGGACAGTGCTGGGCAGGGCCGCAGGGGTAGCATCTACACAGCCAGACGACTGGAGATATTTCTTCATTATGATCTCCTAGGGGCTTTTATATTTTGGTAAGTAGGTACATAGGCATGCGAAGCGATGAATGCTGTATTGCGATGTCTCGAAACCAAAAGTCATGAGCCTGCTAGGTTAAATGCAAACGAAATGTCATGCTTGGAAGGGTTACAATCTTGAGCGTGAGCTAAGACCAGACTTCACAACGATCATTTCCGGAGATGAGGGGACTTAATGTCCAGTATATTTGGGTTCATCGGAGGCCGGAGTGAGAAAGGGTTATGGTGGATGACCACATGAAGATGTGACCAAAGTGGCGAACAGTACCATCTGACCCAGTTTTGAAACATGGCAAAGATTTCCAAGGCAAGATGAGAAACCAAATTAAATATCGAGCAGTTACACATCACCCACAAGCGTCACGGGTGTAAACAAATACACCCATTAAAATACCTATATAGATACGCAATCCAAGAGAACCCACACAATATGCGGTGGGGTCGCCTCCCAACCCCTTCCAGCCTAGCTCGGTCAATCAGTCAAGGCGACCGTTTTTACCTTTGTAATCCTTAAACATGTGTTCGGGATCCTGTGGGCCTCCAGCTACCAATCTTGTAATGACGTAGAACACGGCGACCATGAAGATGACGAAAATGCCGACGGCGTGCCAAGGCTTGTTAGCGATGAACATTTCAATGGCGGTCATCTTGTTGTTGAGGTACTGTGGTAATTTATACGTTAGGATTTGTTTGAAGAAATGTGAGGGAAGAGGGGCTTACTCTTGCGATTCTCTCAATGAAGCTCTCGGAGTGCTTGTACGCTGATTTCCTGTTGACTGCGTCGTCAATGGCACCAAAGACATCATTTGTAGAAGTGAACTTGATGGGCTTTCCAGAGTGATCGGCATCGTAGTAGATCAAGCGCTAAATATTTCAAATCCATATCAGTGAACCAATCCTTCACGACATCAAGGATAAACTCACCGAGTGATCAGTAATAACGACCTTAACATCCTCCAAGCTGTACTTTTCGCCGTTATCCTTATCCTCATACTTAATTCCATACATGCTCTTCATCCAATCACTCCACTTGGCGGCATCCATGAACGTAAACACAACCTCACGTCCCTTCATCTCGCCGCTTCCATCGGTCCTCAAACGCCACTTCTTTCCAAGCTCCTTCATGCGCTCGCCGACCTTCTTGCGCAGGCTTTCATCCTTGGGAGCAGCAGCGATAACGACGAGAGGTGCCTGAGGGGCTTTCATCACGTCCTGGAATGTGTCTTGGGTGAGCTCAAGGGAGGTAGGCAGGCGGTGTGTGAGGAGCCAGTGGTTGAGTTTGTTGGATTCTTCTTGGAAGGATTTCTTGGCTTTGAACACGGAAGCAGGGGTTTGAACGTCGTTATCCTTGAGAGCGATGAGTGCCCATGGCGTAGACTTGTAGACGCGGAATCTCTGGAAGAGTTCGGGGGATGAGGATGAGTAGACGATGGGGGTGCCGAGGAGGGGTGAAGCTGCTTGGCGGACGTTATCCTAGAGAACAGTGAGAGAGGGCACAAAGAAAAAGATTAGGCAGATATTTACGAGAATCTCTTCGTCATGGCTGTCGTGTAAGAGAACATAAACGACGTCTTCTTTCTCAAGGTGGGCAACCAGGTCATCGTCCTTCTCAAGTGGCTGAACTCCACTAAAATTTCCGAATCAGTACGTCTGTACAGAAAAAATGCCAACGTCAACGTACGCCGTGGAAGCTTTCTCAGCAAATGCCTTAAGCTGGTCCAATTTCCTGCCTCCATTATACTCGTTTCTGGTCCTATGGCCTTCGGCACCGTTAATGTAGAGAAGAGTGGGGTAACCCTCAATACCATTTTCAGAGCACAACTTGGTGTGATCGTCGCAGTTGACCTCGGCGACGGTAAGTTTTCCTTGCATATGCTTTCCAAGCTGCTTCCAGATGGGGGCGAGCTTCTTGCAGTGACCACACCAGGGCGCGTAAAATTTGATGAAAGCAGGTCCTTGTTTCAGGACGGAGTCAAAGGTTTCACTAGTGAGCGTGATCACATCGCCTGTAGGGTTGGGAACAGGACCAGAAGGCTTCTTGCGCTTGGGTTCTTCTTTAGGTGCGGGTGGTGGTGTTGCCTCCTTGACAAATGATTTCATGAATGATTTGAGTCTGTCCATGTCGCGGGACCCTTTGAACTCTCCAACTTTCTGACCGTCTTCAAACATGAGTATGGTAGGGTATGCTGCAATGCCATTGTCGTTGCATAGGTCTAAAATTCCGTCAAGAGTTACTTTTAGATCAGGTTTTGATGGCTTGAAGTGTCTGCTTACCTCCATAGTCAATGCAATTAATAGTGCCTGTCTTCACCTGGGGAATTTCCGTAATACTTTCAGAGACGAGTTGCTCCCATGTAGGCTTGAAATTTCTGCAGTGTCCGCAGTAGGGTGAAAAGTGTTCAATGAACCATAGTCCTTTCCCCGTTGATGACTTGAAGGTGTCAGGCGTCAGCTCCACTGCTGAAGCTTGAACAGGTGCCGCCGCCGCCGCTAGCGATAATGATGAAAGTAAAAGTGAGACTGGGAGGTCTCTGAGAAACCCGAGTAGATTCATTATTGATAATGCCCTTCAAAGTCCTGTTGTTTCGTTGTTACTAGACCGTAAATGTGCGGGTATCGTGTGCTGAATCGGAATCCAATAGTTCCTTGGTATTTCTGGATAGAGAGAAAATAAACGAGAGGTTATCCAGCCCTCTAATCAAGCCAGTTATTGTGGTAAGAGACGAGGGAATGTGAGTGGTTGGGAGTAGGAGGAGAAGATGTGGAGTTGGCCGAGGTTGCTGACCTGTGCTGACGGCGACCGAATCCAGGGCCACGAGACAGCACAGCCACCCATCAATTGACACGCAAGCCTAAGAATGAAGCGCTCAGTGCAGGTGATGAAAATAAAACCAATAAACTTCATCATAAACCTCTCTGAAGATTCTGAATTTTATTTTATATAAAATAGTTCTCCTCGTTCGTTTTTCTTTGTTTTGTTTGCACTCAGTTATATCTCTTCTCTGGTATCGGAGAACAAACGGTCGAATCTTGAAATAGGCATAAATCACGAAAAAATGCATGTAATATATTCTCTCTCTATGAAATTTCAGAATCCGGAAAATAACCGTGCATAAATGCAGGAAAATATTTACGGACATACAGATTTCAAAGCGCTAAATCGACATCGAGCTGAGCCGGACCGAATGTTCAATAACCCCCGAAATAAACACAGACACACACTTGGATCAGGTCGCGTCGAACGCGTCATCCTACAATCGTACCTTCACCAACATCGTATCCCATCTTCCCCTTTGTCCAGGGTCATTTGTCCCCTTTCCTAAGATTCATCTGCACTAATAGGGACCTTGATATACCTTGATCAGGCCTTGCGAGTTCGAACGAGCAAGCAGATTACAAGAACAAGCGGTAAAGAGGTGAGTGTGCATGTTCGTTGTGTGTATGAACGGGGAGGGTTAACATGAGATGCTGATGAAAGGAATCTATTTCTAGGGAAGATATAATTTGACCATAAACCAGGCGATTACATTGCTATACCTGATAAATACCAGGATAATCTGAATCCAATTCAGAATTTGCGACACTAGTGCGTATCCTCGTAATATTTATGTCCCATTTGACAAGGCTAATGCTTCACTCCTTGCTTATTTAACGACATTTTTTACCACAAGACAGCCTTACCTTTGAATCCCCTACCCCCAACAACAATCCCCCAAGATGCCTCTCGAAGCGACCATGATCATTATCGACAACTCCGAGTACATGAGGAACGGAGACTATCCCCCAACGCGATTTGATGCGCAGGCAGACGCTGTGAATGTAACATTCCAGGCCAAGATTGACTCAAACCCCGAGAGCACAGTAGGCCTTATGACCATGGCTGGTAAAGGGTAAGCACCATTATCCATAATTTCTGTCACACAATTAGCCAGAGTTGTGTGAACGACAACTTTATAACTCCCTCTATTACCCAATCCTTCTTTTAAATTTACTGAACAATACTCAACTCACTATTCACACTTTAGACCTGAAGTGCTCGTGACACACACAAAAGACCTGGGTCAAATCCTCCAAGGTCTACACTCTGCTCGATCCAAAATCGGTGGAGAGATTGACATCCCCACCGCCATCGCCGTCGCCCAACTCGCCCTTAAGCACAGAGAGAACAAGAACCTCCGTCAGCGTATTATTGTGTTGGCCGGCTCACCTCCAGGCCCAACGGGGTCTAGCCAAGATGCCAAAGGCAAGGACGCGATGGTCGCTCTGGCAAAGAAGCTAAAGAAGAACAACGTCGCCGTTGATATTGTTGCGTTCGGTGATGGTATTGAGGAAGAAGATGACGAGGGCGTTTTGAAGGCGTTTGTGGATGCTGTTAACAATACCGATAACTCGTGAGTTTTCTTCAATTGTTATTCCTGTGTGGACATTCATGCATCGGCCTTGTTCTCTAGTCACCTTCTCGTCTCACCAGCGGGCCACAATCTCCTTTCTGACGCGCTCATCAGCTCGCCGATCCTATCTGGCGATCGCAGCGCAGGCATCCCAGAAGCGCTGGGCGGAACCGGTGGAGGAGCCGGACCCAGCGCAGCTGGCGGCTCAGGAGGCGACTTTGAGTTTGGTGTTGATCCCAGTCTGGATCCCGAACTTGCCATGGTAAGCATTGCAAAACCATCTCCCTTAAAAATACGATTCCAATCCATATATCCTTTCCCAAGGCCCTCCGGATGTCAATGCAAGAAGCGCAAGCCCGCGAGGCCGCCGCCAACCGGGAAACAGCCGCCGAGCCCGCCCCATCAGCGGAACCCTCAACCATCCCCGCAGAACCCACAGAAGACGAAGAAGATGCATTATTACAGCAAGCCATCGCGCTTTCCCGGGCTGATAACCAGGGCGATGGCGATGATGGTGATGTAGAGATGGACGATGGTGAAGAGGAAGAGGAAGAGGAGGACGAAGAGGAGGAGGATGACGAGGAAGAAGATGATGACGAGGAGGAGGAAGAGGAAGATGAGGATCAGGCGATTGCTAGGGCTATTGAGATGAGTTTGAGAGGACAGGGCGATAACAAGGGACCCCAGGGTGGCAATAAAGGTACTGGTGGACAGAAGAAGTAGGGTTGAAGTGTAGTTTTTCTCTTTTTCATTGTTGTTTGATTCTGTTTCTGTCCAATGAAATTTTGTATTCTTTTGATCTCGACTCCCCGAACAGACGACTGGTTTTAGCGGCAGTTGCGCCTTGTTCTAGCCTTTACAAGTTGACGATATCAGGCCACGGTACAGGTACACCCATCGCCGGCTTAGCCCTGTAACACCTTTCATGTGTAAAATTTAATATATTGGCAGGCAAGCTGTCTATCTATTTACACTATTTATGCAGAAAAGCACAACCGGCATACTAGAGAAGTCCTACACACTGATGCGGTTCGACACTGTGGCATGACGTCCATACTCAAACACCGATAGTTTGACGCTCAGATGGCTAGCTTGCACGCTGACATGGAGAACACTGAAGAATTTTAACTTGTACATACATATGTAGATGTATGCAATAATATCATACACTCGAGTCCTCCTTACACCTTACACCTTGATGCTACACTTCTTGATTACACAGAAACACATTAATACAAGCTAAATCCAATTACAACGACCTTATTTACTTCAAATATTAGATACCCCATATATCATCAACGAGAAACTGATTATCCACCGAATCGCGCGAGTGGGACAGTGACCGTTTGACCTGTATTGCTAGCATCTTGGGGTGAGGTAATAGAAAAGGGATGTCGAAGTCAGGGGATTTTATGTCGAATCCCGAGGTAGTTATGTGTATGCTATCATGGGCATCCCGTGAGGGAAGGGGATGGCCAGGAGTGGCAAGTAAATCCGAATTTGTCTCCGACTCCAACTGCAAATTAATATCCGAGGCGAAAGATTCACTGCTCCAAGTGCTATTTGACGAAGTAGTATCTGACTGAATGTCAAGGAGCTCAGCGTATGCATGTTGGGTAAGCCGGCGGAACAGATGATGGGAGGGTTCGAGTTCCGAAATGGGAGATTGGGGCCGACTCATATCGTCGACGTCCGTGTCAATGACATCCGCTGTGCATTCAGTCCGCATGTTACTGAGCGGAAAGGAAATTCTTTGTGTGCTTCTACATAGATCATAATGGATACCGTCCGGATTGCAGGTGTCCATAGAGCAGTCTTCCAAGCCGCACATTGTTGATTTGTGCCACTCACTTGTGTAGGGCTCTTCATTGCCACACATGACGTGGATGTACTTCACCAGAGAACGACAAGGTTCGGCACTTGGGTCGAATGTTTCGAGGTTGTCTGAAAACAGGGACCTGCATGATGTTGCGGGACTAAAATGCCTAGTATGGCGCTCCTCATTTCGATTGTGGGTGCCAATCGTGTCCGAGTCGCTTGTTTCGAGAGACGTCAAAGAGGAGCTGAATGTATCGTGAGAAATGTCGTCGATGTGCGAATCTTTGGAACTTCGAAAGCCGCACGAGCTTGAGCTGAGCTGCAGCGGTGCATTGCGAGACCTCGTTGAGGATGCCAACATGGGTGTGATTGAGGGTTAAATGCGGAAGCGGTGCCATTGTGCGCAGAGGCGTCGGGTATGAGACCTATGAGTGGCTCGAATCCTCGATCACATGGAGATATACAACAATGATGGAAAGAAGGGAAAGGACCCTGCGGTATCGATGTAAGTCCACATCGTCCGTTGTTATTGATCACCCGAAGTGTACTTAAACCACAGGAAAATAGAAAAAATATTATACTAAAACGGAGCTTCGAGGCTTTTTCGGCGAGCCTTTGGACCTATCAAACACAACATACTTCTGAATTCTTCTCGATATCGGTCTAGGTTAAAGAATCAAGACCGTACGAAGACGCGCCCTCAACAGCGCGCGTTCCACTAATATTTGTAACTTAATGCCTAGTATCGCTGGTCAAATATTGAATATAATTTGGGTAACTTTGAGACAATATCCGATGCGTTTGCTCGAGGCTGCAGCGGGCACCATACCTAAACTATCCTTCGTTCTGGTAAACTGATTGGGGCACTACTTTTGTCGATGAAAACGTCATATAAGTAGTCCTCCTGAGCTCGACAGCAGTGTTAAATGGGCCCTCGCAACTGTAAATAAAGTGTCTTAGCCAAGTCTTAGCTCTAGATCTAAGTATGCCCCTTGAGGTTGTAACCCTTCCACACTTTGATGTCAAAACTGTGGGCATATGTCTTTTCGTTCAGAGACATGGTGGGCTTCGTACAGCATTGCATAACTTCTCAGAGTCAAAACTACTTATCCAGGCCCAAAAACGGCCCCGACAGTAACATTCAATTTAAATCTCTCCAGACTTGCCGGCCATGAAGATACCGTGCCCAGGATAGAGCACCATCGGCACTTTCCGCTCCCCTTACTATGTACCCTGACAGGTTCAAGGGGCCATAGTATATTTAAGCATCCGTCTTCACCGCGTCACCTCTTAAGAGTACCCCTTAATTATTGCCACTTCGTTATGCAGAGCATTCTCTTTGAATACGTTGAACGTGGACAGGTTGACGAACAGGAGTTCAATGGTACGCGCTGTTATCCGACTCCCCTTCCAACTTCTTTCCTCAGAACCTCTTTATTTCGTAGATTGGTACGACACGGAACACATTCGGGGACTGTTGTCTCTTCCCGGAATCGTCTCTGCACAACGATACATCGCCACCGACGGTGTCAAACCCACCAATCTCACGTTGTACTATGTCAACTCTGCCGATGCTCCAGCCATCGTGCGCTCCCCATCATTCAAGCAACAGTTCGTTCCATCTGCCAGTGAGCGCAGAACGCGCATTCTAGCCGGTCTTGAATCGCTCAATATAAGAGTATACAAGCCGACATTCGAGTACCCTGCTCAAAGTGAAAAAAAAGTTGCAAAATACATCTTCGTCGACACAGAGGAGCTCAACAACCGCTCGCTCGAAAACGAATATGCGTACTGGTACAATGTTATCAATTGCCCGAACCTTGCAAAGATAGAGGGATGGCTGGGCACCCGTCGCTTCAAGCTGGAGGACAGTGTCGCGCTTGAGGGGAATGTCGTGATTCCTTCCTTTGCACCAACGCTGTTGGGTATCCATGGGTGTTCAAACGACAATTATCTTAATGATCCGCATATGGTTACAGCAGTGGCTTGCCCGTGGACAAGATTGTATGTTGTGCAGCTACAGCTCATCAAGCGGCATTTTGTGTTTCTGAAGGACTTCGATGGAAGAGAGATAAATTAGTAGGGTGTATAATAAAATTCGATATAATAACATTTTTTACACACCTGCGTGGCGAATCATCATGCCACACCACAAAATAGAGGGCACTGTCCTATCTTTACATAATTATAATTATTCAAGTTGTCCCTACAGAAGTACAATGTGACGAAACCCTTGATAAAGTACTTTCTCATTGTTAAAATGAAGTCCCAGGACCTAACTATGACGTTTTCGGGAGGAATAGGTTTCTTGGCTGATCTGCGACCTTCCATACAGAGGTGTAGACCGACTGCAAGGTGAGGGCGAAGGCGAAGGAAGCTGCGATGGCATAGCTCTCCCTGAGGGCTGCGGTGTTTGGTACTGTCGGCGACCTTGACTTGGGCTTAGAAACCTCGAGTCTCTGTAGGTGTTTCTATCAAGAGGGACATGAACCCTATTGTGGGATTCACATAAAGATAAAGCTGTATGTCGAGGCGTCGGAGGTGGTCCAGTTTTCTCAAAGTCAAACCCATCATCATATTGGTAGCTCTGTGGTGATTCGTCGTAAGGTCCCGATAGTTCGAGGTGTCGATACTCCGGTGTGGGCGCGGTCTGCCATCTCGGAGGTTCATTTTCTTGTTGTGCGTGCGCAGCTCCCCTCTGGTCAATAATACCAGCTGTGCCGTATGTAGAATACTGATACATATGCGTAGGTGGAACTAGACCACGTTTCGAGCGCCTCGGGCTGGGGGTTTGAGGGAAGTCGCTACTTTGATTTGAGTCTGATGATGAGTCTACACTGCCACCACCGAAAAGCATCGAATCAGCAGGAGGAAACCTCTGATCTGAAAAGGGTGGAATTACAGGAGATCTAGAGGTCTGGCTCGGTGCATAATCCTGCGCGTCGTCGTCGTAGCCTGCGTACTCGTCTGTGTAAGCGTATGCATTGAAATTGGGATGCGAAGCGCTGGCATCGGGCATCTGAATGCAATGATGATAAGATGGGCCGGAGGATAATGATGTCATCTTGAATGTTCTTGAAGCGCGCTTATGGGAACAAAAAGGAATGGAAAACGGATGGATGGGATGAGATGTTGAACACAGAGGAAAGGATGTCGTTATGAGCTTCGAAGCAAGGACAGGTGAACACTGAAGTCGATAGTAAGCATGGGACTGATTCTTCTACACCAACCTCCCCGACCCTTATATACCTACCCACAATCGCCTCGAGGCACGAATCGAGTCAAAGGGACGAAATGAGTAATACCTATCGAAGAATGGGTAGAATTTACCACGGGTGGCTTTCCCCAACGAAAACTCAAAAGTCCACAGCGTTTCTTTTTGCCACACATAAAAAATCGAGATAGGGTATGACTAACGATTTACATTTATACATGTACACGCTGCCTCACGATATAGATTCGTAGAATACATTTGTAATCGATGTACTTTGAATGAAAATCCACTCAATACAAATGTGTGTCAAAGCCAAAGTCAAAGTCAATTCAATAGTTTCCTTTTCCCATGTTATCCTTGGGCGTCATTTGGCGCACAGAAGGCACCACTCGCTCATTCACATTAAATACAATGAAGCAATCCTAATCTCGATAACACCTTTATCCCCACCCCCAAATCTCTACCCACGCACCCTTATACGTATGACTCACCCACTCGCGCAATTTAAAAAATCGCAGCACGAGGTCCAACAACCCGTGCAATGCGCGGTGTATACAAACAAACGAGCAACTCGCCATGTACACCTTAGCCCACCGTCTCACACTCAAAGGGCGATTTTCCCATTCGATCATAACTAATTTCCAAAGACTCATAACACAATCGACAAGCACGAGGCCGGATACATATACGTAGCCATTGTCACCATTTATCAAGTAGTCTCAAAGAACGAAAGAAAAGAAACCCTGGAATGAGGCATGAACTGCGCCTCGAGGCCGATGTTGATGAGCATGATGACGAAGCAGTTCAAAATGAGCGGGTGGGGTTCACTTTGGTGTTATCGCAGTTGAATAACAACTTGATCAATGACTCATACGTACCAATCATGAGAACAACAAAAGCTCTTATCGGATGGGAAAAAAAAATACAACTAGCGCCCAATAACGTGGAAAGACTGCGGCATCGTCGCGGTGCCGAGTCAGCGAAGCCAACCTCAGATCCATCTTTACACTTTCACGCCGCTCAGTTATCATTGCATCGGAATCTGAAACTCGTCCTGTTCCGCCATCCCCTCATCCGCTACTCAATTGAAATGCCCCATACACGCAGAGCGGATGAGGATCAAGAAACGCTGTCCGCATAAGTAATGCGGGGGTACGGAAATTGAATCAATGGAAGAATAGATAGGCAGGGTGATCTAATAAGGGCGGTGCTGTAGATAGGTAGGCACGGTGCCGCATCTAATTTTAGTTATCTCCCACAGCCGCGACCTCACAACCTCACCGCGTCGATGACATCAAAGCAAGTAGCAATTAAATGTATGTGGACCTATTGACCTCCCCATCGAATGCAACAACAAATCTCCAGTGACAAATGGAGGGGACTGTATGTGAAAAAAAGACGGCAATGCGTAACAAGGCGTGAAAACGAGGAACCAGAAATGCCAGAAAAAATTAAGTGCAGAATTCAATTTCGAGGAGGGTTAAAAAAAGTCCACAAAAAGATGGTCATGAATATTGTACGTGTTATCCGTTTTTCATAATGAAGTCGTTTAGAAGCACTCTGTAGAAGGAAAGTTCAATCAGTATCTGATTACACACATATATACTATAAGTTGATACGTACTGCGGTGAACGATACCAGGGCCGCTCTCATCGTACTCTTGCTTGGAGCACCAGAGGTTCTGGAAGGTGCTGAGGGAAGCAAGAATGGATCCACCGATCCAGACGGAGTATTTACGCTCAGGGGGAGCGACAATCTTGACCTTCATGCTCGATGGAGAGAGAGAAGTCAACTCCTTCTGCATACGATCAGAGATACCAGGGAACATGGTGGTTCCTCCGGAAAGGACGACGTTGCCGTAAAGGTCACGACGGATATCAAGATCGCACTTGAAGATAGAGTTGTAGCTTTGAGAAATAAAAGTCAGTATATTATCAACCACTAAAATCAACATGACTTACGTGGTTTCGTGGATACCAGCGGCCTCAAGACCGAGGAAGGCGGGCTGGAAGAGGGCTTCGGGGGCACGGAAGCTGCATTATGTCATCAAATTAATCAATACACGTGATTTGATTAACCCCTAAGCGAGGCAAAAAAAAAAAAATAGATGGGGAAAACATACCGCTCATTTCCAATAGTGATGACCTGTCCATCAGGGAGTTCATAGCTCTTCTCAAGGGCAGAGGACTGAGCAGCGGTCTGGAGTTCCTGCTCGAAGTCAAGGGCGACGTAGCAGAGCTTCTCCTTGATGTCACGGACAATTTCACGCTCGGCGGTGGTGGTGAAGGGATAACCACGCTCCATCAAGTTCTTGATGAGGAAGTCAGTCAAGTCACGACCAGCAAGATCGAGACGGAGGATGGCGTGGGGGAGAGCGAAACCTTCGTAGATGGGGACAGTGTGGGTGACACCATCACCGGAATCGAGAACGATACCGGTCGTTCGTCCAGAGGCGTAGAGGGAAAGGACGGCTTGGATGGCAACGTAGAAGGCCGGGGCGTTGAAAGTCTCGAACATGATCTGGGTCATCTTTTCACGGTTAGCCTTGGGGTTAAGGGGGGCCTCAGTAAGGAGGACGGGGTGCTCCTCAGGGGCGACACGGAGCTCATTGTAGAAAGTGTGATGCCAGATCTTCTCCATGTCATCCCAGTTGGTGACGATACCGTGCTCAATGGGATACTTGAGGGTAAGGATACCACGCTTGGATTGAGCCTCATCACTGTAGATCGCGTTAAATCGCGATCACAACGAGTAGAATTAAAATTTAGGGGCGTACCCAACATAAGAGTCCTTCTGGCCCATTCCAACCATCACACCCTGGTGACGGGGACGACCAACGATTGAACTAGACAGATGTCATGTAAATAAAACCTATGAGACATTTGGATTTAATGCGACTTACGGGAAAACAGCACGAGGGGCATCGTCACCTATCGACACGTCAACGATGAGTGCATAGCGAAATCAACGTGAATGTAATTACCAGCAACTGTAAAACGAAATCGATGAGCATCTGTTGGAAAAAAAGAGTAAATTAGACTTACAGCCAGCCTTGCACATGCCAGAGCCGTTGTCGATAACCTATAGACAAATATTATGTCTCAACATCAAGTATTGCTGATTGTTCATAGATAACTCACGAGAGCAGCGACTTCCTCCTCCATGATTATTATACGTTAAGTTGGAAAGGGGAAAAAAGTTTAAGAGGGGGATCTAGTGAGCTGGCGATTTTGAAGGATGTTGACGATCGATTTATACAAGTATGGTGATATGCGCAGCATGATATGTTGTGGATCAATAAAATGAAAATAAATAACTTGTTAGCACTGCCATTGCTGCGGTGAACGACGACTGCGGACGGCGAGAACGCCATCTACAACGACGATCAATGAATTACACACCTTGACTGGAATCCAGATGGATGATGGGCAGACGAACAAGACGAAGGACACCACATTTCTCTTTCTTGGCTTATCCGATAGACTTTAGGGTAGGCTTATGTGACCTGCCTTTTATAGCCCGCTGTGACTGAGGGCTATGCTCATTCTGCTTTTTCCGCCCATTCAACATTACTAGACCATGCTTGGTCCTTTTTATCAATCATTATTCTTCCTATTCTCAAGCTCTACTAGTTGATCAGTTGAGGTATTGAAAAACACTGGTACTTGTCGCAAAAGTTGAGGAAATAAACACGTAAAATGACCAGCACTTCCGACTTGGCAAGCGTAATACGTAACTTGAGAGCTTGGTCAATGATACTCCATTTCGATGACGAGAATGTTAACGGAATGATTGTTCAGCCAACACAGACTATGACTCCGATAGGAGCAAGTTAATTGAAGTCTGAGATCCAGTACTGAGCACCAGATTGAAAAAATCATCGAAATAATTAACTGTGCATGTAAAAAAAAATAAGAATCTACACAATTAACTCTGGAGCTCCAATAAGAACGAAGGACATTCTAAACGTAAAAAAGAACACTGGGTTTTTGGTACTCTCTGTCTGGGAGTCGAACCCAGCTTTCGCGCGATCATTGGTTGATGACAGGCGCGTGTACTAACCGATATACTAACAGAGAACTTGTAATTCGCATCGAGGTGATGCATGATAAGGGGGTAATAGCAGATCACTGTGTATCTCATCCCCAAGGAAACCCCTGTCATATCCCATGCAAAGCATGCTAGCTCACTCTAAATACACTAAATAGGCTTCGATTTTTACGTTGTGTCCAGACTCGAACCCTTCGAACTAGTGAGCACCCAAGTCCTACAAATTGTTGATTCACAACGACGATATCGCTAAATCGTCGCCTCAGCCCCTGTCCACCCATGCATCGATGCAGCCCAAGTGCAGGTTTGCATATGGTACGTGCGATATGAAAACACAGGACTTGGGAAGGTTAGATGGAACTGGCTTGATAGGGCATATATGCTTGACTCGGGAGTCTGTTGGGGTTCTTTGCACATCAAGCGCTGCTTAAGTAGATCACACCACGATAGCGCCAACTTGCGCAGCCTGCTTGAGCTATTTCGACATGCAGAATGCCTGAAGTGTTTTATACAGCTCCATACAGGAACCGTTAATCAATAAAAACCATTAATGCCTCACCATAGGAAAAATATCGACATTCACAATAGGACAGGTGACAGCAGGTGACACCGCCTCTTTGAATTTATGAACTCGCATTTCACCGTCGAGGGGGCTGCTAAACGAGTTTACCACCTAATCTGCTGACCACGATCCTAAATTAACTCTTTTTACGCTCCTGCTTACCACTTCTTACATTCTCGAACCTATTGCTTGAATGACCGACGCACCAGGCAGCCGCCTAAGCGAGAGTATTTTCCGAGGTATTGCGTCTTGGTGTCACGGAACGACACTTCGAGGGCTTCGAAGTTGGAGATAATGCAATCTTCACGCGTCATGGGTGTGTCGTTTAAACTGTATATGCGAAGGCAATCAAAGAAGTAGCGAGTCAATTGCTCGAAGCTGATGCGGAAATCTCGATACCTCGAGAGCTTAAATCGATCTCCGCATCCTACACCACCGAGCATTAGTTTGGACTAGTCACAACGAAAGAGGCAGGAAACCATGGCCATTGCAAACATTAAAATTGTAGTGAGGAATTTAAGGTACATCCCGATGAAAGGTTACTAGTAGATCTCAGAAAACTGTTTCTGTGATACCCTAAATTGCATACCCGAAGAGCCTAAGAGACTCGAAACCTTCATTGCCACTCCATTACATTACAATCCGAAAAAGTCGAGGGCAGTGGCTTCTGTGCCAGGATCGGGGATACCGTGGCCAATGCCGTTTCCAGAGAAAGTCTGGAGCTGGCCGCTTCCGTAGGTGTAGCGGGTCCACGGGGACTTGGGGGTGTTGCCATTGGTTGAAGCAGGGCTGCTTGAGAGACCAAGGACGTTGGTCCACTGCTTGGTTTGCTCGGTGAAAGACTGAGGGTTCACAACGTTGTCGGCAGTTCCGTGCCAGACCTGCATGCGGGGGTACGAGCCAGTGTAGCCAGAGTAGACAGCGCGAGCGATGCGGCCCCACTCCTCTGCGGTGCGGATGAGGGTACCGGCGGCACAGGGGTCAGGTGGGTAGGTGGGGGCGTTTCCAGAGAGGCATCCAATGGGGACACCAGCGAAGACTGCAGCAGCCTTGACAAGATCGGGATATGACGCAGCCATAAGGTTAGTCATCATAGCGCCTGAGGAAGTACCAGTGACGAAGACTTTGGAGGGGTTGACGCCCCAGTTTTGAAGAGCGTACTTGATGACTGCGGAAAGACCTTGAGGATCGGCACCACCATCGCGCCTGAGAGCCTGAGAAGAGGAAACGTCCCAGCAGCGAGTGGAAGCAGCTGTTTCGGCGTAGACGGCCATGAAACCACGTTGGTCTGCGAGTTGACGGAACTGGTTGCTACCGAAGTAGCCCTGAGCCACCACCGAGGTCGATTAGCAAGATTATCTTATCACCGAATTCAAGTCAAAACAGTACCCACCCGAGCGTCACCACCACATGGGTGAAGAGCGAGAAGAAGACCTGGGTTGGTCTTGACACTTGAAGGTTTGTAAACGAAGAAGCGAACATTGCTTGGGTTGCCAGAAACACCGCTGAGCTGGGTTAGAGTACCAGCGGGGATGGAAGGCGCGGGGGCCCCAGTTCCTCCAGGGTTAGATCCAGTGCTTGTGCTGGTCGGGGGAGTGAAGGTGGTAGTTGGTTGAGGGTTGCCAGTGGGGTTGCTTCCTGGAATGCATTGGGAGTACCCTACAACAAACTGGTGAATATTTAGACACAGTGACGCGTGTTTTTAACTCACAATCATTTTGTTTGTTGCAGTACGCGCCAGAGACGCAGGTAGTTTCGCCATTCCATCCGTTTCCACCGCCTAGATATCAAGATTTAGCCTCGAACCCGCGCTCAAGAAGTCGTCGAACACATACACTGACCCCACAGGGGAACTACAGCGAACGCCGAGGTAGCGAAAGTAATCAGAGTCAAAAGGAAACCAAAAGACGAAGTCATTGTGGTGCTGATTTCTGGTTCATCCATTGCTCACACTCCATGTCTTATATACTGTGTGGTATGCCCCATATCCGAGCTGAAGCCGAGAATGCATAAACAAGGATCAGGAGGTCACATCGAGTTTCCATGCTTTGATGGAAGCTATATCTCGAGGAATAATCCAATCCATCGTCTGGGGAAAAATGACTTCGCGTTCCGCACTTTCTCGAAGTTTTTTGATACCATCAGGGGTCGACGCGGTCGGATGTCTCATTCACATGTATGGGAAGGCTTGAGGATCAACGCATCGAAGACTTTCATCGTGGCATTTGTCGAGTGTCGGAAAAATAGGCATTACACTGACATCCCTCCAAATTGACTGGAGGTTGAAGGAGCCACTCATCGAGCAGCATCATTTACCCCATTCTAATCGCGAAAAGCGATAAATGGACATCATTTGACTTGGAGTATGGGGTCGACAGAAGCGGGCGTCTCGAAAAATGATTAAAGAAGTTCATCGCTTTGAATTGAAAGGATGCTTCGAGCATCATTTGGTGCTCCCTTGGTAGACACCTACTTTCGAATTTTGACATGGAACGGAGAAATAGACGACCTTTCAGTGATTCAGGGCAGCACTTTGTCGAAATATTCTTGAATGAATACCCATATTTTAACCGCACTGAGATGAAATCCATCTTCGTAGCTTAGAGACGTTTCAAAAATAGAGCATCATAACACGTTTTGCAGACTGTTCGGGCATTGCTATTATGCGAATGCATAGTCGCACAATTGACAATCGTCGATGATTCTATCGTTATGTCCTCGTGAACATAACTGACGGGCCACCCATGAATCGCATAAATGGTATTTCCTCTTGGACTTCCGAGGAAATCCGAAAGTTGTTGTGAAATCATGTCGCTGCCATGAGCGAGAACAAGACCGGCGGTGTTAATGCAACGAGATATGGGAAAGAGAAGGGAGTACTGTCAAAGACGAGCGAACACCGTCGTCTGTCTCCGGATTTCAGGGGTAGTGGTCGAGAAATCGTATAATCGTGCAAGCCCTTAAGCGCACTAAATCCATTGCGTGTTAGAATGCGGTAACATTAGCATCTGAAGCTTAAATACTTAATACAAAAAACATTACTTCCGAATAGCACAAGGGCTTTGAAACGGATATCTGAATTATTAACCCAGGCAACAGTGAAGATGGCAAGGTAAATGACATCGAATCGAAACATGATCTCCACTGGAAGAACCATTAAAGCGTTAGAAACATATATACCCCGCACATATCATAATAGAACAATGCACCATCATGAGAAGATAATAGGTCAGTGCTATCTAAAATTATTGTAAGAATTCGTCCTTCAGGTAGTCGTCTGAGGCCTCCGAAATTTTCTCCTGCCTCAAGTGCGCCTGTATGGGTGTCACATCCTGCATGAAATTGTTGCGTAGCTCAGTAAAGTAGGCGTGCATTACATTGAAGTTGAGTGCCCATTCTCGAAACCTCTGATCTGATTCATCCCAATTAAAGCAAATCGAGAATCTGAAGCCACCGTTCTGCTGAGCCGAATGCGTCCGATTTTCCTCCATCACCGCAATACGTGCAGCGTAGGTTGAATTCCTGACTTCTGCAATATTTTTCAGCAACTCCGTGAGTCGATCCTCGCTGCTTGTCACCCATCTCTTAAATTTTGGCATAAACCTGAGCTCGAGAGTTTGGAGATTAGGTAGAGCCATGCTTCCATCTCCGGCGACTTTTCGCATGAAATCTGCAAAGTCGGGTACGTCCGCATGAGATAGCGTAATCGATAACGAGGTGGTCGCGGAGAAGCCCAAAAGGATTGGGAAAATATCCATGAGTTGTTGCCGGACTGCAGACGTATTGAGTAATGTGAGACACTGAAGAGCTGGGAAGACGCCAGTCAGCTGTTGTGCTACGACTCAATACCCGTCAGGTGAGGTCAACTTCGCTGTAAAGAATTGGAGCTTCAGATCCGTGACAGAGGGAAAACAGAGAGCGAGGAACATGGAGACGTGGTTTATGCAATGGCCCTTGGGATACTGTATGATGAGTTTCAGCAGGCGATTACGCGTGCGTGGAACAGAAGGGAGGTCGGTCACTGTCTCATAGCTGCGATCGTCACTGACAGCGAACCATCCCACCTCAATATTAGGGCAGAGTCTCAGGATCAACCGCCATTTACGGTTGGTTATCGGCGACCTCAGGTGAAAGACTGTCAGACGAGCCCATTGGGTGGTGTTTGACAGAAATAGGCTCGAAATGACGTCTATAGCTGAGCTGAGCCAGAGCTTTTTCAAGCATGGAAGCCAGTCCAAGGTCTCTGCAACACCCCGGCCATCTATGATCCTCGGCAATCCGTCAAGGCCAGCTTCAGCTTTCGTGATGAGCAGTCCCCTTCTCGTCTGAAATCAGCTTCCAAGCCGTAGGGATAATGTGGGTGATTAAAAAAATCAATTGTACATATCCAAGCACCATCCAGGGTGCGCGCCTTAGGTCCATGCTGATGCCAACTATGAGAGTTGTCCCAAGATAAACCCTATGTAGTAGTTGGCGATGGCACATGACGGAGTCTTACCAAGTTCAATAGTCTAGGTGTTGTTTGTTCTATGAGCGCTAGAAAACCCATCGTGCTATCATGCTATTTGAAAACTAACTAGCGAAAGGTTCGCCTGGCATATCGACCCTAGAATAACTGAGTAGCCAGAGGATCCGAGTCGAGCCGTCGTATAAATAGACACGCAGTTGCAAGCAACGACAGACACATCATAGTAGTGCTGTGTTTATAGGTTTTATCCTTCAATGTCATACAGGCCAGTTACGAGCACTAGGCGAAGAAAGATGTTCTGAGATGGGAGCAAAAAGCTGTTTGCCTGAACCAAAACAGGTCGATGCGTGTCCACAGTATTGAAAATGCATCTAAGATGCAGAGAACGTCTTTCAGGGTATTAGAAGCCAGAGAAACCGCAAGTCGATACAAACGAGGATGCCTTTTCAGTAAAGAAGAGAGGTTCAATGTGGCTGTTGGGTCCAAAGGCCTTCGACGTTCGTTCAACAATTCAATTTGTCCGAACCTGAATGAATCTCACGTGCTGGATGGGGAGCTTTCCCAAGCTTTCTCAGCTGCCGAATGGCGTTTTTGCAACAGACAGCCATCATCCATGGCTCTTGTCATATCTTCAATATGTGTATAGGTCCACTATAGGCATGTCAATATTTTGTGGGGTCCTTTATGCATGATACCCAAGCCACTGGCAGATAAACCAAGCCTCTTGACTTCCAGCCTCATGCCAGCGGGTTACTAGAGTGGACGTTCTGATTTCAATACTAATTACAAATTCGATTCCAGACCTGTGACCGCTTCGCATATCCTGGACCAGTCTGCCGATTTATTCCTCACCAGAGTGAGCGTAATGCTTGTCCTTAGAAAATGCTAGGACCATAGCCGTCTTAACTCCAGGCCCAGCCGCCCAGGCCAAGTGAGCCTAACACAGCTTTCGCTTATTGTGGATTTTCTCCATGGGATTTCAATTTGGGCCAATCCAGTCATAAAGGAAAACAAGCCTGACGTCCACGGCTGGCGTTGAATGATGTGCGGAAACATGTGCACCGGGCATACCAAGTTGGCGTTGTAACGTCAATTTCTCAACAGTTTCTTGGTATTTCTCATTGTGCACTGGATTTTACTCGTTTTCGCTCTCTTGTCCTCTCTTGTCAAGCGTCGTTTCGTCATCACTAACACTCGCATCAGAGAGCTTAGAGGAGCTAAACGAAGATCACCCTTCTCGGACCTCAAGGCAATACCTTGGATGATCTGATAAAACCGATGGCTAATAGGGCTCAGAACTAAGAATGGGCTACATATGTCATGGAAGCGATAATCCCTCAAGCGGAAGTCGATCCATCTCTTGAATTGGAAGGGCGACGGGGTGCGTATTTTTAGTTCATTGCCTCCCTGATATCGCGCAGAGGTCCAGACTCCTTATCGATAGTGCAAAAGTATAGATCTGGCCCGATGTTCGGCTCTTTGACAATGGATGTGCGTGTTATGGTGGCTGTCTGTCTATGATAGTTTGAATTAAAGATCGTACAGCTCAATGCGCGTAGGGCTGTTTGATGGTGAGTGAATGTAGAACAGCATACACAACAACGTATCGCTCCACTTGAACAGTCAATATGCTGGAATATCGGACCAGTCAACGGAAGCAGGTTTAGGTTGTTATCGAGACTTGATGTTGTGCCTTTCCTGTCTCCGGGAAGAGCGGGAGGGAGATAGACTGAACTTTGAAGGCCGGCTCAGTGGTCGAATGTTCAGATACGACACAATATTTTAATATTTACAGATCGAGGAACCTATTTACTGACAAGGGTTTTACGTACTACCTGTTGCCCATCTTCAAAAGTAAAACAAGAGGTACCAGATCTCTCGATCGCGGACATGGATGTGCTAGTGTGAGAAACCATCAAAAAGTCGGCACATCAATGGCATCTCTGTATTTCATAATCGCATCAGCTGCGGCAGGCATCCGGCACCGCTGCTGCTTCATAACACTTGGTGAATCGCAAACAAGTGAAGAAAGTGTGAATTAACATCACCCCGTCATTGGAAAACATCGAGGTGAGACCAGTAATTATTAGTATTAAAATAGTTATAATAATGCAGTTCCTCGAGAACTGGTTGTAAGCCAAAAGCGAGAGGAATGGGTGGTGCACGAGATGATGGTTGTGTCGAAAAATGTCGAGCTCGTCGAGGTGAATCCGCATGTCCATCTGTCATTGTTGCAGCCTGACCAAGGCGACGAGCATCATGCGAGTGACTGAAAGTTAAGAGAGAGTACCGACCAATGTGGCTCTCCGGGATTCCTAAGTCTTGCTCCTCTTTTTCGGAAATAATTATCTTGCTGCAGAAAACCTTGAGATCATTCTGACCAAGGTTGGCTTCCTATGATAGATGACATTCTGGAAGATGGCGATGTATATTGTACTTCCAATGGACTTGTAAGCACAATTTACATTCAATGGGCACATTGGTGCAAGGTTTAGACTTCAAGACCTTCGACGCTGACATTGCCAGTCCATGGGATGAGGGTGAAATGCTATTGACATTTGTAGAATATGTGACAGTTGAAAATGAAGAAAAATGGGACTCGGACAACGTAGTATTTGGTACATTATATACAGGATTGACGCGTCATGATGTAGGTGGAATTATAAACGAGTGGGCGCGTCGATATGTTCGACGCGACAACGAATGCACAGCCTAATTATTGGGTTTAATGAGTGTGGGTGGTGAAGAAAAACCGAGCAGTAAACACCACACAACAAAAGCCGATTTCTAACTCAGCCTGACAGGTCGCTTTCACCGAATTGCCTTATTTGGGGGGGAGGGGTACCCCCCACCCCAGGTGACGTGGTATGTCCGCGATCGACAGATCTGGTCCCTCTTGAAGTAAAATACAAGGCAACGACGGACAACATGCATTGTGTTGAATGAATTGTTGGGAGATGACTTTTGAATTACTCAGGTTTGGCTCAGGTTCGCCACCTGTGTCTTGCTCGGTTGACACCTGATCCGGGAGCCCCAGTATCAGGCCACCTCAAATTCTTTCCTTCGACCCGTTGAGGACCATCGCAAATAATTTTCTGGGCAATGAACAACATTGAGCAACTCAAATCCCACAAAGGAAAAGAGATGGGAGCGATGTAGTAGACGCCAAGCCTTTATCTATCAAGCCTGCGAATGCATTTCGTGGGCTCCCCGCAGAGGACTTTATTGACATGCTGTGCGGCCATTGCCAAATATTTTGGTGGAAACCAGTTCATCCAGGAACACGGACTTCCCGCAATGGGTTAACCCTGCTTTCAACAATTGATGTCTGGGCTTGGGGGAGCGCATATAAAGCCAAAGCCAGGACCTCGAATTGGTCCAAGGGCCTTTTTTATTTCCACCTCTCCCTCACTACCACCACTTATCCCATCGCACTTGCACACCTACAGAAATGGTTGAGCTCAACAGTGGAATGCGAATGGCTCGCACTGTGGTCTATGGTGAGTCCTCCCGAGGTTCGAATATTCCGACGCGTTTCTAAATATACCCTCAGGTGTCGCGACCGCGTTCTCAGTGGTGGTCATCATCACCGCTGCTATTGTAACCAACTATACCACCACAACGGGTTACGGTTATTATGGTGTTGGATTCTACTACACATACGCAGCGCTCGGTATTGCGACCGCAATCCTCACAATGTTCACGCTCCCTGTCATGTGGTTCTTGTCAGAAAAGCGCAAAGGTTCCGTCATCGGCATGTCTGTCGTCGACATTTCTTGGGTTTGTAAGTTATTCGAGCATCTATGTGTACCGTAACTAAACATTCTTCTCATAGGGTTCCTCTGGATCATGTGGCTCTCTACAGCAGGTTCTTCCGCTGGTTGGTTGGGTTCCTGCGGCTGGTACGGCTCTGACGGCTCTTTCGAAACTGCCTGCCGCTCCTCCCAAGCTTTGAGCGCATTCGCCTTCCTCAACTGGCTCATCCTCATGTTCTACAACTTCACCCTATTCGCCTTCGCCATCCGCCAACACATGCGTGGAAACACTGGTATCTGGAAGACTCAGATCGCCGAGGCGGACTGGACCGCTGCTGGAAACAACACCGTCTACACTGGTCAGGAGTTCAAGGGTCAGGCTCAGCCTGGATTCGCTCCTCAGTACCCTCCCTCCACTGGTGTCTCCCCTGGAGGTTACGCTCCTCAGGGGCAATACCCCCAACAAGGTTATGCTCCTGCGCCAGGAACACCCCAAACCACTGGCACTAGCCCCTACCCACAGGTTTAATTAACCTTCTCAAACGTCTCCTCCCCCTCTTCCCGTTCGCATTAAATACCCCGCGCAGTAATTAACGAGTGCTTTTGGACATTGTTTTACATCTTGGTCTCTTCAATTGACGATTGTAGTAACGAAAACTGACATCCCACATGTTGTTTTATTTCCTACCCCAGTAGTATAGCAGTAGTTACGATTTGTCATTTTCTTTCCACCCAATTCAATATCTTCACTCCTGTCTCCCATGTCACTATTATTCTGCTCCACTTCGTTTCCAAAGCTACGCATTCAAGCGCTTCAGCAACAAGGATCTGTGCTGCAAATCACACAGTCGTCGTCGATCCGACTTGATAGCATGTTAGGTTGTAGATGCGGACCATGACTCTACATCCAGACTTGTCGGAAATTGCATTCCACTCAAGACCCGAGCCAGATCGTGTTCGCGGTTTTCAATTGTATTTGGACATCTTCGAGGTTCTTGTAAACCGGTGCAAGCTTTCAATATGACCCTCATCCGATCAGCTGGCGCTGTCATCTGACTACTTGGAATGAACAACATTGACCACATTTGTGCTGGGCTATACACTTGGGTTATCGAAATGATCGATAGGATTGTTTGTCGAGTTAGCTTAAGCGCGATCTAGGCGAGAGATAGGTCTGCTCCGTGCAGCGGAACTAGGTACCGAAGCACGTTCCGAGAGATCACCCAGAAACCGCAGAGCTATGGTTTGCGGACAGAGTCAAAAATAAACGGTTCGATATGATATCAGACCATATCGTTGTCAAGACCTATGCTCGGGGACAACGACTTATCTAGACTTGAATTCAACCACGCCACAATGGCAAAATGGCACAATCTTCGTCTCCACCGGTGTGGGTCAGTTATTATTTTGTTTGGTGCGACCTTCAAGAGGCCTGTCGTTCATAAGATGGGATTTCCCTGTCAGTATTGTCCAACCTGCAACCGAGATGGGTTTAAGACGGTTTTCGAGCGGTGGCGATGCAAAGTTGTCTGAATCTTCAGGTGTCGTTCTCGCCCCCTGAATTTATTGAATGGTATATTATATCCGAATTCTTTTCTGAAATATATATCTGAGCCTTCCCATTTTCTAAGGTTGAGCAATGGCACCGCTCAAGGAACCTCTTAAGCTGGGGTCACTGGAAGGGGATATTCCGAGAGGAAAACACAGGGGTTGCCGGGACGGCATTCGCGTTCCCCAACGGATTTAATTTTCTGACACTGTCACGCTCGTTTCCTTTCTCCACTCAACCCTGCTGTTCACTCAACCTTTTGGTCAGGGCCCACATCATCCTTTCACCCAAACCATCTTGTTGACTTCAACTTTCATAGACCGCAGGCATTCTGTGTTGAAGGTCGTCAAAAATGGACGCGCTTTTTACACCTCTGGCTGATGCGCTCGGCGCCAGTGTCGACCAAATTAAGGTGAGTTGCCTTTTGAACTTGAAAGGTGCAAGTCGGTGCTGACGAGGAGGATGTATGCCAGCTCATCTTCTGTCTCATGGTTGGGTACCCTCTTGGAAGTCTTTTCGTACGCGTGCCAACCTCGCAGCCTGCGCTGAGGCACTTGTTCAGCATCGGAGTTGCTCTGCTGTACTTCTTCCCTGTTCTGAGGTTGTATTCCGCGTTTTTCCAATTACTGGGGAGCATTTTGGCAACATACTTCATTGCAAAGTATAACAAGAGCAGCAAGATGCCTTGGTTCGTCTTTGTGTAAGTGTTTTTCACCTCATTATTCTCGCCAATGTCACTCAGACGTATTCTTTTGCTAGTGTGGTTATGGGTCACCTTACCTACAAGTAAGTCTTTTCACTCCAACCATAGAGTGGTCTATTAAATTCCTTCCCATCTAGCCATGTGATTCGCGCTATCTACGGCTTCAGCTACGAGACTATGGAAGTTACTGGTCCACAGATGGTCTTGACCATGAAGTTGACCACTTTCGCATGGAATGTCTATGACGGCCGCAGAAAGACCGAAGTACGTCTTTCAACCTGCTCATTTAGCGCGTTGAACTCACCATCTACTTTAGGAGCTCGACAAGTGGCAACTGTCCAAGAGGATCACAGAGTATCCCTCCCTTCTTGAGTTCCTCGGATACTCGTACGTCATCGTATAATTTTAAACTCGCGCTTGCATGCTTAACCGACTGTCAGATTCTACTTCCCTGGTATCTTGGTTGGACCCTACCTCGATTATCCTGAATATGTTGAGTTGATCAACGAGACTGCATTCCAACACCACACTGTCAAGTCAATTGTCAAGTCAGGTCGCAGACTCCCTCCTGGTCGCAAGCGTGCTGCCTACACTCGCATGCTCTTTGGGTTGTTCTACCTTGGTGTCTTCGTCTTCTTTGGTCCCAAGTACAACTTCGCGGTTGCAACTGATCCTGAATTCCAGAAGAAGAGCCTCCTAACCCGGTAGGACTTCTCTCCTGCCAGCTATACGTATTGCTAAGTTTCTTATAGTATTGCCCTCTTCCAACTGAGTGGACCCGTTGAGCGTGCCAAGTACTATGCCATCTGGACTCTTACCGAGGTGCGTTGGTTGTAGGTGGGACAACTTTTGAATTCCTGCTAACGATTACTTTAGGGTGCCAGTATCCTCACCGGTCTTGGATTCACCGGTCTTAACGACAAGGGCAAGGCTCAATGGGATGGTGCTGCCAACGTCAAAGTCTGGACTATTGAGTTCCCTCCCAACTTCAAGGTTCTCTTGGACTCCTGGAATATGAAGACCAACGTCTGGCTCCGCGAATGTGTGTACAAGCGTGTTACCCCGAAGGGCAAGAAACCTGGATTCACGAGCAGCATGATCACCTTCTTCACTTCCGCTTTCTGGGTAAATATATTTCACTCGTTCACGATAAAACTCGAATACTAATTTTTTTTATTTCAGCACGGTATCGCTGGAGGCTACTACCTCACTTTCCTCATGGGAGGCTTCATCACCGCCGCAGCTCGTCTCGCCCGTGCCAACTTCCGCCCTCTCCTCCTCCCCCGCCCTTCTAACCCCAAGGGTGCCCCCGCATTCGTCAAGGCCATCTACGACTTCCTTGGCATTGTCTTATCCGCCATGATCCTCAACTACGCCGCCTCACCCTTCATCATCCTCTCTGCCAAGGACTCCATCAACACCTGGAAGGCCCTCGCCTGGTACGGCCACATCGTCATCATGGGCAGTCTCGTGTTCTTCTACGCTGGTGGAAACAAGTACTTCAAGAACCTGCACAAGCAGCTCGGCATCGTCGCACCCGTTCGTGGTGCTAAGCCTGCGAACGGTGCTGCCAATGGATCTGCTAATGGCACAGCCAGCGGAACTGCTACCCCCATTGCTGAGAAGAACTTTGTGTTGCCCCCCAGCGTTGACTCAGTCGTTCCTCCTCAAAAGTAAACGCATTGGCACTCCTTATTCAAAACACAAAAACACATACGAGTGGAAGAATGTCGTTGGTAGAGATAATGGAAAGGGGATTATGATGCGCACTAATTTCTTTTCTATTTTAATTGCTCTGCGTACATACATTGTGGTTGATGTGGAGATTCGTAGTATGTACATACCCTTGCTCGTTCTGCACTGGCTCTCTTGTAGTTATCGCTGCATAGATTCTTAGAATATAATCTTATTTATTAACCATTGGGTTATCGAAAGTGAATAAGCCGTAGGACGCACAAGAGGTATCTTCCAATGACAAAACCTTGCCTGCACTTTTCCAGAAATATGGAAACAGCAGCTCATGTCTCAGCGCTATTCTGTCACTTCATGCCACCCCTAGATGTTCATCCAAACGACTCTTATTCAAAACCGGCCCCCTTCGCATCCACCCCCAAACTCAGTGCAAGAAACCTCACAATCATACAGTTTAACCGGCTGAATGTATCCATCACCCGTGAATTGATTTTGTGTGTGCATGTCATAAATGAAAGTGCATATGCGACAGGGTGTGTAGCGACAACATAATGCATAGAGGTACCGGCACTGGCTCCCATGACCACCAGGCAGCAAGAAGGGTTCACACAAGTGGATACCATCTCCCGGGAAAAGTTTTGTAGATGTACAAGATAATTTACACCTTGAAGCCCTTGGACTTTCTGCGACCACGACCCTGCTCGAACTTGCGGCCCTTTGATGTGGTGTAGGGCTTCTTGTTCTTGTGGGGACCTTTCGGAGGAAAGATAAGAAATGGATCGAGTGATAAAAAATGCAACAGACGTACCCATGCCGAAGTGCTTGTAGGCCTCACGAGCGGTCCTGAGTCCTCTCAGTAGAACAGTGTTGGAACCGGTGGGGGCACGGAGAGCGAGCTGGTCAAGAGTGATAGCCTCACCTCCAGCAGCAATGATGCGCTCCTTGGCGGACTGGGTGAAACGGAGAGCAGCGATGCTCAGTTTTGGGACACTCGTCACCCTGATGTCATCAGTGACAGTGCCGACTTGAACGATAACCTTCGAGGCGAGATCGGGCGTGGCAGCAGTTTCCTTGAGGATGCGGGAGAGGGAAAGAGGGGGGCGGTTGGTCTTTGAGAGGAAAAGACGGCGGAGGACGACCTATTGAAATTCAAATTAAAATAACAAGGTCGCGTTTGTTTAGTTTCCCCGCCAAATTGCAGATTTTGAAGGTTCCAAGTACCTTGTTGAACTTGGAGTCAGTGCGACGAGCAAGGAATCGGTAAAGCTAACAAAATCATGAGTTCATAGTTCTCTCAACGCAAAAATTCGCAAATTGTAAATACCTTAACAAGGAGGAGGAGATAAGGATCCTCGCTCTTGGGGGCGGTGCGCTGACCCTTCTTGACGTGGTGGGCGGTGATGTCAATACCCTAGAACACATTTTAGCACATCTTTGACGCCGCCAGCGACGACGAGCTCACCATCTTGGTTGTTGCCGGAATACAGTGTTTGGGCTTGTTGTGTGGGCTCACGGAGGCTTGTTGAACTGTACAGACAAAATTTAAGATTCAAGCTCCGCTTTAATTGACATCGGCAGTCATTCGGAAACAGCGACTCCTCATGGTTATGAAATTGCGCTCAAGTACCGTCAAAAGACGTGAATTTTTTCTCTTGAATTTATTAAATATATTTTTAAATATTTAAAGCTGGTCAGGACCTTTTAAAATGAGTATAACGGTGATGAACAGGGTTTGTGGGCGATGAGGCACGCATTAGAATGCATGGAGCCGAGCAAATAAACCCAAACAGCTCTTGTTATTGAACCACCATGGTGAGTCAAACTGTCTTGCATCATGGAGTCCGTGCGCACCATTTCGAAGGCTTTGCTCACTGTTCTTCGCGTTTTTTTAGTACGGAGAATCCAACCCCACTGTTGACCCTTATTCCGACGCGTATAACGCGCCTCCTGCTGCAGAGCCGGCTTCAGAGCGCGACGCACCACGTGGCAGGTCTCGTTCCAGGAGCCCTCCAAGACGCGAGACGACCAATGGCACCAACGGTGACTCTGGACGTTATCGGAGCCCACCTCCTCGCAGAAGGTCTCCTCCAGCTCGTCGTTCTGGCGCTATTGTACGTTTAAACCAAATTTTTTCCCCAATGTGATACGTGATTTAATGGTCTTATAGAAAGCCCCTGTACCTTCCAGCGTCCTTGGTGTTTTCGGACTGAGCATTCGCACTCAAGAGCGTGATCTTGAGGATGAATTTTCACGTTATGGACAGGTAGTCAAGGTCACTATCGTCTATGACCAGAGGGTAAGGCAGGCACCTGCTTTTTCTGGGAAACCCAAACTGACTGGCAACAAGTCTGACCGCTCCCGCGGTTTTGGCTTCATTGAAATGGGAACTGTGGAAGAGGCCACAAAGTGTATTCAAGAGCTGAATGGCATGGTATGCGAACATTGTTCATTTATGTCCACGCACCATTCATGTGTTTGAACAGGAACTCAACGGCCGCAAAATCCGTGTTGATTACTCCGTGACCGATCGTCCTCACAACCCAACACCTGGAGAATACATGGGACATCGTCGTGCTCGCGATAGAGATGACCGTCGTGATCACCGCGACTCCTATCGTGGTGACTCCCATCGTGATCGTCGTGATCGCGACAGGGACCGTGATCATTACGGCCGCGACAGGGATAGGGACTGGAGGGACAGGCGCAGCCCCCCTCCTCGTTCATCTCGCTACTCCCCTGAGTACAGCAGCAGGCGACGAAGGAGTTACTCTCGCAGCCCTCCTCCCCGTGGCAGCAGCCCTCCT
This sequence comes from Panaeolus papilionaceus, assembly GCA_015501605.1. NCBI lineage: Eukaryota > Fungi > Basidiomycota > Agaricomycetes > Agaricales > Panaeolus > Panaeolus papilionaceus. The sequence goes on from JADNRZ010000015.1 coordinate 656,829, forward strand.
CCTCGCAAGTCCAACGGCGACTCCCGCCGTGATTATGACGCCTCTCCTGCTGGTGCCAACGGTTCCGAGCGCTGGTAAAAGAAGGCTTTCAAGCTTCTCACCATCATTACACCACCTCCAAATTATATTCACCACTAATGTTGACCGGTTCAAGTCTTGACCGGTCTGACTCGGTGCGACCATGCATTGCAGTTTCATGCTTCATTTTTTCTTGACATCCCCCTTGCTTGATATAATCTCATTTTCGATTTTATGCCCTTCTTTCTTTCCGTGTTCATCCCATCTGACTCTTCCTTTTTCTTGCGCCCCTGTGTCTCCATCGTCGAGGTGTTCATGGCCAGCATGCGGAGCAGAAAACACTCAAAAAAGTTTCATAATTCAAGTTATAATTTCACAAGCCCAAAGAAAACCTCCATATTTCTCTTGCTTTCCTGTCGTCTACTGCTCTTCATCTCAAAGTTGTCAAGTTTCCTCCAACCACACTCGTCTAGTATATGTTTGCAAGTACAAGATATATCTGGCTGTTTATCAAAACGAAGAAATGAAGTGAAGACTATGCATAATGCGACAAAATCTCCCAAGGTATCAGCGCAATCGGACGCAGCATGGACCCCCTCGTGGCCTTTTCTGTCACGACACGTTTCAAGCGCAATTCTTTGGGACTCAATTGAGTCGAGAAAGGTCAACTCGACCGAATCTTCCAAGGCTGGTTCTTGGAAGGTTCGTCCCTTAATTCTCAACCCCAGACGCTCGCCACACTAATTCGGCTTTGTGGTTTTTTGTCGTGATGGGAGAACCTGTCAGGTTTGATGCCCTTTTTTCCTGATTTTTATCTGAACCTGCTTCTGGTTGATGTTTAGGCTGATTTAATTTTCTTTGGTTTTGATAAGGGTTCGTCTCCCATCAGACCATTCTGTTCCCCGTAGTGAAGGCTTGGTACTTGCCAACCGTTCATTGAACAAGCCCAGTTATATGCGACGAATGAGCGCAAATGATATTCAACACGTTGTGAGGGTGTGTCGGATCGTGCGGTGAGCATGTGTGTATTGTTTGGGTTACCACGTTTATTTCTTTTCCTCGATCCGCTGCTGGTTGTTTTTACTTCATTTTAGCGTTGGGGTGCTTATTTTTTAGTTTCAGAAGAACCTCTTCCGTTCGGGACTAGTTGGAGCTATTTGAACACCGCCGACCCTGTTGATATGTCTTTGAAGCTCCTGTAATTTGCTGATGGCCTTGATTCCTGTCTTTTGGGTCTGGCGACAAGCAAAATAAGGGAGTTTGAAGACTTGGTGCAAGTCGGGTGAGCACCATGTTCTCTGTCCTGGTCTACATTCGCTGTGCGGGTTGCTGGGTTCTTGCGATGCCAGTGGATTTGGTGAACATTGGTGACCTATCATTCTACTTTGTATATCTTGGACATAGATTAGCCGAAGGAATCCAATGAATAAACGTGGTGTATCTTTACTTCATAACATTTTGAGAGAATTATGACAATGTTCGAGATCGCTCATCGCTCCAACGAGTCCTACGGTGCTGAAGTGATTGCTGGTGCAGTGCTTGGCGACCAGCTGAAGCCATCATTGGCCGCTTGAAAATATTGCCTTTTTTGGGTGGCAATACTTTTTTCGTTCTCAAGTCGTCCTCAAAGTCGAGCTCGACGTTCACCTCTTCTCCTCACCCCCATACTGAAATTTTTGTTGGGATTAACCCAACTTACGACCAAACGACATGCCAAGGATAAGAAAGAGTTAGTTTGTTCAAATTGATGATGGATTTAACCCTGACTGACTTGTGTAATCATTAATTTTGACTTGCGTCTTTATTTGAACATCTACAGAGACGAGTAATCGCGTCAAGGTTAATGACCGTGAAAAGTTGAAGAAGAAAGTGAGAGATGGAAAGAAGAAGAAGGCCAAGTTGGCGAAGAAGAATGTTCAGTGGAAGAGCAGTACGTCTTGTGCTTGTCTCTTGATTATTCACTGTGGTCATAGTTTTCATGTGGCCTACTAACGACGTCTGCTTTTCCTTTGTTGTTATCTAGAACATAAAAAGGACCCCGGTATCCCTAATGAGTTCCCTTACAAGGATCAGATCCTAGCTGAGGTTGCTGAACAGCGGCGAATTGTGCGGTTTATTCAGATCTTTCCCTGGGATTTGGAACTCAATTTTGTTATCTCGTTTTTAGGCCGTTGAGGAGAAGCAGCGCAGAAAAGAGGAAAAGCAAAAGAACCTTGAGAGGGCTCGTGCTATTGCTCGTGGAGAGATTCTCCCCGACGAAGATATGGAGTCTGCAGAGGAACGTTCTGAGAACGAGGAGGAAGGCAGTGGAGACGAGGCTGGGGACCAATCATCCGACGGGGAGGAAGAGGCGCCAAAGAAGGGTAGCAAGGACCTCAACGTTGGTGCTGAAAGTATTGCTAGCCTAAGTGCTAAGCAGCTGGACATCAAGTTGAAGCAACGGCTGAAGGCTAAGGCCGTTGAGGAGATCGAGGAGGAGGATGAAGTCCCTCTTTTGATTAACAGAGACCTGCCCAACTTGCAGTCCGTCATCGACAAGGCAGACGTTGTGGTCGAGTTGTTGGATGCCAGGGACCCGGAGGCTTTCAGGAATAAGAAGCTGGAGGACTTAGTGGTGAAGAAGGGAAAGAAGCTGTTGTTAATCCTGAATAAGATCGGTATGTTGGTCTTTCTGGAGCTGTAGTCGCTTCTCTAACTTGTACACCGCAGATACATGTCCCAAGGAATCTGTTAGTGCCTGGATTGAACTGCTCAGGAAACAGTACCCAACCTTGGCCTTCCGCTCCGCTACTTCCTTCCTCCCCGAAACCTCAACTGCAGATGCGATATCATCTCTATCTAGCAAAGCAAAGGGAAAATTCAAGGCCAAGGCTCCTACCAATGATGCTGTTGGTCGAGATGTTGTCCTTGACTGTCTTTCCGCCTGGCGTAAAGACTCCGGGAAAGACGAGCTGAGCATCGCTGTCGTCGGTATTGTCAACGTAAGTTACCATTTCTTCATCTTTCATTTGTTCTTGTCGTACTAAATGAACGCTATTTTTCAGTCTGGAAAGAGTTCGTTCATCAACTCTATCAACAAGCGTGCATCTCTCCCTGTGTATACCCTCGCGACATCATCTCGTGGACCATCAACAACAGAACTTCCCCAAGAAGCCACCTTGGAGGTTGACGAGCAGAAATTTACGTTCATTGACACGCCTGGACTCTCGTTCATTTCAGATGAAGAGGCCGATTCATCATTACTGGAAGAGTTCCGTTCTCGGGATATTCTCCTGAGAAGCAAAGGTAGAATCGACCGTCTTAAGGACCCCAATCCTCCAAGTATGTTGTACTTAGGGCTGTTCATTATACTCTGATCACTTACTCATTCCATATTATCTAGTCGAGCACATCGTGTCCCGGGCCAATACCGAGGACTTGATGGTTTTGTACAGCCTTCCAGCATTCACCAAGGGTGACCCTACTGCGTTCTTGTCTGGTGTTGCGCGAGCCAACCAATTGATCAAAAAGGTACATTGCAAACTCGCCTGTCCTATTCCTTCGGCGCCTTATTTTTTGCGCCGCCTTGCATTGCGTCATGGTATCATTTTTTTCTATTCATACTTTACTGTGCCTGCCTATCACCGTCATCAAAAGTTGTAAACTAACCATACATTTCTGCGTTTTTTTAGAAAGGAGAACTCGATCTATCGGGCGCAGCAAGAATCGTTCTCCGGGATTGGAACGTCGGGAAATTTGCCAAATATTCCCTGCCTCCATCAAACAAAAACGCAGCAGATGATGCGTCCTTGCCGGCTTCTGGGTCATCGACGGCAAGCGCTCAGCTCCAGGAGCTGTACGCTAAACAGGATGCCGTCATCGCTGGATTGACACCCCGAAAAGAGCTTAGGAAGAAGACTGGACTGGTTAAGCTTACCTCAAGTGCGATTGATACTCGGGAGCCTGCATTGGAAGAATCTTGGGCAGCGCTGAATGTGAATGATGAGAGTGATGATGAGGAATCTGATGAGGACGGCATGGAGGTTGAAGGTGAGGATGCGGATATGGGTTCTGATGAAGAGGATGAGGAAGGTGATAGTGATGTGGAAATGGAAGGAGACGAAGACGAGGATGAAGTGGATGATGAAGATGATGAAGAAGCACCCCCACCTCCCGTTTCATTCTCAAAACGCAAACGCGGCCCAGAACGTGCTGCGCCTGCACCGCCAGCGAAAAAGGTTGCGTTTACTTCAAAACGTGCCATCAACGAAGCCGCAAAGGCCGACGCGTTGAAGGAAAAAGCGACGCAGCAGGCTCGCAAACCTGTGCTGCCTGTAGCTGCCCCAACTAAATCTGCCCTCAAAACCAAAAAAGCACCCCTCGCTAAAGCCTCGGATAATAAATCCAAGGGTGCTGCCAATGTGCCCAGTGCGAAATCGATAAAAGCTAAAGAGGCAGCTGCTACTGAAAAGAAAAAGAGCGGAGAGCCAGAGGCGTACGATTTTGGCAAGTTCTTCTGACATTGCCTCTGTCTAGAACTGCATCGTGCATCCCTTCGCTGCTAGACTTCATCCGGCAGTCGACGTTTATCATCTGTCGTTCGTGGTTTTAGATGACATCCTGTATGTACAGTACGTATACATCCGCTGTTTGTGTGTTGACTCGCAATGCGATATTTTACGAACTTGCGATATGAATAGCATGACGCTTGCTTTACTGTTTGTTAATACAGGCGTTGCGCCCCTTGCGGATGGCAGCTGTAAGCTTCTTCATGGTCATGCGACAAGGAACTTAAAGCTCTCCGTCCGCCTTCAAGGCGATTATACTCATGAAAAAATATGTTACTGGATGGCAATTGGTTGGTCGGATGAATCTGATATAGAATTCCGACGTGTTGCCTGTTATTGGAAGTTGATACACTGGCAGCAATCGTGTGGGTTAAATTTATCAAGTCAATAGTTTTGGGCCCGCTATTTGGTCATGATCTTCAAAAGTGAATAACTAAATGTCAATCATTCGGCATGCCATTGTTTTCCATTCAACATCCACAAGTGAAAGCGAGTGTGGGCGCGGTGTAACTCAGTTGCGATTATCGTGCCCTTTTCTGTCGAGAGTGGGAAGTTCTCACTGGTCGTACATTGTTTCTAGTATGTTTTCTTTGTTTTACAGTTCGCATCCACTGTTATGTCGTGAACGCCTGATTGTGATTGTGATTATTACCGGGGCAACGGGTCGCCTGCCTTTTAAAAATAAGGCATTTACGATGACCCCTATGGAGAGCGCTCACAGTTTGATGTGATAGATCATGCATCATGGGACCCATGGCGGATTTAATCGTTCACATCTATAGAAATAGTTGTATCAAGTAACATGGAGACTGTACGACATATCTTACATTTGTTGTTGGATATGTATGGGGTATATCGGGGTAGTAGTTGAACCTGTACAAGGTTGCAAGGTCCTGATGCATTAGAAAGGAAACGCCATTTCGATTAGGTATTGTTGAAATATTAAGCCTTTTATATACTTATATCGCGCAGTTACTTCAGGGCTACGACCCGGCAGTACATTTTGTGCGAGTGAGTAGTTAATATTGTTCCAAGCTGTCTACTTCTGTGAGAACTGGCGTGAGGCGAGCGCGCTTCACAGCGCGGTGTCCCGTTTCGGGATGAGTGCGCTCGATCACTTGGCTTCGCCCACTGGAAGACTTTATTTAGAACGCAACCTTGAGAATAAAACAACAATGAACAATCTTGCAGTCGCTCGATGTTCTTCAGACAGCAACCTTCATCTAAACATCCCTCATAGACACCTTATGATCGGACAATTTAAAGGCAGCTGCATAGCATTGTCATCATTGTGCACTGTGCAGCCTTGAGTGCGCGAATTCGTAATTATCTTTTACGCAGAATACTGCCACTTTGCTGCGCTCGGTACTGATACTATGCGTTCCAAGCATTTTAAAGGTGTTTTAGTAGAAGGTTGGCTAATCGAACACAGGTAACCGGGGGATCTGGTAAGCATCTCCAGTCACTCGAGAATGGGCAATCCATCTAAGCTTACCGTGAGAGTCCACGGAAGAGGTTACAGCTGTGATGCAAGATTATCGACGATGCCTTGTGGCGCATGAACCAATCTGGAAACCCCACCTGGTCCGGCTATTTAAAGGGCTGAAGGCTTTCTGGTCTCACACCTTTCATTATCTTTCCCTCTTCACGGTGCGGACATATCTCTCTGTTCATCGCCATCGTGTTCTGATCAAGTTGTTCTCCTCTAGAAACACATTCATATGCCACTAGACTGGACCCGTCGCGCCGAGTCTCTATCTCGCGTGTACTCTTTTAGTACAGCGAAAAGGAGAAAATCGACGCGTACCGCAATCCCAGACTTCTTCGCCGATGATGCACCTGTGAGTCGTTTTCAGTACGAGTCATGCAGCCAAACGTCTTTACTTATGCACGTTCAGACCGAAATACCCTCCGAACCCTTCAAACCCTTCAAACCCTTTGACACCCTCCCCCTCGAGATACAACTCGAGATCTTTGCACACTGTCTCCCCCCATCACCTCGCTTCGACCCAAACGAAGCGCCACTTCTAATTGCTAGAGTGAGCAGGACATGGCGTGCCATCGTACTATCCACCCCAAGACTATGGTCAACATTCGAGGTCGAAATCACTGGCTCTCCGGGCACTACCGTTTCCGCCTACGATCTGAATATCATGAGTACGATGAAGCTATGGTTAGAGCGATCGAAGAATTACCCGTTGTCGGTTCGGGTCTCACACATACCATCGAGTCGAATCCATGACCCTCGTTCCGCGGAGTTACTCTCCCTCCTCATTCCTGAAGTTCGTCGTTGGCGACACGTCGAGCTCGTTATCCCCGCATCTAACATTCGACCTCTTGTAACCTCTTTACCTCTTGGTTTCCCTGCACTACAGTCCTTGACATTGCAGATGAAGGGGTTCTGGGGTACCGAGCCAGCATTAGATTTGGCACTACTCAACATTCCATGGCACCAACTAACGACACTCAACTTGCAACTAGACCGGAACCACTTGCTAACATTAGACCAGTACTTTCATATTCTCTCGCAGACCGAGAACCTTCGCGATTGCACTATTAATGCCCAGTGTACCTTTGCTTCGGAGACGATGGAATCAGGACCATTGTCCTTGACGAGTCTCGAGTCATTACAGCTTACTCTTCAAGAACCCTTGGAGTCATCCCTGGGACTATCACACGAACAAGCATTCCTACGATTCCTCCAATCCCTCTCCATGACGAAACTTCAGACTCTCAAAATCGGGTGGCTCCTGACGTCGCCCGAGGGTGTTTGGCAGACAGTTCATTCTGACTTTTTGACAGCTTTGGGTCACATTGCGTCATCGCTCCGAACCCTCAGCATCGCGTACTTACCAGTTAAGGAGAGTCAGCTGTTGGAATACTTTGCAGTTTTACCAGAGCTTTCCGATTTGGAGTTACGCTTCTCACTAAGCAGCCGAGACTACGACCCCATTACGGACAGACTACTTTCGGCACTCTCCATTTCACCTGACATTCGAAACCCTTCACGCCCCACATCTCCATCGAACAATGTTTCGGTTCCTTCTCGAAGCGCTCATTCCGAGGATAACAACAATAGGGGCCTCCTCCCTCAACTGGAGTCCCTGCATATAGAGTCCAGTGGAAAGGAGTACTCGTACGTGGGATTGGTTTCTATGATTCAATCGAGGTGGGATGCTGTGCGTTCGACGGAGTCCATTCGATCACGGACAAAGTTCCACTTCCTCTCCATGAACCCCGTCTCCTCAGTTTTAGGTGAACAGATCAAGGCATGGGCCGGGGAGGGTTTAAATGTGACTATAGACAGCGTTTCGCTCCGATGAGGTCTATCTCAGACTCCTCCATGGCTTTATCCGCCTTACTTTAGGCTTAGCATAGTAGCTCGGCAGTTCATTTCTTCTCGAACAATTACACTTCGATAAGCATATTCTTTTTCATTTGACATTGACTGACAGTATCTTACGGCTTTATGACCCTATGACCACTATTTTATACTACATACGATTATTCTTCATTTGAGATAGTTTACATTTCATATCTGTACAACATAACTGGCATTCATGGCAACACCATGCACCAAAGTCAATTGCGGGGGATGACAGATACATGCTGGGCGTAGTTCGATATTTTTTTATGACAGATGAGTGGCTGAGCACAAAAATGATCTATGCAACCTCAATTGTACCGCCCCATAAACTGGTTGCAATGTCGTCGTACTTACCACTCTGCAGCAGCTCAAGGACGATGGACAGGGGCGTTGTCTGTTTCGGTCCGACGGCGCGAATCTCACCCACGTGATTAAACTCGAATTTCAAGATTTGGCCTTGACATTGGACTCTTGCGAGCTATACCTCTCGTTTCTTCCTTATAATAGTCTAAAATGCCTAGGGAGAACAGGAAACGTGGAAAGAAGCATAAAAAGATGCAGGATCACGAAGAACCTGTGAGGCAGGAGGTCTATATTGACGAGGAACCGCCTCAGGCCGACTACGCTCAAGGCGCACCCTCTTGGTTAAAGCCTGCACCTAAACCTGAGGACGAGTTCAACCCGGAGGCACCATTCGGATACGTAGATGCAGATTTGAAAGCCTATATCCGGACTGTAGACACCCAGATCAAGGACTGGCAGGAAAACCAGGAAGAACCGGTCGAAGGAAGTGATGAGGACCCAAACGAACGTATGTGATCTTGACCCTATGGATTAATATCATTTCGTTGAAACAGTTGATAGAAAAGAGGCTTTTCCTTATGGCTGCGTTGACGGAAATGCATCAGAAGGAAAGACAACTTGCGACGGACCCTGATTGCTCGATCGTTTTGGAACGAATGCTTTACTCCATGGACGATTTTGTGAGACGGGTTTTTATGGATAGCATGGCTGGTTCGTAAGTGTGTTCTATTGAATTTTTAGTCACTTGATGTTAACGGACCTTTGAAGGTACGGTGTACTGGTTAAGCATCGTTTTGCGTCGCATGTGTGCCAAACTATGTTCAGCATAGCTCAAGACACCATTTCTCGTGAAGTAGGTCAACATCTCTGAGTATTTTCTACCTGTGAAGTTAACGTGTTTTCAAATAGACTAAGGGAATTTATCCTTCTATTCCTGACTCGTCGGACGACGGTGAACTGCGCACTCTTACACAATTAGTGCTCGACACATCCGAGGTAAGATCCATACCCTTGGATTTATCTCCCAACGCTCACAGGTTTCACATAGGAACTCCTCCCTTCCTTCCCATCTTTATTCAACGACCAATTCGGATCGCACGTCGCCCGTGCCCTTCTCCTGCTCCTTTCACCCAATCTTTCTTCTGCAGAAGGCCAATCCCAAGCTACCCTCCGATCGAAGAGAAGTGCAGCATGGAAGGCACGACAAGGGCCTATGAAGTCCCTATTCGAAGAGGAGAAAGGGAAAGGAAAACAGCCCGTTTCAAGGGGTGTGCCACCGGAGTTCCGTCAAATGTCGAGAAGACTGGTTGAGGTCGTGCGAGAGCAGTTGGGCGAGAATGAAATCAGGGCTATGGCTGCCAATCAGGTTGCCTCGCCTGGTCTACAGGTATGCTCAATTTAAGATTTGCTATTCGTTGACCCCGACTTTGATTGATGTATTTAGGTTTTGCTTGAGGTCGAGGCTGATTTAGACATGAACAATGAGTCTGGCTCACTGATGGACACAGTCATGATGGGTGCTATTACCGTGTGCCGTGAGTAACTCAGTTAACCGTTTTGCTGAAGATTTGAAGATGCCAATCGTGAAATTCAGTTAATTCAGACGAGGAGCTTGACGAAGCAGATTATCTCGGCACACTTCTCCGGGATCCCAACTCTTCTCGTTTACTTGAAATTATCGTTCTTCGTTGCCCTGAAAACGTTTTCCACAAACTTTGGAAAACCTACTTCCATGGAAAGCTGGCACGGTTGGCCGGTCATCCTGTGGCTAATTTTGTGCTGGCCAAGGCTATTGAAAGAACGTCATTGGAAGAGCTATCCGAGGTGTTCTCACAACTTGGTGATGCATGGAATAAATTAATCAGTCAGTGTTGCGATTATTTGCTTTACTTGAGATAGTTCTGATTTTTCGTTCCAGAAACGTCAAGGACTGGTGTCCTGAGGGCTGCAATTGAAAGGTGTAATGTTCACAAAGAAGTTGGATCATCTATTGTCGATGTAAGCATCTGTATTTCATACGACCCAACTACGCTAATCTTATCTTTGTTTTAAAGGTCTTGTCCATAGCTTTCAATCTCCAATCTGAGGAAGATAAAAAATTACTTGTCCCTTGCTTGCTCACTCTGCTCCCTGTGGAGGTATGCCATTTCACTCCACCCTCAGAGGTTTCAGTCTAACGTATATATAGGATTATCGCTATTATCTCTCAAAGGCAAATGAGACAAAAGAAGCAGCATCACAACCCCATCCTGGAAAGCATCAGAATCGTGCTGCTCCAGACCTACTTGCGCCCAAAATTCAGGGTAGTCTCCTAATCCAAACCATACTAAGACTGCCCGACCCCTACAATCACTTCATTGCTGAAAGGTACTTTACTCCATTTTTCCCCGGTATCACATATTTACCTGGTTTAATATAGCCTACTTCAACTCCCCATCGAGGAAAGAATAAAAATCGCCCAAAACCCTGTTGGATCGCGCGTGTATGACGTGCTATTGGATTCTACGACGGTACCCGCCAAATACAAGCGCCAATTTGTCATGGGATTCATGGACCATTATGATGTCCTCGTCGACGACAAACTGGGGAGTCGGGTTGGTGACCGATGTTGGTCATATTGTGACACCTACCTCAAAGTGAGCGCATTAATTTAGTCGCAGCAGCACGGTTGAGCTTGCCTGACACCCTGTTTTTGATGATGTAGGAAAAAATTGCGAAGTCGTTGATCCACAAGGAGCACGTCCTTGCTGCTTCGTTCTACGGAAAATTCTTCGCAAAAAACCTCAACCTATACCTGCTACAACGCCGGCCGGAAGAATGGAGAAATATGCAATCGGAGAGGAAGCGTGCTGCTGATCAGGTTAATAAGCCTGTCCCAGCAGCGAAACCGTCGACATCCCCCAATGTTGCTTCAAAAACCCAAGAACAGAAGCCTGTCAAGGAGAAGGAGACAAAGAAGCGGAAAATTCGGCCAGAGGACGAAATTGAGGCGCTCTTCAACGAAAAGCTGGGTAAGAAGGTTAAGAGGGCTGCATTGGAGGATACTTCATCGCCTAAGAAGGCGACCTCGGAATCTGCACCCACCGCAGAGGACATCAAAAAGTCTAAAAAGGACCGCAAAAGGGCGAAGGAAGAGGGCAAGGGGGATAAGGAGCTTGAGCAGATTTTGGGTGCGATTCGCGCTGCGCCTAAAAGTGAAGGACCGGGTCACAAGAAGAAATCATAGTTGGTCGTTGTAATGGGATTTTATACCGATTAACGATGCCTGTGGTTTGAATTTATTGGTGTGTATGGACAGTGTGAAAGACTTCCGAGCACTTCGGATATTGCGTCTAGTCACGAGCGGGGAGAGGCTATATTTTTAATTTCGAGGCGAGGGAAGAGTGACTTGATTGCTCTCAATCTTCTCCTCTTGCTTTCATTTGAGACCAAGGCATCTGGACCACACGACAAAAAATCTGCGATAATTCCGTTCCCCATTGACATCATGGAGTTCGACTTTCTATCGTACCTACATACATTTCTGGGTCCTGATCACGTTGATTCCGAGCAGATAACGATCGTGAAATTAACAGGAGGCTTCACCAACTTTACTGCCAGGGCTTCTTTCAGGACGCCTCTATCATTATCGCTCATTACGAAGGAATCTGCTCATGATTCTAAGAGGCTCACAAGCGTCGTATTAAAGTACGCTCCACTGCATATGGCAATCGACCCTTCCCAAGCACTTTCTGTACGCAGGCAAGATGTTGAAGCGGCAGCCCTGCAGGTACTAGGGCCTTTACTTCCAGGTACAAACGTTGGCTCTGGACAGAATGGGGAGAATATGGGCAGATACCATACCCCATCCCTATACCTCCATGACAAAGAGAACAATATTTTGTGGATGGAGGACCTAGGCGCCGATGCCAAACCTCTCATCCAGGTTCTACGGGCATCCTCACCACCTCTAACACAGGATGAAGTGAAGGAGATGGGAGTAGGATTGGGTCAGGTCGTCCATTACCTCCAAAAAGTCACTTCAGCATGGGTAGGGATACCACCTGCCAATCTGGTGGATTTTCAGACCTCAGCGTCTGAGGAGATACACACATACCTATCCCAGCTCACATTTAATGAGCTTACGAAGGGTGGGATGGAAGAGACGGAGGCGCAAGAAATATCAGGGATTGTACTGAAAGGTCTGCAGGAGCTGAGGGATGAAGAGCCGTTCTGGGGGACGGGGGACTTCTGGCCAGAAAATGTGCTGGTATATCGAGAAAAAGATACGGGCCAACTAAAGTTCGGACTCATTGACTGGGAGTACTTCGGACCGTCGAGCGTACCAGCGGAGATCGGAATGTTCTGTGCGTCTTCCTTCCGTCGTTTATGAGAAACTATTGACATGGAGACCTTCTCTTCCGCTCATTACACGCGTCTTCGATTGCCTGTGCAAATTCTTAGTGGCGCATTTGCATTATCATATGCTCACCTCTACCGACATCGGGACGCAGAACCGCATTCGAGCTTTCGCCAACGGTATGTGTGATGGCTACACCAATGCGCGTCTCAGCAGCAACATGGGATCAAGCGTGTATCCATCTAAAGCGTTCCAGTGGAAGACTCTGGTGGCCTATGGACGCGAACTCATCAACGCCGTTCTGCTGTATAACGACGCTGGCCATAACGACGACCACGCCAGTTCTAATTACAAGGAAACAAGAGACCTGGTCGTAGGTGTTGGTGTGACAAGCATCAAGGCTGCTGGCAGTGCCTATTCAGAAGTTGATCTCGGTTGCTTGGTTGGAGCGGGCCCGGTTGTAGCAGCCCCAGATCTGCCTAATGACACGGGAAACGTCGGAGGAAGAGGAGAAGAGGGTGCTCTTGGTTCCATATGGATTTATGAAGCTTTTGATGCGCTGAGGTTTCAGGTATATGAAAGCGCTTAGTGGAATGATAGACGACAAATAGACGTTCCGATCCGGATGTGAATTCCAGCTATTTCAATTTGGTCAGCAAATTTTGGAAGAAAATTTGAAAGGATTTTAGATAAGGAGTTAGGAGGCTCTGAAGAGTTGGAGAAGCACAGGAACCTTGAAAACCGATAGAAGAAACCAATGATAGCTAGTAAAGGTCTTTTTGAAGTTGTAAGTACACAGCACGCAACCTGATGTGTGAGTGGGGGAATTACGACAATTATTATTATAGTATTAGCAACAAATACGTGAAGAGGTCGCAAGCCTTTCGCCAGGAAAGTGGGACGTCGGTTATACTTTTTTCCCGGTCGTTTTCTGCCACTCCGCAACGGCTTCGTTTATACGAGTATGCATATCTTCGGGCGTGACAATCTGGCCATATGCATCGACAAACTTGCCAGTTGGGTCCATAAGGTATATGAAGATGGAATGGTCAACAAGATAGTCGCCTTTGGGGTCGGCGTTCGGAGGGGTGGAGAAGTAGACGCGGTAGGCCTTACACACGGCCTTGATATCCGCGTAGTCACCAACAAGACCCACAAATGAAGGGTGGAAATCTTCAAGATATTGAGCAATCCGTGATGGGCTGTCCCTTGCTGGGTCGACGGAGATGAACACAGGAAGGAAAATATCACCATGTTCCTTTTCTGATGAAAAGAAAATATGAATGACACAAAATATAGGAGATTTGATGAGCTACGCACGAGTTTTTTCCAATACGTCGGTGATCTTATCGAGCTCTGCTGGACAAATATCTGGACAATTGGTAAAACCAAAGTAGACCAAGGACCATTTTCCCAATAAATCTTTCTCCGTGAAAGGCTTTCCATCATGGGTGGTCAACGAAAAGGGGCCGCCAACATTGGGACGCCCATAAGACTGAACTTGCTTTTCTTTCTCTACATAAAACCAAGGTTTCAACCAGGAATGTTTGCAGAAGCGACCTTGAAGAATGAGTTACCTCTTTCCTCTTCCATTCTTTGCTTCTCCCGACGGAAATAAAATACTAAACCAGCACCAGTCAGCACGAACAATAGTGCTGATGCTGGAGTAAAAGCCTATCGATTCACGTCACCAGTCAGATGAAAATTTGACCGGAGAGTTTTAGCACTCACCCCCATAGTATTGCGCTCTTGGAACTGAGCATATGTCCTACGCTGGATGAAATTCGCATTTTTAAGTTCTAGAGACCTTCTCTGTAGACATGGTCTATGTAACGAAGACCTTGAGGTACTGAGAGCTCTCCAACCAATGCCAAATTGCTGCTCGTAGCGTTGAAGACCGGAACGGAGGAGGGAGGACATCGGAGAAAGTGGCCGTCACAATTGTCACAATTCATTTCTTCAACACCGACCTCGATGATCTCGGTTGTCAATGTCCCCACCAACGGCCTCGCACGTTGCGGGCAATATTTCCCTTCATAAAGCGCATCAGAAAACGTGTTTCTCGTCGTTCCTGGATGAACGTGTATTATCATTTATGTGCCTCTTCCAGACTCAAATCTCGGCACTGTATATTGCCTATCGATGATAGTGGGCAAACCAACCGGTATATCTTCCGATACGTTTGTCCTTGCTGTGGCTTCGGACTGCAGTTTGTCTACATAGATCTGTTGCAGTGGAAATTACTTTCCGCTAACGACCTTGGGACATCCTCAACATTCTCTAATATTCTTCTGGGTCATAATATCACCATTTCATCGTCCAACTATGTATCGATTACCACTGTTCATGCGCCTGGTCTAATGGGGCTTCTACCATACCTACTATATCGATTTGCAAAGCGCGGGTACCGGTCTCAGCTACTTACCGACAACTAGGAGTCTATTGCAGGAACTCATAGGACTTAGGAGTAGGTCTCACCACAAGGGCAGCAGGGTTTGGCAGGCCCATGACGCACCCGGGATGATTTCTATGCACTCATATCTTTGCTTCACTGTAAACTTGTCTTCATTTGGTTTAATGCTGCTGCCGTTACATATATGGCTTTTCTATCCATTCCTTTTTCAAATGTTCAAGTTCTACCTCAAGGCGCTGGGAAACTGTTCAATCACTTCACCTCCAGTCTTGCTTTCCGCAAGGCGTTTATTGACGATTTAGGTCTCTTGTGCCCTTGATGGCAATAATATTGGTGATCATATTTTTTATATTTTTCAGATTGGTTCCTGATAGGAGGATACGATTCTACCTAATGGACTTTTTGTTTTTCCCCAGGTCAACAACTGACCTCAGCTGACCAACAGGCTCCACAAATTTCTTTTGCCGCTTTGGACTGTTATCCAATGGCTCACCCAATACTTTCTTCTGTCTACCGGTATTGCCCAAGTCCAATAGTTGTGGCCTTCTGATCAATTGCCTGAAAAATCTGGGCGCTTTAAAGCAAACTGCCCATGACATTGCAAGCAAGGGAGTAACCGGTCCCGTATGCAGGGTCTGCTGGTCTGCCGATATGTCCCTATGCACAACTAGTCTCGGTTAACCCAGCCTCTCCCGTTTTGGTGGTCAACCCGATTCTGTTCAAAAATGCCAAGAGGTTTGCGAAACGCAAACGCTCCCAACCTTGTTGGCTTGCGCCCAGACTCTCCCGTTAGGTCACCCAAATCGGGTTGACCGCCAAAACGGGACAGGCTGGGTTAACCGAGACTAATGCACAACCATCTAGGGCCATAGACATAAGCGACTTTGCTGACTTGCTGGCTAGCTCTTTTTCGATAGGAAGTCATCTGGTGATTCTGATATGGCTCGGCGGCGCTGATGATCAACGATTGTTAAGCACGCTTTGAAGCGAATTTTTGGTGAGTGGTTTCGGTTTCAACTTATGTTCTCCATATCATCCCAACTTCGTCTTTTGGATAGGGTAGGGAACATGCGAACTACTTCTGCCAAATCAGCACATTCAAGTTGAACATACCCCTAGCGCCCCATAGCCGCTGCGTTGTGCGAAGATCGCCTCTTCAGCACAGTTTCAGTAACCATTCCAGGAACCAAGTTGTCTGGATACCATAAGTTCTTTTTCGGCTCTTTAACCTCTTTTGGACCTACATCCAACACGCGATTTTTTCTTGGCATTCCATATCGCGTTGCAGTTTCCAGGACTTCAGACGCTATAAAATGGTCAAACAACATTTTGACCGCCAGCAATCTTTGAATCATCACTTTCTTCAAGGATGCACAAACCCACCCTCGTTTCTTTTGTGCTGGCTGCACTGTATGCCGCTCCTTCTTTAGCCGCAACATATACCCAACCCTACCAGCTCCCCAGACTTATCTATGACTATGTCATTGTCGGTGGTGAGTACAACTCTGGTCGACATTTCTTCACCATCTCCCATCTAATCGCCATCCTCAGCTGGAAACGCTGGTAATGTCATCGCAAGCAAGCTAAGCGAGGATCCCAAAATCCAGGTTCTGGTGCTCGAAGCTGGTGTTAGGTTGGTGGTACCACCGCCTTATTTGTTTTTCCTTTCTAATGTTTTCTGTCTTACACAGTGACGAGGGCGTCCTTCCTGCCATTGTACCATTCCTCGGCCCCACTCTTACACCCAGTATGTATATTTATTCAAAACATGCGCTCGACTTATTTATTCATCCACTTTCAGATACTCCTTATGACTGGAACTACACAGTCGCAGCTCAGGAAGGTCTCAACAATCGTGTCTTCCCTTATCCTCGTGGAAAGATTCTAGGAGGATGCAGCACAGCCAGTAAGTCTACTTCGATCATCCTTTTACTTCGCCTGTTAACAAATTTGGACAGACTATATGGTTCATCATTATGGCTCATCCGAGGATTGGGACAAGCTCGCGGCTGTGACTGGAGACTCTGGTTGGTCATGGAATAGTGTCAGGCAATTCAGATCTCAGGTATGTCTCGCTCAGTCTGTTATGTGTTATAAGTACTAACGATAATATCATTATAGCACGAGAAGATGGTTCCTCCCGCTGACGGCCATGACACAACAGGCCAGTGGGACCCATCCGTCCACGGGACGAATGGTGCTGTTTCCATCAGTTTGCCCGGACACTCTCAATCCATCGACGCAAAGGTTATTGCTACAACCCAGGAGCTCTCAGATGAGTTCCCCTTCCTTCCTGATACAGGAGGAGGTGATGTCCTTGGTATCGGTTGGACTCAGAATTCCATCGGCAACGGCCAACGCAGCAGTTCTTCAACAGCTTACCTCCGCCCTGCCAGCTCCCGCCCCAACTTACACATTCTCCTCAACGCCCACGTCATGAAGCTCCTCCCCACAGGTATCAACTTCAGAGATGGAAAACCAGTCTTCGGTGGTGTCATGTTTGCTAACCCCAGCAATAGTATGTTCTTGAGATCTTCGAAGATTCTATATGCAGGCTTACATGCTTTTTAGGAATCGTTCTTCCCTTCATCGTGCTTGCTTCCAAAGAAGTCATTTTGTCTGCAGGAGCTATCAACACCCCCCAGATCCTGATGTTGTCTGGTATTGGTCCCAGGTCGGAACTCACCCAGCTTCATATTCCTACCCTCGTCGACAACCCCTCAGTCGGCCGTAACCTTTCAGATCACGTCCTCCTCCCCAACAATTTCCTGGCTCAAGGCAGCGAAAGTCTTGACGGTCTCTTCCGTGATCCCAATGTCTTCCAAAACGCTTTGGATCAGTGGCAGCAGCACAAGACCGGCATTCTTGCCAATGGTGTTACCAACCATCTCGGCTTCCTCAGGTTGCCTAACAATGCCTCCATCTTCCAGACTCAGCCCGATCCGGCTGCCGGTCCCAAAGCATCCCATTGGGAGATGATTGTCTCCGTATGTTTCGTTTTATCATTCTTGTGGAGCTGTCATTCTTACCTGTCAAACGGCTTCTCAGAACTTCTGGCTTAACCCCTCCGCCGGCATTCCTGCCACAGGTAACTTCATGACGATCATTGCTGCCCTGATTTCCCCCACATCTCGTGAGTTATTCAACACCTATGTATGGAGGGGTCAATCATGCTCATGCTTACCTTACCTTTAGGCGGCTTTGTCAAACTTGCTTCCAACGACCCCTTCGCGAAGCCTATCATTGACCCTAAGCTCGTCACCACTCCTTTCGATAAGTTTGCTATGAGAGAGGCTGTCCGCGCTGTTAAGCGCTTCGTTAGTGCTTCAGCATGGGATGACTACATCGTCGGTCCTCACGGAAGCCTTGCCGCCGATGACGATGAGGGCATCGACGCACATGTGCGACAATGGTCCAGCACCGTCTTCCATCCCGTCGGTACTGCTGCCATGTCTCCCGCTAATGCTCAGTGGGGTGTCGTCGACCCCAACCTCAAACTCAAGGGTGCACACGGTGTTCGTATTGCCGATGCCTCCGTTTTGGTACGTTTAAATCAAACACTCGTGAATCTGTTCATTCACGCTAACTTAACTTCTAGCCCTACGTTCCCAATGCCCATACACAAGGACCGGTTTACCTTGTTGCGCATCGTGCGGCGGCTCTTATCAAGGCTGATCAGTAAACGCCGAAAGATTTCTTATTTCGTGGCTCTTGTTGTAATTTATTTTATTTCATATTATTCTATGGTTGGTACTACTGCAAACAAACGACTACTCTCCTTTCGTTATTTCGTGGTTCTCTTTTTTCGAAGTTACAACCTTGTCGATACCTTACACCATGTTCCGTATTCAGACTGTTGTTTTAATACTAATTCTTGCCTCGATCGATATCCGTAAGGGAAGGTATTGTGGTTGAACGGTAACACATATAGCAACATGATACCCATTTATAGGCCAAAGTCATCCTCATGATCACTAGTAGTAACTGCACTGCAACGAGCAGTGCGCACGTGGCGAACCAACGGCGAATCGCTATGCAATTGCGACGCTTCTGCTAGCTTCCTTCATATCACTACATTTCTCCTCCTTCAGCGAGAGTATATCTCTGAAAAGCATTCAGAATAGTATGGAAATTCTGGGGCCGCGAACGAAAGGACATTCCAAGGTACCATGGCCAGTGGAGTTAAACAAAGTGGGTGCCCAATCAGTTCACCATCGCTCTTGCGGTTAGACGACCCTTCCGGTGCTTCTGATATGATTTACAATCCAGTTAGACTAATATACCCTCACAATAGGTAGAAACTTCCATACCATCATGGATTCACCAACTCCTTCGTCACAATAGTCCTCCATCTATAACTGAACAGCACCAGCTCAATTCAATGCGTTCTACTCTCCCCAGGAGCTTGCTCGACAACAACTACGAGCAAGAAAACATAGCTAAACAGATCAAGGATCTTCAGTCGCGTCTACAGTATCTGAAAGTTGAACACTGTCGTATGCAGAAACAGTCTTTCATCTGCGAAGTGATTATGTCGCCCTTTCGACGCTTACCAAACGACATTGTGTACAAAATTATCGCAACAGCCTCCACTGATCGCTACGTAGGAGAGATGGCAGGAAGTCGCTGTCATGTACCATCTACTTTGGCCCAAGTATCTCGACATTTGCGCGACACGGTGTTTGGAGTTTCAAGGTTATGGAACAATATGAAGATATGTTTTCAGCTCCCCAAACCGGATCCAGTCACATTCCTGCACGATTACCGTCCTATCATGGACCAGATTAAACACTTCAGTTACCTGTCTAGCTCACTCCCTATTACTCTCGAACTCACAGAATGCAACATAGAGACACATTTGGGAAGTAGGATTGGCGGACAATATTATGGCTTGTATCCGATCCTCGAATGGATTATACATGAATGGACCAGCCGAGATCGACTGTCGAGACTCACAATTGCCTCACCAAGAATTGTAACCCTGCTTCGAGAATTCAAAGATCAGCTTTCGACTGCACCCGTCCCTCCCTTACCCTCTCTCGCATCATGCTCCTTCCAAATGTCCCAGATGCCAGCACAAGACTCAACAGATGTCGGCGATGATCTCGTTGTGATAACAGACAAACTTCAAAATCTGCGGAAGTTGTGGGTTGGGCATGAAGTCATGCAAGTGGAGGGAATCTTCGATGGATCGACTTTGGCAGTCGCGACTCGCTCATCATGGTCAAAGCTTACAGAAATCCACATCTCATCCCCTCTCAGGCGAGATGAATGGCATGGGATTCTCCAGGCGTGTCCTCAGCTTAGGTTCGGGGGGTTCACGTTAGACGAATTCGATGAGGGGGGTTTGATAACAACCAATTTCAATTTCGTCACTCTTACACACCAAAACCTGGACGACCTTCGCTTGAATCTTCAGGAGGAAACTCAACACGCCTACGTCTTCTTGGGTTTCAAATTTCCGCGCTTAACAACACTACATCTGCGTTTTCACAATGCCGAACTGGCCAATCTTGGGAAGCTCCCAACTGTAGCCAATCGAGTTTCTGGCATTTTCCCTTCGCTCCAGCGGCTAATTTTGGGAAATATGGTACAGATTTATAACAAAATTAAATATCTGTACCCACTCTTGATCGCCGTACCTACTCTTACTAGCCTCGAAGCAACATCACTCACTCACGATGATGCCATTTCTCTGCTCAACTTTGTTAGACGGAATCAAAACGGCAAACCCTTTCTTCCCCATCTCAAACACCTCATTCTTACCTTCACACCTCGTAGCGTATGGGCAGATGGCGCCTATGAGGAGATCGCACTGACCGATACTCTCTTAGCTGGGCAACGGAGCTCGGCATTGGCTTGGGACTCAGAAGACGAAACGGAGTCGGACACGATCCACGACAGTTTCGACATCCTAACGCGATTTATATGGACCGCAACAATGACTCGAAAACACGGAACCGGCCCTCAGATACAGAAGTATCTTTCTGTTCTTCAAGAGCGCCTTGCAAGGGAAGAGATAAATATTGGTATTGAGCAGAAACAGATTCTTTCATTGGATAACGACGACGTTAAAAATGAGGAGGTGGTGTGTTATTTCGATGTCTGAAAATTTGTGTACCTCTCTGTAAATTAGATTCGATCTGTTTATACACGAACATATTGTGATGTTCATTTCGAGGCGGTTGATCCGGATACGTAGGAATGTTAACAATATACTTCAGTTACACCCATCCATTGCGTGGATGGTCAAATGATCTACTTATCGGAGGTTCAGGTCAGCGAAACACGTGGTTCGATGTTAATTTAGCTCTGCCCATGCTGACCCTGAATTAAACGTAATCGCGACTTGGTTCAACCCCCCATCCGAACGAGCTTGCAAACAATAGGAGGCCCTTTCTAGCATCCTATTTTGTTCCTTCTAAGCAGCGGAACCATCAGACTATGGAATATTTTGGACCCAAGCATCAGGATCATCGAAGGGTTCCATGGCTTCAGCAGTTTAATGAGGTACGTCTCATTGGGAACACCTGCGTCTATGTAGCTCACATTTTTCATACCGAATCACGTATATGTCGTATCATGGTGGCCTAACCTGCTCTTCCAGACTTCAATTCTGTTACCATCAGCCTTTATTCGGCTACTTAGTTGCAACTTGCCACCATCCGCCGACGAAGCTCTTCAGGTCAAGGACTTTCAAAATTCTGTGACTCGAAGTATTGCAAAGAACAAGCAGGAAGTTACCGACCTCCAAGATGAGGTCCATCGCCTTCAAAGTCGTATAGATCGACTCAAGGCTGAGCGTCCCACCCTTCACAAACAATCTTTCGTTTGCGAGGTCATTATGTCACCATTTCGCCGCCTCCCCGTTGATATTATCTACCACATTGTCATGATAGCGGACTACAATCAGCGAAACACCCTTACTGAACTGAAGGCCCGTTCGGTCTCCCATATACCTACCCTGCTCACCCAAGTCTCTCGCCCTCTGCACGAGATCGTTCTCAGAGTGCCAAACTTATGGACGCAGATTGATGTGCGGTGGAGATGGAGTTCTTTCGCAACAGATCCCAGGAGACTTTTTGAAAAGGTCAAACGATTTGCAGCTTTATCTGGGGTACTTCCACTCAGCATCCATCTCGACGAATGGGATTTTCAGCATCCGGGGAAGCAACACGTACAGAAAATGCAACCTGTTCCATATCTTCTGCGGCAAATCCTTTCTTCGGACTTTGTGGACAATCGCCGGCTCGCAAAGCTCTCCCTCACTTCTCCCAAACACGACGAGATGAAAAACTTGGTCACAGGCCTAATTCTCTCAGAGGACAATATTCTTCCGAATCTCGTCTCTTTGATGTTTGGTCCAGCTGCTTACGACAGGGGTTCGTGTTCGAGTGGACAATTTTTCACCAATATCCTGGAGAAGCTTCCTAGCTTGCGCAAGTTCTCGAGTGGAGAAATGGCACTTGTGTTGGACGATGTATTCGACCTCGACCCCCAATCTTCCACCAGTATGTTGCAGCACTGGCACAAGTTAACCGCGTTGCACATCCGATGCAACATAGCTCGCGATGACTGGTTGATTTTGCTGCAATCATGTCCTAATCTTGAATTTGGCTGGTTTGCCATGGCAGAGACTGCGGAGGAGTACGTCGTTGATGTTCCACCTGCTGACATATCATTTACCCATCATGGCTTGCGAGAATTGTGCTTGCTCTTCGAGGACCGTACACAACATCTATTTGTCTTCTCAGGTCTTCAATTTCCTCATCTGATAACACTCCGACTACAGTTCATTGAAGCAGATCTCCAATCACCTGGAGCAAGGCACTCCGTTGCCGCCCGTCACATCGAAAAGGCCTTCCCATCTTTGCAACACCTCGTCCTTGTCAACACCATGGAAGCTTATCCAGACATTGAATATATTTTTCCTCTGTTCCTGGCAGTACCCACGACTCTCACCCTCTCAATTTCTCTCTCTTATGATGCGGCTGTAGATCTGTTAGAGTTCCTGCAAGAAGGCCACGACGGACAATTCATCCTCCCTAACCTTCAACTCCTGAGGCTCGCGTTTTCACCGCTCGAAGCCTCGTTTTGGTCAAATTCTATTAGACCGGCAGAGGATCCTCTCGAGACTGCCATTGTTGAGGTCCATTTAGCTCGAAACTCTGTCTTGTCCTCCACCCGGTCATTCCACACCAAGATAGATTTCATAGGGCAAGGTTCGGAACGCATAAATCAAGGCCCTTTGCATGAAAAGATGAGGCAGTATTTCCAAACACTCCAGAAGAGGTTTCAGCAGGAGAATATTGGCATTCCGGTCAGAACTAGGGAGGTGTTCGTTTTGGATTGCGAGGATTACTACTTTTCAGGAGATGTAATGTATCACTTCGATCCCTGATCGATTCTTCAGATTTTTATTTGGAGTCTGATAACACCTATACTTACTGTATGTACTATGTGTGCTTTTATGTGATTATTTTTTGTGTACTTTTGAGATATCAATGTATTTTGAGTTGAAAAGAATTTCAATTGTCGGTATTTGTACATACGATGAACACGACCGTCATCCGAAGACGTTCGACTACTTGGACTTCTGTTCTTCAAGAACGGCTTAGAAGGGATGATTGTATTGAGCAAAAACAGTTTTTAGGAACTTGTGTCGGTTATGTATCATGATCAAGTGCAGTGACATACACGTGGCCGGCAACGTTCTTTTATGTGGGTTGGAATGTTGACCGGCTTGCTTCACTTGGCTTCAACCTCTCCATCTGAATCTTCTCTGGACTCTGAACATCGCTTACAAAAGCCAGTGAGGTCTCTAAGCCACTTAACAGCAGATCATGGAGGAATTTGGTCCTGGGCATAAGGATCATCGAAAGGTTCCTTGGCTCCCACAATTTGAGGAGGTATGTGAAAGCCGCACACTCTCATCTATGACTTTGCGCTCATCGTACGGAATCACCCTTATGAATCGTCGGTGTAACTTGACTTGTCCCACCAGACTTCAATCCTGCTACCATCGACCTTTATCGGGCTACTCCGTTGCAACTCGCCGCCCTCCGTCGAAGAAGTTCGTCAAGTCAAAGACTATCAAGACTCTGTTACTCGAAGTATTTTGGAAAACGGTCAGGAAGTCATTGGCCTCAAAAATGAAGTCATTCGCCTCCAAGAGGAGATACAGCGTCTTCAGAATCGTATAATCCAACAGATAACTGAGCGTCGCAGCCTCTACAAGCAAGCTTTCGCCTGCGAGGTCATCTTGTCACCATTTCGTCGTCTCCCTGCAGACATCATCTACCACATTGCTATGATAGCAGACTGCCATCAGCAGGAAACCCCCTGCAATCCTGCGACTCGTTCACCTCCACATATACCCACCTTATTCACCCATGTCTCGCGTCCGCTGCGTGGAATAGTTCTTGGAGTACCGAACCTGTGGAACCGGATTGACGTGCGTTGGAGATGTGCTTATCCAACAGATCCCAGAAAGCTTTTCGAAAAAGTCAAGCATTTTAGTGCGCTATCTGGCACACTCCCACTCAGCATCCATCTCGATGAATCGGACTTTCAACATCCAAGGGAAAAGCTCGTACGAACAGTGCAACCTGTCCCATATTTACTACAGCAAATTATTTCTTCAGACCTGGTGGACAATCGCCGGATCGTAAAACTTTCCCTCACCTCTCCGAAACACCGAGAACTGAAAAGTTCGGTCAAGAAGCTCATCCTCTGCGAGGACAACATTCTTCCCAACCTTGTTACACTTGCATTTGGTTATTCATCTTACGACGATGGATCTTGTTCGAGTGGCAAGTTCTTCACCGAAGCTCTGGAGAAGCTTCCCAAGCTGCAGAAGTTCTCGAGTGGAGAGCCGGTCCTCGATGTGGAAGATATTGTCAGATCCAGCCTGCTGTCTACTGCCACTCTGCTCCAGCACTGGTGCAAGCTATCTGCGCTGCATCTACGATGCGACATACGCCGCAATGACTGGTTGATGCTACTTCGAGCATGCCCCAATATCGAGTTTGGATGGTTTGCCATGGCATCACCTCGGGAAGAGTTTGATGTTGCAAATTTATCAGCCGAAACGACATTTACCCATCCTCATTTACGGGAATTGTGCATACTGTTCCAAGACTTCACAGAACACCTTTTTATTTTTTCTGGCCTTCAATTCACTCATCTGGTAGCCCTCAGACTTCAGTTCCGTGACGCAGAGCTCCAGTCACCTGGAGAGCGTTCTGCTGCTGCTCGTCATATCGAAAAGGCGTTCCCATCTTTACAACATGTCGTCCTTGTCAACATTATAGGAATTTGTCATAAATTTAAATATATATTTCCCCTATTCTTAGCAGTGCCCTCGACCACCTCCCTCTCAATCTCTGCCACTTACGACACCGCTCTCGATTTATTAACACTCCTGCAACAAACATACAATGAACGACCAATCCTCCCTAACCTCAAAGCTCTGACGCTCACCTTCTCGCCACGCTCACCTTTGTCTTGGTCTCTCTCCGGCAGGCCATCCGGGGACCGCCTTGAGGTTGCCATTATCGATACTCATTTATCTCGGAATGTTGCCCAAAATGCTACCAGTGGAATATCAACGACTCTGGTTACAAATGCTCGGTTACCATTCTTCACTGAGATAGAGTTCATAGCACTTGGTTCAGAACCAATCACCAAAGGTCCTTGGCATGGTAGGATGACACAGTATTTCCACTCCCTTCAAGCCAAGTTTCAGACCGAGAACATCAATATCTCCGTCCGAACGAGAGAGGAATTTGTTCTGGATTGGGACGTTAGGTACTTTTCACGAGATGTGATGCATTATTTTGATCCCTAAGCATCTATTTTTCTTCAATTATCAGCTCAGATGCAACAAACGTCTTGTATGTATTATATAACTTTGTATAATATTTATTTTTGTGCATTTTTGAGGCTTTTGAGTATGTTTCTTGAGTTGTGATCGTATACGACAGTGAATCGACGCGTGGGAAACTCAGGCTTGCTTGCCTCATGCAGATTGCGTTGCTGTTACTAGGCCTTCATCTCTTCCACTCATCCTCCCCTCACGCGCTGCCTTGATTTAGTGGTATGTGGAATATAGACTCATTTATGGGACTTGCTCGAATGGAAGACTCTGAAGGATGAAATGGAACTTTTTGACGCACAACATAATCACCACAATAAAGTGTCGTGGCCTAGTGACCTTGAGGTGGTGAGTTCTATTATCTGTAATATCTCATTGGTGGATTGCTGTAACTCTTACTACAGCTTTCGATATGGCTACCTTCTCCAATAGTTCAACTCCTATCTCACAATAACACCCCATCTCTCGAAGAGACTGAACGGGTCACTAGTTTCCGCAGCGACATCGAAAGGGGAATCACAGAACATGGAGAGAAGATTCGTGAATTACGCCAACAGATAAAGTTGCTGAAGAAGGAAAAGAACCTTCTGAATAAAAAGGCATTCGTCTGTGGAGTCGTCTCGTCGCCGTTTCGCCGTCTACCTATGGAAATACTGCAACAGATCGCAACTCACTATGAAATGCCGTCCCCTTTCTGCTCTGGTTCCCTAATTTCTCCAAGGTCCCACTTCCCTCTGCTCCTTTCTCAGGTGTCGCGCTCCTGGCGTCAGGCGCTTTACGGTTCATCAACCTTCTGGAAAAATTTACGCCTTCCACTTCGCAGTTACGTCGGCGTCGATAAGCTAGAATTTTATGGTCGGCTGTCTGGTCGTCTGCCAATTGCTATTCAGCTTCAAGAGTCTGGTGATTTCAATGGGCCTATCAACAATACAACTATTTTATCCTGGATACTTTCTTCGTGGCCCGGTGTGTCTCGTTTGACAAAATTGGCGATCTGCTCTCCAAAGCCTTCTGCCTTAATACAATACCTGAACGACCAACTGTACAATTCTACTTCCCCAGTACTGTATATCGATTCCCTCACGTTGGTTGACAGTAAAACACCATTCTTCCCAATTGATACTGGGTGCGATGGCGAATTTGTCACCCGAATTTGTCAAGCCTTCCCTAAACTTCGTCGGCTGTGGCTGGACTTGCATGAGGTCGCACTAGACGTCGAAGATCTGCTGAAGAGGTCAATCCTCTCGGATACACCATGGGCCAGACTGTCAACTTTGTACATTGGGGCACCATTTCAACCTCAGGAATGGGCCACTTTCATCAAGGTCTGCCCAAACCTCGAGGCGGCATCATTCTGCATTTCTGGACCCTGTCAGTCGTTACCAAACCCCTTCCTTCATCTGGCACCATCCCCTCATCTTCACCGCCGTCTCAAGGAGCTCATTATACATTTCCGAAAATACTCTACCCACGTTTTAACGCCCTTTGCTGGCATTCAGTTCTCTGGCCTCGTCAAATTGCAAATCAACTTTGACCGTTGCAAGCTCAAAACCGCCAGAGTGGCCGGCGACCTCGACCTCGTATTCCCATTCCCGTCTCTAAGGAAGCTCGTTATTCTCAACACCTTCAGTATCTCGAAGAACATCCGAGGGCTTTTGCCCTTATTTCTGGCTTCACCATCTGTCATCTCGCTTTCTATTTCATTCTCTCACAAATACGTCACCGAGTTCCTTGGTTTTCTTCGAGGAACGAACGCTGGCGCACACCCTCTTCCCCAGTTACAGACCCTCAAGCTCTGGCTCTCCGCAGAGACATGGTACCCAGACAACTTTCACGAGCCCTGGCCAAAGGAATTAGACCGTAATCTTGCATTATCTCTTTTTGAGACCTGGGAGACTAGACATTTGGGCCCTAACGAGGTAAACACCATTAACGAGAAGGGCCTGAAGTCGATGGCAGTTGAAATCCATACGTGGGCGAAATGGAGCGAACCCGACACGGTGTCACATGAAGGTCAAGCTGGATCCTCGAACTCATGGAAGGGGTATCGACATGCAGAATGGGTCAACTACCAGATGGCGATGGAAGCATCATTTGACTATCTTCAGAGGAAGGTGGTGAGGAAAGGGAGTGGAATTGAGGTTCTGATATTGCAAGGAACGGTATCTAGTTTTGGAGCGCCGATGGAGGAAAAGATGAAAAGTCGGTTCGAAATTTAGGCAATGTTCAACGGTTGTTGCTTATGACTTATGAGCATGTCAAACAGTCGTATTATTAATACTACAATTTTGTCAATTTGATGGAAATCAGGTCCTGTGTTATGTACATATATGTCATGGTTCTCGAGGCTCGAGCCACGTAAAAATTGGTAATTTTCGTCCATCCTATTCGCCGGAAACCACATTGAATAACTGTCCACAGTCCACAGTCGAAATTCTTGACCCAGCACGCAAACACATGGAAATTTTTGGTCCTCAGCATGTCGATCACAGAAGGGTACAATGGCCGGAGGGACTTGCTTTGGTATGTGGTCGAGTTGCTTAATTTTATCCAAGCCCCAGAACTGAAAGACTATAGGTTGATATGACAATTTCGACGACATTTCGACAGCTGCTTACCCACAACGATTCTCCTTCTGAAACTTTACCACAACACTGAGTCTTTTCCGCTTCCTAATGTTGAAACTCTGGAGCTCGAGTTCTCCCCGGAGTTCAGCGTATGGTCTAAGTCTGGCTTAGACTCGGAGTTCACAGAACAATTCTCGAAGATCAGAGAATCCGTAGTCGCGTTTCGAAGCAACACAAGCGATAACTCTTCTGTCTCGGGGTTTGGAAGGCTTTGTGACGACTTCCAGAATCCAGATGGCGGTTTCGTTCACATGGTCCAGCGCTTACAGGACTCAGAGTCCGACAAAAACTCGAATCAAGACCATTCTCGAATATTTTTTGAGGCTCTGCCAAGAAGTCCGTGAACGCGACCTCGGTATCGATGTCGTTCTGATAGATACCAAATCACCTGATTCTTTCTGGACGGTACAGAATTGGTCTGCAATCGAGGCCGAGCTTATACAAATCTGACCTTCGATGGTTGGCCGTGGTTGACGTGCATGTCTACAATACTGGGGGATTTTTGCTCTTGTACATGCCATCGGTAGAGTTGGAAGTTTTTGATAGAAAGGTCCTGGAAGTCGAGTGTGTATATCGAGTCGCTACTGAGATATCTCTCAGGCCCTGACATATGACATTATATTGCGCAAAATGTTAGCATGTGGGGACCTCCCCGAGCTCAATAAAAAAAACTGAGGAAATTGAACAAAATCTGCACAGAAGCAAAATTCAATGACAACAGAGGGATTCGACTCGCCCTTTCGGACCAGATTGAGTGTACACATGTTCGACGCAAACATGGTACCCGCTGAACCTCGACGTGAGGTCCACTCCCGATTCTGGCGCCTTAGACCCCTCGGCCATATTTCCATGAGTGGAATTAGGCGGAGGGAAAACCTGGGGTAGTATGGTCATTATGGGTGTGTATGTTGTCCGAATGTCCGATAAGTGTAATGTCGGTGATCAGGAGATAAGATCTGAATGGAATAGGGGCTATCTCATGGTCTTGTGAGCTTCGCCCTTCAGATTGTTCTATCTTGTTCTTCAAGCTTCATGCTTTCTGATTTCTTATGAATTTCTGATAGAATCGTGGATATCAAAGGGATGATCATCCGTAAATACAAAATTGAGGGTGCAAAGTTGGTGCACACATAATCGATGATAAGGAATTTAGAAGGGCTTGTCAACCAGTTCCAAGTCGCTCAGCCTCTTGACATAAGTATCTTATGTGGCACCACGTATGCTTATTGACACAATTGTGTAAACGCCTATCCAACAGATGTGAGAGATCTAACCCATGGAGAGGGCAGACTACTTACAGACAAGTAGACGGAAATGAACGCTTGACGGCTTGACAGATTGACTCAAGGGTTCACGGCAACTGCCATTTGGATGAAGCCCTCTTGTGCTGAGCACATTAGCTTCATGGAATCGTCGGAGCGATAACGATATCTCCAGAAGCTCGTGGCAATAATTTCTACTTGCTCATTCGAGCTGAATCGTATCGCACGCGACAGTATAACCTCAAGCTCTTGCCCTTTGATATGAACTGCATGCCGCCGATCGTGGTTTTGGGGTTGATCCAACGGCTCCAGTGGCGCCTTTGTACCACACTCATGACCACTCAATACCGGTGGACTCATACCAAGTAATAGAAATAGTGATAAAGGGCTATACCGGTTCGGGCATTCTTCATTTTAAACTCCAGGCCCATATAATGGTTTAAACTGCAGTGAGGTGATGGGTAACGGAGTGAGAGATAATCGCGGGATGGTTCTACTGGAAAACGCGTATGCCTTTACAATATGAAAGGAGGGTCAAACTGTCAACGTCAACGATTGTATTGTATATGTATATTAATAGCCATATAGATCCAGCCACTGCAGGGTCGTCAGTCAATCGAGCTTTGCAGCTGAAGACCAGTGCGGCGAGAGTATTTTTGTCCCTCGGAAAGTCTCAAGAACTAGTGTCGCAGTTCTATGAAATTGTAGTTGACGGATGTACATAAGTAAGCTGTACTGCAGGACAAGGGTCTCGGGGAATAATTGGTTTTACCACAGCGCATCCGACACATCGATCCGACATTCGAAGCTAATGATACTGATCAGGTGGACGTATCGAAACTGCTGTAAAGGGAACTTGTAACCAGAGCTTCGTACATGATATGGACGGCAACGCTCGATACTTCAGAAGCCATAAAGTCAAGTTAAAAGCTGCGATGGAGTGCAGCTTAGTGATTCGAAGGTCTAAATTGTACTAAACCACCACGACCGACTTCGTTCTCCACGTCCGTGGATGCTACCTTAGTCAACGCTGGAAGCAATATGGCAGTGCGGGGTCGGCGTGGTATACTCTCATGAGTGTGAACGACTTCAACAGGCGTATTTATCATCATCGATACACGAAGCTCTCTATCTCGAGGTTCGAGGACACGACGATCTGGAGTAGAACTTTGCCGTGAGCTTCCTTCTGCCCTGCATTATCTTTACATGCGAAATTTAAACCCCAAAAATCTCGACGGCCTCTGGATGTGAGAAGGCTCCAGTGACTTCCGCCACGCCCTGAGTGAACCTGCAGGGAATGTTCGAATGAGGTGTGGTTCCTTATTGAACAAATCCTTATCTTTTATCTCAGACACAGGTGCAACTCTGTCTATTCTTGTACTGTTGCATGGATTCAATCAAGTCCAGAAATATAATAACAATAGGCTCCGAAGGGATTTAACATTTGGTCTATTCTAGTAAGGCATACCCAAGATAATAGCACTCTTCTGTTAGATGTAATCCTGTCGAAGTAGATGTCGGTTACAGAATTAATATCTGATGGTCGAGACGGTACGAAATAAAGCAAGACCATTCTCCTCACATTTCAGGGTAGATTGATATACATCGAATAGAACATTATACAGAAAAAAATGAAGGCTCAAAGGTCAGTTGAAGGGAGTATGATGCGACGAAGTTACGTATGGGGACATTTGGAATCACAAGGCCCTGGACACGTGCGTAACAATGCTCGATCATCAACTTTTTTTTGGGGCTCAATGGTCGCACAACCAGTTTGGCCTGTCCTCTGCTCAATAAATACGCCCATCCTCAACTTTCTTCCCATTTCCTCTGTTATTTTATCTATTCCTTCATTTAAATCTTAACTTGGACACCGGAATTCAAGAAAACTTTTTTTTTCTGCTCGTCGCATTCGCCACCATCAACACCGTCGAAGACCTTAGTTATTAGGGACAACCTTTATTAACCAACAAGACGGACAGACGGAAGATCAACGACTCCAAGATTAGCCAGAATATAACGACTAGAATGGATCAAGTTACAGTACCAGCACGCCGAAGGAGACACTCCGGGTCCATGGATAGCAGCGAAAGACCAAAGTTGGCAGCACCGACACCGAAAAAATACAACACCTCCACGAACGGTGGAATTGACATCATTCCG
The DNA here is from genome assembly GCA_015501605.1 of Panaeolus papilionaceus. NCBI lineage: Eukaryota > Fungi > Basidiomycota > Agaricomycetes > Agaricales > Panaeolus > Panaeolus papilionaceus. Next base: position 688,744 of record JADNRZ010000015.1, read on the forward strand.
CGTCCAAAATCTACCCCTGGGGAGAGGCCAACCCAGAGACGTAGGCAGAGGAGTCCAACACACTCGGATTCAGAGAACGACGGAGGGGATATGTCGCAGGAGGAGTCCACCATGCACGTCGATGAGAACGGAGTCACCGGTATGAGGGGAACGACGACGACGACGAAAAAGAAACACTCGGGGGAAACTCCGGCCTCGGCGTCTCCTGTCCCTATCACGATCCTAAAAAATTCCAATCATCTCGCTTCTTCTCCTCACACCACCACCATCAACTCCACAACTGGTGATCGTCCCACTCGTCCTCTTCCTGCTTCAAAGGCAAGAAAAATGGCTTCAACAGCTACGAACCCATACACTCCTATCCAGCCCATCGCAAACCCTGCTATGTTGCCAGTCCAGCACACGGTCGCGCGCGGAGGACCTAATTCAACTTCGCGCAAGCTGTATGTCATCTTGGAGCAGGCGTGCTTGGAGGCATACAAGGTCTCTGGTGGAGGAGGCAAGGGAGGACGTGGAAAGGAAGGTGAAGCAAAGTACACTTTGCTCAACTGCGATGACCACCAGGGTATCTTGGCAAAGACGGGTAGAGACATCGCTGATGCTCGTCCTGATATTACTCATCAGGTGCGTATTTTTTTTCATTTCTGATCAAGATTTTTGGGTACTAATGTTTTTTTTTCTTTCTTGCTAATAGTGCTTGCTCACACTTCTGGATTCACCTTTGAACAAGGCGGGTTTGCTGCAGGTGTACATCCACACCGCTCGTGGTGTTCTCATCGAAGTGAACCCCCACGTTCGCATTCCTCGCACATTCAAGCGATTTAGCGGCTTGATGGGTGAGCACATTCGTCCTACCATTGCAGGAAATTTTAAAAACGTGTTACCTTTCAGTTCAACTGCTTCACAAGCTCTCTATCCGCGGTGTCAACGGCCCAGAAAAGCTTCTGAAGGTTATCAAGGTGCGCCCTACTTGGATAAATCCTAATTTGCAGCATTTTCTGATTTCTTGATCAGAACCCCGTTGTTGATCACCTTCCTGCCAATACCATCAAGCTCAGTACGTTGCTTTCAATTTTCCAACGCTTAAAAATGAGAGTGGTAATAATCCCAAATTTTTTGTAGCGCTTTCGGGGGATGCTCCGGTTCAAAAGCTCTCCAAATTCGTGCCTACCCTGCCCACCACCCACAATATCGCTGTATTCGTCGGTGCTATGGCGCGAGGCAAAGACGACTTCGCGGACGCGTATGTTGATCAAAAAATTGGTATCAGTGAATACCCGTTGAGTGCCAGTGTGGCTTGCGGCAAGGTGCGTCGACTTTCGACATATTCCAGTTTTTCGTTTCTCATTACATTGATCACTGTACTACTAGTTCTGCTGCGCGTTGGAAGACCTCTGGGATATCGTGTAATTGTATCAGTTCAAGAGACGTTGTGTATTTCGGTGTAAAATTGGGTTTGCTCTCTCTCTGTCTTTATAATATTTTTCGCCTCGCACTTTCTTTTTAATTGTTTACTTGCTATTGTGTTGTCGATGGCGACTCGCTTCGAGTTGTCACTCTTATCTTCCTCAGATAAGGCCTACCTTTCTCATATTCATTATCTTCCTCCCGTCCGTTTACATATTTACCATGACCACGATTTTTATGACAATCATTCACGACCACGATGTTCATCGAACAACCATTGCTTTCTACCATCACATCACCCTACCTTGCATTACATAGTCCATATTATTATTCCTTGCCATCATCTCACATCGTGTATCGTGTATTATCATCACCCATCCTTTCTTTCAGTTATAACTCCCTCTTTCCCCCTAGCACATTCATTTGACACCCTGCACACGCATTTGCACGTTCTTGCATGTCGCACTGTCATTTCAGCTCGTATTTCCTGGCTGTTTTATGTCCTGTTTATAGGACGACACCTCCCTTTCGCTCTTTTATTCCTTTGCCTGGTCATGGCCCATTCTACCGTCCCTCTTTCCCCCCACCTTCACATACACACCACTTCCCTTCCCCTCTACACACGATCGTTGGCTGCGTACGGCCCTTGGTCCCTCCCTCCACATTCCCTCCCCCGCTTTTCTCTCCCCCATCCCCCTAAAAAGAAACTGCACTTCAACTTGCGGTCATATGTATAAAACTAGATAATAGTTTTTGTTTCTTTGGTTCTTTACATTAATGATATTTCTCTGCCTCATTGTGTGGTGTGATGTGGACTTGCGTGATGAAGCCCATTGATGAGAGGCGCGATGTGGTGCGCTTGTTTTTTGTTCAGTGAAAGATATCGAACGCAGATGGGGTTGAGGATATGTGGTATTCGTATCTTTTTAGTTTTCACGAGACCCCTGATCCTTTCGCTGCAAGCCTCATTTGCCAAGTGGGTCCGGGAGCGTTCGGACCGACCAGCCGATAGCATGAACAGGGTCTTGTGTCCAACGATGGACACAGGAGGACGCGCACGAGTTGGCGAGTCTTCGGCGGACTACAGTGTGCTTGCGCCGTTTTGATTTTATCTCACACCACATGTTTTAAATCGATATTTTGTGAATCCTTTGGGGTATTATAGAGCCAAAATGCAGACGCTACAATCAGTCGCATGTAGCTACTGGGAGCACATCTGTATCTACACTTTTATCAGTATCAAGACGGGACCCTACGCAAGTCGCGAGGAAGCATGTCTTCATATATAACTAAAAATGTAATACCTTTTGAGCGTACTATACTTTAGCATAGGCCTCCAGCGCATCGTGCAACTTCCCAAACGCGCCCTCATGCCAACTCTTAATCTCCTCAAACTCACTCTCCGGAAGTGTCGCGGCCATGTTGCGCAACCAAGCTCCAACCATCAAATCCGCATAACAAGCCTTAGCACCAAGGATAAAAGGTCCACTCGTATCCCTCAAAAACAACCTCGCCAGACCCCCCAACGTGCTCTTAAACGACTCCTTCACTTTCTCTCGCGCCTCCCCAGCAAGGTAAAAGTCCTCGAATCGCGCCACGCCCGCGCGACGGCAGAACTCTGCCTTGTCTCTCTCCTCGGTCTCTGGGTTAAATGGGAAGCCTTGGACGCCTAGCTGGACGTGTGCAGTAAACGCCGCGTCGATATTAACGTTGAATTTGGCGTAGTCGGGGTAGGGACTCTCGCGGGTGTCGGTTAAGGGTATGAGGATCTGGAATTCTTGTGCTAGGACGTAGTCAAGGTTAGCAGGGGGGAACAAGTCGCCTGCGCCCGATTCAGGGTAGGTTTGTTGTAGGTACACAGCAATGTCGAATGAGTCGCCGACGAGGGCGTCCGTGGAAGGGTCTTGGATGATGGGGAGGGTGTAGAAGTCGGTCCCATCGGCAAATTGGCGACAGGGTGGGAGGTTGAGGCCTTTACGGACTTTGGATACGTCTGGGAGGGGCACCCATGTTGTGTTGTAGGGTACACCTTTGAAGTTTAGTGCTAGACGGGTTTTCCAGGGGTTGGGGGAGGCGCAGGTTTTTTCGACAGGTGGACGGGTTGCGATGTCGTAAAAGGTGATTTTAGAGGTAGACATTGGAGGCCCTTTAGTGTCAGTAGTAGTAGAAGAAGTCAGAGATGGAATTGTGGAGGTGGTGGTGTGGCTGAACGATGAAATAGACGTTGAGGTTGGTAGTATTTATAGGGGTTCATCTCATCATGCATCGTAATCTTATCATGATTGGGTGACTCACGCGTCTTTATCTAAACCTCGGCCGCTCCCGATGTCGTCGAAGTGAATACATAGGTCAAGTGTCCGCCATTGCTGCGGAAGGGTACATAGTAGACGTTCAAATTCATAGAATTGACCCTCGAAAAAACCTTGGCAGCTCCGCAGCAACGAATGTTCCTCCGATTACACAGGCGTTTCGCATCGACTCTCGGTTGCTTTATGATGACTCGAAGTTAATCTCCAGCCAGCAGCGTCTAATTATCGAATATGCGATTCAGAGGTCGTTCGATGCTCGACCGACACACATCGTTCCGTTTCGAACGCTTTCACATACTACATACACTGGTCTTGTTTCTGTCACCTCGCTCACTCACAAGGAAAATACCCTTCGAAAAGCCCCACATGGACTGTGTCGGTACCGAGATATGAGTTATACTTTAAGTACGACAGTTTATTTCCTTCAGGGTTTATCGTATTCAGCTGAAGCGAATCGATCTTATGGATTTGATGATTCATACATCCGTTTTTCTCGCTCGCATTGACGCGAGCGCACAACATGGCTTGACGTTGACGAACGTGTAGTGTGTGGATCACAAGCTTAAGTGGCCGGTATCGTGACCTTCGAGCCTTCGTACCTTTATGTCCGATCGAGAGCTCCTTTAGCTTTTACTTTGACCTTTTATCTTGTCGGTCATCTCCTCATTACTAGGTACTCTTCATCGACTCGGAGTCGCGTCAGGTTGCGGCGCAAGACTATTGACTCGTAGCTTTAATCTGGGAACTGTCGCGAATCGCGATCCATCCCACGACACAACGTACCCATGCATAAACCCCAGCAGCGATAGAACTAATTTTTCAATATCAGTTGAGTCCCTGACAACAGTTTGATGGTGTTCAGATTGCCTAGTCAATTATATGTCAAAAGGTCTGTTTACAGAAAGACCTATACCTTGAAAGATTTGCGGCTAGTAAGTGGATCCAGGGGAAGCTTAAGGCAGTCGGGCACAATTATGGGGAACATACGCCAGCTTTTGGACTGGCATGTCAATATAGTATGCAGTATAAAACATCTATTATCTACTGAGCTTAGAGCACGAACGTCCTATTTTACTTGGGCATAACCTTCCAACGCGTCATGTAATTTTCCAAATACCTCACTATGCCAGCTTCTCAGTTCCTGCCATTCATCGTCCGGTAGACTCCCACTCATCATCCGAAGCCATGCACCGACAATCAAGTCCGCATAGGTCGCCCTCGTGCCCAGTATGAAGGGACCACTAGTGTCCCTCAAGAATAGTTTGGAAAGGCCACCCAGGGTATTCCGGAACGAATCTTTCAACTGATCTCTCGGCTTCCCAATCAGCGCCAGATCCTCCCATGGCAGTTTTCCACCCGCCCGTCTCACAAAGTCTGCTCTGCTGATTTCAGCAGTCGCCGGGTCGAACGGAAATCTCTCGAAACATAGTTGCACATGCGCGGTGAAAGCAGCGTCGACGTTCATGTTGAAATCGGCATAATCAGGGAATGAGCCCCCACGGCGGTCTGTTAGGGGTACAGCCACCGCAAGATCTTCTGTAGGGGTGTAATCGAGGTTTTGTTCAGGGAAGAGATCGCCTGCACCGGTGTCTGGGTATGTTTCTTGGAGGTACACGGCAATATCGAAGGAATCGCCGACGAGGGAATCGGTACTAGGATCTTGGATGATAGGCAGCGTCATGAATTCGGTGCCATCAGCGAATGTGCGACACGCTGGGAGTTGTAGGGTGCTGCGAACTTTGGCGACGTCTGGTAAGGGTACCCATGTAGTTGAGTAGGGGACGTTTTTGAAGTTGAGCGCGAAACGCGTTTTCCAGGGGTTTGGTGAGCAGCATGTTTTTTCTACTGGTGGGCGTAAGGCGATGTCGTAGAAGATGATCTCGGAGCGTGATGAAGATGAAGTGGACATTGCGTGGATGTGGTCAGAAGGATGGCTTGTCGTTGGGTTGAGTATTTTGAAGGATGAGGACTCGATGGTCGAATGATAAACGTCTATCTCCCTGATAGCCTTTTATACCTCTTGGTTTGTGAAAACCCACACGATGGAACTGGCCATGATCACTTGACTCATGAGGCGGCGATTAGCGAACAGCGAGGGCCAAGGCTCCAAGGTGCTGATCCGTCTCCTTATCGTCACCGCATTCCTGCTTCGGGACCGTTTTTCATGACTTTGATAGTTTGCCGTGTATACAGTTTATGTTTATATTTGACTCAAAGCGGTGCTGTGACATATCAACGCAACCGAATGTATTGACCCACTTATCTCCGATATTCAATTTGAGGCGCTTATGGCGTCTACGTTTGTGGACAGGTTACGTGCGCTTTTTCAGTGTAGGCATAATGATACGTACTTTCTTTTTTTTTTGTGGAGCCAGTGGCATTAGGCAGTCAATATATAATCGCCTCCTTTATGCCGGCGTGTAATTCAGGATTTACACCTGTGAAGGTAGGGTGGACACAACCCACAGGGGGAAATGCTTTTACAACTGTTCTCGAAAATAATGAGATTCGTGAATTTAATTCGGCATGTGTCTCAAAAGGAGGCCTGTGCTCGCGTCATGACGTCAGCCCAGGATCAGCACATACAGCGCAGGAGGGCTGATGATAACGATGGTGCAAGAGCAAGCAGTGGGGCTCTGGGCCGACGTCATAGACGCGAGCCCAAATTACCCTTTGGGGACGTACGTGGGCAGAACCGAATGAAATTGCGAATCTCATTATTTTCGAGAACTCCTGTAATGATACGTACTTTCCCGGGAGTAACTGCATTCTTCCGGGTGTGGTTCAGACATGACAGCTTCAGTCATACCTAGTTTATACTTACAAGTCAGAAGGTTAAAAATATGCGTCGGTAACAACGGTGATTACGAAGGGTGTAGTAGTGTTGCCCACCGATGAGAATACATCGAGGTTCAAAAGGTCAGAAAGAGACGATGACCCCGGTATTGTAAGCTTTCAATGGAAACGACATCCCCTAACGTTTTTGATCGTAACAGAATTTGCAGTCTGATTATATATATTACAAAAGAGGCATGGCTATAATCGAGAGCAATAAAGCACGATGCGTACAAGGAAAGATCAGATACTCATAAGATCTGTTGGAATCAAGGACCAGTCCGGTCTCACCCAATGAGAATCAGGTACCTTCTTATCTACCACGACGACATCAATACCAAGATCACGTTCAAGATATTTTTGTTGGAGGTCCAAAAAATATTTGACGACGCTCTGGACTTGAGTTTTTGGAGGATAGGTGTCGCCTCTCTTCGCATATGTGCTTGACCATGTGAACGAAATCGCCATCCTGAATGCGTCGCGAGATTCTCCCAGAGGTGTCGGGGTTGCGTTTCCTTTGCGTTGGAACTCAACTACGGACTTTCTCGTCTTCAAAAGGTCTTCGGAGAAGTCCAAGTCGAAATTATCACGCGGCCGACGAATCTCTGGAGAAAGTTCCATCTCCAGAGACCGTATTTGAGGAAGCGGACAAGGTTTACCAGCAGACCCTCGTACAAACTCCAAAAAGTGTGGGATGTTTGTGTAGGACAGGCAAACTCGAAGGTTGGTTATAGACGGTATGGCCGTGAGCAACTGAACTGTTCCAAACATCATTGGTACTTCGAGGTTTTCTACCCTCAGAACCATGCTTTGGAGAGAGGGGAAAACCTCTGTGAAATTGTATGCTCGGGCACCAAGGGGGACATCAAAGTCTAATCGCATCGGGTCGTGTGTTGAAGGGTCGTCGATTGTGGGGATATCAAGATCCAATGAAGCCAGTGCAGGGAATGTAACTTCAACGAATGCGCAGAATATTTGGTCGGGAATATTGGGATAGTAGTAGTATCGCAAGCACATAGATCGCATGTGTTGATGAGCATACGGGGAGATTATCGGTTGGGAACGAGCAGGAACACTGGCGCTGGATGCAGCTGGGTGGAGAGAGAACCGGCCTTTTTCGAGATTTGGACAAAGTCGGAGGAATAAGGTCCATTCTGCAGGAGTGAAAGCGTAAGATAGATCAACAGAAGTTAATGCTAACCAAGTCCGGCGTCCTGGGGCATTGCTCTCTAGTGTTAGAATTCGCTCTACGCCAGTCAGTGGATTGCTATGGGATACATAGCGAATCGCTGGGAAGCAGTCCATGACTTGGCTGAGCTCAGCTACATCTGTGAAGTTGCCCTGGAGGTCTCGCCCATGACGGCACGAGCGACTTTTCACCTGAAAGAGCTGAACATTTTCTGCCCCATCTGCATCTACGTTTTGGACGAGAGTATCTCTGATGACGCTTAGCCATCGATGGGAGTAGCAGACTGCGACCGTGAACATGTTCCAGCGATGGCGATGTTCCCAAGAGGTAAGCATCCAACAAAGAACCTCCCCAATGCGACTCTCAACATCACCTGTGGTGTAGCCACCTATTTGAAGCCTGAAAGCCTCGTGGTCGCAAGTATACCCCCGTTCGTCGTCGAAAATGATATGTATAGGGAGGTTACCACTCAATCTGGAGAGGTTGTTGATCCTATCGATTGTTGCCCAAGACAAGCGTAGTACCTTCCATCCGCAATAAATTTTCTGCCATAGATTGGGGGAATGTGCGACGTTGGATACACTTTTGGAAATGCGCGCCAGACGAGAAGGCACATGAACACGCTGGCCCTTTACAACGGTGTTTTCCTGTGATTGGAACACTTCTTGGAAAATCCGGTATATTATATCATCGGGTAGGCGACGAAACGGGGCTAGGACAACATCGCAGGCAAATGCGACCTTTTCCGACCTTGCTCGCTGCCGTTCTAGAGCATGAATTTTCTCATGAAGCTCCTCGACCTCAGTGTCGATTTCATCGATTTCTTGCATACACCTTTCCTTGACTGAACTGATGTGTTGTTGCATGCTGTTGGTAGGTGGGTCATTGTGGCAAAGCAACTGTCGAAAGGCTGTCGGGATCGTTATATGTAGCTGCCAGTGTGCGTACGTACATATGTTAGTCTACCTGCCCAAGACTCGCTGAGAGTTAAAGCAAGTGCACTCACATCGTACAATTCTCCTGGCCATGCAATCCCCTCATGTCCTTCATGTCCTGGCCCGAAAGTATTCATTTGAAGAAGTAGTGTAAAAGTTTCAAAGTCTGCTGGGCAACGGCAGGGGTTACTGGATCAACGTGGTTCGGAACCAAGAGCCAATCCAGACCATCGGGATGTGTGCGTGAAGAAATTGATCCGTCACGTCAGTGCATTTTGACAGTGACACGGATCACCAAAAGTAATTCGTTTGAATGTGCCATACATTATTTTAGAACAAATCTAAGGTCCCAGCGACCCCACTACTGTCAGCATCCATGATCCAATAGAAACAGCGACCCCTAACGCTTTTGATTGCAATGCAATTTGTTGTCGTGAGACACGTGAGAGGTATGGTTTCATTCGAGAGTAAGAAAGCAAAATATATAAGCATTCAACTCTTCCTTGGTCTTCGTGCCCTGGGCCAAAATCTTCCATTTGCCAGAGAATTGTAAAATGTTCAACGATGCTTGAAGGTCTTCGCAGGTCCTAGGATGTTTGATCAATGTGGTTTGGAATCAGGAGACAAACCGGGTGTGTGCGCGCGATCCGTCGCGTCGACGCGTTTGACATTCATTGGACGGTGGTAGATAGTGGCATAGGCCATCAAAATTTAGTGTTCCTCGAACATATGTAGGTCGCCGTTATTTCTTCATTCATTGGTATAATTCATAACATTATAGCAACATGGCCGAGGGGTCTAGGCGCCAAAATTGGGAGCTTGTTTCTGTATCAGCACTGAGGTCAAGTTGGTTGGAAGCACTGCCGTTTTGACTTCGGCTGTGAACAGCGGCTGGAGACCCACCAAACATCCTTGTTTCTATCTGGTCCGAAAGGGCGAGGGTTCGAGTCCCTCTTTGTCACCAAATTATTTTAGTATTCCACTACTATGTATGTATGTACCAATAGTTTTTCTTCGTGTTTACATTTTCTCAAAATTCGTCCCTCAGGCTGGCAATCTTCGGCTCCCTCCTATTTCCTATACCCATAGGTCACTCGGGCCGAGTTGTGTCACGACGCGTAAGGTTGAGGGACCCTGGAGAGACCCCTTCGAGTTCTCTTCAACCGTGTGCTATCCATTGAAGGTGGAGTTGCAAAAGTACCTTGAAAATGAAGTCCGAAAAATTTGGTCCTGGACACTCGGGTCATCGACGTGTCCCATGGTCTCATGATTTAGAGCCGGTATGATTCAATTGATTGCCACCAAGTTGACTTGAAATACTGATTCTTACCCTTTACCAAGGTTGTAATACAATTACCCTCAACATTTATTGAGCTCCTTGGTGACAACAAATCGTTGAGTTCCCATGATAAAAGCCTCGTTCGAGAGTTCTGTTCAACAATACCAACAGCCATCCAAGAAAACGACCAACGACGGGCAGCGATTCAGCGACAAATTGAACTTCTCCAATTCCAGCTGGACACCCTATCCATTGAACACGCTCGTCTCCGAAAGCAGAGCGAAGCATGTGATATTATTTTGTCTCCCTTTCGGCGCGTCGTTGACGACGTTCTTCACCAAATAATCCAACATTCCATTTTGACTCCCAAGGACCTCCCCCATGTGCCGAAACGCAGCTCTGTGGCTGGAGGGATTCCTTTAGCCTTGGCTCGTGTCTCCAGACAATTCCGCTTTACCACCCAATCCCTGTCGCGCCTTTGGAAAAATATGTTCATTATCTGGAATGACGAGCCATACCGCCGTTCTTACTTTCAATACATCAAGCGTTGTGGCGAGCTATCTAACAGTCTTCCCCTTTCAATTCATCTGATGGAATGTGGCATGCACAACGTTAGGATGATGAGCTCTACGCTTGATTCTGGTGCAGTGTGTACGCTTCGCTGGATATTTTCGGATTGGTCAAAATTACACCAACTCACCAGGCTCACAATTACTTCACCGAGACAACACTGGCTCTTGCAAACTTTACAGAGTCGGATGAGGCGAAAGGACCCCCTTCAAAGCTTGACGTCGCTCGTGCTTTTTAATTCGGATGACGACGGCGAAAACCATGAAAATATCGATAACGCCAAATATCTCAACGATCTTTTTCAGCACTTTTCCAGCCTGAGACACTTTCGATTCGATTTCGACCTCGAAGACAACTTCATTCCACGCGTACCCTCAGATGACCCGGAGTCAAGCGCCTGGCTCGGCCTTAAAACCCTTTGCATTGATGACAACTGGCTCAACTATAATTTGTTTTCAGCCTTCCTCCTGGCTTGTCCCAATCTCGAGGCTGCTTCATTCAGGCTAAATGAATTGGCCGAGACAGATGAAATCTCGTTAACTATTATCCATGATAGCTTGAAAGAGCTGGTTATTACCTACGCTGCATCAGGAACGTTCTCAATTTTTGTTGACCGTCGTTTCCCTGCTCTCACCTCGCTCAAGATCCAATTCATCGACAGTTCAGTTGAGGCGGGTTTCATCGACGAAGCTCGTATAGCTGAAGTTTTTCCAGGACTTCAACATCTTTCTCTATTCAACACCTCCGATATAGAGAGTCCAACAGAATTTCTCTTCCCCTTCATCATGTGTCTACCAACTTTAACTCACCTCTCGATATCTCTCACACCCATGGACATTTCCCCACTTTCCGCTTTCTTAAAGCCTCTTGAAGACGGAACCTGGAGCCTTTCGAAGCTCCAACATGTCGATCTCATCTTCCGGAGTTCCAGTCAGAACACGAATGGTATTGCCAAAGCAAAAGAGCTCAACAAGTCGATTCTGGACATTCGAGATAGTCGAAACTCAGCTTCGAAAGAGGCCTCAGCACCAAAAGGCTCTCAAAACTCCCTTCTGTTGTCAGTCCGCTTTACATGGACAAAGGAGCATCATTCTTTGGTCATGCATGATTATTTCGTGCAGCTTCGGAAAGAGCTCCAAGAAGACGGTGTCGGTGTTGAGGTCCAGCTAGAGGAAGAAGCAGAAGAGGAAGATAGCGACTCTTACCTTGACGAGGAACTGATGCGCTATTTTGATGGCGAATAAAATGGTAGCAATCTCAGATGTGGTTGGTGGATAGCGTAATTTTACTTTATAGCTTAAGGAACAAGACAGTTCGCATATTACAATATTATTACTACATATTTTAGATATAATAGTACATTCTTCTAGTAGACAATGACTACTACAGATCATACCTCATGCATGAAAAGAGGCAATATTGGAAAACCATACTCCGACTGCGCGATGACCACCCTTCAATGTCTTGAGAGCTCGCCAGTTGGTTTATTTGACTGGTGTAATACCCGCCGAAAGCTTCGTTCAGATACGCATCAATCCTACTAGACTTCACCAACTTGGCTTGCTGTGAATACTCCCACTCGTCCGCAGATAAAGGAATACGACGCTGCTCGTTGGTGCTCTCCATGATCGTTAAAGCTAAAGCCTCTTGTACAACCTTCAGTGTTGCATGGACATCTTGGCGATCCTGTTGTGCCTCCGACTCTGGCAGAACTGGATCGGCTACGGCAGGAGTCGGCTTGACCCACGCCTTCTGTGCAATGGGTGCGCGCCTCTCGAGGTATTCAGCCAGGTTGTATAGCTCGGTGACCAGCTTGGATGGGTGCTTCAGAACTCCGTGATCAAGTAGATGTTGAACAACTTTTCGAAGGTTGGCCGCCTTTTCTGCAACATTGGAGGTGCCGACATATTCTCTGTGAGTTATTGAACTGATAGCGCCGGGGTCGATTTCTTCAGGTGCACTGAGGTGGCCAATGTAGTTTTTAATATGGTCGGTATAATCAGCGTGGATAGCGACTTCCAGGACTGTATTTCCCTCCGCGTCTTCTGCCAAGAAGTTGTGGGAAGCAGCTAATAGGTCCCTGGTGATTTGAGGATACCCAGCTTTGACTGCAGCAATCAATGGTGTTTGGCCATCTGCATCCCGCACTGACAGCGCTTCCTGGTTCTGTTTCAGATACTGTAAGAAAAGTCCGACAATTAGGATCGAGCCGCGCTTGGCAGCAATATGGAGAGGCTATTCTGAAATTAGCGAATGGCTCAGTGGGAATTATTATGCGACTCACAGTGTTTCGGGACGATTTGGATGGTTGACGTAGAAGCCTGTCGTTGACCGCTTGCGGAAATTTTTGAAGGAAATACTCAGTGAGTTCACGATTGTTCATGTCAACCAGCTCGTGATAGAGATTCCATCTGATCGTGAACAGATCAGAATAGCGCATGTTTATCGCATGTAAACGCATACCCTTTCACAGCGTCACATTCATTGATGGCGTCTGGAACTGCTGCCAGCAGGTATTCCAAAATTTCTAGGCTGGCGGAATTCCTTACGGCCAGCCTGAAAGGGCTTACTTCCAAATACCTGATCCTACAAAATGTGTGAGCTACGGAAAGATAAAGAAAAACACAACGGCATGATCCCTACTTGACCTGGAATGCGTCAGCCATCAGCCCCGGATCCTTGTCTTCTAGCAGTTTCACCATGGCTAGGTTGTCGCTGAGAATAGCTGCAGTCAAAGGACTGTCGCCAATAGCGTTGATAGTCCACCCGAGCAATGGGCGGATTTTCTTCTCCCAATCCGCTGGTGGAGTTTCGCGTAGCCACCACAGAACAGGGTTGTCGGGGTGGTTGTCGGAATAAAACTTGTATGCAGCAACAGGCCTGTCGCTCGCCAGATACGCAACAAGTTTCTCAGATTTGACCAATATGGCCTTCCATAACAGCGGATAATCTGGTTCAACTTTCTGCCGTGCGGTTGCTTTGGGTGGAGAAATAATTCCAAGGCCCGTTCGGCGCAAGAACTCGTCCAAAATGTCAGGATAATCGCTCTTGAGAATCCAGTCAAGAACATTCCGATCGGCTGAGATCGGTTTGCCAAAGATATCGTAGAGGTTAGCTATTTCAGTGAATGCTTCCACATCTTTATCCCTAACAGCTTGGCAGAGCAAACTGAGACTAGTACGCGAGCCTGCGTTGACTGCTGGGGTTGTTAAGTCTGTGAGCATATAGTGAGGCGGAAGGTTTGTCACGGGCGTGAATGCGCGAGCAGCAATGTCAAGAAAATCAAATGAATCCTCTCCTGTAGGACCTAAAACTAAATTGCATAACTATATAAACGATAAGAGTGATTCCGTCTTTTACCTCGATAATTTTGAGCGTTAAATCGGTCCTGAGCGTCAACTGGGTTGCATTGAGGTATGGCTATGGCGAGAACTAATCTGGCCGTTGACCATTTTTGAGCACTAATCGCGGCGAACAGCGGGGTATAACCTATTATTTTGTCAGCCCTTGAGGAAGCCAACAGGTGATATCAAATACCTTCTTTGTGGCTATACCCTTTGGTATCGCAATCTTGCATTTTGAGTGATATAGGAAGGGGTCTTGCTCCAGAGGTCACGGTGTCAGGGAGACAAAGCTTCAAGATCCTCTTGTTGTCTCCTGCATAACAAGCCTCATAAAGCTCATCGCAGGCTGCGGTTAAATCATCAGGCACTTTCCTGCTTCTGTAGGCGGGTTGTGCAAGGTAGATGTATTGCGTGTCGTGATCACCGAGGTGTTGATACGCAGGGACACTGTAGTAAAACTCTCTTTCATGTGCAGTCGTTGGTTTGTCAGGATAAAGCTCCTCCCACTTCTTCGCTCCAATCCTCGCCAAGTCATGCTGAATCATCGCGAAGAATTCCCTAGTATCACCTATTTTGAGCTGATTTTGTTGGGCCCGTTGGCGGGTTATTGCTGTGTTCGTAAGACTTGGGTCTTGTGAACGGTGATTGTCACGAAATACTTGGTAGTATTCACGCCAAGGAGACGTTCCGTCTGCAGCCAAAGACGGCAAATTGGTGGTTGCGATCAAATCTTCTTCTTTTTGATGCTGGTAATCGAGGTTTTTGAGCGCGTGTTTCACATAGTCCATAATGAGCATGTTGTCCTGCGTCTCGCAAGTTCGACGAGCCCACCGAATGGGAACATTCGCGGGCGCGGAGAGCGCAATAAAGAGTTTAGCGGATTCATCAAGCTGGTACAGGGCTACTTCAAGCGGTCGATGAATCATGGCGAACAGATCGTCGGGGATCTCAACATTCTTCCCAAACTCAGCCTTGAGAACAGAACGTGGACTATGTTAAATAATGTCAATGTTAATTACTTTTTTTAAAAACAAAAAAGTGTACGAGTGACTTACGCAGCATCAAGCGCACTCGCGAGGTCGCTCTCTTCAAGATATAATTTGGCTCCATATGCGAGAAGAACAGCTAGGACGTCGTGATGTCCAGAGTTGGTTGCTGTGTTGGCTGGATAATTAGCAGATCGGTCTGAGAACCACGGCGTATTGAGAAATCTTGCTGGGTCAGCCATGCAACGAAGGACTGCAGCAACCACCGAAGCACGTCCAGAGCGAATAAGCTGGTGAAATGCCTCTTGAAAGCTTGCGTCAGAGGTGTTGTCAGAAGTGTTGCGAGCGTGCATGAAAAGTGTGACGATTTCGCAGGCCAGATTGTCCTCCGCTCGGAAAATACGGAGCGTCAAGGGGTGAATGGGCCGCAAGTCTTTCGGGTTGATTGCGAGGCAAGATGACCCCGAAGACAGCAAAACGTCCAGAGTTTTCGGAGACCCATACAAAATGGCGTATGCATACGCTGTCATTCCGAGATCGTTGATAGGTGCATTAAGGTCGATGACATCGGGTTGCAGGCTCTTTCCGGCAGATTCGGCGGACGAGTTTGAAAGGCTTCGTTGCAATAACTTTTGAATGACCAGAACGTTATTCTGAAAGACAGCGAGGTGAATAGGGCCAATTCCGTTCGGTAAGGTAGCTGCAATTCTTGCGCCTGCATCAATGAGATCGCATGCAATGTTGACAGTATTGTTCAGAATAGCGATATGGAGGCAAGTCCGCTCCAGGTGGTCGCGTTGTGCTAGATCAAATCCCTCTGAGAGAAGGCTCTGAACGGCGTCCTGATCCTTTTGAGCAATGGCAAGAAAAATTGGATGCACCGACTCCATGAAAAGTAAACAAGAAAGAAATGAACCAGGCTGCCAACTGGACGACTGCGGCCAACAAACAGTAGAAAACGGCGAGAGTTTGCCGAAGATCACTGTCAATTTCACAGATGGTGAGTTCTGACTTCGACAAAAAGTAGGAATACATGGACATACCTTGCTATCGCACACTTACCTTGTCCTGTATAGTTGAAGGAGTTGTCAGGAATTTGCATGTTCCAGACGACTGGGTCATATCGGGTTACTAAAGATGATGCGTGGAGACTTCGATACTAAAACGTCTTCCTTGTCATCCAGACTGAAATTTCTAGGGCTCATGGACGTTGATTTTTCCACAACTTGTGAGATAAATGTTGAATGGCCAGAGATGTAGCAAGCGAGCTGCAAGTGTTTTAATTTGTTCCCACGATCCGACCAACACAATTCTGGGACGTGTGCAAGTAGTAGTAGTACACAACTAAACTTTTGGTCATGTTCAATGATGACTCTGATATTTTCTTGTTACTGAATTATCAAGAGGTGGCCTGGCATCTATTTTTTTAACTTGACTTCTTAACTTTAATTCGGATCTGCCATTGTGCCGAAGTGTCTGGTAGACATCGTGGGTGCCGCACTCCAGCTTGAACTTGTTGAAGGTCACCAAGGAACGAAAATAGGTACGTCTAGCTAACTGTCAATCCATTGATTGTAGTCTCGCTGTAGGCTTATATCTCATTGTAGATTCTTGAACTTGAATAGGATATTCAAGTCTGAACATCCGGCCTTCAAATGATACCTGATGGTATTCCACCGCGTGGTGCCCAACACTTGCTGTGAAGTAGGAAATGATAACGCTCTGGAATCGAAGCAGATCCCTTACAAGCGACGTTTCAAGTTTGTCGGCACCATGGATGAGCGCACAGCTGGATATGGAATCAGGTTGATACTCAGCTTCTCCGGAAGACATGTGTTTCATCAGTCATAGAAAATATGTCCTGGGCTAACTCCAAGGCTTGAAACGATTTTAGATCTGTCAATAACCTAAGAAACATCGTTTTCCAGCATTTCTTCTGAATTTTCATCACGACCCCAAGTTCATGCTTGATGGTTGGCCGGGACTTAGATATCGAACGACGACGTACCAATCAATATTAAACTACACATTGAGGTGCATCATTTTCGGCGGTGTCAACTGATAGGTAGCACGGACAATCGAACATATCCATCACCGTTTGGCGTTTGAGCGTACCAATTGCTCAATCGAATCAAGTATCAACGGTGTTACATACGAAGATTGTCAAGCGTCGCTATTTTCGGACTCCCCCCTTACCATGTGGTAAGACGCGATCCAATTCAATAGGACGAGGCTCTGTAGAGGTTAAAATGAAGACCACTTGACTTCGGATCGGATTCAATCAACCCATCTTCACTATGTCTACCCCAGCTGGTCCCCCTGACATGGCTGCTGTGATCTCAGCCGTTGTTCATCTGTACGTTCTGTGTTGCTCAAGTACGCGTCGCTTCGAAGGCTGACATGACGCTTTAGAAATGCTGGCAAATACTTCCAAATTTCAGCCTTTGTTATGCTTATCTACGATCACAGTTAGAAAACATTTCGTCCTACTTCACTTTATCCTTGTGCTCATAACACCTTCACAATCCTAGTGCTGACATTCTCAGATGAGGTAGGATAACTTCTGCCAGTGCTTTATTCCTCCCATCTCTCTAATGGTCGTGAGCAGGTTGAGCGTATTTGGAAGCAGCGGTTTTCTGGGGCCACAATACTGTTTCTCCTGAATCGGTATTTGACACCGCTACAATTCATTATCATCGTCGATGGTGAATCACTACACTTCTCCAACTAGTCGTTTACTCCCACTAACTCTAGCTCCTGGTAGCATTCCACGACCCTCGCTGGACCAAAAAGGCGTACGTTGGATGTCGTTGTTCAATCGCTCGTACTGAATGTCATATTTTCATTCTCAGTTGTGATCAATTCGTCGTATTTGAAGGGGCTTCGACAGCTGCGTTGGTCGGAAGTAAGCCCAATCCGTTCTAGCACTTGATTCACTGTTCATTTGCTTTCGTTCTAGTCTGCGAACGTGAGGGTTTTTAGCATCCACAACAACTATCCCGTTAATCTTCTGGACTTTAGTCATAATGATCCTTCGCGTCTATGCTCTATACAGTCAATCGAAGCTTGTTCTTGCCTTCCTTATGATCCTGTGGGCAGTCCAGATATCCATTTCCGCGCTTGGTTTACACAGCGGCTTTGGTATGTCTCTACAATTCGTCCTGCTAAACGCGACGCTGACCATCTCTGAAGCTGTTCCTCTACCACCTTTCCTCGTTGGTAATTATCAAGACTTCCGATGGTGTCGCATACTTGGCTGACGTTTCAATTCAATATGTTAGGTTGCATTCTGACCGGAGATAGCATCCTTCTACGTGTGTTCTCAACGCTTTATGTTTTGAATAGTCTGGACTAATGTATTCCACAGCGGCCGTCTGGGTTACACCATTAATAACGGACAGCTGTATTTTTGTCTTGACGGTTTGGCGGACTCGCCAATATTTGACACATTCCGGGAAAACTCCGTATGGCCCATTGAATGATCTATAGTTTGTACAACTGACACATATCTGGCTTCTATCTAGGATCATGCACATATTCCTCCGAGATGGAGCAATGTATTTCTTCATCATCTTCTTGGCCAATCTTATGAACACCGTCTTCTACTTTGTGAGTGACATCCTCTGTGGGATCAGCGATTCGAAGCTGATGCTTGTACAGACGGCCCCAGATGATCTGAAGGCCATTGGAGCTTCGTTTAGTCAACTGATCACGGCAACTATGATTTCAAGACTAGTACTCAATCTCCGCTCCGTATCCGACATAAAGGAGTCATCGTATCATACAACTCTGGCACCACTTCGGGGAGTACGGACGCCCGAGGACACTTTCGTGGGTCGAACACTGGGAAGCCTAGGTGCAGAACTCGTTGATCCTGGGACAGAGAGTCAGCATGAAAAGTACGACGGGGAAGAATTGTCGACCCGCAGACGATTCAGGTAGTATAGCCTCTCGGTGGGCCGTGGCCGGATACAAGTCCGATCGGAATTGAGCAGTCTTGCTGCTGTTCTTGCGCTCTCTTGGACACATATATTATTCGATTTTTACATAGCATCATTGTTTATTATAGCATGCGTAATATAGTAATTTATTTAATTCGTTTCTTCATTATCACATTCATAAGTAAAGTAGAGGTTTACATCGATTATGCGGCCAATCGGAACTCTATAACTCCTGTCTCTCCCAAATCCCACAGCTTCTCAAACCTCAAACCAGTCTCTTCGCCCAGCCTAATAAAGTGACTGAGACGGCGCTCTTCTCCGTTGAACATGATGAGCATATCAACATCCAATGCATACTGCCTGATACGACCCAGTCCATAAGTTGGGAGCAGTGGTTCAGGAGCTTGCTCGTATTTGGCTTCTTCCTGAGGAACACGATTGGTGCTTTGTAGAATGTTCTCCTCTGCAAACGTTGTTTATCACCAAGTTGGGGGCAGTAGATCAGGGACATCACTTACGGACGAGAAGCCGGCTTGTGGGCTTCATGACCTTGCTAACCCCTGTCAAGATTTTGATACACTCCGGATCGGCCCAGTCATGGCTGATGAGAAAGGGCGCTCAAAATTAGCAACATCATATTCGGGTGCCACATTGAATACTTACAGAACGTGCTTCAGCTGTGATTCTATGTCAGCAGACGTGATACCATCAGCAAATTGAATGATGGACTCACCAAATATACATCGCAGTTTGGAACGGGAGTCTGGACGAAGAAATCAATGGGCTCGAATCGAATGC
This sequence comes from Panaeolus papilionaceus, assembly GCA_015501605.1. Lineage (NCBI taxonomy): Eukaryota > Fungi > Basidiomycota > Agaricomycetes > Agaricales > Panaeolus > Panaeolus papilionaceus. The sequence continues at coordinate 708,337 of JADNRZ010000015.1, forward strand.
GACCATCAGCTATAGCTTCTGGGCATTTCTTCGGCCACACGTCGTCTTTTGCTTGATTGATACGCTCCGGAAGGTCTTGTAAGACAAGGTGGAGGGTGGGATACTCCTTCGCAAGACCCATAAGTTCACCCCCAATACCGCCTCCAATGTCACAGACGGAGGTCCCATTAGGAAGCTCTTTCCACAGCGGGAATTCTAAATTCCTTGATGTCTGAGTCCAGACTTATTGAGAGCGTAAGTGGGGAAGTACTTACGGTAAATGACAGCGTCACTGTCTGTTGCTTCTGCCCATGCTCCCATAATCCCGACCGCGAAGCGCGCGCCACGCTCTGCCCCTTCTGGCGTCGACTGATAACAAAAGTCAGCACTTGTCACATTGATTGTTAGAGTAGCACGCACGCCCTCAAAATACTCCCACATGGTCCCCGGGAAGCCAGTGTACTTGTTGAAGGCAGTTTTATTAGGCGAGAATGAGAATCCTGTCTCTGGGTCACCCAGTATTTCAGTGAAAAGGTTCGCTGATTTTTGGCTCTCGTCAGTCCTGTAATGTTTGCGTCAGAACGGGAAAAATCAATGAATGACTTATAAATACGCATGAAGTCCCAGTGAGGAATAGGGGCTCTCCGATGTCATTAGAGCACTCAGACGGTTATTTGCGAACACGTTTTCCGTCACTGTCCAACAAAGCTTAAGATGAGACAAATATCATGAAAAATACGGAACTCACCTTCTCTGAATACATGCTTGGTTGCAAGCATTCTCAGGAGGCGTCCTAGTTTCGAGGGCTCCAACCCGGCTTTTTCTCCAACCTCGGTGATGGGCATCCCGCCTGGTTTCTCGCGTAGGATATCAGGGATCTTGTACGTTAGAATCACGTTGAGGGCAATTGACTCGCTATACTATCGGAAATAGTATTTCATGAGCAGCAATAAGTGAAGGCTTCATTATATTTACCCCCATAAACCTCTACAAGAGATGTATGAGTATCGAAGTAAAACTGAACCACAAGCATCCGAAACTGACATTTAGAACCGTATGACCGGGTTTAGCAACTGTGGCGCAGAGCTGGGCGCATGCACCCTCAATAGTCTGAATCGCTAACTTTAGCTCTTTGGAATACAGAGATTTATCCAGAGGATGTGGTGCCGGGTCATCCAAAGACGGGATGAACGGTGAATCGGTCGTAGCGTATGCCGCTTCTACCACCTTGCTTGCTTTGGTTATCAGCTCGACGAGCGCCGAGATATTTCCATGAGTGGCGTTGGACATCTTGGTTCTTCAATGGTTAAAGAGGGTGTCTCAAAGAATGACTTTGAGATGGGCTTTTTATGGTTCCAAACCGCCGATGAGTGCTATGGATTAGAAATACGCTGTTAAAACCCATTCTGAAGAACCCGATCCTGATGCAATATCTATCAAATAACCATGCTTAACATGCTCACGAGGCTATAGTGTATTGATACCGCACTCACCTGGAAGCGCAAGACATTCGCACATGCTGATGGAAAGACGCAAGCTTCCATCCTAAGATTGGACTGAATTCGAAGCTGGACAAGAACAGACGTATGCTATGACACTCGTGTTTCAGGAGATGTTGAAAGTTTTTTGATAATGATTGAATGGTAATACGAATCGAAACAAAGTGTGTGGTCAAAATGGCAGTCAAAATAGTGCTTCGGACTGAGGTGAATGCAGGTTTCTCGACAGAAGCTCGGATCACCCGTTCATGATCGTGTGAACACTCAAACCACGATTTTACCCTCGCAGTCGGGTTGCCTTCCTAGGTGAACGTCAAAAAACTCGACCACTGATAATTTTTCATATACAAACACTCTCTACCATGGACGCACGAAAGTTTGTTTCTTTAGATTCACATTGGCTGAAGGTGGTCATATCAAAGGTGCCAGTGAAGAGAGTTGCGAAATGTTCAACACTGGGATTCGGACGATGGTCAAAACTGGGTTGTTTGGAAGCAATACATATTTTGAAAATGGTATACATGTCAGTTTCTCTGCTTTTTTTATACAAAATATGGGGTATTCTCATTATGCCCCATCGGCAAGGCGGTATTCAACGAGGCCCATCTCACCTAAATCCCAGACTTTCTCGAAGCGCAGGCCAGCGGCCTCTCCTAGTTTGATGAACGAGCTGAGGTGGCGTTCCTCGCTATTGAGCATGGCCATCATGTCAATATCGAGGTAGTATTGCCTGATACGACCCAGGCCATAGTTGGGGAGCAAAGGTTCTGGAGCCTGTTCGTATTTCGCCTTGTCTTGTGAGACGCGATTTGTGCCTTGCAAGATATATTCCTCTGATTCGTGTTCGTCAGTCGTGCTCGCGATAGGTAATGAAGCTCTACTTACGGACAAGAACACGGCTATTCGGGCTCATCGCCTTGCGCACACTTTGGAGGATTTTGATGGATTCAGCCTCCGGCCAATCATGACTATTTAAAATCAAATCAGCTAGGCAGACGGGTGTCAAACGAAAAACAAGACGAACATAATGTTCTTGAGCTATCATGAAAAGTAAGTTTACGTTTCTGCATCAATGAGCTGATAACTTACATAGTAAATGTCGCAGTTGGGAATAGGGGACTCAGCAAAGAAATCGAGGGCTTTGAACTCGATGCGTTGCTCTGCAATGGCCTCTGGGCATTTTTCTGGCCAGACTTCGTTTTTGGCTTGTACGATTCTTTCGGGAAGGTCCTGCAACTTCAGTTGGAGGGTTGGGTATTTCTTCGCCAGCTGGAGAGTAATATTGCCAACACCTCCTCCAACATCGACGATACTTGTGCCATGTGGAAGGTCTTTCCATGGGAAGGCTATGCACGAAGGTTAAATCTAGCGTTTTCACAGCTTCGAATGAACTCACAATCGATGACTGCCTCTGCCTCCGTCGCCTGTCCCCAACCCATCATGCCCAAACCAAATCGCGCTCCTAGTTCTGCACCTCGGGGGGTCGCCTGTTGCGGATGCTCAGAACACGAAGCAGGATAGAAAGACGTACTGAGAACTTACTCCTTCAAAGAAGACAAACAATGGATCAGTATAGCCAGAGTATCTGTTGAAAGGTGTATGACAGGGCGAGTACGAGTGTCCCCATTCTTTATCGGCCAATACTTCTGAAAGGAGTATGGTCGACTTTGCGACTTCATCGGTGCTGTCATGGAGATTCCGGTTAGCCGATCTCAACACATCCGAAAAACGGAAGGTTGTCGTACAAGTGGAGGTTCAAGCTCGAAAGAGGGTTGGAAGACAGGTACAGGATACTGAGACGATTGTTGGCGAACACGTTCTCCGAGACTAGGAGCCAAAAAATGAGCAGGTAAGCTTCCAGACTAGTAAACTTATTGTCGCGGAGGCTCATACCTTCAGTGAAGACGTGTCTTGTGGAAAGCAGACGCAGAACGCGTCCAATCTTTCGTGGCTCCAATCCAGTCTTCTCCGCGATTTCTGAGATATGCATTCCCTCAGGCTTTGTCTGAAGGACATCGGGGATTTTGAAGGTCGAGACGACGTTGAGACAGCCTGTCTCAAAGACCTTGATCGTGTTTCAGTGTCGACATTGCAGACAATAAAGCAGCAGCAACTTACGGCCATGCCTTTCTGAAAAGCATCAACGATGTCAGCACTATTGTCATCTTGTGATACCGATACTGCACGACTTACATTAACGACTGTATGACTTGGCTTCCCAACTGTGGCCACTAGTTGAGCGCAGGCGCCTTCGATCGTCTGGACTGCGCGCCTCAACTCCTCGCTATAGATGGTGTCATCTAAAGGGTGGCTTTCTGTATCTTCGAGTGATGGTACGTAGGGTTTCTCTGTTTTCGCGTAGGCGGCCTCTACGACCTTGGTCGCTTGGGTAATAAGCTCAGCGAGCGCAGTAAGCTGTCCATGGGCAGGAGGCATTTTTGTCACGATCGTCAAGATAGAGGAGTAGATCTGTGTGGAGAGTTGGATCACTGATACGCTTTTCTTGGAGTTATATATCATCTACAGAGCTCATCGCTAAGTACCCCAATATCATGACAAAGCGCTGATCCGAGGTATGTGTTCGGCTGCCGTTGTCCTGACTTCACGCTGATGGCACGCAGGATTACACATCTCTCCACTCCTTTGACATGTGGAATGCAAACTAGACCTGCTTGGCTTAGTTTGACTCTAAATTATACAGAGTTTTGACCTCATCGATCATCGATCAACCGCCTCAGCCTCAGATAATAGTGGTCAGAGAGAACTTCCTCTTAGGCTGGATAGCGTCCAGCAAGATGAAACACCTATAGGGTATTGTTTATCGGCCCCTTGCAGCATGTAAGTCCATTCAGTCGATAGAAACCGTCACTGAAGCCCACCGCCCACCGTATCTACCCTCACTTGTAGTTTCTTCTTTCTGCCTGCTGCTGCATGGCACAGTGCGCGTCAGGTATACTTATCTTCAGTTTGCTGATGCCTATCCACTGTTCAGCAACGCCCAACGCGGTACAGAACGTCGTTATTCTTATCATGGACATTTGTCTCTGTTTCAATTGTCCACCTTAGAGCATCACGATCGCAACTTCGAGTCTCAGGACTGTCAAAGAAGGCGTTCATCTGATCATTGTATGCACTCTGGCTGTGTACTACTACTTGTGAATTCGAATCCTCAAATGGAAGGCTAAGAAGCTACAACTTTATGGTGTGTATACGGCTACTATATATGTCTTGAGCTTATTTTGTCTCGCGAAAGCCAGAAATGATCATCATAATATGGTTTAAATTAGGAAGATGTCATCAAAACTATCATTGTATCAAATACACAACGCTTTCCGTGTGGCTGTCAACTTGAAGGCGAGTCGCACGTACTGGATCATATTATGCGAGTCGTCATCTGCTCAGGACGCCCTCGTTTTCTTTCTCCACTCGGGCCTCTTTTCTAAACCGTGGTGGTGTAACACCTTGTAACGCTCGGGAGGCAAAGCGTGCTCATTAACCTCGCTTGTATTAGCTTCCTCCCGACGGATGCAGATCTGACTCGGTGAGTATGATTGTTCATTGTAATCATAAAGCTATTATGATGGAAAGCAACTGTCATGTACTGATGCAACCGATGCAACGGCAATCAATCTCTCATTGGTCCTATGGGCCTCGATCATGAAACCAATTAAGCCGTTGTTTGCCTCCTCTTTGAATGAAAGCTGATTTCATTTGTGGTGTCGAAGAACTAGAGTAAACTGATGGATACTAACGTCTCAACTGCAGTCTCCGAGGACGTTCCCCTGTGTACCGCCGCATAGGAAATCAAGCTGCTGGTCTCACGCAAGCACAATTATGACAAGTCAGACTCGCACGTCCTTCATTTACCGCTTTATCTGGGGCCAGCGGCTCTCTCGAACGACCGTTGTATCCCATTTTAACTCACCATTGAGCTATTAAAGGGTCACAGCAGTGCTATTAACGAGGCAGAATCACAGTCATGTCTCTATATCAGAGAATGTGTTAAATCTAGCAGACAAATTTCAGGCGGCCAAAGAACGAAGCAAGAGATTCAGAGACGTGGTAGATAAAGTCACTGACACCGGATATTGATGGGCTGGAAACGCAAAGACAGGTTGCCTCAAATACGACATGATGCATTATGCGAGGCCTGCTCTTGCTTTCCCCTTTCTCAATGCCCTATGGGACCACCACTAGCCCCTCCCCCTGAGTCCGCCAGCGATGTTGCTCTACATCTGTAAGTTATGCTGTTTGCTGGGAGGCGAAGTCTAAACATATAATGGTAAAGCGTGGCTGGCCAATATTTCCAGATTGCGGCTTTCGTGATGCTCGTTTATGACCACTGTAAGCCCAAGTTGAGGTTCGGAACGAAACTCTGTTGACAATAGCTTATAGTGTTAACGCTGGAGGAAGAGGTTTCAATCTTAATATTCATCAGCCATACACGTCTTGATAACGGTGTTATGTTCAGGTGGAGCGAATCTGGAAGCAGAAGATATCAGGGGCGACAATTCTGTTTCTGATCAATCGGTACGGGACACTTCTGTCCTTTATTGTTGTATTGGATGGTAAGTTGGGCTACTGCAGTGTCATTTTCTTGCTGAAATATCTTTTGTCTGGACCACGTTTAGCTTTCCATGATCCTAAATGGTCAAAAGCAGTGTTCGTCTGGCACCATACCCAAGCCGCTTAAACGCCGACTGATTTCATCCATAGGTGTGATCGGTTTGTGATGTTCGAAGGGGCGCAAACCATTGTCTTTGTCGGAAGTAAGCAAGATCCGTCGCTGAAATAGTGCCCACACTCTGACCGACATGTTTATAACAGTTTGCGAATGTAAGCCGACTGCGTTGTGTCTCCTCAAAAGTTTTTAACGATGTGTCGGAATACTCAGTGATAATGATTCTCCGTGTCTACGCACTATACGGCCGATCAGTTGTCATCCTTTTGTTTCTGATGACATTATGGTGCACGCAGATAGTTGTGTCTAGTATTGGGGTACATACGGGATGGGGTGAATGAGATCGATGCTTCCGAGTTGAAAAGTACTAACAAAGGCTAATAATCCCGCAGCCGTGCCACTCCCCGCAACATTGGGTCCAGGTGCGTGCAATACATTAGGTCAATTTTTCATGGGCTAACATAAAGGGCAGCGTGCGTTTTGGACAGTAATACCGTTATTTTTGGTAAGCGCGCTTCAGTCGTCTCTTCCTACAGGTCAGCGCTTAAATTGAAACTCTTGGCCTCCGCAGCAGCACTATGGGTCTCCCCCTTAATTACGGATTCATGTATATTTATTCTGACCTTATGGCGTATTCGACACTACAGGCAGCGCATTAGATCAACGCCGTACGTAGTGCTATTGTCGAATATTGATCAAATAATGACGCCCATTATAACAATAGCTTGGTCCAAATATTTTTGCGAGATGGAATCATGTACTTTTTTGCCATTTTTTCAGCCAATTTTTTCAACTCTATGATTTACGTAGTAAGTACTTCGTATATTCTACACGACCTCACTACTAATAAGATGCGCCAGTTTGTTGCGGCCCCTGATCTAAAGGCCGTAGGTGCCTCGTTTAGTCAACTCCTCACCTCTGTGATGATCTCTCGCCTGGTTTTAAATCTGAGAGCGGTATCAAATAAAACGGCCAATAGGACTTCCACAAACCTGAGCACCGGCATCTATACTTACCCCACAACAAAAATTTGGCACCTAGAAACATCTTTTATGGATTACGCCATTGGAAACCTGGGCGAAGAATTTGTAGATCCGGAGCCCAAAGCGTATAGCCATTGCACTATGGATGATGATGATGTACCTGTAATAAATACCGATAGTGTAGAGTGAATCTCAATAGCGATTTTGTACTCGTCTTTCATCTAATGCGCATGCATTTGTCCTTTCCTGAAGTACTATTTCTCGAGGTTCTGTGTCGCTAACAATTCCCGTGCCTTGAAATGTCTTCACGAGGTTTTGTGCAAGACCCGGACATCATGAAGGCTGCTGACCGATTCGAAGCCAAGGTTCCCGTTTATAAAGGCTATTTAAGGCTTCACGCGAATCGGATGGCCCGCATGCTGTTTCTTTGAGCTGTTCCTGGGAGAAAATGCAGGCTTCAAAGTGCGTCTCATGACAACGAACAACCATTTATGGACTCAGTTTTCTGTGTGAACCACTCCTTGTGAGTATCTGTGTAAACTCCTCATTTCTCATTAACCTTACTATCTGTGTGCACATATAATGCAATATCACAATCTCTACTAAGCGCCCAGCCTGGCCTCCTGAACTTGTTCGTGGCACATGGAGTTATCCAACGGACTTAAGAGGCGTCCTCGAAGACAATCGGATGTACAGCCTTCGTGTGATTTTGTTCATGACAAGCTCATTTAACAAATATTCCGCAGCTACCCCTCGACGACACGACATGGGAACGTATTTGCCAGACGTTAGGCAGTCTGTGAGACCTTGATTTTCGTATTTGCCTCGATGTTTCCCACGAGGAGTCGCGTCCTGAAGTTCGAGGTAACGAATACCTAAACCTGGGCTCCTTATTGACTACCTAAATTTGAGTAAGGCCGCCATAGGATGGTGATTATGACAGCTGCTATCTGCCATTGCACTACTCCGATACTTCGAGTGATCTGGACGTGTGTACTACCCATTGACAGTAGCTTAAAAGGACAAGCTCGAGCCCTCTCGGATGTCCTTGCCCACAAACGGGGTACCTGCAGCTGCCACAATGCCTAGTTCTCCGCCTGTATCCAGCATCGTGCTCCACCTGTAAGTTGCTCACCAGTGTTGTGATAAGAAGTGAAACTGATCCAGTCGTAGGCATGCAGGGAAATACTTCCAAACTGCATCGTTCGTGATGCTGGTGTACGACCACAGTATGTCTTATAATTGAGCACCTTTCTGATTTAAACTGACAAGGTACCATCAAACAGTGCTAACATTCTCTGATGAGGTGACTCTCAGATAAGGCTATCAGAAAACGGCAATTAATTGCTGATTGTCGATCTTAGGTTGATCGCATCTGGAAACAGAAAATATCGGGCGCATCCATTCTGTTCCTTATAAACCGATATATTACTCCTCTTCAGGTGATTGTCATCATGGATGGTAGGATATTTCCTCAGGGCGGACTTCAATATCAGTCTGACACATCCATTTAGCCTTTGACGACCCTTCCTGGACACGGGCAGTGTACGTCTGATCTCTGGTACCTTTCAGCCAAATTTTTACACCCTACAGTTGTGATCGTTTCGTCGTTTTCGAGGGCGCCTCAACGGCAGGCCTTGTGGCAGGTTTGTGACCTACTTTTTTTCGGACGTTACATCTTTTTGAAAACAACCGAATTCCTTCACATCAGTCTGTGAATGTATGTGTTATCAATTTCTCAGGATTGAGGATCCAAGCTGATCTCTTTTTGTTCGGATAGTAATTATGATTCTTCGCGTCTATGCGTTGTATGAAAGGTCAAACGTCCTTTTGGCTCTCCTCCTGGTACTTTGGACACTGCAATTAGTGTTCTCTATGGTTGGCGTCTTTACTGGTCAACGTGAGTGGCCCTTGGCATGCCCTCCTGTCTCCTACCATAATCTCACGAACCAGGGCAGCTGTGCCTTTACCGCCTTCTGTAACCGGTATGTACGAGGCCATATTCATGTGTTCACCAAAAAAAGGCTAATTTTAGTTACGACTCAGGGTGTATATTGACCAGTAGAAGCCTTTGGTTCTGTACGTTGTACTCCTATCACTACCCTGCATGCTCCACACCAACTGATGGGCGCTTAATAGCTTTCTTATGGTCAACCCCCCTCGTGACCGATTTCATCATATTCTTTCTTACAATATGGAGAACCCGGCGATACATTCGCGGCACCAATCTTAAAAGCCTACCCACAATCCATGTCCTTGTCAGGGATGGGGCTCTCTACTTTTTCGCAATATTCTCGGCAAACTTGATGAACACATTGATCTACTTTGTGAGTATACATAATATCCCCACTTAATTACCATGGCACATGGCGTTAATCAATTCTCTTCTCTGGAAAGGCCGTTCCTCAAGAAGACTTGAAGGCTATTGGAGCGACATTCAGCAAACTAATCACGTCGGTGATGATATCGCGTCTTGTATTAAACCTGCGATCATTAAGTTCAGAGGCTCAGGACCAAGATACTATCGTCACAGCGCTGGGCACCTTTCATGTACGTGGTGCTACCACTGGCAGAAGCGCATTCATGACCCGAACTATCGGAAATCTTCTCCAAGATTTCTTGGCCTCTGACGAGGAGGAGGAGCATTACGAGTTCGCTGAGGCCAGACCTGGCGTGATCAGCGTCCACCGTACGATCTGCCAGGAAGCATAATGCCACAGGCGAATTCAAAATGGTTACAAGGGTAATCTTTGGTGAACGGAGTGATATCTTCTATATCCAACCCACCTTTATTTATTTATGAATCACTTAAGTGATCATCGATCATCATCATCATGAAACGCATACTACACCATTCTTGACATCGTTTCGAGAGTTTTTAACTTCCACACCATCAGTGCCTCACTAAATCAGGGCCATGTCATTGTACAGTGTACACACCTTACATAACAGTAATTAGTCAATATTTCATTTCGCATACAGAACATCCACTCATGCTAAATTTTAATTTAACTATCTCGTCTGTCATAACAAACATGCGAGAGGCGCGGCGGACAGAGTAGCGGTATATTTTCTGCTGCAAGTATTGCGTGAAGTCTACAATAGTTCAGGCAATCCTCATTGAGGCCGCAGAGAATGCAGTCACATCCATAGGCGGTCCGGGGAATGGCATGAATAGACCCGGATGGTGTTCTGCAAAATCAACCTAAAAATAGACTCCGTGAGTAGGTGAGCTTTACACATACGCATGTCCATGACTCTACGAAGAGTGAGAAGGCTGCCAGTCTCGAGTTTCTGGGTCAGTAAAGGTATCTGTCTGTCTAATTCTATGAATGTCTCCGATTTCTTATGAATATTAGCGTCAGGGCGCCTTACCATGGTAGCAATACGGCTCCTTGCATGAGAGGCTAAATCTAAGACTGTGAGACCAAAGAGTACTTTTGTGATAATAGCCGTGGGGCTTGGTCATGTTTCGTGTATTCTCGTGTAGCCTTTTTACAGGTTTCGAGAACGGCAGGTCTATAAACCGGATGTCGTAGTCGAAATTGGAAGCCAGGGACCATCGAAATTCGCATTCAGGAAAATCTCGATGACAACTGCAATTTATACAGCTGGACTCCCTTTCTGAACCGTGGTGACGAGCCAAAAATCCACGAGCTTTAAAGGCATGACACGCCGTGGAATATGAGCGTTTGGCCTCATTCCTCCCATGTATGCCTCGTCCCTGCTACAAAGCCAAGCCAACCACAACGCCATTGTACATTCGTAGGTGGTCATTGGAGATACGCTCCCAAAGAGGGTCTGATATAGGTTAATGGTAGAAATGGAGTCAAATACTTCCAGGTGGCGGCGACGGTGATGCTTTTTTACGATCACAGTGAGTTGCATAAATCGTGTCCAATGTTGTTCTCAGTAAACCTTAATTTGATAGTGCTGACGTTTTCGGACGAGGTACGGTGAACGATAGGCGGCGGGAGCTTGACGAGTAGCTGATTGGTAATAGGTGGAACGGGTTTGGAAGCAGAGATTTACTGGGGCATCCCTGTTGTTTTACATCAATCGCTATGTGACTGCGATGCAGGCCATAATTCTCCTGGACGGTATGTTTTTCTACGATATCCAGTCTTCTGTATGTCCTAGTGTCTCACTCCCCGACAAAGCCTTCGACGATCCAATATGGACAAAAGGAGTGTAAGTAACAGGAAGTAATGTGATATTTTGACTGCTGACCATTCCGCAGTTGCGACCATTTCGTGATCTTCGAAGGAGCCTCAACAACTGTCCTAATTGCAGGTGCGTTTTGATCGGCTTTCTTTAATCGCAAAACCTTTTTTACCATCCCCTGTCCGTAGTATGCGAATGTAAAGTCAAGTTATTGCATCTAGCTTTGGCGCTCTGCTAAACGATCGGCGATGGAACTTCAACAGTGATCATGATTCTTCGTGTTTACGCACTATATGAGTGCTCCACGCTTCTGCTGGCTGTCCTTTTGACAATATGGGGGATCCAAATCACCGTTTCCGCAGTGGGAATTCATACTGGGCAAGGTGCGTGGACTTCCAAAAGACGATAAAGATAACACGAGCGCTGATGTGCTGTCGTAGCCGTTCCATTACCGTCATTTCTAACAGGTGCGAAGCTCGAATCTGTTCATGACACAGCCCTTGAAAGTAGGGATCACTGTAGGTTGCATTCTAAGTGGAAGAAGTCCTCAATTCAGTAAGTAAATAACTGTGATACGCCATTTGTTCACGACTTACGGTCAACGGCAAAATTAATGTGTCCCCTCACAGGCGCACAATGGGTCGCCCCACTGGTAACGGATTCTGTCATCTTCGGACTGACGCTCTGGCGAACCCGTCAATACATTCGGACATCAAATAAAAAGAACATTATGATACCCACCATCCAAATTCTCCTCAGAGACGGCATCATGTACTTCTTCATCATCTTCTCCGCCAACTTGATGAACACCCTCATTTATTTCGTGAGTTTTTCGCTCTCTCAAATTAGCTAGGAAAATGACGACTTGATGGTGTGGGCTAGACATGTACGGAAGATCTAAAGGCAGTAGGGGCAACGTTCAGCGAGTTGATCACATCAGTTATGATTTCCCGCCTTGTGTTGAACCTTCGAGCAACCGCCAGCACACCAGGGGGCAACGGTTCGACTGGCACACGCCGACAAGGGACAATAGAGCTGGACACCTTCATAGCGCGAACAATAGGGAACCTAGGGGAAGATTTCATAATGGAGGAGGAGCGGGAAGCAGCGGCGCAGGCAAGCAATTGGCGGGATACGTTTTACGAGGGCAAGGGCATTCCGCTACCAACGATACCCGAGACAGAACTCTCTGGACCAGTACTGAGCGATGGGCGGACATTTAGTGTAGTGTAGCACCGGATTGTAATGATATAGACATGCATGAATGGATAATTCTGAAAAAAGCGTCAGGTCGAGAACAACAAATCAAATCAGCCATAGGACGCACATCTATCAATGAGGATTAATCATTACGCATTACATTCTACAAAACATGTCTTTGGTTATTGGTGTAGAGATGGAATGAAACGTGACGAAGGGGGGGTGTGAGATCAACAAGGCAAGATATAACGCTGTCGTCTGGTGTCAAGGGGTGATACGGTATAGGGGATCTACTTTTCTAAAATGTCAAGAAAGGATACAATGCGAAGTCGAAGAAGGCAAGTATCAGTAATATAGACACGGCGACGGGGTAAAGTGTATGTCAAAAATAACAGACTAAAAAATAATTGAATGGGAACAGACTTGAAAGCAAGAAAATCGACACGGGAATGCAACGTATAATATACATATATTGTATGAATGCGTGGATGGATAAATAGATGAGAGCGTCAATGGATGATGGAATGCCGTTGCAGCAGATATGATACACTGGATGAGAGATGCTGGAAATGATGACAAGAAAATGCTGAAGCCAAACAACAAGGGTGATTTTTTCCTTCCTCCAATGCGTGGAAACACAGTGAGTGACGAAGGGGCCAGAGATGATGATAGGTGTACGATAGGTCCGAATACGAAGATGAGCACTAGTTTTAGTCGTGAATGTCGTGAACGTGACGTCGTCAAGCGAAGAAAACTAGTGGCGAGATTATTGGGGGATCGAGTGATCTGTCATGACCCCACTGATGCGATTGTACACCGCTTCTGGGTATTGTCTAAAAGTCAAAAATTAGCGACGTTATTCTAAAAATAAAACGAAAATTGACGTGCCTAGCACGCAGCCTTTCAAGCAGGGCGAGAGCAGCATCCCGATTTCCAGTACCGAGTTCAGCCCTAACCATGGCCTCCCATGTAGAAGGCTCACGATAAACAGGCTCCATAACAGGGACATCCACAACAGTGGCCGGATTATGCGGCGCATGGTTATTAGGCGCAGCAACACCAGTCGGTGGATCCAAAAGACTTTCAAAGATTTCTCTAGCACGATCCATCTCGCCGACGTTTGCGTATCCCTTGATCAAGAAGTTGGCGATGTATGCGGTCATGTGAACACCAGACTCGCTCATCTTGGCGATGTAGACGGGGATTAGGTCCGTGCGCTTGTGAGCGACGATGACGTTGATGATGGCCTCAAAGACAACGGCGTCGGGAGCGGGGGCACCCGGAATTGAAGGCATCGACTCGAAGACGGAGATGGCCTTTTCCAAGTCCTTGGAAACGCAGCCATAGGCATTGATGAGCGATGCGAAGTGAGCACCATTGAGCTGAACGTGTTTGTCGTTCTTGAGCATCTCAAAGGTGCGTTCCATAGCGGGGAGGTCAACCGGTTCAATAGATCCATAGGCGTCTAACAAAAGCTATTAAAAAAGATCAGTAAGGGGGTGAACGAAAAAACCGAGGGATCAACAAACCTTGTAGGTATGAGCAGAGGGGGGAATACCAGCAGCGAGCAATTGATCGTAGTAGTAAAGAGCGCTGTTACGATTAGGTTTGGTGGTCGTGTACAATTGCATCATGGTGTTGTAAGGTGGCACACGGGGTTTGAAGTTGGGCAAGTGAATCATTTCCTGGAAGAGCGACTGCGCCGACTGAACATCCCCAACACGAGCACAAGCACCAATAACTGCACCATAGGTGATGGAGGAGGGAGTGATGCGGTTGGCCTTCATTTGTTGGAATAACTCAAGAGCGTAGTCGGCCTTGCGAGCACGAGACAACTTCGAGATGATATTGTTGTACAGGTACAAGTTGGGCTTGACACCACGCTCAAGCGCCTCTTGGAAGAGAGCGAGGCCACCAGAAGTGTCATCTGTAGTATCCTTGACATGCTGGATGAGGACACCATATGCATCAGCAGAGGGCGCGCGACCTTGATCCAAAATGCGGAAACGATGAACGTGAGCAGCATCGACATGGCCAGAGTGAGCAAGAGCAATGATCATGCTGTCTTCGATGTGAACCCACGCAGAGAGCTGGTGCTCCTGGTAGAACGAAGGAAGAACAGCCTGAGCGACAGTATAGAGCTCCCGAACCTTGTCCAATTGTCCAGCACGACCAACACCCTGGATGAGTCGTGCAATGGTGCTTGGTTGAGGAACGTCGCCCTTGGTCAGACCCTGCTCGAACAACTTGTATGCCTCAGTCAGCTTTTGCTCGGCCGAGAAACCGTGGCCGCGGAAAGAGTCCTCAATGGCACGCGAGAGCTGAGACGACACGACGAGGTTGGCGTATTGGCTGTCCACAATCTGGGCGGTCTCGGCTGCTTGCACGGGGGGCTCAGCGAGCTGGGAAAGCTGGCTTTGAAGGGCATCATAGCGAAGCTGGTCATATTCCTTCCAAGCCTGGCCGAACGACTCGTTGAGGTTGCTGAAGAGGGCAGCGCGGGATGGTTCATCAAAAGTAGAGGCGATGAGGTCCATAGTGCGCTTCTTCACGTCGGGATCAAAGACACCAAAATCGACATTCTGAGAAGACATGTCCTCGAGGAGTGGAAGCAGGCCGGGGAATGCGAAACCAGAGATGACATGTAGGTTGTCCGGGTTACCGAGGTAGGCATTGGTGCCCTGGTAGACAGCGTAGCTGAGGAGGACATTCCAATCAGCGATAGTGAGGTCCTCGTAAGCGATGAGGCTGTCAGCGCGAGTGCGTCCATAGGCATCAAGGTAGAAAGGAGCGTAACGAAGCTCAGCTTTCATACCAAGAAGATTGACCATTCGGGACAGGGTGAGGGCAGTAGCGAACGACAAAGGACCTTTGCCTTCCTGGACAGCACCGTAGACGGTGTCTGAGAGGTTGAGAATGGCACGATGATGCTGGAAGAGCTGGTCGCCACCAAATTGTTCCTCCTTCGCCACGATGGCAGTGATGTAACGCTGGATTTCACGAGAGAAGAGTTCAACACCCTCCAAGTAGCGTCCACGAGCAATGTATTCTTTGGCCATGTCCAAAACCATTTGCTGACGGCGAACAAAGACGAGATCCTTCTTGGCCATATGAACGAAGCCACGAGCGAGGGAGTCAAGGATGGCGAGAGCAGTAGTATCGTCACGGGTGCGAATCACATTCATGTTGGCGAAGTAGTAGATGAGGTACTCGGTCTTGCGGAAAGGAAGTTGGTCCTGTTTGCATACTTTCACGTATTCTTCGTAGATTTCGTTGAGCTCGTCCACCCTGCCGTGTTTTGCCAATCCGTCGATCATCAACGACCAAGCGACCTGATCTGGCTGCATGGCCTTGCCGTTCAAGCCCTCAAAAGGGTTAGGAGGGCCTTCCTCCTGAGTGAGGAGATTGCGGAACCAGGTGAGAGCGGAGTGAATATCGCCTGAAGTCAAGAATCCTGCAATAACCGTGCTGAAGGTCGAGGACGTGGGAATGGGGATGTCGTGAGGGAGGAAGTGGTCACCTCCAGATGACTGCATCATCTGGTCGACGAGACCAATGGCCTTGTCAGGGAGACCAGCATGGAAGTACGACTCGATCATGGCGTTCCAAATTTGAATCTGGAGGGTTCTGCGGATGTGAACGAGATGGGAGGGGAACTTCTTAATCCTGCCAGTCTTGGTGGCCTCCATGTACGCTTCAAAGATGGCCTCAGCGTCAGCGAAACGCTTGGCATTGGAGAACGTCTGGATCATGGACTTGTAAACGTTGTAGTCCAAGGGGGATCCTTGGCTTTCCAGTTGAGCGAAGATGTGAATCGCAGCGGTCACGTTAGCGTTGAGGGCGCAAGATTTGAGAAGGCGAATGTAGGTCCCAATAGAGAGCTGATCGGGGCCCTTGACAGCCAGGACGCTCTCAAAGAGTGACATGGCCGTGGAGAAGTTGTCTTCCGACTTGAGAGAGTCAATGCGAGCCTCTTGTGAGGAAGCATCAGGCACCTCCATGTCGGGACGACCTTCAAGGTAGAGATGCGTCTTGCGGTAAGCCAAAGCTTGAGTAGCCTTGTGGATTTCCATGTCGCGTTGCGTAAGCACACGGATGAGGATCTCATAGGTCTCGATGCTGGGGGTGATAGACTTCTCCAAAATGCTGTTGTAGAGGCGGATGATTGCATTCAAAGGCTCTCCATCCTCGCGAACGCGGACAAGAGCGTTCAGTGCAGCATTGTACTGCTCGATAGTAGGGTCGGAAACACCTGATGTGAAAGCGCGGACAGCATCTACAGTTTTCTCGGCATCGCGTACTGTACGGAATGTTTGGAAGCGATCAACCCATGTATCGACTGGAGAAGAACGGGGAGTGGCAGGTGGAGTAACAGTCTGGGGAGCAGCGGGATCGGTGGGGGCAAGTTCTTGAGGTTTTGTCGCGGGAGATGAGGGTCTGACCGACGATGTGCTGTTGCGTCGACTCAGGGCCCTCTCTGGGGGAGGTGTAGGTAATGAATCCGCAGGATCCGAGGCGGTCAAGAGTGGACTCAGAGGAGCCGACGTTGAGTTCCGACGGACAAGGAGAGGGCGAGTTTGGTTATCCTCTTCCGTTGTCAGGGAAGAGAGGTGCTCTTTTGCTGATGCCAAACTATCTGTTGGCGCAAAAACGTGTTTGGACCGTGCATGGAGTTGCACCGTCTTGAGAACACCCATTTTTTCGCCTCTTTCACGTCGTCCCGCGACGCTGAGGGAGACGCTTGAGCTCCGCATCCGGGTTCGCTTCTGCGGTGTTGAAAGGAGTGGTCGACGAGGTGTGTACTCCTCGACATCATCTTGAATGGTAGAGCTGTCATGGGAAGTAACTGCATTTGCTTGAGCTACTGCGCGTCCGGCACTCTGTAGTGTAAAAAAGGTAGAAAAAAATAGGAAATGAGTCACATTTTAACTGGAAATCAAAACGATAAACGTAGAATGAAAACGTACGCCAAGTCCACTATAAAAACGACTTCCAGTTCCGTACTTTGAACTACCTGGTCCTGGTCCATTTCCCCATCCCGAGCCAGAGCCCGACGACGGGTTTGTAGTTTGCAGCTGCAACACATTTCTGAGCGTATGAGTTTGATTTTGTACCACCGCAGCTGCACGGGGTATGCTATGAACGATATGAGGCAACATTTGAGGCCTTTATTGGCGCCTTTTAGACACCAGAAAGCCCTTTTAATGATGAGGAAACCCCAGATTGACGACGGAGAGAAGGAAAAACTGTTCAACGGTCACTTTGCCGCAGGCACTCGTAGTCCCATCAAATTTTGTTTCCACGCCCAAACCAAACAAGCCAAGGCTCGGGACAACCCGGCAACCATGACTCAGACTTTCCCGGGAAGCACCGTCCCTGACTGGTACGAATCTAATCGTTCGAAAATCTATCGAAATTTGGGTGTTATAATTCGAGACTAGTTAGATGAGCTGTGATAGCTGATTTAGATTATTCAAAGATATCGAACTCACCAGTCGAACTCACCACTCGACCTATTTCAAGAGCACAACACCCAGGTTTAAAATATTTTGGGACTATTTTATTCTCACAATTTCCATATCCAAGCAAAATTCCAGGCCCAGTCGGAGAGGGCGTGGAGCTTGTTTATCGAGTCTCACACAGAAAAAGCGCTTCACACCATTCAACACGACCACCTGCGTTCGAACGTTCTTCAAGAAAAGAAGAGGGCATTCGTGCATTTAATTTTGACTGCGTGCCGACACGTCGGAGTGTGAAATCCGACGACGCGCAATCTGTGCGGCATGATGATCACAGCATTTAGGTTAACGGAGTGATAGACACTACACCAACTACACCATCTTATCTAACGCTTCTATATATAGGACAATTGTGGGTGAAATAATACCAGCGTATCTTCAGCCCAGCTGTCGATATTTTTGCCGTCTCAACACGCAGCCCTTCTAGAGCTCAGCTCGACGATTTAGACAACCCGGGTTACAAATATCCCGTCTCTTTCACATGAGACGTTTATGCACAGCAAACACGTAGAAAACACGTCATTCCACTACAATATTGAGCTGCGGCCCGTCATTGAGGTCGTCATGTCAGTCAGCAGATGATCAATCGTTGGGCAAAACGTGATAGATCACGTTGATGGTGAATCGGCATGCGGCGTTGGGCGCCAATCCACCGCAAGACATAAAAGCAATCGGCTCGGTCCGTTGGATGTGCATAAGTGGAAACTGTACAGGACATGATTTGAAGGGAACCACGCTCAGGCTCTGTATTTCACATCCTATGTGACATCATAATGGTCCCACGAATTCCGAATCCGTTCTGACTTCCGAATAATCGTGATCTCCGCCTGCCATGACACTAATTCCGATGAAAGTATGCCTTGCATAGATCTGAAACGATGATTTAAGACAATAAAACGGGATATCCAACTCGTGAAACATGATGCTACCTCAACCTTAAGCCCAGAACAAACCCGTTCCCCTTCGAAACCCCAACATCAGTGATAAGTTCATGTAGCAAATCTTCAAGACCAACTCCGCCGAAACTAAAAGCGTCCTGTGCGCTATCGCATAAATTGTCCGACACGCAACCATGATCGAATTCTAGCATATCCCAGATGGATCATGATAAGCAGACATGCTGACCAAATGCACACCGCACCCTGCACACCCCATTCAAAAAGGTTCACGTTTGATTTCTGAATTTTCATAAGCAACTAAGGGTGTACCCTAGCTTGCGGGTTTCGACTCGTGCCAGCGGCGAACCCTGCATAAGTAAGCTAGAAGAACGGAGTGACAAGCAACGGCATGTTGACTTCTAAGCTTGTCGTCCCTTTGTACTTCAGGGCTTTGTGTGACATAAGGATTGGCAAAATTTAATTTAACATAAATGGGTCATAAGCGTTACTCAGGGATCGAGAGATAGCCTCCCGGTATGAGAGATTGTGAGTCAAAGGTATGGCTGTTGTGGTTGGATGGGAAAGAAACAGCACCAGGTCGGCGTTTTTCAACCTAAACTTGAAATTTACACGAACCCTAGATTCAAATAACCACCTTTTCGGAGGGATCTTAGTGAAGGGTGAGTGAGGGTGATGGTGCGAAATGGAGACGAGATGATGAGAGATGTGAAGAGCAGAGAGAAGGTGAGGTGAATGAGAGGTAAATAGAGGCAAAGGTGAAGGACGAAAACGACGAAATGACGAAGAGAAACGCAACGAAGGCGCGGGATAACGACGAAGAACGAATGAGGTGGAAAACTCCTCTATTTCGTCCGGACTAAGTACATCTTGTGTATAAAGCCATAGAAAATCATGGAAACAAAAGGAAAACAAAGGCAGCGTCCAAGAGTAGGACACGAGTTGAAAAGTATGCCAAGGAAGAATCCAGAACGTTGGAGAGGCAGAAGAAGACGAGAGAGGAGAGATGCGCCGCTGGGAAGCCGATAGCCTGAGGTACGTGAACACGGCGCCGATACGGAAAGAATGAAAGGAAAATACAGAAAAATCGCAAAAATAGGATGGGGTTTGGTTATAAGCGGTCCGACAATGTGAAGGATTTTCAGTTAAACAAAATTTGATTAAAGTTGTTTAAACAAACCCCATCGGGTTGTAGCAATACCTGGCTACACAAATCACGGTGACTGAAGTTTCTTTGGTCGTATCGACTGCGAAGATGACACACCAAACGCCTGTTGTCGCGTAGACTGCCTTGCGGCAAGACTTTAAATGACGTGGACTGCGCCCTTGTGTCTAGATCCCTGGTTGTGAACTTATCCGCGATCGGTTTAAATACTTGGATGAGGGCGATGACCGCATAGCAGTCCTGCATATTCCGAGACCCTTCAAATATTGGCATTCCACTAGATCCGATGCTCCTATTGGTGACCTAGCCTGGGTTCTTCACGCGGAGAGCTTACCATGTAAGGATATCGAAATCCCTGGAGTCGAAGCGTTTCCGGCCGGAGGAGATGGTATCGAGTACCGGGGAATGGACACTGCTAAACAAGAGTTGTACAAAATGCGCCAGGCTCATCCTGAGGTAGTGCGATTAGAGGTTATTGATAGACAAGAATATGCAATGGGGAAAAGCTGTACAAAAACCGAGAAGATAAGAACGAGTCTCTAGGGGAACTCGTAACCTCCAAGCCCATATTACGAGGCCCCTTAGGGACTCGTCTTATCTTCCCGGTTTTTATGCAACTTTTCCCCATTGCATATTCTTGGTTATCATAGCCTCTGATTGCACTGCCCCGACGAGCCTGGCGCATTTGTGCAACTCTTGTTTAGCAGTGTCCATTCCCCGGTACTCGATACCATCTCCTCCGGCCGGAAACGCTTCGACTCCAGGGATTTCGATATCCTTACATGGTAAGCTCTCCGCGTGAAGAACCCAGGCTAGGTCACCAATAGGAGCATCGGATCGCTTTATCCGTGTAGATAATGTTTAAACGGCCAAATTCAATTATTATTCTGTTTAATGAAAATATATTGATTAAACGAAGATTAAGTACATAACAGGACGACTATTTAATCAGATAAATCCGAATCCCGATTAAATACAAATTGTAATCAAACACTAATTAAATGGAAGGGAGGTGCATCTTTTAAATATCAATAAATACGTACATGATAATAAGTGATGACGCAAAAAGGCTGGCGGAGAGGGAGTCAAGGGACACTCGAAAGTGTGAGTATCCATGAAGATGGAGTGTGTAGGAGGGGAGGTTGACGAGTGACCGAGTAGGGGCCGGAGGACCTATACGCCTACTGAAGTGTAAGTTTCCTCAACGCAAGTTATCAGAGGGTTGAAGTGACATACCTAGAATTTCGAAAGACAGTCATAAAGGTTCTACGAGAAGCTGTTCGAAGGGTCAGCTCAGGGGAATCAAGGCGGGGGAACGGAATGCGGACTACTCGGCACCCGCTGGTGCATGTGTGAGAATTTTACTACTTTAAAAGGTTAGCGTACATGCCATGCGAGCTCGCTCAAGCGCTCGACTTATGTTGAAGGTTTCAAGACAACATACGGACTGGTGTGTATAGCGGTAAGTAGGACAGGGTGAGAGGCAGAATGGATTTGGATTTTCGAGCAAGTCCCGTAGACGGGAAAACAACACCAAATATTAAACAATGAATTCTTGTGATCATGGTAATGTTTGCGGAGATTGCATTCACTTTGAGGATTCCGAAATCCCAACTCTTGACCTCATAATCGATTCATGTTTAAACGAAAATTGTTCGTACTGTCGAACGGTTTATAACCAAACCCCATCGTATTATCGCGTCACCCTTAGTAGGGGCGCTCATGTCAATCTCAAAAATAACAAAATGATCAAATAGACGTGCATACTTATGTATGATGTTTTCTCCGTGCAAGTACTCGACAGCCTTTGGGGAGATTCGATAGTTAGAACACGGGGACGTAGGTATGCAATGACTAAAGGACACCGACGTCGAATAGCTGCTACAACACCTTCACCTACTTCACCGACTTCTCCAACATGACGAAACGGTAGGTGATCAATAGCTTGAAGATTCTATCCATCAATGCATCAAACGTCAACGCAGTCAATTGAATTACGACTCGATGGCATAGATAAGCCATGGGTGATTTGCGTGAACAAGGGATAACTAATTCTAAACGACAACGTAAAAGAGGCTGTCAAGATATTTCATTGTTTACATTAGCCAATCGTCGGCAACTTCAAACACTCGAGCCCTCATCGAGCTCAGCACATACATATATCGTCGATCGAGGCATATTATATCCAGGCTGTTCAGCTTGATATTGAAGCTGGAAGAGAGACAATGAGTATGGGCACCTTTTCGGAGGGCGAATTCGCCATTGTAACACTTCAACCTGGCCCTGTTTTGAGGTGTTGGAGAGGGGCTGCGACGCCTCAATCTCAATAATGGGCGAAATTATTGCATAATCATGGCTAGTGTATACAGTTCTTCGCGAAATATTTTACATACACTTTGCGCTTCCAAGGCAGTCCAACGGGTCCTGTTACCCATATCCAAGAAGCCATGTCACGCTTAGACATAAATTCAGATGGTAACGGAGCAGATGGATTGCACTGGCAGCACTTGGTCGCTTATTAGGATCCCTCGCAGTCAAGTTGTTAGCAAGAGGTTGAAATGCTTCTAATCCTGTATAACTCTTTACATTGACTTCGTCAGAAAGACATTTATTTGAGGGGATAACAGAATGGACACACCTGTATTAGCTTGTTGATAATATTACCTATTTGATATATATCAACTTTAAATCCATCGCAGGATTTGACACCAACCATTTCTGGGACAGTTCGATCTTGACCCCAGAACCCCCCAATCCACCGGTCTTTATCGTTCAACACCTGTCGCGACAAGCCGTAATCCGTTAGATAATACCTATTTGGTCGTGTTAACCAGCGACGCGTCCACTGAATCGGAGTGTGCCCATCGTCCGTAGTGTATTCGGCTCCGAAGTGCCACCCATCCAGGACCATTTTGTATCCATCCACGAGAATGTTGTAATAACAAACATCTCTTCAACAGATGGGCTTTGAGTTAGCGTTGAGATCCACCAAAGATGATAAAATCTTACCCGTGTATAATATCTTGCTCATGCAAAAAAGCCACAGCCTGGTCCTAAATGTATCAATGAAAGTTTGGTATTATTGGCGCACTCATTACCTCAAACAGTTGCTCTAATGCTTCTGCAACCTCTCCAACGTGCCGGAATGGTAGATGGCTGACATGCATTAGGATGGGCATGACTATGAACGCAGTGCTATCGTCGTCTGGGATAGGTATTACATCCAGCAGAGGAGTCGCGTGGTTGCGAGGGTCGGCCAGGAAAGTTGGTTGAGAAGTATATTCCAGAATTTTGATTTCATTTGTCTTTGTCTGAACCTTCTTGAGGATAACCTTCTGGTCATTTGAGACGCACCTGGCATCGAGCACTACCCCGCAGTACCACTTACTGGATGAGAGTCAGAGTGGGCTAGATCCCGAAAAAATTGCCGTGCAGGTGCGCAAGCCGTCACAGGCCTTTGAAACAAATAAAACCAAGCAAATTTCGCAAAATCACCTCTGCAAACAGATATGCAAGGCACTGTAAGGAGATTTGTAATCCTTTATGATAGTGAAAAGCCCCTATTTGCGACACTTGAGGGTCAACTTCCCCGTTGAACTTCATTAATTATAACATTAACAGGGCGGTGTTTCATAGCTGGCTTTTTTTCGTGACAAATCTGTAACCCTGTTTTCATAGAAAATTTGAGCGCAACAACGTCGAAGTAAGTGGGACTGTCTGTTCGTTCTCTTTAAGGCTCGGAGGAGTCGGCGGCTAACACCGTGACAGGAAGAGGGAATAAACATTTTGTGACAATAATATTCCGGCGTCATAGATGCCTTCTGTCACCCACCTACATGAGGAGTCAAATTGGTTGTGGACGAGTAGCGGGCTCACAATATTAACAATCTCTTAGTGTTCTCCTGCCAACCCCACAAGGAGTCCACCTTGGTTGATGACAAGTGAAGTTGGTTAACTGTTTGGTTGTGAAATTCTGAAAGAATCAAAAGTCATTTTTGTGCTGGGTGTCGAATGATGCTGCAACGATATACTTGTATACCCTAAATCTTTTAACTGTATGGGAGCGGCCATGCCGCTGGCCGGCGCCATTGTTATACAATATCACGGCGATAGGCCATGATGTGTAAATCAACTCCAAATACTTAAACCGCGATGCAACTGTGTCTTCCCTGACATATCGTCTTTAACTTCAACAAATATGTCATGACATTCATATTTTACTCAGGGAAACTTTCCAACTAATTTGATCGCACATTTTACATGGAGATCGGCATACAGATTCTACTTACAACCCGGATTCAAGTTGCAGGGAAACCTGTATTCAGCTCAGAATCCTGCGTCTATTTTCTTGGTCTAATTCTGTGACAAACGTGTTTTGAATGTGTTTTTATTGGGTGTTGACAATGCTCTTTTTGGCAGGGAAACTGATCAATGTAAAATCTGTGGAGCTAACTCATGGAACCAGCACCTCAAGTTGACAGCATCGTTATTCTCTAAGACGCATGCCTGGTGCTAGGAGGGTGCTTGGCTATAAAGCTTTGACATGCACATTCTCTCATCAAACAATACCACCCGCTGTCCTTGACCTGCTCAAAATCTTCTGAAGCTATGTCTGGAAACGCGGCTGCACACATCAATCGGACAACAGAGCCTCTTAGCCCTACTCAACTTTCCATCTATATTTCTACTGGAACGGTAGCGTCAATGAAGGAGGCCCAAAACCTGGCTACTATAATGCTGAACCTATTGGGGGAGCAACCAATCCGAAACGCGGAGTTGATTAATGATTTACTAGAGTAAGTTATTTACCATTCACCTACTGTATTATTTATCGACCGCTAATATGTGCTTAACCTCTTATCTCAGGATAAGCGCAAATATCGAATTTTTTATTTGGAACTATGGCGTCGCCACACAAGAGGAAAATGCGGCATCTATCGACAGACTTCTGACGAGGACAACAAGATTTCTTGACATTGTAGCAGTAGGTATCGTTGCTTAAAGTCTCACCGATGCCACTGATGCCAGCTATCTTTTGTAGGAGAGATCTCAGAGCACACCGTCCATGCTCAACATCGTCCTGCCTCCTACAGCGTGAGTCATATATTGGCAATTTATGTTTCTTTACGCTCGACATTTCTTATAGACCTGAGACGACTCTACTTCAAGAGCTCACTCCCCGTTCTCCAACGTATGCCTGTAATGCCATTGATATAAATTGCCCTCTAATTTGATATATGTATAACCAGTCCCGAGGAAATGCGCCTGGATGCATCACCTCCTGCTGCTACTTCTGTCAAGAGCTTATGTGCGTATATCCTTCATGACCGATCTGGCATATGGGCTCATACAGTCCTAGTTGTCGGTACGCAACTGCGTCCTCAGCCTCAAGCAGAAGTCCTGCCACATAGAACCCTAGCCATACCCATCGCAGGCCGCAATTATCGTGATTTATACATCGACCAAGGTATGCTCGTTTTCTTAGTATGCTGTTCCTTGAAAGCGACACTGAGCAACATTATCTTAGATTCTAGCGTATCGACCAATCCCAGCTCTGTCAGAACCAGGGCTAAGCATACAGACTCTTTTGGTATGTCGCAAATGTCCTTGGGGAACGATCAACCCGAGTCTGTGCGCGATCCGGTTTTGCCATGGACCGAGAAAGTGCAACTCAGCCAGAGTTACCTTCCGAATGCTCCATTCTCGACGCCTCCGGGTCTCAACGAAAGTAAGAGCCCGCCAGCGCCTCTCCCTCCCTTAGAAACACTTTTCCAATACCTAACGTTCGCGGTGGATGACACCTCCGATCTCGTCGATCCGCCTGTCGCTGGTCCGTCTCAGCCTGCGCGTAACAAGTTTTACGTGCCTGAAGACTCGGAGAAGGCCTCCACAGAAAGTTCCTCACCCCTTTACGAGGAATATGAAGGGAAGGGGAAGGGGAAGGATATTGCCAGCGAGCGTGAGTGAACACCGGCGTGATGGTGTGTTTTTCGGGTGGTGCGTTGCATCATAGTTTTCCTTTTCATTTCATTTCATTATGTGTTCTGTCGTTTTGTGTGACCTCGATGGCCTCACACATAAAATTGCGTAACGTAAAAAAATATGTAAAAGCCAAAACTCGATTGGTATTTCCTTCATCGCTACTGGTAGTTACTGGAATCGGACTTCTGTCGCTATCCCCTGCTTATTTAAGATCACTGTATCTGTTTTGGGCATCGTACTTATAATACTATGACCTGCTTTGTCTTGATGTTGCACGCCTGATGTTTGGACAAATCGTATACTCGGGAACACAACCCAAAAGGGAGGACCCCTACTTGGCCATCGAATCGAAGTCACGGATAACCATCGATATCAATTCAGAACAAAACCCTATCGAATTGCAGTGAAACCTGTCAAGCTGTGATCGCGAAGTTGGCGTGCACTTGCCACCACCCACCCACATGAACTCGAGGCACATATTGCCGCCGTGATAACGAAACAAGGTTTAATTTCGTGGCATTGTCCACTGCACTGTGGCAGCGTCCGAAATGAATCATGGCCATAAATGGCAACATTTACTCTGGTTGGCTTCGCGGTGTGCTTGAGCGACGTTCGCACCCTAATTACCGCAATGTTGGGAAGGGAGGGGCATTTCAACTTCGGCTGTGGGTTGTACTCTATTCCTTTGCCATCGAGTAGTTCCGCAGCGCGCAATGTTTAAAGGCTAGAATCTTAAGACGCCGAACACGTTCCGGATTTAATGCTCAATGTGCCAGGGAGCGACCGACATTCGGAGGGGTATAGAACGAGATTTTTCTGCACTTGTGTTGGTTAACTCGAGTCAAGTAAACCACCTAAACCCGATTAAACGTTCCTTTCTGTTCCATGTGTAGAAGAAACTCGGTGCGGAATGCTATTCATGTCTCGGCGTGTTCGACGTGCAGAAAAAAGGATTGTCCTAATTTTCCAGATGTGCTCCGTCTTTCATCGAAAAAAAAAGCATAATGCATGGCTTTGTGCTAGAATTTTATTTATAACAGAATTCTACAAACCTCTTAGTTACTTCGACACATCTCACTATCTAATACGAAAGGCGTTCGAATCAATTTGCATCTTTCGACGCTTGTCAATAGCAGCATTCCCTACTGAGACCTTTATGGGACGCGGGCTTTGATTACATTCCTTTTAATACTAAGTCTATCTTCTCGACGTATGACACCTTTTATACATCCTCGTTAGACGACAATCTGCAGTACTGTGCCGACGGGGGATGCCCATCTACTGAGTTCCGCCGTCCCTCAAGTTTCTTGAAAATAAAATAACCTATATCAACGAATTGTAAAGTTGAACCTTTCTTAAATGGGCCTAGGGAAGCCAATTTACAATTTATATAGAGGCTTCGAAGAAGTACGATGTGGTAACAAGCAGGTTTCTGCAATCCCATCTCTAAAATTACCAAATCTGTCTAGGAAGGCCTTATCTAATCGTCGAGCCACATTGTTGCGGCCTGTGTCCATGTGGTCCTTGTTCCATACCACCGTCGTCGATTTCAATCTGCTCGAGAATTTTCTTGCTTTTTGACCTTCATTGTCGAGAAATATGTCAACGACGTCGACAGGTGTTCCACCTCCACCACCTCCTCAGGCAGCAAAGGCCAGTAACCGCAACACTGCAGCCATGGACGCACTGCCACCTTCAGTCTTCACCCTACCTCAAACGGCGCAGTTAGAGGCTCTGTATACGATTATTAGGGACAAGAACACATCCAGAGGCGACTTCTTGTTCTACTCTGACCGAATCATTAGGCTTTTGGTGGAGGAAGGCTTGAACCATCTTCCAGTCGTCGACAAGACCGTTGAGACGCCTACGGTGAGTGGACTACTTCAATGCCGTTGCTTTCAGGCTAGTTTTTGAGTGTCTGACGAGAAAGAAGGGTGCCACGTATCATGGTGTTGGCTTTGAGGGAAAGATCTGCGGTGTGTCCATTTTGCGAGCTGGCGAGGTACTTTGATGACAATTTGATATTTCGTGACACATCTGACAGTTCTTCTAGGCAATGGAGGCTGGTCTGAGAGAGGTTTGCCGAAGTGTGAGGATTGGAAAGGTTCTCATCCAGAGGGTGCGTTGTCTATTTACGTTGTTTCTACAAATAGCACGGCATGCGATCACTTACAGCACGACGTTTTTGATAGGACGAAGAGACCACATTGCCCAAACTCTTCTACTCAAAGGTATGAATGAGTCCATTCATGTCACAAAACCACCACTAGACACGTATGTAGTTCCCTCCGGACATCGCGAAGCGTTATGTCCTCCTGCTGGACCCTATGTTGGGTTAGTATTGCACCGGCTTTGTACTATTCTGGTTCATGACATTTCATCCAGCTACTGGCGGTTCTGCGATGAAGGCCGTTGAAGTTCTTATGGAACAAGGAGTTCCGGAAGAACGTATCATCTTCATTAACTTGGTGCGCACACTCTAGCCTCGGCTACATATCAGAACTCATCTTAAGCCTTAACACCAGGTCGCATCACCTGAAGGCCTCGTCACGTTTTGTTCCAAATATCCATCACTGAAAGTGGTAAGTCGTATCCTATTATGTATCCCATGCCGCCTCGAATACTTTGTTACAGATTACCGGATGGATTGATCAGGGACTCAACGAGAAGGCATACATCATTCCTGGTCTCGGAGATTTTGGAGAGCGCAGGTATGACTTCTTTCCCATTATCAATCAAGTTCCGAGCTTAAACCATGCTTCCAGATACTGCTTGTAAACATAATATACGATGAATGAATTTTACTTGGATGCAACGCTGGAGCGCGTTTGTTCTGCCCATTCCCTTGTTGACCTTGATTGCCAGGAAGCATGATTAAATCATATTCCGAAGATCGTCAAACAAATGTAACCGTTCGCTCATGTTTGACTTACATCCTCGTTTCGTTTCGAATAATTACATGGGTATCTTGATGAAATGGGTTATGTCCCACCCACAGAATAGCGGAGATTTCAAGCATCGTCATTTTTCAACTCGTCCATCGTGATCCACAACCCCCCC
Organism: Panaeolus papilionaceus; assembly: GCA_015501605.1. Classification (NCBI taxonomy): domain Eukaryota; kingdom Fungi; phylum Basidiomycota; class Agaricomycetes; order Agaricales; genus Panaeolus; species Panaeolus papilionaceus. The sequence continues at coordinate 737,465 of JADNRZ010000015.1, forward strand.
TAGTTGAAGTGACGCATGTAAGTATCATACATTATCTTTGATAAATGGCTAACAAAAACGAACCTTGACAGACATCGTCAATGCGATCATAGGTACGATCCTGTCGGTACCCTGTAACCCCTCGGCACCCTTCCACGACTCAGGTGGCTTCTGGTTCTCACTCTCCACAAACTTGAAATTAGTGAAGTTCTGCAACAAGCGAATGAGGTAGAACGTGGCTTCGTGGTATGCGAATTGTTGGCCGAGACAGATGCGCGGACCTGCGTTAAAGGGACAAAAGATGAATGGGTTAGGAGTGAGATATTTGTGCAGCCTTTCGTCGAGGAAGCGGTCAGGGTCGAATGTCAGGGCTGCGGCCACATTGATGTAAGTCTCCAGTCGTGTTCAGGGAATAAGGTGGCAGCTTACCGTCTGGTCCCCAGAGATCGGTTCGCCGATGCATGTAAAGCACAGAATACACGGCTCTATGGCTCCTGTTAGTCCCTTTGATGCCTAGCAGATACTCTGCAACTCACGTCGTTTTAGCAGGGAGATAAATAGGTGGCTCATCTGATTTCTTCGTGCTGAGGACGACTGGCTTGTTTGTGACCCTAGTGTCGAGTGGACTGTAATAGACGACTTAAGGTTAGTCGCCTTTCAGTTGCGCCTCTAGCGAACTTTACCTACACCGATGGGTAGAGAAGCAGAACCTCTTCGGAAACAACATTGAGTGGAGTCGAGGACGTTCGAAAGACACGCTCACCATTTAAGAACGCCCTCGTATATTTCATGTCTCGCATGTTATCGTAAGTGGGGTAGTTCCGTGCTCCAACCTTCTCTAGTATTTCACTGCGTAACTTGTGCTCGAGTGCTGGATTTTGAATCATGCTGTAGATGCCGAAGGTCAAAAGGCTCATTGTCTGCCATAAACGTCAGTTACTACTGAGCAAATAAAGGGATCGGCTTACGGTATCGCGTCCGGCGACGAGCAAATTAATCAGTTCGTCCTTCAATATCTTTGGATCTGAAAATTCCTCTCGGCCTCCTGGACTATGCACGTCGTGTGCACCACTCACCCTGCGTATGATTAACCAAGTGGGCCAAAAGCGTATTCTCATCTGTCTTCTCTCCTAGTTCCGGCTTATTCAACCTCTTTTCACGAGCCTCCAATGCCTCGCGCATCATAGGTTCCGTAAAGCTGTCCATGTCCTTGCGAAGTGGCTCGACATTGTCTCTCCAGAACTCGAGCAATCTCCACTCTTCTCCAGCACCCGTTCGAATCGAAGCTAAGAACTGGCCTTCATTGAACGCGCGTTGGAATTTGATCGAGGGGTGGCTGTGGAATGATGCCGTGTTTTTGTGGGATGCGTAGCTTGGGTAGGGAATTCCTGCGGAGAGGGATCCAACGTTGTGCCCGAAGAGAAACTCGGAGGCGGAATCGAGAGTGAAACGGCCTATCAAGTCCTATCGAAAGTTGTGAGGAGCGTTCCAGGTTCGAACCGAATGGAAGCCTTACCTGAATATCAACGGGATATCCCTCTGCGAGCCTATTTCGAACCTCTTCCAGTGATTTATCACAATTTCTTGTGTATATGTCGAAGTCGCTGATGCGCTCCTTGGTGAAAAATGGCCGAGTGATAGCTCGGTGGAATCTAGTTGGTGCCACGACGAGGTTAGTGATGCAAGCCAAAATCTGCCCATGTCAATTCAGAGCTTACTTCCACATTTCACCTATTCAGTTCTCTGTCAGATGGCTCGAACGCATTGATTATGACCAGGTGGCTCACCATCTGCGTTGAAGATACCCTGACCCAGCAATGAATCCATTTGACTGTTGAACATAGCACCTACGGTTGAAATCAATCTCGGAGCGTGTGCAGATAAATCGGTCATACGCACCCTTCTCGAACGAATCGAACTGCGTTGCCAAGATCGCCTTAATATGGTCGGGCTCGGTAGTGTAGAACTAGGGTTTTCAGGATTAGCTCATGATGAACTCTAGACTGCAGGGGGCACACACCATCTTGGCGCTAAAGATTTTAATTTGTAGATAGTTTTTGCCATATTCCTTCGCCCATGCAGCAAGGGTGTCTCCTATAGAAGGGTATCATAGACAACAAAGGCCGCCGCAGAGTCAGATGTTTGTCATGGGTATCTCACAGGATGTCACACCGGGGCAATTCACCTGGATAGCCGGACCTGATGCTCGTCGTCAACTTGGACACAATCGACAACGACGACTCGTTGAGTAAAGGCGGCAGAACCGCATTGTTGGCTTTGGCGGCGCGTTGGTCGGTGCGTCTGTCAAGTTTGTCAGTGATGTAGGAGATAATGGAGTGTGCGAAGGCGGAGATGAGGAGGATGGACCACGTAGGGAGCGCGTGCGCGTTGAAATGTGTCTTGGTGACGAAGAGACTTGCTCCAATTATGAGAGATGGTGCGACGAGGCTCGGGAGGACAGTCAGGATATATCGAAGTCCCGGGGGCAGCATGTTGAGCGTTCCTTTACTAGTTGAATCCAAGGTAGAGGAGGGGATGGTGGGTTTGGAGCAAGAAAAGTCACTGAATTTTGCGTGTGAGCGGATGTGCGGTTACTATTAATGGCTGATAAATCACTGTGTGGTTGTGCTACTGACAGAACATGCTTCGATGAGGGGGACGATCGGTTTTAAATAAACTGCCCGGAAGAGCTAAGACAGATGTAGCTAAAATTGTCAAACACGCATCGTGCGCGAACCGCAACGACGCACTGGGCAAAAGCCGAAGTTCCATGCGTCTGATTAGCTATCTTCGGGTACGTACAACGCTGACCATAGATGTACTACGGTTGACCGTGATCCGTACTTAGGAGCAATCCAGAGACCAGGTCATAGGAACATCAGCTCGACTGAACCTCTACAACTGTGCCTGCGATGGGCATCAACATACGAGATTACTGTAATAGATTTCCATAGTTAATCTTCTCTATATACGTATCGTTTTCAAAGCCACGAGGGCATAAAATGATGGCAATTCCGATCAGATGTCCGTGGAGGCGCCCGTTGTTGAAGCAATCAGGGTCGATCTTTGTTGAAATTGTTTGGTGTCTGATCCGAAGCCAGCATATGTATTTCCCATATAGTCCCTAAGGTCTGCTCTGTTCGTAAGCTCTGGGAGTAGGTCTGTAGACGGCCGTCTGATGGATGTGAGAAACTAAGAGCTCGAGAACGGTATTGTCAAGCGCTTTGTCAAGAAACCAACCCTTGTATTTCATGCTAAATAGATACCCTTACATTGTACAGATTGTTTTTTTCCTTTTGAGACTTGGAGAGTGGGACATATTAAGAAATATATTTCTCTGCACTGAATTGCGCCGTTGGGATTCACTTGAGCGTCTGTGTCCCTCTACGACGCGAGATGTTCAAGTGAGGCGCGTTGGAGCACGTGTCTCACATATCCTTCTTAGCTCAGTTGGTAGAGCGCGTCACTAGTGATGACGAGTCGGCTAGAAGGAATTCCCTTTACCTTCCTATTCATAATTTTTGTCACCGTGTCAGTAGAATCGGATAATGTTACGCTTATCCTCTTGTTTTTAGAGCGGTAGTTTTTGAGAAGATGAAAGTCATTTTTACTATCAGAAGAAATCACCCGCGGGTCAAGTAGTTCCAAAACGAAAGCTTGCGGGGTTGCCTTGGGTTTCTTCGTTTGAACCTTATGTAAACGAGGTTTTTTCATTGAAAGAAGTATCGTATGCTCAACAAATCCCTTTTACAACGTGGCTTGCGTCGAAACTAGCGTCTATCATAACTCAGAGCGTAGTCCATACTGTATTAAACTGTGTAACGTTGAGGCTCTTTTTACCTGTTAAGTGCGTGAATGACAGAAAGAAGTCGAAAAAGTGAAAAGAAAAGCTGTTCAGACTGACTCAAAGTAAAATCATATAAAGAAATTCCTTCTAGCCGACTTGAATGACTGACCTCGTCATCACTAATGACGCGTTCTACCAACGGAGCTAAGCAGGATGCTACAATAATTCAAGATCATATCACAGTCGATTCAGCGCTAATTGCATGCAAAAACTTGTGGGATTTATTCCGACCTTATTAGGTTTCTTTAAGAAATAGCAGATAGATCATCATTTGAAGAACGTCTTAACCAGTAATGACCCAACGTGGCAATTTCTACCAAATATGGACACCATATAGAGGAGTGAAACATGACTGAACAACGATCCAAACCTTCACGAGGATCATCAAGTGAGATTGCTTGCGATCGACGTTTCTATGGGTCCATCGCAAGTCCATCACCATTCTCATTAAGAGGTTGTCATCGAAGATGATTTGAACCAAGCTTCGTTGTAACTCGTTGTACCCCGTGTGGACCACTCGGTTTGAGGTGATCCCGGTTTGGTTCATAGAAAAAAGCGGGAGAGCTTCGAGGCATGTTTGTACGCTTGCAATATTTTAGACCTCAGCGGCGTCACTTCTATTACATGGCCCAAGGACACATACGGGCGAATAATGCCCATAACCTTAATAATATTCTAAATGACAACAGCTGTAATAGTAAAGCTTGAAAATGCATCAAACTACTTGCACCTTCAAAGCTTCGCGATCGAAGGGGGTTGTTGAAAATTTCTGAACATCATTGATTTTACCTCATATCAAATGACTACTGAATCAGCTCTACCTGTCACACCTGGAGTCGTTTGATATGCGTTCCGCATCGACAATTAACAATAGAATCCACCATGTCTAAATCAGACAGCTTTTGGAAAGAGGAGTCGCGGAGGTTTTTCTGTAGCACAATACAAGGGGGCGACTCGGGAATTGGATATACTAGAATCTTTTGGCAATGCTCGGAGGATAGAATCTTTAATGAAAACAGTATTGCCAGCTTCCGAATCCCGCATTAAAAGCAGTGAGTGAACAAGGAACAGAGCCATCCGGCAAATGCCGAATAACATTATTACAAAATATTTTCAAATTTGATGCTAACCCCCTTATCTCCTTTCCCCTTGCTTGTGCCCTCGTCAACACCAGCAACGACGACAACACAACATTTAAGATACCCTCAAAGACGTCGAACGACGACCAGGATACCATTTCAAAGGGACGAGAGCAGTCTGGACGTGCCCAGAGCTTGAATTCCACATTCATACGACGTCATCAGAGCAACAACACTCAGCCAACTCAAGAGTTCACTTTCACTACCCTCATTTTTTGTCATTTTGCTATAATTTTTAATCATGCAGGTGGACCCTAGAAGGACACAGCGCCAGGACACGTTTGATTTGCGGGACCAAATCCGCGCTGACGACCATATGGACGTCCAAGCCCACGCAGATGCAGCTACTGGTCATTATGAGGACGAGGAGCATTCGATTTTGGAGGATGACTCAGAGGCAGAAGACGGGGAGGAAATGATTGACGACGATGACATGTCGTCGCAGTTGTCAATTCCAAACGAGTCTATCGACTTCGACATGGTGTACGCTTTACACAGCTTTGCGGCAACCGTGGAAGGCCAGGCGAATGTAGTCAAGGGGGACAGTCTCTATCTCATGGACGACAGCAACAGCTACTGGTGGCTTGTTCGTGTCCTCAAAACCCAGGAAGTTGGTTATATTCCAGCAGAAAACATTGAGACCCCTTTCGAGCGGCTTGCACGTCTCAATAAACATCGTAATGTTGATGTACGTCCTCTTAATACTCGTTTCTTTAGAGTCATCTTACTTACTCTGTCAACAGCTTGCTCTTGCTACTCAGGAAGAACTGAAGGAGGGCGCCTTAATGGAGCGCAATATCGGCAAACCCAAGGCACCGGTACCCCACAATCGCACTGGCAGCCGCTCCAACCAAAGGAAGAGCGTCGTATGGAACCACAACAAATACTTTTGTCGCTATATTCCGCCTCTTCGTGAAGGAGAAGTAGAAGAGGAGGATGACGAGTGGGAAGAGGACATGTACGAAGAGCCTGATGAAGATCTGCTTGGCGACCCAGCCAATTCTCACAGCATGGATGAGGATGAGATTGTCATTGGGATGGAATCTGATGGAATGCAATGGGACGACTCCCTCGTCGACGAAGTTCAACTTATCACTCCTCCTTCCCAGCGACAACAGCAAATTCAGCAGCAACAGCAACAGCAACAGCAGCAACAGGGTATACATCCTACTCAGGTTGGTGGCGTACCGGACGCCCTTCAACCTGGCTCTCTTCGTGCTCAGCAAGCCCAACAGATGTTGCGCGCCCAGCAGCAGCAACAACAGGAGGCAATGCTTGCTCAACAGCAGCAGCAGCAGGGAGGGTCGCAAGGACCAGCACAACAGGGCGGCCTTCAACAACAGGCTGGACCTCGTCCCCAGGATAACCCAGGACCAGCAGGTCAACCTGTTCGTCGAATTGATCCCGCTGAAGTGGTCGAGACCCGCAAGATGACCGTTACGCCTACTATTGCTCGTGAGGATGACGGACGACCTGCCACCCAACCTTATCTGCCAAGCGCGGTGTTGGACGAAGAGCGCTCCAAGAGGGCTCGCGAAGAAGATTATTCCTCCGATGAGGCGAAGAAGAAGGCGAAGGGACCTCAGAAAATGGCCGCTCCTGTCAGCTCTGCTTCGTACAATAAGCAGCCACCTGCCAAGTTGCGCAAGGAACCGTCCAGGAGTGATACGGAGGACGAAGGGAAGGAGAAGAAGAAGAAGCCCTCTGTTTTCAGCAATCTATTCAAGAGCAAGAAGGACAAGGGCAAGGACAGGAACGTCTCCGTTGGTTCAGTTGACAGCAGCGAGTACACAGGCCGTACTTCTGAGGAGTCCAGTAGGTCTGGACATCGACCACCAGACCCAGCTCAGTCGCCCACTACAGCTGCGGCTCAGCAACAACAGCAAGCTTTGACGCAGAAGACCGTTAGCACCCCGCCAATCGAGCAAGCACCATCCACCCCAGAGCGCACCATCCCACCTCAGGTATCCCAGACTGCGAGCCAGCTGCGCCAGAGAGATCAACAACAACAAGCGCTTTACCAACAGTACCTCAATCGATCTCCCTCTTCTCCCCCGAGGCTCAGCCATCCTATGGTCTCCAATCTGCGTCGGCCATCATGCGTAGCCCATCTTCCAATTCTGCTTTGGGTCCCCCCACTCCTCGCCCCCGTCCCGGCTCATTAATCCTTACCAGCCCATCAACTGACATTCAAGCTAATCTCAGTGTGATCCGCGTCTTTGCCGGCAAAAATTTACAGACCGAGGCCACTTTCAAAACAGTCCTGTTGAACCCATCCACCACATCTGCCGACTTGGTCAAGCAGGCCATACAACGTTTCCGACTTCCAACGCTGGACGACGCGGATGACTACTATCTCATCATCAAGCAGGTTGAGGGCGGTGCATTCACTAAGCTTGACCCTGCTGAGTGCCCGCTTCAGGTGTTTGAGTCTCTCGTGGAATCTGCAGAGGTTCCACGTGTGAAGCGCAGCAGTGTTGGTAGTATTAGCTCGATTGCTAGCAATCTGTCAATGCATCCTGCCATCAAGAAACTCTCTATGAACGACTTCTCGGACGACTCCGCCGTGAAGATTTACCTCAACCGTCGAAGAGGCGATTCTGGGGATGATAGTATGAGCGGACATGAAGGCGACGACACACTCACCGGCGATATTTCTCATGGAGAAGTCCCTGATATGCTTCCTGGAGGCAAGTCTAACTATCTCAGTGTGCTGACTTCGGGCAACGTCACGCCTGAGCGATTCACTTCGCCATCTATCCGGTTCCCAGTTCAGGTCGTCATTTACTCTGAGGATGTACCAGAGGATATGCAGTTCCACCCGACTACAGAAGCTATTGTGCTCAAGTCCACTGTCGACCCTAATGCGCCTGTTATGGTATCACCTAATCTTCGTCGCAAAATCTTCATGTTCCCCAAGAACATCACGGTGGCAGAAGTGACGGAAATTGGATTGGAGAGGTTTGGTATCCAGGATGGTGTTGTGGACGGTGGTGATGAGGTGGAGGACAAGACTACAAAGAGGCGCAGTGTGATCAGGGTGCGATATGGACTGAATGTGGCCATTGATGGGCATGGTGCGATATCTCTTTGTGCTTCTTTCCTTTCATGACTGACTGTTACAACGACAGAACGTGAGCTCACACCTTCAAGCAAAGTTATCGATGCATTCGTCAAACCACCCTCCTTCCGGCCTGCCGACCGCCAAGCCAAACGTCGTTCATTGGATTCTTCTACCTTGCTCGGCTCCGTTGACGACATCAAGTCCGATGACCCCGTCTTTGTCCTCCGTCGCGCCACGTCATACCGTAACTCGACTTCTCGACGCCGTTTTTCTGCACCGCTGGATGAAATTGCACTTCAACATATGCACCGCGAATCTACATCGAGTTATAACTCTGATGCACCTACTCCTGTGGATGAGAACAGGCTCAAGAGGCAGGAAATCATGGCTCAGAGGGCAGCACAACGCGCTAACCAGGAGAAGATCGTGTCAACGCAAACCAACTCTGTGCGTGGCATGGACGTCTTGCTTCCCGGAAACGTCATGATTCGCAGCTCGCGTTATGACGTCGGCGACAAAATGCGGTATTCCTACGTCGAGCCTGACGGTGCTACCTACGACATCAGCGACATTATCGAAGAAGAGTGGCACGAAATGGACAACCACCACAGGGACGTGTTGGAGGGGGTGATGCGTCGAGATAAGGATGGCATTGACAAATTGGACCGTGTTCTCAGTAAGATCCGGAAAGGCAAAGGCAAGGAAAAAGATTTCTCGTCGCTCTCCAGTACGGAGGGCCGCACCTTGTCTGTGTCTAATTCTTCTGTGTCTGAGTATTCAGGTGATGAAGGCGAAGGGAACAATGGTCCCGCCTCCATTGCAGAAAAAACTCAAGCACGAGCGACACCTGTGGCGGCGTCCCCTCCCGAGCAGTATTCTCGGCCGGGGACTACCACGCCAACTGGAGTTCGCGCATTGCCTATTCCTGGTCTCAATCCCCGCCGCAATCCTGCCGTTGGGTCTGCTAACGAGACATCAGGTCGCGGCACACCCCTTTCCGCACCTCAATCCAATCTTGGAAGGGTGGCAGAAGAGCGTAGTCGTTCTGCCTCTAAAACGACTCAGCGCCGGCTTATCCTTCCCAAAGATGACTTTGGACTGTCTAATATGATGGCAATCATTGAGTTGAATGCTTCCAAGCCGAAGAGAGTAGAGCCTGTGCTGGATCCCGTTGATGAATTGTTGTTCGGTACTCCGCTAGATTTGGAGTCGTTGCATCCCGCTGTCCGGGAAATCTATGCTCCTGGGTTCAGGCAACTAGAGGAGATGGATAAGGTGATTTATGTTTCGTGTTACTTATGCATTCAGTCGCTCATTGCCTTCTGTCATCCCCAGGTTCTGGACACATACATTGCGCGATCCGCTGTTGGCGCGTTTTAATTCTACATACATTTACGACACTCTTTAACGTTTTCGATTTTCTGTTCTCTCTATATCTCTTTAAGCCGCTTTATCTTTTTCTGGCTGGTGCTACTCTCCTTTCAACCTTTTTCTTTTTTCCTTCTCTTGCTCGTCATCTGTTGTTTTCGCTGCTTTCTTGATACGATACTTTCCGATTTTATATCTGCCAGACATTTGTAATGCGTAAATCTGTACTTTTGAGTGCTTTGGGGCTTCTTTACTTTGGGTCTCATATTTATTCCTTTGACGCTCGCTCCCACCTATAAAACATTATAATTAGCAGACTGTTTTGAGCAACCAGGTAAATTTTTGTGTGACGATGTGATGCATTCCGCTTCGGGTAATTTTTTCCAAAATGGTCTTCAGTTTCCTCGTCAGTCAACCATAGGGACTAACATGGTTAGGCCTTAACCGGATAAATGACACTAATTATCCGTATCCGTAACCTAAATTGCGTTACCGTGGGTTGATGGGTAATATCCGTGGTTTTGATGGATATCCGGGTAATCCGTGCCTCTTGAGGCAAATGACTATGTGCTACCTGCAGGGTGTATAAAATACTCTCCTGAGGTAATTTCGAAACCTATCAATATTTTTTAAAATGTATTTGGGGTATGCAGAGGGAGTACAGCCGTTTTTTGTGAAACCCCCCATTTCTAGAGACAGACAGGGGGATGGGTGACGTTGTCACGGCGCGTGACTCATCTTCATAATTGAGCAATTGATGATTGCATTAGAAATTTTTGTAATATAATAATTATTCCATTAATATTGTTATTAATATACAAGAAAGCGGACAGATTTCCCGGATTGAACCGGATATTGGGCGAACCGTACCCATACCGTACCGTAAATGGTCATGATCCGTGGTTATGTAACCGGATAGTACCCGGATAGACCCATGTTAGTCCCTACTCAACCACCATCATGCCTCCTCCACCAGCTAAACCCGCTACGCAACGGCGGAGAAATAGAAAAAGAAAGAGAAGAGCAGCATCTTCGTCTTCATCTTCGTCTTCATCAGATTCCAGCGATTCTAGTGATGATGGAAGAACGACAAAACCAACAATTGTAACAAAACCACCACCAGCTGCAAGTTCGGAGTCAGAGTCGGATTCGGATTCAGATTCATCTTCGTCATCATCATCTTCAAGCTCATCGGACGATGAAGCCCCATCCAAAATGAGAGGTAGGATAACTGCACCCGCTGCGTCTAAATCTGTGGACCCAGAGACAATGAAGCCAGTGCGGAGAAGACTTTCACCGTCCCCATCACCTCCACCTACCAATCTCCCTACCTTTTTGCCTTCGGAGGAGTCTGTGTCCCACGAAGCATCAAAAGTGAACGAACAGGACTTGAAGGATCGTTTCAAACAGTTTTGGATGTCTTCTGTAGCAGATGGATTCCAAGCTGATTTGGAGACTATTCGGACGGTGTGTCATGTATTACTTCTGAATGGTTTAGGTCGCTAAAGAAGTCTCTCTTATAGGAACCTAACCTTGGAACGTCGCGACTAGCACTCCTGATTGACTCCTTAGCTTCTGGTGCCGATGTCTTTAGTTCGTCGCGGAACGGCACAGACGTCAACGAGATGGAGGTCGTCCTCAATTAATGTTTTACAGCAGTCTTGGACGAATGAACAAAATTCAGCCTTCATACTGTATGTACTATTTCGATCACACACACACGCATCAAGATCTCTTTGGAGTATATTCCCTATCTCCCTTACATCCGTTCCTCCCTTTCTTCCAATTGTATATGATTATTATCACGCTGTAAGTCGTATAATCTCATGCCAGGTTGTATAATGACCCACTCACGCTTTGCAGTTGTTATAGTCCTAACCAGTGCTGGTCATGTAACACCATCTGTGAAGGAGAAAGTTGAATAAATGGGTCGACTTATACGCATTTTTGTTCTGGTAGTCTTGAAAGGGCTGAAGGTGATGGATTCATTAAGTTGAAGTCGAGTGCTCAGTACCAACATCTGAATTCGCAGGATCACTGACTCCGGCTTTGAGCTTGATTCATCTGCACGAAGTCGTTAATCAAATACAACAATTCAATCTCATTATCTCCCCTATCCACCGATGACCAAGTCGGGTTAACGGAGAGGTCTTGGTGCATTTGCTATCAACGGATACGTACTTTGGTGGTAATTATCAACTTGCCAAGGACTCATTTGCACAGAGTCAATGTGCAATCAGAGGGTCCGCTATGGTCCAACATGATATCCGCAGACAAATCATTAGGTCACCAGTGACGATGTGACTCGATGTGACATGGTTGGTTGTCGGGATTGCGTCGGCCAATAGCATAGCGGCGCTATATCTCCAAATCTGACTCGTCGCGACGTCTTTGACCTAAATAGGAAATGATGCGCTCCTTGCGCCAAGATGAATAACCATTGTCAAGTCATGGGACCATTTTCAGGGTCTTGATCCAGACTTTCATTATGGCTTTAAATACCAAGGCAAACTCGATTCAAAGCCTTACTGCTTCACCCCACGATGCAACCCACTCCTGAAATTCAAGCTTTTATCGATCGCATTGAAGCTTTGCCAGCTGGGCCTGGTGTTAGTGACAGCCTCAACGTCGCGTTGAAACCCTCTATCGACGAGGAGATCGAACTTCGCAAGCTGTTTGCCAACGATCGTCAAAACACGCGTCTTTCCAACCCCCATGTCGGTCTCGTAGATGTTTTCGCTGCATCTGACGCGATTCGCACCACCAGAGCCAGAATTGTAGCAGATGATGATGACCTTTCGGCCAAATATGTGATGCCACTCGCCGATGCCAAACGCAGGAAGGAAGGCGCTCCAGCGATGGTCAGCGATCTTGAAGAGTTCAAAAAGAACTGGGCCATCTTCAGTGAAGGATCTCTTTCTCAGCTTATCGATTGGAGCAATGTCGTTGCTGCTGGAGGCTCTGTTCTCGCCTGCTTGACTCCACTGGACCCAGAGGTCAGCAAGTCAAAGCGTAATATCAGAAAGCACTATCACTCTTCTGCCTACCCCACCTCTGATGTCGATCTCTTTTTGTGGGGTTTGACCCAAGAGCAAGTACGTGCTTTGATCGATAGGGGCACGTTTTTGTGCTCACCCTTGATTCATATAGGCCGAGAAAAAGATCATCCAAATCTATGAGGCTGTCAGGGATTCTGTTCCCTGGGATGTGACCTGCATTCGTACCAAGCACACGGTTTCTATTCATTGTATGCTTGTCCCATTTGTGTCATTCGGTCCGAGTGTACTCACCTGTTCTCGTTAGGTCAATACCCCTACCGCTCCGTGCAAATCGTTCTTCGTTTATACCACTCCCCTGCAGAGATTCTTGCTGGCTTCGATATTGATGCTCCTTGTTGTGCCTATGATGGTCAGTTAACATTTCAGGTTATTTGAAAATGTGTCTGATAGCTATCTAGGACAACGTGTATGGGCCAACCCTCGAGCTGTTGTGGCTATGATGCGCCAGTGCAATACTGTGGACATGACAAGGCGTTCCCCATCTTATGAAGTTCGTCTCGCCAAATACTCGAGCCGAGGCTACGAAGTCTATGTTCCAGAACTTCGTCGCGATGAAGTTGATCCCACTGTATGTTCTATTCTTCTAATATAGAAACTTTTAAAACTTATGAGCGACGTAGATCTATGAACGAGCCATCTCAAAGATGGAAGGCTTAGCAAGACTTCTGGTTCTTGAGAAACTTTCTGACACAGACAAACGTCAAGCGTTCATGAACGGACGCAGGAGCCTTCGTGGTCGACCTGACTCTGACACCTATAGCTACTACCGCCGCCGCAACAGGAGAAAGTATAAAGGCGACCTCAAGGTTGAAGAGTCCATCGGAGGTCTCGAGAATAACAATTACGATGTGGCCACATTGCATATTCCATACGGCCCTGGGTGGGACGCTCGTCGTATTGACAAGCTTGTCTACCAAACTGTGAGTATTTATTTAACTGCCTTGCTAGAACGCGTCTGACCTGCATCATCAGGATTTGGGAATGAATTGTATGCACCTTTCTGGCACCATTAACAACCGCAACTTATTATAAATTTCTAGCCACTTTCAACCCCAAAAACAAGGGTAGGAGGCTGCATCGTCACCCGGCATTCTTTGGAACGATTGAGGAAGTCCTCGAAGATTGTTGCGAGGTGATTATATCTCCACATGCACAGACCGAAATATTTACTAACTGTTTTTTAGTATTGCCCAAAGCCTATCGACGACGACGAAATAGAGCTCCAAAAGCAAGAGGATGAAAACTACATTCGTGGCCGCATCCAGTGCGTATTCAATCATTCACTAATCTCGTCCAGTCTCTGATGATTATTTTCAGATTCATCGAAGAGAACCCCGGTCGCCAAACTATGAGTGGAAGCTTCAACCCCATCGATGAAGGCGAATGGAGCGAACAAACCTACATGAAACCAGCTCAGAAGTTGTTCGCTGCTATTGCCATCAAAGATCGTGAGGCTGTTAAGAAACTTCTCGCTGAAGGCATCGACGTGAACCAGCGTGACCATGTTGGTCGCACTTGCTTGCACGTTGCCATCTACTGCAACGCCAGTGACATCGCTTGTGATCTCATCGACGCTGGCGCCAGAATTTCCGCTCGTATTGCAGACGGACGTGCCCCTATTCACCTTGCTGCTCAATTCAACCAGATCGACGTTATTCGTAAACTAATCGAGAGGAGCGCGAAGAATGAGGAAGAAGACAAGAAGAAGGCTGCTTCCGCTGGGGAAGATGAGGAAAAAGAGGGTGATGTCCCAGGCCCCAATACGTCTTCTGAGGATGATTGGAGCTCTCATGATGAGGATGGTATGGAAATCGTGGAAGCTGAGGATGCTGATGGCGATGATGAGGACGACGACGACGACGATGATGATGATGATGACGATGAGGAGGACAGGCCAAAGAAGAAATCTGGGGCCAAAGCGGAGGAGTCACAAGAGGAATCCAAGGAAGCTATTCCTGACGATGAAGAAGACCAACCCGACATCATTGACATCAACGAGGCAGATTGGGACTTCGGCTTTACCGCCCTCGCATATGCAATCCTATACGGTTCTTTAGAGACTCTAGACGCTCTCATCGTTGCAGGGGCGGATGCTAAGGCTCCTTCCAGCCCCAAGGATAAGAGACCTATACACCCTCTGACTCTCACCATCATCCGACCGGACGAGGACGAGGCGTGCAAGGTTGCGGAGCGACTTCTTCAGGCTGGTGCCACCTGTTCCACGGCCAACGACAACATGGAGACTATATTCCACTTGATGGTCGTCTCTGGACGAAGCAAGCTCATATCAACCATTCTTCGCTGTGACCCAAGCTCGAAGACGATGCTGGACTTCCCTGCACTTGAATACCAGAGGGTTGTTTTCCCTGTCGTTACAGCGATTGACAAGGGCAACTACGAGGTCTTAGCTATACTGCTTGCACACGGAGCTAAGCTTCGTCTCGATGAAGCTGATACCACTCGTTCAATAGACGCGGCGTGAGTTTGCCCTTATAATTCATGTTTCACGGTGTCTGACCTGTTCAATTGCCTTACAGCTCCAACAGCGTGCGTCAGCGTGCACTTGGATACAACCCTCCCAAGAACCATCTCAACCTCGCGTTCAAACCCCTTGAGGTTGCCTTGTACCGCCACGACGAAGTTGCAAAACTTCTCGTTGCCCTAGGCTCTGACCTCGATGTTGGTATTCGTCGTGCCCTTCGTTCATATGTCAGCGTCGACGAGAAGTTCACTTTTAAAGATTGGGTCGATTTTATCCTGCTCAACGTGGAGTATCAGCAAGCAGAGGAAGAGAACGCCCTCAATGCGATGGAAGAAGATATGGTTGAGAAGATTGTCGAGGAGACGACTCCATGGCGGAAGTTCTATCGAGCATACCGTGAAAAGGTCGAGGCAAAGAAGGAGGAAGAGGTAAAGCAGGACGAGCTTCCTCCCCGCCAGAAGTTCGAACGAGACGTTAAGGAGAAGATGAACCACCTCAGTGATGCCAGGGCCTACTTTGGTGCTCTCAAGGAGGACCTCCAGAATGCCGGAGCCAAATCATGGAAGGAGGTCTACCCGGACGACGCGACAACTGCTGGTGGCAAGAATTACTCGTACACCGCTTCCAAGTACACTCCGCAGCAACCCGAGAAGCAGGGGACATCCTATGTCTACCTTACCATTTCCAGCTACTCAAGGAATTCAGTACCAGAGCATTTGACCCCACTTTACCACGAGCTTTTTGAGGCTTGCTATGCAGGTGATAACAAGAGGATCGAGGAGCTGTGTTTGCCTCCAAAGGACTTCGTCGGCACCACCAACCCCCTCAACATCTCCGTGAAGATGGTCGACGATACTATGTCCACTTACAGTGCTCACGGTAAGTTTTATTCTCTATCTTGCAGGCATCATACTTATGTAGAAATTTTCAGGTTATACTCCGTTGTTTGCAGCCGTGATGGGCAGGCATTGGTCC
Source organism: Panaeolus papilionaceus (assembly GCA_015501605.1). NCBI lineage: Eukaryota > Fungi > Basidiomycota > Agaricomycetes > Agaricales > Panaeolus > Panaeolus papilionaceus. The sequence goes on from JADNRZ010000015.1 coordinate 753,378, forward strand.
ACTGCTAAGCTGATTCTTGCCATTGCTGTCGCTCAGTACAAGCCCGACGACGATGAAGATAACGAATACAAGTTTGATGACTCGGGTATGTTTATGACTAAACGTCTTGTTTGGGTTGAAATTAATCTCGTGTGCAGATGCAGACTCCGACGAGTCTTATGACTCGGACGCAACTGTAGATCGCCCTCGATTCAACTTCGTCGACATCGCCACTCGCTCTTCTGCTGTTCAATGCACCACTCCCCCGTATAAAATGCTTACAGACACTGAAACTCCATACCGACACTGCGAGACACACGGCAAGGAAAACAAGACCCTGCTTTCCCGCATGATCAGCGAGAAAGACTTTGAAGGGTTCATCCAAATTGCTAATCTGTATCAAACTCTACCCAAACCGCCTACCTTCCCCGAAAGCATACTGTCTTCCATTGTGGAGTGGGATCAACCCGAAATGCTAGACGAATTTATCCGTAGAACAGGCTATGGCATCAACGTCAAGAACGCGCAAAAGGATGGCGATGAAGCCGACCTCCCTGTCCTTGTGAATGATCAGAATAAGCTCTATCTTGGTCTTAACGTCCATGGCAAGAAGCGTGCCGACCTAGCCCGAAAGAACGACCCAGATGCCAACCAGGACGAAAGCACAGAGCACCCGCTTCTCTGGACTGCTGCTCGCCAAGGAGCGAAGAAGATCATCGAATATTTGTCTTCTGATAAGCCGCTTGCAGCGTACAAGTTCTACTCGATGAGCCGTAGTGACGAAAAGGCTATTTGGATTCGACGCGCCCAGGATCTGGAGAAGAGACTCCCGACTTTCCTTGGGTGGACCATAAACTCCCTCGGAGAAAGCCCTGTTACTGCTGCTATCCTGGGCGATCAACTAGATGCTCTCAAGCTTATGGAGACAAATAACAAGAAGCTATTTGCTGAAGCTTATGAGACAAAGTGAGCGTTTTATAAATTGTGATGTTTCCCAGAACCGTTATTGACCATGTCGTCATCAGACTTCAATACCTTGGGATTTTGCCTTTCAAACTTGCTGTCAAAACCAGGCTCGACAAGAAAACCCTTGAATATATCCTATCAAAATACCCAGATGCTGTTCACGATCGTGACCTTTTGAAAGGGTAGGTTCCCAAATTACTGATCAATGACCCATGGGACTGAAAATGCCTTTTAGTTGGAACATATACCACGAGCTTGCGTATTGGCGCGACGGCGACCTTGTGCAGTATTTCCTGAAAAAACTCCCGCGCTCGACAAACGAAACTCTTCTCTCACAACGCTCCAAATATCGTTGGAATACGGTACGTGACTTCTAGTTTGTGTGGCTTAACTTTCTCTCATGGCCAACAGCCACTCCTTATTGCTGTCAAACAAAGTGCCCCCCGTATCGTCAAGCTCTTCCTTGAGTACTTGGGCAAGGAGTGTCTGGATCGCGATGTCGATGCACAAACACCCCTCCTTGTATCCGTCAAGGAGAAATACGTCGAGATAACCAAGGCATTCCTCGCCGTTTCGTCGACTGAAGGCCTCTTGGTGGAAAATGCTGTCGGCAACACGATCATGGACATTGCAGCCCTCAACGAGCTTACATTGCGCACGCAAAGCTTCCATCAGACGGTGTCATCCCCTAGCGAGCTATACAACAACAATGTGCGCTCCCTTGCGACTTCTAATCCTGGCGGCATTCAAGAGTTGGAGAAAAAATCCCGCGACCTTCGCCTGGCAGTTGATCAGCTTCTGGATGAAGGAAGACTCAAGCGATCCACCGCTCTGACGACTCAGTTAATGAACCTGATTAAGAACCTCGAAAGTCGCGCTATCTCCGTAAAAGCTGCCGAAGATTCTCTTGTCAAAATCCCGAAGAAGAAAGAGGAAGAGGACCCAGACGCGACAGATAAAGTGGACACTCAAGAGGTTTATGACCTTGTGAAAGAAGCCTGGGCTCGCACGAAGACTGACCCCAAGGCCCACCGCCAGCTTGTTCACTTGATGGATGTTCAGGCCTCTGTCAAGGCTGCATTGGACAAGGCTTCCCTGAAGAACCCCTATGAGAACGACTACTACGGCTACTATAACCGCAGGAGTGAAGAGGAGTTGGAGGATGAGGAGGACGACGGTAGGAAGGCGAGGAAGAGCAGTATGGTCTTCCAGGATGCCTCTGTTCGCTCGACTATGAACTACGACACTTTGTAAACTTATGATACTCACGCACCACTTCGACATGACATCTGTACACTACCGTTTTACGTTTCTATATCACGATTTTTCTCAATTGAGGGATGGACGATGAGGAACATGTATCTTGTACGACTCGTTCTCCGCCAATAATCATGACCACTACGGTGACAGTTCAAAGTTACATCTGGTAAACAGTCCTATCAGGTAGAATCACGCGTAGAATAATTGATTCATTTTCAACAATGCGGGGTATCATCCTTCTCATATGTTCCTCTACAGTGCCTCGTGAAGGACGGGTCACGAAGTATTCGTCCTGAAATTCCAGGATGAATGTTTTCAGAGTTGGATAAAGGCGTTGGACAATCGGGTCTATCCGCGCCCAATCTGTCCGCTCGTATGGCCTCCATCCTGCAGTTGTAGGTAGTTGTGTTGGTATAAAAGCGATGTGAATGGTATGGACGGTCTGGGAAGGTTGATGTGGATGACCAAGGAACCATGGTATTAGCTCTGGGAGGGTTCTTGCGTCCACGCGATATGATGGATGCACGATCTTGATCTTTTCAAGTACCTCAAGATGATAGTTTCCGAGGCCACTTATCCATATCCAATCTGAAATAGTCGTGAGATCAAGGACAGTTCCGCTCGCAGACTCCGGATAGTCGGTGACGATGCTGGACTGACCTTTGATGGTAAGGTCATACATAACAATCTCAACCTCTTTTAGAGTCTTTTCTACGCCCTGCAACAGTATAGGTAGAACATAGTTCAAAGAGCCGTCGTAGTCATGCACAACCTTGATCTTCTCGACCGTGGCAAAGAAACGAAGTGCATACGCTTGGTGGAATTCCGCTGTTAGAGGGTAGAATGTGCGGGTAGATACTTCCATGTTTTGGACACGACCCATTTGAATTGCCTCAATATCCGGGAAGAGAGCATCGTCTTGTAACGTCCCGTGCTCAACCTCAACTAGGCAAAGAGACGTCAGGTTCTCGCATCGAGTGATCCAGCCAAGGGGAAGTCCATGAACATGTTGGATGTCTAGACTCATCAGTGTCGAGATCTTATGGAGATCCTGTACCGCCTTGGTCATATTCTGGCTAAGATTGGACCACGATACTGGTTTCAAGTAGTTCATCAGCCCAAAATGGGATAAGTTCTCTAGTTTGGAGAGAATTATGGGGATATGTGGATTATGGTGGATCCATCCATCACTTTTATCCGGTTCCAACATCTCGAGATGGGTACTGATGCTAAAATGACGAATCAAAGCCGGGATTGAGGGGTTGCTCTGCAATGCCTGGCAGAGAGTGTCAAGGCTCCTTGTTGGATGTGGTTTTACTTTCCGGGGGCCATTCTCGCTCCTCAAGACTAGATGAATAGATCGAAAGAAATGAGGGTCTACAAGTGTCGCCATTCTTTTGCAGACTTGTCTGCATGCTGCAAGCGTTTTGGTCCTTCTTGGGTAACTATCGTCTGTCCATATAAACTCGAGGATCAGGGAGATAATATCGTCGTAAAGCTCAGAGGCCATGTTGATGAAGAGAATGGAAGAGAGAAGCTCGTGATCGTTCACAGGAACCACCGATGCCATCAGCCTCAGGTCTTCATTATGCGCGATCCGGAAATAACCGGTCCTGACTGTGCTTCCAGCGCTCAAAGTGGGAGTCGTATGAGATTTGAAGCCTGCAGATAGTTACTTGTACAACGCATAATTCCAAAAGATTGTAATTAATTTCAAACATGGGAACTACAATTCGAAAGCAGTTCCATCAGCCAATACAACTCGTACAATGATGGAAGGATTTTCGACCATTCTGGGTATCATTGCCCTTACATCTTTCTCCACGATCGCAGGGTCTTGGGTGTAATCGTGGCTTTGAAACTCCAAAATAAACGTTCTGACTGCAGTATAATCTTGTTGCACAAGGGAGTCGATGCGTGCCCACTGTGCTAGTCCGTAAGGCCTCCAGTCTTCATTGGGTGGTTTTGTCGGGGTAAAAACGATATGGATCTTGGTAATCGTCTTGGCAGACCTGAAAGGATGCGAAATCACCCAAGGTATGATATCTGGGAGCATTATAGTGTCTACGAGGTGGAAGGGATGCGTGACCTTGATTGTTTCTAGGCTTTCAAGGTGATACCTGTCAGAAAAACCACCAAATATACTTCGGCCCTCTGTTTGTCTGCCTTCAACACCAAGCCTTAATAGCGGAATTCGTATACTTACCTCTAGTCCTGAGGTCAGGAACAACCACCTCGAGTTCCTTCAATAGCGGAAAGCGAACGAAAGTGGAGAAGATGGGCGACGCAAGAACCACAAATGCATCGCCAGCGTCGTTCACGATCTTGAGTCTTTCGACAGTCGGAGTGACACCTGTGAGATCAGTCCAAAGTTGATTGTGAATACCAAACCCTCCAACTCCGAAGGCGCCTGATGATATTTCGAGATCTTTAAGCTGTGGCGTGCTGTGTTGGGACATATGTATGGAATATTGGGCGTCCAGGACAACATCTATAAGCTTCAGAGTTTCGAGATTTTCGAAAGTTGTTATCCATCCAGAGGGAAACCCGCCGATACGAAAGAATTCCAGATATGAGAGCTCGGGTAATTGGTTTATGTCTTGAAAGGCCTTGAAGAGGTTCGTATTAACATCGGGCCATGCCATGGGATGCCAACGATTGACCAAGGAGAAATGTGTCAAGTGTTTGAGATGCGAAAGAATCAACGGGAGATGCACATTTGTACGAATCCAATGTTGAGATGGTTGAGAATCTTCCTTCAAGATGGTTTTGATGGTGAAACGAGTGATAAAGCGACAGATTTCTGGATTCCCTTCCAAAGCTTCATAGAAGTTTTTCAAGCGTCTTTCAGAAGTTTCTTGATCCTCTCGGCCCCGTTCATCGCTAAGCATAATTTTGATATCTCGAAAGAAAAGTGGATCTGCAAGGGGAGCAGTCCTTTTGCTAGCGGCCCTGAACGCCGCGAGGGTTTGAAGGTTATCTTTGCCTGAGTTGGCTACAAACTCGAGAACGTAGCGAAGTATATCGTCGTAGATCTCATAAGTCGACATGGTGGATTGGATTTGAGCATGTAACTGAGATAAGCTTGGGTTCAATAACCACCGGGAATTTCCGGAAACCATTTGCTTGTGTTCAAAGGACAAGGCCGCCATATTGTAATGGAGAGGCTACAAGAACTGTCATCGGGACCTTAGGACTGAGGAAAGGAAAGGTCATGGAATGAGAGTTCATTCCGATCACGCAATTTGCCGAATGAAGTTAATGTGGAGTCCGTTCCTTGCAACCAGGACCTATTTGCATCTCTCTTTCCAACTACCATATTGTCACTCAGTGTGTCCAATACACCCATAGCTTCAGATCCAGCTACCTCTGCTGTACATCCTACATTGACCTTATCAAGTGCAATTTATAATTTATTAACCGCTAAATGTGGAGATATTCGATCACATCTTGAAATATTTATGTGACGAGGCTGCCACACGTACAGACCCGCTCGAGTCTCGCAAGGCATTTATAACGCTCAAGTCACTATCAGTCGTCTGCAAACACTTCAGACGGCGACTTTCTCCCCGCATCTTCCGACGCATTAGGTTTTGGTCTTTCGACAACAGAATTTATCGACTTGCATCGGTTTTGGAAAACAACCCCACACTTGCACTCCATGTTGAAGAACTCATAACTTTACTCGGTAGTCTGGAACGGATTCCTACCAAGGTTTTAGAAACGCTGTTGCACTTCCCCTCTCTCAAGTCGCTTACAGTCAACACGGCGGCCTTTTATCACCAAGATCTTGCCTTCCACAGGAAACTTATCGAAAGATATCTCTCTTCTGAAAAGCTGACTTCCTTGGGGCTCACAGAAACATCCCACGTGCCATTAACAGCTATTCTCTCCTGCCCACACCTGGAGACCTTGCGTCTTGACGACTTTGACTTTGACAACTTGGAGCTATCAGAACCATCTTCAACGATAAAGCACCTATACATTGGCGAAGGTGTCTGCCGCGAGTCGTTTCCGCTATCGTTCTTGTCGTATTTTCCATTCCTTGTCACGCTCGAAATTGAGGAAGATTTCAATGCCGAAAGACCATCGCTGTCGTTTTCATACGAGCCTGAGGAAGACGCGGGACCTCCATCGTTTAACTTGGAGAAACTTCATCTCAATCCCGGGTCGATTCACAATATATACCCGGTTCTGGACTTTTACTTGGATCACGCCAAGAAACAAGGTGTCAAGGCATTCCAGTCTTTGAAAAACTCACCTGTGGCACCCAGCTGTCACATCAAATTAGACCCGAACAAGGACAACTGGTGCCGTTCTAATTAGAATGACTTTCTATGTGGTTACCTTACGGTGAATAATTATGGATATCTTTCTGGCCTTGTAGCACAAAGGTGCCCATCGTTTCCCGTCGTCACTGTCGTCCCTTGCGGCCATCGCCCCCTGTACACCGTTGACAGGGTCCATCATTCCGTTCCCACATATGGCGGATGCTGCTCCGAGCCATCAACAACAGCGTCGAGGCATGTTTGCTCGCTGCTGAACATGTTGTGCATGTAGATGAGGGTGTTCCCCGCCATTTTCATTAGATATTTTTACATATCCGTGTCGATATTGACTCAAACCCCCTATTTTAATTGGTGTGATGATCTCCAGGTCCTCGTATCAGGCATGGTACAATGGTTAGTACAATGGCTAGTACTAGAGCCACAACACTGCTACTTTATTAATTTGGGCTCCCTGGAGGGTAATTATAAGCTGTGGCCTGTGTCCCTTTCCCAACAGAACCATTAATCAAACACTTTGAACTGGATTAGCCGCCGCTACGCTCCTGTAATTGACAATATATGGAGAAGGTATAGACTCAGGAACTACAACATTGGGACATATTTGAGCTGCAGTTTGTGTCTATTTAAGCTCCCTCAATACATTAGAATATGTCTTCATATGAGAAACATGGCGCCTAACCAGCAGGTGTTTTTACAACTCTGTTTTGACACAATCACATCACTGCGAGTACTATTCTTGTCTCTGATTCAATTTAGCTTTGCTACTGAAAAACATAGCGTTTTAAGAGAATATAACATTATTCCTATTGTTTTAATATGCTCCGCCTACAAATGTATAAGACCAATATGAATCAAAGAAGCAAAATCTTGGACAGGCGCTAAAGAGGGATAAAGCAAGATTACTGTCTTAATTATATATGTTATGCATCCATTTCTTGCACCGTTACATGCGCATAAAAATTCCGCATGCAATGAAAAAGAGTTCATGGAAATCGGAGCACACATCGTGGAGATATAGCCTTTCGAGTATGTTACCATGGTTGAGCATCGAAGCCATCAATATCCATATACTCTGATGTCCATGTCGCATTTGTGATGCTTCGCCCTCAAATGACCCGTATCTCCTCCTCTACTGGTCCGTTTCATCTGATCTCTTTTTTATCAGGCAGCTAATAAAAAGCTCTGTAGAAATATATACTTATATATATAAGTGTGCAAGTGTCAGGCTCTGAATCTGGAATATACTGTTGGAATAGCCAACCCAACCCATTATCCAGATTGTGACATATCCTACTTCACTACAGCCCTTTGCAACGTTCTAAAGCTCAAGTTTTAATGTCATTCATTGCTAATTAGGTGCCTGTTACACAAAATACATCCGAAGAGGATCACAAGTCCAGAAACACACCATGAAAGGCAGGTCATGTTTTCTGAGCGCGTTTGCAAACCAGGCTATTAGGCGCTCATCTCAAATATTGCACTATGTCGTAAATAGGTATATGAAGATGTACTTTACAAGTGTTGAGGGTGGTGGAGACTCTCCTCAATGTGCAATCTGTCAAATACAGGAGCTAAATTCTGGTCATTTACTGTCCAGTTTATGAATATTTTGACTGAACAGAGTATCGAGACAATGAGCAACGTACAGACATGATATTAATTATTCTTCCTAAGTACATATCGCTCATCAATGGGCCACATTCTGGAATTTTCTATCTTGCAAGTGCAATGTTATTCAAAGGTAATGCAACATGCCATGTGGTCATATAACACTTGATATAGGGGTTTTGGGGTGATATCGACACGGATATGTAAAAATATCTAATGAAAATGGTGGGGAACACCCTCATCTACATGCACAACATGTTCAGCAGCGAGCAAACATGCCTCGACGCTGTTGTTGATGGCTCGGAGCAGCATCCGCCATATGTGGGAACGGAATGATGGACCCTGTCAACGGTGTACAGGGGGCGATGGCCGCAAGGGACGACAGTGACGACGGGAAACGATGGGCACCTTTGTGCTACAAGGCCAGAAAGATATCCATAATTATTCACCGTAAGGTAACCACATAGAAAGTCATTCTAATTAGAACGGCACCAGTTGTCCTTGTTCGGGTCTAATTTGATGTGACAGCTGGGTGCCACAGGTGGAAAAACTTGGATGTTGTCGCCACCGGATCAGATTTGGACCATATCATGGCCCTACTGGCTGACAAGCCGGCTCTTCGAATTCTTAGGGCCAATGGCAAGTCCGCTTTTCTCTTTCTTCGTGCTAAAATGCAATACGTGTTGATACGGATAATCTAAAGCTGCGTCCCGCACGGACGATTATTTTGAGCTCGAAGAGTTCGATCTACGTGAACTACTTGCTCCATCCTTTGGGAGCCTCACAGAACTTTCGCTTTCCTTCCCTCCGTTTTATTACGATGCAGAATTATATCAAGTTCTCATCGATCTCGTCAGTTCCCTGTTCCGTTCGATGACCGGCACTAATGTCCTGGAAGTCCTCAGCCTGGGCATTCAACTTAAATTTGGCGACAATTTTGAACGCCCATCCGCCTTTTTGTGGAGCGGGGTTGCAAATAACATTGCCTACAAAGCAGCCTTCCCATCCCTCAAGAGCGTTTCATTGAATATCAAGTTTGTTCTCGATACTTACGATCCGGACGACGAAAGCGAGCAACGAGCAAAAATCGAGGCTTTCAAAGAAGAGGACTTCGGCACATTCGATGAGGAGCTGGAAAGTGTGCTTCGGCCATTGGGATCAAGACACGATATCAAGCTGGAGTGGTCGACTGTTGCGTGTACGTCGTTTGACCTTGAGTCGGCAATTGTGCAGAGGTTAGGTAATGGTTGAAGGGTGACTGTATATCAAGGTAAGAATTGTTCTCTTCATACAAGTTTTCGACTTTTTCGAAGGTTATACATAAAATATGCCAGGTTCCTAGTGCGATGTAATTCCCCAATATATGGACCCTGTCTTTCGGGGAGTTGGCTCTGAATTGCATCGCGATTCAATGCGCTACGTCTTGATCTCGTGTGAATCTGTTCACTTTGAATCGAAACAGTTACTTCCCCACGCATTCGAGTACGTTGTCGACACTTTTCTATGTGGAAAACCATTCGAGGCACCCAATTAAGGAGGTGAAGACAATCCTGAATAAAAGTTCGAGATGGGCTTTATTTCTTTGCTGATGCCAGTCCCAACACCGGCTCATCGTTTATGTTATTTGTCCATGCAAGGCGTCATGAGGCTGTATGCAAGAAACTCTTCCGCTCCGATTCACCTATCTTCATTCCACAAATGCTCCACACGCATATTTTCAGAACAGCATATCGTGTAGCTCCGACATATATCCTGTACCTCTGCCCAGCGAGCGGCCTTGTACCTAGGTTTGAGGTTCCGCCGTCCTGCATTCGCCCCCCTCAACCCTCGATCAATCATCTCATCTTCATTCGATTTCGTTAATTGAAGTTATGACGAGCTTTTGGTCTGTTAGCAAAATTGCACTGATAATGGCCCCCAGTACTTCGACTGAGGCAGGACAGTTATACTTATCTCGCTATCAATGGCGATATCGGTCCTAAGCAGGCGTGAGAATGTTCTCCTTATAATGCATTTCAGGTTTGATGCGGACCTGCCAGGCTAAGTTAGCTTTATCCTTCCCCCTACCCTCACCTGGCGCATTTGCGCCCAATGCGTTAGATTCTTTGGCCCTTATACCACTTTCTCGCCGTACTGTCCCTCAGTTGGGCTCCATAAATGTCGAAAAACACGACGGGACCGCCGCCGCTGGTCAGCGTGCCACGCATCACCACGTTGATCGCGTCACTGCTGGTAGCCTTAGCTTCTGGGACGAACTATGTGAGTGTGTTGCATGATTTTATGCCTGTATGTTGAGCTTTACTGACTTCGAACAAAGGTGTTTTCAGGTTAGTCGACCGTGCTCAAGCAGCTGAGGCACCTCAGTAGTCATTGCGGTTCACCGGATGCGCACCCGAAATCCTACCGTTGCTGTCACCCTGCTCCAATTTCGCTCATGCTTGCTGATACATCATCTCAGCTTATTCACCACAACTGGGAGCACGCTTGGGTATAACCCATACGCAACTAAATATAGTCGGATTTGCTGGAAACAGTGAGCACTTTGTGCGCATTCTGCATTCTCTGATGGTTGCTCACCCGGGTCATTGCCGCTAGTGGGAGTGTATATGAGCGGTCCAATATGGGGCAGGATAATTGACAAGCGAGGACCTCGCCTCGTTCTCGTCTGCGGTTTTGTCTTTCTATTGGGTGGATACTATGGCATTCGCGCTCTCTACGACGGAGGTCTGCCTGATGGCGTTTTGCACCTCAGCACAATCGGATTCTGCTGGCTAGTCTTCTTCAGCTTCTTGACTGGATCGGGCGGAAACAGTGGCCTAACCAGTTCGGTCAACTCCACTGCGAAAACGTTCCCAGATCACGCTGTGAGTTACTTATAATGTGTTCACTTCATTTGGAGATCCATGCTGAACTCCGCTTCAGAGGGCTTCGACTACTGGGCTCGTCATCTCAGGATTCGGACTCTCAGCTTTCTTTTTTTCGAGCATAGCCCACATATTCTTCGCTGGGAATGTTTCGTCTTTCCTGCTTGTTCTTGCCCTTGGCACGTCGTTCCCAATGATCATGGGATTTTTCCTCGTGCGCCCTATCCCCCTACCCGAACAAGAGGGCTACGACATCGTTGAGGATGAAGAAGTTGACGAAGAGACTCTTATTGAAGAGCGCGGAAATAACAGTCATACCCACCTTCTCGACCACGACTTTATTCAATCACGACACCCTCACTACGTGCATCACGCCGAAACCGAAGCGTTGCGTGGTGAGGCTCCTCCACAGCATCAGCACGAACAAGTGGAGCTAACTGAAAGACCAGATCAACGAGGTACCCGGCATCGCAGTCTCAGTCGCGGTGCAGCAATTGTTCATGATACCCTACCTAACGTACACGGAAAGAAATTGTGGTGCAGTGGAGATTTCTGGCTCTTATTCAGTATCTTGTCCATGCGTAAGATCATTCCTCTCTGCTGAAATTAGGTTGCGACAGCTCATTTGATTAATCTTATCAGTCAGCGGTACCGGTTTAATGTGTAAGCGCTATTCATCATATTATTTAAGAACCGGAACTAAGCACCTATTTATAGATATCAATAACGTTGGATCAATGTCGCAAGCCCTGTATGCTTATAATAACCCTAACTATGACGAGGTGCAAGCGGCGGGATGGCAAGCGACTCAAGTTTCGGCCATAAGTTTGATGAACTTCTTGGGCCGTATCTTCATCGGTCAATTCATTTAGTGGTTGACCTTCGCTCACCTGCTGACGTTGCTCTCCCAATAGGCTTGGTATCGGACTACTGCAAGAATAACTACGATATGCCGAGATCGTATTCTCTTGTTATCGTTTCTGTGTTCTTGTTCGTATCGCAACTCGCGGCAGCGACTATTGATCAGATTGCCCATCTCTGGGTGGCGAGTTCCCTCTTGGGTCTAGCGTACGGAAGCGTTTTTTCCCTGTTCCCCACTGTATGCTTGGAATGGTTTGGAATGCGTATGTTTCTCCCCTCAACCTACCTGAAGAGCGTCTCACCCACCTATCTTTCCTCTCTAGCTCACTTCTCCGAAAACTGGGGCTACCTATCCATGTCGCCCATGGTCGCTGGCAACCTCTTCTCTGTCGTCTTCGGCCGAAACCTCGACGCGCATGATTCAACCAAGATAACTGAACCAAGCGGCAACGCGGTGACTGCACCTCAATGCACGCTTGGCTTGGACTGCTATGTCGACAGCATCTACATCACCATTGGAGCGACTTTCTTATCGGTTCTGCTGAGTATTTGGGCTGGATATAGGGATAAGCGGAAGATTGAAAATTCGAGGCGGACGAGGAGGGAGCTGTTGTGGGATAGTGAGGCTTAACCGTATGCCTCTGGAGTTGGACGCCGAATTTCCCATTGTATTATATTCCATATTTCTGGCCTTCATCTTGGAATACCTACGCAAGGTGGTAAGGAGTGGTTGAACGGCAGATCGTATATTCGCATAAGTATGCTAGAATAATAGATACTAAATTGTAATAATGGATATCTTTGCAAGCATTCATGTTATTATACCCCGCTATACATATTTTGTGAAGTCGGGTAATTCACTTCGTTTATTTGAAGGTAAAAATAAATATGAATATGAATATTAGTAAACGGTTCTAGGGATGGACGACCGTTGACTGCATCAAAAAACACGCATCTAGAAAATTACAAAAAGCTTCGGTTACTATTATTCCCACTGGGTGGCAAAACGACCCTAGAGTTGCAAAATGCACATTATCTCAGAAACTTTGAAAGCCTATGACTAGAAACTTGACCTACAGGTATTACTCATACACTTTATTGTGACACAAAAAACCGATTAAAAAAATATGAAGTTGTTGCAGGGATATCGCATTATCAATGGTGAAATTCGGACGCACATTTGCCCCGATTTAGTGCAAATGGCCTGTCTAGCTCGAAGGAGGGCAAGTTCGTTAAAGTGGTTCTAAATACACATTTCCTAGTATATGTGAAAGGTGTGTACAAATTTTGGTAGCTCGGAGGGGCCAACTAATGGTGATACACCGTTAAGTACCCACAGAAATCACTTATAAGGAATGACATCCATGGAACAAAAAGAAAATGGCTATGTCGACAAGTACAAAACTATAATACAATTTTGATGTTTATTTCGAAGTCATGTCTCTATTACTCAAACTTGGACCTGGACTCCCCGCTTCTCAAACTCCCTAGTGAACTCATCCATCGCATCCAACGTTTGAATCAAATGCTCGAATGTAACCACTTCACTCTTGGCAGCAGCAAGCGAATGCGCCGTTCGAGCGGCGTTCTTAATCTGTCGTCCATTGATGTTACGCTTCGCAAGCTCTGAAATTTCAGCGCGAGTGATGACGGACCCCGAAGACGAAGCAGCACCGCTCATGGGGTGAGCATCGATGATTTTGGTGCCCATCTTCTGGATGAATGCGGACCAGACCTTTTCCTTGGAGTCCTGGTTGAGCTCGGTAAAGTGGAGCGCGACGTGGATGCGCGAGAGGAAGGCTTCGTCGAATGCTTTTACCCTGTTTGTGGTGAGGAACAAGATTCCACGGTAGTATTCTACGTGACGAAGGCTAAAAAGAACATGAATTTTTAGCGAAAGGACAGGAGGACAAGAATGAACGGAGACTCACAAGACGGCAACCATAGCATTGCGCTCGAGGTCATGCAGAGATCGCTGCTCAAGGAAGACATCGGCCTCGTCGATCAAGACGATAGCTTTCCATGCAGTGGCGACGTCAAAAATCTTTTCAAGGGCATCATCGAGACTGGCTGCGGTAGTTCCGAGGTCACCACCACCAATGACATAGAGTGGACGACGGACATGCTCTGATGTCGCTTCAGCGGAAAAGGTTTTGCCTAAGACGATCTAAATGTTAGTATGGACTCGGTTGGAAAACGGGAGACCAAAATGACTGACCGACACCAGGAGGACCGAAGAGGTTGATAACCAACCCATGACCTTTTCCCTTGATGAAGTCGTCGAACCCGACTTCTTTACGATGGGCTTCAACCAGCGATCGAAGGAGGTTCTTGCGATCACCTGGAAGGACGAGGTTATCGAAGGCGTCAACGTTCCAATCGACATCTTGAATTTTCTCAACGCTGAATTCAACTATAGAAAAGATAAGCAATGAAAAAGATATTTGAGTTTAAACAAAAGGACGTACGCCAGACTTTGTCAGAGAAACTGAATCCAAAGACAACAGTTGGACTGAGGAGAAGATCTTCGTCTGTCAATTCCACTTCCGCGGTTGCGTCGTCGGTCTGAACCTCGACCAGATCGTCTATGAACGGTTGAATTAGAAAAGGTTCTTAAGGCATTTTCAATGTGAGTGTACATACTTCCTTGATTAGGGATAGAAGGGGGTATTAGGTTGCCATAATTAGGGATAGGAGGGGGTAATAGGTTGCCATACTGATCGTATAGTGGCTGTGTGAACCGAGAATCGACTTCGCCATTTGGATCTTCCAACCTGGGAGGGAGAGGAAGTGGCAAGAGATAGTTTGGGTTAAGTCTCCTAAAAGTAGCACGATCGACCATGATCCTACTATGAACGTTGTGCTTGATGACCTTGCCGTCACCAAGCCCAGCTTTAACTGCCGCTATCCCGTCGTATTGCTTGTGGTGGACGCCGATGAGGCTAATCCACTTCTTTCCTCGCTCCGTAATTGACTTAGTAAGTTGTGCAGCATCAGGATGGAAATTCAGGGGATACGCGTCGAGGGATGTGATGGAAATCGTTCCACGGAAAATACGAATGAAAACATTGGTTTGAACCCGGCCGACTCCAACGGAGTGCGTGGACTGTCGGTCAACCAAATCAACACTCTCGAAGCTTAGCTGGTATCCACCCTTGCCTTCGATCGAGGTCCTAATCCAGGATGTCAGCATGAAGAGGCGAGGAAGCCCTGTAACTTTGCATTTGGCAACGAAGATGGAGCGCGGGACTAGGATAGCGTATAGGAGATCGAAAGTGATTTCGCCGTGGCTGGTAAGGCGGTTCAGAGTAGCAAGAGTGTTCTTGAAATCTGAAGCAATAGTTTTGTTGAGAAGATCAACAGAGTTCATGAGGTGGGTATCTTGCTCTGAACGGCGCTTCTTAGCTCGAAGGTCGTTCGTGTAGGTAAGGAACCGGTCATGGAATGTAATGAATAGCTCAGGATCCAGCTTGAGAGGGAAATTATGAGTGGATATGCTATCTCAAATACTACCAAGGCGCGTACCTCAAGTGGGTCAGAGTTCCACGAAATTCCAGGCCATGACTGGATAACATCCTTACAGGCCTTTAGGATATACTCGCTCTTGACAACAAGCTTGAAGCTCGGCTCTTGGTTTTCGCGCTGGGGTACGGTTCGAACAATACTATAATATTGAGGTGTCAGTACAAGGCCTCAAAGAGTGGTAGCTTTGAATGGACGCACACAAAACTGAAATCCCTCCATTGGTCATTGGTCGCGCTGGACATGACTGGGAGTCTCTCAACTGTGATGTTCGCATTGGTGTTCTATGATGGTGATCAGAGATCGTTGAGAGTATTTTGAATCTCGAACAAGACTAACCCTATACTTCCAGCCTTTCGACCATCGACTATAATAATAATCGACACGTTTGACCTTCAAGGAAGGCACTGGCAAAGGCTCATCCTTCGTAACAGTCGAGGTAGAAACCTCTGACTCATCGTCCTCTCTGACCTTCTCTTCAATGCGAAGGGTTGAGGCTGAGCCAGAAGCAGAGTTTCTGGACAAGAGAGAGAGACGACGATGCATGGTGAGTTATGGTGGTTGGTTGGGATGCAAAGGACCGACTACCCCAGTTATTTATATGAAATCCCTGTGAAACCAGAACACACAAGCCAACACTATGATATCTTGTACCTGAACGCGGCCTGAGCGGTACCAGGCTGTGTGGCTCTCACGTTCATGACTCTGCATTGCCTTGCATGACGTACAGTGACTCCAAAGGCTTCTAGTTGCCCAATGAAGAGTGTTCAATGGCCAATAGCGCGTCAATGAGCTATCTTTAACACCGCCTTGAGCATTGATATGAGAAGAAGCCCCCGGTACTCACGCAGGGACGCGCTGACCTCCATTCTCCATCGATAAGAAAAGCGTGTTGTCCGGGTCTTGAAGCGCGTTTTGCTGGTTAGAACTACAATTTATAGGCGTATCTGAGCATTCTTACGCCTCTCAAAGTTGAGTCGATGTTCGAAGTGGGACGGAACATAGACGAACGAGCAACAGAGGGATGGCCAGAATTTATGATGCCACTGTGCCGGTGATCGCCGCTGTTGCTCAAGCTGCCAGTACTCAGCGTCGGTCGTCCACACAACGAACAGCTTTCTCGGCTCCTCCACATTCTTAAAATCTCACAGGGGGAACTGAGGAGTCTTACATCTCTATATTTTCTTCAGAACCTGTGCGTCTATCAGTCACAATCAATGTTCGGAAGTACCATTAAAACAGAGTCCATTGGTAGAAAATCAGTCTTTCGATGTAAGGACCCCTTCACCCTTCACTATATTACACTCCTTATAACAGTCGACACCTCATTACCTTATCTCAGTTATCTACCACCTCGTATCCTTCGTTTAGTCGTTGTTCCTCGCGCTTATGAATATAGCGAGATCTCGTTCATTATGATTCAGACTCGCTGTTCCGATTCACTCGAAATGTACTACCAATTTCCAAGCCTTCGATCGTCACCGAGTCAATCAGCATTATACTAGCTATAAGAACTTGATTCGAACTGTGAAAGTTCAAACCGTACACATCGGTAACATCATTCCTTGGAATGGAAAACCCTTGGTTATTGGGTAAACGCTGAAGAAGTGAGATCTCACGAATGATTTACCTGTAATACAATCCGAGAAACCCGCCCCCGGTTTGCCACAATCTATCATACACGACAATGTTAACACTAGATATTGATACCACAAATCGTTTATAAAGAATCGTAGTACTTTGATCGAAATATTTCCTCATCACCACATCGGAACACTCCCAAGAGTCGAATGAAACGAATGCTGCATAGCGTCCCAACCATTCTCGTCAACTTGACCCTCAACTATACACCCAAAAATTCTCGGAATCTGGCTCCATGCCTTCTCCCTATGTTCATTATACTCCTCCCTTAGCTTCTTCATACACTCCCCACAAACGCTCTCACCAAACATCTCCCAGTCACCCTCACTCCATACATCCACCGGGTCGTTCAATGGCCAACTGACAATCATTTTCGCCCCCTCGCATCTCGCACTCAAGCACACCTCCCTTGAGGTGCATTCAGGGGGGTTAGGCTCCAGCATGAACGACAGAACCTCCTTTGTGAGTTCCATTTGTGGGGTATAACCATCTCTGATCTTGGTTTGGATATGGGTTGGAATCGCGGCCTGCCAAAACCGATGGCTCTCGATTGTGGATATGTTGAATTTGCAAATGTCGTAGAGGAGCATGGGGAGCGCCCAGCTGGCACTGTTGAGCCTGCAGACGATGGCAAGAAGCCGCAGACGGTCTTCGAGGTCGGAGACACCATGGGCGTTATGGTTGCTCGTGTTTGTTCTGTGTCGCCTTTTGTTCCATTCTTGAATGGTGAGGGGATAGATAGTATAGAGGTGAGCTAATGCGCGTCGCTGAAGCTCTGGGATGTCGTATCTGTCACTAAGAAAAAGGATAGTACGGATGGCATCCATCGAGGTTTGGCCTGGGGGAGCTTCGAAGTACCTGAAAATACAGTTTCAGCAACAACCATACTGTTTTGAGGGTAAAAAAAACACAAAGAGATTTAACTGACGATAAATTATGCAAAGCCTTGAGGAAATGTTCCATAGCACCTGGTGGCTCCGCAACGTAGATTGTAGTACATGTCGCTGCAGGTCCCTGATTATTATTCGAAGCTGATGCATTGGCAGCAAACAAGGTGATGGCTTTGGGGTCCGCAACAGCACGAGATTTTGCCTCTTCAACCCTCCTTCGAATTACAGAGGAGTGTCGAGACATGAGTCCTTCGTAAACTTTGAAGCTTCTCGATTCACGGGGGTCGCTAGCGATGATGATGAGGTTCCCATCTTCGAATACTAGGTCTTCAACGGGGTTTATCATTCCGGTCTGTTGAACCAGGCTTTGACCATTATTGAGCAAAAGTTTAGACGGACGAACTGGGGAGGGTGTGGGTGTTAAGAATGCCATGATGTAGAACTGATCGAGGTGCCAAGAGCCTTGAGGTGCGAGATTGAGGAGAGAAAAGAACATAATCTGGATTTGTCGAACTCGAAAGCCTTTCGCTTGCAAACATGGACAATTTGAGCTGACACAATCTGTCGAGTAATCGAGCTACCCGACCCTGCTACCACCAGCACCCATTGCGGAACTGCAGAGGAGCTATGGCAGTACATAATTTGACCTTGAATCCGCTCGTGAACGGTCTATTGTCTCTATACGTACCGTCTAGACTTAAATGCCTACCTAGTATCTACGTGTACAAGTACCAAAAATCTTGAATATTAATATAACCCCTATCATTGATTATCATCTATGGCTTAGCCATCTCCAACCAATACAGAACCACATCCAAGTACTTAAAACTTAGACATTAAGACAGGTTAATATTAAAGTACAGAAAGCGACAGAATAAGTATAGTGGCAATAAAACTATGTGTATATTTTTGACAGCAACGAGCGGGAGGGGGTCGGGATGGGGAGGAGTGGTTCGCTAAGTACTTGTACGTATGTTGTATGTATGTATGTATGAACATATGCATAGTCGACGCAAGTTTAAATAAAAAGGGAAAAGGTAGTAGTGAGAAGAAAAAAGGAACAAGAAAAGAATTCTGTCCAGTAAAGCACGCCTACGCCTATTACAAAAAATAGGTCCATCTGCCCCACCCAAACTAACCAAACACCGCGTCAAATGTCATCGCTCATCGTGCATAGGGGTGGAAATTGTGGCCACCACCCCGCTGGCTTCTCTGTGGACCAACTCCAGCTCCACTCATCCCTCCAGGTGCCCCTCGAGGACCTCTAGGAATATTAGGGTTCATGCCACCTCCACCCATCATCCCCTGTCCACCGCCCCTTCCCATACCACCCATGCCTCCAGCACCACCCATGCCACCCATAGCATTCATACCCATGCCCATTCCCGGTCTCATTCCTCCACCAAAGTTACCCATCCCAGCAGCAGCCATCATAGGGTTCATCGCTCCCGCACCCATGGCTCCACCCATACCGCCCATCATGCCAGGATTCATACCCCCTCCTGACAGCTGGAACATGCGCGTATACAGCGCTGCGAGCTGCTGTGGGTCAAATGGCGTGTTTCCGGTACCCATCCCTGCTGCGGCCGCTGCTGCAACGGGGTTGTTGAAGCCTGCCTGCTGGTTGTTGAAGTTGCGAGGCGTGGACTGGGCTGCGCCGGCACCACCCTGTACGAAGTCACCACCAGATGAGCCTCCAGCGGCACCCTCTTCAGAGAAATTGTCGCGCTGGTATCTTGGTTGAGCGAGCTTCACATCAATCTATAAAACCCATCAGCATGGTGTTCAACCCAGTACCAGATAAATGTTTCACTCACCAATTTACCATCAATCTCAAGATTACCGAATCCCAGGAACGGCTGCACATTGGTATCCTCGAAAGAAACAAAACCGAAACCCTTGCTACGACCAGTCTCACGGTCCAACATGACGGTCGAGTCAATGACTTTACCGAACTGAGAGAAGAATTCTCTCATAGACTCAGAGGTAACACTTCCAGCAAGACCGCCGATAAACAGCTTGGTAGCTCGTTGATGTTCTTGTCTTGGAATTGCCCGTTTAGGGTCAATCTAATTGACGATGCCGTTAGAGTTTTGTATAGACTAGCGAACGAAAAGGGTAACGTCTAAACTTACAACTTTACCATCAAGATAATGCTCTCTGACCATGACTGCGTTGACACTTGCAGGGTCTTCAAAGGTTAGGAAAGCAAAACATCTTGAACGACCAGCAGCGTCGCGCATAATCGTACATGCATCTACTTTGCCGAACTGAGTAAAGTATTCTCGTAGTGTTTCTAATGAAATAGAAAATTTAGCTAATGAGCCGTAATAAACCAATAAATATATATATCTACCATCTGTAGTATCCCAATTCAGGCCTCCAATGAACATCTTGCTATGAAGTTTGAAGTAGGGTTGGCAAGCGAAGTGATGAGTGCATAGAGATGATTCGCGGAATCATAAGCGATGTAATATAGAAGAACGAAAAGATTGCTATTAGTATCGGTAACGTAGACAGTGCTTGATATGACAGAAGAGAGAGGGGGGAAGGACTCTACTGTGGACCATATCGACATGCGATGTAGCTTAGCCTAGACCTAGCAAAGGGTAGCGATACGCTAGAGCTAGCTTAGACGAGCGACTGACTACGCAAGAGTCTCCTAAACAGACGCGACAGATAACGGCATGATCAACATCCCGAGGCCAGAAAAAAAAAAAGGCCCACAGCAGATGTTTCCAGGGTTGGGAAGCAGGGTGGGATAGGTTGGGACGCAGGTCCTTTTCTCAGCATACAGGGAAGTAAAAAATCCTTACCCTTCATCCTTCATTTCTGATGGACGAATTGAGCGTTCAGTAACGGGGATGTTTTGATAGGCACCCTCGGTACGTGAGGGCATCTCATGATGATACTCTGAAGGCTGAGGTTGTTCATATGTAGGAATTTTCTGGAGTACCGGCGCGTTAAACGTCGACTGGTTTGCAGTGCCATTATTAACCGGTGCCGGTGTTGACACACTGTTACCGTTAGTGTACGGCTTTTCTGTCGTTGCTGAGGTCGTATTACTGGTCATTGAAATTGAGGTTGTCGTAGGCTTGGTTGTTTCTTCAGGTGTGGGTGCCTTTGGAGCTGGCAACTCCTCTGCATGTTGGTCCGCAGAATTTAAAGTCTCGGTGTCGTCGTGAGTTGGGTCCAAATCTACCTCATCATTACCGTAAAGATCTGATAAAATATTTAGCACGTATTTTTTACGATTTTTGTTGACACTTACCGCCATAGAGGTCAGCGTCGAGGTCGGACATAGTGGTGGTCAGAAAGCAAAAAGTGTGTGAGGATAGCAATAAAGCGTGACAGGAATTCATTGACAAGTCAGTAGTCACACCGTTACGGGATCACAGACGCGCTCGGACCAGCTAATGAGCGTGATCGATCTCATTAAAAAAAATTGGAGGAATTTTCTGGCAGAGGTGGTCGTCATCGTCGTCAACAGCGGCGAGCTCAATTAGATATGATATTTTACGCTGAATATATATTGCTTTCTCATCATAACCACCCATAAAAGATCCGCCAAGTCAATCAGATAGCAGATACATATCTTTATCGCGGACATATACGACGACTGTTATTCCCAACCTTTCCTTCAGAAACTCATCAAGATGACCCAGGGCGTCAGTAGAATTGGAATTCTTGGTGAGTTTTACCGTGCTGATGCGGTAACTATATGCGCTAATCATGATGTAGCATTGCAAGGTGCATTTGTGGAGCATAAAGCTGCGCTGGAGAGGCTGCCATGTAGCAGAAAGCTAGAGGTAGTCTTTGTTAAAACTCCTGAGGATTTGGCCCATTGCGATGCTCTGATTATCCCTGGTGGAGGTGCGCTGATGATATCTTACCCCTTCAAAGCATAATCTAATATTCGTTTTACAGAAAGCACAACCATCGCACTGCTCGCGCGACTATCAGGGTTGTTTGAACCTCTCAAAGAATTCGTCAAAGTAAAACCAGTATGGGGAACCTGTGCAGGTGCCATTCTTTTATCCCAGGTAGCAGAAAACACCAAGAAAGGTGGCCAAGAACTGCTTGGTGGAATGTCAATCACCATTGCCCGCAATGGTTGGGGTTCACAGGTTTGTCGTCGTGGATTCGATGCATAGAGACTGATTTAACAACTCCACTCTAGGTCGAGTCCTTTGAAGCCGAGTTAACAGTGTCCGGCTTAAAGGACCCAGAGCGTCCTTTTAACGGCTTCTTCATCCGCGCACCCGTACGTGGCACTTTACCTCTGGTCATCACATCATAACCCCGGTACTAATTAAGCAACCTCAAACTGAATAGGTTGTAATAAAGCTCCATCCAGGGCCCGAAGACCCGCCGATCCAGGTCATCGCCAGTCTATCGCAAAACCTTCTTCCACCTGCTCTCCAATCCCCAGATCACTCTGATGAACCCAAAACATTTGTTGGGTTGCGTCAAGGCCTTCATTTCCTCACCACATTCCACCCGGAATTGACGAACGATGACCGATTTCATGAATATTTCATTCGTGAATGCGTTCTTGCCATCAAACGGTCATAACAGACCGTGACTCCATTGCATTCGCTGATCATATGTCCTGGACGGCATCTTGAACTTCCTATCGTTTGGAGATAGAAGGTGACATTGTCATCCACGTACTCGTCTGAATTCCACAGGTACAGGGATATTACGAGTACTTTTTGATTTATTCCTTCCTATTTCTCGTAGACATACCCATGCTCACCTCAAATTACTTATCTCTATCTATCTCATTAGAAGATGATTAATACATATGTCGGTATTGTCAAGGTTTTCAAGCTTGTACCGCAGTGAAGATTCCATGCAGCATGTGGTTCTAAAAATAACAACAACAGCCCGCTTATCAACCCCGATTTCCTGGTATACATAGGGGAAAGAAGACTCACACGGGGGCTACATTTGCGATAAATGCATATGCCATGCTGGCACACATCGGAAGCGCGAAGGACCATGTCAGTGACGATGGGGTGCATTTAAATACCCTCATAAACCAGGTCAATGGCTTCTCTGCTGGATTGCTTCCAAGTCACCCTTTGTATACCACACCCAAGGTTTTGGCCCTCTTTTTCTGATTCTCTGGTATTCACGAGTACATCGACATGTTCTCGATACCCAAACTCGTCGCGGCACTAACCGGAGTCGCTGTTCTGCTTTCCACTTCGCCTTTGTCTAACATCGCAGGTGTCAACGCTAGGGAATTGCGCAAAAAGGATATCCGTGAACGACAACGAGATGCAGCTCATAGGTTCCAAATTCGCGATCCTGATTTGACCTCCAACGGGGACGGAACGCAAGTAAGGACGCCAATTACTTTTGCGAACCCCAAAGCTACGCGTGAGTTATTTGACGTGGCATACTAGAATAGAGAGCAACAGACTGACGCGAACTGTTCGGGTTTTGAACAGAGTTTTTCGTCAACGGCTCTACCATCCCAGACGTTCCTTTTGACGTTGGCCCGAGTTATTCTGGCCTGCTACCTATCAGTGCAGATAAGAACGAGAAGCGAAAGGTGTGTTGGTTATTTTGGTGGTTATTATTTTTATCATCCACAATGGACCCTCTTTATCATCTCCATTCTTTTCTCACAAGCGAAATAAGCGACGCCACTCGCGACGCCTTCCTATCTTCCTTGGATTGCTTTTCTTATTTCTTTACGCTTTCATACATAACGATATTAAAACTTGAGACCACGAGACTCGGAATACTTATTATTGCTCTTCTTTCCAGCTCTTCTTCTGGTTCTTCCCTCCCGGACCGACTGGCTCTGCTGATGATTTGATATTCTGGTGAGGACATTTCCTTCATGCTGTCACATCTGTCTCTTCGTTTCCTATTTTTAACTCTCGTTTTAACCCACCTTAGGACAAACGGTGGACCGGGATGTTCATCGCTAGAGGGCTTCCTACAAGAGAACGGGGTACATTTCATAGCTATTTCGTCATGAGCTTTATCTGAATTTGACCTTCGCGTCCTGGTTCATAGCCGTTTTCATGGGCACCGGGAACAGCTCATCCAACAATCAACCAATTCAGCTGGACGAATCTCTCAAGCGTTCTATGGGTAGAGCAGCCTGTTGGCACTGGGTTCTCTCAAGGCACACCTAACATCAAGGTATATTAACTTTGACATGCTGAATGAAAATTGTCCCTGATCGAACACCTGTATATTTAGAATGAGGACGACCTTGCAGCGCAACTCGTTGGGTTTATGCAGCAGTTCTTGGAGGTTTTCCCAGAAATGAAGAAGAAGAACTTGTACCTGACTGGAGAAAGCGTCCGTGCTCCCCTTTTCATTTCTTTTGTTAGTTCTGACAGTCTTGCTCAGTACGCTGGAACATATATCCCTTGTACGTTTTACGCAGCTTGTATTCTTTGCTTTTCAGGTACTGATGCCAAGGTATGTGTAGACATCGCAAACTACATCTACCAGCACCCAAAGGCACTGGACCTCAACTTGCAAGGAATGTGGATATCAGATCGTAAGCGCTGCGTCGTGACATCAATTTCTTTGATTTCTCAAACATAATCTAGCCTCCATCTCCTGGGACGTCGTCCAACAACAAATTCCGGCTCTCAACTTTGTCAAAAAGTACAATAGCGTATTTTCTCTGAAGTGAGTCGACTCCTCTACCTCGCTTGATGACTTGGCCAGGGGTTTATCATCACCCACAGTCAAACATTCATGGGCCAACTTGAAACGATCTCAGCCAAATGCAACTACACAGGTTACACCGACACATTCCTTACGTATCCACCCAACGGCACATTCCCTCTTCCAGGAAAATCCACCTTCGCAGATAGAGGATGCGATATCTGGGACATGATTTTCAATGCTGCTTTAACAGTCAACCCAGCGTTCAATATTTATAGGATTTTCGACACCTTCCCAGTTCTTTGGGATGTCCTCGGGTTCCCGTGCGTATCCTCATCGTCCTCATTCAATTAGACTTACTTTGCTGACGCCACATGGAAACTTGAAATAGCGGTTCATTCCCTGACGCTCAAACCCCACTCTACTTTAACAGAACAGACGTTAAGAAGATCATCCACGCGCCCCTTGACGTCAACTGGGAAGAATGCTCAGACGTAAACGTGTTCCCTCACGGCGATGGCAGTTTGCCTCCCGCGCTCAGTGTTCTCCCAAGTGTGATTGAAAAGAACAACAGAACGGTTATCGTACATGGTTTGGCTGATTTTATTTTGATGGCCGAGGGGTATGTATCCGTTCCACTTTTCTTGAAGCGAGACGTTGATTGATTATGCTTTTAGAACGCGAATTGCCATTCAAAAGTATGACTGGAGGCTTTTGTTTGATGTTGCTCGCTGACTCTAAACCTACAGTATGACATGGGGCAACATGCAGGGTTTCCAAACTCCCATCGCCAATGATAGCTTTGTCGTCGACAATGTGGGCTCACTAGGAACAATGCACCAGGAACGTGGACTCACGTATTATGAGGTCGAGCTCAGCGGTCATATGTACGTGATATTTCTCCGTCGGTCAATGCAAACGTGTGCTCACATCACTTTGAATCTAGGGTACCGCAATTCTCTCCAGTGGTAAGCGAAATCGTGACAACACTTGGTGCACATACTGAAAGAGAATTTTAGGCTGCTTTCCAGATCATGCAGTTCCTGATGGGATTCCGAGACACGCCCTGAAGGTCAAGCTTAAACTGAACATAGAGTTTGATCATGACGCAGTCATGCTGAGGATGAAATTGACGTTCTGGCGGTAAGGCCAGATAACAAGGTTCCGCAAGGCTCGCGCCTAAAAATATTATTTATTCCCCTATTCGTGTGGATGTCCATGATGCCGTGTATTTTATGTATGTAATTTCTGCAACGAATTTATGACATAACGTCTCTCTGTGTAACCCTCACCGACAGATACATAAGCTAAGCATTTTCAAGCCGGTGATGCGCCCAAGGCACCATTTAGCACGAGATACCAAAGATAAAACACATACCTCATCACTAAACCTCTATATGTGTCAAACCGAAATTCACGCAGGGCACACTTTCAAGATGAGCGGTTATGCATTGCAAGCGCGCGAACCTATTTTGTCACTGACAATTGGGGGTACTTACGTACACGTACCAGAATTTTGATTCAAAAGGATGTTCTGCGACTCAGTTTTCATGAACAACGACGACCTACTCAAGTCGCTGTCGTGCGACAGGGAGCGTGATGCGAGTGTTCTAGACACCCATCCATGGTGAATGCTCCAAGTTCGACGACATAGGCATTCTCGAGACCAGAATACGTATTAAAATGAGCTCAGCGGGTATATGTACGTGGTACCCCCTGCGTTTTCTACATTTTACAATTACGAGCTCCTGGCTGATTTTCGGATCTAGGTACCATGACTCTCTCCAGGGGTGAGTAGCTTCTCAACACATTCCTGGACGCAGAATCTGAGTTATGTTATAGGTTATAGACGTCATCCCAAATTTATTATGATACAATCTCTGATGGAATCCCGGGCCCGAGACAAGTCATGAAGGTGAGTCGACACTTGGAGCAGGGGTTCAATAGAAATAATCGTATCGGCCAGCAAGGCCGGCGCCTAAAAATATGCACACATTCCTTTCTTAATCCACTATCCATATGGTTTCCAGATTCTTGAACCGAGCTTCCTGCATTTGTGAATCGGTTTGGATTTCAAAGCACAAATCAGGTAAATCTTCTAATTGAATCGATTTCGTCTCATAGATAACGCTGTCCTCCGAACGTCACGGTGGAGCACCCGACGACAACGCACCCATCAACAAACATTGCATTCACTGGCATGCAGAGTGAAGGAGTACTGACATGGGCTATAATTACGCTTCCAACAAATTGAACTGTCATGCGGGCACGCATTGGAGTCAGACTGGCCAAGTCTATGACGATGGAGTGCATCGAAAAAGCTTCTTAAGCCTGGCCTGTAGCTTTAGTTCTCTCTAACTGTTTGATTCTGACATTCAAGCCACCATCGACATGTTCCCTACATCCAAACTCGTTGCAGCGCTAATCGGAGTCGCTGTATTGCTTTCCGGACCCCGTTTACCAGGCATCGCGGTGGCAGATGCTCTAGAGACATCTGACAAAGGCGTCGGCATCGACAATAAATATCAAGTTGGAGACGAAATGCTTGGCCTTCGTGAACCCAATGTGTTATTCGAGTCGACTGGTGATTTCGAAAGTGGACAGGTAAAAAAGCCGCTTAAATTTTCGAACCCTAAGGCTGCGAGTGGGTTTTTCGACTTTCACCTCGAACAGGATATTTGCTGAAGAGAATGCATGCTTTGGTACTGACTATAGAGTTTCTTGTGAACGGTTCTACCATTCCGGACATCCCCTTTGACGTTGGTCCTAGTTATGCTGGTCTATTGCCTATCAGTGGAAAAATAAACGAGGAGCGTCAGGTATAGGGATTCGCCGATCATGCAGCATAAACAGCTACTGATTTGCATTATGTTGTCTTTTCTTTCGACTATCGCTCGCAGCTCTTTTTCTGGTTCTTCCCTCCAGGGCCGACTGGGTCTACCGACGATTTAATCCTTTGGTGAGATTTTAGCCGTCTTGTCCGCGTTTCAGCTTCGAATCTTAATCGAATATCGTTTCAGGACAAATGGTGGACCTGGATGCTCCGGGCTGGCTGGACTACTGAAAGAGAACGGGGTGCGTTGCGTTCTTTGCTATGGAAATGAGAAACCCATGACGAGAAATAATTTATCTTCGATGCTCGCTTTCTAGCCTTTTACTTGGGGAACTGGAACGGCTTTCCCAATAGTCAACCCATACAGTTGGACGAATTTATCGAGCGTTATATGGATCGAACAGCCTGTTGGTACTGGGTTCTCTCAGGGTAAACCGACCGCCAAAGTACGTTCTCATCATTCACGCCTTCATAGGTATTCAAGCTACTTTGCTCTTAGAATGAGGATGACGTCGCAGCCCAGCTTGTGGGTTTCCTACAACAGTTCCTACTAGTTTTCCCCGAGATGAAGATGAAGAAATTCTACCTGACGGGAGAGAGTGTGCGTGACAGTTCCTGCTTCTGCGTCCTGATTCGTCTGATGGTGCTATTTGCTATTGAAAGTTTGCAGGAACCTATCTGTCATGTACGTCGAGCATCTTCGCATGATACCTTTTCGTTCATGAATCGTGACAATTATGATAGACACTGCAAACTACATACACCAACATCCAGGATTGCTCGACCTCAATTTGCAAGGAATGTGGATATCCGATCGTAAGTGCCTTTACAATCGCCTAAAATGCCTGCTTTCTCAGAGGCCCTTAGCTAGCATCACATGGGACGTTGTCCATCAGCAAATCCCTATCCTCAAATTCGTCAAAAAATACGAGAGTGTATTCGTTCTAAAGTACGCAGTCACCTTGACACTCTTGCATTTGATCCTAGTTCCTGACCTCGCGCACTGCACAGTCAAACTTTTATGAATCAGATCGAAAAAATTTCATCCCAATGCAACTACACAGGCTACACCGACAAGTTTTTAACTTACCCTCCCAAGGGACCTCTTCCTCTTCCTGGGATACCTGTATCTCCCAGCGATGATTGTGACCTCTGGACCATGATTTACTGGGCCGCTACTAGAATTAACCCGGCCTTCAACATTTACAGAATATTCGATACGTTCCCGGTGTTATGGGATGTCCTTGGGTTCCCGTATGTGTCTCTTATGCTGCTCTGTATCATTCTTGTACCATTAATGAACCTGAAATTATTAGTGGTTCACAACTAGACGCCCCAACGGGAATATACTTCAACAGAACAGATGTCAAGCAAGCCATTCATGCTCCCCTTGACGTCGATTGGGCGGAATGCACAGGGGGAATATTCCCTGATGGCGACACCAGTTTGCCACCGGCGCTTACTGTGCTTCCGAGCGTGATCGAAAAAAACAATAGGACGGTTATTGTGCATGGCTTGGCTGATTATGTCTTCCTTTACGAAGGGCAAGCTCTTTTCCTCGTTACATTCGAACCGATGCTGACTGCTTTTTTTTTTGTTTTTTGTAGAACTCGAATTGCTATTCAGAAGTCTGTTCCGCATTGGGTCTCCCTTCGATGGCCACATATACTGACAAAAATATTTGTAGCATGACATGGAACGGGATGCAAGGTTTCCGAAAGCCCATTGAAACCGATAGCTTCATTCTCGACAACGTCGGCGCCTTTGGAAATATGCATCAGGAACGCGGACTCACTTACTACGAAATTGTTCTTACTGGCCATTCGTGCGTGCCCTTTACATAAGCCCCTTGACTGTGCTTATGCGTACGATGTGCTAACATATTTGCTTTTCATAGGGTGCCACAATTCTCTCCAGTGGTACGCTATTAAACGACTATGTTTCTCGATTCAATTACTGACCTATATTTTAGGCATCGCTCCAAATTATGCAATACCTGATGGGTTTCAGAGACACCCCGTGAAAGTACCAATTATAGATATCATCTGATCATGACTCAAAAGCCGCAGACAGAATGTTTTGTAAGTTTAAAACCTGATGACGAGAGGGTTCGTCTCTAAGAATATTTCGTTTCCACTGTCCATGTGCATTGTCCGCTCGATCCAATAATATAGTATTCTGCACACAC
The DNA here is from genome assembly GCA_015501605.1 of Panaeolus papilionaceus. Taxonomy (NCBI): domain Eukaryota; kingdom Fungi; phylum Basidiomycota; class Agaricomycetes; order Agaricales; genus Panaeolus; species Panaeolus papilionaceus. The sequence goes on from JADNRZ010000015.1 coordinate 782,924, forward strand.
AAAGCTAGCAACATGTTTATCAGCTACAGTTACACGTCGTTCCACCCACTCCATATCCAAGTCTTTTGTATTCCAAAAATAAGCCTCTCAGCACGCTTCAAATAACAGAGGCCCGTTTAAATTCATTCTCCTTTAGATCACCTGGGTGGCATCACTCAACCGTAGGGTGACACGTCCACGAAGGCGCACCTCTTCCACTCCAGGACCTCACCCCTATCGGTTACACCCTGAATATAGAATCTCACTCTCCTATACCCCTCCATTACAATTCCCAGATTCTTCGAAATCACAGGAAACTCGTTTCTCCTCCCACTCAAACCCGAAGTGCCAACCCACACAGCCTTGTCAACGTCTCCAATCGTAACCCCATCCGAGAAAGGCTGGGCATAAATGTTGAAGTACGCGAAATTGGGGAACCATGGGAGGGTTGGCTGGGTATTCCATGCTGACAGTGGGTCTTCGGGAGTTTGGATGGAAGACTGGACGTTGGGGAATGTGCTTGCTACTTCCCATGATAGATTGCCGTCGAAAGGGGATGCGCCGTTTTGTTTGAGAGTAGGAGTATAGTCACCCCAAAGAATGACAGATTCGTCTTCCTTACGCGACTGGGGCAGGTGAGGGTAGACATTGATTTGCCCGACGAGGAAGGAGAGTTTGAGCGGCTCTGTGGGTGTTTCTGTGACGATCGCGAGAATCAAGCCAAGGGCAACGGAGGTGCTTGAGGGTGCAGTAGGTCCTGACTTGACGCTGAACTGGACTGTGAGTTTCGTCCACCCGTTTTTAAGATCCGTGGTGTCGCTAGACGCAATCTCACACTCCAACCCGCCTTGGGTCAGTCCAAGAGGGTTGACTCCCAGCGCAAATTCGGTGTCAATATCTGTTCCTCCAGCGTCAAGTTTGTAGACCAAATGCGCGACGTAAATTCGTTGAAGCGTGACGTCCAAAGAGTGAATGGGGAGCCAGAGAGAGCGGTATGCGGCTGTGTCTTCCGTTGATCCGTTGCAGTTGATGGTAAACCTGACAGAGTTTCCTCCATTCCAGGCCTCGTCAAAGCAGAAGGTAGACAAGGCGCTGGGTATCTCATCCTCTCTCCCGTCTTCCCAGCTTAAAGTGGGGCGGGGCCAAATCAGATCTCCAACACTAGTTTGCTTGTCCACATCTGTCCACTCAGTCTCGCCTTTGAAAACCTGATTGCCCTCACAGAACCACGACACACCACTTCCTGGGCAGAATGTAGTATGAAATGCTACAGTCGCAGGGTCAGGAGGTGCGCGATGGTCAAAGAACGAACTCAATGGCTGGAATGGTCCATGGATGCAAGGAGGTTCATCAGGACGACGGGGTGGTACTTCTGGTACTTCAACCTGCCCCGACACAGGTCCAACCCAAAGTTTGCTCTCGTAGTCCCACCATTGATCCCAATTCCAACCTGGTTTATCTTGCTCACTTTCCCAGGTCCATGCTTGACCAAAGAGAGCGACGCTGAGCCCCAGTGAGTTAGGAGATATGTGGGAGATCGCTTTGTAGCAACCAAATCCTCCTCCTCCATGAGATCCACGACCCCAGACATCAACGCCCATGTATATGTCTTGCAGATTTTTGGGGGCAATTTGTGCGGGAGATTCAGCAGTGTTTTCAGTTAGGGAGGAGTCAAGTGACATGAAGTATTGCGCTGTTGTAAGTGGGTAGTCGGGGCTCCACTGTGAACAGGTTAACATGAATTACTGAATCAATTCGGTGATATAACATACGGTATAGTTGGAAAAGAAAGTTGTTGACGACAAGAAGAATGGCAGATTCCAGCTATTCAAGCGATCTTGCCACGCCAGGCGTCCGTCAATGATAACACTGTCGTACCTAAAAAACATGATGAGATTTTGATCAATGTAGACGCAAGACAAATATCGGTACCAGCTAACTTCTCCGTGAGGTCCAACCTTGTCGAGAATTTCGGATTGAAGCAATGTGATCCATGCAGATAACGACCGAGTCTGTTCAAATCCTCCTTGTAAAGGACACTCAAAGTTCAACAGATAGCCATCAAAGCCACGATCTCTTGCCAGCTCAGCCAGTACTCGAGCATAGTATGGTGACATCGGCAGATTGAGCTTTACACCAGGCTGTACCTGACCTGTCTTCGATGTAGGAAGTTTGCCAATGACAAGGCGAAGGCAATCTTCTTCTCCACCACCTTCAAATATTCTGAGAGGCGTGAGGTTCTTGCTTGAGCAAATCCAGACTGAAAGACGCACAGTGTCCCCAGCATCTTGACACCTTGTCTGTGAGCTGCAGTTATCCAACCAGGAGGTGGAATGGCCACTCGATAATGCGAGAAGCTGTGCATGAATTTAGTATACTGGGTACCAAACAAAATATTCTGGACTCACTAGATAAATGTTGAGCATAAAGGCCAGAAGTTAAAGGTATATGATCGAGCAAAAAAGCTCTCTGTGTATCCCCCCTATGTATTTCGCGAGCAGAGGTTGGCACAGAATTTAATGCAGGTATTCTTGCGTGCTCGCCTTATAATCATGGCAAACCTAGAAAGATTGTCAGATTAATCCTATAAGGACCTATATAACATTCCTACCAGAAGCTTTCCTTTGCCCTGAGCGTTCAGGTCAACCCTTCGAGGACGATATGGCAAGATATTGTCATACTGATTAGGCTTTCTTTTTGGCCACCAATCATCCAGTTCCTCGAGGGATTTAAAATACAATGGCTCTGCTGGTTCCGGCTCAATCGAACCTCGTAGTGGCATGATGAGCTCGGATCGATGACGGCGAACTCGAAAGGCCCTGCAAAGGACAAATGACGGCGACCACGTCCCTGAATTAATGGTTGAAACTCCGCCAACAGGCTCCGGACATCGCGTCGCGTGATGAGCTCAAGGATTTAATTGGCCTCTTCGTCTGCTTTCACCGTCATACCGCACCATTGAATAATGTCTAGGATCCCCCAACCGTCGTCTTCTAAGACGTCCTCATCGTTAAAACCGCCGTCTACACCAACCAGGACTCGTGTTTCGTCAACTGTAGGCTCCGCGAGGGTCAGGACTCAGTCAAGTACGGCTCGTACCACAACGCCAAAACCTACAGCAAAGACACCTGTGGCCAAGCCCAAAGCGGTTGAAGAGCCTCCTACGCTCGCTCCCGCTTTGAGCATAAAGGAAGCCATTGCTTTGAAACGTGCCGAAGCAAAAAAGGCTCAGCAAAAGAACGCAGGCGGAGGTGGACTGGGAGACTTGTCAACTCTCGAAGACGCTTTACCAGAGTTGTCTGGACCCAAACCTGAAGAAGAAGATTTACTGGGACGCCTGCCAACAAGGGACACCATTGACCGAGCTAGAAGCACAGGTACGAACCACGTTGTTCTTTGAAAGTCGTGCTGAGCTCAAATGTAAGGTTCTTACTGAAAAGGTGTTTTGAATCTTGCAACTCGTTCGTTGCCTTGCATACCTTCGGCCTTGTTTGAGATTCACTTGAACATTAAACCCGATCCTCTGAAATCAGTTCCCGATGAACCAGTTTTGCCACCGTTGGAAGCTAACCCCAGACGACGGGGAAGTCAGAAAGAGACGGCCTGGTTTGAAGCTCAGGACTTGACCATACTCAAGGCTTGGAACAACGAAATTACAGAAATACAGCACGAGATTTCGATGTTTGGTTCTTTGAAGACTGTCGATGTGAGTTCATATTCCCCCAGAGTCGGTGATGCATCTGTTGATCTAATTAATTTATAGCTGCATAAAAACAAATTGACATCTCTTCCAAACAGTTTCGCAAATCTTACAGCGCTTACAATTCTAGATCTGTCCCATAATTCCCTGACCTCACTTCCGGAAAATATTTGGGCGCTGCCTGAGCTGACCACGCTTAATATCTCGTACAATCAACTCACAGAGCTTCCCTTCAACACTCCATTCTCTGCCCCAGATGCGCACAAGAGGGCGAATCAGTACACGAGCACCAGCTTCTTCACACCTGCCGTTGCCCGTGCTATTACGCCGCTGCCACACCTTGTAGTCTTGGATGCGTCGCACAACGAGATATCTGCGAGTGCTATTCATGAAAAATTTCCGACATCATTGACGAAGATCGATCTATCTGGCAACCCATTGGGTCCATCTACCGCGCTACTTCGTGCCCTAGGGTCACTCAAGCGTCTCAAGGAGGCCCGATTTGAGAAGGCTCAAATTGGAGACGACTCGTTTCCATTTGATCTCTTCGCCTCCGCTCCATTTGTCTGCCTTCGCCTCTTGGACCTTTCAGAGACTCAAGTAAACTTGGATGTCGTGAAGACAGCTCTCAAATCAATGTCCCAAACTCTCAACTTTGATTTTGCCAATGATGAGCCTCCAGAGGGTGTTACTCGCGTTCTGGTGGGCAAGAGGATCATCAAGGAAGGGTGGGAAATTGAAATGGAACGGAGGTCAAAATCAAGACAGGCTGCTACTGTTAGTTTCACCGACGACTGGGAAGGACCAGCACCGAAACACTCAGCTCGCTCTATTAGCCGTCCTTCGACTATTTCTCCGACACCAGCCGCGGCAAGTTCAACGCCAGCAGCAGTGAAGCCGGTACAGCCCAAAAAGGAGGCTGTTAGAGAAGCGTGGGAGATTGAAGCTGAACAAGGCTTGCTAACAGAAGGGGGCAAACGACGGGCCCGAGCTGCGGCAGCAGCAGCGCAAAACGAATCTCAGGCGGATCGTGGAGCTACATCATCGCCCGCCACTGAATCCCCTTCACCCACACCCACGTCTGCTTCCGGGCTGAGTAGTCTGCAGTACTACAACGCAACGTCACAAACACTTAATCTTCCTGCATCAGCGCCTCCCACGAAGGCTGCTGGTCATGGTCGTTCATTCTCTGTCGCAACGCCCTCCAAAGCTACTTCTACGCTGTCGCGCAGTGAGGATCTATCAGTCCCCACTCCAACACTTCCACTCTCCGTGATAGTCGCTCTTCCATTCGCAAACGTGTTACGCGTGCTCAACCTGTCCAATCGCCGCATGGACAAATCATTTTCCCTTCCTAGTCACTCAGGCAGCCTGACGGGCTTCTTACCCGTATTGGAAGAGTTGAACCTAGAGGGTTGCAATCTCGGTGATCTTGTCCAAGTGAATGAAGTGTCGGAAGCTGGGTCGGGCAGTATCACCCCACCGAAGAGGAGTGAGATGCTGGTGCCTATACTTGCAAGGCTATTCCCGAGCCTGCTCACCCTCAATCTCGCCTACAACAACCTCAGCAATGGAGCACTCGCACCTGAGGGGCTTACTGCCCTCATCCTGGCTTCTCCAAACCGTAGGGGTTTGAGGCACCTCCGTTTGAGGGGAAATAGGCTCACAGAGCTTGACGGATTCTTGGGCCTCGCCGAGACGTTCAGAAGCAACAGAGATAATGCCGCATGGAAGATGGAAGAACTCGATTTAAGGGACAACGAGATTGGCAAGCTCCCCGCCGAGCTTGGGTTGTTGCCACTTGATGTATTTTTGGTGGATGGTAATACGTTAGTGTGTCCATTGCAGCGCCCTTGTTCCGCTTACTGACAGACTATCTCTGCCTTTGTGTGCATTTTTACAATAGGTTCCGAGTCCCGCAACGGCGCGTATGGGAAAGAGAAGGTACCAAGGGGTTGTTGAGCTGGTTGCGTGGGCGCATTGAATGAGACGCCCACCAGTCATTTGATAGCTGAAGTCGAAAGCAGTGTACCCGTCCCTGAACGGTCTCGCCACACCCTATACCTTGGTTATACCCCCTGGATTTCTCGTAAATTCAATTTCGATTGGAGTCAATTCTCCTTGTTTTGAGTCATATAAAAAGCTAGTTTTCACATGGAATACTACATTATCGTGGATTTTAATAGACTTTTGAATCTTTGTTCCATAAATTTCCTGCAAGGCAGTCACTGCCTATGGCTATCTCCGAGGGTACTGACTTTTGGCATTTCTTAACCGCCATAGACGTTGACAGTCTCAGATCTCAAGCCTAGAAGATTCCAACGTGATTTGGGCTGAGTCGACAATACAACAGTTGCAGAGAACAACCGCGGATGCACAAAAAAAATCCACTTCGGTCTGCAGTAACCATCGCTTTTGACTTCTTAGCGCGTACTGGCCACATAGGCGGAAATGGGGCGGAAGGGCTCCCAAGATGTTAGCAGATGATGAGAGCCGTCGATGATGAGCGGAAGCTGTCAGCCCGAGATTCCCACCCGAATTTCTCACGCTGGGCGATACTCCTTCGACTCGACCATCCATAAACTGCTTATGCGGACTCTAAGGCCATCCCTCGGCTATGTGGGATTACGCAGTGGCCTTGAATACGACGGTGTATACATATCTGTGGGTGGAAGTATATAAAAGACCCTTCTCGGAGGCTCTGCTATACTTCCACCGCTGTTGCCCACCGCACCAACCGCACCAATCCAAACCTCGATTTTCAGAATCTTCTTGACACGACCATTACACCCCATATCTCCTCACCAAAACTTATATTTTATCTGGCAAGCTTATAATGTCCGTTGAGCGTAGAAAAAGTGATATTCCATTTCCCGCCATAGATCCCTTGTCCGAGAACCCAGATGTTCTCCTGGAGGGCCCGTCTACTGGGGAGAGTAGTGCTGGTATGTTTCGTGTGTCATTACGAAGGAGAACAGAAGAAACCCATTACTCCCCCATCTCGTCCCATTCGCGTCTTCATTCGCGTCGTTCCATTTCGATGCATCATCCGATCATCAACCGCGACGTTCCCTCTCCGACAGCATCCACAGTGAGAAATTCGAAAGCATCCACTGCGAGTCCTGGTGAGTAGTCATATTTATTTACCAGATTATAAACTTAACATTTAATTCAATGTGGTGGTAGTCGAATCACAAGATACCGCTTCCTCATCGAAGCTGACCTCATCCGACAAACTCACAGCCCTTCCCGAACTGGTAGCAAACATATCGCCCAATCCGGTCACCGGTGTACCCGCAAGACTTGCTCGCTCGTCTGCATTTGCCATGAACAGTGTCAAGCGGACGTATAGACACAGTTTGGATGCTAGCAGCTCGCTTCCGTCATTCGCGATTGGCAGTGTTGAGCGTGAGAAATTTCAAGCCGTGCCATCAAGGGAGACCAGCAGACCTCCGAATCGGTTGACGCCAGATAACGTTTCGACCCCACGACAACGACTTTTGTCGATCGAGAGCGATAGACATTCAGCGCCAAATGCAGGAGGGAGTAGACAAGGTGAGTACATGTTGCATTTTTTCACGGCCAGAGACATTGTAACAAGAACTCCGACTGCAGCCTTTTCTTTGGACCGGATCGCACGAGCCAGCGATTCGGCCATCTCATCCCCTCGACCACGAGCAAAGCCTTTTATTGGACATTCACGAGATACAGATACACCAAAGAGTCAAGCGCTCAATTCTCAATCGCAAAGTCCTCCCAGATCACGCGCCAGTTCACCATTTCATTTCCTCCACCAACTATCCTCTGGATTCCACCGAAACCACCGTTCCGTCGTACCCGAAGAACCCTTCAAGCCCATCAACCCTTACAAAACACATGTCTCTCTCCCTTGCTGCACGTCATCTAATTCGGACGATATTGAGAATGCCCCAGGCTCAGCTACAAGCCAAGCGTTTGACTGCGATGACCTTGTCCCTGTCGAATCGGTCAAAAGTACGTTCAGAGACGCGCTTAGATTTTTCGGGGACACGCTCCCTCGACAGCTTTACCTCAATATTCTCCTTCGCCTTCCTGCTATGTACTTCTCTCGTGTCGCTCGCGTTTTTGAAGAGGCCGAAGTCAGCAAACCTGATATTTTGCGTATGATGAATGCCGGGTACGGCAACTCCCGGCTGACAAACGGGCCGCAACCTACCCAACCTATGGGCGCTTCGGGCCAGAGCTCACCTACCCCACCCGACAACGCTGCTTCAGCACCACAGCATAGATACCCACCCACAATAAACGCCCTAGGCATGGTTGGTCAGATAGCTGCTGCTCCTGTTGGCTCTGCGATCTTCACACCTCTCCCCTTTCCGGACGAATGGACGCCAGGCACGGTATCACCTGGACTCATTCGATTTAAACACTCCTGGGAGGAGTTCATCGACTCTTTGCTAAAGGAATGGAAGACGCTGAACGTTGTTTCGGCCCTTCTCGCGTCGTAAGCTCAAGTATCTCGATCCTATCATTCATGTTACTGACTGGCTATGTCCAGCGCAATTCTGACTATCTTCCAAGTGCCCGAGGCCGCCGATGACCCCGTTACCAGAACATTGGCTCTCTTGTCTCTCGTCTGTGCTCTCATGAGTCTCTCCTATGGGTGTATGTACATCGTGAGATTTGGGACGATGAGGAGCATGTTCCATGCTTCTCGATGGGCAGAGGTACGATTTTAACTGCAAGCTCAACCGTTTTAGGTGCTGAAGAGTATATACCTTATTAGGAAGCGCAGAAAACCAAGACATCAATTTTGTGGAACGCATGGGTTTTACTCGCCACCCCAGCAGTATGGATGTCATGGGCTATGCTTCTCTTCATTTCTGCCATCCTCTGTTTTGTCTGGCGTACAGGCTCTGAGCTCGATCCGGCCGATAGACCACCACTTACAGCCAAGCTCGCACTTATACCCCGCGTCATCATATCCACCGTCCTTTTCATTGGTTTGATCTATATTTTCGCCATCATTCGCACGTTGAAGAAATATGGATCTCATCAAGGCTCCACTGAGGCATTGCTTCGGGAGAGTGGGATTCGACGGCAATTCGAGCACAGTCATCCTCACTCGCCATCTCTTGGAAACGCAGCACCTGCAAACGCCAATTTAGACGCTCGGCACTATAATACGTCAGGAAGAAAGAATCCTTTGAGATCAAACAGCAAGATAAATGAACCGGAACGTAGAGGTAGGGCTCTTTACCGTGCTGCATCTCCCATGACTCGGCGAAGGGAGGAGCCTAATGCGAGTCAGGAGAAGACGAGAGAGAAAGGTAGAAACGAACACGCGAAGATGCATTATAGCCCTCCTCGACCTGCGGGACTACACAATAACTCGAACCCGTCGCACCAGCCTAATATTGTTGTCGATCGCTTCGAAGGACTTCCTTTACCGTATTAGTATTCTGACTCACGACAAAGACTTTTCGATACCCATCATTGCACTCGCACTTGTAACAGTCGACTTTGTACATCTATTATTAGCATCTGTAGACTGACACAATAAATATTAATAAACAGGGGCTAGCATACCCAGTATACCACCACTACCAACACCAATATCGGACATTATGCATTTATTCAACACAAACCCCCTCGAATTTAGATAAGAGTAGAAAGGCAGTCCCAAATTTATCTCTAAGGCTTAAGATCATTGGTAACGTAAAAGATAGATAAATGCTCGAACAGAGGATTTTAGCCCAGTGCTCAGCTTGATCATGAGGCAAGTCAGCTGCTCTTTCCGTCCACTGTTCCTTTGCTTACACAATTACCTTCATGCTTATTATGTATTTTAACACTTGCGTCCTTCGTTGCGAGACTAGGGGTATGTAGGTAGGAGGAGTTGGGGAGTGGGATTGGGAAGCGGTTGTCGGACGCCAAACCTGAGTCCGTTGCAAGAAATGTTCAGGGTCTCTTGCAGAGTTGGTGGCCTGCCTGCCACCGCCTGCCATGACGATTGTCCACGATGTGCCACAACCACAACAGACTCAAGTTTTGCATTTCCTCACTGTCGTTTATTGAACAACTACCCAATGTTGGGCCTAGCACCTGAAATAGAATCCGTGCTGATGGAATTGGGCTTGTAAGATATCGATATCACCCATGATACAGAAACCATTCTAAAGGAAATTATACCGTTACTTCGAGTTGATGACAGGTTCAGTGATATATATCCTTGAAAATAATAATAAATATTTTCTGATCTCCAAACAGTATAGCTTCGAGCCCGTGTATGTCGATGAGATAAAGGAATGCAGCACTTTATTCACCTGAGCCATTGAATACGTCTGCAGTCGCCATAACCATGATGGATGCGAGTTCGGCAGGTCACACCATGTCATCGCTCTTGGACTTTGTGCAGAGATCATTGCTTCCTGTTCACACATTGTTGTTATCATACAAATACATGGTACTCGTTCACCAGAATACATGTGATGCTCAGAGTGCATACCCAGAGGCAAAGGGAAGACTTGAAGCAGTTAGTCCGAGTCACTTGAGCATAATTTCCTGCTGCAGCAATTGACTTCGGTCTCCCTAGCTTTTCGACAGATTTTTACAAAGTCACTCGAAGGAGGAATGTGAGCGAAACAGTGCTTTATTTATTGCCATGCTGACAATTCCTGTGTAGCGACTCTATGAAAGCACTCCAAATTAATACTTCTAGCTCGAGGCTATGGCGCTGCAACATTCAGGAGAAACGGATTTTAGTGCACCTGCTGATAACGGGAGTAAGAGATACATATAGTTAGGGCTGAATCTTAGCAGAGATGAAAGTCCTCGTCTCGGCACCCACGTGACCAAGAAGGAACGTGCGAACAACCTTATCTTGATAATCTCAATATCTGATACCCGATCTCGGACAACAAGTGGCCTGTGATCAACGACTTCCTCATAAGCAGCAAACCTCATCGAGCAGCCCACCAGGACATACATACACTTGTGATTCATGTTGAGGTCATCATTCAACCAGTCCGGAGCTTTGTTACCTGGTGGTCGAGGCGCCTCTGCAGTTTTTCTTGCTTCGCCGGCGCTTATTGGTGTACGGAGCCCTTGTTATACTCCGACAGCTGTTCGTTGCCATCCACGCATTATAGAGCTCTAGATTGGCGTCTTAGTGCGCGTGTTATAACGTTGACATGGGTTTCTTCCCAGAGGTAAGCCTGATAGGAAAGAAGTTTACGTAACATTGCCATGGGGTGTCATCGGCTGTCTGGCTTGTTGAGAATAAGAACGGGCATGTGAGCGCGCTCCCTAATCACTACTTCAAAGATGGGTTTAAATGGTCGCACTTCGCTCGGCCTAGGTTTATTTGCCAATGAATATGGCCTTGATATCCTCTCCCTTTCTTTCTGAATATGATGTTTGATCGAGCGTGCAAAGTCCACGGCTCGTGTGTGGTGGGACTTAATATCAATTTGTGAGAAAATCGAGGCATTGAAGGCGAATGTCCCTTTGAATGCACATGATACATATAAGAGGACCCAAATTTGGTCATATCGCTCAACCAATCAGAATCTAACGGTGAGTTCTGGTCGATTTAAATGTTCAGTTCACTTAGTAGCATGATACCGATAAGACTCAGTATTCAAGCCACCAATGGTTTTCGCACAATTGCACATCGCGCCGAAGCGTGTGAGCTGGGATGGGTGAATATGGCGGACTCAAAAATGTATTGCACGAAATCTAGGTCTCGTAGTTTAATTTGCCAGGCCCATCTCGAGACATGAGGCTGTACCCTGGGTATAATCTTCACCACTAGGACCGGAGCGTCCGCTGTGCAGGCAACCGGAAGTTGCCAGGCTTTCGGACATCGGACAGCAGTCATTTGGCCATGAGTGACACTTTATGTCCAAATCTACCAGGTGAATTAGATCCATGAATTTTTCACAAAGGTTCGTCGCGGCCTGGAAGGATTATGTACATGTGAGTCAGAGTAGTAAAGGTATTATTTTTTCCTCAATGATTACCTGCCATCGCCAAGCACTGGCCTTAACGTTCCTCGCTCACAAAAGGGTATTGAAGCGTTCTACAATGTTACGACGCTATGATTGAGCATTATTTTGAGTCTGACTTCCGACATGGATTCGTCTCATCTCAAACACTGGGTACATGCAAAAAGCTCCCCGCTTTTCGGGAATTTGGAGGGATACATTAAGAGATTAAACATTTTTGACACTGCGGCGTGGCGCTACGCATACTCCATCAGGTTCCATCCCCAAATAACATCGAGGAAACGGTAGGGATACTCAGTTACTTTTCTTATCTGGAAGTTTTGCATATTTCTATAATATTTATTCCGTATTTGGCTATGAAAGCGTCCAGTATGAACTGATTGGCTCGACTCTGCCTGTCCATTTGATTCGTGGGCACTGCCAACTTGGTGACGCACACCGACCCCTTAAATAGGGTCTTGATCTAGTGACAACATGGGACTATGCCTCCCCATTATTTTCTACGTACCCCACCTCCCGAGACATACTTATTCTTTTGAGCGTCGCCCTTCGATAATCCAATAATATGCACACTTCAGACCTCACCAGACCACGAAACAATATCCCTCTTTGCGTCGCATTCTATTGTTTTCTTGTTTTGTCGCTATACCTCCCAGCGGTGTACTCTTCACGCGTTAGCAAGAACCTTAGCATTATATTCGACTCGAATTATACTTGCTCTAATAACGCGACTAACTCGTTAGATGCCGCCGAACAGGGAGAGCCTGGCACACTCTCAAATGAACTACGTAGAGATTTCCAAGAATCTTGGGAGAAGTTCATCGACACACTACTGAGCGATTGGAGTATGTCTATTTCTGTGTCAGGCCCTATTGCTGCGTAGGTTCGACCCCATTTCCATTCGACGCGTGCTGACCTTTCTTTTTCTTCTCACTCAAGATCAGCCATTGCTGTTGTCCAAATACCAGATGTTGCCAGCGATCTAGTGACCAGAACACTAGCAATTCTATCTTTTGTGTGCGCTATTATGAGCTTATGTTGTGGCTGTCTATCTACTCAAGGGTATGAGAGGAGGAAGGACATACAATATGCCCCATTGTGGATTCAGGTGTGTAGAATTTCTCTGACAGCCAGCTTCGACAAGAGCAGCTAAGGAAGCCGACTAGGCAGTACAACGAAATGAGATATCTATGTATGTCGCACAAGCAGCAGCAGCAGCTATTTGGGTGTCATGGAGTATGATCTTTGTCATTTCCGCCATGCTTTCGTTTGTCTGGCGGTGCAACTCAGAACCACGAGATCGACAGCCACACAGCACCGAGGGATTGCTGGCGTCCCGCATTATAATTACCCTTGTGGTAATTCTCGGAGTCAGCTGTGTTACTGCTGTACTTCTTGTCCTGAAGCACTGGGTGCAGGCGCCGAACAAACATATAAACTACCTTCTCCAGAAGACTCATATGGCGCCAGCTTGACGCTAAACCGCCATTGACACGACAGCGTCATTGAGAGAGGATGACAGCCTATCCACCTTTGTTCCGTTACCAACCTACATTCTTCATTTATTTGCTCTTCGCTTTGGTTTCGACACGCCACACAAACACGGACATCGACTTTGCATTTTATGGTTGCTTCTACCTGCTTTGCTTCTTGCTTTCTCTGCTTTCTCTGCACATATTTCGAGTCAATTATGATGGAATACCTTTTCATAGATGCATCAAATAATACATGTTGCAATTGTAAGATCGACATTTGGACTCGGTAATGTGTCACTGGTGTTGGTTTCAAGGTAGGAATGGGAGTATGGTCACCCGAATGATAATTCTTCTGTCTGAAGGTTTCACGGAAAATAAAACTGACTAGGAATGTAATCTTACGGTGTTCTTCGATGGTGCAAATCATAAAAACACGATGGTAAGTTCGACCCAACTGTCAAAGTCTCTACGTCTCGCACTATTTTGAATAAAGTCCCAGAACCAATTCAATGGGGTTCGCAGAAACGCAACGGTCAAAGGGATCGGTCGGTATTGCCAACGATTTCGGGCCAATGTTCTTGGGCGTCATGCGGGGTTATAACCGTCGTAAAATTTCATTTAAACCCCTGGCTAGGCCCGAATGTCCAAATTCAGCAGCTCAGGGTCAATCATAATGGAAGCTTGACTTGTGCTTATCACATACAGTTTTAAATTTGTACAAGGGTCGCTGTGTTTGGCTGTTACAATGTTGCTATTGTCAAATCCCTATTTTATTTTATTTTCATCCTTTGTAATGTTCTGGAGGTACGTGCAATGTACAACTTTCGCAGCGGAGGTTGAGAGGATTTGGAAAGCACAGCACAGATCCAATTATGTAAAATACAGGTAAAATATTGATCGTTCTTGATATGGATCGGTGCACTTTCGGTTCCTGGCTGTTGCCGTGGACAAGAGTACAAAGAAAATTTGAATTAAATGAGATAAAGATAAGTAGGAATTATCCAAAGACCCCAACATTCGACTAGATATAGAAACCTGGTTGGCAGACTATCTTGCATAATTTTCGGGGAGATTGGGGATATCGGCAAGCGGGCGAGAAAATGAATACATACTGTGCGCAGTTGCGCATCGTAGTATTTCCTGATTCGTGATCTACTGAAATTGGCCATGTCTACCATGGCGGCAGACAGGATTTTCAATTTCGACACACTGAATTCATCGAAGGGCGCACCAATCCAGCGCGGTAATTGTCGACTGGAAATTCGTTACTTGCACCACCATTGTGAAGCTTTCTGCCATGTCCAGGGACCCCCATCTGCACAATTTATCACCGCCACTGCACGAAGTCCTGGTTGACGCATTTACCATTGGCTACCCGATCCCCGTTGGCTTTGAATTATGTCGTGACACCTACACGTGTGTGGTCTATCGATAAATATTAAAAACAAAATAAGTCCAGGATAGGCGGTGGCGCCGTGAGGGTGTCTATACCTGCCGGCGTGGTATTCGCCGGACCATTGTATCATGGCCGTGAGTCGTCACACGATGGCTAATGTTATTCAGTGCCTGTCAAGCCACGAACATACAACTCAGCGTAGATGAATATATGTATGACAGTATCGATGTAAACGTTGGCTGAAAATATTTAAGAGAGAAAGTATTCTGTTGAATGTGGTAGAAACCGAGGACGCATTAAAGATGGTGCGGAGTGCCACCCGATTTGGTTACGACAAGCGCCGGGCAACACGTGGGCGGAATACACCTTCTATGTGACATCTGGTACCACTGTGCGCACAGCGACCCGGGTTTGCGGGTCATCAAAGTTCTATCGGTGTCAAATAACCGGAGATTAATGGTGGCACGCATCGAAAATACAATAAAATAAAATAAAACAGGAAAATTAAAACATGAAAAGTACAGGACCGGTTTACCTGGTACTATCATGGGCACTTACTCAACTTTCCCCGTGTTCCTGGGAACAGTCACTCCCCTACTTGCGTTATGAAGATACGTGTCCGCAGTTGGCAGTGCTATTTGCTGTAAATCTTCAGGTCAGCCGTCGTTGTTAGCAGAATCAAGTCCGTCTTTTTCCCTGTCACTCCCACTCATACCTACCCAAACTCACTGGCTTGTCTTGGACGTCAAGAATAAATGTATTGATTCTGGTACATTATAATGATCTAGGTAAATTTTAGTCGTAAATAAATATCGAAACGAATAAATTATAATCAAGAAAACAAACAGGCTGTGCGGCGTGTCGTAGTAAGGAGAATAATCGATTGCGTTGCTATCGCATGATGCCAGACGAGTGTTATTTCACTGTATAACCCACCTCTTCAATTTCTGGCATGCACACACGGGAATTGCTTTCCTGCCATCGTCTGGAATGTATGGCCCAGTATGGGATGTGATTTCTCTTTTTGAATTTACCCTCTCTTTTGTCTACTGTCCTGGCGGTGAACGCCATACTATGTCATGGAGTGCTGAGAAGTTCAGGTCGCTACTATAATCACTATTCGCTGTTCACCCGAGTGTTCCTTGGTCGATGGATTCACGTCATCATATCTACCCCCTATACACTCATCGACTCCACAGCGTCGCATCGAAAATCTCAAGTTCCCCTTGCTAATTTTCAAAATCTCCCCGCGCGACGGTCCATCATACCGTTATTCATGGCCTCCCCCTTCTGTCTGCGGTCTCTGTATGTATCCTAGACCCTTTCCAAGTTCATTACATGCACTAGCACCCAATCCACCGTCAGCTAGGATTCCAACCGTTCTTCTCAACTCCCAACTTCCACTTTTACATTACTGAACATCGATCGTTATTTCTCAAAGCAGTAGTCCCGTCGTTGATTGGTGCATTGGTCCTGAGCTGACTCCCGAGCTCGGTTCGAAGAATCAGTGGCCGCTCAGTGAGGATTTAACGCCGGCTCCTATGGCGGTTATCAAATTTCAACTACTTCTCCTCTTCGGACTCATTATTCGACCAATCGACATAACAATGGTTTATCCACAACAGAGACATTGCTGTTGGGGCTGTTTGGCCCCAGTGAGGATCTATTCAAGGTCAGTATCTATCTGTCTAATTCAACAAGGCCCATCGACCGGGGGACTTGCCACCCTCACGTAGAGTGTATAGCCATGTTCCGATTGTTCGTAGCGTAGACTCAGACTGCTCTCAACACGACCATTACACCGCCCCATACGCGTCTGAGCATGCCTCCAGGCATCCCGGGGCACTCCAGCAGTTAAATGCCTCAGGAACATAATGCTCGCCCATTTGTTCCGTCCTGACGGACAACTGCCGATCACGGCCAGAGCTTCCAAGGGAGTTACCGCGGGCAGAGCTGAGTTGGAGGCAATTTCGTCCATACAGTGCTTCCTCTCTCTCTAATGCAAGTGCGGCCACACCTCAAAGCCAAGCCCCAGGGCCTGTTCCGGGGCACCACGGTCAAATCGTCCATCAGGGCTGGGTACTAGCCCGTCCTTCCCTCATTCCCTGCGAAGTACAGTCTCTCGCGCGGGGAGAATCCAACTTCGTTGATCCTGATAGGGGCTCTCACACTATCCCAACGCACTAACCCACAGGCGACGATGTGGAGTTACAAGAACATGGAGCTACAAAGCAGGGTAACAGTGGCAGCGGGACAAGCTCTTCAAGACCAATCAGGAGCACTCTCAAGCGCCTGCTCATATTCATTGGCGATACCCTGCTTCGAAAGTTATACCTCTTCGGGTCGTCCTTCCTTCCAGCTGTCTACTATTTTTGCCTCATACGCATTCTGGCAGTTATTAAGGAATGCGAGCCTGAGATTCAACAAATGGAGAACGAGGGTAGCAGGATCACCTTAGAACCAGCGGTAATAACCAGCAATTCACCGCAGTACCCACAAGAACAGACAAATGCGAGCTCTTCCAGGCAGGTCTCATCAGAGGCTGAGCTAGGCGACTTGGTGCAGCTTAGGCAGAATGAGGGAGCGGAAATTAACCCAAGTTTCACGAGGCGGGCCGCATCTCTACCTCTAGCCTCCGAATGGCCACTGGACACAGCGTCCCCAGCTCTTCTGAAGTTCATGAAATTATGGGACATGTTCATCAATTCCCTACTAAAGGAACTGAAAATTCTAAACGTCGTATCAGGTCTTCTTGCATTGTGAGTCCATCTTCCTCTTATTCGCATCTATTCGTGTTTACCTCGTATCGAATAGTGGGAATTTGACCATGTTGCAAGTCCCCGAGGTGGTAGACGATGTAGCAACTAGAATTTTATCTCTTCTCTCGCTCATATGTATACTTATGAGTCTTTCGTATGGTTGCATGTACATTATCCGATTTGGCACGATGAGAAGCGTGTTCCACGCTTCGCGATGGGCAGAGGTACGTTGCGTGCTTCTCAGTGTCAGTAAGTGCTGATGACGTGTCTCTAGGAGGTCGAGAGAACAAAAGCAGCAATTTTGTAGAACGGGTGGGTTCTCCTTGCAACCCCAGCTACATGGATGACCTGGTCGATGCTCCTACTTCTATCTGGAGAACAGACTATGACGTCGATCTAAAAGATAAAATCCCGCCAAGTAGAAGCATCGCATTATTAACACGCATTACCATCTCTCTGACTCCTCGCATGGGGCTGGTTCACACAGTTGCCATCCTTCGAACGCTCATAAAATACGGCACCAATGAAGGTTGGAGCCAGGTACTTCATCAGGCTAGCACCACCAGGCAGGCCCCATGATGATTCTCGTTCCCTTCGTCACTGCGAATTTGCATCATTATTTCACATTTTTGACGTTTATTTACTCGCACCAGCATCGCATCAACATTAATCTCATGTTTAATACCCCATGCCTCTCATAGATACCTCCTTTAATTACTACGTGTCATTGTCCAGGCCGACAAACATACATGTCTTAGCATTTTCTAGTCACAAGAAGTCTTCATGAGGAGTAGATTTACCTTAGGATCTCGAACATATGTCTATATAACGTACCTTTTCTTTGGATGAGTGAATGGGTATTTATTTGCAACTGTGCTTGAATCTGGGCGACAGAAATACAACTACGCAGTGGTACAGTCGCCAAACGAACATTGAGATGTGACTTCAGAGATGGTCTTGAATTTACAGCAATATGATATTGGAACGTATTTTCACTAGGTACAATGAAGTAAATTATAAACTGAGAAGCCTCGAGATCAAATACGAGATACTTTGAGGAAAAGTTGAGCGCCCTCAGCATCGCGGAGTTTGGGACGTTGAAAAATGGAAAGATGGTAGTCAATGGGCGTGTCTGGGCCTTTTGGTAATTCGAATGAATATTCGCGAAGCAAGATTATGAGCAAAATCTAGGAATGACGGTAAGAACAGGTACTATGTGCGCGCCTTGCATCTCGATAGCTTACCTTCATCTGCGCCATGGCGAATGTTCGTCCAATGCAATGCCGAGGACCCTCTCCAAAGGTCCAAATGCGAGCTCTGCTACCGAATTCAACGTGTTCATGTTCGTCAAATTGCGCATCTGATTTCAGCCACCTCTCAGGATTGAATTCATGGCCGTCTTCGCCCCAGGTTGACTTGATGCAGTTGAGGAAATGGTTCGGAACAAGGACCTCGGTGCCCTTAGCGACATGCACTTCATGTATCAATTTTCCAGATGGATCGATAACGGGGTTGGGAAGTGGAATAACGTCATCCCGTGCAGCCTGTCAATTGTGAAAGCAAATAAGCAACCAATTGCAGTAATCGTAATTTGAAGGGTTCAAACTAAAGCTTCGAAGCCCCACTTACCACGCGATGAGTTTCACCGATCGAACCGTGTAGCCGAAGGACTTCAGAAGTAACTGCATCTAGATAGGGTAATGATCCGTGGAGTTGGCTCCAGGTAGGCTCTGCGTTGGAAAAAGAAATGAGCTCTTCACGAAGCCGGCTCTGCATATCGGGGTTTCGTGCGAGCTCGATGAGTGCCCACTGAGGAAAAAAAAATTAGGTTCATTCGGTTCGAGGTCGGAGGCTATTGCGAAACTTTAAACTTACAACGAGTGCGGCTTTACAGGGATAAGATAAGGTTCTCATGATCAGAAAATTTAAGTTTGAATGCAGCGAGAGTAAGGACGTACTAGCAGGTGGGTCTGATCCAGCGACCGAAATGGATTGCATCTGGCAGTGGGATGGGAATCAGATACCTCGCTTGACGATTGAAAATGTGGCATACTTGAGAGGTGGCTTCTCCGATAGGAATTTGGGTTTCGGTTTTTCCTTCTTCACCATCAACTTATCGGCGGCTAAGTGGCGGGAAAGACATAAAATATAGAGGTCGAACGTACTGAGCATCTCAATCATTGACTTCTTTCGTTTGTGATCTTCGACAACCCCGATGTTGTTGCGACGATCAGCAAGAATGCTGTCCATAATTTCCTTTGCTGAAGTGGAGAGCTTGAAAAAATATTTGTTTCGACCTAGCGGAATACCTCCAGCAAATGGAACATAGAGCGTTACGATATGGAAGAGAATAGCTGTGGCTGAGGGTTGCTCTTGATTGAATGCACTGAGAGCCTCTAGAACGAGGGAATCTTGACCACGGACGGCATTAAACTCGTGGTGGAAGATGCACGATCCAATGCAATCAACTCTGAGAACAATCCGGTGTCAAATGAGAACTTCAAAAGAAGAATGCTCAGAAAGGAACCCACGTGAATCGTAGCATCCTACCAGGGGAAAATGAATTAATTAAATGATTCGATCAAGGCACGGGCGCTAGACCAATGATCAGACGTACCAGTCGTGCATCTCAATATCCGCCACTCCATTTACGCTCGCCTCGATAGCCTTATCCCAACTATTTTTCATCTATTATTCGCAAAGAAAAGTCGTACGATGCCCCAAATCTCGTCAGCAGTAAGTCTCCGAACAGATCAAAACGTGTGTGAGATAACTTGCCTCATGTCCGAGATGATACATGATAGGAATCATATCACGCAGCGCCATGGGACTAAATGCAGGATTCAAAGACTTTCTCTGTCTGAATTAACGCAGTATCAGTGAGATAAGCTAGGAACCTGGTGTACACTCCTGAAATACCGTTTGTGGACATCATCCTCTGCCCAGACAATGCTCTTCCCGACTGCACGTTCAACGATTCCACGTAATGCCTCGGGCTTGATGTAGTCGTATGTATCGCGACCGAGAACGTACGATGCGACCTTTGGGTCACTTATCACCAGTGCCTCCCCTCCCAAAAATGTGGGAATACGATACACGGACCCGTATTCGCGATACCAATCCTCGAACAGGTACTTTGCTTCAGGTGATAGTCCAATGCGATCTCTGACCCCAAAGAGCCAATGTGCCCTTCCAGGACCGCGAAGCGATATTGGAGGTGCTCTTGAGATTATATATTTGATAGTGATTAGAATAAATCCTACTCCTGCAATGAATAGGGAGTGGTTTTGAACGAAATCGAGTAGCATGGTAAGAGCGAGTGGCCCATATAGACCATCGATGCTTCCCTTTTAAACTTCAGAAACCAGGTGGGTCCGATTTGCGATGCATTGAGAAAAATACGGGACGCTTCCTCACCCACATGGTCGATAAAAAGGAATGGCACCTTTCCTAAGTGCCAATTGAAATGTCAGCTACTATACATTAGACCGGGGCAGGTCCGAGAGCCTAGAATGGACTGCATGGGTTATGTAGCTAGAAGTTAATCATTATTCACGTCAATTGAAAGCAATATGTAAACACGAGTCAAACACGATAAGCAAAGTATTATGTGAATAGTACAGGTAAGATGTCAGCGGCACATATTATGCAGAACTAAGGCAATACAGGAGGGTCGTCATCAAAGCAAAGGAAGCAGAAAAAGCAAACGAGGAAAGCACAGAATGAAACCGATGGGGCACATAGAAAAGAAAAACGAAAAGAAAACTAAGCCGTCCGACTCACGTTGAGATTCAAGAGTGCACCTACGGCACCTTGGATCTTTGGTCGGTGGAACATCGATAAGTGGTAGTCCAGGGGCGTATTTGGACCTTGAGGCAAGTCAAACGTGAATTCACGGCAAAGTACGAAGACCAAAATCTGCGTATATCAAAACCTGTCAGGAAAGCCGGGACGGCTTGAAAAAAGACCCAGAAAGAGCTGACCTTCATCTGAGCCATCGAAAACTGTTTCCCCACACATGACCTCGCCCCCTCCCCAAAAGTCCATATACGCTTGGGTACCGATGCACTACTGCTTTCGGAATCGGCGGCCGAATCTTTCTTCAACCATCGTTCAGGATTAAACTCGTGGGCGTCCTCTCCCCAGTGTGTGGTATTGCAGTTTAGATAACGATTCGGAATGAGGACATCGGTGCCTTTGGGAATGTATAGTTCGTGGATGACCTTGCCGTTGATGTCAATGATAGGTTCTGTGAGAGTGAGTACGTCGTCCACGGCGGCCTATGTCATGATGAGTGCGAGTAAATGAAAGTACAGAAGTTCCCTTACCCTGCGGTAGGTTTCGCCGATAGCTCCGCGTAAGCGTAATGCCTCCATCACGACGGCATTAAGGACAGGCAAAGAAGTACCGTGTAGTTCCTCCCAGGTGGGCTCCGCGCTGTGGAAAGATCTTATCTCATGTTGAAGACGAGCTTGAATATCAGGATGGCGAGCAAGTTCGACCAAGACCCACTAATTAGGATTAGCTCGATGCAAAAAGAATACGAGAAGTGTGTTACTGACAGCAATCGCAGCTAAAAAACACGGTTAAGAATGAAACTCGATGATGAAAATTGAATATCCACGTACTCGAAGGGGGGTCAAGAGCCGCCATGAGAATCGTCTTCATCTAGGGGACGATGTTCAGTATGCGGGTATAAGCTCACGAAAGGTTCCTTTACCTGTGCAAGCATTTCTTCTTCATTGATCGACAATTTGCCGCCGGCGAACTCAGCGTCCACTAAAAAGATTATAGGGGTCAACAGATGAAACAGCGTCAAGGCAGAAGAGTACTTACGAAGGACCTCGATTAAAGACTTGACGTATCTTAGTTGCCCTGTTTGAGTAGGTACGTGTTCCTTTCGTCGGTCAGCAAGTAATTTGGCCAATATCTCTTCCGCAGCGATCGCAACATTTGTGAAGTGGTTGTTCCTTCCCGTAGGCAACTGTCGAGCAAAGGGGATATAGAGCGTGGCTACATGGCAGATAAGGCTAATGATGGAAGGAGTTTCCAGATTAAATGCACGCATGGCTCGGTAGACCAGAGACTTTTCGCCTTCAAGTGCATGGAATTGGTGATTGAACGCAGTAATTCCGATCGTGTCGACACTGGAAATGAAGTTTTAGAAAGATCAGGGACAGCACATCAATAGATCTCGGCGCAACCTGTATTTGAGAAGCCTAATAGTGAGAGCTTGCATTAGACAGGGTGCATGGGAGAAAATGGGGAGTTAGCTACACACCAGTCGTGCACTTCAACATCTGCAAATGCGGTGCCGGTATTGGCGTCAATCAGGGTCCCCCAGTGGTTCTTCAGCTTCAGGTAAAAGTAAATAAAGAGGTTTTATCGGTCAAAATTCGCCAAGGGACCTACTACGTGTGCCATGTGATACATCGTAGGAAGCATTTCTCGCAGACCCGTCGGATTAAATGCTGGGCTAAGACTTTTGCGCTGCCTGCGAAAGCATCAGCAAACGTGGTCAAAAAAAAAGTCACGATGGAATCTCGCCTTCGATGACTCTCCCCCTCGGCCCAAACCACTCCCCTGCCAACAATAGTTTCAGCGACAGCCTTCATGCCAGGTCCTTTCACATAGTCTGTGGTGTCGCGAGCCAAAACCCGTATCGCCAGCTTTGGGTCGCAAATGACGAGGGATTCCCCTCCCATTAGAATGGGTATTCTGAAAACGGGACCATATTCTTTAACCCATCCTTCAAAGAGGAGTGTCCCCTGGGTACAAAGATTGATTTGTCTACTGACTCCGAGAAATAGATTGTCACGGGGAGGTCCACGAAGTGGAAGAGATCTGCCACTTTTGCGCCAGAGATTCAGCAAAATAGCTAGAGACACGAAGGCCGAGAGCAATAGAGAGTTGGAGAACGTTGGAAGGTATTCAGAGATCATGGTGTAGGAGTTAGGTCAAAAGACGTACGATAGCACCCGTCGCTTTTCAATGAAACTGCAAGTCAGATCTCGTCTTGGAAGACCCACAATGCTAGGGTTGGCGCGGAAGGGGACAAAAGCGGAATGTCATGAGATCAAAAAGATGAGGAGAAAGGTTATTCAGAAAGTAGAAAACGAGGTGAAAGTGCCATAACTAGCCCCGCGAATATCGAATTGCAATGGTCTGACAGGGCCTCTAAAAGTTATGGTGATCCCCATGAGCATAACAAGAACGTAAAGGGCAGTGTATAGATTACAAGAGAAAAGCCACATAAAACCAGATCTCGCATAGAAAATGACATATGCGGTAAATAATTCTCTACGCCCATGATTGAGAACGGGTAGAGATAACAAAACAAGTCGTCATCTGATAGTCGCGTACAATTCAGACGACTCAGCGGGAAAGACCCACATTGTGACGCATGGCGGCCTACTGTCTTAACACCGGTTCTTGGGGGTCCACAGGACTGTGGCAGAATTCTTTAGGTGGCCGCGGTCGTCGAAATATACCCCTTCCTGGATGAGGAGTTCCATCTTCTGGTTGTATCGAGTACCTGTTTTATGTTCCTTGCCCCATTCGCCAAAGAATCCACCAATGAATAGATTGGATGCTATTACCCTGTGGCACGGTACGAATGGTGCGAAGGGGTTGCTTCGCAGGGCACCACCAACTGGATGAGATTGCACCGAAACGAGTCAGTACAGATCCAGAAGTGTGTGAACCAGACAGCATCAACCTGAGCGGGCTGAACCGCCTGCGGCCTCAGCAACGTGCTTGTACGTGGTAACCTTCCCCTTCGGAATTTGCATGATAGCATCATAAACGGCCCATTGGTGAGAAGTGATTTTCTGGGGAAAATAAAAGTATGAGATAAATTGAGGAGTCACGTTCTGCCTCGTGGATGGCTCTTCCGCTGTGAGGGACCCACCTTGCCTTCCTTTGTGGTATATGTCATCCTCTCTACATGCGTCAAGGGATAATATATCGTGGTGGGTGCTTCACTTGGCTTTGAACACGCGTCCGAATCTTGCAGGGTGCTCTCTTCAAATATTTGTGGAGTTGTCACGATAGCCGGACTGCCAGAGGTATTTTCCACATTCTGTAGACGCTGATTAAAGTATTTGGATTTCACGCTAGACTCTTCAGGATTCTTTCGATGGACAGGCATAAATAAAAATTTCTGGTTCGAAAAATCAAAGGGGATGATGAGGGTAGAGGTTCAAGAGCCGGTTCAGGAACAGTTGAGGCGTTGGTCGGGGTTGTTGCAGCGTAAATCAACAAGCACAAACAAGCAGCGATATCTCGTCAAAGGACATAATCTTATCAGGGTCCTGCTAGCTTGCTCCAGGCCGCCATGATGGTTAAAATCACTCAGCCTCAAACCATTTTCCAATACTTATTCCCGGTCGAGTAGGGCAAAGTATGCATCCACAAACACATATCGTTAAGTCCATTTGTGCTTATACATAAATTCCATAAGTTACACAACCCCAAAAGTTAAAGCCTAGAAAGACGCAATGCAGGTTCAGCCACCAGAATGTCGTATATTCGTTTTGAAACCTTGGAAGGAATGGTCTGTGGTATCTGAAATTAAATTTGTGGGGGTCAGGCACAAAGAAAAAGAAGAATGGTTCGGATAAAATACTTACCAGATGACCGACCCCTGGTATACTCTGAATAGAGGCAAACTGGCGGCCTGCTTTAGGATCAGTTAGGGAACGGTGAACATGCAGTGGTCTACCCAAGGCAGCTGTTAAAGGAACTTTTTTATTTGAAGGTAAATCGACATACACGAAATCCTTCTTTTCTCCAAGGATAAGATGTACAGGGATCGAGTGTGATATAACATTCAGATCATCAACTGGTTTTACTGGACCTGGTTCGTCCATATACATAATCTATAAATGTCTTTATGAGGCATCGAAGAGGACAAATATGATGATTTGCTCACTATTTCTTGCTTCTTCGTGCAAGATAACACGAACGAATTGCTTTCCGGACGCCAGTGAATGGCGTGATTCTAATAAGCTATAAGCCGACGCCGAAAAGACCCTATATCCCGGTGAATTATAGACTCACAACAAATGTCTCTATCACACGAGGGTCCCACAGAGACGTTGCTCTAAGGGACTTCAGATGCGATCTAGCCTCATCTCGACTTGGCCAGCAATCACGGCGCCTAATCGCACCAGCGACTAACTTCTCTCGTAATGGATGAAGATGATGACCTCCTTCCGGGCTCAACATGGGCTCAACAATTATCAGGGATGAGAACTTAAATGTCGGCTGCAATCGTTGCAGCATCAACCTACAAAATTTGAGATATTGGTATCAGTCAGTTCACCTCAGTTCACTTGACGATCATCAAGACGTACATGGCATTTCCTCCCAACGAATGACCAATCCCGACTAAATTTCTTTTCGTAAAATCTACCCTCTCCCCATTTGCCAACTTTGGACATGCGCTTAAGAACCTATGCACCGCCAACGCATATTTCTCGCATGAAACTATCCAAAAATGAAAACAAAATCACAGTCAATGTAAACCAACGCTCAAAAGGGGGAAAGAAAAAGGCACAAAGGGAAAAAAGGAACATGAACAGAGAAAAAAATCACTCACCACTGGCAAACCCCGGGCTCTCAAGCACTCGGTGGTTCAACTCCGCCGACTCTCCATGGTTCGGACAATCAATTGCCCATGCTTCTCTAACCAAAACCCTGCCGTTGCTCGTATTCTTGCCGCTATGAACTCCACGAATCGGTCCGGTTTGGCTTATAATGCGATCGAACAAGTCCTCAAGCGCTGGCTCCCATGTCTCTTTGTGGAAACTCGTTGAATGGAGAAATATGAGCGTCAATGCCTGAGCGGCGGATGATTGCCCAGAGCCTGATGTGGAGTTCAGTTCGGGCACCCAGTATCGTTTGGCTACGATGTGTAGAGGAATGTCATCATTGGGTGGCACAATGACCTTTTCATGCAGCATTTTCTTAATCATTCCAACGATGTTCGTGTTGTTGCGTTGAATCGAGTTGCAATAACGTGCAATTAGGAAGCAGAAAGCTTAGGGCGTCCTTCAGGTGCCTTGAAAGATGGCAGGCAAGGGTGGGAAGGAGGAAGAAACCTAGAGGCCGTCCCAAGAGAAGGATAATTTTAAGGGTATTAGATTTTATATACACCTTCAGGAGCTTATAAACAATTCCCTTACCACAATCTACTTGAGAATGATATTACCACACTGCTTCCTTTCCTTGAATCAGAGGTGCCAACGAGGTACAAGAGCTGGCTTCTTCCGCTGTTCTGCCTGTCCGGTTGTGGTGCGTTAGAGCTCAAAAAGCTGCGGTGACTGGTTTCACTGTAGGACCACCAACATTCATTCATTTCTCCAGACACCCCTTATCTGGGCATCAATGTGCGAAGCTGGCATGGCATGTTGGGGTCTCTTGGAGGGCCGAGGTATCATGATCATGGCAGGAATCACGCGCGACTGGCCCTGCTGGCCAATGCCTGCCATGTTCAGAATTCTCTCAGAGGCTGGTGATGGCCGGTGATGGAGCTATGCATGAGCTATTTCTGTCTGCGTCATGCATAATATGCACATGAATAGGTGGGTAAGTGGCAAACGTTTGCTCGAAGTGCAGCACAATTGAATGTAAATGAATATTCACCTTTTCTAGACATTAAATAAAAGGGACTACGATAAAGACTAGTATGTCTACGCGACGACTCAGGTATCTACAAAGTTCACAAAAAAGTCTGGAAATGCATGATGATGATGAGTAAAATGTGTTCCATGAAAAAAATGCAGGGTGATACCTAGTCTCGGTCCCCCATCCTCTCCAGCGTTGAAGGACAGCCCAAGAGGGAGGATTGGGGATCGAGACTAGGTGATCATGATGTAGAGAGCTATCCAAACAATGTACAAAATGTAGCATATTTACAATGAGGCAGACCAAGAAGAAAAAATGAGAAGAGACCAAAGTGGATGCATAATGAGAATGAACATGAAAATGGCAAAAAAAAAAAAAAGATATGGCAGTCCGAAACGCGAAAAATAATGCAAGTAATCACAGTCAAAGGGCAAAGAAATGGAAGGCAAAAAAAAAGAGAATGTCGCTTAAACCAACACGTCTAGAGTTCCAGGTGACATCCCTGTCTGTCTGCAGACCCGGCCAATTCAACTGCGGGTCCAGACCAATCAAGCTAACCCTTCATACGATGCTTCTTCACCTCCCTCTCTGTACCGGGGGTATCCTCTCCTGCACCATCCACTTCCCTCTCGCGCTTCTTGTTCCTAACCGACGCCACACTGGGACTACGCTCCGTGGCCAACGTGGTACTGGAATCACCACCCGCAGAATCAATGCTCTCCATACTGGAATTACTCGACCCGCTCACATGGCGGCCCTGCACCCCTTTACTCCTTGGCTTCCTATTCTTTGCAGCAGCAGTCGACGGACTTCCAGGAGGCACATAGGTAGGAGGCACAGTCGTGAACACGTTGGTATTGAAATTCAAATGGGGCGTGCTGGCGGAACCTGGACCGGCACTTCCACCCATAGTGGGGAACGAGAAGCTTCCTTGTCGAGAATGGGCACTAGCTTTGGGAGTGCTGGGTGCTTCAGTGACTGGAGGGGTAGGTGCTCCTGGAGGAAGCTCGTCCGGGGCTGTCAATTCCAACTTTGGGATCTGGGCAGTCGGAACAGGTGGATTAACGTGACAGGAACAAGAGCAGGTTGCATTGCACTCTGTTTGTTCCGGAGGTTGAATGGTGCCTCGTTCAATCCCGTCCTGTAGGTGTTTGAGAACCCGACGATAACCAGCTTGAACTAGACCGAAGATGTTTCTGTTCTTGGTGTAGATACGGAGAAGGACCTCGGCGAAATATGAGGGCATGAGATTGGAGTAGTCGCCGCGATCTGCATGATTGCACACTACGAAGACGCTAAGTTGCAATATATGATTAAGGCTCAGTCAGATAAAGGAGACGTACCATCAGGGGAACGCTTGGAGTACCACTTGACTGAATCAAGGGGGTTTTTGGCCTTCATTCCGTAATGCATTGTGGAGGCATCAACGATGACATCACTCTCATTGATCACAATATCCTGTCCAGACTCTGCGGCGATCGCTCTCGCAGCTTCGACAACCTCCTCTGACGTGATATGCTTTGCGAACATTTTCCGCGCTGGCCAAGTGATGGTTTTATGGTCAACACATTGGTACAAGTCTCGTTTGCGGATTCGGTCGATGATGTCCCGAGCAGGTTGCAGCGCCTGTAATGAAATCATCAGGAACTACTCCAAAGAAAAAATAAACGAAAGTTAGGCAACGCACATCACTGGTAGACTCTTCAATACGCTCCAAAATGCTGTCAGTGAGATACAGGTAGGCCTTTGGGTCATTGATCCGTCGCACTATATCCATATGTGGTTCAGCGAGTAGGAGGGCATCAATAATCATGTATTCAATCGCTCTGGCTAAAAGAGGGAGATGTCAGAGGCAAAATGTCATATACTTGGTTCTCGACGTACCGGACTTGTGCTGATAGACGATCTTGTGCAACTTGAAACGGGCGTTGCAGATTTCGTAGATATGATTCGCATCCTTAATGTCATAGCAAATTTGATTATCGAGGACTCGGGCCGAGTTTACCAGTCGGTCAAGGGAGAGGCAAATGGGTTCTCCAACAGTGTGCGAGTCACGATGGATGTAATCGAATCTGATAGCGGGTTAGCCTTCACATCTGCTACAAGATACCTGTCTCTTACTTGTCAACGTCGAGACCATTGCGCTTGTTCGCTACGATATCGAATAGAAATGGCTTTTCGTCGGGACTAAATGGCGTTCAAAATGTTATCGAGCCGACATTCCAAAAATAGAGCAACCTACGTTCTTCCTGGCTCGCCAGCAATCAAGGCTTTGATAAAGTCGCTGTCCTCCTTAGTGATAGGAACTTTATTTTCCTTGATAAGCGCGTCGAAAAGCATCTCAGAACCCTTTTCGTGGGTCCACTCTTTAAGGTGTCCCAGTTTTTCTGGTTCTCTCTTGCTAAGTAAAGACGCGAATTAGAATGTATTTCGAAATGGAGCAAGCGGAAATTAACATACAGTGCTTCAGGGATAAACATCCCATCCCACACATGACTCCAAGGGCCATGTCCTAGGTCATGACACAATCCAGCAACTTCGACGCAATGTACGTCGCGATCTGTGATACCTAGGTCCGGCTGCTTATCCTTCAGATGCTGAGCCATCATGCGCGCAAGATGGGCAACGCCTAATCGCCATTTCAGGAGGTCGAATTCTAAGTTCATCCAATTCAAATAAGGATACGAAGCTACTCACCTAAGCAGTGCTCGAACCGAGTATGGCATGCACTGGGCCAAACATATGATGAGGTTCCCAGCTGCTTGATGTTGCGCAGTCTTTGGAACTGCTTCCTACACGTGGATTTCGACTGTCAGAGATGTAAGGGCGATACCGAGCGAAATGCCTACGTGTCGATGAAGCGACTCAGCTGGCGAGATATAGGTACTACACAGATCAATCATTTTAGAGACGTTTTTTCAAAGGTTTGATAGATGAAGACGGACTGTATTGGTGAATTGGATCCTTGATATGGCGAATTAAAGTAAAAGGATCTTCGGCGGGTTCGATCTGGTCGTCCCAAACCTCGCTGGATGGTGTTTGCATATGGCGGTAATGACGTTCCTCTTGATTAGAGGTTTATTTAACCTAATAAAAAGACTTCAAGTCCTTTGATAACTTTTATAAACAATTAATTACCTGTATACAAAGGGATCAATACTCACAAAAAACGCTTTGAAAGGAACGACCTGGGTGATGGTAGATGGTGAAACAGATGAAAGGAGCGACAAGGAGCGAAGACAGGCTCTTAATGGATCCCGTTTAGGAACACCGGCCAAATAAATATGCTTTGATCACCGGCTTCTGATTGGCTGCAGACTTTTGTAAACCTTTTCCAACGACGTCGACAACGACGAGCTGGACATTCTCACTACGACCTCTACCCATTATAAGGGCTATTACCCTTGAAAGAGGACCTTTTATTGCTGACTTAGGAATATAGTCGACCACCAAAATTGCGGCGTTAGGGACGATTACGCGGATATATACCTCGGACGAAATTCAGTTTCTGGAAATCAGTAAAATGCCTGTAAAAAACACGACAGGCCCACCACCTGCGAAGCGAGCAAGGGTAGAGAAGACAACAAAGAAAAGTATCCAGTTTAAAGACCCAGCTCAGATCCGAAATGCGTTGGGGACAGACAATTCTGATGTGCTGAATGAAGGTACGCTGCTATCTTTGTGCAATGTCTTGCTTCTTATTTTAATGTATCAGCTCTTAGCTCCTTGCGCAACCAGCTAACGGTGCACACGCAAGAAGATGTCATATCACCACAAGATTCTCGGCTTGAATTGGCCAAACAATGGATGAGCTCTTCGTTAGGCGCACAAGAATTATTTGATGCTTGGGATAATGCCAACCCAGTACGTTTCACCACGACATTATACCCTACTATTGCCTAAAAAATATTATAGCGACAAAGCACCTCACAAACTCTGGTTTTGGCGATTTTATCGGCACTCCTTACGCTTCTCTCGGCCCACTATTCAGACTACGCACTGGGTCAGCCCATCATCAAGACTTTACTGAGCCCAACTCGTCTACGACAACTGAACTCTTACATTGGCGGAACAAACAACGAGCTTATTCTTGTGACGTTGAAGCTTTACAATGTGATCTCGAATTTCGCTGGAGGAAGGGAAAGGAAAGCAGTTTTAGAAGGTTTTGCTTGGGAGATTAAAGTGGGTGCTATAACCTTTATTTTACGCGTTGATTCTAACAGCTTTCACTATAGTCACTGCCAAAGCTTCTAAGCATGAGACGAAAAACGCAAGGTGGAATTGATCGAACAGACCCTCTACAAAGACCAGGTATGACCCTTCTCATGAATCCACACCCCAGGCTTATGATTATCAGACATTCGTACCCTATACATCCTACTCTTGCTGTCATTTGTGGATTCGAACAGCGCCAGTCAAGTGAAGACAGCCTTCCTGGAACAACACCGTGATTCTTTCCTTGCGATCTTCAAAGGCCTCATGCAAGATCATTACAACATGGCCCGCAGTATCCTCGAAGTCTGTTGGACTGGGATCTGGTCAGACGTCAAAGTCAAACGCACGATCAAGATCGGTCTATTCAATGAAACAACACTCGGCCATGTACGCTTCGTGTATTTTTTATCTTGCCTTCAAACGATCTGACTTGATTCCAAACAGTTGATCAAGCTGTACGATAAAATCCAACCCGAAGACGAAGATGGCGAAAATATCCCAGCCAATCTTGTTCACCATTTCCTGCTCGGTATTTGCACACGTCCAGGGTTCGGAATTTGCTTCAAGGATAATGGTTGGTATCCTCGTGAAACCGACTCGGATGAAATGGGTGGTCGAAGGGATGAAGACGAAGAAAACAAGAAGAAGGGTGGAAAAATTTACAATAAAATTCTGGCCAACATCTTAAAGACCCTGAAAGTCAACGAAGACGCCAGACAGCAGGAGCTGGCTACCAAAATCCTTGCAGCGTGCCCTGAACTTGTGGCTGGGTAAGCGACTTGTGCCTTCTTCGTGAACTTCTGCTCATCGCTTCTTAGATACTGGCCAGCTGCTGCACTGACACTCGAACCTCGTCTTTCGTCAAAATGGATAGCCAACATCGCATTTTTCGGCAACATCCTCTCATTACCCATCCCTGTCACCTCATTCTACCTCCCTGGCACACGACACTACAATCCTACCCCTCCTCCCCTCCAAAACATCATCGAAAATATTTTGCCATCTGTCAACACAAAGAACAATTTCTCAAAAGGTCTTCAATCTACCAGTGGTCTTGTCCAGCACTGCACTGCAATTGCACTGAGCAAGTGTTTGTTGAAGTACATCTCTGTTGTGCAGCAGATTACAGAAATCGTGTCTACGCTGGAAGAAGACCATGAGAATGGTCAGTGGACGAAAAGGCTGAGAGAGTTGGAGCGAGAAGTCAGAAGAAGGGTACCCGAGTTTCAGGTCGTCGTCGCGTTTTCACAGCAGAAACATGGGGCGACAGCTACCACCCCTGCGCATCCGACAAAGACCGCTTTGCTTACCGAAAGTGCGCAGAGGGTGTTGTGGCTATACCATAAGTGTCTTCCTGCCGTCGTAGCTGAGGCAAGATTCGATATTGCGAAGTTGTTGCAGGGCATCACCCAAGGCGAGGAAGAGACGCCTGAGGATGATCCCGATGCAGCAGCTAGGCTATATCGTATACAACAGCTCCATATCCTCAGCTTGCTGAAAGATAGTGACCAGTTCGTTTGGTCTGGTAAAATCGGTATGTCTAGCTCTGTCAAATACTTTTTCTCGTCTCATATGTTTTGTCTTAGGGTCTCTACCAAACACGCCCTTCCACATTCTTCTCACTTCATACACCTCGGCGACTATTCCATCCATCGGCCAAACCTTTGCTAACCTCCTTCATCACATCCTCTCGCAATGCATTCTCTTCCAAGAGGACCGCACCGAGCCTCATCACTGGTTAAACGCCCTGCCTCTCAACAGATCCATCTCTCCCCAACTGTTATCAGATCAAATATCACTCAACGGCGAAACCACCCCCCTAATCACATTCTTGGATGACTGCGTCCAGCGATGCCTTAAAACGCCATACCGATACATCGAGTCTCTTCACGAATTCGCCGTATCTTCGCATCCAAGCAAAGATCAAGTGGACAGGTTGGACATGCTCCCAAGTCCCCTGATCATGACCTTCGCTGAACAGCTTGAGGCGAAGGTTAATAATAAGACCTTGAGCTTGATAGATGTGATGTCTATGGCGGGTTATCTCAGGAAATTAATGTTTTATCTCACTGGCAAGACCTCATCTTTACATTTCCTCCGTGCGTTCGCGAGGAAGGTTGATGAGATGCTCAGTGAGCTTAAACTGATTTCGATGGAGGGAGAGGAGTCACTTGTTCAGGTTATTCGAAGTCAAGTTGCGATGACACACCGTCTTCTTGCGTTTGTACCAAAGCCGTTGGTTCACCAGACATCTGATGAATTCTTGAAGGTTTTGGCTGAAGTTGACGCCTTGGAAACAGGTAGGTCTAATTCCTAAATTGCCCTTCATTTCTTACTAATG
Organism: Panaeolus papilionaceus; assembly: GCA_015501605.1. Classification (NCBI taxonomy): domain Eukaryota; kingdom Fungi; phylum Basidiomycota; class Agaricomycetes; order Agaricales; genus Panaeolus; species Panaeolus papilionaceus. The sequence goes on from JADNRZ010000015.1 coordinate 816,407, forward strand.
TCGCCCTAGAATCATCCGACCACACAGTACTTGCATCCGAACTGATCGACTATGTCCGTGTCCATGGTGGAGCAATAGGGTCAGAAGGCGTGCAACACCTCATTCAAACACTTCAAAATCTCTCTCCAGGATCACTTAACACCCTCCTCGAAGAACTCGACCCTCAAGAATCAGCCGACTTCACTTCCATCACATTCACGCATGCTCGATTCACATGGCTTTACACCCATCTAAGCCACCAACTTTCACAACAGCAAACTCAAGACATCTTGCTATCTGGTTTGTTCTCTTCCCAGAAATCAGCAGGAGATATCAGCCATGCAATACGGATCGTTCTTCATGGCCTTGATAGCTCGCGCCAGCAGACCGAGGTGTTTAACGGCCATCTAGGGTTGATTTCAAAGATCCTGGCTCGCGCGAGATCGGTAGTGGATTCTGTGGCGTTTAATGCGCTGACTGAGATGGTATTGTTGGAGGAAGGTGGATTGAAAGAGTTTTTGTTCGCTCCCGTTAATGCTGACCTGGTGGACGGTATGTGCGCTGTGTTATTATCGTGATCTTTTTGTCTAACTGGATCCGCCGTTATGATTCTTTAGACGTCAAGGTCCTCCTTGGTTCATGCCTGGATGCGTCGTCTTCTAGAGATAGATGGATTGTTCGTGACATCAGCACCTACTGGTTGAATGTCTTGAAGGAAAGCAAACGGAGTCAGGTCCAGTCACAGGTGTGCACTCCCTGTAATTTCACCTTTATTCCTGGCTTATATTCTCTTCTCCAGATTTCGACAGCCTGCTTATGGATCAAGTACAACGAATCACCGCAGCTCTTCGAACTGCTGGGCATCTTCTCCCAATCGACCGCCCTTTCATCATCTGGAATCACTATCATCACATCCGTCCTCGAGTCATTGAAATTACGCACATCATCTGAGGTTGAAGCAGAGGCCATTCTCTCACAACGTCTCGCAGAGCTGCTGAAGCTGCGCTCTCTCCTTCCAGATCCTACCCTTCTCGACGAAGTTGCTTCCATTGCTGTCGACACTTGCTTGCCGTATGGTCTGGATGGCTCGTTCTCTGTGCAATCATCAGAGCCACCTCCCCTTGACACAGTCATCAAACGCAGCAAGGCTAGATGGTCACAACGCTCCCAGTCGAAGATTCTATCTCAGATAGACGTTGTGCAGTTCTTGAAAGAGGGTTCTCTCACAGCTGCAACAACTAAGATTGTTGCCGGTCTCATCTATCATCACCTCGCTCCATTATCACTGGTTTGGGATTGGCTCGATGGCGATCGTGCTGTGAAAGAAGATGACGCGCATCTAGTTCCGATACTATATGTGTTGGTTGATTCCGCCGTGGAGAGAGGTACAGCAGACGAGTTGTTCTCTGATGCTGTGTGGGAGAGGTTTACTCCTCGTTTGGTCGCAGTTGTAAAGTCGACGGAGGCGTCGGATGCGCTTAACATTCGTGCTAGGCATATTATTTCCAAGGTGCTCCAGAGGGGTGGCTCTTCAGCGTTGGCTGGACGGGTAGGTAAAGAGCTGGAACGCTCTTCGACGGTGACGCTGGGCGTGTTATCCCTGTCCGTTGAACTGGCGAGATGGATGTCGTCAAAGGCAAAGGATATCTTGTCGTCTGTCCTTGACAACGCTACGCAGCATGTTATCGACAATCTACCGCTGGATGATACCTCAGTCGAGTTTGGGGCATATGTTGAGAACCTGAGTAGGTGCCTTTACGCTTTTTATGCGAAGTCAGTCTAACGTGTTTCATGTCAGCCTCCTTGGTCCGTCTCACTTCGCTCTCCAAACCAGGATTCGTTGAAACCCTCCTGTCAGTCATCGTTCAAAATTTGTCAAGCCGAGCCGATGCTCTGAATCTCGCAGTCGCAGTAGTTGAAACAACAGCTCTCAAACCATTATCCATCAACCGCATTATTCAAAGCATCGTCCAACACACGCACTTTTTCAAAGCGTGCAACGGCACATCCACAGAATCCAAATCAATCCGAAATGCAGTCATCGCGCTTCTGCATCATCTCTTCCGTACCCACCCTCACAACACCTGCCAGGTCACACACATCGAGCCCCTGATCTATGTCTATCATGGCACGCTTTCACAGTCAGATCTGCAGATTCTTTCCATCTTCCAGCTCTTTGAAGGCCAACGCAAACTTTCCGTCGTCCCTCTACTCTGCAGGTGGTCTTCTTCCACCAAGACGTCGTCACAAACTCCATTGGAAGCCCTCCAGTCGCTTGACCCGATCTCCGTCTTGAGAACCATAATTAATTTCCCGGTGTGGCGCAAACTAAGCCTGGACGAAAAGTCTGTGGTCGCGGAACAGAGTCGTCAAGACCAGGATAGCGACACACTCTATGACCCTATTTTCATCATGTTGATGTTTGGGCATATGTTGGTCGAGGGACCGCCTACGTCTGCATTTGGGTGGGTTGGGCTGTTCAGGACTAACGTGGTATCGTTGTTCATCCGTGCGCTTTCAGCCAAGGATGGAGGGATGAGGAGTATTGCGATGGCGCAAATTGTAGGGTTGTGGAAGCAGATGGAATCCGCCGATTTCCACGAAAAACCGCATGTTGTCTATATCCTCAACATCCTCAAAGACACATTCGAAAAACCCGACGCATCCGATATCTCCACCCCTACCTCCCCGCGTCGTCTCCCAACATACTCGTCCCTCATCCTCTCACATGCGCTACGTGGCGTTTTCCACCCATCCAACTTCATCTACCCGCTCACGTCACGGTTCCTACTCCAGCGTCCTGAACTTGATCTCAGTGATGTGCCCATGCTGTATAACATGCTTTACAGCAGCACAGATGATTGGAAAAAGGAGAGAGGCTGGATTGTTAGGTTCCTTGCGGATGGGATGGTAGGTAGCGATGATTGGAGGGTGCTGAAGAGGAGACATACGTGGGATTTGTTGGCTAGTATGATGCAGAGTGCGGAGGAGGATAAAGCGCTCAGGCTTGGTGTTTTGGAGGTACGAATGGCAATGACATTGTTTGGATTGATTATTTGGTGCTTATTCTTGGTTTTCTTGGTTTATAGTTCCTCGCCAACTTGACGTGCAACGTCTATTCTGCTACATCCTTGATCCTCAAAACGGGATTATTGTCATGGATTGAAATGCAACTTCAAACATCGGCGACAAGTGTAACCAACGAAGCTGTAGAATGGATCAAAATCCTGGAGAACATCCTTGTCATCGTCGATCCTTATAAACTCGAGTCAGCCACATCAGGAGAGTGGAGAAGCATCATCTGTAGATCTCTTGCGAGATTGGTAGATGAGGCAAAGTGTGGTGAGACCATTATCTCTCTTTGTCAGATGAATAGTTTTCTGATGTTTCATCCCTAGCATCTGCGTCACGAAACTTTCTGCATGCTGTTCCTGTCGTCTTGCGCCTCGCTTCGTTGAGTGCACCTCAAACAGGAAGGCAGCAACCCGAAGAACTTCCAGCTCTGCTAAAACTCGCCACCGATCAACTCCAAAAACTCGAAAGCTCAGTATCAACAGCAGTTCCAGAGACATTCTCGTCAGCCGCCTTGAAAGCCCTTAAAGACAGATTCGTCCAACAGCCTCCCCACCGCTCGCACACGATACATCAGCGGATTCAAATCGAGGACGAAGAGGTGTCGCCAACTGCTCTTCAGCCCAACCTGGTCGCCTGGGGGACAATGTTAGAGTTGCTCTGGCAGACTTGCATGATGACCACACAAACCAATGCAACTTGGGATGAGCTCACTCCCCGGTTGTTGCTCTGGAGAACCCTGATCGGCGAAGGAAACACGTCAGCTGGTGAATGGGCTCGCAAGGAGGTGGTTGGGAATGTGAAGCAGTCTTGATGGCTCCATCAACAATATTAGTTCTTGGACGTCATTTAAATATTGAATAGGTATAGTTATGGTAATACAGCATTGAGAAAATATGCGTAAATCTTGCAAATTACCGGCGTGAACCCCTTAATAAAAGCACAAAAGGATATGGAATATAATTTATTCCTCGTCAAATTCTTCTACGTCTGGTGCTAGTCTTGCAAGGTATGATCCGTCCAAAGCACCTGAAATGGAAGACATGATGAGCTGAAGAAGAATGGAATTTTGGAAGGTTCACGTACGACCAACGTCAGCAGAGCTGTGTTTTCCCCTATACGCAGAGATGACAGGACTTGGGGATGTGAGATAATCTGAAACAGAAGATCCCTGAGTGGTTGTTGAAGACGACAGAGGCATCTTATATTGAATGACTCTTGAAGGGGTTGAAACGGGTGATGGTTTGTATCCCGAGGAAGCCAGAGCAATTGAGGCAGACGTAAGCGATGCAGAGGGAGAAAAGGCAAATGGTTTTTGAGGTTGAGGGCTCGTCTAGCAATCAAATAAGATACATTGTCGTACTGAGGCAAGGTCAAAAACCTACGTTGGGTGAGAGCACTTTGAATGGCCTGCTGGGTGTTTTAGTTGCTGTTTGAGCTGGAGATCTCCCCTGTGCAGGAGACGCGATGGCAGGCAAAGCTGCTCTTGGATACTTGATAGCATAAATTCCTTCCAAGATGTTATATGAGAAGATGGTAATCAAACCCATTTCTTGAAAAACAAGAATTAGTGTTTAAAATAGATACCAGTCGGCAGACAACACATACCAATGGTGCAAGCCCATTCATACACCCAGTCGCTAGACCACTTCGGATAATTGCTATGTCTGAACAGCATCTTCGCTCCATGAAGCAGAGATGGTAGCGGTAGCAGATAAGACAGAACGAGAACAGTGACCAAGCACAGGCCATTAACGCGAATTCTCTGTAAAGCCTCTGCTTTGTGTGGCTTAAAACGGTCAATGACCATGCTGATTGATGAAGTTTTTGTTACTGTGGTTGTCGTGCTCATCGTGAGTACCTTGTCGTCGCCGTCGTCGTGAGCTATGTGGAGGTCGTGGTAGTCAAGATACAGGCGAGTGCTTCGGCCTGGCTGGTTGTGGTGGTTGAAGAAAAAGGTTGGTCGACACGTGCTCAGCGCGTTAACGGAAATGCGCGCGTCGTCAACCCGTGACGCGTTCGAGCGTTACCTTGACTTTCTTCCTCCTGGAACTGAGAACTCGTACAACTTGAACCACGAGAACCCAGTTGGAGATGTCTTGATATTGATGGAGAGCATGATGTTTGAGCTTCAGATTCCATAGCTTCTAGTATTGCAGTTAAGGTGTGGATCGGATTTCTTCAGCCACCACCGTCCTCTAACATTAAGTTGTTAAAGTTGGAACGTTGCTAGCGCTGGGGCACCTGACCAAATTCCATGGCGTTGGATAACAGACAGCGGGTCCTGCAGTTCTCCCAAGTCGTCTGTATCTCAAAGTTTAAATGTAGATTCATCTGGACTCATCAGGTCAAATTGGCGTCGAAGGTGTTTTTTATTAGGCATTCAATTGCATTTACTGATAATCAAGACGCTAGCAAGCGGTTCATTGAGTTTTATCATTGCTCAAATCTGTCTCAAAGCCCGACCCCATTATTTCGGGGTCAGAGCCCACCATTCCCGATACACATATTGACACCTTGTATCGTGCTAGGTTCGAATAGGGTATGTTACACTTTCTACTGGTAGACTTACCCAAAGCCACGAGCATTTACAAATGCAGTAACATCGGACACTGGATCACTAATCCGTGGTCATTTTTCGAACCCTGCCGCATCATGGCACTCGCTAGTAACATGCATCCCAAAGGTGTGGGAGGGAAATGACAAGATTGGATTTAAACCATTGTATCTAGTGCCACGAGCATGGATTACCGTGACGATGGACATGGGTAATCGAGGCATGCATATATATATAGTCAAGACATGACGGTACGGCCCACCTATTCTTTCGTACCTTTCAGCCATGCTGGAGTGGATTGACCCAACCCCTCTGTTTTCCCGCCTGCCAGTCGCCATTCCCTCTCAAGTTGTCCTACCAGCATTTGTCATTTTGGGAGTATATGGCATCTCTGCCATCAAGCGTAGATTCTGGGACAACAAAACCACGCCACTCAGCGGGCCTCCGAATCCCAGCTTCTTCTTTGGACATTACAAGACCGTTAACCAAGCAGTAGATCGGAGCGAGCTCTATGAAGGCTGGGTGAAGGAACATGGTCCTGCATACTGGATATCGACCGGATTTGGCTCAAAGCGAATTGTTATCTGCGATCCGAAAGCGAATGGGCATTTCTACTCGAAGGAGACTTATGGATATGTGCAGACAAAGTTATCAAGGGTGTTTATCGAGAATCTGGTATGTGGTCAGCTCTTCATTTCGGTTTCCTGCCTCATCGGGTGTGTAGTTCGGACGAGGGTTGTTGTGGGCGGAGGGAGATAGCCATCGAAGGTAAGATTCATTCCGGGCCTCTCACTCAGCTTCAATGACTCAGCACACTGATCCGTGTGATAGACAGAGAAAGGCTCTTTCCCCTGCATTCAGCAATGCTGCCATTCGAAAGCTGACTCCCGTCTTTTACGACGCTGCTTATCAGGTAAGATAGTAATTACTTATTACATTATTCCTCCCTAATATATTGTTCCCCAGCTCAAAGCACTTTGGGATGCGAAACTCGACGCTGGGGAGAATAAGATCGACGTTCAAATATGGTACGTCGTTGCATTGCACTGCATTGGGTCAACTGAATTGAGCTTCGATCTATCTTAGGATGAACCACATTTCGTAACCACGCCGTTTATTCTTCTTTCCAACACGTCACTGATTTTATCTGTAGCCTCGACTCCATCGGTATTGCAGGTTTCGGACACAATTTCCATGCGATCGAAGGTCATGAATCCCCTGTCGTGGAAGTGTTCGAGTCGTTCGGAAGCACCGATACGAGTATAATTTCCCAGCTGGTTTTCTTCCTTGGGCCCGTTTTCCCGATGCTCCAAAAGCTTCCGACGAAGCGTAATAGGATGTTCAAGCGGTTGAGAACGACAATTAGGGGAATTTCAGATGAGCTCTTGGAGAGGAATAGACGCGAGAAGGCAGGTCTTTCGACTGGGGAGACTGATAAGTCAATTATCGGGTTACTTGGTACGTCGAGTCACCTCGGAATCTTTTACTTGGACCTGAAGAAATGGTTCAGTCAAGGCTGAGACTTCTAACTCTTCTCTGGGCATGTCGGAGGAAGAGATTTTGGCACAGGTACGTGAATTAGGTTACATCAATAACAAGTAATATTCACAATTATTTTGAATTGGCCCGTAGATGGTAAGCTTAGTAGGGGAACAAGACTCTTGCGAAGGACCTGATCTCTCTCCACTTAGAATGTCTTGCTGCTCGCGGGATACGAAACAACATCGAGTAAGTTACAATCCGATATTGAAGTTGTTTTCACATCTAATCATACTTGATGTGTCTAGTTAGTCTCACCGTACGTCTTAGTCGATGATTTTAGAGTAAGGCACAACATGATACTAACACATTTTTAGTGGGCCTTGATCGAGCTCTCTCGCAAGCCAGAGAAGCAACAGAGGCTTCGAGATGAACTCGCCGAGTATTCGGGAACGGACCCAACTTTCGATCAATTATCGACAGGATTGCCTTTCCTCGATGCCATTGCGCAAGAGGTACTACGTTTACACCCACCCGTATCAGAAACCACTAGAATCGTACGTTTATGACCCATCGTAGGCACTCCAGCCATGAACTGTGCGCTAAAATCATAGCTACAGGCTGCCGAGGACGACGTCATTCCATTCAGCAAACCATTCACTACGGCGGACGGAAAGCTAGTCAGCGAGCTCATTGTCCCGAAAGGCACCGTCGTCAGTTCACCTATTTCATACATGAACATGTCTGAGGAGTTCTGGGGGCCTGATTCAAGAGAGTTCCGCCCGGAGCGGTGGTTGGCGGATGAGAGCACCCCTGGTAGCGTGCTCAGTCAGAGAGCGAAGGAGATTGGTGGTCATAAGCATATTTTGACCTTCGTTGATGGGCCGAGACTTTGCTTGGGGAAGAGCTTTGCGTTGGCCGAGTTTAAGGTATGTTGTTTGCTGAGATGATCATAGGACTGAGGCTGACGATCATGGTTTCAAAGGCTGTTTTGTCTGTGTTGATTCGAAACTATTCATTTGAGCTTCCGGATGGACCTGACACAAAGATTGAGAAGCATCCCTCGATTCTTCCTCGTCCTAAACTAGCTGGAGAAAAGGGAGCTCGTGTACCTTTGATAATTAAGAAAATAGATTAGATGAGGTACTTATCATGAGATGTAACGTTTTGTACAAATTAAATCGCTGGAATGTAGGATCGACCCTGTCCGACGAATTAGATCTTTTTGACTGCACTCCCCTTCCCACGAATATTAATGTTGATTTTGATCATGGCTCGATTTCTATGATCTCTTTCCTACACCCATTATGAGCCCAATTACATTTCTTGACCTCCCATACGACACAATTTATCACATAGTTCAGCAACTACTCTCTGACGCAGAAGATAACGTAGCGTCGATGAAACGAGCCGCAACGTGCAGAAGAGCCCATAGAATTTTCGACTCTATCACTTGTCCATACCTGTTTAAAAAGGTGCATGTTAACCGTCTTGAGCGTCTCCAAGAATTTCGACATATCTTGGAAGCAAATCCAAAACTGGCACTGTATGTTCGATCTCTGGAACTCCACCCCTTCGCGCATTATGATGCCAGACCAGTTGGAAGGAGGAAGCGGGACGGGACTACACTTACATTTCTTCAGAACGAGGACATACCTGTAATTCTTCCTCAACTTGTGGGGCTGCGCAGTTTCTCGTATGGGGCATACTCTATGAATGTCTTAGCGTGGGCTCGCCTCAGCAACGCCATGTCAGAGGCATTTCAGAACCTTAGCCTGTTGCCTTCTCTCACGCACATTACCCTTGAAGAGGTCTCGGGTGCACCTATGCTGTGGATTTGCCAATTCAAGGGGCTGGAGAGCCTCACTTTGCGAAGTTTTGACTGCGGGGCAGATAACCCAACGCGCTTGCCTGACCCAAGCAGATTGCCTATCATCAAAGAGTTGGATATCAAGAGTGCTGGACAACATCCTTGCGACGTGACGATCAACAATCTTCTCAGGCATGGTCTATTTTCTGTCTTACAGAAGCTTTCTGTGGGTCTCAGGAAGCAAGGCGATCTTTACCTTGCTTTGGTGCTCATAAGGAATGCCAGGACAACTATAGAAGCGCTCGACATACATCAGCAGACTGCCTTGCTAGAATCGCCGGTTGGCTCACTAGGTTAGTACCTTCGAACACTGCACTTTGACTTATATTTGATGTCCTCACCTCAATTGTACATTACGACCAGTCCTCTCCCAGCCAGAAACTGTCACCTTTGAAACATCACTTGAAATCCATACCCTCTCATCGCTTCGGCGACTGAAACTCGCCCAAGCCTCGTTTTTGTCGCCCGACTTGCCATCAGCCACCCCTCTTCGTCTACAGCTCGACTTTCCCTCACCTTCAATCGAAGAAGTACATATTGAACTCGATGACAACGTGCTACTGCATCCCTCTCCCGACATCGCACGCCCTTTGGGAAACTGGTTGAAGGTTGACAAGATTTTCCAAACGAAGTATCCAGCGCTCAAATCCTTGGTCGTGAAATTCCGTTCCGTACCGAGGAAAGAAATTAACGATCGGCAGCAATTAAAAGCGATGGAACTTGTGAAGAGTTATCTACCTGGAACTGTTGGGTCGAGGTTGGCTGAGGTAAAGGTAACGATACAAGACTCATATGTGACCTTGGTAGTAGCTTTAGCATCAAAGGAAGCGATTTGAAATTTCAACTACCGATGTCGGGAGTCCCGACGCAAATGTACCTACTATTTGTATCTTTTAGACAATGTTGAATATAGATCTAACCACTGCCACCGCATGGGCATTTCCCAAAATTATCCCGCCCCAACATAGATGCAATCAGAAGCTAACATACATACCTACCCACGTACCATTCATAGCGCCCATCTAACTTGGGGCGTGTGTATGGAGAGGTCTGGACCAAGCAGATATATTGAGGAGTGGCTCTTTCGTAAATACAGATGTATCGGTGATTTTATACGGCTGACTTTGTCTGAGTCAAGATTTCGACTCCAGTCTCCGTAATTCTGGTGAAGATGATATGTGAGTGAAATTCGACAAACGCAGTGCTTAGGGCAGACTGACAGTAAGGTATCTTCGAACTGGGCGCTTCTCTTGCCGTCTGCAGTTGTAGCAGTCCAGTTATCGGGCCAATGGACATCAGCAAAGCTGCTGCCCCAGTTAAGCATCTTTTGCAGCGATATCAGTGAAGGCGGATCAATAAAAAAGGGGATTACAAACGTACAGGTTCGATGGTAAATGTCTTCCGAATCAGAACCTGTTAGTGAGCTTCGACATTTAAGAAACGCGAACAACGCACCATTCCTGGCTTCATGGTCCCGATTGCCTTGTTCTTGGCGTAATGGGGGATATAGTTAGGGGAACAATGGAACAGTTCGTTGACTCCATGTCCTACAAATGTTCGTACCACGGAACATCCGTTTGCCCTCGCGATAGGTTCGCTGTCAAATACATGTTGTGAGTAAGGGATAGCTCTTCAAGCTTCAAGAGCAAGGGTCATGCATGGAGGCTTACATAGCCTTGCCTATATCTCGGAAAAGAGCGCCTGGTTTGCAAATTTTGATAGCAGCATCCAGAGCTTCGCGCGTCGTGCGTATGAGCTTCTGCGAATCCTGATCGATCGCCCCTACCGCATATGTCTCATTGAGATCTGCATGGAATCCTGTAGGGAAGTCGATCAGAACCCATTGACAGGGGTTCAACTCCGCGAACATACCGTCATGATAAATGGATATATCTGACGTTTTAGATAACGATTGTCATTTTACGAAGATCTCAGTTGGGAGCAATAACTTACCAATATTAATAATATCGCCTTCCTTCAACTTCCGTTTGTCCGGTATGCCATGGCATATGGCCTCGTTGATAGATCTGCCAAAGGTTCAAGACAGGTTCAAATCAGTTTGTAACGTCGAAATGCATAGACGCGAGACACACGTGCAGATTGATTTTGGGTAATTGCGATAGTTCAATGGGGAGGGATATGCGTTCCTTTCAATGCAAGCATTGTGGGCGATTTCGTCCAATTCGTCGGTCGTGATGCCAGGTCGAATGGCAGCAGCTGTGATATCAAGAACTTCACGCCCAAGCCTGCAAGAGACTCGCATCTTCTCCTGCTCTTCCTTCGTAAGAATCTTAGGAGGCCGTTTTTAACTCCATTCTGGGCACACCTGATCGAGCGTAAGTACTGATTGACGTCGATCGAGTTCGATATGCTCACCGTCTGCGGCATATTCTGGACGTGGAATATGATCCGGCACGTTACGGATCGGAGACAAGGGGTAGACAGGCCTTAAAGAGCCTGCATAGTTAAAATTGGGGAAGGGATTATAGGTTCCATCTGTATGAGAAGGAACGAAATCAATCAGCATTACGTAGCGCAGTACATTAATGGGTGATCACCTTCATTGGTCCCATTTTTAGCCAATTGGTGGATAATTTTATGGGTTTTCTACGAAAGGCCTTTAGCTCAAGCCCCAGTGCTCACGAATGACTGGCTAAAATCGACCAGTATCTTTCATTCCATACCCCTTGTAAGCAATGAATCAATAGGACAGTCGTCTAATATGGAGATAGATACTCACAGCCAGCTTTAAAACATTCTTGTCCGCAGAAGTAAGACCCTCGAATTCCCAGCCTGACAACGAATTGGAAACAATCATTAGTGGTCTGGGTCTTTTGCGCGTAACTGCGAGCATTGACATGATCAATTGTCTCGAACTGACTTATTACAAGTAGGGCATTCCAACCGAGACGGTGGATTTCCATTGGGACACGAAGAACTTTGGCAAGTAGCTTGTCCTGTCATACTGAAAGATGCAGAAGGTTTGCTGGAGACTTCGTTCAGGTTTGAACAAAGATCTTTTGATGGCTTGCGCTACAATGATTCTGACAAAGTACATAACGACCGAGCAATTGACGTTGACTGCGTTCGCCGAGTTGCCGAATCAGTCCCCGCCTTCTCACTGGCGAGGCCAGGCGTTTGGTTGGAGTCATTCTACTTGCTCTCTTCCCACTTCACAAGTTCTACAAGCATAGCTCTTCCTCTACGGGCATGTCATGGCCTCATTCGGAATTCTGAATCTTCCTTACGAGCTCATAGAGTATATACTTCAGAGCAGGGTCTCTGGGGACTCTAAAGGCGATAGTCGCGATAAAGAAACCGAGAGGTTTCTCGGGGCGTGTAGGCTGACATGTAGAGTTCTCCACTGTATTGCAGCTCCGATGTTGTTTCAAAATTTGCAACTAGGATCTGTATCTGATTGGCACGACCCTGGAACACTGGACCGCGTTCACGCATTCCATAATTTGCTACGGGAGAACCAGAAGATTTCCACATATATCCAGTCATGCTCTATCATAACCAACGATTGCCATACATTCTTCCAGTCCCCAGATATAGCGGTCATTCTGTCCCAGCTCAGACAGCTTAGACATTTCTCTCTTAGGGTCTACGCTATCAGACCAAAATTATGGTGGTCGCATGTTACCGAATCCCAGGCTGCAGCGTTTAAAGGGATCTGCAGCTTGCCATCCCTCACGAGTCTCGAATTTCGAGGAATTCACGACTTACCACTTCTTCAATTACTCGAACACTCTACGAATCTCGGAGAGCTAACATTACGCCATATTTATCTTGACCTCGATGCATACGGTTCCTGTCCTCCGACGTTCAAACTCCAATCACTACGGCTTATCAACGTCAAGACACCAACTTCAAGATTCCAAAGCTTTAAATTACACGAGATTCCTGCTTTTAGAAGTCTGGAAAGACTTCAAATTTATTTCTCCTCAAGAGAAAGCATCGAGCAGGCACGCATGATTCTGGAAGTCACTCAACAAAAGATCAGGGAGCTACACTTTCTCCCATGGCACACAATCGACTCTGATGGTAATTGGAAAGGTAAGCTTCGCTTATAATAAATCTGTCTACCGGTTACAACAGGATTTACACCTCATCAGATCACATTTCTTTTGGGTTTTATCTCCATCCACTGCCATCTTTAGAGAAAATCACGATCGAGGAATCTTCCGGGTGGCATACGTCTGGCCATCTCCCCCCTTACATCTCCACCCTACTTGATCTCCATGGACCAAGCTCCACAGTGAAGCATGTCCACGTCTACACTAACGCGCCCTACAACACCGTTGAGAACACAAGGGACGCATGGCGCGAACTAGACCGTATTCTCCGAGAAAAACACCCTGCGCTCAAGCTGTTGACTCTGGAGTGTAACGATCATACATTTCCTCACGACGATCCCAAGCAAGTGCGCGGTGCAATCGAGACAATCAAGCCGCTGTTCGAAGGAGTAATTGGGACACTCGGGGCTTCAGTGCGATTGCGTGTTAATACTGTTATGACTGGGTGGAGGGGGGTCAAAGGGGGTACATTGAAGTCGTTTGACATCAGAATCTTGAACATAGCTGCCATCTTCGCGACTAGCCTTCAGTAGGCGTACCAAGTTAATGCAACTAGGTAACATTAATTATATTTCTTTGCTAGAATATGAGTTATTTTACGCGCGTTCAGAGCGATGTCCCTGCTAGAAGCTTTGTATCTTTGGACTCGCACTATAAAGACTTCATTCGGGTTCCTTTACACTAGAGCCATGTTCTTCCACGCCCATACAAGTTAGTAGGCTTCGGCTCCGCATATAAAAACGGTGAACAAGTTCAATCTATTGAATCATTAACCAACACCCGATAAGTACTCGTCAGGATGCTCGTAAAATTTGGACTGATTTCGGCCGTACTTTGTCTGCTGTTCTTCAACATCAGTGCCTCACCTCAACCCTTCCTCGAGGGTGGCAATGATGTTGCCCTTACTCAAGCCAAGGCAATACATCGAAAGACCTCCGAGGCCGGGTCAGCCGAAGGTCAGATAGAGGCAAGGTTTTTTTCTTATCATTGCGTATTCGATATGCACTAAAGGCGCTTTCGAAAAATAGGCCAGAGGTTTTGGTGAAGGCGGCTGGATTACCCCAACTGGCGGAACCAAAGACACCAATAAAGTCAAGGAGCGACAAGTCAAGGAAATTCTGGCGATCGAGAAGTTCAGGCAGGATGAACCCAGGAATCGAGCAGTCGCCAAAGGAAACACAGCAGTCGTGCACGATGCTTTTCATAGCAGCTATCCTGGAGGGCCGGCGCACATTACGGTTGATTTTTATAACTCGAAGGGCAAATTTATCACTCGTTTACACATCGCACCGGATGGGAAGAGGCTCGTGGGGGACGAGCAGACTTCACACTCTGGGGGTAGTAAACCTCCGCCCAACAGTCCAAAGTGATATTCAGAGGCAAAACTGCTTCTATGCAGAACCGGAATCTCAGTCGAGAGCAGAATTATGTAGGAGATGGAGAATATATTACATATGTCGCAGCTCGACCCAAATCAAGTTTACGAAGGAAGCCGAAAGTGGGTTACTCTTCTGGTGCAAGAATACAACTATATTTTGGCCTGGCTTAAATTTATTGAGCCAAACCCTGCGATAATATGTCATTCGTCTTGCCCGCTGGACTCTAAGCGTGATCTAAAGCATGCATCTGGAGACTGTTCGGAGAATCTCTCGAGTCATTAACAACTGCTTTCAATACTATTAACTGGCTCCGTGGGGTTCAGGCAAGGCACTGAGCTCCATTGACATAGTAATGTCAAAGCAGACTCCCAACAACGCTGGTGCTCAATTCATTCTTGGCTGACTCCAATGCGCTCCACCACCTTCCAAACGCTTCGAATCTTAGCTTTTATTCATACACTCCTTATCTCGAAGCACCGGGGTACACGGGTCACTTAATCTTAGAAAATGTGTACCTTACTCATAGGATCAATTATAGCAATACCGGTAGCGCGCTACCCGTAAAGCACCACTGGTGCTTGTAGTTATCCCACCCCACCGACAAAGCCACAACTAAATTCTGTGATAAGAGCTTTGCATATCATGACGATGGTACATTAACTCACCTGAGGACCCACCCTCACTTCGTTTTTATTGTAATTTCTACCATTTTGTCTGTCATGTCTTCAGAGCTAGGCCTTCGCTCACTTGTCGCCAACATCCAAGGAGACGTCGTTATTCCAGAAAGTCCCAACTACGACCAAGCCATTGCTCGATGGGCTGAAAATTCTCAACGGAAGGCAAAGGTTGTGGTATTTGCCAAAACCGAACAAGACGTCGTTCGCGCAATACAATTTGGACGGACGAACCACCTCCCTCTTGCTGTCCGCGGAGGAGGCCACAGCTCCTCAGGGGCATCTTCCGTCGAAGATGGCCTTGTGATTGACTTGTCGCGATATTTAAATACCGCTGTTGTCGACCCCAAAGCTCAAACAGTAGCAGTTGGAGGGGGCGCGCTATGGGAAGCAGTTGACAAAGCTGCAATTCAGCATGGTTTGGCAACAGTAGGAGGAATGGTTAATCATGTACGTCAACTGCCCTTCGATTCCATGAGTCTTTGCTGAATCTCTTCATAGACTGGCGTCGGAGGGTGAGTTTCTAGAAATATTTGTTACAAAAAATCTCGTTTGATATCATTGATCTTGTTGCAATATGCAAAGACTAACGCTCGGAGGGGGTTTTGGTTATCTGACGCCGTCACATGGATTGGCGATTGATAACCTTCTCCAGGTAATACACTGACAAATTATTTAGGACCTTTAATCATATAACTAATTCACATACAGGCCACTGTCGTGACTGCTAACGGATCCGTGCTCAAAGCAAGCAAAAACGAGAACTCTGATCTATTTTTCGCCATTCGAGGGGGCGGTGGAAATTTCGGCGTTGTCACAGAATTTGTCTTCTGTCTGCATCCCCAACGCCGAACAGTTTACGCAGGCCCCCTCTTTTACCCGCCGGGTGTACTCGAAAAGATTGTCGAGCAAACCAAGCATTGGTTTAAAAACGCTGGTGAGAGGGAAGGAATGGTCCAGAGTATGACCGTTGGCCCAGATGGACAGGTAAAGGGCAAACCATTTGCAATGTATTCATATTGCTGAATTTTTATTAGCCCCTTGTGATCCTCTTTTTGTTCTATAATGGAAGCGAGGAAGAAGGGAGGAAGAATTACAAAGCATTCTTTGACTTGGGTGAGTTTTTGCTACTCCAAATCTGCTCTTCGAAACCCTAACGATTTATTCAATCCCAGAACCAGTGATGGATCTCACAAAAGAGATTCCATACGAGGAGCTTAACGGTTTGCAGGTGAGATTACCAACATGATCATCTTGCTCTGTATTCGACCCTCGAGTTATAGAACGCAACCTCTGGTCATGGAAAAGGCGTATATCTGAAGGGAGTGGCTCACAAGGAGCCTCACTACGATTCTATCAAAAAGGCACACGAGATGGTTACAGAGACCTTGAAAGGGGGTAACTTCAATGGGGCTGTTCTCCTCGAATATTTACCTCTGGAAAAGGTATACTCTGTGCCAGCTGAAGAGACCGCATTCCGAAGGGAGAAGGTATCCAGCGTCGTAGTGCTTCTTAATTGGGACCCGTCCCAGGATCGTACCTCCGAAGCGAGGGCGTTGACACGTGAAGTTTGTTCGATCATCGTCGAGGGACAGAATTTGACGGAGTCGGAAGGGTTGGGTTATACAAATTTTGGTAAGCGTGATGTCGTTGTATACTTGGTGGAGGACCAGTGACTAAATACATTATATTTCTGCATGAACAGATCCTGATGCGGCAGACTCGGAGAGTGCGACTTATGACAAAGCTCGACGTAGTTTTGGAGTCAATTATCCCAGGTTACAGGAGATCAAGAAGCGCTATGATCCCGATAACATATTCAACAAATGGTTCCCTATTGTGCCTGCGGCTTAAAAAGGCACAGAAATATGGGCACCGATATATGTAATAAATTTGTATTTGTTCAGATTTTAACAGACGATAATTATTTTATACATGACTTGAGACTGACTGAGGCATTGACGCGTTTGAGCAACGGTTACGATATGGTCGTGCACGCGCGTCACGTTTGCGCTGCCTTTGCGCGCGTTTGCGCTGATCACCTCAGATCATAAGATCGCTTCTCCCTCAAGAGCCGACTAGACCAGCAATCAGTAATCTAAACTCTCAAGCCAGGACCCCATCCATAGGTCCAGGAAGTCGCTCAGGGTCGATATGCCCAGGTTTCTAAGTAATGAAACCCGCTTAAACACCTCTTATAGTCGCCTTTTATTTACACAGACCCTGAAGTAGTAGTATCTGCGCAAAAAATCTCGGAGTAGCGAAGCTTTGATGATCCTTGCAGCCCAATCTGGATATATTTCCCTAATTTAGAATCCCGTAGTAGCACGTGTTCGGGGAAGTCCTGTGACGGGTTCAGCCATCAAAAACCCAAAAGTCTCATGGACCTTTGGCCCTCTCTAGTCAGGATTGAGTCTCCGGGCATTTGGAATGATGAATGCAAGATAAAGACCTTGCTTTGTGTCTAATTTAACCCTTGGTTGATGGACATGACAGAATCAGACAGATGCAGGATCAACGAAAGACGTCCAAGGGCAACAATGCTATAGATATGAATGGGAATGGTACTGTACAAAGAATTGAGTAGAACATCTCCGGGACGCAAGAAGAAACAGCGAACGACAAAACAGTGAAGAAACAACAACGCAGAAACGCGTATGGAAGCTTTTAACGTGTAGTTACAAAGTACAGTTCGCGACAAGCAGAAAGTCAGGGGTCTGGGGGATAGTTAAGTGAGAAGCAAGGGACTAGTAGGGATGGTGTGCATAGTTCAAGGTATACAAATGTCAGAAAAGAATGCGAACAAAAGCACACACTCAGACTCCCTTTCAAAAGAAAGACCATGAGATATGACCATGGTTCAGTTGATGTGTTTTTATGAGTACAATGATGATGATGAGGATAAACGATGCATAGTGGATCATGGGATGACTGGGAGCGATAAATTAGAGATGCGGCAAAATTGCAAACATAGAAAGCAAAAAAATGGCGAACGCAAGAAAGAAAAGTGAGAACACAAAGGTGGAGGGGAAAGCGCGTTGAATCCCGGCGTCTTGTCTCGTTGCAGCCATGTGATTCGTGTGTGGGCGTGCTGACGTTTCTGAGTCGTCGAGCTTTGGGCCTTGTGAAAGCCATATTTAGATCGGGAGGTCGAAATCACATCGTCGAGTTGATTGGCCGGCGCAGATTAACTTCTAGGCCAGTGCAGAGGTTTGATTTTCAACCGTTGTGGCTTATATGACCTCCAGAGGGATCATAGACGTTCATGGCTGCAATAAATCAAAATATGAGAGACAGGGAGTTTATCTGGGAAGCGTACTATTTTGCAGAGCGTTGTTACCGGAAGGCGGCACTAGACATCATAACAATATGTCAGAGTAGGTATATTTTAGGACGAGGGAACCCAGTTATCCGATTGAATCTCACATTGAGTCTGCAGCGAGCCAAGCACCTGGTCTTGCTGGTGGACGCCATCATCGTCATCCACCGTGGACTGCCGATCGTGATATCCCCCAATTGAAGAATTTGCAGCAGGGGACATCATCTCCATACTTCCAGCACTTGACGATGTGGCATTCTTCCCCGGGGGCCTACCCTCCACACGCCTCACAAACTCTCCCCAACACGCTCTGTCGTCGTTGCCCATCTGTTCAAACTCCTCCTTAAGCTGCTGGCTCGCTTTACGCCACACTGCACGGTGGCGGCATACAGTACTTTTGACGTAGCGGCTTCCAAAGACCCGTTCAAATGCAGTTCGCTGAGTCATGGTCGCTCCAGACGGTGATTGTGCGATCAAGAGTTCCATGGTGTGAAAGCCGGTAGAAAGTTCCAAAACGGTGTAGTCATTTGGCCAGCGTTTGAGAGGTGGATGGGGATGGTAGGGGATAGGAGGAGGTGCTGCATGAGGTGTGAGAAGATATTGGGGGAGGGTTGTTGTCTGGGCAGTGGCGGCTGTGGTTTGCTGGTCAGGCGGCGTAGACGGATAATATACGGAATTCTGGTAGAGATAGCCGCTGTTGTCCTGTGAAGTAGTCTGTTGAGTCTGAGCTTGCTGCTGCTGCTGCACCTGTTGCTGTTGCTGCTGCTGGGCCTGCTGCTGGGCCTGTTGTTGCTGTAACTGGTGTTGGTGTTGGTGCTGGGCCGTCTGCTGCTGCTGAGGGGGGACCTGTCTCTGTGTAGCAACGACGGTATTATCGGACGTCGACCCGGCATGACCAGATAGGGAATTGGCCGTCGTAGAGTCCATGCTCGCCGTGGTGGAATGGTTCATATAGAACGTATTGCTGACATGGACCTTGGAGTTATGGCCCTCCTGGACCTCTGATCCCGATGGCGCAGAACGTTTAAGTGAATTTGAGGTGGATACTTCAGGATTGACAGCATTCTGAGGCGTACTGGGAAGGGGGGGAGGATGCGGGGAAGGCTTGGCAGCAGAGGGAAGTGGCTTTAGTGATGGGTATAGACTTTGCTTCTCTACTTCATCGCGAAGTCCAGGACATTCTTCCTCGGAAAGACCGTCAATCAAAGTTCTCCTAAGTTTATAGAGGACCCTCTGTTGAGCTTCCACCATCCGCACCGATGTTGGGTAATGCTGTTCCCATTGGCCCGATGAGGGAACATAGGTGTCCAGATAAGATGTTGCCGAAAGGCGCAAGTCATCGATGAGATTCTGGAACGAGAAAAGCTTGAAACATGGAAAGTTGGGAACAACAAGTTGCAGACGTATAGGGTCCGTATTGGCCTAGAAATAGAATAAAAAAGGATAAGATAATTAGCAAACAGTGGCAGGGACACATAAGACCGGGGCAAAGAGCCTAAAAGGAAACAAAGCCCTAGCTTGTAACGGGGGTCCATCCCAAAACGTGTATCTCACCTTGTACCATATGACTACAGTGACAGAACGGTTAAATTCGTCCATCTGCTGCTGGAACTCCTGCTGAAATATGTCGTAAAGCGGTAAATATAGAAACCTTTGAAGCATTATTTAATATCACCGACCCCGTCTGATGTCGCAATTTGCTGCTGCTGTTGAGGAGACTGACGAGAATGTCGTGGACCACCACCACCTGAAAGCCCCACACCATTCGCTGAATTCAGTGAAATCATGTTATAAGGATCCATTGGGCGCTCATGATTCTGATGCATGGCTGGTTTGGAAGATTGGGTTTCGTATTGTATAACGATGGTGCGTCCCTTGACGACAACAAGGCTCAAATCATATAATAAAACCCTAAATGATTGATAAAATATAAATTACATGTTAGTTTCAATGGTTACGATTAAGAATGATTGGAAAGGGGCGTTAATACTTGACTCACCGATGCGCTGATATGTAGACTAATGGTCTCTGATCCTGGGCGATGTACCCCAGGTACACGGACAGGTCAACGACAAGACGATAAGGAAGAGACCGTCGGCGAGACCCGCTTGGTCCGCCTCTCAGCTGATGCGACAAGCAATGCCAAATAAAGTCCGCCGGTCCGTCTAACGGTCCGTGGCTCTCGAGTCTCAGTGCGCTCCAAATTCTAGACGTCCAAGCGCCTCGGTTGTGTGGTGGGGTCTGTGGTTTCCCGGACGGACGACCACAGGTCGATGTATGGTGTCACTAAGCACGAAAGTCTGACGATTACCAGCGTGTTATTTTGCTGCGGTGTGTGAGGTTACCTCGTGCCTGTCAATCTGACATGCCAGAAAAAGAAGCACAATATGCGATTGGATTTCACAAGTCCGATAAACTATACAAGCTTTTTGACTATTTCTGGGTTTTACTTGCAGACCAAAGGTAGTAAGGCGGCGCGTATGTCGCGATGGGAGAGAGGTGAGCTGGAGCACTGCACTAAACGCCCTGCTCAGTTCTGGTTGTAGGTAGTGAAGAGATAGTATTGTGCGTAACTTACCCCAAAGGGGGCCAAGGGAAAATCCCAGCCATGTCACGCTTGCGCCTTTGTTTGGTGCAATGGAAATTTACAACGGTGAACTTGAAGTCGCCGATGTTTATCAAAAAATAAAACCAGAGACGTGAGTAGAAAATACACTCTCTGTGGGGTTCCGGGACGTGGTGTACTTTTATTTCAGTTTCATACCTTTGATAATCAATTGATTAGTCGAGGTCTTGCGGACGACTATCCAGAATAGCGTCCCTGCTCGTGAGCAAGAGTACTTGGTGAGGTACAGGTCGATGTGGTGGGGTATTGAATATCCGGTCCCGGGGAGCCACGGACAGGATTGAGTACCCTTTGGGTGCAGTAGCGTGTGGAGTGGTAGACCGCCTCAGCGCTTGATAGACGAGTGTCATTGGAAGGTGTGCTCAAGTATCAAGGTGAACCCGAGATTTTGCATAACATGAAGAAGCTCCCAGGTGACGCAAAAACGTCCCATAAGTCGTAGGCGACACGGTAGACAAGAGCCAGCTGGCCAATCCATTTCCCCTTTGGAGGTGCAAGAGCTTACTGCAAAGCTGGATAATGGGGAAGGCCCAAGACCAGCTCAAGATCAGATAACTGATAATCAAGCCCCTAAAGACGTACGTAACATCATTTTTACTCCCCCTCAGCACCCTGTCAACCGAAGACTATATCCCGCCGCACCTGAATGACGAAATATGTCAGAGACCTCGTCCATGGATATGATTGGGAGGGAGGGAAGCGAATTTTGATAAATTTGGCGATGGTCCCAGATTCAGAGGGCTGGATACCGTTGCTCAGCGGGGGAATATACCTAAGTAGGGGTGTACGATAATGATGAAGCAGATAGGACCAAACGGAAACTTGGGATCGTCATCCCGCAGTTGGAGGCATGCCCAGACGGAAATCATAACAGTTACCCAGAGAGCAGTCAGGAGAGGACATTGTGTTCTCCCTCATTGGGCACCTGAAGGTCGAAGCTTGGTTGGTAGCCAGCTATTTGGACAGTGACCCAACCAGATCCGCAAAAGACATTCGTGAGGGCAACAGCGGTTTTCTAGGAGACAGACGATAGTCCATGATACGAAATGGTTGCCAGAGAAATGACGTTTCCAACCAGAGGTCATTGCTTGACACAGGAGCCCTACTCCAGATGGTCTGGAACAGGGTTAGATTGCGGGTAGACGTAAAAGGGATGAATGAATATGCCGACCAATGACCATGAAAGGAGCAGAGTCGCGTCGAAAAAGCTCAAAATTTTGCGCTTGAGATCGAGTATTTAAACCTTGCAAGATACCTCTGGTCAATGTGCCCATAGGCTCAGTCAAAATTTCGAGTCAATCATGGGCAACATGTCTCCATTCTTGGAGCGCGGTGGCAAAGGAGCTAGCACAACACGACTACCCTTCCAACAAACCTCAAAACTTTCTCTAGTAAAAGCTATTATATCTGAGTGAGTTCCAGTGTAATCCTTTGCTAAAAAAATTATTCTGCGACGTACTTGGGGATAGATTCTTCACATTCTCATGAAGGTTAAATCCAAGATTTATTTGTCCCTGAATCAAACAAAGAAATAGCCCGAGCTCCATATTCTCACGACACAACCCTTGGAATTGAACTTCTTCATCGTCACAACATGTCGGCCACTGAGCCAAGCTTCAACATTGCTGCAGCTGAAGAATATGCAGAAGAGGCTGGTGATCAAACTCAACCAGCGGAAGATATCATGAACAGCATAGCCAACCTGAAGTCTGAACCTCCGCCGAGTGAATATGAATCCTTGACCGCAGAACTTGACCAAAACCCTCACAATGCCGACGCTTGGAGAAGACGTGTGCGTGTCGCAGAAGAATCAGGCGATGTTGAGAAAATATCAGCAACGTACGATGCCTTGTTAAAGCAATACCCCAACACTGTATGTCTACTCTTGCCTTGCTTTTTTTCCCTCGTCCTCGTGCATTTTTTATTTTATTTTAATTTTTGCCACCCGTGTTCGAATCTTGTTCATGCGATGCGTCAACCCAACAGGCTACGGCCCAGATACAGTATATCAGTCACTTTTTGAATGATCAGACCACGTTTGAAAAAGCAGAGGAATTGTTCAAAAGATTTCTGAAAACGTCACCGTGTGTTGAGCTTTGGTCATTTTATTTGACCTATGTCCGGTGAGTTTCTTGCTACTCATAACAGAATCTCAGACCCGAATAGTAACCGACCACTTCTAGACGTCTGAATGTAGCACCGAACCAGAGAGATAATGTCAGGAAATCGTATGAATTTGCTCTCAATCATATCGGTCATGATAAGGATAGTGGCGATATTTGGAACGACTACATCCAATTCTTGAAATCAGGAGAGGTGAGTTTGCCATGTTCCAATGACCTTTCTTTACACAACTAACATTACTTTAGGCGACCACCACATGGGACCAACAGCAAAAAATGGATTCACTACGCAAGGTATACAACCGAGCGGTTCAAATCCCGCTGGACAACGTGGAGAAACTTTGGCAAGAGCTTGAAGCATTTGAGACCAACCTCAACAGAATCACCGCCAAGAAGTTCATGTCTGATCTCACAGCAGGCCACATGCAAGCAAGGACCGTTCTGAGGCAGCTAACCAACCATCTCGCCACTCTCTATGCACCATCGCCCAACGAACTGTATTTACCTGTGTTACCCAAGTTTGATGCGTCTGAGCGTGCTTTAGTCGGAAAATGGAAGGCTTATCTGAAATGGGAAGAGAGTAACCCTCTGGAGATTGACGAGAAGGACAAGGCGACACTAATCACGAGGATACAGGGTGTTTACCGCAAGGCTGTCATCCGGATGAGGTATTACAGCGAAATCTGGTACGTACTTTGACGCCTTACTTTTTATAACTTCTGATGACCTATTCTAGGTTCATGGCTTATACGTGGACAAACAGCGTCGGTAAAACCGAAGAAGCCCTGGCCATCCTAAAAGCGGGCCTTGACGCGAACCCAACTAGGTTTGACTCTGTATCATCAACTTTGATCATCAACGTGCTAAATTTACCAACAGCTTCCTCCTCACGTTTGCTTATGTGGAAGCACTCGAAGTCAAGAAGGAATACGAAGAAGTGCACAACACATACACACGATTCATCGAACTCCTCCGCAAAAACCTTGAAGTGCTCGACCAGCAACTCAACCAAGCCAATATCTCGTTCGCGTCAAATGGCTCTCTGGCAGTGCCACCCACAGAACCGGCTTCACAAAACTCGTTGTCCTCGCAGGACGAGAAACCCAGCAAGGCGACGGAATTGCAGACTCACAGGACAGAGTTTGGGTTGGCGTGGATCATGTATATCCGGTTTGGAAGGCGAGCTGAGGGAATCCGGGCGTCAAGAGCTATTTTTGGCAAGGCAAGGAAGGATAAATGGACGCCTTGGTCTGTTTATGAAGCTGCTGGTAAGTTCAGCATGTCAAAAATATAACATGCAGACCCTGACGTCAGAATCAAAGCACTCATGGAATTCCACTGCTCCGATGACAAGGACGTAGCCAGTCGTATCTTTGAGAAGGGATTGGACACCTTTGGCGATGAGATCGACTACGTCGTGCGATATCTGGCTTTCCTAATTTCGATCAACGACCAGAACAGTATGTGGCGTGTTCGTCTTCTCTTAGGTTTCGCTGACCCCACTCATTACAGATGCAAGAGCCCTCTTTGAACGTATGATACCCAGTTTTCCAGCAGATAAAGCAAGACCACTATGGGAGCGCTGGGCTCGCTATGAATACCAATACGGTGACCTCGAGGCCTCGCTAAAACTGGAGCGCAGAATGGCAGAAGTCTACGCATCAGGTACTATACACCCCAGCCCTTCACACTATCACAAAACTGAATTGACCTCATCCCTTGTAGATCCCCCAATAAAGCGCTTCGCCCAGCGCCACATGTACCTCGGCACCGACGCTATTGCAGACCGCGACCTTGGGTTTGCCATGGCCCGACGTGGCACAACACCCTCGTCCAATGGAACTGGTGCCAGTCTGGGACGACTGGAGAACTCGCAGTCTCTCCTCAATATCTCCGCAGCGCCTGCGACTGCTAATACCAGCACAGGGAATGGTACGTCAAGTACTCGTCAATCTGGGTCTTCGTCTACGCAGAATAAGAGACCTGCGTCGCCTGATTATGCAAAGAGGGACGATGGGAGGGCGACGAATGACTTTGGGGGTGGATATAAGAGGCAGAGGCCGTTGAGTCCTGTCGGTAGGGGTGGGGATAGAGAAAGAGATAGGGAAAGAGATACGAGCGATAGGAGGTGGGATGGAGAGCAGAGGGGGAGAGGAAGAGGGTTTTCGCCTGCGCCGCAGAGTAATTGGGATAGGGAGGGCAGATCGTCGATGTCTGGTCCTCCTGGTGGTAGAGGAAGGGATGGCCCAAGAGGGAGTGATAGGGACGATGACAAGAATCGCCAACCAATTATTCCCCACATGTTGTCGTATTTCATCGGCGAGCTGCCGCAGCACCAGGCATTTGATGGTTCGTGATGTTTTTGTTGTTTTATTTTTATGCTCTTGATGTTGATCTTGGACTTTTTTTAGGCCCTGTGTTTAGGACAGACGATTTGCTGACTCTGTTCCGCAATGCTGTGATACCCAGGCAGGAGGGAGGTGGTCCGGGACCACGAGGGAAATCACCCCCTCCGCCGCCACCTCCACGATCAGGTTTGTTGCTTTTTCTATATCCTTTTTTCTTTCTTTGGTCTGATCACAAATACCGTCCTAGGTGGCCGCGCTCCTCCTGACTACGGTCCATACCAAGGACCTAACTCAGGACCTAGGAGAAGATATTAAACCCAACCCATCCATCAACCCGACGGCTACCTTCCCTTTTCTCCTTTCCCGACTTCCGCAGTGCAACCAGCATGTAATATATCATACGAGACTTGACGATGTGTCGTCGCCGTCTCTATAACGGGGAACATTCCCGTTTCATTCTTTTCATTCACACAGTAACTCAAAACAAAGCAAGATAAGGCGACAGAAGCCATAATAAGGAAGAAGCGGTGAAAGCCTTCGTGGATGCCCAGTCAATGTTTATGACTTGCAATTATTAACGTGCCTTTCCTGGCTCATGGTGAATGTCATCTGGATCAGGGCGCGTCGAGATGAAGTCGTATCACGGATATAATTCGGTTGCGCAATTCTGACATCCTCACTGGTTATCTTTTTCTCGTTGTGCATTTTTGACGGTAGACTGCAGGCAATCCGGGCATACACGCGCACCTGCCCTTCACACATTCATGACTTCGTCGATTTCACTCTCTTCCTCTTTTACGCGTCCGCTTTGCTTTGCTTTGTTTCGTTGCTTTTCGCCTGTATTCGTTTGGGCGTGCTTTAGTAAGTCAATATGTAGACACTTTTTTACCTCTTACTCTATAGTCAACGAATGTCATATACATACATAGTCCGAGGGTGTTTAATCGTTTTCATCGTCACCTTTTGTTGTGCATAGCATGAGTTATTTGTGTGTGGTTCTTGTGGGTGTCCCAGACTCCCAGAGAAGTGCTGGACACGGAACTTGACGACGATCAACAGGTCACAGAATGGGTGCCCAGGATGTCCAGGCCGGAGAGACGACGGGGGAGTATATGCGTGGCAAGTGTGCAAGCACAAGCTTCAAGCTACATCTCCCTCCTTTGAAGCGTCGAAGCATGTACGACGAGGCGTCAAGAACCAGTGTATCGATGGGAGTCCTGGACTCCCACCCATCACACACCCAGACACGACATTTTGTTGAGGCCCATGGGCGTTAAACCGATATGAAACACAACTCGAGTATAGGTTCTCCTTTTAAGTCTTGTTTTCTCCGTATCCAGCGAAACAAACCTCCAACTTGAATGCACAAATGTTACTTTTTTTCCGTCCTATACTCCCACCGCTTAATGGTCGACAAATGTCATCAATTTTTAATGGCGATAGGTTCACCCTCCGGTTCCTTTTACTTCGAAAATGTGAATAGACCCGTCTGACGTACCTCATCGACTGCTGCTTGATCCAGACCCGTTGTCCTGTTTTTCGATCAATGACCTCAACTCGAAACGAGGTTACGGACAGGATGTTGATGAACTTGGCTTGATTCATACACTTTGCAGAACCTCTCCTCGTGTTATCTTTTGGTTTCTTGCTCCTGGCTTTATTATGGTGGTCATTCTTGCATCATGATATATCATTCTGATCACAGAGGAGATTGAATACATTTCAACATATACATAAGGCATTGTGATTTCAAATTTTACAAAAGATGATCATCTAAACGTTCGAAACAATATGAAAAATGAACAAATAAGGAATTACACGATGTAGATCGATGAATGGGAGAAAAATGATTGTTGAATGAGAGAGGAAGGCGATCGAGGACAATGGTGGCCCAACATCTCCCAACGTGCGTTGGGCGCGCCTCGAGGTAGAAATGCGATGATGGGCTAGAATAAGAAACGATGATTTGTGATTAAATAGCGGTAAAGATTTAAAAGTCGAATGCCCGAACTTATTTACATCATGACTATTCTCTACTATCTAAGTGAGCAGAACTATTGAGGACGCACGATATATTCGTCCAGGGCATGCTTGATTTTATCATACACCTGACTTTCTGCCACAACACGGCTGACAATTGTCTGCGGAAAGATCAAGTTGGTAAGGGAGATGACGATAGAACCTCATGCTGAAAGTACATACCGCCTCGGCTAGTCCATTCTCAGTGAGAAATTCGCTCAAAAGAGCAGCATCAGATTCGAGCTACAAGAAGTAACAGTCGACTTCATGGATCGTCAAAAGTTTCGAGGTGTAGACGCACCTTCTTCCAAACGGCAGAGAATTTTCCCAGTTTGGACACGATGGCTTTACACTTTTCGGTGAAGCCTTTTACGTCTTCACCAGAACGATCAAGGAGAGCAAGGTGAGCTTCGATCTCGGCGTTGAGCTGAGCCAGTTTTCCGACGGCTACGTCCAGCTCTGCTTTATCGGCTGCGGGAATTTCGAATGAAACCACTCGTTAACATTGATTCATATAATAGAATGGACCACATACCCTTGTGTTTAGCCTCACTTGCGAAGAATTTTCCGATCTCTTGTATACCTTCAACGATAAACTTTGAGGGAAAATTTAATAAAGAGTAAAATATACGAGGTCATGAAGTAACTCACGTTGAATCGATCGGGTCTGGAGCTGGATTTCTTTTTCTCCGCCTTGCTACCTTCAGTTGAGTCGGGTGATTTCTTGTCGGATTCTTTCTTGTCATCTTTGGCGTCCAGGGCAAGAGGGGTCTTCTTGGACGACTTGAATGTGGAAATCTTTAAGGGAATTAGGTCGAACTCAACACAGGGTGGGAGAAGACTGACGATATTTTTGCTCTTAAAGGACAAGCGTTCGAATAATTTTCCGCTATCGGATGAGAAGAATAAGGGGCTTGTACACATTGCAAAATTGAAGCACTCACTCCTCCGAAATCTGTTTGGCGAGCTTGGATACAGTTGAATATCTCATAATGCATAAAATTAAATTTTTAAATCATTAAAAAAAAGGTTAACTACCTCTTATCTAAACATGCCCAATGTCGTTATGCTAATTGGACTAGTTTTATAAGTGTGAAGTTAATATTTTTTGAAGATTTTAATTATTTTTTCTTTATGCATTATGAGATATTCAACTGTATCTCCTCGGCGAGCTCCTCGAGAGCGTCTTTGCTGTCCTGTTTGACCTGATCCTTCGCTGCGTCGACATGTTCGTAAAGTGCTGTCAGGCCATTGATGACCCCAGCCACCCCAGAATCTAATGGCTCAGCGTTCGCTTTTGCAGCAGCAGCGATCTGCGTTGTGAGCGAAGATTAGCTACTAATGATGATGACGAACGGCGTTGCATCTGAGCTGAGATAACCTCACTTTGTCTGCGGAAGTTTTGACTGATTTCGCACGACGGTCGACGGGATAGTCGGCGTTCTGATATAAGGGCAAAATGGTATTCTGGAACTCTGGAACAACAACAGCAACGTCAGCACACCAGAGCAGTTGGAAAGGTTTCTGGGTACATACGATCAAGGGCGCTATATAACTTCTTGGCTGCAGTCATGGAGTCTTTGAAGACCTTGTAATACATCTAATTGCAATATTCATTCAGTGGTACTAATCAGATTAGATAAAAAGGTATTGACATCATTGACCACCATGAGTTCTTTTTCAAAGGTGGTACTGAAAGTCTTGTCAATTTGTTGTACGTTGATCTGTGCGTCGTTGAATGCTATTTGAGCATCGAGTGCGCGCTCCAAAATTTTTGTAATGTCATCTGAGGCGGACGGGCTGTCGTACGCGGGTGGGTTTGTATTGAAGTGGGACATTGTGAAAAGGATATGGTTCCCAGCTTCCAAACGGTTCGAGGATTTATAAAGGGCCTTCTATTGTCTTTCGACGAATTCGTTTATGGTGCTCGTCACCAAGGCACCGCCACTTTGGAACGAGGCGCGAAATCGCGCCGGGAAAAAATAAATAAATTGTAAGGGTCGAAAGAGGCTCGGATAAGGGGCGGAAAATGCGTTTACATCGTGTACATTTGACTAGTTTACAGAGAGATATACTGTAATTGTAGTTAGTCCAATTATTACCACTTCAAGTTCAACCCATGAAAAAGACTTGTATGAGGGCCAGGACTTGCGGAGCAATTCTGGCATTTTCTGAGGCCAGCATTCGGGACGTAATGCTCCTGTTGCGGTTCAAATTGAGTTTCTCGATTGGAGCGTGCCATTTTGGGATGCCCGAGCCATTGAAACCTCATCAAACGCGTAGCGCTTTCGGACAGGGGAAAGCATCGAGTATTCGCCAAACAAGAGCACATTCAATGGGGAAAAGTTGCTGTGTATTCAGACGCTGATGGCAAACAAGAGCATACGGTGGAAAAACCGCACATAAGGGTCCCAAGTCAGTGACATAAGAACGAGACCCTAGGGGGCCTCGTAACATCCTCCTACTCCCCCCAGCCCGCTTTTTGCGGTTCGGACGCGGTGGCGGTGGGTACGCATCACCTTTCCAACGCTACAGCACGGCCTTGTCATCAGTGGAGTGTTTTGATCTTTTGGGAGATAATCACGTACCTCTCTTGGTAAGTAAGCACCCCGAGGGGTGGGATCAGGGTCACCTTCCGTTCCATCTTGAAGGATGATTGCCCTGCTAACTGTTTTTGTTTGTTAGGGCCCATTTCTATTTCCTCAGGCGTACGATTGACATCGCCCTGAGGAAACGTCGGGACGGGGGGCTGGTGTGACTGGAGATAGGGATTAGGGTAGGGTGAGGGACGCGCTCAGCTGCAGTTGAGTGGGCTTCGAAAATTCATGAACTCACCCCCTCCTCCCACATGATTTCGGACACCCGTCAGGCTGTTCGAATTTCCTGTGTGTTTGATCAGTAATTGTTGTATCGTCGGGGCTGTACAATCTACATACCTCTGGTTCTTTCGTGGAGGAGAATATGTCCTTTCACTTTCTGTCTCCCCGAACACACCGGCCGAGGCGGAGAAAGAGCTTGATACGAATGTGTGATTGTAAGAACCGACAGCCTGCGTAGCTGGGTACTGAACCCAATCATTGGGGAGTGGATCCGTGCTGGGTACCACTTTCTGACAAAGATGCCGTGATCGAGAGACTTTGTGGGGAGCGGGGATGTGGACCGTTGTTCACGCTCGAGAACAATGTGCCGAGCCGTGGTTTTATAGTGCTCAAGCACTTCTTCGCAAAGAGGTAGCACGCCCTCCAATGGGAGAGTAATCAGGTCGGTAACAAAGAATCGGGTGTTAAGAGGTGGATGCAAAGGCGAAATGTGCATGATTCTGGAATAGAGTGGGAACGCCGGTGTCGATCCCGCTGAATGATGGTCGATGGGGCTACCACGAGGATACGATGGATCGAAGGTGTAGTAGTAGGGCAATGAAAGTGAAAATGACATGATTATTCGTCGACCTTGGTGCGCGAAATAGTACAACGGAGGAGCAGAGACTTTCGAACTAAATTGAGGTGGAAATGAAATTGTACCGCGTCCGTTGTTCCCTTGACTTTTTGTACCCATTTACTCCTAATATTATCGGCCGCAGGTGTTATCTACTAAACCATGCTGTTCTAAAACAAGTGACCATCGCTTGCTCTTCTACTCACGTACCTGTTGCAGTGTTCTCTTTGCTTTTGTATCAATGACTCTAGTGGAGTCGACCCTGCATCGAATCCTGAAGCCATTCCGGTCCCCAGTGGTAACAAAACGTGAGTTTACATGCACCCCCATGTCACTAACACCGCAAAACAATTAAAACCAGCTGGATATATCTACTCGAACGTTAATTTCCTAAGAATGGCTGGATTTCTCTCACAGACGGATGCGCATTGTCTTGATTAAAAGATTCCGCAAACTTTTGTTGATCTCCTGAAATCCTCTGTATGCGGATATGGATATCGCGAGGACTTCTATTGAATCAAGAACATAGCTTTGTCTATCATCTTCCGTCCATTACCGCAAATGCCGTAGAGCATCCCACCGATGCAAGATGACCCCAAAAGGGGCACGACCTGATAAGGTTTAGGATATGTTTTGCAGTGTCGCTACGTCACCAGGAAAGAGCACCTTTACGAGATGGGGTTATTGATTTAATGATCTTGGTTCTACGTGGTGAGTCTCCCGTAGTCGGGTAGTGTATGTGGGGATGGTAGAGGGGAGCCCGGCTTGACCCCCCCTAGGGCGAGAGGTAAGGACGGTGGACGGGTGAGCCCCCCGACCGCCGCCTCGCCTCCCTCTACCCAAACCACGAGAGAGCTCAGATTACAAGAAAAGTGTACACTAGTCAAAATTCAAGTAGCGAATATCTATATGACAAATCTGGAGATTGATTTTAACTGCGTGCAGTGGGAATGGGAGTAAAAGACGTAAAAAAGGGAAGAGGCGGTGAAAAAAGGTGTTGACAAGGGGGGAGGTGGGTGGGTTAAAAAATAAGCGAGAGAGTGAGAGGAAGCGAGAGCGCGAACAGCTACGTAGGCGAAGAAATAAGGAATACTAAGTTAAAGGAATGAAGAGAAAAGTTGGTAGGAGTCCGACGTATGAGTCGACTCGAGTCACGTGCCCAAGAAGCAGGATCTATGCTCGCATAGATTGAAGACTTTGAGGCAAATTATAGACTTCTGCTCCGTGTTTCTAGCCATCAATGATCATCAAAACCTCGAGGCTGGATAAGCTATATCAGACTAATGTCACTACGAGGCTTTTAAACAAACAGCCCACTAAAAAAAGAACTAAGCAATGCATCTCTTGGTATTCTAAGTATCGCTACCCGACATCGGTTCACCGCTCACCCCTGTTGATCTCTGTTGATCCTGGGAAGCTTGAAGGAAACCGAGAATAACCCACCACTTTCACTTTCCGCGAAACAATCAACATAATTGCCGTGCGGTTTGATGAAAAAGTGGTCTCGGAGGCCATCATTACGCCTCTAAGGCGCTCAGGTTGTCACTTTTCGGAGATACCCCTCACAAGGTCGGATGCTTATTTTAATCACCATGCGACCTCTGATATGCAGTGGATGCAGAGCGCATTACCCTGAATAAGTCCTCTAGGCTCTAGTGCCTTAGGGGACTCACGAGACACAGCTTCCTTTCATTCGGAAAACACAAACCAATCATAATCCCACCGTCGGTAATACTCCACTGTGTGCTATTTTTGTAGCCCAATAGGATCTTTCGAAGGAAGTTCCACCTTGGGACTGTGTCAATGCACTACCTAAAGTACTTTTTTTGATGCCAACATGTGGTCACAATCAGATCAATGATGCGACATTCCATGATGGAATGGGAATTTCCAACGCGGACAGGGCTGAGGGATAGCTAATAAAAGATTCGCCGCTTCACGCAGAAGCGGGGTGCAACGGCAATTGCCTCAAATACCCAGAGGTTTAAGCGCAGTTCATTCTTGTCATCCACCCCGGATAATTTTCATGTCGAATCCACCAACTGGTGGAGGCCCGCCTGATCTAGTGACAGCAGTTGAGCACCTGTACGTAGATCTTATCACTTTCGAGGTGCAGCGCACAACACTGACCCGTTGTGTAACTGCAGATATGCTGGTAACTATGTCCAACTCGCTGCCGTGATAGTTCTCGTCTATGACCATTGTATGAATTTCGTTAACCTTTCCAAACGACTACCACTAACTTTCCCGCCAGTGCTAACGTTCTCGGAGGAGGTCAGTGGGGTGTAATAGCAATCAAGGTTGAGTCTCTTTAATGAGCAATGTAAGGTCGAACGCGTATGGAAACAAAAACTATCGGGTGTCTCGATACTGTTCCTGCTGAACAGATATGGCAACCTCCTGGCCTACATTGTCATAATCGACGGTAGGAACATCCATTCATATGCGCCATTCCGTTAAGGGAAATGATCGTTTGAATACTGATAACAATCATACTTGTCACTTGTAGCATTCAATGACGCTTCATGGACACCAGAAATGTGAGTCCTATCTCCGTTGAGGATGTCCGGATGACGAGGCTGATCATCCGTTGACGCCCGTCAATGGAAACACTAGCTGTAAACGATTTGCTCCGTATGAGGGAGCCCAGAGCTTGGTGTTCATAGGAAGTACGTGCTTTACTTCTCGCCTTTTTTTAGGTCTAGAGCTTACTATGCCAATGTCACAGTATGCGAACGTAAGCTTTCATTGCTGACACTATCCTCACCAAACACAACTGATCGGGTCACCCCCAGTGGTCATGATTCTACGAGTCTACGCACTATATGGCCGCTCGACGTTTATGTTGGCCTTCTTGATGGTGTTATGGTGTCTGCAGATATCTCTGTCAGCAGTTGGAGTCAGTACGGGAAGTAGTAAGCCTCTCTTTCATATCGTCATTTTATCTTTGTGATACAAATGGTCGGGAATTCGCAGCTGTGACTCTACCCCCAGGCCTCATAGGTACGCAAACATCTTTCATAACTGAAGCCCCCCGAAGGAATATTTACCTCGCACTCCGTTTAAGGTTGCATTCTCGTGGGGACCCATCCGCTATTCTGTGAGTGGAGCCCCCCTTGGCCATCAATTCCCCTCTTTCGCGAGCGCTTACCACATGTTATATTGACAACCATTATAGCCGCACTCTGGGTTGCGCCCCTGATTACTGACACGTGTATATTTATCCTTACCCTGTATCGGATACGACCATTTGCACGTAGGAGGGCTGTGAAAATACCAGCGTGAGTACTGTTTCTATCATCCATCGGTTGCACTCTATCCAGCTGACCATACGAATCCCATTTGCTGCAATATAGGATGATGCAAATGTTCATACGCGACGGAGTCGTATATTTCTTCGTCATTTTCACAGCTAACATCGTCAATTGTCTCATCTACTTTGTACGTTTAATCTAGCCTTTAGATCCCCCGAGTAACTCACCCACCATATCAATTCTCCTTGAAGATCGCCCCAGACGAGCTTCGGACGATAGGTGCCTCGTTCAGTCAAATCCTCACATCTGTGATGATTTCTCGGCTGATACTGAACCTCCGTTCTCTGCGGGACGACCCCGACGAGCGCCAAATCACACGAAGTCTCGAATTTAAACAAACACGACGCACATCGCGACGGGACACCGGAAGAACATTCCGAAAAGGGTCTGATGCAGTCCTCGGTAGCTGGTCAGACGACGAACATACTGGAGTTGATACACGTCTGGAAGGGTACCGGGGGAGCAGACAGCTTTGGGTAAACACTGTAGGGGGCACCGATACGAACTCAA
The DNA here is from genome assembly GCA_015501605.1 of Panaeolus papilionaceus. NCBI lineage: Eukaryota > Fungi > Basidiomycota > Agaricomycetes > Agaricales > Panaeolus > Panaeolus papilionaceus. The sequence continues at coordinate 851,190 of JADNRZ010000015.1, forward strand.
GTGCGCTGGGTGCAAGTTCTGAGACAAGAACCTTTACGACACTGGCGACTGGGAACTTCGAAGATGCGAACAATGACGAACATCTGGAAAGAAATGGGGAAAGAACAGCGGAGGGTAGACGGGTCGTGGCCGATGAGACAGCATTGAGAGTAATGGATATTGAGACTGGAGATGGACGGCGTGCTGTATGATAAGCTCTGGTCCAAAGTGTAGGCTATTTATTTATTTATTTATTCGATTTGCAAGTGTATCGGTAGTAACAAGACTTTCCTTTACGTGAACCCTATCCATTAAGGAACGGAGACTCCCAATGGGCTAAGAACACAGGAAGGTACTCTAATTCCTGCTTTGTCTATCTTTCTGTCCCCTATGAGCTTAAATTTAAATGCAATGAAGCATCCCATCGACCCAAGATAAACTCAAAAATGACACACTGTCGTAAGGTTTATGCTACATGTTCATCTGGGACGCTATCGGGGATATATACTCTTACAGGAGGAACTAAATTAATGAAATTTCAATTAAAAATAAACTGGGAGTGAAGTGTAGGGTGGCATCGAACCGAACCTCTCGATTCGTTCGAACTGAATTGGCCTCGGTGCTGGTGTGGGTCTGCTAATATGAAGTGAATATGAGTGCATATAGGAAATTTAAAAGGCTTCATCTCTCCGTTTAAGATGAAGGACTTAACCAAAATTTGAATAATAATGAGCTTCAAACAGTCACCCAATCCGACTGAAATGCAGAAGGCAGGATTCGTTGGATTTCCAAAATAGGAAGTTATTTCCGGAATAGGCTTGCGATTCTTGATGACTTACTGATGGCTCTGTCGCGAATTCTTTGCCCGTTCCAACGATGGCGGTCCACATAGAACTCGAGTTCGTAGTATTGATACAGGTACATAATAATAACAATAGAAATATAACGATAAATACATCTCAAATCCCAAATCCTACATATTGGAGGAGGGCTCCTCATACCGCCCGCGGTCCATGGTCATCTTCCAGCCCACCAGCATCCATCACTCTCAACTCAGTCCCATCGGCAACTTCCCATGCTCGATTCATTGCTCCCCCTTCACCTCTTACCTCACATCCATCATTCTTTCCATCCTCGAAGTCCTCGCCCAGGTTTCCAATAGCCAGTGTCATAAAAGTATTAACCGTTCCCGTCCCCGAAGCCTGCGCGCTAGAGGTCGTATGTGTGCTTCCAATACCCCAAAAGCCCCTACTCTCCCGCCATTCACTTTGACGTGCATCAGCACCCACACGTTCATCATCCGTCCAGCCGTTCGTGAGACCGCTCCCGTATGCAACGATCCCACCAGGGCCAGGTCGGAATGTTACTCCTGTTTCTCGTCGTGTTGTACGAGGCATGGTTGCAAAATCGATGCTTCGAGTGATTTGGCGCTCGTTGGTATCGTCTCGGAGAGAGCGGAGGTTGAGTACCAGTCTTGAAATCATCACAGATGTGAGGACTTGACTGAACGATGCCCCGAGTGCTCGAAGATCCTCTGGTGCGATCTTCGTCGAGCAACATTAATTATGTCAGTTTCGAGGAATGTGAGAGAGGAAGCTTGAGGAGGAATGAGGACTTACAAAGTAGATGAGGCAATTGATGAGGTTAGCGGCGAAAATGACTAAGAAGTACATTACACCGTCGCGTATGAATATTTGGATCGTCCTGCGGTTCAAGAGCATCAAAAATTTCTCAGTAATTTGTCCCATGGCACAGGCCAGGAGCTCATCATGCCTGGGTAGAATGTTACCGACAGAATAGATATCGTACTCACGGTGTCTTCCCCGCTCCCTTTCGTGCAAACGGGCGTAGCCGATACAGTGTAAGGACGAATATACATGTGTCAGTGATCAGGGGCGCAACCCAGAGTGCGGCTGGGTTCGCCAATACGAGATCAAGGGGTAAACGCTCAGGAAGGGAGGAAAAAGTAACTATATGGTGCTCCACTCACGGAATAGCGGATTGGTCCCAACGAGGATACAACCTGAAGTGGGGTGCAGTGCGGAGGTAAGTCCTGCTCTAAAGCTTTGGCAACTTATTAATGGAAGTTGGCGTACCTACGAGACCTGGCGGTAGACTTACAGCTGAGAGTGGAATATAAGTGGGATATATCAGAGATAGGTTAGTCCAAAGTGATGGTGCTTACCATTGCCAGTACTGATCCCAACCCCTGACATGGATATCTGCATGCACCATAAAACCATTAAGAAGACCAATATGGGGGTGGAGCGACCGTATAGTGCGTATACTCGTAGTATCATGACCACTGGGTGCGACATTATTAGTTGTTGTAAGGTGAAGGAAATAGGAAGGATAACTTGCATTCGCATACTGTTGATGTACACTATCAGTTCTAGACTTGATACAAGATCGTCGTGATGGGACTCACTTCCAATGAATACTAAGCTTTGGGCACCCTCATACGGCGCAAATCGTTTACAACTATTCAATGTTTCCATCAGCATGCATCAACGGATCATTATTCTCAACATCCCTAGAGCAGCATCAACGGAGAACGGAGATAGGACTCACACTTCTGGTGTCCAGGAAGGGTCGTTAAATGCTGGAAGTGACAAGATGATCGGTATCAGTATTCACATTGAAATTCAGATGATCTTCAATAACGGGATCCAGTATGGATTGAGAAATTTACCATCTACTATGACGATGAATGCGAAGAGGTTGCCGTATCTGTTCAGCAGGAACAGTATTGAGGCACCTGATAGTTTTTGCTTCCATATCCGTTCCACCTGTGCAGATTGTTGTTAGACAAATGTATCCCGTAGCAACATCCCACACAAACCTCCTCCGAGAACGTTAACACTGACAATGTCGACGTTAGTAGTCACTGGGAAAGAGTCAAGGGAAGTATGCGTACGATGGTCGTATATAAGGACTATCACCGCAGCAATCTGAAAGTATTTACCAGCATTTCTTCGGACATTCAATGTGTCAACGCCAGTAGAACCTTGTCAATAAAAGGGAATGCGCACAGGTGAACAACAGCCGTGACCAGATCAGGAGGGCCTCCACCAGATGAAGAAGACATGAAAGCCTCTATCGGTCACTTACGCCAGTGAGAGTAACCGAAATGAGTGGTAAGGATGGGCTAACGACAAATCCATGGGTATTTGAAGCAATGGTCGTCGCATCCCGTCGTCGCTTCTGCGGTAAGCGGTCAACCTTTTATTAGACATCTGTACCTGTCCCACGTCAGAGATTCCCATTCACATCATGGAATAACGCATCAGTGATGAGATGAGCATAATGTTGGCATCAAAAACTGTGCTTTAGGTAGTTAATTGACACAGGTCGAAGGTGACATTACGTCGGAAAGATTCTATCAGCGTACAGAAATAGCGTAAGACAGAGCGTCGACCGTAGCTGAGACGGCAATTGTTGTATGGCACCTGCTTTAGATGAAGCTGCGGGTCTCATACAGCCTTAAAAGACGTCGTTGGACTTCGACATGTAAACCTGTTTTAGAGATAAGGAGATAATTGAAACGGCCACCGGGGAGCAAAGTGTGAGAGAGATCTTCCGCAACAAGACACCAGTTGACCTGAGTGCTCTAGAAGATGCACATATTGTGTGATGCGTTCCAAGGCCTCTTTTGCATCATTCCGCAGGACAATTGTTCTGTGTTGATTTCCAGTGTGGACGGAGAAAGTGGTGGGTTATTCTTGGCTGTCAAGTTTCCCATGATCAGCATAGGCGAACAGAGCTCGATTGATACTTGGATTACCAGGAGTCGAGTTGTTTGGTTCTTTTTTTATCTGGGGTATTCGATTAAAAGGCTCGTAGCGATAGCAGTTCGGCATGAGCAAGAGTCCAAATGGACCCACTTCGATGATTTGACGTCAGAGGATGAAGCCATTCAATTTCAAAGTCAGTGAATGGCTAATTCAAACTCAGCAACTCAGAACCAAGTCCGCTCAATCCGTGAAGACGGATCTGGTCCTTCCGAAACTAGGCACGATTGTCTGGATAATATTCTGGGCGCGCCACCAGCTTTATAATTATCTGTTCGAGAGTGGCATTTATGATGAAATGGACGATTGATGAAATGATCGACTCCAGTGCCTGGGAATACCGCCTTCTTGGTCTAAGTCCAAGCACTGGTTCTTCGGAAGTGACCCATCCGAACGCTCGATGTAAAAGTGTAGGTGCATTAATTGTTCTTTTGGACATGAATAAAGCGTCTATATGAAGTTGTGGATATGGCATCGATATAGAATGGATATTCATCCTGCCTAAAAGCACCTAGAATGTTGCGACCGGAGCAACGATCGCAATTTCCGAACCCATGGATGAGCTGGCTTTAGGCGCTGGAGGTTCGGACATCTCTACATTTCATCACTATAGAACGCTTCCTATAATTTTTATATATTTTACTCATATACAAAAGCATATTCCGCAGGTTATCCCAAGTATCATTAGGCATATTCTCAGTTAAACCTAGAATCTCTGAATCACTAGATTGTAACATCATAAGAGATGACATCTACTACCCAGACTCATGTACTAAAGTCGAGGCAAATGAAAAGGAATTACAATTAGCGCTTGTGGTTCTGCATGTAGCCCTCGATAATGACATTGGTACATAACGCTAAAGTTCATCATTACGGAAAGTGCAGGTCTACTGAGCGAACCTCCGATAGGTTCTTTTCGGCCGTAAGTTAGAACGCTTGCCAGCAACTTGGTTACCTATAACTATGTTCTCAGCTAATCGCGCCACACAGATAACGCCAACCAATCTATCGCGAGGACTCGGAAAGGCGGCGCGAAGGCGGTGTTAATAATGAAGTTTCTACCTCTGGTAACGGTGAGATCGGATAACCCTCGTTGGGGAAAAAATTTCGATTGCATTTCTGAGCGCTGGACTTGATAAAATGGCTCGCTTGTGCCATACTCCCTCACGAGCTTTAAGATCCGAGAGACACATGGCACAGAATTAAGCATGGTGAAGCAATTCAGGCGAACACTTAAGAAGGATGAAGAAGACGGGCCGGCGGCTCACCGATGAAACTGTCCACGTGATTAGATATGACATCGATGGAGGTTCTGAGAATCGTTAAATAGGTTCCCGACTCCGCCCTTGTTCCTTTACCACCACCATCTCCTATATATTTCTTAGCTTTATACCATGGGTATCCTTGACATTGTTCCTGTACGTCCAGGTCCAATATTTTACTCTTGATCTCATCGTGACCGATGTTCTACTCCTATTTTATACAGGCTGGCGTCTTGACTGGCGATAATGTTCGCAAGTTGTTTGATTATGCCAAAGAGAACAAGGTATGTCGTTATATTATCTAAAATAAACATTAATCTAATCGCTTAATTGTAGTTTGCCATTCCGGTGAGTTATGACGCGTCATTAACGTAGAATTACGCCCCTGAGCGTAGGTGGTTTGACAGGCCATCGTAAGTAACCATCCTTCACATTTACCGAAAATCACAACCCTTGATTACATTTAATACAGAACGTAACCTCTACATCGACTGCCAACGCTGTTTTGGAAGCTGCCCGGTGAGCTTAATCCCGAAAACGATTATTGTACCCTTTTCTCATGCACAAAGATAGCGACATCAAATCCCCAATTATCATTCAAGTTTCTCAGGGTGGAAGTGCCTACTTCGCCGGAAAGGGACTTGCAAATGACAAGCAACAAGCCTCCATCCTCGGAGCCATCACTGCTGCTCAACATGTCCGTCTCCTTGCCCCCGCATACGGAGTGTAAGTTCAGCTCATCAACCACAATACCAAAAATGATTTCGCTGATCCGCGTCTAAAAATAGCCCTGTGGTCATGCACAGCGACCACTGCGCTGCCAAGCTCCTTCCATGGTTTGATGGCATGCTCGAAGCTGATGAGCGTCACTTCAAGGAGCACGGAGAGCCTCTCTTCTCTTCCCACATGTTGGATCTCTCTGAGGATCCCAAGGAGGAGAACATTGCCATCTGCGAGAAGTACTTCAAGCGCATGGCTCCCATTGGTCTCTGGTTAGAGATGGAAATCGGTATTACTGGTGGTGAGGAAGACGGTGTTGACAATACTGGCGTCGACAACGCCAGTCTCTACACCCAGCCCGAGGATGTCTATGATGTCTACAAGGCTCTCAGCGCTATCGGCCCCAACTTCAGCATTGCTGCTGCCTTCGGAAACGTTCACGGTGTCTACAAGCCCGGAAACGTTAAGCTCCAGCCTGAGCTACTCGCCAAGCACCAGATCTACACCAGCCAGCAACTTGGTGGAAAGGTCGAAAAGCCTTTGTACGATTTGTTATGTTTCTGGGACAAGAGTACAGATTTTTACTGTCATATTTAGGTACCTCGTCTTCCACGGTGGATCCGGATCTTCCAAGGAGGAGATCATCACTGCTGTCAACCATGGTGTTGTCAAGATGAACGTCGACACTGATACCCAATGGGCTTACCTCGTTGGTATTCGCGTACGTCCCCATATTTTATCAGTGACCTCAGGCGGATCAGAATGCTGACGTCATATGACTCCTTCAGGACTTCGTCCAAAAGAAGAGCGGCTACCTCCAAACACAAGTCGGAAACCCCGAGGGTGCTGACAAGCCCAACAAGAAGGTACGCTTTTACTGGTTTAAAATTGTGTTGCCGTTGTACTGATGCAACAACCTTAGTTCTACGACCCCCGTGTTTGGGTCCGTGAGGGCGAGAAGACCCTCGCAAAGCGTGTTGAGGAGGCTTGTGCTGACCTTGGAAACGTAAACCGTCTCTAAGTTCCAGTGTCTTTGCCCCTTTCGTCCTCTTATTATTTGTGTTTGGACATTTTATTTTGAGCTAGCATGGTGTATTTTCAAGAAGTAAAAGCAAAGCAATCATGTTGTATTATTGAGTAAATAAATGTCACATTACTTTTATTATGAAGTTGTGACCGGAGCGAAAACTCAAGAATTGCAGGTTCGTGTATTGGGGGTGTTTCCTGCCTTCTCTGTTTTACGTGGACCCAGACCAATTACTGGATACTCTGAAAAGGCGGATAGGTTTGGTGTGCCCTTTCACCTTTCCCTAAAGATAAGATAATATCGCTCATCTAATCTTTAGACGCCCAATCAGCCTTAAGATCCGCAACGCATCGAAGAAGCAGCAACCACCCTTTGCCACAAACCATCATGTCTGACAAGCACAAAATACCAGCGGAGGAAAGGGTGTCAGCTAAGTGTGCGTTCAGGATGTTGCGGTGTCCTTGACTGGCAAGATGTTACTGAACACCTACCCCTCCAGTCAATGATCTAAATGCTGAGATAAGGTTCATCTCGAGCGATAGAGTCGTCTTTCATATATACAAGGATCACCTCAAGTCGACATCTGAGATCCTCCAAGTCCCGGACTACACTACTGTCGACTCTGAATCTACCCGTGTCCCTTTGACAGAGCGGTCGGAAGTATTAGAACTGCTCTTTCAATTCGTCCATCCTCCTTCCGATGACCAGCAAGGACGACAGCCTGATCTTGGAACTATAACTGATACCAATCTGTTCTTCGACCTTGCCGAGGCTGGGGAAAAGTATGGCGTCTATGCATTGAAGACAGCATGTATACCGAGAATGGAAGTTAAGTGTGTCGAATTGAATTTGCATAGCTAAGGAAACATTTGACATAAATATCTAGACTGTCAAAATCGGAAAACTCCATCAAAATTTTGAACCATTGTCTTCTGCACGACTACTATGACCGTCTCGTTGACCAAGCTGGGCTGCAAACGCTGTCAATATCATTGGAGGACGTGGCAACGGGCCTTTCTCGGCTGGAAGATTTACAACACTGGGTATCATTTACAATTTCAGATCCGTTAGACGCATCATTGATCAATGGCCAGTTATGCTACTACAAGCTTTACGTAGACTTCAAGAAGTCTGTCACAGACCAGCTCTATAGCCTCATATGTCGTCACCCAGAATGTCACGATTTGAAGGCGTTTTACACAGAGTACAACGAAAGAGCGCATTTTCTAGTGAATGCTGCATATATTGCGCCATCGGCCCCTGTTACCCACACTCGTTGTGCCTACGGTTTCAATGCGGAGTGTAGGACATTCCAACAAACGTTACAAACCTTCGTGAATTCGCAGTCTTCTTCCCTAGTGTCACTGACCCAGGTTATCAAAACAAGATCAAAGCAGCAGTAGCTATCCGTAAGGGGGTTCACTTTCAAACTTGATGGATGTCACTAAGTTCGTTCTGAATCAGAGTTTAGAGGGGTGATTGGATGCATGGCTACTACTCCGAACAACGCTTTTTCGTGATTATCTACTAGTTAAAATGGTATGACAGTTTCGTGAGATAACTACGAGAATATCAGGCGTCGCTCTGAAGCTCATCCATATGAACCCACAATCCGCCCTACGAAGCGGTGGCATCAGCATTCAAAACGTTTACACCTCATACAAACTGCAAATAATCTACTCACCTTCACAAACATCGTCAAATGAACACTTGGGACAATCTTCTCCTGTGCCTTCAACCCCCCAGCTGTCTTCCACGACGCAGGTGGTTTCACATTTTCCTTATCATCGAGTCGGAAATTGGTGAACTGCTGTAACAATCTAACGAGATAGAACGTTGCTTCGTGGTATGCGAACTGCTGGCCGAGACAGATACGAGGACCGGCGTTGAATGGACAGAAGATGAACGGGTTGGGGGTGAGGTATTTGTGTAGGCGTTCATCGAGGAAGCGGTCAGGATCGAACTTGAGGGCGTCAGGGCCCCAGAGGTCTTCTCTTCGGTGCATCAGCAAGACGGTATAAACGCATCTAAGATCAGATCGGAAATAGGGTAAATCGATCGTTCTTAAACGCGCTTCCAAAAGCAATAGTATGACGTACCCAGTGTTTGCAGAAATATATGTAGGGGGTTCCGAAGCGTCTTTGCTGGCGAGAAGGACGGGTGAATTTGTGGATGTTCGAGTGTCGAATGGTCTTTATTGAAAAGGTTAACTTTGCGACGGATTTGATCAGAGGCTTGGAGCTTACACGGGCGGGTAGAGCCTTAGCACCTCTGTACGGGATGATCGTGGTGAAGGAGTGCCCGTAAGCATACATTCGACCATCAAGCTAAAAATAGAGAGCTCACCATTCAGGAACGCTCGAACATATTTCATATCGCGCATCGCTTCGTACGTAGGACGCTGGTGAGCACCGACTTTGTCCACAATTTCTTCTCGAAGATGGGCCTCGATTTCGGGATGCTGGGTGAGGACGTAGACGCAAAAAGTGAGGAGACACATGGTCTTCATATACGAACGATGTTAGAGGTGTGGTGCCAGCGATTACTGAGATTAGCAAAGAAAGATCACTTACAGTGTCCCGACCTGCTACTAGGAGATTGACAAGCTATTGAATCATGTATGTTAGTCGCATCGAAGCCTCAGATCCAATCGAAGCATACCTCGTCTTTCAGGATAGTCGGATCTGCAATAAAACAATAATGAGTATACACGTAAATGAACCGCAGGACACTGGACAGTTGTATTGACATACCTTGCGTATGGTTCACGAGGTGAGCTAACAAAGTCAACTCCTCTTCCTCCTTCTCCTCACCACCCTTCATCAACGTCTCTTCGCGTCTCCTCAAAGCCTCATTCATGACAGGTTCAATGAATTCGTCCATCCTCTTCCTGAATGGCGCAACCTTGTCGCCCCAAAACTCAATCAATGGCCAATCCTTACCGAACGGCGAGCGAATATTCGACTGCATTTGTCCTGTTGTGAACGCCTCGGCAAACCTGTTCGAAGGGTGTTCCAAGTACGAAGCATTGTTTTTGTGCTTGGACGAAGGAGGATAAGGGATTCCTGCTGAAAGAGAGTCGACTGTTTGGCCGAAGAGGAATTCCGTTGCTGAGTCTAGGGTAAAGCGGGAGACAACATCCTGGAACTCGATGGGATACCCCTCTGCCAGCCTGGCGCGTGCAAGTTGGAGGGACCTGTCTGCATTTTTGTCGTAAATGTCGAAATCACTGATACGTTCACGTGTAAAAAATGGGCGTGTAATTGCTCTGTGGAACCTGAAAGTATCAATTTTTAGAAATTAATTGCTTAAACACCCAAAAGTGAACGACTCACTTCCACATATCCCCTAAACGGAAATTCGTTCGACATCAGGGAAATGTCATATAAGTAGGTGGGTTGAGATACTCACCATCAGCGTTGAATATACCTTGGCCAAGCAACGAGTTCATCTGAAACCTGAAGACGGGACCTAAAGGACGTGTTAATGAAGCAAGCTCACTACCGGAATAAATGAGTATTCTTGCCCTTTTCGAATGATTCGAATTGCGTTGCCAAAATTCCTTTGACATGATGGGGCTCTGTGGTGACGATCTAGACAGTAATTTTCGTAAACCACGACTAGTACCATGTAGATGATGGAACCCATACCACTCGAGAGCCCAGCCATGGCAACTCAGACCGGTAAGCCGGTCCATATTCGGTAATCCAATCCAATACAACGTCAGCTGTGCAACAGTCATGTAGCAGAAAGCATGCCAACGCAGTTAGTGTCTCCACTTTTGTGCCGTGATATAAGAATGGTGGGCCCACCTGGATATCCATTCACAATGCTGTCCATCAACTTTGATATAATGGCCCGGGACGACTCCTTCAACGCGGGTGGCCTCACTGCTCCAAGTTTCCGGGCATTTCGATCGTCCATAAAGTTGCAATAATAGTGGTAGGCAAGCCTGAAGGCGGGAAGGGCCAATATTGCGACAGGAACTGTAACCCATGCTGGAATGCTTAACCCAAGTTGTTGACCCGTGTAGTTGATGGCTCCTGCTACACCACCAACCAGAAGCCCAATACGAGGAATAAGTTTGAGAATGTATACTGGCCCAGGCGGGATACCCATCGCGCCCGAATTTGGGATGATGGTGGTCAGTAGTCAAGGTCAGATGCTGAGAACATGGAGCTGAAACGCCTTTTTGCGGCCAATATCAACCCCAGATTCGACATGATGCTTATCACCTGAAACTACACGACATGTCTGTCATAAATATATTAACAAGTTATTCATCTTCAAAATGTTGAGAAAAAAACATATTTGAAATTCTGAAAGGTAAATTTGTATTTGGCTCACCGTAAATAATATTCAGGAGTGAACAGGTGTGGGGTTGACATCCATTCAAGTTCTTGACACTTGACACTGCCAACTCCAGGTGCCTGAACGTAGGCTTACATAAAACTTTCCCATCAATGAAATCAACAAAGTTCAATTGTGTTGTTGAGGGAGGTTGAGGTGTGTCCAACTCAGAGGGTCTGCATTCTCTGCTGATCATGAGTGCAGAATATCTTCCACCTTGAACCCAGGTACAAGTTATAGCGCTGAAATAACATTTTGATCCTATCAGCACACTGGGATCAAGGTCCATGACTCTGAATCAACGGCATCCAAAGCGAGTGGGCTTGCTGTACGCCGCCTTGCCCGGACATGACCCCTGACATGTGGGTGATCGTTTGGTTCAATCCATTAGGGGCATTCAGAGGGACTTGATAGTTAGGCTGCTTTCCCAATGCTGCGGAGCTCTTGGAACCATGCCATTGGCTACCCTACAAGGTCCGACATACATAAAATCACGGCGAACAGGTGGGATAACCCATTTCCTGCTATCTTTCTCCATGCCACCAGGCCCCAGACGTTTGTTAACTATCCTCCCTAGTCTCATCGGCCCACCTGCAGTAACGGGTGCTCTACTCACCGCCTTGAAGTACTACAAGCTGGTATACCTGCCTAGATGGATCATTGTTATTCCCTGCCTTCTTGTGCACCCATTTTTGTTCTACGTGAATTGCTACCTCGTCAGGTACCTTGATTGGAGGGCAGCAATCAAGGAGGATGCCATATTGCCCCCGCTTGTATCAGACACTGGGATGACGCTAATTTCGAAGTCTCAACAAAGTTTCAAAAATGGTTATCCCGGTATGCGTTGATTTGGCATTATGTTTGCAGGATCCATGTTCTGAACTATGTGGCTTATTGAACTAGGTGATGATCTGCAAGGCTATGTCGCAGATTATGGAAGGCACATGATTAGCTTCTACTTTTTTGGTTTCAAATTGGTGCGAAATTCATCATTAAAATGTGGCCGTGTTCTAATCCTCGCTTTCCTCATTTAAAAAGGCGTATACCGAGGAGCCGCATCACATTAAAGCAATGCTAGCAACTCAGTTCGAATCTTTTGATAAAGGTGAGTTTCCGCTCCATGATAACCTATTTGTAAATTCTGAACCCAGCAGGACCAACTATGTTCAGCCAGTTTGCCTCTCTATTAGGTGCTGGGATTTTCAACAGTGATGGTGCGCAGAACTGCATGTTTCAAACTCGAATTATTTCCTGAGCATTGGGCCTGTCTTGTGTTATCAGGGGAGATGTGGAAGTATGTGTTCGCTTATACATCCTATGCCTCAAGCTCACCCTTGATAGGTTCCATCGAGCAATGACCCGGCCTTTCTTTACCAAAGAACGCATCAGTGACTTTGAGATCTACACCAAAACGTCAGATAGGTCCCTTGATGAAGCCCAGAAGCGTTTAGCAGATGGCTTTTCTATCGATTTTCAGGTACGAACGATTTCCGAAGATGTTATGTAGTTCATTCTTATCGACGTCAGGACCTGGTCGGACGATTTACTCTCGACTCGGCAACCGAGTTTCTGACTGGTCATTCTGTCGACTCTCTATCAGCCGGTCTTCCCTACCCGGCACATTCACCGCACAAGAACACACCATTATTTCATAACCACCCCTCTACGTCGTTCATACATGCATTCAACCACGGTTTAACCCTTATTGCGCTTCGCATGTCTGCAGGCGATGACTGGCCTTTGTTCGAATTTTGGAGGGATGAAGCCGCCGTGTGTAGACGGGAGATCGACAAGTTCCTGGAACCTATGGTAAGAAATGCACTTCAGGAACGGGATACCGCAATGAAGAACGGGAGCGCCGGAGGTACTGGCGGGGAGAAAGAGGAGGCGACGTTGTTGGCACATTTGGTTAATCATACTCAAGGTGCGCCAAACTACCGATGTTTGTCCATTCTAAGAAAATACTGACAAGGACACTCGTAGATCCCAAGATTGTGACGGATGAGCTCCTGAATCTTTTGGTGGCGGCAAGAGACACGGTACGTAGAATGTGTTCAAGTATACCTGACATTTCGAACGAGTTGATGACGACCTTCGATTGTAGACCATGTCTCTCCTATCGTACTCTCTCTATATGTTGATTGAACATCCCGACATCGAGCACAAGCTCAGACAAGAGATCTTTGAGAAGGTTGGCACTCGACAGACACCTACCTACCAGAATATGAGGGAAATGAAGTACATGAGGGCGTTTTTGAACGGTGAGTCGGCTATTCCTGATTCAGCATCGGCATAAACTGACTACCGTGACCGTAATCCTTTCAGAGGTCTTGCGCCTCTATCCAGCTACGTACGCTCGATCCAAGATGTACAACACATTTAGCTGTGATTTAACGATAATGTGTTTCCTAGGCCCTGTAACTCGAGGATGAACAACAAGCCCATTATCTTCGAATCGCCTAAAGGATCAGATGAGTCCCCTACTTATCTTTCATCGGGAACAACGTGCGTCATTGTTTAATCGAGCTGTCTATATGTTCATATCTGACTTTCATTTTCACTATAGGCTGGTGTATTCCGTCCTTCATATGCAACGTCGTAAAGATTTATGGGGACCAGATGGTTGGTCCATTAATATATCTGCTAAAATCCATCGCAGTTCATAAAATCAACTCTTCTCAATCTTCTAGCCCTTGAATTTGATCCCGACCGTTTCTTAGATGACCGTCTGCACAAATACCTTACACCGAACCCTTACATTTTCGCACCTTTCAACGCGGGCCCACGCATCTGCCTTGGTCAACAATTTGCTTATCACGAAACAACATTTTACCTCGTCAGATTACTGCAGCGCTTCACCAAGTTTAAGTTGGACGAGGAGAAAGGAGTGAATGTCTCCCCACCGCCCGAATGGAAAAAGTTTGAAGGCCCGCAGGGGAGGGATAGAATCATGCCGCATCTTTCGTTGACTTTGTCTATCCGGGTGAGTCCAAGATGATTGATTGTTTTGCACTGAGTAAAGCGCTGATCGGTTTCTTTCTTTGAAACTAGGGTGGACTATGGGTAACAATGGAAAAGCTGGAGCATGAAGAGTATATGGATTGATGTAATATTCCTCTCAATTTGGCTGAAATGCGGAGGAAAGCGTGTGATGCACTCGACGTTCTGCACAGCATTTCATTAGTCCTAATTTGGAGTTTATTTCCTTTATTGGCCCACCATCAAATTCTATTTCTTTCACACGCTAGAACGTCCATGCATCGCTCAATATTATGCCCAAAGCGAGTGTGAGAAAATTCAATTTCTGATCGATAAATCGATATTCTTTTTGTTCAGCTGAGGCCTTGCTCTTCCCGATTTGTCAATGTCAGGGCTATTGCCAGAGTGTTGCAGCATGTAAATCCGTGTGTACACCAATGAGGCCTTTTTTGAAGGAATATGCCATTGCATTGCGGTGGTGCCAGGTGGTGCCGCTGAGTTTCGTCAGTGTTTCAGGCTGCGGATAAGTAACCGGGAAAATGGGACTTTTTGCGTGCATGTGCCCTTCATGCATTGCCAGTTGAATGGCTGTTACTAACGTCCAGTGCGATCTATCTGGACTCCGGAGCCTTACGGCTAGCAACATCATTACAGGTATCCACGGGCGCAACATCCAAGCGCTCGCGGGCATCTTACGGCTGATCCAGTCCCGCTTGTACTCTATATATACTATGATATTTGATTAAAATACATGAGAGGAATCATATTATTTTTAAAAGAGTCCTAGTCCTGCTCCTGTTTTCACCTCAGGGTTCAACGCCAAGCCCTGCTTTACAATCTCCGGGTAGAAAGGACATGAAAATGACCAAGGTGCCGCGCCCGCTACGTACTACAACCAAGATCGTAATCACGCCTTCGTCCCACCGCAAGCCACCGTAGCCCCGAATCCGAGTTTCCCGAGCGGCGGTTTCGCGTTTGCATTGACTCATCTAGATGTTTTCCATCACTATAATACTACTTAAACCAGCCTTTGGAGCCTCTCTAATCTCTCTGCATCAGAATAATCAACCATGCCTCCAGGTCCCAAACGACTCCTCACCATCCTTCCTAGTCTTGTAGGCCCTCCAGTATTAACAGGCGCGCTTTTGGTCTTCTTGAAGAATCACAATTATTTGCATCAGCTCTCACTGTGGGCCATTCCGGCTATCTGTCTCGCTGTACATCCTGTTTTATTTTATGTGAACTGCTATGCTCGCCGATTCTTTGACTGGAGAGCTGCATCAAGGCTAGGCGCTGTCCTTCCTCCGCTGGTTACCGACACAGGAATGACAGTCATCTCGAGGGCAAAGGCGAGCTTTATCAATGGATATCCTGGTACGTTTTCCAAGTGCGAGTCCAAAAGTCGACCTGTTCTAATGCTCTCACTTCAAAGGGGAGGCTTTGTACAACTACATGAAAGATCACGGGCAAAACTTTGTCGGATTTCATTTCTTTGGAAATAAGACGGTATGGAGCCAAATGTGTACTTTGAATACTTTTTATAGACTGATGGTCTCATTTAGTTATTCACCGTTGAGCCCCATCACATCAAAGCGGTATTAGCGACACAGTTCGAGACCTTCGAAAAGGGTGGGCATCGCCGCATTTTGCTTCGTTGGCATAGCCTCACCTAAAGCTTTACAGGGCCAACTACTTTCCAACAATTTGGCTCACTTTTGGGTGTCGGTATATTCAATAGTGACGGTAAGTACGGTTTCTCGCTAGGCTCATGATCGAATGACGCTCACCCGAGATCACCGTATTAGGGGAAATGTGGAAGTAAGGCTCATTTACAACCCCTTCACATAGCTAGCATTCCTAATTTCACCCTGTCTTTGACAGGTTCCATCGTGTGATGACCCGTCCTTTCTTCACAAAGGAGCGTATCAGTGACTTCGAAATTTACGCCAGGACTTCAGATAGGTCCCTGGACGAAGCTCAGATGCGGTTAGCAGAGGGATACTCGATCGATTTTCAGGTAGTCATCATCTTTCATTTACCTCCACTTGCACGCTAACAGATGTCGTTGGCCTTACATGTACTATAGGATCTCGTGGGTCGTTTCACCCTCGACTCAGCGACTGCCTTCCTCACTGGAAAGTCGGTCGATTCCCTGGAAGCCGGCCTCCCATATCCACCCCACTCGAGTCACAAGAATACTTCTCTATTCTACAACCACCCTTCTACGCCATTCCTCCACGCATTTAACGAGGGTCTATCTCTCACAGGGCTCAGACTGGGTGCAGGCGACGAGTGGCCCTTGTTCGAGTTTTGGAAGGATAAAGTTGGGGAGCACCGAAATCAGATCGACACGTTTGTCGAACCTATAGTTCAGGAAGCGTTGCGGAATAGGGAGAACAGGATCAAGCACGGCGCCGGTGATGTCGAGAAGAAAGACGGAGAGACAACATTGTTGGCACATTTGGTCAACCACACACAAGGTGAGTAATTATTGTGTCAAGCTGCATCAAAAGTTCGCTGACCAGCAAACCCCAGACTCCAAGATTCTGACAGACGAGCTTCTCAACCTTCTCGTTGCAGGAAGAGACACGGTAAATTTTAATTCGCCCATAATTTCCATGCCTTTTTACTCATAATTCCACATCAAAAGACCATGTCACTCCTATCTTTCGCCCTTTACATGTTGATCGAAAATCCTCACATAGAACGCAAGCTTCGACAAGAGATCTTTGAGAAGGTTGGTGCCCACAACACGCCGACGTATGAGAATATGAGGGAAATGCGATACACAAGAGCTTTCTTGAATGGTTAGCCCCATCTTCGAAGCTTCAATGAAGAGAAACATCTTAACGTGATTGACATTCCAGAGGTATTGCGGCTCTACCCATCAGTGTACGCTTTTTGTGCATGTGGAGGCTTTTGGAGATCGCTAACGGTATTTACTCATTTCAGACCCATAGATGCTAGGACGAACACCCAAGCCGCGGTTTTAGAAAGTGCAAAGGGTTCAAACGAGCCCCCTATCTATATTCCGGCTGGGACAGCGTACGTATCTGGCTCACTGGTGATTCGAATACAGCCTAATCCCACTCTTCTTCAACAGAGTGGCCTATTCCGTCTTATACATGCATCGACGCAAGGACTTGTGGGGACCAGATGGTATGTAATACGTTCTTCATTGGTTATAGAGATATAAATTCTTATAAACTACCAGCTCTCGTATTTGACCCCGACCGCTTCCTTGATGAGCGCCTCCATAAATACCTCACTCCAAACCCCTTCATTTTCTGTCCGTTTAACGCCGGTCCCCGCATCTGCCTCGGACAGCAATTCGCCTATCACGAAGCAACATTCTATCTCGTTAGGTTATTACAGCGATTCACGCACTTTAAATTGGATGAAGATCACGGCGTGAATGTGCGCCCTCCTGCCGAATGGAAGCAGTACGAGGGACCTCGAGGTAGGGACAAAATTATGCCTCATCTGTCTTTAACCATGGCCATCAGGGTGCGTTTTGCGATTTACTGATATGGATGGACAATATGAAAGCGGAGGCGCTGACCAATATTAATCATCATATAGGGTGGACTCTGGATTACCATGGAGGAGTTGAAGCTTCATGATCCTGAAGCGTGATGTTATTCAATACCTTACTATGGTTCTTGTTTCTGTTGTGCAAGTCGCAGTTTGCGTAGAATATAACTATTCCACCATACTGTCACGTCGTAATCTATCGTCAGCTATATCATGATTAATACATATTTCATCTCGACTGGAACATTCGTAATTGAAGGGGACTCTTTCGGTAGACTCTGCAACAGCGATCCAAAATCACGGATACCGCAAACGACACTTACAGCACGGACAGTCATCCTCCGAACTCGATGTTAGTTTTCATTTGTCCTTATGCATGACTGAATAGACCCGGATTTCTGGCTTCACTGGCACGTTCAAAGGGCCTTAACTTACAAACCAACACCCCACAGCAGCTGCGGGTATAATAGCGAGAACAAGCATCATTGCGCCAGTGCCGTCATTAAAACGTACACACTGGGCACACGGCCTATTTGTGATAGCCATTGATCTCGGGGCCCACAGCCGTTTCACGAGTCATAGATTGCGAGTCATTCACTTCAAGAGAGTTAGTTGCGTTGGACAGGTGGCTATGTTAGTAAGTGAAGTATCAGGTGTCATGTATCTATTTATCTATTTCTGTAACTCGACCGAGCTTGTGAATATCCCCTGGGTGTGCATAGGTATGTTACTCATCTATATATTGTCTCAAATGCTAGCATATAGTGCGGAGCCAATGCGGGTAGGTGGTTAAACCTTAGTAGGACATCCACCTCGAGTTTGCCTAGAGAACGCTCTTCGGCGTTCGTGGTCAATCCTTCAATCTGACGAGATCAGTCCGGCAACCTAGGAAGCCGGGTTCCGGTCAAGAACCTGCGACATGAGAACATACGAAACCAGGTGCCGGGGTTACACGTCTTTGCAACCAGGCAGTCTCAGCTTCTCCAGCTTCTTTCACACCTTACAAAGATTGTTGAGATGTATTTCCCCATCCTGTCTGACAAGCCTCTAACTGTGACTGTCTTTACCAAGACTGCGATAGCAATCTCCACAACAAGCTTTCAAAGGGGGTTTGGAAGGCGGACGAACGCTTGGACCACTCTGTGCACCACTGCATAAAATTCTAGGCTCATTTCGATCTCCATTCCCCCACCTCAACTCAATTCACTAATCTCTCAGCGACGCAGAATTATTTTATCGCTTAATATTATATTACTTGTAGGATGGCCCCCCCAGGACTTCGTCACCTCATCGATGTCCTACCCCGTCTTTTTGGACCTTCCGTCGTCGTCGTCGCATCCCTAAACCTATGGAACATTTACATCGTCGACAGAATCATCAATTCCAGCTTTAAATCAGCGTTTCTCACAAGGGCTCCGACATGGGCGATTGTCGTACTTGCTCTTGTTGCAAGGCCAGCCTGGTTCTATATCAATGCGTATCTAGCGAGATTTGCAGATTGGCGCGCAGCAACAAGACTAGGGGCTGTTTTGCCACCTCTTGTCCAAGATTTGGCTATTAGCGTGATCTCAAGGAGAAAAAAGAGCATCAAGAATGGGTATCCTGGTGAGTCTGTGCCCAGTTTACTGGATGTTTGTTTTGTTATCTCGAATGAGATGGGCTAACAATGACTGCTAAACGGGCAGGCGACGCACTCTATCAGTACTTGAAAGAATACGGCCAAGGCGGGAATGTTATCCAGTTCAACTTCCTGGGGAATAAAATGGTGAGCGCGGCTTGTTTCTCATGAGTAAAAATCACGATGATTCAAACTGGGTTTGCATACAGGTATTCACCCTAGAGCCTGACCACGTCAAGGCGATTCTAGCTACACAATTTGATTCGTTTGAGAAGGGTAAGCGGTCCTGAATTTCAAACTCGATTGAACTTGAAGGATTGGACATTATTTTTGCAGGGCCAGTTACCGCGTCGGTTTTTAACTCTCTGCTTGGTGTGGGGATATTCAATTCGGACGGTGAATACTTTTCTTCTTTGAACGAGTTCAAAGTTCGAATCTAAACATGTGCTTTCGATCTTCAACGCACAGGTGAGATGTGGAAGTTTCATCGCGCTATGACACGACCGTTCTTCACCAAGGAACGCATCAGCGATTTCGAAATATACACCAGAAATTGCGACCGGGCACTTGATCTTGCTCGCAGTCGTCTGGCCGAAGGGTACTCATTCGATTTCCAGGTCAGTAATAAATGCCATACCTCTAAAGGCTGTAATATTAATGACGGGTATCATATATATTTAGGACCTTGTTGGTCGTTTTACTCTCGACTCGGCTTCTGAGTTCCTCTTTGGGTACAACGTCGATTCTCTCGCAGCCGGAATTTCATACCCGAAGCACGCATCTCACAAGAATCATGTTACATTCCACAACCATCCGTCAAACAGCTTCCTTCACGCTTTCAACCAAGGGCAGCACAAGGTTGCCGTGCGTGGAGGCGGGGGTCGTGACTGGCCGTTCTTCGAGTTCTGGAAAGACGAAATTGTACCACTTCGAAAGCAGATTGACGCATTTACGGAACCCATCTTGAAGGAGGCGTTGGAAAAGAGGGAACAGAGGCTCAAGAATAAAGCCTCCAACGACGACGATAAGAACGACGAAGAGGAGAACACCCTCCTGGCACACCTCGTCAATCACACCCAAGACCCGAAGATTCTGATGGACGAACTTGTAAACCTCCTTGTAGCTGGGCGCGACACGGTGAGTGGAGTTTCAATTCAATAAGTGTAAACGAGCCTGATTCGATATTCATTTAGACAATGAGTCTCCTGACATTCTCTGTCTACATGCTCATCGAAAATCCGCATATCGAGCACAAGCTGCGCAAGGAGATATATGAGAAGGTGGGGTCGAGGAAGACGCCGACCTACGGTGAGATGCGGGATATGAGGTATATGAGAGCGTTCTTGAACGAGGTTTTGCGCTTGTACCCATCTGTGTATGTTCAACCTCTCTGCTGATTACGCAAGTCTATTATGTACCGCAACTAACATTTTTCGAACTAGACCTCTTGATGGAAGAAGGACAAACAAAGGTGTTGTGCTGACAACTAAAAACCCCAACGAAGCCCCTATCTATATTTCTGCTGGCACTGGGTAAGTGGAATTTCATAGCACAGCCGGTGGGATACACTAAGCCTGCTTTAGAACAACTTACTCCGTCTTCTACATGCATCGACGCAAAGATTTATGGGGACCTGATGGTATGCCGTTCATCTTGCCTCTCAGTCGTATCCCGCTCTAATCGATATCTAGCCCTCGAATTTGACCCCGATCGATTCCTTGACCACCGCCTTCACAAATATCTAACCCCTAACCCATACATTTTCTGTCCGTTCAACGCGGGACCTCGAATCTGTCTCGGCCAGCAATTTGCATATCATGAAGCCACCTTCTACTTGGTTAGACTGCTCCAGCAGTTCACTAAGTTCAAGTTTGATGAGAATGAAAACATCAAACCGCCTGAGGAATGGAGTAAGATGGAGGGCCCACAGGGCAGGGATAGGGTGGTTCCAAATGTTGCACTTACAATGAGTGTTAAGGTTCGTTGTGTCGATTAGTCTCGGCCTGTTAGTGACGCTAACCTATTTCTAGGGCGGCCTATGGATGACGATGGAAGAGCTCAAAGCTGAGGATGCATGAGCTGCCGGATGTCTTTTAAAGACTCCCGCGATGCTTCCAGGGTCAGTTAAATTTGTTATATCAGACACAAGCTCCACAGTTATAACTAGCATTGATGGTTATCTATCTTTATCTATGTAAAACTGCTGGCATTAAGAACCGCGAATTTGCAGATCCTCTTAATTACTGTTCCGAACAGGGTTATCGATATTACGTTTGATTGTGAATCAATCGCCATATACATGACCCCCTTGGCTCTTTTTTTGTTATCAGGCACAAGCAATCAGTTTACATGCCAGCACTTATAGCAGCTCGACTCATGCGTGGTTGCTGAGTTAACCGATTCTCACCAGGAGGGTCAATTATGATGATAAAGGTTCGTATGTCATAAGTAATTGAGCCCACCAGCTTTGCAATGCTAGCACTGTGACTATGATATATAGAGGTACTCCGGTATTTCAAATATTCGAGTCAGTAGTCAGTTGAACCGAGTCGCAGGACTCGAATGGCGACATACCGGATTCGAGGGTTTTCCGTGTATTGAGATCAATGAGACCCCGGGCGATGAAGGACCGTCTGGCTTTATTTGTCTGCATCAGTGGCTGGGGTTGATGAAAAAATTCTAGGTTACTAAATTTCGTCTTAACCGCAACCAAAATCTACCCAGAGAGTCGAAGCGGCATGATGCATGAAGGCTAAACTGTTGAAGGATCATAAATAACGATCATGACGGATGCGTATCTTCCAGCAATACTGCTAAAACATGAGGGGGTGCGATAGCGAACAACAACCCAAATGTTTTTTCTAGCATAACAGGGCAACACAAGAGGTTTGCTTTGTGAGCATTGTACTATTATTGGCTTGCCAGAAAAGCCGATCAACACCTAGGTTACGATATGTGCGCCATTTGAATAAGTCGGTTTCTGAACACGTACATACTGGATGGTGATCGTTGGGAACTCAATGGTGCATAGTGATCTACACTCGCGATAAGCTGGGAATGGGTTTGATACCTCCACGTCCTTCGTCGCTCGCTGAATACTAGGATCCATAGGGTTAGCGACTTTGGTCTAAATAAGGACACAGATGGTAACTCACTTGGTCCTTGATGAGAACAGCCCCGTGCCACTGTTCCATCTGATTGTGTACATAGCAACAAATTTAGCGCAGACTAATGCTGGAATGAATGTGAATGAATGCCATTATCGCATTGAAAGTACATGCCTTGATGATCGCTTTGAGAATTTATACCAAACTTATTGAATCGTTGCCGGGACATGGTAGGATGTAATTATTAGCAAACATAGGCCTCGAGGTACGTACATTTTAGGTCACAGGCAAATTATCACAATACTATATATTGCGTTTTCTCCTGATTGTTAAGGCCTTGAAGGAACCTCCTCTCTTTTGCCAATACCAAGCTACCATGCAAACTATAATGTCTTCGATATCACTTGCCTTCTCCGGGCTCTATCCTTGGGTGCCTAATGGCCTCACCATTCACAAACATTCTTCCAGGGAGACCTTGCCCACCCACCCGCAGAAACTCGCCGCACCACTCCCTTGCCAAAACATCATCTTCGACCTCGGTGATGTACTCTTCACCTGGTCGCCACCAACAGACAGCATTATATCTCCAAAGCAGCTTCGAGCCATTTTTCAATCTGACATTTGGTACGAGTACGAAAAAGGAAATCTCGACCAATCCGAAGCCTATCAAGCAATAGCGTCCAAATTGTCCCTCTCAGCCACGGACGTCGCAATGGCAATCGAAACCACCAGGAACTCACTAAGGGCAAATTATCAGATGCTACAACTAATCCGAGATCTCAAACACGACTATGGAATTCGGTTTTATGCCATGAGTAACATATCGGCTCCAGACTACGTCCACCTAAGGGAAAGGTTTTCCGAAGGGGGCTTCGACCTCTTCGAGTATATCTACACATCAAGCGCCGTGCATGAGCGCAAGCCAAACCTTGGATTCTATCATCACGTCATCAAGCATTCAGGTGTTCAACCTGATCGAACCATCTTCGTGGACGACAAAGCAGAGAACGTTCTTTCCGCAATATCAGTGGGACTTCGTGGCATCGTCTTTAACAACGCAGACGAGGTCTCACGACGCCTGCTGAATTACTGCGGCGATCCCATTCAGAGAGCCTTGGACTGGATCGAGAACAACAAAGGACTGCACTCCTTGCTCGATATCGACGGAACACCTGCAAACGAGAACTTTTCCCAGATGTTAGCGTTCGAAGTTTGTGGAAGGCGGGACTGGGTTAGCTTCGAGGAGCCGGAGAGACATTTTAACTTCTTCAAAGGTACGCCTCTTAGTGCATATTATACGCCGATTGGACCTCATTTATTTTCAGGTGGTCGAGGCGTCGGAACCACACCAGACTTCCCATGCGACATCGATACGACCTCGATCGGTCTCTCAATTACCTCTCATCAGTCCTTAGAGACAAAGCACAAGCTTATGGACGAAATCCTAACACAGCGCACAGCAGATGGCATCGTCAAAACCTACTTCGACAGCACCCGCCCCCGAATTGATCCCATCGTTTGCATCAACGCATTGACGCTCTTCTATCAGTATAGGCGTGAGAGTGAGCTTTCCGCTACCCTTGATTGGGTTCTTGATGTGTTCAAAAACAAGGCATACACCAATGGGACATACTACTACACCACTCCCGAATGCTTCCTTTATTTCTTTTCCCGTCTCCTCGATGTCGCGCCTAATCTTCGCCGGACTTATGGATCACTATTCAGAGAGCATTGTCGAGAGCGTGTGGGAGCTGACGGCGATGCGTTTTCTCTCGCGCTGCGGATTGTGATCATGAACAAAGAGGGCGAGACTTCGGGTAATGATATGGAAAAACTTCTCGAGCTTCAGGACAGGGATGGAGGATTCAAAATTGGTTGGGGTTTCAAGGCACCAGTGGCTGGAATACTGATAGGAAACAGACTCTTGACAACAGTTCTCGCCCTGAAGGCGCTCAAGTACAAGTTCTAACTTGTGGCTATAACATTGTAACTACACAACCGTAAAATAATGTATAAATGTATTGTTTGGAATAGTAATAGGTTTGTTACGGGACTCTCTCAAAATCGTTATGCGAGCCCAAGGGTTTGGCAAATCTGCGGGGTCAAAGAGCCGAGAGATAGTACCAGGACTGTTTTCCACGCGATGCCTGCAAGACTTAGCCTTGTAGATATGCGTCGCAGCATGTCAACATCAACTTCAGAAAACGTATCCTCGTCTCATTGAACCTGGCCGAAGGAAGCATGATTCATGCACGTCGTAGAGGGGAGGCATCGGTGAACATAAGAAAGATCGCAAGGCAGCGTTCCAAGCAACAACTCGAGACAGGTCAACCCTTGCGGTATCCAACAAAAGTAGTGATCCAATAGAGTGGTATTGATAAGTACATGAACAAAAAAAGTAGAAGGGATCGATAACTCGAAAGAATAAAAACAAATAGCTACGCAACCAGCAGGGGACGGGACACTGCTGCCGCCGAGGGCCAGCACCCTCTCTTGCAAACACTAGAAACGCAACTTCTCCGACAGAATTACAGGTGAATACAACCCTTTAATCACTGTCAGAGTCAGAGTCGCTGCCTTTCTCATCCTCATCGTCATCTGTACCACTCTCATCATCCGACTCAACATCAGTGCGCTTCTTAACTGTGCCACCGCGCATGGCTGCCATCTGTCCTGCCAGCGAATCCTCATCAGGTTCGGAGATATCGTCCTCGTCTTGTTCTTCGACTTGAGGTGGGTCTTCAATTTTAAGCTACGCGTTAAAGGGGAGAAATGAACAACCAATGATAAGTAGAGAGCAACAAAGGAAACGTACAGCGATATCACGCGTCACTTCTTCACCAACAAATGTATCGCTGACAAGGTAGACCTTCCATGTAAATAGGCCAGTGTTGGGTGGGCCCTGGAACTGAATCTTGTACGAGCGGTAATCCCTGTCTTTGTCTGCGCCGGTCTCAGCATATGGGATTTCGCTAATTTTCATAGGAGGAACAACGACGCGGTTGCTCTTGTCGTCGGCTAGAACGATCCACCATGAGGGTTTACGCGTCTAACGAATGACATACGCGTCAGAAGCGAAATCTATGAGAAAAGAATAAAGACACGTACACCAGGCCAATAGGGAGCGTGTGCTGACGTGGCTTCGCTAGTTCCGGGAACTTCTTCGGCTTCATTGCGGGAGACCAAAAACGCCTCATCCAATTCGTCTGTGCGTTGAACTAGCTTCTTGGTTTCGTCAACGGTCAAATCTTTAGGTTCTGTTGTCTTGGTGCCAGGTGGTGATAGGCGTAGCTTGACTAGAAGGTAGATAATAGAGGAAGGTGTGATAACACGTTCGCCAATAACTGACAGACAACTTTATGTCAATGTCTGGATGTCACAAGAAGGTTGAAAATTACCTTTAAATGACGCATCGACAATCTCGGCTTTACCCCATTTCTGGATGGCGCGCTTGACATCAGCAGCCCTACTGTCCTTCTTGGATTCTAGTGCGTGTAGAAGATCTGTCATAGTCTTGGCCTGGGGAGCGACTTCCTCAAGGTCTTCTGTGGAAATTGAAGGAAGCTGGAGCAGGTATTCGCGTTCAGCTGCGTTTGTAGGCAGAGCTTGAGCTAGGTAGGCGTTGAGACGCATGATGTGAATGGTAGGGAAAAGCCAGTTGCGGGAAATGGACGCGTTGAGAAGAGCATTGAGGAGAACGGGAGTCTGGAGAAGTATTTCCTTTTGTTCTGCAAATAATTGTTCAGACACACTCGTGTGGAACTTAAGGTGGATACGTACGTTTTCTGAGGGAGGAATCTTTAATTGGCAGGCGGAGCAAGTGAGCATGTAGCAAGACCAGTCCCTTCAATTGTGACGCGTCGATGGAGGACTCATATCCTCTGCACAACTTCTTGATTTCGGCCCATCTGGATCCTAGTTTCTGGGAAATTTGCGATTCCAGTTCGTTGAGCTCTGCTGATTTCGTACTTTTAGCAGCCTGAGGGGGGAGGTCCCACTTGTATGCCTTTCCAAGGGCGGCAACAACCTCTTCCATGGTTGACTCCTCGCGAACAGACTTGAAGAAAGTGGAGGCTGAATGAGCATGGACACCATCCTTGGTCTTCTGACGACTGCCGAACCACCAGCGACCGACGAGCGCCGGGAGGGCACCACCAAAAATCAAACCATAAACACCAAGCACCCAGATGTTGTTCTTGCCAGCGACAATCCACGAGGGCAGAGCGATTCCCATGGTAGTGCTTTGAGGACCATCAGGGTGGTTGTACTTAATCCAGTTCTCCTTAATTTTCTCGTCGGTCAAACTAAACACGGTATTAGATGGCGGCGTCTAGAGAATACGTATTGATACGTACGCTTTGTAGGCCTTGGTCAGTTGAACGAAACGGTCCTGGATAGCTTCAATGCTCCACTCCTCGGTGGGTTTAACTTTATCGGGGTGGCTACGTCGTGTTATAAGAAACAGGCTGGCAGAGTCGACGTTGCGAATAGTACTTACTACATCTTTGAAAGCTTCTTGAAGTGGGCTTTAATTTCTTTGTCGGGGGTGTTCTAGATATAATTTAAGCACGACCAAGACAAAAGCAGTCAATAAGTAACTTACCGTCTTAATATCAAGGATTTCAAAAGGGTTGTAAATAGCATTCTCGATCTTCATTCCGGACACCCTCCAGCAGACGAATGCAAACAGTGACCAGCCAGCCATCAGGAAGTACCCGCTGTGAAGCTGTAAGTATAACTGACAACACCACATGAAGAAATTGTTATTCACCGTTTGCTGATATTTGGAAGGATACCGCCGCTCTCCCTCTTGAGCGTTTTTCGATGTGCAGCACACGCTCCACAACTGCAGCCCTCGGTAATTTTTTCTACAAACTAGAGGTTAGCAGCGCTACTCCACGACTTGCTCATGTTACATACCTGAACTCGATTTGAATGAAGACAAAGTAAGTGGAACCAAAATCAAGGCCAATATAGTGATTAGGAAGTATGCCGCCATCACCCCTCCCTCGTCATACTCATAGGTCGCCATTTTGACGAATTATATACCCCTCTAGAGGTCAGATATCAAGGAAAGTACGGGCCAGACACAAGACGTGCTGGAATACCAGGGAGACGTGGTTGGTAGTTGGTGGTAGAGATTTGAAAGAGTAACGACGTGTCGTTCAATTGGCCAGCGATGCAATAATTTGGTGACAACCCGTGATCTGTGACTACTACATCACAGCCATCCTACTGTCACCATCTCTCTTGACCCTCAACCACCACCATCTCAATTCCAGAAGATATTTTACTTAAAACTAGAGTAATTGGCATCCCGCTTACTCGGCTACTCTGATATCTGCGACCTTGGCCTTCTGTATCCTCAAGTTAGTCCTGCAGTCTTTCGGGTTCTGAGTCAACCCTGCACCATCCTTGGCTGGAAAACCTCTCTACAGCTCGGGTGGCTTTTGAAGCGTTACATGGCGAAAAGGTCATTTCGATGTTCCCGCTTCATGATTCATTATGTCCGATGAACTGATAGGCTCCCTTATGGTATTGTTCGCTGGCTCATTGGTTTTTTTTTTTTTAAAAAAATTGGTCTGTGGAACTCAATTTTGACAAATCACCAATTCTTCGCACTCTGGGTCTCACATGAGTTCATAGACTGCTTATATGGATTGATCAACTGATAAACGCTTCCTGGTACTAGGAATACACAATACAAAAAACTGTAGCCAAGCGCCTTTATCGCCATCACTCTCGTGAAATGCAGATTGCCTAGCCTTACCGTCTCCCCTGGTGATCTGTATGCCCATCTCATCTGAAATCCTCCATCGCTGTCTTGCAACTCTAGGAACCTCTCAATCTCATTTCCCACATTCTCACCTTTGTGTAGTGTTACAAAGACCCATGACTTTTGCGAATTTCACGAGCGGCACCAGATCGTTCGCGAAGGATTAACGCCCGAGTGTTTGAGGATGTGCTTATAGACTCCTATGCTGGGCTTGTGCTCGTGTGCAGCAGTCGATGTGTAGATGTGATCGAAAAGCTCGAAACTGTCGTCGCGAAACTTTTTTTCAGGTACGCGAAGTCTGGGGCGGAAACGTTGCGCATTGCGAAAAATCGAATGCCAAATTCGCTTCTGAGGTCCCGGATTTGTTATAGTGAATGCGGATCGACTTGCAAGGAAGCTCTGGCACCTTGAACTCCCGATGCAACGTCTGTCACCGAGATCGAACGTTCGAGAGCGCTGTTTTGATAAACTTCGGTTTTGCTCGGGAACCCCTTTTCGTATTGGTACCAAGTGTTAGATCGAAGGATGCCTTGGGGAGTTATCTTCAAATCGACCACACCTCCGAGGTCAAAAGACAACGCTTTGGCATAGTGGAGGGAGCATGGGGATGATACGTAACAGCGAGCTATTATCTTGCTCAAAATTCGAACGCGCTGTGAATGGAATTGAAGTCAGGTGATGGGATTCGAATGAACCAGTTCAATTTCGAAACCTGGACGTCCTGATTTGGCAGTCTGAATATATGATTCCTTTCTCACCTCCCCGCATTTAGAAGGAGAAGCTCGAGGTTATCAATCGATGGCCGCTGTCGCGTGAACGGTGAAAAGGTGGAACTGGCGGTGCGGAGGCTGATCCTGCAGGGACAGCACACATACGATTCGACTAGCACCCCTCAAGGATGATTATTATTTGTGTCAAGGTCAAGAATCGACTGTGGATGTACAGAGCGATGTGAGTTGATAGATAAGCGGTCCAACTGCCGAGATACAACCATTGATATTCGCAACGCTGCCATTGTCGACTTCATTCTTGTGCAGATAAAACTTGAGCTCATCCCATAAAGTGTGACTATAATGGGATCCATAAACGATCCAGAATCTTTTGAACTTCAAAAGAAGACAGGCCTCACAGCCATCACAGCGGACATTGAGCGTCCTAGCATTTTGAGAACAATGGGGGTTTGATCTCCGATGCGAGTTTATGCGGCGTGCTGAAGTCAACATCTGATCAACCTAATGACATGCTTGAAGGCTGAGAGTCAAGCATACCTATCATCGCCCAAGACAATACTAGTCGAACATACTAGTGACTTTGTTGGTCTCCCTGATGGATTCATGTTCGAGAGAAAGCTTAGCATAGGAAACCAGTAGTTATTTCCTTATTGTGCTGATTGTTTGCTGATGTAAGGCCCTATTTTTTTTATATGCATGCGAAGTCGTAACTGTGTGCAAGACTGCAAATCGAAGGCTTTCGTCCACCTCGTGGTGGCCATTGCACTTCTTTAACATGCGTCGTACTCCCAGGTTCTATCAATCTGTGTTTTAAAGATCAAGGCAATACGATCGTAGACAGATCAAGAGATGTGCAATATGCTTTGCGAAATTGAGATAAACGGGGAGCCAAGAAATTAGACATGGGGTACAGACGACAGAGACGGGAAGCATGCGCCAGGGATTTTCATCGATGTATTACCACTTGGTGTATATTTTCCCATCAGTCGAAGGTGTACCCACTTCAACAAGCATAAGTAACAAAGCAGTAGGAACAATTCTTGAGAAGTACCTGAATTTAAAGAAGCCGCACTGCCTCCATCTGGGGTCTTGCCGGAGAACGGTATGATGGGAAGTGGAGCTCTGCGCATCCAATCAGCATCCCTTGTGGGGTACTCATTCCGCCTGAAGTTGTTTGTTAAAAATGTGTCAATTCGGGCATACAACTTTGGCGGGCTCACCGGGTGTGCGTAAGCTGGGTTCCTGTTGCGGCCTGTTTACCAAAATGCATCATCGCTCAGAGATCAGTTGACAAAGAAGACACGTGAACGAACCTCTAAGGACTGTCGAGCTTCTTGTGATGAATCTTGTTCAGCGGGTTGTTGTGACCTGACAATGGATTCATTAGCGAATTGATAGGACGACGCACAATAACTCATCATACGCACTTCTGGTCGCGTACTACAGGAAGTACGTCACCGGTAATTGGACGACTGCCCAACAAGGCTGTCGTTTTCGAATCAGCTTCGTCTGTCAAACACAAAATTTATGAATGGCATCCCTAGCATTGAGCATCGTACGTACTAGGTGCCACTAAAGCCGCCAGTGGTCCAGGATTCAATTCAGACGGGAGTTCCAACCTAGAGAGCAATGGTCTCCATGTGAGCGAATTAAGTGTGGAAGAATAATACATACGGGCCCAGCGAAGCTGTACTAGTTTGGAAATGTTGTTGAGCTTGACTAATTTCTGGTTTAGCAACCCAACGCTCGTCTGCTGCAAGATGCAGCGCTGGCGCGAGTCCGGCAACTCTATGAGAAGGATATTCATCAAGACTGGGTTCAATGTTCCATATAATTAGGTGTATACACACCGGTATTCAGCCAGGCGTCCTGTGGTATTGCTCTTACTATCAGTGATACTAGTCGCGACAGTATCAAGAGTAGAGCTGGATTCTGCGTTGTAGCGTCGCACAAAGCGCCGATGCTCTGCGTCATGCGACCAACATGCGAGTGGCAATGGAGTTTTAAGAATGTGATATAGAGTCATACTGGGAGGCAATACGACGTACCATTTTTAGGTCTCCCTACAATTACAATTGGCTGAGCTAGGCTAATAGGTGACTGATGAGCGGAGCCTGTGGCTGCAGTTGGTATTGCACCCCCGCTTGTATTGGTAGTACAGGTTGTAACATCCGTAGTGCTCGAACCCACGTCGCCATCAGCTTCGTGCAAAACATGAGGAATCGACTGTAATCATAGACAAATTAATTTTCGTCCCTCACCTGACGGCGTCAGAAACTCCTCTTCCTCCAGCCTCAACTCTCCAATTTGTGTCGATATTTCCTCCCTAATTGAGTTCAACCAAATTCAGTCAAAAGTCCTTAAGTTTGTTGAATTCAGTGCACACTTACATTGTGATCTCTCCATCTTTTATGACGTAGTTATAGCCCGTAGCTAATATCATCTCCTTCACCTTCATAATAAGCCTGTTGACTGTTGTGCCAGATTTATCCTAGGAGCGGGGTCACAATTGGAGACAAGCCGAAAGGCGAGTTAACTCACCGCAATTATTTCATAGGTTTCTTGTAGACTTTTACGGAGTTCTTCACCTGTGGCGACCTGGAGATCTTCCTTCGACATATTAGCCAGATGGCGCTCCAGGTTAAGTTCCATGCTGAGAATGTATACGTCAGAATGTGATCAGAGAAAGAATGTGAGGGAAACACGATCATACGTCTCTAAGATCTCCAACAGGCTTTTGGCCGCTTCGCTAGTCAAAATTGAATCTTTGACGAGAAGATAGACGTGGTCTCTAATCCTATAGACAGCCATTAGATATCCTTTGTATTGGGCGATTGTTTCTTTTTCAGACTCCTCCTGGTCTGAGTCCTGAGAATATGTCAGCAGGTTGAGGGTAGAGGAAATCAGGTCTCGTAGTTTGGTGGCTGTAGAAGTAGCGGTAGACTGTGGCAATGGCATTGTGATTCTAAACGATACTTATTGCGGTGTGGGTGAGAGGTGTTTCAAGTTGTTGGGAGAAGAAGAGTGGCACAGTGCTGTATTTTAAAGAATTCAAGTTTGGCACTTTTACTTCTTATCACCTCCCAGATGTCCTGATATGATATTCTGATAAACTGCAACTGTAGTTCCAAAACTTGATTTGTCCGATGAGATTCTAGAATAGCTCACGGACGCAATCGACATTCTGGGTTATTGCCATCAGATTGGTTCGTCAGGTGGTCATCAGTTCAAACAGATTCGTACTTCAACTGTGTGCGAAGACCGAATCGTCACAGCGTGACATCGATCTCATGTTGAACAACCACCTTGGTGCAGTGTATTTACGACCTTGACCACATATAGTGCTTCCAAAATTACCTACAAGGAACGCCTTGACCTCTACAACAGGAGAACTACGCTTTATGGAGGGTGCTGTGTCACCAGCTCACCTACTGGATTTAGCGAGGCGAGCGGAAGACCCAAGAAAGCGCTTCGGAAAGCGACCATCTGAAATACCTTCCCAAGTATTTTGGGTAAAGCACTACCGCTTGCTTATGAAGCGTGGATATCGGCTTCATGACAAGTTTGCCCCTGATTGGATCCCTCCCTGGGAACTTGATCCGAGAGTGCATCCACTGAACTGTGTTGAGAGTATACCTGTGGTGAGTTTTGATTTCGATACAGGCCAATGCTTACAACAGCTCTGTGAGTAACATACATAACATATAGGGAAGCAGCTTTTTAGATGCTATTCGTATGTCCGACGGCCTCCGCGTTATGATCAAAAAGGTCAAGACAGAAAAAATGGAGCTTCCAATTATGATGTATCTTGCCACACCGGCACTGAGGAACGACCCCAGAAATCATTCTGTACCCTTGCTGGATGCAATACCCGTCCCTGGAGATGATTCTATTGTACTGGCTGTGATGCCATTGTTGATGGATCTCAACAAGCTTCCATTTCGACGAGTTGGAGAAGTCGTCGAAGTGTTTGAACGGCTTTTTGAGGTGTGCATCTTCGTTGGCGGTCATAACATTGTCTAATCCATCGCGTATATCATTTACAGACTGTTGAATTTCTTCATGAGCACAACATTGTGCACATGTTAGTAATTCTTTTATTCTCTATGCCCTTACTGAGTCTGTCCACACAGGGATGCTTGCAAAGGTAATGTTATGATGGACGCCGCGCCGCTGATCCCCTCTGGCTGGCATCCATGGAAACCTTTGACGCAGGATGGGCTCAACAAAACGATACAATGGGTAGATCGATGGCCAAAGCGACCAAATAAGTATTATCTTATTGACTATGATCTATCGTGCCGAGTCGAAATAAAGGAGCATGCATGGTATAGCGGCAACTGGGGTCAAGACAAGACAGTGCCCGAGATGTCACTGACTAAGTACTCTAATGGGTTCAAGGTCGATGTGTACCAGATGGGCAACTCCTTGAACCACTATATCGAAGTCAGTCCCTGTACCTTTATGTGAACGTGCATTGTTATTTACACAACTTTAGACCTATGCAGATCTCCGACTGCTTCAGCCAATAGCGGACGCCTTGACGGTCAAGGACCCCTCTCGACGACCTAATGCCAAACAAGCCACCCGTCTTATTCGAAAGTTCATTGAATGTGTACCAAAAAGAGAAATGGAGCGTCGGATCTGGAGGAGTGACGAGTTTGCACCATCTCCAAAGAAACGCTTTCTCATTCAGTATTGTGGTCACCGCTCCCTCTTTTGATAAAAACTTAAAGCTGCGACGGTATCTTACTCATCTGGAACGTATTTTATATTCGACATCAATATCATATCACGATTACGACATGTGAATACATAGTGTATAACTGGTGGGGCGTCAATGTGTCAACTAACAAATGCCGTTCACCTCGAGGGAACAATGATATGGCTACTTACGTTCAGTATGACATTTAGGGACGCTTACGTTGGGATTGTTATACTTGATACTGAGAACTTCATTCCTTCGGGGTGGCATCCTGCCGTGTGGGACACTCAAGACGGCTTGATAAGCCAATCGAATGGGTGGACCGATGGTTGATGCGTCCAAACAGGTACTACCTCATTGACTATAATTTATGGCGACATGAGAAAGTAAGGGAGCTTGCAAAAGTCAGCGGATACTGGGTTCAGGATAAAACGGTCCCCGAAATGTCATTAACAGAGTTCCGTGTTGGGTACAAAGTTGATGTATACCAGATGGACAACTCGATAAACTATTTCGTCAAAGTGAGTCGTTACCCCCCATGTTCATTGTTGTCAGTCTTATGTGTATCGCTAGCGATATAGCAATCTTGGGCTGCTTAAACCATTAGGAAACTCGCTCACTGTCAAAGACCCTGCCCAACGACCTAATGCTAGACAGGCTATTCGCCTCATAGAAGAGTTTAGCTGCCAGATGCCAAAGCGGGGGATGGAGCGGCGTATATGGAGAGGTACTCGTTCTGGTCCTCCTGCCTGTATGCGGATCCTAATCCAGTACATGGGTTACAAGTTTCTGTTTTGAAATAGATCAGGTCCAACCCTGTTTCTAACTAGCTTGAAGCGTATCATATGCGTCGTACTTCTCAAGCTCGATACATTAACAGGTCTCAGAGGGTCAACCCAGCCATTGGCATAAAAGCGATTTTGGTGGCAATGTAATTACCTCTGATACCAAGTTTCTGAGGCTCCGCAATCGCAATGAATAGGTGTTAACGGGGCCAGGGGCCCACACTTTTCGCCAGATGTGCTGGATAATATTTAGTCCAACGAACCAGTTCGGTGATTGGGTGATCTCTTCGCAAGGTGCCGGATTTACACCTTCTCCGGTTAATAGAATGTCGATGATCGCTGGGCCGCCAGATAAGTAGTCGTGCTTCGATCCTGTTTTAGTTGACAGGCAATGATCGTCTATACATACGTGCGCCCCGTGGTATTTGAATGGGACATCGACGTCCCTGTCAGGTTTGTTTATATATACATATTGCGGACTACTTGACTTGTCATTGGGCTCAGCAGTGACATAGAAGCGCCTCCTCATTCAGAACTGGAGTCTGCGTCCTGAGAAATTTTAAATTCAGATGCCTGATAATCCATTTACAATTCATGTTGAGCCGCGGTACATGATGGATAGATAATTGATACAGGTATTATACTATTTCAGATTCCGATGTGATCTGTTCCATATGAATCCATAATCCTTCCTACATACCACGCTTCGAATGAGTACCCGAACAATCAATTAAGCATATAATCATCACTTACCCGCACGGACATTGTCAAATGCGACACCGGCATGATCTGCTCCTGACTCTGCAGACCGATCACATCCTTCCACCAAGCGGGTGGGGATCGCGTCTCCGATGCTAGTTTGAAGCTTTGGAATTGTTGCAGCAAGCGCACAAGGTAAAACGTCGCTTCGTGGTAGGCAAACTGTTGTCCGAGGCAGATACGAGGACCAGCATTGAATGGACAGAAGATGAAGGGGTTCGGTGTGAGGTACTTATGCAGCCGCTCGTCAAGGAAGCGATTCGGATCGAATGTGAGAGCTACATGACGGTTTAATGGCTCGGTCTACCCATACAGTACAAATAACCTACCATCGGGTCCCCACAGATCCTTTCGACGATGCATAATGAGGACAGAATAGATACAGCTAGAAACAAGACGATGGTAAATGAATGTTCTCTATTTACGTATGTCAATCCTACTCACTTTACGTTGGCGCCCACGTACAATGGTGTATCAGCATTTGTCTTTCCAGGGAGTACGACGCCAGTATCACCTGTGGTTCTGACATCATTTGGCCTGAAAGAATATCAGCGGCATACCAAGGACTCGGAAATAAGGCGAAGCTTACACGGGAGGGTACAGCCTCAAGACCTCTGAAAGTATAATTATTAGTTAGTCTAAGCCTTGTGGGGGTAAAGGGCAGTCTTACCATTCAGGAATGCCCGTACATATCGCATTTCTCTCATTGTTTCGTACGTAGGGCGCTGATGAGGTCCGACTTTTTCCAGGATTTCTTGACGAAGCCGCATCTCAATGTCTGGGTGGCGAGTTAGGACGTAAACAGAGAATGTGAGTAGGCTTGCTGTCTGTGTTAATCCAAGCGTTAGTTCACTGCGTGCATGCATAGGGGGTATCTGACCGTATCACGTCCTGCGACCAGCAGGTTGACGAGCTGTCAAGAATACCTCGTTAGAATGTCGCTGTCGGTCGACGAACAATTTATTTACCTCATCTTTTAGGATAGAGGGATCTAAAATAATGAAATCAACAACCCTCAGGCTCTACGATTTCGACACGGCATCACACCTTGCGTTTGATTCACCAAATGAGAAAGAACATTGACATGCTCCTCGTCCTTCTCGTCGACACCTTTATGGGTCCTCTCTTCGCGTCGTCGAAGTGCTTCCTGCATCAATGGCTCGATGAATTCGTCGATGGTCTTTCTGAGGGGTGCGACCTTGTCGGCCCAGAACTCAATCAACGGCCATGCATTTCCGTGAGGGAGTCGTCGATCAGCTAGCTCTTGAGCATCTTTGAAGGCCTTAGTAAACCTATTAGATAAATGCTCGGAGAAGAATGACGTGTTCATGTGGGAGGATGAAGTTGGATACGCAATCCCTGCCGATAACGAATCGACATTTTGGCCAAAAAGGAATTCTGTTGCAGCATCGAGTGTAAAACGTGAAACCAGGTCCTAAAGAGCGATTCGAATATAATCGTTATTAGCGTGTTCTTCCAAATGTGTTGAAAGTAGTACCTGAAAATCAATGGGGTGACCTTCTTCGATGCGGATCCGTGCCAGCCGCAATGATCGTTCGGCATTTCGATCGTATATGTCGAAATCACTAATACGTTCCTTGGTGAAGAAAGGGCGCGTGATACCTCTGTGGAACCTTCGAAGGCCGGGTTATTGTATAAACTACTGAGAGAACGGAAGTTTTCTCACTTCCACATTTCACCTAGTTTCACAATCAATATGAGGCACGAAGCTTTGCATGAGTAGCAGCCGAATCTCACCATCTGAGTTGAAGACACCTTGACCCAGTAACGAGTTCATTTGTGACTGGAATACCGGTCCTGAGTTGAATTAGTATGAATCAAGATGATATAAAGCATCATGTTTGTACCTTTGTTGAATGACTCAAATTTGGTGGCCAAAATGGCCTTGATATGGTGCGGTTCGGTCGTTACCATCTGATCAACGAAATTAGTCCTGTGTCGAGAGGATATTGGATACTACTCACCGTCCTTGCACCCAACAGAGGTAGCTCAATACGGTAAACGTTTCCATATCTCTGAATCCACTCTAAAAAGGGAGCCGCTGAAAGATGTACGGGCAAATATGATTCAGACAACCATATCGGGTACCGTTGTTAAGGTGCATTGATGCTTACATGGGTGACCATCCTTCGAGTTCGCGTCCATCCTATTTAAGAACTTGGTCATCGAGTCCTCCACGACTGGAGGGATGATAGCACCATGTTCTTTCGCGTTTCTACGAGTCACCAAGTTCTGATAGTAGAAGCCTAGAACCGCAAGACCAGGAAGCGCAAGAATAGCGATAGGGAATGCGAAAAGGGACGAGATGTGGATACCACTAAGCCAGCTCGCTATTTTCGTCAGGCCCACAATCCCGAGAGTGATAAGCGAAACCCCAGGAAGCTGTTGAAGAAGAAATTTAGGTCCGGGAGGAAGTGCCATCTTGAAGACGAAGCGGGGTTCGAGGGTTTGTACTTCGACTTGAGAAGTCCGAGCACAAGGAAAGTCACCCAGTCAGTAGTCTCAAAGTTGTCGGGTTGCTACAACCGTATTACCTCCTGCCGCAGTACCCGATGAAATGGTTTCTGACAAAGATTGGATTTGTGATGATAAAAGCCTGTGAAACATTCGACCTTGACTGTGGGAATACATCGGCTCGGCCCGGGATGTCAATCCGGCAGCTAATGGGGCTTCTTTGAGCAATGATGAGCGCCTGACAGGTCCAGGAAGCATCTTTGGAGTGCATTGTGTCTGATGATCACTGCTTAAGTTAACCTGGAGAGAAAATAGCACTGAATTTCAATGTAGAGACATCTGATTCCTCTGAAAATTGCCCAGCAATCACCCGGAATCTTCTCGCCGTTGACACATATGTTCATTGACACCGAACACGTCGGAGTGCGAGGTATTCAAAAATAACCCCCTTGAGGTTTAAATCCATCAGATAATAACACCTCGTATTTACCTTCAATCTCACCCCAAACTTAACTGAGAATTGCATGTACATACTCTGTGAGCAAATATAACGATACCGCGTGGCGCTTTCCCTGATTCCGTGTATGTAAGCACAATATTAATCGTGACTGATAAACTGTATGATTCCTGTTGGAACCATGGCACAACCTGTAACGATCCTGCTGTCCATTAGGCACCGTCGGCCTTGAACTCGTCCATCGTAACCCAAAGGCCACCCTGGCAATACTGCTGGTCAAAATACAACAAATATTTCCCGGCAAGGTACCAACCTTGACAGATAGAGCGATTGCAGAGGACAACGTAACTTTATCCTTTGCCTTGAGGCCTTCCGCTTTCTTCTAAGACTCAGGTGGCTTCAAGTTCACGCCCTCTGCCAGCTTGAAGTTAGTGAACCGCTGTAGAAGTCGAACCAAATAGAATGTGGTCTGGTGATAGGCAAATTGTTGGCCGATGCAGATTCGTGGTCCTGCGTTGAAAGGACAGAATATGTAGGGATTTGGTATGAGATACTTATGTAACCTTTCATCAATGAAGCGATCTGGATGGAATGTCAAAGCTTCGGGTTTAGGTGTAATCGGCATACTAAAACAACAGGAAATAAACGTAACGTGGTCCTACCGTCTGGTCCCCATAAGTCGACCCTTCGATGCATGTATAGTGGAGAATAGAGAACACTATCCCTATTAATCAATATATTAAGCTACTAAACCTCGGAAAAATACTCGTACACGGTTCGATTTGGGAGATAGAGGGGTGCTTTGCTGGATGAACGCGTTCTGAGGACCGCAGGCTTCTTGTTTGTCCTGCTATCGACCGGTCTAATTTGTAAGGGTAGTCTTTATTAGACGTCTATATTTCTACCAAATACGTGGCTTGGGCTTACATGGGAGAATATAGACGTAACACCTCTACAGCGAGAATATAGAGTTAACAAAATGTGTTGCATGATGATAGATACCGCGGACATACCGTTCATAAACGCTCTTACATATCGCATAGTGCGTATGTGTTCATAATTTGGAAGGTCGTGACTGCCCACAGTGTCGAATCTCTCTTTTCGGAGACGGCGTTCAATATCTGTGTTTTCGATCAGCATGTAGACGCAAAACGTCAGGAGGCTTGTAGTCTATTACACTCGCAATCAGCGAAGGTGCACAGAATACGAATCAGAAAAGTAGCGTACGGTATCACGTCCTGCCACAAGAAGGCTGACAAGCTCGTCCTTGATAATTCTCTGATCTTTCATTCATATGTATAAGCAAACCAGGCCTCAGGAAAAATTTTGAATCCTCTACCTTGTGTTTGATTCACCAAATGCGCAAGCAGGGTGCCCTCGTCTCCTTCCTTCTCGCCGTGCTTAACTCGTTCTTCGCGCCTCCCGCAGGCTCAGTAAAGCTGTCGATAACACGCCTTCGTGGAATCACTTCATCCTTCCAAAACTCGAACATCCTCCAGTCATCCCCTGCGCCGATTCGATATGTCGATCGAAGCTGACCCTCTTCGAAGGCGTGTTGAAAGACGTTGGCTGGATGGTTATAGAATGACGGAGTATTCTTCTCAGCTGCATAAGACGGGTACGGTATTCCCACCGAGATCGAATCGACATTGTGTCCAAAAAGATATTCGCTCGCAGAGTCGAGAGTAAAGCGCCCTACCAAGTCCTTTGAAGCGTTAGATGGGAACGTTCATGTGAACGCTATTGTAATAATAAGAGCTAGCGGCGCATTTACCTGCGTGTCTATAGGAAATCATTTGCGAAGTCTCGTCTGCGCGGCATTGAGAGCCCTATCGCTGTTCCTGGCGTATATTTCAAAGTCGCTGAGACGCTCTTTTGTGAAGAACGGTCGAGTTATGGCCCGGTGAAACCTATCATCGGTAAAAGGTGACTTGTGAGCGAGCTACTGCGCGTCGTCTCTCGAATGCTTACTTCCACATGTCGCCTATGAATCCAACATTTAGTAAGCAGAGAGCATATGCGTGTACGGGGATAGAAGATTATCTCTGACCATCTGAATTGAATATTCCTACACCAAGAAACGAATCCATGATG
Organism: Panaeolus papilionaceus; assembly: GCA_015501605.1. NCBI lineage: Eukaryota > Fungi > Basidiomycota > Agaricomycetes > Agaricales > Panaeolus > Panaeolus papilionaceus. The sequence goes on from JADNRZ010000015.1 coordinate 891,339, forward strand.
TCTCGGGCTGAAGGGCCTACATTGATGGCTAAGTCAGCATTTTCATCACTGAAAAATCTGGACAATACGGACCTTTTTCAAAGGCATCGAACTGCGTCGCTAAAAGTGACTTGAAATGGTCAGGTTCTGTGGTAAACAGCTGTCGTGCAAATGGCGTTAGGCCTTATCTTCATGGACAGAAGCGATCACAGAAGACCGGGGGAGCTTCAACGTGGACGCACCATCCTGTTTCCAAAGAAATTAAACTGTATAACGTTGTCTCCGTACTGCTGCATGTACTCGAACATTGCATCCGCTATCAGGTATTGTCAAATATTGTGGTGAATCGTTGAGCACCCAACGACATAGATTGGGAACTCAGACGTTGATGAATAACCTACCTGGATAACCGCTCTTGAGGCTCTCTGTCAGCTTTCCGACTATAGCGAACGATGACTCTGGGACAATAGGTGGAAGGGTCGCCCCATTTGCCTTGGCCTCTCTCCCGAACGCCCTCCTTTCGATCCAATTCCGAATAGCGAACACCAAGGGACGCAATACGAGACTAAGAGTAATTATCTCCCATATCGAGAGTCTGAGGATTGAGAAGTGGTTCAACGAGAAAAACCCAAGTCCAATTGCTATGCAAGGTCCAAAAAGACTCGGGAAGGTATTTAGAAGATGTTGGGGGCCTGGAGGGAGCATGGTAGAGAGACACGGGTTTGTAGGACTTTCAACAGTTGACATGAGCCTATATATATGAAGCACCCCGCGAGGCCATTCGGCGATCAAGGGTGCTAATTCGTGGAATAAAGAAAGGAAGTATATGAAGCCTCAAGTATTCTGCTTACTTGATCTTACATTTCAGCACGGACTTCGAGGCTTTGTTGCCCAACCATGATGCACTCCCTACCTCATGTATGCAGCTTCCATTGAAATGCTGTTGTTTCACGGTGATATCGGGCGGTCGGGTGCTGTGTCAATGCTAAGAGGTAAGTGGCTCTTCGAGAGGCCTATTGAGGTCCTCTGTATTCCAATGCAAGGATAACCTCAAGTATTTGAGCGTAGGTCGGCTACTACACAGTTCGGAGTTTGCACATTCAAGTTGGACCACACTGCGACGGCAGACACCGAACTGAGATGCTGGTCAAACGCTGGTTGAATATTCTTCAGATAGGTAGGGTTATGCATATCTGACCCCGAACAAACGATCGACAGTTTGAATCCAAAGTGGCCCTACAAACCATGGTCATACCGCGCCCACAAACCCCGAAGCGCCGTTAACCGTTAACCGACACTTGCTCGACATATAAGTCCCATTCTGGTCGAGTGAGAAAACCTCAGCGCCCGGCGCTGATCCTTCCAATCGACGACATAGGTTATGTGTTTGATGCTTGTAATTGTGCTGCAGGACTCACTGCTGGGTGTGCAGAAGACAGCGCTGATAAGGAAGTACATCAGTCATTTGTTCCTGTTTTTAGAGGATTCAATGCTTTACCTGGTCCGCCAAGCCCAATTTCGTCTAAGTCAGGCGCCTATATTGGTATCCAAGGTGTTAAAGTTCCTGAGTCTTCTAACATATTCAGACATGCATACCCAAAGAACGAGGAACAAGGATATAGTCACCTAACATAGGTATCCGCAGGTAATCACAAAGCTTTGACGCCCCTTCAGCCAGTAGGAGCACGACGATGAAAGCAGTCACGCAAAGTAAGAGTTCGATGGCGTATCGAAATGTAGGAGGGGCGGATATTTGCCGTCGAACTGGAAGAATAAGAGGAAGCATAAAGAGTTCAGATAATTTTGGACTTCATCCTGCCAGGGGTTTATACTCCTTGTTTATCGCAGTTTGTGACCGGCCATTTGGGATGCCTAACATGACGCATCCAAGCCGGCAAGTAGTTGAAACACTCATAACAACTTGGACATGAAGGGTCAATAGCTGATGTGTATAACAGACAAATAGATTTGACAATTGTCTGGGACTAATGGGCCTACAATGACAAGATATGTAGTACAGTATATATGGGTGGAAGCATTTCTGTAGAGCAATACAAATTTCATCCAACACCAATGAAGATGAAAGTTTATGAGTTCTGAATAGCGGATTGTTGAGCTAGCAGTGTGGTCGATGCAGCAGGACAGCCGACACCTGGTCCGTTCAAGTTCTGCAGAGTAACAAGAGAGGCTTGAATACGGGCGATCTGGGATTCCTTGGAGTCGTCGGTAGGGAAAGAAACAGCGACTGAAGGATTGTTGACGGCGTGACCAGCTGCGACGTTGGCATTCAAGGACTGTATTTTTGGGTCAGAATTGATGTAAAATTAAAAAAAAGAAAAACAGAAAATGCTTGGTACGTACCTGGATGAAAGCACCACGATCGGGAGGGCAAGTGCAAGGAATCTTGATACCGTTTACGCCGTCGCAATCACCTGTACCAGTAGGGTTCTGGCCGGCTTCAATGCCGAATTGGGGCACCAGATTTGGGTCGACACCACCTCCGTTTCCACCATTATCACCCCCACCGTTGTTTTGAGGAGCACGTTCGGTAGGGGGTGGTGCAGGGGTATCAGGGCCATTCTGGATCGCTTGTTGTTGAGCCAGGAATGTGGTGGAGGCAGCTGGACATCCAACACCAGGACCATTGAGGTTCTGGAGTGTAACGAGGGCCGCTTGCATTCGGGTCAGCTGTGATGCCTTTGAGTCATCAGCTGGGAAGGAAACTGGGACACTCGGGTTGTTGACGGCATGGCCTGCGTCGACGTTGGCATTCAAAGACTTACGAAAATAAATTCAGAACCATTGCTACAAGTTCATTATGTAATGGCTACTCACGTTGATGAAATCGTCGCGGTTGGGAGGACATGAGCAGGGGATTTTGATGCCGTTAACACCATCGCAATCGCCTGTGCCGGTAGGGTTCTGGCCGGGTTCAATGCCGAATTGTGGAACGAGCGAGGGGTCGACGGCGCGTTTCATGAATCTGTGCTCAATGGGAGCAGCAGAAACAAGAGAAACGGTGGCACCAAAGAAAACAGCTGTAGCAGTGAAAAACTTCATCTTAATTGGAAACAGGGAAAAGACTGAGGAAAGGATGAAAGTGAACTGTGTCTTGCACGGTACAGAAGTGAAGATGCTAAATGTCGCTACCAGGCGGCACAAGGAGAGAAAGAACTACGACCGAGCGTAGGAGAGTGTTGTATATCGAACTAGTCGAGGCCCAGGAGATGGTCAAGGAATAAAGAACTCATCAAAGCCCTTTTATATCTAGCCTAGGTGAGAAACGGATACGTAAAGCGAACTAACCGAGATTCATGATCGTTATCCCCTTCAAGTACACAGGGCATTGACATCAAAGATACACAAAAGATACATATCAGTGATTATGTTCCCGTCGTTACGGGAACGTTGACATGCCTTGGGAGAGGACTATGTATCTCTCAGCGAGTGTCAGAACGCATCTGCGCAACACTACTCTCCTGAAAAATCGCGGTGATGGATATTCGTTTCTTTCTTACAACTCTTTGAGGTGATAGACATCCTTGAGGAGTGTAACCGAATGTTCGACGTATCAGTGTGGAGCTACCACCACTGGTGTGATTAGATAAAAGCGGGGAGCACGGAAGAAGCACATGCCGTGTTGTTGGGCGAGTTTCAATGGTCGATGAATTCTTATCACCAACAAAACAACTGGGTCCTGGGAGCATCTGTTTCAAGTATTTTTGCTCATGGGTGTCCAATCTGAACCTGCATTTCCCAAAAATTCCACAGCATCATCAATCACAAAAGGGGAGCCATCTGCGTTTCAGGAGTTGTTGTTAGTGGGTTGTATGGGAGAGAAGTTCAAAAATAATCACGCACGAATGTACCCCTGTGCGCTTCTACGAATCATCTGTTGCATCCATCAGACCATACAACCCGAAAATCAATGATGTGCATTCTGTTTGCAAACGCGAGCGGGTGTTGCGCTGCGTTGCGCTCCACTTAGGTTTACGAAGCAAATCTTGGCCCAATATACGGTCAGGACTCGGATTGTCGGTCAATATTTTCTTGGTTCCCAGAGTGAAGCTGGGCGGGCGCTACCATAACTACGGGACGAACTAGATTAGTGACGAAGTTCAATTACGCAAATGCACAGGAACTCACCAAGCAACTGTTGAGGATCCCGACACTTTTTGTCCCGATATTGCGAAGATGATCCTGAGATTGTAAGTAGTAATTTCGACAATCGCCTTCGCTTCAACGCGCTACCATCATCCTGATTGTCTAGATACCAGGTTGGTATTCCCTCCCAGCCCTCTGTGAACCTAAGTCCGCGTTCCATGTATTGAATTATAACAACCAAGTTGTAAGAGATAAGGTGTATCACGAGAGCGAGTGGTTAAGGGAAGGTTGTGAATATACAGTTTGAGAGCCATGAATGAAATGAACAGGATTGCCTAAAAATACTTGACAGGTAAAAACGCAAGGAGAAAAAATTGTCCAATGAGCCCAAAATAGAGAAATATGGATACAGATCATGAGATGCAATCAAACCATGCGATCAATAGCAATGCGGGGTGGAATTGTTGAAAGTGCGATTCAAAGAGTACGTGCGTGCGGAAAACGATGTAACAAGCGACCGGCGACCGATAAAACCCTGGATCCAGAAAGACAATTTCAAAGAAGCGCCTGGGTAGCGTAAAACTTGGTGGCAGTAGCAAGATGTTGCTCCTGTTCGTCGGTCCAGCGAGCCATGAGTGTACGCTTAGCCTTCTCGCGCAGCTCAGGGTCAAAGGTCTTGACAGTAAGGGAGAAGGCGGCGGATATGGGACGATGGTCAGAAACGTTGACTTCGTATCGCTGGTAATGCAGCTGTTGAACTCGTCCAGGGGTGCGGGCTTTCCAGAGTATGCGATCGCACCATGCTGGTGAGCGATGCTTTTCGGAAGAATCATACTCATTCGTGCCTGGGTCATACTTGTATGTGGGGTCAAATGTGATTGCGCCTTCAGTGAACCCACGTAACCGACACCCTCTGTTATACTTGATTTCACGAAGGAGTTGGTCGTGGGGTAGGAGAGTGTTGATCTCTCCTGCACGAATGGCGGCGATGATGGCGTCTCGTCGATGGTCAATGCGGTAGTTGAGGTCTCCATTCAACTGTAAAAAATGAGGATGAGAAATATAACTCAAAAGGAGCAGCTAAAACAACTTACGATGACGAATTCATGATCAAGAATCATCGTCCCATCTCCGCCTCCCACATATGCCAAAGGATGGTCAGTAGGCGTGAACACGGCCTTGTCTTCCAAAATGCCAGCAATATCAGCATTTCTTCGTCGAACCGCACTCTGACCAGCTGCCAAATGACAATTGATAAAGCAGATAGAAGAATCTCCAACGACGCATCTCGCAACAATACCGCCCTAAAATATCTACGGATCAGTAATCTGCCTGGCAGAAAGTGTCAAAGGACGCACCTTGTTACCATATCGGCCACCCATACCACGTTTGATGGTTGTGACCGCCACATCGTCAAACAGGGTCCTCTCCGAACTCTTGACCATGATACATGTGAAGAGACCAATTAGGTTTTCTGTGTGAACCACACAGTAGCCCACGTCTTTGGGCATTGCAGCCTTGACCGCAAGAATTAGCCGGTCATACCACCTCTTATACGCCCCGCTAACCCTCTCAGAGAGCCCGTCATCTGCTTTCTTCTTTCCGCCTAAAAAGACGCTCTTGGCCGCCATCTTTCGGCTCTCTAGATCGATAACTTCCTGGAATCCGAAAACGATAATTTCGGGAGGTTGCTCCACACTGTTCAGAACGTTGTGCAGGAAGTTGAAGTTCTCCGAGTCACCCGTCAACGAGTCTGGTCGAGCCGAATCGCAATTCCATGAGACGACGAGAACGTTCAGATCCCGGAAGGTGCTAAACGCGGATTCCATCTTGAACAGTTCCTTGTCTAAGAGACGCTGAAATGAGCAAGCAGGCATGAGAGGAATGAGAAAATACGGACCAATCCAATCCAGTCCCAACAGACCATCCCACAGTCTGATATTCTCGTCACGCCCAATGCTAGCGACACACAACCTCCCAACCTTCATGATAGCATAGTGATTGACCATCATCTTCAGAACGGGCAGATGAGGATGGGCATTCCAGCTATTCGTCACCAGCCAAGGCTTCACAGAGACATCGTACGCAGAAATCATCCCATTCCTGCTTCCAGCCCACAAGCGATCATTAACACCCTCTAAGCTTAGCACATCCGACATAGACACCTTCATCACTTCCACACAACGCGGATACCCGTCATCAGTGTCCAACTCCCAGATGGATATGTATCCTTCTTCGTGGCCAACATACACATGGCCTGGTTGGGTAGGGATAATTGCAGCTGATGTAACTGCGCCGACGTGCTCTGTTGGAAGCAAAGACCTTCCAGTTGTCGCTGGGTTGAAAAGGTCGTATATCCTAATCACGGGTAACCGTTGACTGAGCGTAGATCCCTGGTGCTCCATCCTAGCAGCGGTCCACAGCTTTCCGTCAATCATTTTGACGAAATCCTGTTTGTCTGTCGTTCTGATAACACGAGGAATGGTGGCTTGAAGCGTAATGTCGTCCTGATTGCCCTGATCTGGCGAAAAGATCAGGGTCTTGCCAGACTCATCCAAGCTGATCATCGATCGACCGTGTCGGAAAAGGTGTGTGATGGGGTGTAAATGGGCAGCGTATTTGGCGCCACGTACAGCGCCTGTCCGTATGTCGAGCTCCAAGAGGTGGCCTTCCCTGGTCCCAACCCACAGGAGAAACCCAAGATCGGTAGGTAGATACGAGGGGCGGAATTCCATACACGTCACTTTGAGATCCTTGGAGCTCATATCCTTCGTGTCCAGATTGAAGATGGGGACCTCGGACATCGACAGGTCATAAACCTTAATGTGATGACCGTGTCCTACGATGACATGAGAACCTGATAATGCGACACACCCGCTGTGTGGATGGACATGTATTTTGGGTTCCGTGTATCCGTCGCGGAATCCAAGAACAGGAGGTCGTCGAGATGACATGCTGCTATCTGGCATTAGATCCACCGTCTGTGGTTCTGCCGCTTCCTCTGCTCCTGATTCCTCTTCAGATGAGGGTGAAGGAGGACGCCGTGCAGGGGGTAATTTGTCATTTAGGCCGATAGTACGGGTAGGCGGAGGTGGTAATCGAGAGGATTTCTTCTCGGGCTCCGCGGGTAGCACAGGAACAGGGCTTGCTCGTGGGGGTAGAGCTGGGCTGGCAGGAGAGAAGTCTTGGGCAATAGTAGTCCTGCGGGAAGGCAAAGGCGGTGGTGCATTTAGTCTGAGGTTAGGAACCGAGGCAGTTGCACTTTCGGCGTTGAGGATCCCTCGTACTCGAGGAGATGCCCTGTGAACTGGTGGTGGGGGTGGTGGCGGGGAAAGGGTATTTGCACGGGGTTTCGTTGAGGAAAGTCCACTAATTTGAAGATCTGCCTGTGGTTGGCTGAATTCACTGGTAGATGTCCCAAGACTGCTGTTGGTAGATGTCAATGTAGACCCAGCCCTGTTCCCGTGTCCATTTCCATTTCCATGACCATTCCCGTTGAGTGATCCAGGACTATTCTGAAATTTCCTTGCAGGTATCGGGGGTGGCATAAGCTTCTGTGCTGGTGTTTCAGGTGTGTCGTCGTCATCGTCAGAAAACTCTTGCGGCTGTATGATATTTTCGGGGCTTGTTGCGAGTGGAACAGATGGACTTGTAAAAGTTGGTCGTGGGGGTATCGTCGGCTTAGGATCTAGTGGTGCCGAGGGTATGCTCCCAATACTAGAATGAGGAGATTGTGTTCTAGGAGTAGTGGACGTCGATGAAGACAAAGGGGGCGTAGGAACCCTGTTAGACACAATTAATGATTTGTCAAGAGAATTGAAATGCGCACCGACGCACCTTCTATGTTTCAGACTCAATGTATGGCTCAACTCCTTTATTTCTGCTTTTGAGGGAGGAGGCATAGGTACTGGTCTCAACAAAGGTGATGGACTTGGAGATGGTAGAGGCGATGCATTTTGGGGTTTTATCAGTGAACCTCGTGGGGGTGGTGGAGGTGGTGGAGCTCGTTTCCCTGGCACTTTCAATTCTGATGACGACGATGAGGCCTTCAGGTGCGAGCCCTCCGAGCTCGATGTGGGTATTTGAGGGTTCAAAGTCATTTTAGGTCGAGGGCTAGAAGGGTTCGTCACGGTTAAATGTTCCGCAACAATGTTCGGCCTTGTTGGGCCTTGGTTTCCGTTGGGGTCCATCGCCATTTTCTCAAACTTAGACTTTAGATTCCTCACCGCCTGCAATGAATCAGAATCAATATCTGGCGATTCCATCCTTGGCGAGCCGTGGTAGCCAGGACACGCCTGTGTTCCTGGATGTTAAATGAACTGAGAACTATCACCGAAGGCACTTAAAGAATCTTGTCACTCACAAATAATCCAGCTTTTAATGGAGATACAAGCCCTCGTATATCTATAACGCCTTCAAAGACGATAAAATTTAGCTGTCAACGTCGCTGGCGTCGTTGGAGGTCGTGGAGGTAGTGAACAGAGATTATATTGCATTACATAATGGACTGACGGTTTGAAGGCCTAACGCGTCAGGCCAGCTCCTTGTCCCAAACGATCACCTTGCCATCAGTAAAGACTTCGGTTGAAGATTTTGTTGTAATAAAGTGAGTTTAGTGATATAATTTTACATTCAAGCCTAATAATAATCATTTTCTCTTTGTATAGTGTCTGTTAATACTGCTCATGAAATAGAAATCCTGCAAAGTGGGAGATTTTCCTCAGCCTCCTCTCCGATACATATAAATGTTTGAATGGTCAGAGGCAATCAAAGATTATGGTTCAATGGGCGCAGATGGAAAGATATCCGTTGCATATGGTATTTTGTTTGATAAAACGGCAAATACATGTGGGCAACACTCGCGTTCTTGAACGATCTTTCGCGGCTGATATCTTGCCCCAACTTTAGTGGAGGCTTTAAACGGAACTCTGAGGGCAGCCAAGCGACAGAAGAAGGTTAAATTTTGATCATGCTTACTTTTTGTTTAAGTTGTCTGACTTGATCATTCTGAATCTCACCAGGTCGCCTTCGATGCAGAGCTTCTGATGATGCCTCGTGATAAGGATGTCAAGGTCACACTCGTTGAGGCTTGAGCTTGATCGATGATCTCATACCCACGAAGCGCTCAGGAACGAGCGACGACATCTAACCAAGTTATACCTATTTTCTCATTAGCTACTCATGAAGATTTATTCGTCTATCGAAGCATCACAGTGGTCCTAGCAAGCATCGTTATGTGTCGATGAACCCGTAATAGCTCAGGGATGGACAGGTAAAAAAAACGAGCGAGAATACTCACAGTTTCGAAGCCTAATCCACAAATCTTGGTTACTGTTGCTGAGATATAACATGTCCTCTTTCTCAGCTCTTTGTTTCTGCCCGCCACGACTTCTCGGTGACAGGCATCAAATCGGTGGACTTCTCCTCTTTACACCGAGAATCGAATGGAGAATCCGGGCCCCGGGGTGTTGTTCAGAAATACTTACCTTTAAGTGCCACCCGGTTGCAGTAGGAACTCATCGCATTGGCATCATATGCCGGACTGTTCTCCTCTTCTCTGTCAATTTTTTGCTCCCTGAGGCCAGGCTACAGTGGCTATCCTATATTACAGTCGCCCAACTTTATCCCAGAAACAAAAGTCCTCGTTTTAAACGCCAGCCGTGCAAGCTTGCAAGGCGCCACCATGATCGAAATGGTGGGATGGTTGTCGCCTCGCAGGGTCTCCTTTCCGGAGGTTTCCATGATTAGGACCCTGACCATCCTTTATAAGGCGTCCGATCCCGGCATGGCTCATCAATTTCTTTATTTGACTCTTCCTTTTCCAACCTCCGTTTAATTCAACTGTTCTGCTCTAAGGGATCTACAGAGAGACCTCACGAAAGCAAGTGAACTTCATCTTGCTCGAGCCTCGTATAGATGTCATGACAGGAGAGGACGAATTGCTTTCGGCAGCGTCAGGATTTCACAGCAGGAATTACTCATCGCGTGCGTGTTTCTCTCTTGGCATACTTCGCCGACATTCTCAGCTGAATGCCTTTATATCCAGTCGCTGCGCTGGTCTTGGTGGTGTTTGACTATTTATCGACACTAATATTTGAATACAGAAGTATCTGGGTGTCAGTGCTCTCTTCAGGCATATCTCTCGTTGGTAGCAACATCTAAGCAAGTTCTCCCATTTATACACAGACCACCAGCTAGGGCCGTCAAGCTTCTATATTTATGCTCAAGATATTTGGGTCTTACATCTCAAATGTAACACAGCTTATCGTTTCGTGCCAACAGCACGCTGACCGCCATGTTCTAACAGAGCACATTACACTCTCATTCACACCCACCTAGCAAAAGCCCCTGTCTCTCCAACAACATGCCGAGTCTGGATAACGAGTCTGATCTCGAGTTCCGTATGCCTGCTCTTGGTCCTAGACGGGATCCTTTTTCTTAGAAGTGAGCCGTTCTCTATACAACTGTCTCGCGAAATACCTTTGACTGCCAGCTCACCATACATGATCTTTTACCTTTGCAATCAGTATACGCGCTATACCAACAGCGTAAACGAATGCTATGGGTTCTGATACCAATCGCAACACAGCCAATTGCTATAGCTATATCCACCCAACGATCTCTGTTCAAGGAAGGGGATCTTGATGAGCTTTGCGACTACAAGGGATCAGTCCTTGATGCTGTAATATTAAGGCTAGTCAATCTTGTTCCACCAGACCTATCCTTTGACTTACGGTTTTCACCATTACTAGTTTCATCGTTCTCTCTGTGCATATGATTTTATGGGTCGTAACATTTGTACGACGCAACATCGCCCAAGGTCAAGCTGTTGTTGTTAAATTAGTGGTACAAGAAAGTGCTTGGGCACTGGCATTATTTTTTGGTGCGTAGCTATACCCTATTCCAGCTTCCTCGCACAACTCAAGCATCAATGTCACTTTACCAGCTATGCTAGTTGCTATCGCCCCTTACTCCAGTATGAAAAGACGGATCAGCCCTTTTTTCATCCTGTCGTGAGTCTTCCCCCGCGTTGGTATCTCTTTCGAAGAGGCTCAGTGATTATACCGTCTTAGATGGACCATAGGGCTTCAATCCATTCTGGTAAGCCGCTGCGTCGTATTTTGCTCTCATGTCATTCGAGAACTGAACGTGAATTATTTGTATTAACCCTCAGTGTTGCCGGCTGATAATGAACATACGTCGTCTTAAAGTCGAGCCAAGTGCACAAGACAGTGACGTTGATCGTTATGTCTTGTCAACCGTTATTCTCTCTTCCAACACTGTCACAGACGCCGAATGTCCACCACCACCAGCATCCGAAAAATCATCAAAAACGTGTATCCCTGAAATCAATTGAAAAATTCTTTATCATATCCATTTTGGATGACCAGTATCTAGTTGCATTGCGATACTTTATTCGTATTATATGACGTCCAACTCACATTAGATACAACAGTCGCTCTTTCTTTGTCTGTTGATTACCTAACTGAATGTATTTTATCCTGTAACTAAGCAATAAGTATAGATTTTTCCTGAGGGAGGATGAACACATAATTGAGGTGTCGGGCTTCGCGCGATTTCTGAGCTTTGTATGAAATCCAATATAGCAATTTGAAGGCATTAAGCGCTCGGCCTACGCCGACGGAGTCCGACTGATTGATGCAATGGTTCGAATCGACCCGTATATTAATAACACCTTGGGATTGTATGTTGTTCCGAATCGAGAGCTGCGGATCCCTGACTCAGTACTTCCTTAACTCAGGGACGTGACAGCGATTTAATATTGTGGCTACAGAAACTGGGCTAAAAACCTCTAAAACCCTGCTGGTCATTACAAAGAATGTATATTGCGCCGTATGGGACCGTTGGTCTTCGTTAGATCGTTTCCATGAATTTAATCTTGGCGTTATTCTGAACGTGGGACGACATCGACCTTCATCCATTGCAACATCTCATCACGCAACTGATCAAACTCCATCTTGACTTCAGTATCCAGGAACTATGTTAGTAAAAGCGACTGTGTTGATTATTGATGAAGTGAGTTGTGTCGAAAATCCCCCTGATTCTTTGACAAGATCTGCCACAATTCAGAGAGCGAAATACAGTTACGAGGCCCCCTAGGGTCTCGTTCTTATGTCACTGACTTAAGGCCTTTTGTGCGCTTTTTTCCCATTGCATGGCTCTGTTTGCCTTGGACTTCGATGGCACAGCCTCTTTAGCTGTCTTCTTTCATTCTGCGGCCATTTTTGTGGTTCACTATCCCATTGCATGGTTTGTCTAAGACATCGATGGCACTGCGGTTTTTCGTCTGCTCCTGTTCAACTATACCACTACCTCCGTACGTCTTGTCTATTTTAAACCAGGTCGCTTTCTTTTTTGTTTACATTTTTTTCTCGCAAAAAAAATCAGTTACAATTACTTATACTTACCGATATTACTTACCGATATCATCTAGAAATTTTCTGCACCCTGCGTTTACAGGTATGTTCTGGACTTTTTTTGTGCGGTTTTTCCCCATCGTCTGCTTCTGTTTGGCTACAGCTTCTGATAGCACAGCCTCCAGCTAGCCCGACTCGTTTGTGCAAAGTCTTCCCCACTGCGTACGTCTGTTTGGCTAGGGCTCTTGATGGTGCAGCCATTTTTATTTTTATCTTCCTCGTTCGTCATCACCGCCACTGGTACGTGCACCAGTATTGTACCGTAGAGTACTAGCTTGACAGGCAAACATCACTTGTGTATCCTCGAAGCCAATTAAATTGGAAGCTATAAGTTGGTCTTCAAGTTGTTCTCAATATGAGGCTTGCTTTGTGACTGATTTGATATAAAGGGTGGCACGAAATACCATATACTAGTGGTCATCACTGGTATATATTTGCAGCGTCGGCCCTTCCATGTAAAACAAACTATGGTATTTTTCGATAATATCAAATGTCACACTGATGATGATGCATGTGCCCTGTTGCTCGATTGACCTAGCTGCTGCAAATACATTTCAAATTCCCGGTGCTGACAATTCTTGTAGCAATTTGTTATAATGCAGAACTCAATTCAAAGGGCCTCGTAAAATGCCAGGACTGCATCGCAGGTCATGGCCCTCATCCAAGTATGTATATCTAAAAACACTGCTGAAAACCCCCCTATAAGGGGAATATGGTGACGGGACACTCCTACGCTTACACAGCTGCACTAGACAGCGACTGGAATCAAATCCCGGGGTCTCACCCACCGGACAAGGCTGACCAGGTGACGATAGCGAACATCATCTAAGCCCTGGTTAGGCTCCTCAGGCATAATTCTCAGGAAAATGCCCCTTAGTTTTAAATGTCGGCCGCTGTGTTCAGATTTAGTACTTCCCTTCTTCAATTGAAACCTCTTCCCGGTCCCCATCCCCGCCGACAATCTGTGCCCGTCTCTTTGCTTTCCGACAGTCTTCATAGCATACAAAGGAGCTGCCAGTGCTGGCCAATCACCGGGAATCACGCCATTCATAATTAAATGTTGCTGGTAGAAGAGGTGGGGCTGACGGACGCGGCTTTCAAGAGCAGAAACTATACGTCGCGTACGTGTACCCGCAAGCCTCAGTGTTTCTGACTGACATAGATCACCCTTGAATAGTGGCCGCCCTCATTGTCACTGTCATCGATTATCTCTTAGCAGTGAAGTTTGAATACACAAGCATTTGGGTGTAAGTGCTGACCGCACCTCGACGCATAAGTTAAAGTATTGAAGCATTCAAGGTCCTCAGTCCTCCCTATAGGATTATCAAGCTCTTATATGTGTGCTCGAGGTACCTTAGTTTAATAACTCAGATGTGCGTTGAACCATACAATTGTATCGTATTCCGTGGGGCTCGTTTTTATGCACCTCGACAGTGTACATTACACTCTCATTCATACCCATCTCGCCAATGCTCCTGTTTCTGCATCGATGTGCCAAGTTTGGATATTCGGCTTGCTAGGGAGCACCATCAGTCTTCTAATGATACTTGATGCGGTTCTTCTTCTTCGAAGTAAGCACTCTTTTTCAGCGTCTCCTATGAGCCGTTTTCTAAGTTCATCCACACCAGTCTACGCTTTATATCAAAAGCACAAAGGGACACTGTGGCTTCTCATTCCGATTGCAGCACAACCGCCGGCTTTGATAATAACCTGCTGTCGCTCTCTCTTGGGAGAAGGCAGACTGAATGGTGTTTGTGAATACGAAGGCTCCGTAGTCTATGCGCTATCCACAAGGTTCGGCGGTCAACTGGCGTTCTGTCATATCTGTTCGCATATCTGACCTTCGGAACACTCCAATTAGTATCACCATCTTGTTTGCCCATGCGTTGCTATGGGTAGCTACATTTATGAGACGCAATATTGCACAAGGGCACGCTGTTGTCGTGAAGCTTGCCGTTAGTGAAAGCGCATTAGCGCTCGCGTTGATATTCGGTGCGTGTGTTGATGGCAACTCACTTTTGCGCTTCTGGCTCTATATATCTGATATTCGATATAATTTAGCTGCGTTATGCGCCATAGTCCCATACACTGCCCTTAAGCATCGCGTGTGCCCCTTTTTTGTTATACCGTGCGTGTTTCTAGGATTCAAAAACCGTAATAGTGTCCAAGCTAATTGAATATTAATCCCAACTCAGATGGTTGGTAACGGTGATTCCGATGCTGGTGTGGTTTTTCTCTCTATACGATTGGACGAAGGTTAAACGAGACTCTCCAGTGTTGTAGGCTCATCATGAGCATGCGTCGCCTCAAAGTGGAGACAATTCGACAAAATAACGAAGCTGATCGCTATGTCCTCTCTACAGTTGTTTTAGAACCTTCCAGTAATACCATCTCCGACTTACAATGTGCACCACCACCAGACAAAGTGTCCAAGTGTTCCAGCGATGACAGTTTCTAGGGTGCCTTGCGTGCCCTTATTTTATTAATTTTATTTATGCCGCACAAACACACCATATTCTATCATATTTCACTCGTTTTACCTGTCATTCATTCAAGTCAAAGTTTTAGTTCATTAATAAATAACTAGGTATTATTGCCCATAGACACATCGCAATACAAAGACCCTTTCCTGTCCGAGTCTTCCATTCAAGTAAGGGAGTGTCCATGGACTAGGATAGATTGTGAATAGTCATGAACCAGAAATCAATAGTGGTGAAACGTCCAATATGTAATCAAACAGTACAATCTACTACTTTTTGCCATGATCCACGTCGGCTCACGCAGCATCAGGGTAAAGTTCTTCAGCAGCTTTCTGCGCCTCCGCCTCCACCTCACCAAGCGGTCCAGCAGGCGCTTTCGCAGGTGCCTCAGCGGCATCCTTCTTGTCACTGTCAGCAGGCACCGCGACCTTCTCCTTGATCTCCTGCTTCACCTCCTTCACTTCCTCGGCGACGATGGCAGCGGCAGAAGTAACGCCGTCGGGAATGACAGAGCTGATCTTCTTCTCCACTGGCTTCTCCTCGACGGGCTTTTGAGCAGCTGCCATGGCGTCACTCTTAATATCCTTGACCGGCTCTCCAAAGACATCGTGGCCAGGCTCGGCCTTGCCAAGAATGGGCATGGTCTCAGAGTTAACTGCAGCTTCGCCCTTCTGTGCGTTATTGTCCTGGACAACGATGGGTGCACGACCATCACCCCCAACAACAGACACAGCGGGGGTATGAACCTTGGCAGGCGTGGCTCCGTTCACGTTGTAGTGAGAATACTGTAAAAAGATCATTAGAAAGGGAGTTAACCGACAACGAAAATCCGACTCACGTCCTCATAGAAATCAGTGCTAAGAGATCATAATAAAAGAACACACAGAAAATGAGTCACACGAAAAAGGTTAAATAATCGGAAGGATACTTACCATGAGAAATCCCAGGTCTTGAGCCATTTGGCCTTTTCACACTTGGTCCTTGTCCACGGGCTACCGTATGCCAGAGGGCTGAGGTGCTGGAAGTTCCAGATAGCGAGAATCATAAGGACAGCAGCGATTTGGAGCCTGACACGTGGACGAAGGGTAGAAGTAATCAGGTCGAAAACTGTGCAAGAAAGAAGGATAGCAAAGTAGAGTGCCGGGAAATAATGGTGCAGGAAAAGCTGACGACCCATCAGGAAAAAGGGGAAATAGTGAAGACCCCAGCCAATGAACAAGAATCCGCAGAGAGTATCATACTTGACGACTTTGGCTAGGGGGGGAATTAGTGAGAGTGCTAAATTTATGCAACGCAGAGACATACTGTTGTCAAAATCACGGAAGCCACGTTTAGCCCTCAGAATGAGGAAACCACGGACAGCCACATAAAGACCGACAGCAAGGGTACTGAGGTACCAAACCATCGGGTTTCCAACCAGGTAGATTTGCCTGTGGTCCTTCACCCAGAAGTTCTAAAATCGAGGATGAGACACAATAAAAAGTGATGGGTCATGCAAAGACTTACAATACCACGGCGAAGGCGTGGCCATGAATCGGGTCGCGAGTCGTAGGTGTGGCGGTCAGTCAGGCCAGCGTTGGTTGTCCACATGACCTTCTGCAGCTCCCAGAATTTGGCGAAGAAGCCAGGGAGCTTGTAGTTAACCTTTTCAGCAGTTCTTGCAACTGTTGTTGTTGGATATCTTTAGCATTTTCGACAGTCAAGAAAAATAAAAGAAACGCACGGAGAGGATGGGTAGCGGTCTCAATGTACCATAAAGAGTTGTCAAAGACAGCGTTCTTGTTGCACGTCACTTCCTGTTGCTCATAAGCCCAATCCGGCAACTTAACCTTGTGTGAGAAGAGGTAGCATCCCGTCAAAGCATGCCTGAGCCTGAACTTGCTCCTGAGCGTCCTGAGCCTCTTGGTTGACTCTGAATCGCGTTTATCACCCTTGACAATCTCAACGAACCAGTCGTCATTTGCGTCGCCGGCGAAGCCGGGCATACCATAGGCGGAGACCTCATTTTGGAAGTCGACCTCGGACACGGGTGGGCGGTGGTCATGAGAGTGGAGGTGTTTCTCGGTGACAGTGTGGCGGAGCTTGATGCGCATGAGAGGCTTGATGTATTCAAGAGGGCTGTTCAGGTGATCAAAGGTTGAACCGTCAATGCTGGCATTGAAAAGTTGCCAGTCGTTGTTGCTGTCCCTGTGAGGGTAGAGAGTAATTTGTTGCTCTAGAGGAAATGTTCGTGAAACGACGTCATAAAGAATACAGTCAAAACATACGCTTGCTTCCTGTTGGATAGTTGTGGGCATGCGAGTGCAGATATCCACCCTGTGTGTTAACATGGCGAATTGTAACAGTTGAACCAATCGCAACGTCTAACGGAAAATTCGCGGTCAAATTACACAGAATGAGCAAAAAAATAGTCAACTGACGTACCAGCAAACGTATCAGCCATACTCCTTCCGCCAAGTGTGTGCTGGAACTCTGAGCTCATGAAACCGTCTCCATCTCCCGAATTCTCGAGGATGAGGAAGTGAATTTGGAACATGATCATATAGAACACCATTGGAACGAAAATCAGGCACAGTGCTCTGGCGAAAAAGTGTCTGATCCAAAGACGAGGTGTAATTCTCAAGTCACCGAGCATTGTCCAAAGCTGAACGAGTGTGCTGGCGCCAATAGTCGCAATAGTGAAAAGACCAACCCACTTGCAGCTGACGACAGCTCCAAGCGAGAGACCAGAGAGGGTAAGCCATGTCCACCAGCTTGAGGTGAATGGGCGATGTTTGTCTTCGTTGCAGAATCCACACCAGAGGAATACGGTAAGCGCAGTAAAGAAGACGAGGGGTGAATCGAGAAGGATGTGTCGCGACTGGGTAACCAATCCGTTTTCAAAAGTGATGAAGATAGAAGCCAAAAGAGCGGTGGTAGCCCTGCAATCCAGGGCGCGAAGTGTAAGATATGAAAGGGGGACTGTGGCAACACCCAATAGTGCTGGTACCATGCGCATAGCGACATATGGTACGTGTTCGTAGATTCTGAGCAGAGCACGTCGTTAGACAATTGAACCAGAGAATAACAAGGCTGCTACGCACTTTCCGATATCCTTAAAGTCAAACTGACCATCGTATCCAAACACGAAGGCCGCCAGCGTGATCAACAATTTCGCCAACGGTGGGTGCACATCCACGAAATACTGCGTCTTGATATACTTTGACGCAAATTTGCCAAAGTGCACCTCGTCAAATCTATAAAGACGCAAAAATGAACGACATTAGCCTAACTCCTTGAGGTTTAAACCGGTAAATGTAAAATACGCACACAACGCTGTTTGGCTTCGACAATCGGAAAAGCCTGACACCAGCAGCAATTAAAACGATAAGAAACAGCAGCTTCCACTCTCCCAGACTGATATTCAAGCCTCCAGGTGGATAGCTCTTGCCAGAATGACCTGGAGCGAAACCTTTTGAGGCCGCAGCTCTTCGCTCGTCAGCATCCAGATGCTCGTCCCGAGGATGAGGAAATCGCGGTGATGGTCTAAAGGTGGCCTGTTGTGGATGTAGCGACGCTGACGACGACGGTGGTGGCGACGCTGGTCGCCTGGCTCGGAAGTTTCCCGACATTGTGGAAGTCGGAGACAAGAATTTGTTGGGAGTATTCGTTCAATCACGGCGACGGCGTTGCTTGTCCATTGACGTGTCGTTCCCAAAACGGAAGACCCCTGATTGTAACAACACAGCCTGCTTCAACATACCGTCGGTTAATCATAAAACTCTCAAGGCGTTTAAATTTAAATTTGAGAAAGATCTACTGAGGTTATACAGTCCACTAAAAGTGAAGGATTTTGAATGACCCTTGATTTTATCCTTCTTGTTATAGAAAGAAAAAAGGCACTGAATCTGTGAATTGCCCAGATTGAAGATCACATTAAGCACAATCATCCCCCCTTTTGAAAATCAGAATGATGATTAAAATCCTGTATATTATGCATCAGAAAGCAGTATGAAGACATGCTAGTGATAATTTTATTTTAAACAGCTTTACATCTCTACATCTCTGGGGAGAAGCGTGCATCAGCAAAACGATTTTTACCAGGTAATGCAAATTGGCCCTAATAGGGACAATCGATGTTCAGTCGAACATACAAGACCAATTAAAGACCATGTAAATGATATCGTCACATTCTGTGCCAAACTTAAGATTGTGAATTTTCGCAAGGTTAGGAAAGCCTTATAAGGTTTTCATAATTATTGGAAACACCTCGCAAGACCTCCACAAGCCTCCAGTCCCCCTCAAATAGTGCCCAAAAGGTTAGTGGGCATGGTGTGACCGGTTGACCCATGACACGGAGCTCATTGGAGCAGCTCAACAGCTCCACACTCAAATGGAGCCGGTGTTGTTATGTGGGGCAGTCTACGGGCACATAAAAGAGTGTCCAACCAGTGTGATACCGAATACTTCCCCACCTTAACTTCGACTGCTACCATCATTGCATCCAAGGTATGTTGAACAGGTCCTTGTCATAGCATGTCCTGTTCCTGTATTGATATCTCAAATCTCGATTCACTACTCATGGTGTCTTTTGGTTTCTCTGTGCTAAATCTGGTACTGGCAACTGCTGCATTTGTTTCGGAAATTACTGAGTCTTGCATTGGACAACTATTTCTGGCTTCGTTCTGTCTCTGACTTGAGCATTAACCTTATTAAATTTATGTACATATCTAGTGTATCTAATACTATGTACAGCCTTTTGTACAGATATTTGTGACGAATTAATATGATGTATTGTCTACACCCCTAATTTCATCCACTTTGATAATCACTATTAGTCGCAATATTGAATAAGCTGCCCATATTGCTGATCACCTACCCACCATCATGAAATGCCTTAACCACTCTTGGTAAGGCTCGCAAAATTGATGAAGTGTTGGCAAGGTTCCTAAGGTTGCTGAATTTCCCAATCTTATCAAACCTTTTGGAGCTCGGAATGGCCCCACTTTACATTATGGTACATCTTTGTCCTCACAGTATATTTTACTCATTTTATTGGCATACGAGAAAGTTCCCGATTTGCTGATGTGGAGGATATCTTTGAGATGCGTGACTCCGTCAACACGCGATCCTAAATCCAGGTGAAATCAAAATATGGCGAGTGTTGTTCTCTACTGGATTGGTGAGAGGGTGGAGTAGGAAGGAAAGGTTGTGGGGGAAAGCCGCCAGGCTTGTCGTGCTGGACAGGCTTAGGATAGTCGAGAGAGGAGCCACGAGGGAGGGAGGATTCAAACACCAAACACCGATGCCTCACTAGGTCAGACGCTTTTCACCTCTGCCCTGCGACCGCGACTGTAGCCTGCACAGACTTTAGTTATCGTCGCTACTCAGTTTGCCGTTTTTCTAGCTGCCTGTTCAGCTGATTCGAGTGTTCTGATTTTTGGTCTATGTCGAAAGTAGGGTTGCGTATAAAATTTAGGCCATGTATATAATGTAAATAAGTATTTTTTAAGTGCGTCAACCACAAAAATCGCTCGCTGGCGCTATACCCAAGCCTCCAGCGCAAAATCCGACCCCTCTTCGTCGTCTTGAAGTACTGAAGTCTCGTTTGAGGTAGCAGAGGTAGCAGGCTTACGTTTTGGAGGCAAAGGTGTGTCTGCAAGCAACTTCACAAGCTGATCAGCCGCGAAATTGATATCTTCTTTGCTGCCAGGAAGATTCTCGCTCGCCTCGGACGGTACCCTACGCAGCACATCCACACTCCCAGCATCTGCAATTGCATGCAATAACACATCTTCATCATCAGACTCATCATAGTCGTACCCCCCCCCCATTCCTGCCAGCAGATGACTTGTCCTGGGAATCATCTTGATCATCAATAGGACGAATAAGTAAGGCGCTAGACGTCGTAGAGTTTGATGAGCACAGCATCAGTATCCCCCTGTTTTTCGATTTTTCTATATTTTTCCGGTTATTTCTATTCGCATCAGCGCATTGCGCCGAGTGCTTTTGGTTTCCGGATATTCGAGTATTTTCTTTTCATTTCCATGATTTTACATATTTCATGTACCTAGTTTACAACAAATACAACTCTCTTTCCACCCTCGTGTTTCGAGTTTCGTCTTCGTATTTCGTCTTCATCTTCGCCCAGTGTCCGCTTCGTCCTCCATCTTCGTCTCATTTCACCTCACCTTCCCATCTTCTCATTTCTCTCACATATCGACCCCACGAACTCGTACTGCACATCTCACCTTCCTTTTCCAGCCAGCCATCTCATCTCTTCGTTGCACCTTCACCACCACTCACCTTTTCACTCACATATCCCCACGCGCACATCATCGGACTAGTTTTTCTTCCCGAAAATTCGTAGTGGAAGATCGTGTATATTATGCATGAGGGAGCAGTAAGAACACATGCTAGTGATAATTGTATTTTAAACAGCTTCGCGTCTCCGGGGGGCAGCACGGAGGATATTATCGACACTTAAGCATATGTCAGATACCAAACCTCAACAGAAAAAGGTTTACAACATACCGAATGATCATCTCTGCGGCTTCTGTGGCGCTGAGGACAACCTGTCTCTTGAGCTTGTAGCTCTCAGTGACACCAAGTTTCTCATGGAGCCGATACGGCCTTCTTCCATGTCTACAAATTGAATGTCGCGAGTCAGCAAAACATAAGACGCCATAACCTTGATACGCACCAAGACCCGCATCGGTTTGTCCCTCGTAGTGAGCAGCACGCAGTCTTGTCACCAAATCAGAGGAATCATAGCCAGCGTTATCGGCTAGGATAGTGGGATCTGTTGTAGAGCCTTGCTGAAGGACTCGACGGCGATTGCCCTTTTCCCTTTGGTGCCGTGTGCCTCCTCCTCGACGGCACAGCTCATGAGCATCTCAGAGCACCCACCACCGAGGACTGTTCGCGTCTCCTTGACAGTTTGCGACAGAACTGATAGAGCGTCGTGTAGCGATCGCTCAGCCTCGTCAACCATCTGGCTTGTTGAGCCGCGGAGGACGACAGTGCATGCTTCACCGGCGGCGACACCGGAGAATTTGATGAGCTAGGCATTTAGAGTTAAAAAGTGAAATTCAACTGGAAGGAAAGATTGCTTACCTTGTCCTCGCCAATTATGATCTCTTCAATAACCTCGCAGTGACCAAGCTTCACGCGACCAGGACGATCAAAGGTGCTGGCAATCTCGCCACCGGTGACGAGAGACAACCGTTCAACACCCTCAAAGTCTGCATGCTCAATGGCCATGATACCCTTCTCGGCCAACAGTGACTTGGGGTAGTGGTAGATCAGCTGCCTGTTGACGAAGCAGTTGATACCATAGGCAGCAATGGCGTCGACTTTTGCTTTCATTTTTTCCTGAATATAGTTTAGATTGATGTAAAATCATAGATATAATTTGAGAAGACTCACGCGTTCTGCGCGTTCCAGCTCAGCAAGCTTTCCTGTGCCGTCCACCTTGACTCGTGCACCAAAGATTTTGATCTTGTCGGTGTCCATCGCTGTGCTCTGGATAAATACCCATAAAGAGGTAGAGACAACGACTACTCACATGTATTGGCAATCAAGATCTTCACGTTTTCAAGGCGTTTAGAGGAGTTGACGGCAATGGTTTTGTCGAGGATGAAGCCCTCATCCAAGTATGAATCAGTCAGTTTCCAGCAACTTTCTTGATGATCTGGATGTGTTACAAACTACAAGCAGTTCGTTCCATGGATTTCCACTAACTTCCGAAACTCCGGCATCTATGATCCCTCCCAGAAGTTAACATCGTTGGTTGAAAATGTCTTACTCGAATATTCCCCAATGAGCCGTGGCTAGAAAGCTCTAAACGAGCCAAGATCAACCAGGAATCGAATGCCAAACAACCCTTGCTGTAATCCACTTGAGCCTCTCGCATCAAGACACGGGACACCACGACGTCTGTAGACACAATTCGGCAATACCCACCTTTCAGCCACCGACGATTTGTTGCGTCTGTTTTCCTGCTTTGATGTTACGGGTTTGCCAGCGTGATTATGTACTTCACGCCGATGAACGTGGTTTATTCAACGATAAATATGGAGGATAATAACTACCAAAATATAGAGCCGGAGCCCAAGATTATTGCTTTTCTGAGAAGTGATGAACTAGTTTGACTCTCGATTGAGTGTGAGGATAGTCGCGTTCAACATGCGGCCTGTTAGTCCGAGTCTGAGTGCATGGGTAGGTTGGTGGAGGGGGCGTACAAATTCAATGCTGTCTGCACTCGTTTTGTCTCCATGAGCTACGCATCGCAGGTTGCTTGGATTTGAGCGAGTGATAAGTGAGCAGTAGTGCGTAAGAGATCGCAATCGTTGGCAAAGGGAACGGAAGGACAGACACAGGACCCCAAGAAGTGCTCTCAATTTGGACCCAACCAACATGAGGACACCGGAACTCCGAACTCCCCACCTTGCCTCCCGCCATCATCATCATCGATGGCAAGTCGTCTTTCCTTCTCCTCTGTTCCTAAGTAACCTATAGTATCTCACCTAAGAGCTTCAATTTTATGTTCACTGCTAAACCTAGAAATTCGACGTTGAACTCCCTTCTCATCCCTCCTTATCTGGTCTTTCCTTGCGCCTCCTCTTTATTCTTTACGACACCTAAAGAGCTACGCCCCTTCTCCTCGTTATGTATTACTCGATAACGACATTGCATATCGACGATCATGGTGCTGTGCATCATTAACATGGTATCCGTACTTGCTCAATTTTCACATTGCTTGACATTTCACACTTTGTCAACGGATGCTTGCGCATGCCACGATCTGAGTCTCACCCTATTACTCTGTGATAGCTTGGATCAAGAGGGTACCAGCTTGAGACCAAGGGCAACCTCTAGTCACGGTGTCTCACTACGAGAATCACGAAAAATTCAACACGACGGCATCCCAAATAAAATTATGTAGAGATTTAATTCCAAAATCTAAAGGTATCAGTCTAATGTCCCAACGACGATCAAGCAGTTGTGACATCATCTCCTTCCTCGCCCGCGAAGTATTCAGGAAGGATATAAGCCAGCTTCTTTCTATCCTTAGGGTTCTGTTTCTGGGAGCGAGGCATGATACTGAACTTCATAGTTCCAACCTCCTCCAAAAGGAGGGATGAGGCCTCTGCGCCGTTCTGTCCAGAAACAATTTTCTGAAGCTCCTCGAGGATGGTGGCTGCAACGAGACGAGAGGTGTCGGCATTCGCCTTGAGCGTCTTGAAGACTTCGGCAGCAGTAACGGCTTCCGATTGAGGACGCCATGAGTCGTAATCGGTGGCGGTAGCGATGAGGGCATAGCTGAATGATCGAGTCATATTAGCCTGGAATCAGTGAATGATTCTGAACACTTACCTCAACTCAGCCTCTCGTGCGAGCTTCGCCTCGGGAAGAACGCTCATGTTAATCAAATCGCCACCCCATTGTCTGTACATGACGCTCTCCGCTCTGGTAGAGAACTGAGGACCCTCCATGCACACTATGCACTTGTCAGCGAATAATTGGACGCCTCGACCCTCTTTCTCCAACACATCCCTCACGCGTCCTTCGAGCCACTTGACAAGCTTGTTGCTGAACGGATCGCCAAACATGGCATGGGCGACAATGGTTGTACCTTCGAAGAATGAAGCAGGGCGGACACCCTTGGTTCGGTCGATGATTTGTGTGGGGAGTGCGAACGACCCAGGAGCGATTTCTTCGCGCAGCGATCCGACGGCGGAAAAAGCGACGACAACCCGAACGCCCAAGGATTTAAGTGCGGCGATGTTAGCACGGGCGGGCACGCTGGAAGGATGGATGGTATGTCCGGTTCCATGGCGTGCAACGAAGGCGATCTGTGCACCGGATGGAAGAGTGGAAATGGATATCGGTGACGAAGGAAATCCCCATGGCTAGATTTGGTTATTAGATCGTGCCTTCCCAAGTTTTCGATCGACAGGGAAAAGTTACTGTTTCTGGGTTGACATGCTTCCTACAGATTGGTATCAGGGTCAGTCCTTTGTGCCTCTGCCAAAGTATATTGTGAGCTCACACAAAAGTCAAGTTATCGAGGTGGTAAAGACCACTACCACCGATAACACCAATGAGCACTGTAATCGTGTTAATGAAGATGTATGTATCGGACGGCTTTTGGAAAACACACCTTTATCGTCGGACATTGCTGAATATAAGCGTCCGGTGGTTCTCTGGGTTTTGAAGATGGAGGAAGTAGGTTGAGAAGCGATGAAAGAGGTGAAAACGAAAGTCATCAGTAGTAATGGCTAAATCGGGACATTCGGCATTTAGCGAAAATGAACTACTGCCTTCGAATTTACATCGCATCGAGGATTGCCAGACCGAAGAGAGATCCCCGTTAAAAAAAATTGGTATTCATCTCAGAGTTTACTGTACACTGCCAGGATATTTAAATAAAAATGAAATTAGGAGAATTCAAACAGGTTGAAGTACATATAAACCTCCGCCACGAGTGAGCATGGTGGAATCGGTTGCTCGAGGGCACTATAGCCAAGTGGTTACGGCGACAGATTCGAATGAAATATCTGTTACTCTTTGAGTGCGCAGGTTCAAATCCTGCTGGTGTCGTTTATTTTTGTCACTGTCCGGTTATCATGTTAGTCAGATCAAAGTTGATGTTTTGTTAGGTTTATGGGATATTCGTGTTTGTTGGTCAAGCTAACAGCTGAGAGCCTGCATCATGGCACATAATAAATTTGATTTTAGATGTCGGGCTAACTTAAGAAAGATATAAGATTTGCCGCGTTCGCATCGTTCACGGGGAGCGGATTGATTCATAAAAGAGCCCTACTGCATACGACCTCAATGGTCCGACAAAGAAATTCGAAGTGTCTTCGTGGACGATGCAAGCACCGTTGTATATGGTCACTTCAGGCTATGTTCACTTACAAGCTATAAATACATCTTTAAAATAGTATAGATGACGAGAAGCTTGTCGACCCTGCCGAATAAATTGATATTATGTATCCAAAATCATGTGAGGTTCTAATCTTCATTAGGCGCCCAATCAGCGTGGGTTCTATCAGATAACAACACGTCAGTGTCAACGTCTCGGTAGCCTGCCCAACCACTTTCTCTTCATAACGTTCATGTCTAATAACGCCAAATTACCTGTTGAGAAGAGACTCTCAGAGAAGTGTTGGTCATACTCTCTTGGGCCACCTCCCACTACATTCCACTGACTAAATAGGGCATAGTCAATGATCCAAACGCCGAAATGCGATTCATCTCCAGCGATGGGGTAGGATTCAACATCTACAAAGAGCATCTCAAGTCGACATCTGAGGTCCTGCAAGTTCCTGAGCACACCCTGGTCGACCCGGAATCGACACGTGTCCCCTTGACAGAGCGGTCCCAAGTATTGGAGTTAATGTTCCAATTTATTCAGGTTCCGCCAGGAGAGAAGCACGGCAGACACCCTGATCTCGCAGCAATTACCGATGCTAGGCTATTCTTTGACCTCGCAGAAGCGGGGGAAAAGTATGGAGTCTATTCTCTCAATACGGCGTGCATCATCACCATGGAACTCATGTTCGTCCAATGTGTCGTTTTCTCTCCCAGGTTGCTTCTGACATAGATCACAGGTTATTCGCGAAGAGACAAAACTGTGTCGAGATACTGAATCATTGTCTCCGTCATGATCACCAGACACGTCTAATTGATGAGGCTAGTCGCCAAGCGTTGTCAAAACCACTCGCGGATGTTATTAAAGGCCTCACGCGAGTTCAAGATGTACAGAACTGGGTACGCTCTCTTAATCGCTAAATACACATATAATGATATATCGTTATCTCTAAAATTATCTTAGCTCGTCTTTCATGGTACTTACATGCAATGTAGAAATCACATTGCGGGTCGCATCAAATCCGATGCGGATTCGTATCCGGGTTGTTTGTTTTTGAGGAATATATTCATGGAGTACTGGAAAGCCACAACAACAGATCTAGGAAAAGTAGGCGTCGTCCCTTATATAGATACTAAAAATCACGGCTGTGCTCGATTCACGCGAGGCGGGTGTTGGGCTGCGGCAGGACTCGAATTAGACGACTATGTCCTCCGCCTTGCTGCTGCGATCAAGCCGTACAGCCAGGTAATTGGAAGCTCATAAGTAGCATTTCGACCGTTATGTATGTGGGATTGAAATAAGAATTATGATGTAGGAAGGGTTGTCAAATTGAGAGTACTTGAATACGTAGGCCTCAAACGAGGCTAGACACATTGAACTCATGCGAGTCGCGCAGCTCAGTAAAATCAAACAGCGGGAGACCTGTTGAAGGAAGTACACATGTTTGAGTATTTATATATTTAAAATTCGCTGAACGTTCTTGATGAACATAGAACGACTCCCTCGTCGTGCTGAATCTGGTACTACTGCATGCTTGAGGACCAGATGCAGCGACAACGCCGTGTCTTGGACCATGGCAGCGGGTCGACCAAGATGGCGGTGTTCGCCAATTTAGCAGTTGCATTCACCGGGCTTGCGGGCGCAACTAATGAATGAAGACGTCAGGATCACGAACGAGTACTAACGAAGAGGGGGGCCCCGGTAGCACATACGAAGCACCTTGGCGCAGTTGGTGCCGCAGTTGGCAGAGTTGACAAAGGTGGTGGTGGTGGTCTAAAAATCAAGCGGTCCTGTCAGTACAATGGTAGAACGAATAGAGGGTAAAGGGACACATACAGAGATCATTGCGGTAGAGCTGGGTGACTGTGAATATAAATTTCGAGTCTGAATTCAGCTTCATTGGCGGATTAAAAAAGGTGGAGGTGTAAGATTTTATTCATGCCAACCCTCGGTCTAAAAAACCTGCTGCATGGCGCTTTTCAATGCCATTAATTAGATTGATTAAGCACTTCGAGCCGGGGCGTGCCAGTGCGTACTGTGTGGGTGGGGCCATCAATTGATCCTGTTGCGGTTTGTTTGGCAGCGGGGCTAATGGGTTTGATCTGATTTTTCTTCCTTTTCAAGTTGTCTGGAATTGTCGTTTGATCACAAAACCATGCTACGGACAATGTGAGTGCTTGGTATTGCTTCAAGATATTGGAGCTGAAATCTCAAATGATTATAGAAAACCCAAAAATGCCCGCTCAAAGAGAGCACTAGAGGCTCGTCAACCCAAGGAGATTGAGGATGCTCGTACAGCTGTTTTTGTGAAGGGAACACATACTGGCGAGCTCTTGAACAATGTTATGAAAGAATTGGTGCGCTTGAAGTCCTTTTTGTCGTCTTTGTAACTTATATGTTTCTGTAGATGGCCCTTAAACGGCCAGATGCCATTGCGTTCAACAAAAAGAACGATATCAGACCATTTGATGCGTCAACAAATTCAATAGCTTCACTAGAGTTCTGGTCGATGAAGAACGATGCCTCGCTATTTGTTATCGGTCAAACGACGAAGAAGAAGCCTCATGGTCTGAATTTTGTCAGAATGTACGACGGAAAGGTGCTAGACATGACTGAAGTTAGTGTGGATGGGTGGAAAGGAATGGCCGAGTTCAAGGTGTGTCTTAACTTCCTTTGGATGTTATATCGTTTTAATAGGCATCAAAGACACCCAAATCAACACCGGGACACAAACCTTTGATGCATTTTGCGTCAGAACTGTTTGATACACATCCCCGGTACCAACAACTCAAGTCGATGTTGCTCGACTTCTTCAACGGCGAGGAGATTGACTCAATCTGCCTGCCTGGAATTGAACACGTTATCAGCGTAACCTGCGCACCCACTCCCGCCACCCTCAACAACGCCACCCTCCTCACTCAACCAACAACGTCGAAGGAGGCAGAACTCCTCCCAAAAGTCCACATCAGGACATACACCATCAAGCTCCTCGCATCGGGTACACGGATACCTCGCGTTGAGCTTGTACCTATGGGACCATCCCTTGACCTGTCGCTGCGGAGATCTCAAGACGCTGATCCTGAGCTGCTCAAGCAGGCTATGAAGCGACCAAAGCTGAAGAAGACAGACGTGGAGATGGGTCTAGGGAAGAAGAAGAAGAACCTCGAGGTGGACGAAATGGGAGATTTGAGAGGTCGCGTGCATGTTGCCAAGCAAGATTTGGGCAAGCTGCAAACGAGGAAGATGAAGGGTTTGAAGGCTGGCTTGGAAGAGAGTATGGATGTAGACGACGAGGGCGACTCAGATGGGTTCACGCCGAGAAAGAAGAGAAGGCAAGCGTAGAACTCGACTCCTTTTACCCCGTGATGTATTATTTCTTTGGCGATGGCTCCATATCCTATCGATACAGCATGTTCCTGTGACATTGCATTTGCGATCCTGTCAGTGAAAGCTCTGATCACGATGATCACTCATTTGAGCTTCCGAAGGATCTACCCTTCTAGCTCTCGGCCTTTCATTATTCAATTGAATGTTGACACCATTCAGTATTCAAACGTTCATTTCTGTGACGATTGAATTGGAGACCTGCTGATCTACAACTCTGGACCACAGTCGAGTTTCCTGCAATACATAGATGCATATCCACCTTAAAGTTGAAATCCTGAATCGACTGCCAGAGCGTTCCAGTGCAAGAAGTCTAGGCAGAGCTGTGCCTTCAGCAGCTTTATATCCCTTGGACAGGCAAGATCCTTCGGCTAAACTTTGAACTTACCACGATCTAGGCTCGACTTCTGTCCGACCGACTCGTTGAAAAATGCTCCGGAAATCGCCAGCATTTGAGTCATGCCAGTAAAAATGTGTGTTGCACATCACGATTTCGGTCGGATCCAGGGTAGAAAACCTCAATTTTCCCCCGTAAGCGCCCGCTGACAAGTGAAAATTTTTAAGTTGTCGTCGGAACGTGTGTAAAAAATTACCTCATAATTTCGGATTTTTGTGCACGGGGTGGAGACTGTAAATGACAAACTGCCGCTTAATTTAGAAAGTCCCGAACAGAAGTCTCACATTGGAGCCAATAGCTGCTGAACTTGGATAGAATTACCCAATTTAGACGAGGTGCGTGTCCAATTATTTTTCAGTTTGTGGGTCGAGGTGGGTCCGTTGGGAAAAGACCTCAGAAATATTTAAGAAGACGTGCTGGTCGCCACTGATTCTGCTACTCAGGCCCCAGCTGCTCTCTCACCTGGAAGGCTGGGTGTGAGCTAGGTT
Source organism: Panaeolus papilionaceus (assembly GCA_015501605.1). Classification (NCBI taxonomy): domain Eukaryota; kingdom Fungi; phylum Basidiomycota; class Agaricomycetes; order Agaricales; genus Panaeolus; species Panaeolus papilionaceus. The sequence continues at coordinate 921,470 of JADNRZ010000015.1, forward strand.
TCCGATACCACCCGTTCAATACGTCAATTCAGCGTTCATGTTCACCAGCAACTCCATTTAATTACACAGAATATTGTAACGAGGGGAAAGGCATCAGTGATCGTTCCGATGGGCGTGTGTGCCCAGATTCTGGATGAATCTAGTCCCTCTCTGATTGGGCCCTCTCCGAACCGCATGATCTTGCTTCGTATTTTAACCAATGATCACTTTTACATGACTAAGTAGAGCTGAAAGCGGATAAACCTGTATATAAAGCGTCTTCCGCTGGACCTGATTTCTACATCATTCACACCCCAGACTTTGTACAGCTACATCATGCAAAACATCGATCCAGCCTCACTAAAAGACCTCACTACTCGCGTTCAATACCTTCGGGATTTCATTGGCTTTACCGAAGAAGATGCTGCCGCTCTCCATGCAGCGGCACCCGTTGTCGCACCTCTGGTGCCCACTGTCGTCGACACCGTCTACGAGAAACTTTTCACATTCGACATTACTGCACAATCATTTGTGCCACGCCAGACGGGATACACAGGCCAGGCACCTGTCAGCCTCAAGAACCTCAACGTCGAACACCCACAGATCAAGTTTAGAAAAGACTTTTTGTCGCGGTATTTGGTCAAACTTGTGACCATGGACTATGAGAAGCCGGAAAGTTGGGAATATTTGGATAAAGTTGGTCTCATGCATACGGGCACCTCACCTGGATTCTTGCATCGGTATGTATGTCTGTGACTTTATTTATCAAATTTCCGGGCTAATGCGCTATGGTGATATTTTGATAGAGCTAAAAAGCCCGCATTGAGAGTTGAATACATCCATTGTGGCATCTTGCTTGGATACGTCGAGGATATCCTTGTAGATGCAGTGATAAATCATCCCGACCTCGACCTCACCACAAAATCAGCTGTCATTCGTGCGGCCAACAAGGTACGTCCTTCCCGTTCACCAGCTGTAGTATATTCTAATTGGCGTCGCCTTCCTTTCCTGAAATAGATCATCTGGATCCAAAACGACCTCTTTGCGCGCCACTACGTGCAAGACTCGGCCACAGCGCTTAGCACTATCACGATCGACAAAGTGACGGCGAACGCGACTGTGATCATTCTTCTCGCGATCGGTGGTATCCTATCCCGCTTTTTCACCTCGAATCATTGATTCTTTACCCCCATTCGTCTGCATCTGATTCATCCTTTATATTGATCTGCTCGCCACCCCCTTCGTGCTGTTTTTAAAATATGTATTGTAGTATTAATATTTCGTACATCATAATTTTTGGGATTCTTCACTTTTCAAACCGTGTAAATCGGGGCATCGAAGAGAAGTCACGACCTGCTCGCGTAACGCTGGAGCAAGAGCGTTCCTCCGAGATCGCCGTGCTTAAATTAATTTAGTGCAATCTTATCTTCAATAGCAGGGTCAAGTGTATTGTCGCATAAATTAATGACAGCACTGAAGGTGATTTCAGACATTTGACTCGGGAGATAAGATGATACGTGTCGATGCTGGGACTTGGTATTCTGTCATAAAGCCAACGACAAGAGCAATGGAAGGTACTACTAGTACAAGCCGTGCAACAAGCCGTACAACCACCAGAATGAAAACGTGATTTCATACTTCATCATCGTCGGACAGGACGCATGAGACGAGAGAGTGGACTGTGATGGCAGAACCAGAGATCAATTTGCAATTTTAAGTACAGCAAAACGTCCATAAGAATACATATTCACATAATGACAGTCGTCAAACTGAAAGCGCTTGAAACTAACCAACGTGCAATCACCCAATCAATGTGCGACGCTTCATCTTGTCAGCATCCTTTCAACGACAAGGGCCGAAAGTATGATTTCGTCCATTAAGCGTTGGCCGTAGGGAAAGATGGTGAGGCTAGCGTCAGGGAGCGGAGGAGAGGCATCTGGGGGAGGCGGAATGAAGGTGGCTATTTGGATACTTTCGGCCTGGCTCGCCGAGGCTCGTGGAGCTCTGGGTGTTGTGGGTGGTGGGAGGTAGCACTAATACAACGAGGGAAAGTTTGACCATGTTAGTTCATTCTTGTGCAAACCGAAAAAAAAATAACGAAATGGCAGATGAAATGGAAACATACAATGCATTTTGCCGAGCCGTCCTCCAAAGTTTCTCGACAGTCCCAGTGTAGCCGATTTTCGAGGAACCAGTTAAAATGTCTCTGTAGATAGCAAGATAATCAGATGACTGATATGAAAGAAAGCGCAGGAATTTCCGATGAGGAAGGACGTACGGGAGAAGAATTCACACTGTATAGTGCGTTTGAAAGCCGTGTGGTCATATCACCCATTGTAAGAACTGCTCGTTTATTATTCAGCGCAAACCTACCAGCCAGCAATAGTGTATTTCGAAACGTGAGTATATGGTGCGGGGAATTGGGGCACGCGCTAATATTATTAATGAACGGACACTCACGCAAATTCTCCAACTAACTGCGTCTCTGGAACTAAGCGATAAACCTTTGTAGTGTATGAGACAGGAAGGAAGGGGTTAAGATCTAGGTCGACTGTGATTCGGTATAGGGGCTGCTGTGAAGGTGCATCTCGTGGGGGCATGAGGTACATGGAACCTTGCGACCATCCAGCAAATGTATAGACAACTGGGGCCTGATACCTATGTACAAGATTAAGTTGGATTGAGAGACTATTCTGCAAGATGATTTAGTGTCATACATACCTGGGTGCTTGAACAACGGCGTCGTAGCTGTAACAAGTAAATGAGCAACGGATGGAAGTAAGGGCTTAAATCATATTACTTGGGTAGCAGTTCAGCTGCTTTCGCTGAAGAATCTATTGCAGATGATGAGCACAACGACAAATATGCATATTCAATGCTAGAGAACTCACCGATGATCATGGTACGAGATGTAGATGAAGAGAGTCAACAAGCAGAATAAGGGCACAAGCAATGCCTAGTATGTCTAGACGATTATCACAGCCACCGGATATTTCCACGCTTTATATATCCAGGAATATCTTTTCCCTCCGCCTTTATTTTTGACGCCCCGGAAGCGGTTATGAGATCGGGGAGTCAACATCAAGTCAACATCGTGGTTTTGGGTCAAGAATGACCAGGGGTTTCATCAGGGGAATCAGCCCTTTACGTCCATGCTGCGGAATCGAGGAGCAGTGTTAGGTTTCAATGTTTTTGCCAAATTGATGGACATATGTTTTCCGGTCCGCGATCTTGGCAACGTAAAGCAAGAATATGATTCGTCGAGGATTCTGGCCGGAGCGTCGAGTTTGAAGTATTTGACAAGATTATCCTGAAGGATGGGTCAGAGCAGCATAGTAGTCATGAGACATTCATAACTGAGATGTCATAACCGGCCATGTATCGACGGTGGTAGACATTGTTATTTATCGATGGTTTAACATGACTGATGCATTTTTCGAACTGCTAAACATCTAACTCGAAAATAAGGAGAGATCTGTAAGCGAAACAATTCATATCAGCATAGCCTGTATGTTTACCGGTTTTTGTCTCTGCTTCTATCCTGTGCCGTCTTGAAACTGGAATCGGCACCTATTCGATAATGCGCAGTAATCCTGCCCCGAGTGGTTCTGGACCTGTCCACGTCTATTGGGTGTATCCTAGCTCGTCTGCACGAATCAGCCCGATGCGAGTCCCGAGCTCATACGCGGGATTTGAGGCCTCAGGTCACCTGCCCTTGCGTAGCCATCCGGGCATTGAACGGAGGACAGCCACTCCAAGGATGTTAATAGTAGGTAGGAAACCCCTATTGTATCAATAACCCTCTGATGTTTGAAAAACAACAACCTTACTCCCTGCTCGTGAATCATCGCCATCGAACGATACGATAAAATGAAAATATTTGGTTTATTATCTCGTAAGTATCGTTCGAAGAGGTTGTGAGTCATTTCGAGGAGTGGGCTATGTTGGAGACTTTGACTGCTCAGTCGCCTTGACGGCCAGCCCGATCTTTCGGGTAACATGACTAACGAAACTCTCGAATAATGCTCTATCCCTACCGTAAACCCACTGAAATTCCAGGGTAGGGGCAGTGGCATAGGTTTGTGTTTCCGGGTTAACTTGTGCCGGAAGCGCGTCGAGGCTTGTCGGCGGAAACGCAACACTGAGAGTAAGGGCAGGAGTCACTTGTGTCTGGGGAACAGCTTTAGACTCATCCCCTGGTTCGGCGACAGCGTTTAAAGCATCTGTTTCTGACAGCTTCTTGGTTTTCCTACGTGCAGATCTTGACCACGTATTCCCTTGTGCTTCGACCAACAGTAAGGCTGCGTTCGAATCTTCCTCTTTCACTGAAGCAAATGGCGCCTTTTCGGTTGCTGTAACCCCAGACACAGAGTCTAAAACATTGATCAATGCTTGCCACAGGTCTTGACGCGACGCAGCAGGGAAGGATTGAAGTAACACGTTTCGAGGAGGAAGCAAGCGATGCAGAGGGTGGTTTGGTCCAATCGACTGTATTCTCGCGATGCTCTATCGCATGTCGGTAAGTCATATGGAATGAAGACTGCGCAGCTTACGTCTGGAAGGCGAGTATCGAAAAATGACCACCCAATTGCCCATCGCCGCGTTTGGCCTTGTACAAACTCTGTGACCGCGTAGTTGGTTATCTGTAATACGTTTTCACACGCTGTGGGTGTTGTGGAAAACAAGAAACCACGAACATCATTGTCTCGTAACTGTTGAACGATATGCTGCACCGATGAAAGCTTCCCGAGCATGGATGTGAACCAACTGTAATTCAGATTTTCGATCACTTATGGCAGGTGGGCGTGAAGGAGTACGGGTATACCGGCAAGACGTTGGGCAGTGAATGGACTCGTCAACCATTCGGCCTACAAACCCACTTTCGCCTCCGTTGGAATATATCATTTCTATGTCTGCTCCTGTACACGCCTGTTTATATGAGAAGTCGTTCTAAGGACTCGGTTGTCTGCGTGTTCGACACTTACAGCATTGGGTGGTAGGTCCTTGTCTTGCGCCGAATCATCGATCTCTTTTTGGCTTCCGTAGAATGGTGGGTTACACATAGTAAATATGAATCTAGAAAGGGGTCATTTACTATCCGAATACACAGTGAAGATACACCTTCAACGTACGGGTGGCTCGCCAGCTGAGACGGTTCATCGTTTAGTGGGAATAGAATATTACCATCGAGAGGAGCCTTTCGTAATTGAACTCGGGATTCTAGACCGTTTCGAAAAATATTTTCTCTTGCATTCAAGAAGGATTTATCATCCAATTCTATAAAAATGTCAATATTCTTTATTTCTTTCAAGTTTCCAAAACCACCTGTTGCAACAAAAGTCCATGCCATGTCCCACTTGCAACCTAATAAAGGGTAAATAGCGGTTGATCCCGTGCCTCTGTATTTTTGGTTCAATAAGGAGTTTTGCCGGAGATAACGTGGAATACTGACATGTCCAAGCCTCGGATTTCTCTCTTTTCGTTACCCAATACTTTGTCGTGTGCTGTTACTATATCTTGAAGCCATAGAATATAGTTCAAACTGTGTGGGTTGGCATCAAACCCCCAGCTTCACATGAATCGAAATTACCGATTTGGAACCTAACGCAACTCAACCAAAGCTAAATGAATGCGTAGGAAAGAAACACTTACAGGTGGACATAGTCTATCATTGGGAATGGTGATTTGAAGACCAAAATCACGCAGCAGAATCGCTTGCGTCAGACATCTTTCTGGTACCGATGCGTGTAAGGTGCTCTAGCACGCAATAGTAGCTGAACTGTGCTCGTGGGCATACCTTAATGCTTCATCGTTTCGAAAATCTACGGTTGGTCGCGGACCGTGCCCCTCGGTTATTAAGCTGCGAAATCACCTTCAAAAGATGCGTCCCAGATTAAATAACTTGCTTACTGCTTTTTTAGAGGTTCGTGTAATTGCGCTAGTGATACAAAGTCAGGTGGCACGCGATACGGATTTCGAGGATGCATAGTGGTGCGAAGAGAGTGCTGACTAGTGAGATGCCATCAGCTGCTGATCGTTATTTGCGCATCGTTATTGGCCCAAACAACGTGACCCCTATTCATAACAAAGTATATGTGCAGGTTCTCCAACGTGCAGCGCATAGCGCTTGTTTCCCCTCATGGATTCCTATGGTTTCCGACCAAAATGCGATGCTTGTTATGTTTGGACTGGTCTTTTCTTTAAGCGTTTACAGAGTCGCCTACTCCCTGCTCACGAACAGCATCCGAGTCCAACATGAAGTACGGCCCGGAGAGATTGCATCATCAAGCGCAACTGAATAGACAATGGATCGTAGTCTTCGCTCTCAAGAATTGTGTAGCGCACTCATGACTCTAGTCATAGGTCGATGGAAAGCACCCCAACAATGTGCACGCTGGCTTGCCATATTCCACCTCCGACAGGACGGTGTCATGGCAATGGATATTCACGACAGTGGAAACTGGTTAAATAACGACATATTCGAGTGCAATTTGGATTTTCCGACCCTTCGAGGCACTGAACGTCTTTCCCTCATCACTTCAAATATACGTGGACGTCAGTTCAATGGTGTATTGACCTTAGGTCGTCTTAGTATTGAGTACACCTCGTTTATTATTATTAGTGACGAAACTCTCGTTAGGTGAAGAAGAACGGTGCGCTTTAAATAAACACTTCATGGTTCACCCTCTTTTTAAACTTCGGAGTCTTTCATTGTGAGAATTAGCCGTTCAATGCCGCAGGTCCGTTTGTCTTGATCACAGCACCCAGAAAGAAGCAAGAGAGACAATCAGTATGGTCTTTCTTTTTGCCTAAACTTGAACGTGTAATACAGAATGACGACTTGTGCTACTCACTACCTTCGGAGTATCTGATCATATTTTTCGTGAACACATATACATGACTTGCAATTTGAGCTCCAAGCGCGGCCGGCCCGTAGATAAATCAACGACCTTCATCATGTTCCGCGCATTATCCGCTACCAAAGATATAAATGCACAGTAAACCGACTCTCGGGATACGAAACAGCGACTCAACTCTGTTGCAAAACACCTCTATAATGAAGTGGATCTCCTCTGTCTTTGTTCTTGCTCTCATTTCTGTCGTCTCGGTGCGTTGATAGAATCTGTGCCATTGACGCTGGGCTGACCAGATTGGTTGCAGGGAACGCCACTCGAGAAGCGCGCTGGTCCCAATGACACCGCCAACATCGGATATGCGACGATCAATGGCGGGTTAGTTGTTCGAGATGCACTGACACTGGTGATCATTTGCGTCTAAATCTCAATCACAGCACTACCGGTGGTTCTGGTGGAACGGTGACTACCGTCAGCACACTTGCTGCGCTCACTTCAGCAGTTTCTGGGAACAACAAGAAGGTCGTGATCATCTCCGGTCGGTGTCCCTTTTTCATTCTCTAGCTTTCTTGAGTATCCCTTAATGCGATGTATATCTCAGGTAGCATCTCTGGTGCAACTTCCGTCAAGGTGGGAAGCAACACCTCCGTTCTGGGAAAGCCGGGCGCTGGTATGCTTCGCTTTCGTACCGTATTATAAACCCCATCTTTTAATAATGGGGATCTACAGTGCTCAACGGCGTTGGCTTGACTGTCAATGGCAACTCCAATGTCATCATTCGCAATCTGAAAATCAACAAGGTCCTTGCGAGCAGCGGCACCGGCGATGCTATCAACATTCAATATGCATCCAAAATTTGGATTGACCATGTCGAACTTTGGAGTGACAGGGATCACGACAAAGACTAGTACGTCTCTTCAACACCAAAAAAACTTAATAGATTATCTCATTTTAGGTTTTATTAGCTACGTTGGTCTGCTCGATATCACCCACGGTTGCACCGAGGTCACCGTTAGCTACAGCAAGCTCCACGACCACCACAAAGGCTCACTCATTGGCGCCGATAACAGCAACACTGAGGACAAGGCCGTCACCGTGACTTATGCTTACAACCACTTCTACAACATTGGCTCTCGAATGCCCTCCATCCGATTTGGAAAGGGTCATATCTACAACAATCTCTTCGAGAACAGCGGTGATGGTATCAATACCCGTATTGGTAAGACAAATTCTGTGCATGCAATGGACAGCTCGGTGACGCATCCAACGATGTTAATGTAGGCGCCCAGGTTCTCGTTGAAAATAATGTCTTTTCCGGTGTCAGCAAACCTCTTTACTCCACCGACAATGGCTACGCCGTCGCTCGTGGTAATGACTTTGGCGGCAAGTCCAACACCGCACCTGCTGGCGACCTCAACAGCGTTCCATATGGTTATGGCCTTGTCGCTGCTGTTAGTGTCCGCTCTTCAGTCAGCGGCGCAGGAGCAACCCTTTCAGGGTTCTAAATTCTCACACGATATCATTTCAAGTCTACACATTGCGTTGGAACCTACACGTAGGGCGCATGTATACATTGTTTTAAATCTCAAAAGTCGGTAGAAAATGAAACATCTTTCCACTCCTCCAGCCTCTCGAGGACCTTCTCAGATTCTTGCTTCGCAACCGAATAGCAGTCGGATCCCAAGCAAAGGTTAGTGGGGAAAGGCTTTCCTGCCGCTCCTCCTTCGCCTCGTACCACGTCGACGATGACGCGGACACCTTCGAGGGGGTTCCCAGGCTGTTTACCGTTGTAGTCTGTGTGGCATAGAATGTGTTAGCGGATAATACGTGATGAGAGTCTCAGGGATCCCTAACTCACTCTGAAGAGCAGCCTCGGACCTCTCAGTGAGCGCTTGATAATCGGATATACGCGCTACAGCTGGTGCGCGCTGTTCTGCTTGTAAGAAGCTCGTGCGGAAGTAGCCAAAATCGATGCAGGTGCTTCGAAGGCCGAGTGGTGCAATTTCTTCGTGGAGGGATAAGGAGATGCCTGAAATGGGTGTTAGATTCGTATGCTTGGCTTATCGACGTAACGAAGTGATCGTTGGAGACATGTACCTCGAAGAGCCCATTTGGTTGTGCAGTAAAGGCCCATGTATGGCCCTCCTCTGAGGGTTTATTAATACGATAACGGGGATTTCGGGTGCACAATTCTCACCTATAACCCCCAACAGAGCCTATGAAAACGACTGTCCCCGTCCTTCGTTCACGCATGTGAGGTAGGAACGCCCTCGTGACGTTGAGAGCTCCAAATACGTTGGTACTAAAGTTCCAGTGCCAAAAGAGATATAAGGCCACGATTGATGCAACGCCTCATGGATGGGTGAGAAGAAATATTTGCTCACTTGAATTGGTCGTAAGTTTCTTTGGGGGTATTCTCCTCAAGGGCACCAACGAGGATGTAGCCTGATGGAGCAATCGAAGCTATCGGTCATGATCACATATTAAATGATCTAGCTAGCGTACCCGCGTTGTTGACGAGTACGTCTACACGCCCATGGATTGCAACCGCTTTCTTTGCTACTCCTTGCAGGGTTTCGAGGGGCGCGGTGACATCGAGCTCGAGAATGTCGGCCCCCTTCCCTTGCAGATCAGCGAGTTTTTCGATAGAACGTCCTCGGCCTGTCGCGATGACTTTCTCCCCTCTCTTCAATGCTTCGAGGGTGAGTTCACGCCCGAGACCAGACCTGGAACGAAAAACCAAGATTGTCAGGATTGCGACACGCCAGAGGTAACCTAGAGCTTACGATGTGCCAGTGATTAGCCAGACGAGCGGTGAAGACATTTTGATAATAGACAGATTTCGAAATTGCTACAGGGGACAAAGTTTGTGGGTTTGATGATTATATATCTTCTGGTTAGATTATAAAGCACCGTGAATCGCGTTTCCCATGACACTCCGTGTACTCAGTACATAATCCAACTGAGCTTCTTGTGTTCGATCATGAGGTACAGCGCCAAGAGAGTAGTCCCTATATACACGCATAACTTTATGGAACACGCAACTTCCGAATAAATTGAAGATGTCGCCCAGAAGATATGTGTTACTTTTAAAATATTGACAGAATAGCACTGAATGGCTCGAATCACCTAAGCATCGCCGTTTATGACAGCCCGGTTGTAGTTTGGCGCAATTCGGTGTTATTTATTGGGTTGGCTCTATAAAGAAACAGCAGAAAAAATGGCTATGTACCAGGTCAATAAACCTGTGGAAACATGGTGTAGTTCAGTCACGGACGAAGGTGATGAACGATTCGTGAAAATGTTTCCCATGCACTGGAGGAATATTACGATTTTCACCTACCTTCGGGCTGTCATTCACACATTCCTTTAGATAAGAAGTAATTGAATAATCTGACATGATAACACTTGAATCAATAGATAGGGGCTTGAGCAACATGCTGAAAATAGAAACTGTGTCACTGTCAAGATCACCTCGTGGTCTGTGCGTTTCCGTGACATATGTCACAAAGATAACGCCAGCAACTGTCACAAACTCTCCAGCAAGTGTTGGGGTCTGAAATCCACAGCAAAGTGTTCTTTCTTTCGAACTTCCACCCACTTTTGCTGCACTATCATCATGAGATATCGTATTCCTGGAGCGAGCCGCTTTTTTTGGTCTTTTTCTATCGATTTTCGGTGATATATAACATGGAAACATGAAATAAAATTCATCGAGCCATTCCTCTGCATCATCGAGTTATGGAGTGTCAGCGATTGAGGAGGTAGTGGACTGGTTTGAGGTTGGAAGGTCAGGAGGAGGACCACCATGAGGGACGAGCAAACAATGACAAACATACACAGCCACATTCCCTCACGACAATGGTTGTCGTCAAACATTTCTCGCTGTATACCTCTTGGTCGTCTCCGACGACGACAACGACGACAACACTCTCTACCTCTTTAATACTCGCATCTATCACAGTTAAGGCTAGTGGAAACCGGTCTTCTGTGTAGCATTCTTTCCTTTATAACCCTTTCATGCATGAGCCTGACTCGCCAAATTTGGGCGATTCCTCCAGCTTAAATCTATATCCTAATCACCAAGGGCCATCACCTTTGCGTATCAAAATCAAGCCAGCTCACAACATGGCTGTTACTCGTCGATCATCCCGTTTATCTAGCGTCGGCGGTGCCTCTGGCTCAGAGTACCAGGCATCGGAAAAGAACGACGACGATGACATGAAGCAGGAGGAACAAGATCCTGAGCCACCAGTTGAAGTAGTCACAAGCAGTCGTGGAAGAACCTTAGTTAAGAAAAGCTATGCGGAAAGTTCGCCTGAGCACGATGATGACATGGAACTTCCACCACCTCCCAGAAAGGGCCAGAGAGCACTTCAGGATATCTTCAACGACGACGACGGTGAAGAAGAGGTTACACTCGTAAGGCGGTCCACCAGACCAAGAAGAGCGCCTGTCGAAGAAGAAGAAGAAGAAGAAGAAGAAGCGCCTACATCAGGTCGACTCCTTCGCTCACGCAACTCGAACAAGAACCTGGAAGGTTTCGTCGTCTCCGATGACGAGGACCGCAGGTACAACACTAGAAACCGAACCAAGCCCAACGGGGGTTCATCCCGGCCCCAGCGCACTAGCGGACGAGCAACTCGCAATTCGAGGCGCGCAGCATCCAAACGCACAGATCAAGATGTAGACTTCAATCCTGATCAACATAGCGACTCTAATGGATCTATGGATGCCGAAGGGTCTCTAGATGACGCTCCAAGGACCTCTTCAGACCTAGAACCTGAACCTGAACCCGAAAGGGAACAGGAGCCAGAGGAAGAAAACGATGGCCGTCCATATTCCCTCCGACAACGCCAGCCCATTAATTATGCTATTCCCCCTCCCCTGGAAGATCTACCTAAGCCTCCGCCACGACATTCCGGTCCGAAAGGAGGAGGCCGCTCAGGGCATAAAGGCAAAGGCAGAAGTTTAGGCTGGAGTGCAAGCGGGGCGGAGTTGGGGAGGTGGATGGGGATGCCGCATGATGACTCCGTCAGTGTCATTCCAGACCTCATTAATTTCAAACATTCATATTTTTCTAGGATTCCGACGCCCCTACGAGAACGCCGCGTAAGCAACCATTCGGTGGCCTTGGTCCCTTTGGAAGTGGGGCAGTCGCGGGTGGCGCAGGTGGCATGATGGGTGACCTTGCAGCTGGGACGCCGTCCAATCTAGGCAAAATCGGAGATTCTGGTAAGCTTCTACGGCATCTAAACATACCTTGGCACACTCTTACCGTACTTCAGCTCTTGCGGATGCCGATCCATTGGGTGTCAACCAGAACGTGACATTCGATGAAGTTGGTGGTTTGGACGACCGTAGGACATTCCCTTCATATTTTCATGCTTAATATCTCACAATTTCTTCAATTAGACATCCACGCATTGAAAGAAATGACTCTTTTACCCCTCTTATACCCAGAGGTTTTCCAACGTTTCAATGTTACTCCCCCGAGAGGAGTTTTGTTCCATGGTCCTCCTGGTACTGGAAAAACATTGCTAGCAAGAGCACTTGCTGCAAGCTGCCGCTCAGGTGGCCGCCAAATCTGTAAGTTGTATGTTTTTGCCATCTCTGACTTGGCTGACCTCCCGGTTTATAGCCTTCTTCATGCGCAAAGGTGCAGACTGTCTCTCCAAATGGGTTGGTGAAGCAGAACGTCAGCTTCGTCTCCTCTTTGAGGAGGCACGCAACTCTCAACCATCCATCATCTTCTTTGACGAGATTGATGGTCTTGCGCCTGTCCGATCATCCAAGCAAGATCAAATTCACGCGTCAATTGTGAGCACATTGCTGGCTCTCATGGACGGTATGGATGGGCGCGGTCAGGTCGTTGTAATTGGCGCGACAAACAGGCCGGACGCGGTTGATCCTGCGCTCAGAAGGCCAGGCAGATTTGATCGCGAGTTCTATTTTGGCCTACCTGGGCTAGAGGCTCGTGAAAAGATCTTGGGAATCATGACCAAGAAGTGGGAGGGGTGGGGTGCTCATGAGGATGATAAGGTGGAGGAGAAGCAGAAGGAGATCAAGGACCGTATTTCGGGACTGGCGAAGTTGACGAAGGGGTATGGTGGCGCTGATCTCCGCGTGAGTGTTTTCTACTACAGCTGATGAAGTGGTGACTTTATGATGCGCTGTGGATATTTTGCTGATCCGGGTTTTCAGGCCCTATGCACGGAAGCTGCACTGAATGCTATTCAAAGACGGTACCCTCAAGTCTACAAGAGCACGGATCGCCTCTTGCTAAAGCCAGAAACGATTGGGATTGGCTTGAGGGATTTCATGATTTCCATAAAGAGTAATTTCTTCCAATTTTATATTTGTTGGTGCTTCCGCTGATGCCTCAACTCAGAACTTGTTCCGTCCTCTGCTCGCTCTTCGTCGTCTGCGGCTACACCATTGCCAACACAGTTTGGACCACTGCTAAAGGATAGTCTCGAGGAGGTTAAGGAGGTTATCCAAAAGGTTCTTCCGGTGGAGAAGAAGCTTACAGCACTTGAAGAGGCTGAGTTTGAGGATGATGGCGGAGAGGAAGGCGCCTTGGAACGAGAGATGCTATCTCAAGGTACGGTCATCTTATACATCTCTTCATTAATATTTGCTCATCTGCTACCTATAGCTATGCAAAAGCTGAGAGTATATCGCCCACGCGTTATCATCCATGGTCCTCCTGGAATGGGTCAGAGTTACATTGGGGCTGCGGTGCTGCATCATCTCGAAGGATATCACGTCCAAAGCTTAGAAATAGGTACTCTGATGAGCGACTCGACACGCGTATGTCCTTCTTTCATGGAGCGTTAGATATACCTACTCATCTACATTTGCTTATCCTCATAGACTGTTGAGGCTGCCATCGTTCAACTGTTCGTGGAGGCTAAGCGTAACCAACCCTCTGTTATCTACATACCATCACTCGTGGGATGGTGTGCGGCGGTATCTGAGTCCTCCAGGTCGACAGTTCGCGCTATGTTGGATACCCTCCAACCTACAGACCCCGTCCTTCTCCTTGCTGTTGTCGATGGCAAGTTTGCTCAACTACCCAAAGATGTCAAGGCTTGGTTTGGAGGCGGCAAAGACAATCGCGTTCTTCTTCATTCTCCCACCCCTACTCAGCGCCGCGAGTTTTTTGATGGGCTTATCAAGGACATCGAACGGCCGCCCAATAACTTTGCTGATGGTATGGAGAGGAGGAAGAGGATTCTTGAGGAGCTGCCTATTGCTCCTCCTTTGGAACCTCGCAAGCCAACGGCAGCTGAGTTGGCGTTGCAAGCTGAGAATGACGAGAAGACGATAACGCTCCTCAAGTATCGCCTTGGCCCGATTTTAACTGAGCTGAAGAGGAAGTTTAAGCGATTTACAAAGCGTGCTACGGTATGAATGATTTCTTTTGGTAACATTTTTCGTCATTTGACCGACTATTTGTTGTAGGAGGAGTACAACTTTGACCCTCAGGATTATACCTCGGGTGGAGTCGAGACTGTGACGCACACTGTCATTCAAGTGACTCAGGCCAATGGTGTCGTCGATCTCACCAACGAACAGACTACTCAACCTGCAGACGAGGGTCAGGATGTTGCGATGCATGGTGTTGTGCTTGAACAGCAACAAGTCATGCAGCAGCTGCCGCCTCTATACGACATGGATCTGGAGAGGATGCAAATTGAGCTCTTCAAAGGACGCTACCTCACCCCTCAGGATTTCTTGGACGACGTCGGCAAAATTGTGCACAACGCTAATGTTCGTCAATACGAAGATCCTGATCGACTCTACAAGGCTCAGATGATGTTCACTGCGACTCAAGTGAGCATTCAAGAGTTTGACCCTGCGTTCAAGCTAGAGTGCGAACGTATGGCCGGGCGGGAGAGGCAGAGGCAGGATGAGAGACGCAAAGAGAAGGAAAAGGAGAAACAGCGGAAGGAGAAGGAGAACCCAACCGACGCGCCCATGGGAACAAGGAGGAGTGCTAGACATAACGGACAGGAGCCTGAGTTGGCGATCACGGATCCTGTGAAGTTGGAACGCAAGTTGAAGAGACAGCGGGGTGAGGATGGAAGTGGACAGGACTCCCATGGATCTGAGGAAGATGGTCTCGGGCCCAATGGAGGAGAAAATGGCAGAGATGCTAAGCGCTCCAGGATCATCACTGAGAGGCCTGATGATGATGACCCTTTGGATACGCTGTCCGCTCCTCCGGGCAACATGCAGACCCCTGGTAGTGCAGCCCGTTTGACATTGGTCCGCTTTGCCCCCGAACCCATTGAACCTATGGCGCCTCTTGTTCCAAGTCCACAGCCTCCCATCATGCACCAGCCAAAGCCCGCCGCTCCATCGTATCCAATGAACATGCACAATTTGTATAACCCACCCTATCAGCAACCTCTACCGCCACTATTTTCGCAACAGTCATTTGACGATGCCTTTGATTTCTCTGGGCAACCATACCCTCAAAACACGCATCTGGATGATATGGCTGTTGATGCTCCGCCCCTTCCCCAGTCACGCCTCAACAACCTCCTCAACCCTGTTCTCCCTGCTGGTTCTCCATATCACAACTCCCCATATCCTACTAGCTCTCTAACCAACGGCCCAACATTCAATTTCGACTCCCCCCAACCAGCCACAGATGCCTCTGATCCTTTCTATATCGAGCCAGCGACTAATCACCATCACCATCAGCACTCACGCAGTGCTATGCCTCTACATGGTATCTTGAACAACACCAAGACACCTACGCCACCTCTTCCTGGAGGATCGCACCTCAATGTCCCAGCTTCATCAAACCTCAACCATCCTTCAATCCGTAAATCTCGCACCCCAGAACTTCCGGGTCCGTCTCATCATGCCTCTCCTCTCCTTGAGCCCGCTGCAATGGTGGTTGAGCGAACTCCAACACCCCCTCTTCCTCCCTTCCATGTGTCCTCTTCATTGATAGATGATCTCAAGGAGACACTGGTTCGCGTCACAGAGGAGTTCAATGTTGAGCAGCTGGAACAGCTACGAGCGACCTGTCTCGCCACTGTTTGGCGACATAGGAAGGAATGGGATCGGGATGAGCTGGTGCGCACGTTGCTAAAGGACGTCAAGACATTTGCTGCGGACCTCAAGGATGATGATGATGATGATGACGAGGAATAATTGTAAGATTAGAAATGACTTGGTTCCCTCTTTTTTTCACCATTGTTTTACCAACACCTCCGGTATCAGCTCCGTTCCCTTCAACCTTTTTATCATTCTATATTTTATTGCAATGTCCGCTTCAATGAAGCGGTTGTCTATTTTTCCGACTCCTTTATATTGCTCTTCCTTCCTACTGTGTGTTTTAGTGTCCTGCTTCCTTCCCTTCTGGTTTATGAAATCCCTTTTAAGCCATTGTGACAAGTAATTTTTCATTCCTTTTCTAATCTATTTTGTGTATTCGTATTACCACAATGCCAGCGTTTTGTTTTTGTACACCTTCAAGAACCCTCTCATGATCAAGTCGATACTTGAACCCCCAAAACTGCCCTTCCCAGACAAGTTCTATTTTCGTTGCGGCATTCAATTATACATATGTACCCCGATGTGCTGACATTGTGGTCCTCATCTCCAGCATCTCCAGCCGTTAGTTGCTTATGTAACGCAGTCGGTTTGCAATCAATTCCTATTCAAACGTACCTGTTTCATCTCCTTAAAATGGAATTTTCGGTTGGTCAATGAGGTGATGGCGCGAACAACTTCGGTCCTTGACCGAGCATCGCAAGGGAATAGCTATTAAAGGTAGCAGTCCTGGGGCGGTGGCATGCTTCTAAGTTTTTTATTATATTTTTCTCAAATATTCCCGTGATTTGAAATATGACACCGCGATGTTTAAGATAGGTCAGGTAGAGTGCGATGCGAGGTCTCAGTAGCCATCTCGTTCTGTTCTGGCCATCACCTCGCACTTGTTTTTCTTCGCATCTTTTGACTTCGTCCATCTAAATTCCTCGAATTTATCAATAAATATTCTATTCTTTATGTCCTTCGAGAATGCCGCTACGCAACGATCAGCCTCAGCAACTCAGAGAACCGGTACCCATCGTTCCCGTTCTTCCAGTCAAACTCCTGGACCGTCTGAGCGACACCCCGGTCCTTCTCAGTCGTCTGAGCGACGCAGAGCCTCGAGTATCCAAGCGCCACCGGAGCCTTACTTCTTCACCGGTTCTGGGGATAAATCTGGGTTCTCGGACAAGTTCAAATCAATCATCGAAAAGGCCGAGATTGTGGTCTCGGATTTCCGAAAAAGCCATGATCCCTCAGCTAAGCTCAAGTCCATCGGAATGCTCTACTCCATCTTTGAGCTCCGAGATAGAAGAGAACATTATCAGCAACGATGGGAAGGATTCCACAGTTTCTGCGAGCAACTTGAACAGGAACAATTCCTCCAAGATCAGGCTGTCTCATATGGAGACCAGATCGCTTCAGGAGGTGGACAGCATCCTAGTGAGAGCGGAAACAACGGAAACGGTCAACCCTCCGAGTCTGATATCGAGGATCACATCTCCTTCCTCAATGGACTGGGACTTCACTTCCGAGATCGAAAGGGAAAACGAAAAGCCAAACAACCTTCTTCATCGCCTGGGTCCTCCTCTTCCGAATCCTCCGAGTCCTCCAGCTCTTCTTCAGAGGATGAACATTCGGGACATACCAAACCCAAAAGCAAACGGAAGAAGGTTAGGCTCACGCACAAGCAAATGCCATGGGTCAAGAATCAACCCAAACGTAGCATTAAAGCCGACCCCGCCTGTGTTGAAAATGCAAAGATCCTGCGCCTCCTTTCCATTGACATCGGGTTCGTCCTCAACGAGCTGCGACACGATTCTACCCCAACCAAGCCCAGTGGTTTCCCATACTCCGAGTGGTCTAATATCCTCAAGGGAAACCCCATCAACCTCGACAAAGTCCTCTCCTCCCTGCACCGCGTTCACGCTCCTAAAGAGAGCACTGGATGCTTGGGAGATGTCGAGATCTCTATTGGGCATTCCAAGCCATCTCGACGTATACGGAACCAATCTGAATGGTCTTCATCTTGGAACAGAGCCATCAGAGCGTATGTCTTCATTTTCCCACACCGTCGAGATGAGCTCGTCGAATACGGTGAATGGATCGAGCAACAATTTGAATCCCTCGTCGAGGTCAGTGCGGGTAAGGTCATCACCCTCGACAAGTGTATCAGAGACCAAGTCGAGGGTGGATCCTGCTTCCGGCTTAACGACTTCAATCGATGGTCTAGATTTGAACGAGCAACTTTGTTTACCGATGGTTCATTCCAGCAACGATCCAACACTGGATCAAGTCGGACTGGGAAAACCTCTCGAAATCAGCCCTCTGCAGTTTGCGACAAGTTCAACCAGCGTGGGGGATGTCAAAGGTCACCCTGCCGATACCTCCACCAATGTCGGCAATGCGGAAAGGAAGGACATGGACGATTTACATGTCGGGAAGCAGGGGGAGATCGCACGTAACTTTGTGCCAGATTGGAAGAGGTATAACGATTGGGATGAGGACACCCCTGCAGGAACGGTAGAGTGGACACTTACTGCTCCCCCTCTTCCTTACCCACCACAAGAGATTCTCAATGATCCCATATCATCGAAAACAGTTCGTGACAACCCTGCATACTTTCCCATAATCACACCTGTCAACATCTCCATCCTTCACACGGAACTTGATGGCCACCCAAACTCCTTGCTGGTGGAGTCCATCATCTCCTCATTAACCACAGGTTTTTGGCCGCTGGTTAAGTCATTCCCTCCTGAGTATCCTGTTACATTGGATGAGTCCGCTCCCACTCCTCAAGATCCTGCAAAGGCGGCTTTTCTCTGCGAACAGCGTGATGTGGAACTAGCAAAAAATCGCTATTCGCCAGCCTTCTCCCAACTCCTCCCTGGCATGTACTGTATGCCAATTCACGCAGTACCCAAAGACAATGGAGATTCCTTACGGCTGGTGACAGATCACAGCCATGGTGTGTTCTCACTCAACTCTCTTATTGACAAAACCTCTATGCCCAAAGCTCCGCTTGACAACATGAAAGTTTTCGGTGCCCACATGATAGCCATGCAGCGACGGCATCCAGGCAAAAAGCTCAAGGCATGGAAGTCTGATGTTGCAGAAGCATATCGCCTTATCCCCATGCACCCTCTCTGGCAAATCAAGCAGGTTGAGCGGATAGAGGGCATGTATCATGTCAACCGCTGCAACGTTTTTGGAGGCAGGGCCTCTCAACTCTTGTTCATTGCCTTTATTGCCCTCGTTTTGTGGATAGCTACTGTGAAGCGGGGTATCTCGGAATTGTGTGCATATTCCGATGATCACTTTGGATTGGCAGTGGAGGGCGATGAAACCTGGTATGCACCTTATGGTCGTTTTCTTCCTTCCCCACAGGCCCGGCTCCTTATGCTTTGGGACGATCTTGGTATTCCTCACAAAGAAAAGAAGCAGATATCAGGTAACCCGCTTGTCATTATTGGCATTTCTGTCGACGTCAACTCGCTTGAGCTGTCCCTGTCTAAGTCAGCGATCACGGCGCTATTGGACGAGCTTGAATACTGGGTCTCCTTATCCACCACCCCCGCGAAACGTGGCTGCACGCTCCGTCAGTGGCAGCACCTTACTGGTTGGGTCAACTGGGCTTTGAACGTGTTCCCTTTGGTGAAACCAGCCCTTTCCTCGATTTACGAGAAAATGCGCGGTAAATCTTCGCCCACCATGCGGTTCCGTCCCAACAATGTGATTCGTGCGGAACTTCGTTGGGCCATATCCCACATTCGTACTTCACCCGGTGTTCGAATTCTGGATAACC
The DNA here is from genome assembly GCA_015501605.1 of Panaeolus papilionaceus. Classification (NCBI taxonomy): domain Eukaryota; kingdom Fungi; phylum Basidiomycota; class Agaricomycetes; order Agaricales; genus Panaeolus; species Panaeolus papilionaceus. Next base: position 941,162 of record JADNRZ010000015.1, read on the forward strand.
TCCACTGGAAGCCTTCTGAGGCTGACTTCACCATATATTGCGACGCCTCTCTATCCGGGATGGGCTTCTACTCCAAAGAGCTTCATCTCGGCTTTATGTGCTCTATCACTCACACAGAAGACCAGGTGATATTTTATAATGAAGCCCTCTGTGTCCTCTCGGCTCTTACCTGGCTTGACGACCGCGAAGCTCTGGCGAAACATGTTGTCATTTATACAGACAACACCAACACAGTCGACATTTTCAATTCCCTAAAAGCTTCCCCCCGCTTTAACCCCATTCTCATCCGTGCTTGTGACATTCTTCTCAACACTCCCCATGACCTCAAAGTATTGTACATACCTGGCGAAAGCAATGGCATTGCTGATGCTCTCTCGCGCGGGCGTGTTGGTGACGCTCTGGACATGGATCGTTTACTCCGTGTCGAAACCTTTGAACCCCCCCTTTCAAAAGGCGGGGCAGCCAAATGAGTCAGATGTCTCGTCGCTCGGGCTCTGCTCTTCATGCCACCAGGAAAGCCTGGTCGGAAGAGCAGTTCAACGAGCGTAGGGCTCTGGCACTTGGTTCGAAAATTGATCATTCAACGTGGAAGTCATACGCTTCCGGCTTCAGGTGTTGGAAGGCATTTGTTGAACTCCATAACTATCCATTGCGCCCTACTCCATTAACCATGTCAAACTTCATCCTTTATATGTCTGAGTTTATAAAACCCTCCTCCGTATCCTCATATTTGACTGCGATAATACATTTTCTTCGACCTCGTTATCCTGATGTGTGTGAGGTCCGCCAATCATCCCTTGTCAACGACACTTTGCATGGCTGCAAGCGTCTACATGGCTCTGCCATTACTCGAAAGAATCCCCTCACGGTTGACATGATCAGCACGGTCATAAAAACCCTTGCTTTTTCATTCGATGACATTTTGTTTAAAGCTATGCTCGCCGTTGGCTTCTCAGCCCTCCTTCGACTTGGGGACATCTCAGACCCTGACAACCCATCATTGAAAAACCCCAGGAAACGATCCCTTCGGTCGTCGGTTAATATCTCGCCAGATTCAGTGTCTTACGTGCTCCCTGCCCACAAAGCCGACAAATACTTTGAGGGCAACACTGTTCTGCTAAAAAACCTATGGCCCTCTATTGATGTCTTTTCACTCTTCCTAAACTATCTCAAAATCAGGGATGAACGTTTCCCTTATTTATCACCTTTATGGCTTACGAGCGCCGGTCAAGTCCCAACACGCTCGTTCTTCATATCCTGCATTCGAAATTTTAATTTTGGTGATTTGATCTCTGGCCAGTCCATGCGAGCAGGCGGAGCTACAGCACTGGCTCAGTTAGGCGTCCCTCCTCATTTGATTCAAGCAGCAGGATGTTGGTCCTCTGACGCTTGGAAAATTTACATCCGCACACATCCTTTATTACTTGCTGCACTCCAAAACACTGCAATGCGGCACACTTGATCTTCCTCCCTCGATCCTCCTCTTCATCACGGCCAGCAACTACTATCCGCTCATCATCCACAGTTGGTATAGTCGTTAGGATGGACCGCATCGAGGAAGGGAACCCTATAATTTGTTTTCTTTTTGTTTATCACTCGGATAACATAGAAACAAATATATTATTTTTTCTTGATGGGGAGGACCTCAAATTGAAGGTCACCCCATCATCACCGCCTATTACTTTCTCTGACTGGTTGAATAGCCGAACACCATTGGTCTCCTTAAAATGGAATTTTCGGTTGGTCAATGAGGTGATGGCGCGAACAACTTCGGTCCTTGACCGAGCATCGCAAGGGAATAGCTATTAAAGGTAGCAGTCCTGGGGCGGTGGCATGCTTCTAAGTTTTTTATTATATTTTTCTCAAATATTCCCGTGATTTGAAATATGACACCGCGATGTTTAAGATAGGTCAGGTAGAGTGCGATGCGAGGTCTCAGTAGCCATCTCGTTCTGTTCTGGCCATCACCTCGCACTTGTTTTTCTTCGCCCGCCCTCTGCCACCCTAATTCTCGCGGGGATGGACCGCATCGAGGAAGGGAACCCTATAATTTGTTTTCTTTTTGTTTATCACCGTACCTGTTTCACACCGTTCATGATTGGCTTTCATTGATGTGGAGCAGCAGGGCAAGCTCTCTTGACTCTTCACAAGCCACAGGGAGTCCAGGCAACCATCTCCGGCGCAGTGACGCAGCACGCTAAACGGGCAGCAATCGATGAGGCTACATACGGTGGACATGTCAATCTACATAAAGGGCATTTGGACACTTTGGTCGCAGCCAAAGTTGGTATTCTTGGCACACCGAAAAGCCCGTGCACTGTTTCATTATGTGGGTGGCATGCCAAATCCACCAAGAATTTCAGGTCGTCATCATGAGAATTAGGATGCTCCCATAGAGTTATCACCATCATCCCTCGCTCTTGCGACCCGTCCCACATCCCTGTTAGCTGAGCCGAAGTCACAGGCAAATAGGAGTCATTGTAGGCATACATAAAGTACTGGCGTTTTCCTCGATTGGTTCCTTCTTTCTGCCCTGTTTTGCCCTTTCTCCCAGGTTGTTCTCCCCCTTCGCCATCCACTGGCGCTCGCGGCCCACCCCCGACATTACGATGGATGCTGAACAACCATTTTCGGCGTCATCTGAGTTTCGGAGCAGAAATTATTCATCATGTATGCCAACTGCCGCTTCTTCCATTTGCCGAGTCTGACTATAGTAGCACAGTGGTTGCGTTGCTCGTGATGGTCATTGATTGGATGCTGAATTTGCGGTTTGAGTATACAGACATTTGGAGGTAAGCAGATCAACATTAACCATTTACCAGTATAATTCTTACCCTTGTCCCACTAGGCCACCCTTTTGGTCTTCAAATCTTTTGTATATGTGCTCGCGTTACATGGGTCTGTTCTTCAATATGTACGTATGATTCACTATGCTTGGTCGACATGCTGTACCCATTCCTCGACACATTCACGATAGTGCCCACTATACTCTCATTCACACGCAATTGGCGAATGCACCTTTGCTCCTCACCACATGCAGAGGTTGGATAATCGGACTTCCTGTCGGGTCCGTCGCAACTTTACTCCTTCTTGATTCAGTCCTTTTTCTTCGCTGTATGGACTTGAAACCTGCTCTATGTAATTGTCAACTCTATGTTCATCAATTCTGACCTCTTTAGTGTACGCCCTCTATCAGAAGCGTAAACAGATACTCTAAGCTTTGGTCCCAATTGCTGGTCAGCCCCTCGGAATTGCGATATCTGCATACCGTACACTTTACAAGGCTGTAGACGTCAACGACTTTTGCGACTAAAAAGGGTCCGTAATTGTGATACGGCTTTGTTATGGTGAATTCACTAGGACTGCGGCATACGTTTGGCAATCACTCAACATCACAAAGCTCTACCGTGATCTTCGCGCACACAGTTCTCTGGTTCGCCACATTTCAGCGACGCCATATCGCCCAAGGTCAAGCCCTGGTGGTGAAGTTGGTGGTTCAAGAAAGTGGATGGGCGCTCGCACTGCTATTAGGTGAGTTATTTGCAAAATTGTAATTGCGACTGGCCTACCAATCGCTCACTCCCGTATGTATCGTTTTTCTCAGCTATGTTAGGCGCTATCATCCCTTATGCTAGTATAAAGCATCGAAGCAGTCCCTTCTTCGAACTACCGTAAGTCCACAAATATATTGGTGTCTACTCAGCTTTTTGATGATCGAATTTTAGGTGGAGCACAACCTTAGTTTCAATGGCGGTAAGACAAGGATCCAAACCACTGTCGACCAAGGCCTCTTGCTGAAATTAGCACAAAGTGCTTTCGCTTGGTTAGGAACATGCGTCTTCTCAAAATAGAGCATCAACCACAGGAAAACACTGCGGACCGTTTCGTTCTATCCACTATTGTTGCATCCTGCCATGACTGGGAACGCCGTCCGGTTTCTTTGAAGACCTCGGTCAACGACTTCCTCGTCCTACATTCTGGTCAAAAGCCAGCTGACGTATCTTGAACTTCTTTACAGACTTCCCTGTAACCAGTCCAATCGCTCCAAAGCGAGGCTCATGATTACAGCAACCGATAGACAAGACAGTGAAATATTTGAAGGAAACCTCTCCCGTTTGAGTCTGAAAAGGGGTACGCACTGGTCACAATCTGATTTACATCAAATCGCTCCTTCGAAAACTCATCCCTGAATATGTAGACCCTCTCTCCTTGTTGTCTCCTTCGCCCTGGGACATACCCATCTCTCTGCCACGACAGTCGGTCTTTCGCTATCATCAAACTACCCAAGCACTTGCCGTAGGAATAGCTGAGAAGTTGCACTTCCCAGTTAAATCGCTATCAGTACTCGCGTCGGAAGCCACATGCGACGCAGACTAAATGTGCATAAAATGAATCATATACTTCGTGAATGGCCGCGAGATCAGGTATCACACTTCCTTCCTAGGTCAAATCTACTCAGCGAGCCCGCTCAAAAGAACTTCCTGAACAAAATTGCCTCCTTGACGGACTTTCAACGAACCAGCAGCCGATACGCATGGCGCTATGGGATGATTGCTATCATCTTGTTCACAGAAAAAAGTTAGGGATAACAACAGATGACGAAGCAGCTTCTGGCTTGGATGGGGATCAATCCACAATAGATTTCTCTCAGGTTTGTGATCTTTCAGGAAGATCACTGAAACAAGGCCACTCTCTTCCCCTTGACGATATGTATTTAAGGATGTTAAAACCTTGGCTGCCTCATGATCATCCCTATCTTCCTCCCTTGCCTGTTTCGCTTGATATACTCACTATCTTACAAATGACATGATTGAAGACGAACAGATACAGTTTCGGAGCAGGAACTATGCGTCGTGTACGACCATGTTCATATTCTCTTTTATCTATGGGTGACCTGCTAACTCGCCACCCCATGCTCTAGTAGCAGCACTTGTTTTTATTTTTGTAGACTATCTCACCACGTTGAGATTCGAATTGAACAACATCTGGAGGTCGGTCTTTCATGATCATAAGTGGTGACAACGTGATCTTAAATTCTTGAATAGGACACCATTCGGACTTGTTAACCTTTTGTATCTTGCGTCACGATACCTAGGTCTTATACCACAGATGTAGGCAAGACCAGAACTCGCATATACAAGCAATAATGCTGATCTCGTACGGCCCAAACAGAGTGCACTATGTGTTGATCCACATTCGACTCGCGAATCCACCTGTCGATGAAGCACGATGCAAGCGCTGGATAATCAGCCTCCTCGCCAACGCAACACTCCTGCTTCTCATCTTGGACACTGTCCAGTTCCTTCGCAGTAGGTAACTAAACTGTCCTACAAGAACCATGATCACTCAATTTCTCACTAGTTTACGCCCTCTACAAGAAGCGCAAATGGGTATTTTGCACTTTAGTGCCGATTTTCACTCAAGCCTTAGCGATTGGACGGGCTATGCGACGCGTTTATACAGACACCACATTGGACGGACTTTGTAATATCGAAGGGTCGATGGTTAATGCAACCAGTATATCGTTTGTTCATTTGAATCCCTCTCTGGCTCCTGGCATTTCTGAAAACCTTCGTTAGCTCTACAGTCCTGTTCACCCATATACTGCTATGGTTGATCACATTTTGTCGACGAAATATCGCACAAGGTCGTGCTCTAGTTGTTAAACTCGTCGTACGGGAAAGTACATGGGCGGTCGTGTTGCTGTTTGGTAGGTTTTTGATCGCCTCCCTTTTTTGGATGCTCAACCCATTCGGTGTTTAGGTCTTTTTTGTACGATAATCCCATATGCTAGCATAAAACGTCATATCAGCCCATTTTTCGCCCTCGCGTGAGTCTAGTCCGTCAAATTTGAAGCAGCTGACGTTAATTCCTCTATAGATGGGGTATCTCATTCCTCTCTATCACAGTTCGTCAAGATATTAAACCTTCACTCCGATAATCTAAGCTGACGTTTTCTGGCGTACCAGTGCTGCAGGCAGATCATGAACATTCGGAGCCTTCAGGTAGAACAAAGCCCAGATGAAGATGCAGGCGAACAGCTCATCCTCACTACAATCATCACGACATCCGATATCTATGCAGTAGATCATGGGTCCGACTTGGAATGCGAGCCATAGAGGATAGGAAGTGCCCCTGCCAGCCTGTCACTTCACCGCATCGAACGCTACAAAGCAACAGGCCGTGACTTTGAAGGTTGCGCAGACAAGGTTCTATAGTACGCCCCAATGTCCTTCAGCTCACAGCCATCGCGTTGATGAAGTAATGCTCTTGCTTTGGGATATTTGTGACAACAACATTTTTACTGCCAGAGCCGTTGAGTAGAGTCCAGGGACATGATTGCCTTGCAACAGGTTATTATATACAACGGCCGGAAGAAATATTTTCCTTTGGCGTTTACTCACACACCCACGGAAGCTGAATGGCTCTGTGTTTCATTTGGCTATGTGCCTGTCACTAGCTTAAATCCTTCAATAACCATGAACTCACACTCCATTATCACTTCACCTTGATCTGAGGCTCTCGCTACCTAAGAGTCAATGGTGTGTAAATTCCAATGTTCATTTTGGTCTTTGTTGATAAGCCCTCATTATAGTTGAACTTGAGCCGATGCACCAAAATAATTGTTCGGCGATTCTGAGGAGAAGCTTAATTCTATATATGTTCTAAGTGAGGCCCGGAAGTAATGTAGTTGGTATGTCACTGTAACTCCGAACTGATACAAGGACCATGTCAAGGATTCAGGTTAATTCCCTCGTCCGTCAGCCTCCGTTATCCGTTTGAAAGAGAGACTCGAGTAGTAGTCCAAGAAGAATGCGATCACAGTGATTCAAGTTGCACCAAAGTTGGCTAGCGGCCTACCACTTTGCATTTAAGACACCAATAATAACGGGAGCCCTTATACTGAATCTTGATCATTACCATCAGCGTTGCCGGCGTGCATATCAGGCCGAGAGAATAATGGACCCACGAGCCCCTAGCGAATTATTGCGGAGTAGCCAATCGGCGTGGGGGGTATACATTATAAGTCGCTTGGTTCCCTTCAAGGTTGATGAACCTCATTTTACCCTCGTTCATCTCCCTTTCTTTGTCCTCGTCATCACAAAGCTGGAAAATTTGACATCCAAGCACCTTTATCAATGACATGACCGAAGAAGAGCCGCTAGGAGCAGCTGGTGGATTTGAAAGTAGGAATTATTCATCGTGTGCGTGCGCAAATTTATATTGGGTGTAGTGAAGTAAACTCACGGAATATACATACACAGTGGCCGCGTTTCTTATACTCATCTTCGATCACATTTGGACCTTTAAATTCGAATATACAAGAATATGGCGGTTAGTTTTACTCGAGATTCTGAGGACTAATCATCTGAGTGATTTTCTTTCCCTGTCTTCCTCGCCCCTTCAGACCACCCATCAGGGCTGTCAACATGCTCTACATCTCCTCCCGGTATCTAACACTCTTAGCACACATGTGAGGGCCCCTTCATCCGCTTTATCTGAGCGTGTCCCACCAATAACTTATCACAGAGCACATTACACTTTGATACACACTCATCTCGCCCGTGCGCCTGTCCCTACGATGTCCTGCAGAGTCTGGAATAGCAGCCTCCTCATGCTTGCAATCATCACTTTGCTAATTCTTGATGCTGTTCTCATTCTACGCAGTGAGCAACTCCCAGTTCACCAATGAAATGAATGGATAACTGACCAAACATGTGTAGTCTACGCTCTTTATCAAAAGCGAAAAGATATTCTCTGGATATTGGTTCCAATATCTGCCCAGCCTATATGTGCCGGGGTATCTGTTCACCGCCTACTCTTTAAGGAGAGTGTCTCGGTCGACGGCTTATGCGATCTTGAGGGATCAATTGTTGACTCCGCGACGTTAGGGTGAGCTGCTACTCTGCGCTATTATGTTCTACTGAAAGTCAAGTTTTCCCTAGCTCGGCAATATTTTTTGCTCATTTTGTCTTGTGGCTTGCTACCTTTGCGCGACGTAATGTCGCCAACGGTCAGGCTGCGGTGGTCAAATTAGTCGTGCAGGAAAGCGCTTGTGCTTTGGCGCTGCTTTTAGGTATGTGCCTTCCCCATGGGTTCGGTCATCTCGGTAGAAGCTGACGGGCTCTATCAGCTATGATAGGCGCTACCATTCCCTATGCAGGTCTCAAGCACCGTGTCAGTCCATTCTTTCCCCTCCCGTGAGTTTAGTCCACCTATCTACACTGTCGGAATTCTTATAGAATCTCTGCCAGCTGGATCATATCTGTCCAGTGCATAACGGTATGCAATACCCCATGTCATTTATATGTTTACTGGACCTGACACACGACCTATGCTTTCTTTTAGTGCTGCAGGCTGATTATGAACATGCGACGCCTCAATGTCGAACCAAGTGACCAAGAGTACACGGGAAATCGTTTCGTTCTATCAACGGTCTTCGACGACGTTGCCATTCGAACTTTCAATACAACTTCCGACATAGAGTGTCGCACGCCATCTCAGGATCCGCCTAATCTGAGTTGCAATAACAAGCCGCCATGACAAGCCATAATGTCGGCCGGTTAAACGTCAGATGGTACCATCGTTGATAACCCCAAGACGCATGGACTGCTGCTACTATATAGCTCTTTTTGACCTTGTTGACTCCAGGTTATTTGAGTTCTCGCTATCCAGGCTCCTCATCATCACTCGACGTATTCAACGTCACGAATCATGCGCTCAGCAGCAGATGATCGCAGTACTTGGTGGTTCCTTGTAAGATTTATGCCTACGCGTCGATTTATTACCCAGTAGCTACGCTATGGCGTCCTGTGACTCCCTAGATGAAAATATATAGCAGGGATTATTGAATACTCGCACTCGGCCAGTGTACCTTTTTGTAGTGTTGAAAATTTTCTCAAAAGCACATTTGTTTGAATTAGTTGAATTAGACTTGGATGGATGGACGTTGATGTGGTGAATAGGGGCTATCTCGTGACTGGAATGTTTCGTCTTTGCATTGTATGTGTTACGCTACCATCGAAAAGGCTCTTTCTGAACTCCATCTACGTCCAGACCTCCATTCACTCTGATACCATGGCTGCCGCAGCTCATCAAGAGGGAAACACCTTGTACAGGAGTGGAGATCTCGATGGGTATGAGCCATATTTGTTCTAGGGCTGCTACACAAAGCTCAACAGATCTCTCATCTAGTGCTGAAAAATCGTATGCACTGGTAATGTCCGCTTTCTTTGAAAATCCTTGTGTTCTAACGGGCAACACCGTTTAGGCACATAAAATTGATCCCACAGAGCCCAAATACTTATCCAACCTTTCTGCTGTGTACTATGAGCAAGGTCGATATGACATGGCAATCGATGCTATCATAAGCTCCTGGAGAGTCCTTCGCACAAAGCAATCTACCAGCGATTTAGATGCTACCCCATCCACTACGGACCCTATGGCTCTTAAAATGTCTCTCAGATATCTGAAAGCGAAGCTCAATTTGGTCGCCAAAGGTTTCATCTCTCTTCACGACAAAACTCAGAAGAAACGCGATGCTAAGGTTGAACGTAATATCTTAATGTTTTGTGAAATGGTATCTGGCGGTCAAGATGGAGTACAAGTTGCAGAGCTGCGGCAAATGTGGAATACCTGGCTGAAACAAAAGGGTGAATGCGACAGACACACGTGGGAGGAGTGTAAGAAGGGCATATCGGAAGCTAAGAAGCGGTTGAGAGACCTGCCTATCTACAGGTCATCGCTCTACAATGTCGTCCAATACTTCAGGGTATGTACATTTTTCTTCATTCCATCATAAGACAGTGTGAAGTCGAGGGTTGTTGATATATTTTTCAGTTCGGACACGATGACATGAAATCTCTATTCGACGGGCCCAACGAGTATCACGACGATAGCGAAACTACCATTACCGAAGTGACACTGCTACAAGAACTTGAAGGGTGGAAAAGTATCGCATTCTTGTTTGGTGGTTTTGGAGATGGTTAGTCAACGACATATCGCTCAAATACCCCAATTTGAAAGTGCTGACTTGACACAGGTCGCCAAGTATATGCCACCATGATCGAGTTCGTTCATATGTGGCAGACAATCCTGCAGCCTGGCCTTAATTTCAAGATGCCTAATCTTCACTTAACTCTCTTCGACATTCACCCTGCGGCCGTAGCTCGCGTCATGCTCGTGTTCGCGTTGATTCGAAAAAGCATGTCTGCGCCTGATGATACTCGCAGACTTGAAGTAGAGGCCACCCTTTTTTACTTGTGGATGTCAGTACATATCCCGTCCTACTGTGCAGACATGTAAGCCCTACGACGTTTTACTATATTATGTAGAACTGATAACGTCTCTGCAGTATTATCAATGTATCTAAGGAAGTTATAGACGAGCTTAATGGAACATATCCAACACATCTCACGGCATCATGGACAGTTGATCAGCAGACCAAAACTCGTGTCTTAAGGATCTTCGAATACTGGTCGAAGCCGCTTTCGCAAAACATGAGAAAGTTCTTTAACACTAATGGCCCACTTGGCTCTGACGGCATTGCATCTGACTCAACCATTGACCTACGTGTTGAGGAAGCAAAGGAGCGATTTGAAGACCTCACTTTTGCAATACGCCAACAATCACACCGCTTCCCCGGTACCATTGTAATTGTCGACAAGGACTCACAACTACCACTTTATAACAACTTCGACGGGGAAAACACGCTTTTCCAGAATGCCAGAATATTGCTTCCTCCCAAGCAATTTCTGAGCAGGCATCCTGCGCTGGAGAATTACGTGAAGGCCGGAGGTCGGAAAGGAAAAGTTGCGTTGAGGGAGGAAGTGATCAGAGAGTGGAAACCTAATCCAACGATTTTCGTCAGTGCATTTCGCATATTACTTCTCATCTTCGGCATACTTACCTGGATAGGATAACCACACGACGGAAAATCCGGCCCACACTCCCGACGTAGGCTACCCTAAAATTGTGTTCCATGAAGATCATTCTTCTGGAACCACGATCCATGTCCTCAGCTTTGTCTATCTACCACGCACTCATCATGAGCTATTGGTTGACCAAACAGCGTTTGCCATTGTACAGCAATTGTTCGACTCCGTCCGGCAGTGCTTTGTGACACTAGACCCCCACCATGGATCTCTTAACTTAGAATTCGTGTGCTCCGAGCTGTATTCAGGTCTTCCGAAGCTAATCTCTGGAGATTTGGGGCCGAGGCCGTCGTCGTTTCCTAAAAAATATCTGAGGATGTGGTTGAGCAACACTCCGTACGTTATCTCTCATTATCTTTTACCAGTATACCTCGTCTTATGCAAAACCGTAAAGTGACTACACTGGTGGCATTCTGAGCAATCTCGTGTATTTGTCTCCTTACCTGGAAGATACGCGCCTTGGGATGATGATCTGGAATAATCTTCTCAACACAACATCCTTCTCAAGTCTGAAGGAAATGTCGATCAAGTGTGTTACATGCCTTACAACTGACAACCATGGTGAAACAGAGATTTTATTGCAGCTACACATACCTGACCGCATCTGGCATTCGTCGATTCTTCAATTGCCTCCTGCGAGACGAAGACGCCCCCCCTTGCGATGAGTTCAGTTTGTCGGTCCTCCCGAGAACTACCCTCTACTCAAAGGATATCTCCAAAAAGGAATTGCACGACTATCTATCCTCGATTCTCCTTCGGGCTATGTGCTGTCCAAGATCAGGCTACATTCCTCATCAGGTAGACGAGCCTACCAATTTGGTCAATTTCTTTAGGCTACTCATTGCGCTGGTTGAAACCTTTCAATGTCCTGCGCATTGGGTGGGCGATTTCGTTCAGAGCATGATCAACGACAGCCTTTTAACGACGGCTACGCTCTTTGACGGAATTCTCCCTGTCATCCAGGTTCCAACCCCAAGGAGCACTGAGCGGAAGCTGAACCTGGAGCCGTACCAGCTAGAGATCGAAACCGTTCTCGTATCGGCAAGAGGAGCTCTACCATTTTTTATCACTTATCCTGAGCGCTTTGCTGACTCACATCAGGCAATCAAGATATATACTGCCAGGGTCAACGCGATAGTAAAACTCTCAGAGAACAACGAAGCCACTTTCAATACAGCGAATTTACTTTTCTATCGAGCTTCCTCTTCGAAGAGCTCCTCGACACTCCTAAACTTGCCATCGCTTATTCCTAGGTTGATAGACAGCAAGGATGGGATGGTTGATGGGATACGGGTTCAAATTGTATCGGGAGTCGAAGAGATGGACTTTGAATACAACAAGATATCCTGGAAAATGAGCGAGGAGTGGTACGAGAGGATGAAGGAGGAGAGATGGAGTATGATTGTTTGGGTTACTAATCGAAGACTGACCGGTTAGTTTCTTATTTCTGCTCATTTCTAAACGCCATCTTAAAGCCCTGTAATGCTAACTATCACCTCTTTTTTACTCGTATCCGTAGTTTCGTCACCTGTCCCTGCTTCGTCGTGGCAAGAAGTGGGAAACAATCCACCATAGACACGTCTCCGTCCTCGACGACTTGATTTCCGGATACCACTCAATAGCTACCATTGTATACATTGAATGTAGCACTTCGAACGTCTACAGAAATTCAATTCAGGCCTGTTATCGATATTCCCAGACGATCTGCCGTCGTCCAGATAATTGTTCTTTGAAAGCTGAATGGGCCGTACCAAGTCAACTCAACGGAGTGTTACGCCGTATCACTGATCAATTGATCGATCATCACTGTAATGATTCTGATAGGGGCACCAAAGCGTTCTCATTCTCCGACACCGTCAGTTCTTCTCTTACACCCACAATCTACAGCACAGATTCTCTTGTATAACGACGACATGGCCGACTTGGCTCACCAAGAGGGAAACCTAGCCTACAGGAAAGGTGATTTGGAAAAGTAGGTCCTGATTTTCCCGCCACCGTGCAAGATGAGTCTAAGCTATGTACGATAGAGCTGAGAAATCATATGCCTTGGTAAAGCCCTTAATTCTATGGAATTTAGCTTCATGTAAGGTACTGAAATCACTGTTTATAAGGCGAAGAAACTCGACGCGACTGAGCCCAAGTACGCGTCAAACCTTTCTGCCGTATACTTTGAGCAAGGTCGGTACAAGTTGTGCAGCGACGCTATCATGGACGCATGGAAGGCACTACACAGCAAATACTCGCTCCAGGGGCAAGCTAGGACACCATCGGTGAACGATACTCTGGCAAGCAAGCTGGCTCTCAGGTTTCTCAAAGCGAAGTTCAACATGCTCGCTAACGGCTCCATGTCCTTTCATGATGGAACGGTGGCAACAAAGGGAGGTCAGGCTAGTGTTGAACAAGATGTCCAATCTTTTTGCGATGCAGTAACGAAAGTCACGGATGGAGCACCTCAACAGGTCGAACTTCAGCAGACGTGGAAAGTATGGCTGAAAAAGAAGGCAGAGTGTGAAGCGCATTCTTCTGAGGAGTGCAAAGAAAGCATGGCGGCAGCTAGGAAGCGGCTCAGAAATTTACCTATTTATAGGTCGCGACTATTTGATGTTATTGAGTATGGCACGGTTCGTGTATTTTATCTGTTTGATTCTATACCTTGAGGGTAAAACTGACAACGCGCCCTTCGTTTTAGTTTTCGCATGACAAGCCGCAATCTCTGCTTGTTGAGGGGCCCCCTTCTACTCCTTCTACTGGTGATTCTGCGATGGGTGTGTTCACACTGATGAAAGAAAACTGGAAGAAAATCTCGTTACTGTTTGGTGGCTTTGGAGATGGTAGGTATGATCCATCTCATCGGACACCTGATCGTTAAAATGGGTTCCTGTGTCCACTGTTCCACAGGCCGTCAGATATACTCGACCATAATGCATTTTGCCCAAATGTGGAGGAACCTCGAGGAATTTCGACATCCCATAAAACCGAAACTTCACATGACGCTCTTTGAGATTCACCCTGCAGCGGTGTGCAGAGTCATGCTTATTTTTGCTTTGATTCGAAAGGGCATGCTGGCTCAAAACGCCACGAAGCGACTCGAGTTTGAAGCGACCATATTTTATTTATGGAACACGATTCACGTACCTGATTACTGCGCACAAATGTAAGATTCTGTGCGTTTCGTTTTCTTTTTGATTGTACTAATTGGTTTCAGCGCCATGTCTATCTCTTCTGAGGTTATGGAAGAACTTACGGGGAGGTCTCCAAAACGACTCACAAAATTATGGACCGTCGATGAGGGAACTAAAACCAAAGTCTTACCCATTTTACGATATTGGTCGAAACCTCTACCTAAAAATATGGAGACCTTTTACGACGTCAACGGTCCCAACTTTATGGCCACTAGTGACCTTTTCAACCCTATGTTTCGAGAATCCGTCGATCGCACGAAGGCAACGTTTAAGGAAATCACCGACATTATAACGAAAATCCACGGAGGCGTGAATCGTCGACCAAAGGACCCATCTCTTCCACTTTATGATACCTTTAAAGGAGAAGACACTCTGTTTCAAACGCTGAGAATACTGCTTCCCCCAAAGGAATTCCTCGGGCGGCATCCTGCACTAGAGAAATTTGTCAAGTCTAAAGGCAAAACCGGAAAGGAAGCGGTAAAGGATGAGGTGATAAAATACTGGAAACCGAATCCGACAGTATTTGTAAGATTCTGAGTCAATTTTGCAACATCAGCTAATTCACCTCGTACTCTCTAGGACAACTGTTCGACTGAACACCCTATCTACTCTTCCCCAAATGCACTTGGGTACCCGCAGGTCTCCTTTGATGAAAGCCCTTCCAAAACGACGGCCGAATTTCTTTATTTCCTCTATAGTGTTCGGGATCCACCCAAGGTCGTTTACGACCAAACCTCGTTCGGCACACTACAGCAGTATTTTGACTGCCTTAGGGAATCCTTCGAGATACTCGATGGCTACAAAGATGCACTGACCTTGGAGTTTGTGTGTTCAGAATTATATGCTGGTCTGCCAAAACTCATCGCTGGTGATTTGGGTCCGAGACCATCTTCTTTCCCGTCGAAGTATATGAGGATGTGGCTGAGCAACACACCGTGCGTTTCCTTTAGATTCACTGTATTTTCGAATGACATAGCTGAAGATGGATAATAGTGATTATACTGGTGGAATCCTTAGCAATCTCATCTATTTAGTCCCCTACCTTGAGGACGCCAAACAGGCGATGATAATCTGGAATTGCATGAGTAACACGCCGTTGTTTCAGACGTTGAAAGATCTCAGCATCCAGTGCGTACAGCCAGCCTTCTTCGCCGCTTGAATCCATTTAACCCTTGGATTTTATGGTAGCTACACATACCTTACGGCGTCAGGCATCCGTCGCTTTTTCAACTGCGTTCTCAGAGACGAAGACGAATCGGCGTTTGAGAAGTTCGGCCTGTCCATCCTCCCACACACCTCTCTTTATTCGAGCGAAACCTCAAAAAATGATCTTCACAATTACCTCTCGTCCATTCTACTCCGCGCTCTATGCTGTCCTAGGTTCAAGGCGGATCCCTACCGTGTAGACGAGCCAACTAATTTGATCAGCTTCATCAAGCTTCTCGTCGCACTCGGCCAGACCTATAAGTGTCCCACACATTGGCTGGGCGACTTCGTTCAAAGCATGGTCAACGACCGGCTATTTACGAAGGTCACGCTCTTTGATGGGATGCTCCCAATCAGGCAAGTTCCAGGGTCGAAGAAGGAGGATCGAAAACTGAACTTGGAGCCATACCAGCTTGAGCTCGAAAAGGTTGTTGTTGAAGGACAAGGCGCTTTCCCGTTCTTCGTCACTCTTCCAGAACGCTACGCCACGTCATACAAGTCCATCAAAACATACACGGCAAAGGTAGAGGCGAGGTTCAATTTGATGACTGAGTTCGACATCGGCCCTGTTTATACCACTGCCAATCTGCTCTTCTACAAAGCTGGAACGCGTCACACCGCTTCGACACCCATTGATTTGCCTTCGCGTATTCCTGCGCTCATCGAGAGCAAGGATGGGATGGTTGATGGGGTGAAAGTACAGATTGTATCGGGGATCGAGGAGATGAATTTCGAAACGAATAGGCTGGTTTGGAGGATGAGCGAGGGCTGGTATGAAAGAATGAAGGAGGAAGGGTGGAGTATGGTCGTCTGGGTTACGAATGCAAGAAAGACAGGTTTGGTCTTCCATTTTACTGATGGTCAGATAACGAATGACGCTAATCCTATGTTTTTATTTTCATTTCTTTGTCTAGTTTCTGTACCCGTCAATGCGTCAGCCTGGCAAGAACTAATCGCCCACCCATAAAAAATCGTGATCCGACCATTTAGCTGCGTTCTGTATCTCTTGAATGTAACTATCAGCTGCATACGACCTTGAAGTGTATTTCTCTTATTGAAATGACCCAAAAGGTGAGGAGGCAACGGCGATATCGTTTTGGTGGAACCTCTGTGCGCAATGACAGTGAGCTGAGAACACTCAATCGGAACTTCGCATGAGGCAGCTTTATGGTGACAGAAACAAACTGCACTTCATTCGTTTTCGTACCCTTCATTTATCTTACGATGTTTTCGGGTGACCTAGGAATTTTATTTGTACGTCGCAGAGTTCAAAGCCACAAGGCTGAGCACGTACTCGTTTAAAGGCAGGATTAAATTTCAAAAATATCAATCAAGGTGCAATAGAGGCGATCGCTTCCTTCCCTGTTAAGCCAACTACAGGTGCCGACAGTGAGCATCAATAAAACAAAATAATTAAGGTCACCGTAATGCACCCCAGATATTGAAGGAAGACGAACATTAACATCAACTATACAAAAGCAAGTACGAGAGTCCGTAGGATTGCGTTTCAATACCTCTTGCATAAATTACGCAACTACTTCCTTCCATGCGAGCGCAACAACAGGAGCTGATACTGACAGAAAAAAAATATGAAAAACTGAGCTCCCTTGCCATCGATTCACCCAACACACTCACCAGTCTGCCGTCGGTTTGTAACCCAGACAACCATGCTCCACCCCTCAGACTTCATTTTGTCATTCCATCTTTCGCTCATCTTCCACGAGACTCGGTTCCTTTCAAAGTCCATCTCTTCAACTGCTGATACGATTTGAACATGGATGCCGTTGAGCACGCCATCCTGACTTTCGATCAGCTCGGGGATTCGCGATGGCAATGCGAGGAGGGCTGAGGTCGTATGACTGAAACCGGCTTTGTAGAAAAGCAGATTTGCTGTTGGAGAGGTGACAGAAACCTCGTCAGGAAGGTTTACTATAGGTTCGACCCTCGCGGTGTAAGTTTTGATGGATTCGTGGCTTGAGGAGAATACGGCGGGGTAGGAAATAGAAAATGGCAGAGCGCCCTTCGTCAAAACGAGTATAGTCTCTATTTCGAGTTGATATGGCGCGAGGTTGATCTTTCGTTCTGCCGGCTTTGGTGCTGGCTTCCGTGTGATGGGGAGAGTTCCTTCGATTGGCGTCGTGACAGTCAAAAGACGGTCTTCAATTATACTTTGGACGAAGTCGCCCAGCCAGTGGGCAGGGCATGCAAAGTTGTGAACGAGAGACTCCAGGAATCTGAAAAAGCTGACCAAGTTAGTCGGTTCATGCACTTGCGAGAGTCCGCTAATTGGGGCTCGGGGGCAGCAGAGGGCGCGGAGGAGAATGTAAGATATGTATTCATGCGTGTCCTTCTTGGAAACAACATTCGCGTACGCCAGCTCTGTTCGTGGAAGGATGGACATAACGAATTCATCAAAAGCATCCTTGTCTTCGTCATGCAGAATACAGTGGAAGAAACGACGAATTCCGATAGCCGTAAGATAGGTATAGCTATCGCGGACTTTTCAGAATATACAGCGCAGAAATTTAGCCAGTGCTGAACGTACTTTATGCTGATATCCCTCAAAGACGAGAAGGAGCCGGGATTCAGAAGACAGTTCCAAACCATCGCTGCGAAGGTTGTGTCCTCAAGATATGGAACGAGGTACACAAGGTTGCTAAGGATCCCCCCTGTGTAATCTCTGGGTGGATCGAGATGGACGTGAGTTCTAAATCTCGGCAAGGATAAAGAGAACATACGGCGTGTTACTAAGCCACATTCGCAGATACTTTGTCGGAAACGATGATGGTCTCGGCCCCAAATCACCAGCGACTAGCTTAGGTAGGCCAGTGTACAAGTCGTTGCACACAAACTCCAGGGTAAGAGCAGCATCGTGAGGGTCCAGCGTATCGAAGCATTTTTTAACTGAATCGAAGAGCTGACGTGTTGCTTCAAAAGCTGTCTGGTCCATCAATAACTCGTCAACCCCTCGAAAAATGTGTATGAAATTAAAAAATTCTCCAATTGAATATGAAGGGTCTTCGTCAAAGGAGACGCTTGGGTACCCTCCGTGGCTGTAAGCAGGATTCTCGGAAGTGTGGTTATCCTATAAGGACGTTCTGGTCAATGTCAACGTTAAGAGTCACGAATTGGACTAAAAACGCACGAAGAGCGTCGGGTTAGGCTTCCACTCCTTGATTATCTCCTCCACTAGGGCTTGCTTGCCCGTTCGACCATCAGACTTCACGTACTTCGAGAGTGCGGGGTGTCTGCTCAGAAATTGCTTCGGTGGAAGTAAAATCCTCGCATGTTGGAACAAGGCATCTTCTGCATCGAAGTTGTTGTACACCGGTAGAGCTGGGTCTTTTCGAGTCCCGCTCACGCGTCCATGTCCTTGGCGTATGGCGTGGACTAGGTCGCGGAACTGGTCATCTCTCTGGACCTTGCGGATGTGAGTTACCGAACCCATGGCGTTCAATCCCCCAAAGGTAGGACCATTGGCGTGGAAGAATCGTTCCATGTCTTTTGGCAATGGCTTTGACCAATATTCTAAGATCTTGAGGACCCTAAGTTTCGTCACCTCGTCGACAAACCATAGCTTCGTCAGCTGCTTGGGCGACTTTCCTTCAAGCTCTTTAATGAGCTCTCCAGAAACAGCGATAACGCTACGAAATATCAAGCGTCAATAACATGATGACAAAATTCAAGGATATACGGGTACTTACTGGTTGGTGCAATATGCAGGTATATGGACCCCGCTGTAGACGTAGAACGCGGTTGCCTCGACCTCCAATCGATTAGTGGCATTATGAGTCAAGCCGCATTTTCTAATCAGTCCAAGGACGATCATGACTCGGGCGACTGCAGCGGGATGAATGTCGAAGAGTGTTAGATGAAGATGCGGCATTTCGAAATCCCTCCCCGTCCAATCGTACGCGCCGAGAGTCTTCCACATGTCGGCAAAATGAATCATAGTTGCATAGACATGGCGACCTGTACGTGTATAATAATTGCAGCGAGTTAACTTGACGGATTACCAGGAAATCTTTTGCACACTAACCATCTCCAGAGCCGCCGTAAACAAACGAAATCTTCTTGAACTTCTCTTTCAGAAGGGTAACCTCATTGACTGCGGTATCGCCCTTAATTCCACGACTATCGAGAGTGAGGAATAGAGATTTTGGGATATCGTGCCCAAACTAGATAGCATGTCAATTTTCACTGGGGGCCACGTCAGAAAGGACGCACCCTGAAATACTGCATCGCATCATAGAGCGGTGGTCTAAAAATAGGTAGCTCTCTCAGCCGTTTCTCAGCATCTGCCCTTCCCTTCTTACACTCCTCCGCTGTGTGCCCTTCACATTCCGCCTTCTTCCTAACCCACAACTCCCAGGTCTGCAAAAGTTCCGCATGTTGAGATCGTCCATCCTGAGCTTGCGTAACCGTCTCGCAGAACACTTGAATATCCTGCTCAATCCCGAGGTTGCTCTCTGTCGACTTCCTTTCTTTTTCTTTTTCTTGTCATGCAATGAAATAAGACCAATTGCGAGCGAGTGAAATTTGGCTTTTAAAAATCGTAGAGCCAGTTTGGCAGCCAGTGCTTCGGTCAAGGGTGGCATGCTGGGGTGACCATCCACGGAGTATTTGGTACGCAAGGCGCGCCACGAGTTCATGATAGCATCGATGCATAAGACATATCGGCCCTGCTCATAGTAAACAGCAGAGAGGTTCGAAAAGTATTTGGGCTCTGTTGGGTCAAGTTTAGATGCCTAACGAGCCCCTTCTATCAGAACCCTCAATGAGATACGGGAGAAAAACGATTCAAGGTACCAAAGAGTAGGACTTCTCAGCACTATCAAGGCGTGATTAGGCTGTTACCCTGCATTGATATGACGAGACGAGAATGGCTATTCGTACCCTTCAAGGTCTCCAATCTTGTATAAAGTATTTCCGTCTTGATATGCTGCGTCCGCCATGATTTCGGGGCTGATGAGAAAAAGGATGAGTGGAGGAATGAGAGTGGTAAAAAGGGAAGGACAACAGTCGACTAATTAGTCGTTCGAATTGATGAAGCTGTCTATGTCACGAGATAGCGGTTCTGATCCGTCCCACACACCTTACCGGTGATACAACCACACAGGCGACGACTCGGAGGCACTGATTGAGGAACGATGAGCTGGCAATTGTCTTGTAAAGCAAGGCAAGTGTCTTGATGAATGGAAGTGAAGCGGATAATTTAATAATTCATTGTTATCTTGGTAGTTCTACGATCGCTAACGCACTAGAACTCGACATTCGGTCCTAACTTAGCAGCTAGTTCAGCCAGTGTCGTGGGGTAAGCACTAAACCAACACTTACCTTGACTCCCTTAGTTATAGTTCATAAACAGCCATGCACGGCGTAACCACTAGTTGAATCACCATTGACTTGGACTTCATCAAACCAGGTAATGCATCCCTCAAATGCTCCTTCGCTTTCTCCTCTTCTTCTCCATCACCCTCACGTAGTTCGCCAGCTTTAACAATATTCCAATTATCGTCCTGGAACTCCAAGACCAATCTCTTCAACCCTGGATATCCAGTCATAACAATCTCATCCAGCTTCGTCCACCCACTGGTAAGGTACGAGGCGAAAGGCCCATCAGCCAGGGATCGCGTTCCTCCCCATTCGAAGCTCAGTTGAATCGTTTCGACTGTCTGCGAGGGTTCAGGGAGCTCGAGGATTGTGGGTATGGCATGGGGGAGAGTGTGCGAATCGATATTGTAAAGCACCGAGTTGATCTTGATGATTTCGAGATTTCGGAGCGAGTGGAGTTGGAGGGTCGGAGGAAGTGGGCCTTCAGAAATCGAGTTAGCAGTTTTATTAAGAGCGACAACAACGGGATCTTACCCCATGAACGAATGACACTGCTGATTTCAAGCTCTTCAAGAGTGAACTGAGCATCTCCAAGGATACGTCGAGTTGTTTCAACGTCCCCGTCCTGATGAAGTGCCACCTTCAGTTTCTTAAGCTTCGAAAGAGAAGAGTATCGAGAAAATGCCTCCATAGTGGAGGCTCCGTTTAGGATATCGAGGGACGTGACTTGAGATTGTGTGAACGGTTGGGTGGTATTGTAAAGATCGGTGCTGGGGTCTTCGGAAACGTATTTCAGATGCACATCGTTGAGGCTGCTGCACTTCGCAATCCAGCCCACCGGCATGCCTCTGATATTGCTGAGCTGAAGATGTGTGATGGAAGGATTCAAACAGAGGTCCTGGATTACTTTGGACATCTCAGGGCTAAGGTACTTCCAGACGACGGTCCCAGTAAGATTCTGGAAGCTGAACGACAAGAGGCCGGTGAGCTGTGGAAGGACGACTGGCAGCTGGGTGTTGCGAAGAATCCAGGCGTGGCCATGGTAGTCAGGATACCCAACGAGGTGAGTCCTGATAACGAGGGAACGAACGAAGGTTGCGAGTGCAGGACTGGTCTCAAGAAGCTCGCAAAAAGTTGCAAGACGCTTCAGAGGTTTAGTGGCCATCCCATATCCCCATTCATCGTTTATTTGAATGCGCTCAAAGAGACGAGGACAGACCAGGGTGTTGAGGTACTTGCAGACGAGACCACAGGCTGAGAGAGATGCAAAGTCTTCCTTGCTGCCGTCCTTTGGGCAGACATGGTCAAGAATGAGGTCGGTGACTTCGCAGGGGATGTGGGTGAAAGCGGTGGTCAACATAGTGGGGTGTGATCGTTCAAGAGGGATGCAGGACACGAACAGGGTAGAAAATTATCATGCCATTTTAAACATCGGGCCTCGTTGTGGAAGGAATCAAAAAGTTATAACCCGAGCACGACCCTGGAAGGAAAGATGGGGAACGTCCCGGCCAGGGGAGTGGGTTTTTACCGTAAGCATGCTTTTGACCGACTGGGCATGCATCGTGGCTTGACAAGTGGACCCTAGAACGAAATTGATATCTCAAAGCAAGAGACACAGTAAACTCGCCGGTTCCCATCGCTTTTAGAATCCATTGAAACTAGATAAGCAGATTCAGGCAAGGGTTACGAGATGATGGGTCATGGTATATTTCATCTATAGAAAAATTTTGTTGGTACTAATTCCCGTGCGGCCGTAAGGTTAGGCAAATGCTGAACGGGGTATAACAATTCATGCTCACCTTATTTACGGGTTTTTCCTTTTACTAGTGTGAAACCGTCTTCATCTACCTCTGGTTCTTCCCGTTCTCGTCGTGATGCACTTCTATCAATAAGTTGTGGCGCCTCTTCCCCATCTTCACCGTCCTCCGGCATCCCATCATCATCCTCCCAATCATCTTCATCACCTTCGTCATCACTGGCAACTTGCTCTTGTGCGTTCGCCTTCTTCCCTTTTGTTTTCTCAGCTAGCTCCTCGAATTTTGTGACGAGTGCGGCGTTTCCGGCTTTGGTTTCTTCCCAGAGCTTGATGATATCTTTGGCGACACTTTCAGCACTGCCGTCCTCTACAACTGTTTCAAATTCATCAGCCATGACTTGAAGCAGTAGTTCTTCAACGTAAATGTCGTCGGGTGTCGGGTTTTGCTGTTCAAAGCTGTCGACTATTTCCGAGGCTAGGAACGTGCGCTTCTCAGTGCCGTTTGCGCCACCCCATCCCTCTTGGACTGCGATCCGTAGCGTTGACCAGATAGTCAGTCTAGCAATAACTCCACGAGCAAATTGGACGAGCGTTGGTTCAGGAGCAGCAGGGTTTTCCATTGTGTGATAATATAAAGCGGTGTGGAGAAGAAATTAAAGACTGGATTTTCAAATTGTAGCCCTGTCAGGTTATCGTCTTTGTTTGATCATAAAGCCAGGAGCTTTAGATCCAAACAAAGCTCGCCTTCTATGGCTTCATGGCTTCGTGAGTTGAGAAAGCGGCGTCGACAGACTTCTAGATTCCATCCTCAGTCTAAGTATTGTACCATTTTAAGTATTCAACTCTTTTGAGCCATAGACTTTGGTTCTCGTTCTTGATTTTTTCGGATTACTTGGAGATCACAGGCAA
Organism: Panaeolus papilionaceus; assembly: GCA_015501605.1. Lineage (NCBI taxonomy): Eukaryota > Fungi > Basidiomycota > Agaricomycetes > Agaricales > Panaeolus > Panaeolus papilionaceus. The sequence continues at coordinate 964,483 of JADNRZ010000015.1, forward strand.
GCAGACACTGTTGACAATTCATTTAATGACGACGGTCTTGTAATTCCAGGTTCTAGTCCATTGAAAAAGCCAAAGGGCCAATAGACACAACACCAATTACGTTTTTCTAAATTTAATATTACTACATAGGACAGAGCGGAGATTAACTCAAAAGGTCCCTATTGTGTTGACAAACGATATACCGATAACAGCACACCTGACAGATCTTGCATAGAGCATTGAAAGGAGTGTCAAGCACATTCTACTGGTATAACCTTGAATTAAGCTATGAGGTTCAAAGGCAATGCGACACTCCAGAGACCACTCTCGAAGCAGGAGCGACGCGAACCCTCGTGAGATAGGGGTACATATCCCGTGACCTAAACACGCTACACGTGCAGCTGTGACTCCCACTGGGCGAGCGTGACCTAGTGGAAGCCATTCCGAATCTCTTCGACGCCGACGACGATGAAGGCCAGCACTTCAGGATCATCTACTGCAGCTCCAGCTCACAATGCACCTCTTCCACCCCCTACAGCATCATCTGCAGGGCGCTCTTCTAGGATTGCCCCTCATTCTCATATCAAAGGCCTAGGTTTGAACTCTGAAGGCTACGCGAACGTTGATGGGGCAGGTTTCATTGGACAGACCAATGCGCGCGAGGTTCGACATATAAATCATCATGAAATGCTAGAACTTTGGGATCCTAATTAAAGTGAATTTTCAGGCATGTGGTGTCATCGTAGATCTCATCAAATCCCGAAAATTCTCTGGTCGAGCACTCCTCCTGGTTGGTGCACCTGGGACTGGTAAAACCGCGCTTGCACTAGCCGTATCACATGAACTTGGAGTCAAAGTACCATTCTGCCCAATGGTCGGCTCAGAAGTGTACAGCGCGGAAGTGAAGAAGACAGAAGTTCTTGCAGAAACCTTTCGGAGAGCTATCGGTGAGCCCTCGGTTTCTTCGACCTTTTCTTCCTTGGTTCTTGGTTTAGTTTTCAATTGGGAGAAAATATTTCCTTCCATGTGCTGCCCATCACATCCTGTCGTCGTTCCATACTGTTTTGATGACAGTTTTATGCCATGCAAAGATTAGGGTTATTTTTGGTACCCAAAATTTTGCTTGTATGGCTCTTATCTATCCATTCAAGCGACAGGCAATTTTAGCGTAAAATATATTCTCAGAAGCGGAACTGCTCTCGCTGTTCTCTATCTTTGCGTTCTCGCCTTATCTTACCTTTTCTCGCAGTTAGCTAATTATCTCATGCAGGTCTTCGGATAAAGGAAACCAAGGAGGTGTACGAAGGAGAAGTTACGGAACTGACACCAACCGAATCCGAGAACCCCTTGAGTGGATATGGCAAAACTGTATCACACGTCGTTGTTGGGTTGAAGACGGTCAAAGGAACCAAGCAGTTGCGTTTGGACCCCACTATCTACGAGGCCATCCTCAAAGAAAAGATCGTTGTTGGCGATGTGGTGTATATTGAGGCAAACACCGGTGCTGTCAAAGTGCGTTTCGGTGATACTTTTCTTTCGTAGCAGACGCTGATTTTTGTATCAGCGTGTTGGACGATCAGATGCTTATGCAGCTTCATACGATCTTGAATCGGAGATATATGTCCCTCTTCCCAAAGGAGATGTACATAAACGCAAAGAACTTGTCCAGGACGTTACTCTGGGAGATTTAGACGTTGCAAATGCACGACCCCAGGGTGGTCAAGATATTATGAGCGTCATGGGAAGCTTGGTTAAAACAGGACGCACAGAAGTGACTGATAAGCTGAGAAGGGAGGTGAACAAGGTCGTTAAGGGTTACGTTGAACAGGGCGTGGCCGAGGTAGTCCCAGGGGTGGTCTTTATCGACGAGGTACGTACTGTGTTGGTTTTCAGCTGCGCTTCCAGACTTGATTGCCTCCTATTAGGTTCACATGCTCGACATTGAATGCTTCACTTATCTCAATGCCCTGCTGGAATCTCCGATGGCGCCCACTGTTATTTTAGCCACAAACCGCGGTAATTCCCTCGTCAGAGGAACGTCAGATATTCTTTCTCCTCATGGAATTCCTGTCGATCTCCTGGACAGGTAAGTTGCACATTTCGTGCCTCTACAGCGGTCATCTCATTAAACATGACCCATTTTTTAGATGTATGATCGTCAAGACTGACGTATATTCGCGAGAAGAGATCGGAAAAGTTGTTCAATTACGCGCTAATGTTGAAGGTCTGAAGATCAATCCTGACGTTGTACAAAAACTGGCAGAGGAAGGAGAGAAGAGCTCTCTCCGGTTAGTATTTTGGCTGACATATCTGGGCAGTCGTATTTACGCAATCTGTTTTCAGCTATGCTCTGCAACTCCTTACCCCCGCCTATATTTTGGCCAAGCTAGCAGGTAGAAGCCAGATTGAGCTTGAAGACATCGGCGAGATGAACGAACTGTTCCTCGACGCAAAAACATCTGCTGCTCTGATCACAGAAGCCACTTCCTCATAATCTGTACCACATACCCGTAATTTTAGATTGTAGTTGTTGAGTTGTTTTTTCTTTCTTTTTATGCTACCCTCCTACTGACAGGTTCTGCAGTGTTTTCTTGCTGTGTTTGTAGGATGATATATCGTATTATCAAAAGGGATAAATGCATCCCAGGCATCGGAATACTTATCTATCTACCATGTGAAGGGACATCGCCATTTCTTGTGCTCCCACTATTCTGCAAGTGCAAGATCCGCTAGATTGATTATCTTGACGACAACCAAAGCATGGTCAGACTTAGAAGTTCGGAAATATTCTTCTGATAGTTGCTGTCAATTTTTTTTCGTTTGTGCCAAGCTCATCGCTCCAAGACGTCAAGCTCCGTGTAGACTTGTTGAAGAAGACTCTGCACCATCTGCGCGGTCCCCTTAAGCTCAAGGTTCTCAGTTGTGTCGTCCGACTTGGAGCTGCGCCTCGAGTTATGGCTCCAAGAAAGACGATCAAAGAGGAGTAATGCCATTTACACTTTTTTGCTTTGTCTTTTTTTTTTTTGCTTCACAGTTTGGGGTGTTGAGGCTAATTTGTTCCACGATGATAGAACTTGTGCGTTTTTACAGCGACTCGTTATGATGAGCGGGTAATTGGTCAACCGCATATCCCATTCAAATCTTCGCTCACTTTTTTTCTTTGAAGATGATCTTGATACTAGACGGATACACACCCTTTTTGAGGCGTGCATATGGATAAGCATAGCATTTGCGAAGATGACGGTAGAGGCGCGTAACACTTGTCAGGCCAGGTCGCATCACAAGGTCTACGACGTCTGGATCAATCATTCTGGGTGGGTCTACTATGCAGGTCACAAGCATCGTGGAATTGCGTCGCATGAGTAACTTGACGTCTGTGATAATGGTCAGGTACGTCACACTGGTCTTCTTTAGCTGTGACGTCTCATGGTTTAATAATCATCTTTTGAAGAAGCTCGTTGTGCAAGAATACATTGGCAGCTACGATGGTGCTACTCCCGCGATGGTTCTCACCATTCTCGCAAGTTTCTGAGCCAAAAAAACAGCCGCCGCTCGAGCGCCACGCGTGTCTCACGACGATTGCGTTAACCGTTTTGCTCCCATGAAAAAACGACCGGAAAACAGTTGAAGACGCAACGAACTCACGACTGGGATTTTGTGGTTCTCACACATCCTTTATATGAATATCTGTATTCTGTTTTCGCAAAACTCGCACTGGATCGGTGGTCTCCGGTCAAACGAGACGGCAACCTTTTTCGCCATCACAGCTATTAATAATACCGACTTCTGCTCTGCACCCTCTTTTTTTATACCTCCCAACGCTCCACAACGTCATCTCAGCGAATACGTTACCACAAAACCCCGTCTGTTTACTCAGGACATGTGCTGGACCGTGGGTCACCTTAATGAATGTTTGGGAACCTACTACGGCGTTCTCCGCGACCCAACCCACCAGCACTCAATACGCAACTTCTACAATACCGACTGCAAACCATGTAGCATGTCGAGTGGCTGTCAAGATGTCAGTGGTCCAGCCGGTGGACTGACATTTCTCGGCGGTCAATTGAGGTGTCTACTTTAATGATGGGACTTCTGCTCGGGAGAGATTTTGGGGTGCATGTCGGGCCACCTCCACCAGTCTACCCGTACTCGCGTCCGGAAAGGTTGCAGTACATACTTTTCCCAAGGACTCGCATCGGTTTGCTTGGCTGCTAGAGTTTCCACAGCAGGCGCCCACTGAAAGTCCCATTATGGGACATGAGCTCGTCATCCGACGGAATCTTATCGTCCTATCGCTTTATCGTGCCCATATTCAAATTGGCAATATCATATCACAAAGGGTCTGGCATAAAGGAGAGGAGAAAGGGCGGGAGCATAATTTGGCGTTCAGGGACAGGTCAGGTGGTTGGGTCAGTGCTGTCTTGCTATTATGGCACTACTCTTTGCAGAGAAAGATGCTAATTCAGTTTCTATCCCAATCGTCGCTTTGCTTATCTCAGATCAAACCTCCGACCTTCTTTTGATACTAAGTGTCTCTGGGAGACCTGGGTCCTCCGACGCTTTCCTAAGGTGACCATTGGGACTTTTGAAGGCCCGGAGCCACAGGATCAGAAAAAAGTGAATTGCGTGGGTCAGGAGATGCAGACTGGATGTTACGGGCGCAAGATAACGGAAGCCAATATATATGGATTATTGAGAAGCCTGTCGGGATCTCATTTGGGGCCTTGCAGCTGACTGTGGCCCAACATGATCCAAGGTGAGTATCTGACAATGATGGCACTTTAGATTGTATTTCTCTTTGCTGATTTCAGGTAGCAGACTTATTGCTGCCTCACTGATCCAAGTTGATCCACGGCTTTGAGAAAAAAAAGGGACTCACACCCAATAACGACCAGTGACGACATATAAAGTCGATCGCTTCTTTCAGTCAATACGACGAGTTTGGGGAGGAGAAGACAGACCTGCTGATCTCGATGATGTCAGCCACGTTTTTGGATGTTGTGGTTGTGCATGGGATCCCTTGGGGCCTGCTATAAAATGTCGGGCAGGATTTGAACGGCGCTGACCAATTAGCATCACGCGGTCCATGTCTTTCTAATACCTGTGCTACCTTATCTCGTGGTCGTGCTTTGGGTGTTGCTGGTTCCGAAGCTATCGATAGGGTTTTTTGCGCTGTGCAGAGGCAAGCTTCGTCTGGCCCTGCATACAGGGAAACAACGATCTGGCTTCTCGCCGGTCGGCGCACCTCCACCCGTTTCGAAGGTGAATCCGATTTGTCTTCCTATTTTGATACTTGTGCTCATCATACTTCGCGATTCTCAGCTATGCTTAGGAGCTGACTTCTGATGGCTGCATGTCCGATCGTGACTGTGGTTAAACTTACTTGCCGTCGTTGCGATTATTTCATTTCAGCATCCTTAATTCGGGTTGACAGCCCAAAACTTGGGACTTGCCGTAAATCCGCTCGATTGACGGACACACGGTGCTCCTCCCAATTTTGAGCATTCCATCGCTTGGTTGGTTGTGAGATAGACCTTGAGTGGGATGCGATGAGATTTGGGCTTCTATTCCTTCCCCGGTTTTGCCTGATGGAAAAATCAGTCCGATTTCTCCTGCGTATGAATCTCGTATTTCGCTCCACATCGACCCTTCTAATCCTTTACCTTTTTTCCCAAAAGGGCGATTGTTTACTTCCGCAAACGTTGACTTGTGCTGTTGGATGAACATCCCGTGTTCTCCGCATTTGGCCCGAACGAAACTGTGCCGTCCTCCCTCGCGTTGCATATATAATAGACCATCACTTATGGTACGCCAGTTCTCCCTCCCCCTACCCTTCCCTCACACACTAAACTTACTAATTCGCGCTCATTCCAAAATGTATAGGCAGCCACTACCTCTGACGTTGGAGGACCGTACCGGCCAGCTTACCAACTCTGACTTCGATGACATGTACGACCGCCTATTTCTTCACGTCGCACGTCAGCCAGGAAAGACGCAGACAAAAATCTACGAGATGAACATTCGCGCGTCCAGGCATCGTAGCAAGCAACCTCTGAACCGCGACCCCATTATCGTTCTCGACTTTATGCCAGATGAATCGCTAGGGACTGTGACATTTTTTAAACAACCATTCCAAGGGAGCATGCCAATGTCGAGATACCTCAAGAAGACATCTTTCTTTGGAACGTGAGTTCAGTCTTCTTTTCATTTACCCACCCACGCCATATCCTCCCTTTTCTCATGCACGACTGGACGGGGAGGTGTCAGGCTATATGGTGCAGTATAAGCTGAGTTGATCTGACTGTTATTTCTATCTAGATCTTTGTCACGGAAATTTCTGGCCTCTGATGGGAGAGAATATAAATGGAGTTGCAAAACGCATGCCGGGCAGGAATGGACAGTATGTATTAGAGTTTGAATAGTCTGCTACGACGACGTTAACGGAGTGTTATTCCCTTTTGATGACAGTGTCTGACGATGGACAACTTCTTGGTCGCCCACTATGATTTAAAACCCCCTAACGTTCGGACCTATGATGTGTCAGGGAACAGCTTGACCATATACGAGCCATTTGCGCATGTTGCTGCGGGTATGTTTTAGAATTTCCTCCCGATTTTTTTTGACATGCCTAATTTTGACATTTCTCTCGACAGAGCTTCTAACGACGCTGCTAATTATGCGCCACATCTCACAGTTTAATCTATAACGCCCTGCACATCACCCAAGGAACCAGTTATGATTTCTAAAAGCCGTGGACAGCTGTATTTGTACCAGTGCTGGACCACCTTCCCCAAAAGTAATCCCTAATGTGTAACAACTAGACCTTTGTACCTTTTGTCTCCGTCCGTCTGTCAAGTTTCCCTCAGATTCCCTTGCATCGTGCGCGTGTCTAGACCCTGTAAAAATACGGTACCTGACTTTTGAATGATATCTGACGCCATTCATGGACCTTTTACTTCACCCCTCACTTCTTAACTTCCTGATGAAATTCCCCATGTTTCTGACATAATGATAATGAGTTCCCACGGAGGGCAGGGACTTTGATTGAAAGGAAGAGTTCAAGTTGTTGCTCTCGTCCATCGTCTCCCATGTCTAACCAGCAACCATACGTTCAGCCAGGAGAGCTGCTCAATGATTTCTTGCGATCTTTTTGGCAGAGGCAGGTGGATTCAGCTGAAAATGAAACACCGGATTATCGCCACCCACCCTTGCCATTAGCAAGAATTAAGAAGGTTATGAAGAGCGATCCGGATGTCAAGGTGATGCCGACTTTTTGCCAATTTCATAACAATATTACCTCTGAACGCTCAATATTTTATAAATTTTAGATGATTGCTGCAGATGGTATAGTCCATATACTTGCATTTCGTAATCTCGCGCTCAACTAGAGGTTTCCAACGACAGCACCTATTCTGTTCTGCAAGGCCTGCGAAAGTACGTGAGATCAGCCAATTGCATCTCGTTCCGATAAAATATTGGGTACTAAACTTGTGACACCGATCCGGACGCGTTTTCTTTTCAATTTTTAGTCTTCATTGCCGAGATTACAGCCCGAGCATTCATCGTTGCTGATTCCAACAAGCGCCGGACGTTATCAAGGGCAGACATCGCAAAGGCTCTAAGCAAGTCCGACCAGTTCGACTTTCTCATTGACATTGTGCCACGAGAGGAATCCAATTTCCCAGCAGCGACCGGTAACGGTACAGCTAAACGAGTTGGCACATCATCAGCGCAGAAAGATCAGGTGCAGCTCTTTTCATCTCAGAAGCTATTCATCGCGACTTGACCCACTCATATGACCACTCTTCTTCCTCCCCTCCCCATTAGACTTCTCAACCCGGAGTCGGAGATGGTCCAGCCGGATCCATGGAACTGGACACCGGAAACGGCACAACGAGGAGTGGGAGCGAAGTCTTAGAGCAGGTGAGTCCAATGGTTTTGTCCTATCCCACATATTGGACTTTATTCTCATGACGCCTCGCTCTCTCTGCCCCCCTCTCACTATTTTTTATGTTTCTATTCATGTTTTATAACTCGTTTCCGCGTTCTCTCCACTCTACGTCCTTCCATTTGCCAGCTGGAGTCTCTCCTCGGAACAGGGAATCCTCGACCTCTGTCATGACACCCATTCGTGATGTTTCGGCATTTTCAAACCATAACCTCTATGACGCACATACCCCCACCTTCACCCATGATCTCTTATTCGTAAAAATGGGGCCTAGATGCTTTTATCTTTGGTCCCAACCCGCGGAGAAAATTAATGGTGTTGCATTGGTCCTTAAACCATGTACCCTCACCTCGTGACGCCGTCTTTTTTCCTTCTGGAGCTGCAGCAGAGGGAACTCTTCTAGACAGAAAGGAAGTTGGAAAGGACTGGTTGGATTTGGACTGGATTGGATTGTCTTTTTCGAGAATTGCGCATTGCTACACCTTAGGGTAGTGTTCAGCTTGGACTGTTGTTGTACTTACTACAAGAACCCCTTCTGGTATTGGATGACAATACCTTGTCTAAAACCGTCCTAGCACGGATGGCCACACACGTTCATCCATTGTTCAGATGCTGTATGTTTTTGACTCTTCAAACCCTGAAGTTTGACTCAGTTGCGTTTCCTTCCTGCGTTTTTCGCGACTATCACGATTCTGTTGGTCTTTTTCACGCCAGAGATCCTTGTCATCTGTTTGGGATTCAGCTTCATCGCTCGCAGACTTCAGGTGTGTTTCCCAACTTCAACGAGCCAAATAAAAAAAGAAAGGTCATTGGTGAAAATCCTTGTTCCGATGCCCACCAAAAATAGTTGGTCAAAACGCACAACAAATAAAATGGTTTCCAGTACAGCTTCAATGCAAATATATTATATACAGAGCAGCCTTGTTTCAGGACTTTTTTACCGCTAAGTAGATCCCAGAGTGACTGCAGAATGATGTTGATGTTGATGTTGACACAGACGACTACGCGTGATTCAGATCAGCTGCTTGACCTTGAACTGACACCAACACTGAGAGTCTGAGCAATGATATTCCCTGAATTCCCCACCCTTACTCACGCACGTCTTCTGATATCCCGTTCCCTTATCGATCTCATTCAACATGGCTGATGAAGCCCACCAGCAGGGCAATGATTTCTATAAGAAGGCGACTTAGACAGGTAAATAGTATCTCATCTTACTCATAAGCACTGAGAGGTGCTCATGGAGAGGAACTAGTGCAGAAAAGGCTTATCTTTTGGTGCGCGCAGAGCCTTCTTCATCAATGGCTTAATTTTGGGGTTGGACTGCTACTAAAGTTTTGATGAACAGGCAGTTAAACTTGACCCCTCCGAGCTGAAGTACACGTCCAACCTCTCGGCGGTTTACTATGAGCAAGGTCGATATGTCGACTGTATTGACTCTATCATGAATTCCTGGCGTTCTCTTCGTGTTAAGAACTCCACAGACGGTAATCCCGCACCTCCATCCATCACCGACCCCTTGGCTATCAAACTCTCCTTGCGATTCCTGAAAGCGAAGCTTAACTCCCTGGCCAGAGGTCTCATCTCGCTACACGCCAAAAGAAGAAGAATAAAGGAAAGACCAGCGAAAGTAATGCTGGCATTGAACAAGACATCCAGAGCTTCTGCGCGGAATTGTTGGCGAAGGGTGCCACATCGTCGTCGCAGAATGCAGAATTGCAGCACATCTGGGGCGTGTGGCAGAAAACGAAGGAGGATTGCCAGAGGCATACAGTAGAGCAGTATAAAAAGAACGTTGAACAGGCAGAGAAACGTTTGAGGGCTCTGCCTGTTTACCGGCCTTCCCTTTACGACGTCGCTGAATATTTCAGAGTGAGTCTAATTACCTGGGACTTCTCGTCTTCTTTTAGAGCTCAACTTTCACTAGTTTGGCCACGATGCTCCTCGCCCTCTTTTCTATGAGATCAGTACTTTTGAAGAAGCCAAACTTCTGATCAATGCACGGTTTCTGCTGGGGCAGGACTGGAAGAAGATTTCTTTCTTGTTTGGAGGGTCTGGAGAGGGTAAGCTGCTCGCATTGGCTCGCTTCACAAACCGAGGATGTCATGAATCTTAATCTCGTCATCAGGTCGACATGTCTTTGCGACTCTGATTAACTGGGGTTACATCTGGAACCTCATCAGCAGACGACGTGGTGCAAGTTCTTCAGATTATAGGATCCCCGACCTTCATTTGACGCTCCTCGACATCCATCCAGCATCTATCGCTCGTGTTATGCTGCTTTTGGGGTTGATTAGAAGGAGCATGACTGCACGCGTCACCACCTTCAAACTTGAGCTGGAAGCCACAGCGTTTTACGTTTTTAGCACCATCTTTATGCCCGACTATTGTGCGAAATTGTATGATTTTATCTTGTTTCCACCATTCTCCGAGTGCTGATTTTGGGGAATCACCAGGGTGGCGACCGTATCTGGGGAAATTCTTGAAGAACTCAAAGGAAAACCCCCGAAACATCTAACCAAGTTTTGGGCGATAGATGACCAGACCAAGCCTCGTGTTCTTACCATCCTAGAGTACTGGTCAAAGCCCCTGAATAAAAATACGAAAACCTTTTTCGAAATCAACGGGCCCAAGAAATCTCGCCAAATGACCCATCAATTTTTGGCACAAACCGCGAGACTGGCTCTTGATGCACGACGCCAGATGCGAAACGAAAACCTTCAGAACTTCCTCATCAGTATGCGACAATCGACGGGCAGCCCGGTCAGCCTCGGCAAAAAAGACCCAAAATTGCCGCTGTACAATGACTGGGACGCGGAGGACAGCTTATTTCAGCGCACGAGGGTTTTACTCCCTCCGAAGCAGCTTTTGAGTCGTCATCCCGCGTTGGAAAAACACGTTAGATCCAATGGACAACAGGGTGAACAAGAGGTGATAGAGGAGGTGTTTAAGGATTGGAAACCTAATCCTACAATTTTCGTGAGCGTTATTCGTGTTTGTCTTTGCTATGATCGGGCGCTGATCTATAATATACATTATAGGATAACAATACAACCGAAAACCCTGCATACAGTAAGCCTGGAGGATATCCTCATTTGACGTTCGATGAAGACCCTTCTGTGAACATGTCGTGGATAATGGACGTCTTCCGCCACTACCGAGGTGACACGCGCTCGGATATGTTGTTCGACCAGACCGCGTTCGTTACGATGCAACAGTTCTTCGATTCCGTACGAGTATGTTTAGAGGCGATGGATGGCCGCCAAGATGCGCTCACTCTTGAGTTTGTGTGCGCGGAACTTTGCTCTGGCATCTCGCAGTTGGTGGCTGGTGATTTTGGACCGAGGCCAAGCTCGTTCCCGACGAAGTATATGAGGATGTGGTTGAGTAATGTTCCGTGCGTTTTATTCAACCCCTTATTACCGTTTTCTCCTCTTCAGTCGAGCTGACATCCGAAAATATGCTTAGGGACTATACGAGTGGCGTGTTAGGCAACCTAGTGTATCTAACGCCTTATCTCGAGGATAACCCCTATGCGGTGATGCTCTGGAACTGCCTCGTAATCGAGGCGCTTTCGAGACGTACAAAGAATTTTGCTTCAAGTACGCCGTTTTTTTTTGTATAATCCTGGGACCCCGTTTTGAAATCGTTTTCTTATTGTAGCTACACCTACCTCACTGCTTCGGGTATCGAACGGTTCTTCAACTGTCTTGCTCGAGACGAGAATAATGAGGCGGTCGAAAACATGGCTTTGTCAGTCCTACCCCGAAACAAGCCCTTTTCCAGTCTCGTCTCCAAGAAGGAGCTGCACAACTACCTTGCATGGATGCTATCGAGGGTTCTTTGTTGCCCATATCCTGGGAATCCACCTTTCGACGTTGACGAACCCACCAACATGGTGACCTTTATCCGCCTCATCATCGCATTCTGTCGTACGTATGCGTGCCCTGGACATTGGCTGGCGGAGTTTATGCAGCACCTCGTCGACGATACACTAGTCACCAACGCTGTGCCTTACCACGGCTTACTCCCTGTTAAACAGATGCCCGCACCTGCGCGTTCCGAAGATAAGATCAGTTTAGAGGGTTACCAGCTCGAGCTGGAAGTGATCCTCGTCACGATCAAGCCCGCTCGCCGTTTTTACTCTCGTACCCCTCCCGATACGCCACCTCTCTCGACTCGATCAGGACATACACTGCGAAAGTCGTTTCGATCTTTAGGCTCCCCACAGATCTCTCTGTTAAGAGCAATTCGGGCTGCTTGATGTTCTATAAAGCAGATCCGCGGTTGCATACAGCTCAGTTCATACATGAGTTGCCATCTTGGCTCCCGATACTCTATGACAGTGAAGATGGGAGTCAAGGTTCAGGTGCTTTCAATGGTCGATTTGATGGATTTCCAAAAAGGTCTGGTGGCGTGGAAGATGAGTGAAGGGTGGTATGAGAAGATGAGAGAGGATGGCTGGGTTATGATTGTATGGGTTACGACGCGAAGGTGGACGAGTAAGTGTGGTGACGCTTTCGAGTTGCTCTCCCTCTTTTATGGCGTGGTGGACACTGACCCCGCATTTCCCCCTCTTTTTCTAGTTTCGAAACCTGTTCCCGCGTCCGAGTGGACACAAATTACAGCGACGGACCCGACAGTTAGCCCATCGAAGTGAAGCCAAAAGTTGTGCTGTGGTGAATGACTATTCCAAGCCGTTATGCATTGTGCAGGATCATTCGGATACCGAGAGCGTACACATGAATTCCTTGATCCAACGCGTTGTACTTGCTACAAGAACCTTGATGACTTTTCCAAACGTTTGGTGTTGAATTAATCATCGTCTACCGAAACTCTTTGGTCAAAGGAAATTCGTTTTCCTTCAAGATTTGAGCCAAACCTAGTCTCCAGGCCAGACCGGCCAGGACTAAACGGGGAAGTCGAATCCCGTCCACATCTGAAGCTTTTCTGAAGGTGGACAAAACAATTGATCTGAGTTCTAAATAAATATGCCAAACTATCTACAAGGATCTTTATATTTTTCGTTCCAAACACAATATTTCTATCAGTCGTGACTCTGACCATGGTGGATGCGGTGTGACCAGTTGAATTTAAATAGCCTTGGCGTGACTTAATTGCTTTGGCCCCTGTTGAACAACGTTGAACTCTCATTTATATTCCGAAGGACGTCTTTTCTTCCCTCCCAGATTTTACTCGACGTGTTTTCTGTCGATAACTGATAATATCTTACACAATGGCTGATTTGGCTCATCAGCAGGGCAATGAGTTCTACAAGAAGGGTGCCTTTGAGAGGTGAGCTGTTTCCTTACTTCCTTGAGTGTGGCAAGAATGCTCAGTCTGCGCAAAATAGTGCTGAAAGGTCATACCTTTCGGTGCGCATCTTCACTTGTAAAAAATTATCTTGTCCTTCAGTGTTGACGCGCTTTATAGGCTTATAAAATCAATCCTTCAGAACCCAAATATGCATCAAATCTGTCAGCGGTTTACTATGAACAGGGTCAATACATAGACAGTATCGCCTCCATCGTGAATTCGTGGCGCTCACTTCGTGTAAAAAATTCTGTGGATGGTGTTCCCAACACTCCATCCATTACCGATCCGCTGGCTATCAAGCTTTCTCTCCGATTCCTAAAAGCAAAACTCAATTCAATTGCAAAAGGTCTCATTTCATTGCACGACGAGAAGAAAAAGAACAAAGGGAAGACATCTGAAAGTAACGCCGGCATTGAGCAAGATATTCAAACCTTCTGTGCGAAACTCGTTGAGAATGCCGATGCCACATCTCAGCATCTAGAGCTGCAACACGTTTGGGGTGCCTAGAGAAAAATGAGGGACGATTGCCAAGGACACACAGCAGAGCAATGTAAAAATAATATCGAGGAAGCGCAGAAGCGTCTGAGGGCACTGCCTATATACAAGGGGACGCTGTACGATGTGCTCGATTATTTCAGGGTGCGTTCAATTCAAGAATTTCTTTTTAGTGACTAATACTTAACCTCGTGCTAGTTCGGACATGATTACCCTCGTCCTCTGTTCTATGAAGTTGGGAGTTCTAACGAGCTACTGATCAACGAAATGACCGTGCTTCTGGAAGACTGGGAGAATATTTCATTCTGATTCGGTGGTTCTGGAGATGGTAAATAAGACATGCACTTTCGTCACGAAATTGGCTTGCAAACAACAAGTGCTGATATTCACCCTTTTCGTCAGGTCGACACGTCTATGCGACTCTGGTTAACTGGGGTGCCATTTGGAAACGCATAAGCAAACGGAAATTCGTCGATTTTAGGATACCAGACATTCATATGACGCTCCTTGATATCCATCCAGCATCTCTATCCCGTGTTATGCTTATTTTGGCCTTGATTCGAAAGAGCATGACCATCCGTAGCGTCACAGCCAAACTCGAACTCGAGGCTACGGCATTTTATATTTGGAGCACGTTCTCATGCCTGACTACTGCGCGAAACTGTATGTCCACTTTGTTACGTCAGTCGTGTTCATTGATAAAGCTAATTATGGAATGATTAGGGTCGCTGTTGTATCCCAGGAAATTATTGACGAACTAAGAGGGAACCTACCCCGCCATCTAACAAAATTCTGGTCCATCGATGAGCAAACCAAGCCTCGCATTCTCACTATATTTGAGTACTGGTCTAAACCCTTGCCCAAAAACACTAAGACCTTCCTCCAGATTAACGGCCCTAAAGACATCTCTCAAAACCCCGCTCGCGCAACGATGCTAGAACAGCGACGTCAAGTCAGGGAAGACAGGTTTAATGCTTACGTCGATGCCGCCACGAAAATAAAGGGAAGCCCATTCGACACCCGCAAAGACCCTCAGCTACTGTTGTACAATGATTCGAACTCGGAGGATCGTCTGTTTCAGCGCTCGCGGGTTTTGCTTCCTCCGAAACAGCTGTTGAGCAGACATCCGGCGTTGGAGAAGCATGTGAGGTCAAATGGGCAGCAGGGGGAACGAGAGGTGATAGAGGAGGTGGTCAAGGATTGGAGACCTAACCCCACTGTCTTTGTAAGTGACTTCCGTGCTCCTGTGCCATTTTGGAGGCCTCATTCTAGACATCTTTGTTATAGGATAACAACACGACTGAAAACTTAGCTTTTTCGGAGCCTGGAGGATACCCGAAGCTATCGTTCGATGAAGACCCATCACTGACTATGATGGGTGTGTTGCAGGTTCTGCGTCACTATCGAGATGTCCACACCCAGCTCTCGTTCGACCAGACGTCATTTGCCATTATGCAGCAACTCTTCGACTTCTTACGAGAGTGCTTCACTTTCATGGACAGTCGCGACGATGCGCTCACCCTGGAGTTCGTTTGCACCAAGATTTGTTCTGGTCTGCCAAAGCTGATGGCTGGCGATTTTGGACCCAGGCCTGCGTCGTTCCCAAAGAAGTATATGAGGATGTGGTTGAAGTGCCTTATCTTGAGGATACACCCTTCGCAGTGATGTTGTGGAACTGCCTTCGCAACCAGGGCGCCTTTGGCTCCTTCAAAGATTTTTGCTTCAACTGCGTTGCACTCAGGTTTATGATTTTTCGTTTCAACTGACATCCTCTGACAGCTACTCCTATCTCACCTCGTTAGGAATTAGACGGTATTTTAATTGTCTAGTTCCAGAAGAAAATAATCCCCCATCCGAAGAAATGGCTTTGTGCGTTCTTCCACAGCGTACCAAACCGTTCTCAAGCTTTGTCTCCAAAAAGGATCTCTACCAATACCTTTCTTGGATTCTCTTTCGTGTCATTTGCTGCCCCAGGGCGACCGTTGCGCCTTACGAAGTCGATGACCCCGCCAATATGGTGAGCTTCATCAGACTGCTGATCGCGTTTTGTCAGCAATTTGCGTGCCCTGCGCACTGGCTCGGGGAGTTTGCCCAGAACATGGTCAATGATACAATCGTCACCAATGCTATGCCTTTCGACGGTATTCTTCCTGTGAAGCAGATGCCTGCCGCTGCACCCACAGAGCGAAAGATCAATTTGGGCTCGTATCAACTCGAACTCGAAACGATCCTTGTCACCATTAAAGGGGTCCTTCCATTCCAACTGTCATACCCGCCTCGATATGCCTCGTCTCTCGATTCGATCAAGACATACACCGCCCAGATCATATCCACCGTTAACCTCCCATATAGTCACCCCGTTCAATATAATGCGGGGTGTCTCCTGTTTTATAAGTCCAATCCCAAATTTCACACCTCGTCATTCCTCCGCGAGTTGCCTTCTAAGCTTCCAGAGCTGATTGAGAGTAAAGATGGGACGATTCGTGGTGTCAAGATTCAAATTATGTCGGTGGTTGATGTGATGGATTTCGAGAGGTGCTTCGTGTCGTGGAGGATGAGTGAGGTGTGGTACGAGAGGATGAAAGAGGAGGAGTGGAATATGATGATTTGGGTTTCGAATCGAAGGCAGGCTGGTTAGTACCTTCTCGAGTTCAACGGGTTGCTTTGGCTCATGACGTATCTATATATCTCTTTCATAGTTTCGAGACCTGTTCCAGCATCGGAGTGGATACAAGGCACAAGGAATGATCTTATATCTACGGCCTGTATTTGACAACTAGGCGAAGTTTGCCTGTTTCACTCGATATCGATCTGAGAAGGCTTCACGGGCAACTTGTAATTACGCTCCGTCACTCGTAAAAATCCAATGCTGTGTCTTGGTATCGCTTTCTTCAAACGAGTAATGCTGGTTTTATAACCTCTCGCTCTTGAGTGATGTACGGCTTCATCATGAACAACCTCATTGTCTGATGTTCAAGGTTGCCTTTTGTGATCGGTCGTCTGCGCGTGTGCGCGTGATCAGTTAATTGCTTTGACCCCCCTAAACAAAGGCCATTCCTACCAGTGCCTTGTGAGCAACGTTCTTCCTTCTGAACCATTTGGATTTTTCGCACTTCCGCGCCCCATATCATTTCCAATGGCAGACGCATTTCATCAGCAAGGAAACAGTTTCTATAAGAAAGGCGACCTTGAAAGGTAAACTACCAGATTACCTCGTTGATATTGCAAATCAAGAAAGCTAATGCTGAGCACAGTGCCAAAAATTCATACATCTCAGTGGGTGAACTTGTATCGGAATATATTGGTGGACTATAATGCTAATCAGTCATTATAGGCGTTCAAAATCAATCCTTCAGAGCCGAAGTATGCATCAAACCTTTCAGCGGTGCAGTATGAACGGGGTCAATACAGAGAGTGCATTGAGGCCATCGTTGAGTCCTGGCGCGCTCTTCGCGTTAAGGGCTCTGTGGACGATAATCCCGTCATGCCACCCACCACAGATCCATTGGCCATCAAACTTTCTCTGCGATTCCTGAAGGCGAAACTCAATTTGTTAGCCCAAGGTCTGCTCTCCCTCCACGATGACAAAGGGGAAAGGGACGAGGATGCAGCCGTCATTGAACAGGACATGGAAGATTTCTGCTCTGAGCTCCTCAGGAAAAAGGCCACGTCGCAGCACGCAGAGCTGGAGCACATCTGGGGTGTTTGGTTTAAAACGAAGAGGGAATGCCAGAAACACGAGGCAGGCGAGTGTAAAAAGAAGCTTGAGGAAGCGGAGAAGCGTCTCAGGAGTCTGCCTATTTACAAGGCATCCCTTTACGACGTGATCGATTACTTCAGAGTGTGCACAATCCCGTTTATTTTATCTTTAAATTTTGCTAAAATGAGCACCAGTTCGGACATGATGTTCCCCGACCTCTGTTTGACGAGATTGGACAAAACGAAAACTTACGAATTGATGAGCGCACACTCATCCTCGAGGGCTGGGAGAAGATTTCCTTTTTGTTTGGTGGTTCAGGAGATGGTAAGACTATGCGTCCTTTTCACTATTTTTGTTTACCAAAGGAATCGATTCCCATCTGTCCAGGTCGACATATTTTTGCGACATTGATTAATTGGGGTTCCATGTGGAAGCGTCTCAGCAGTCGTCATATTCTTGCTTTTCGGTTTCCTGACCTTCATCTCACGCTACTCGATATCCATCCAGCAACTCTATCGAGGGTGATGCTGATCTTTGCCTTGATTCGAAAGAGCATGACACCACTCAGTGCTACTGCAAAAATCGAGTTAGAAACTACTGCATTTTATCTTTGGAGTACTATTCTTATGCCGGACTATTGCGCGAAAGTGTAAGCATACTTTAATTCCTGTTCTATTTAAAGGGAACGTCATTGAACATTTTTAGGGTTATGGACGTATCTCAGGAGATAATAGACGAACTCAAAGGAAATTCTCCTGAGCATCTAACCAAGTTTTGGGCAATCGACGATCAAACCTGTCCGCGCGTTCTCACCGTCTTTGAATATTGGTCCAAACCGCTTCCCCAAAGCACGAAGACCTTCCTCGAGATAAACGGCCCGAAAGACCTTCGCCAAAATCCAACTCGGGCCATGTTACTTGAGCAGCGGTGCTACATGCGAAATCAGGCGTACGGGGCTTTCGTTGCTGCTGCGACCAGGGTTAAAGGCAGTCCGTTCGATATTCGCAAAGACCCCGAGTTACAGTATGTCACCGTCATGTGACACGCTAAAAATCCATAAATTAAATAACAGTGTGAATACATAGAGAAAGTACATATAAAAAAAATCTACATGTAGTAACAAGCCCATATAATGTCCATGCCAAATATCTAAGGAGAAAACAAAGAGGATGAAGAGAAAATAAAGAAAAGGTGGTGAGATGCGATTTGATGGCATTCCCAATGAGTGAAACACCAGCCAAAATAGGGCTGGAACCGATGGCTGATCGCATCAATCATAGTCCTCCCATAATAATAAATTGTATTATATTTGATCTACACATTGAACCGTTGGTCTGTTCACTCTGAGTTTTGGGATACATATACTCCTGCCTAAACTGAAAAATTTGGTATATGCTTCATATATGTGCGCTTGCTTGTTGTTGCGCAGCATGCCAATAGATTTTTTGTCAAGGACCATTTTCACACATCATATTTTCATTGTTTCATAGATATTAATTGGCGGAGACATTCTATGGCCTCATGCTTTTCTAGGTACAATTTCTACTACCTATTGACTAAAACGCGTGCATAATAATAAGTGTGCGTTCATGTATACCAGTGCGCGTGTGCAATCTTTACCTCACTGTGTCATTGTGTAGTCGTGTGTCATGTGACGGTGGGATACTGTACCCTTGTACAACGATTGGGCTGCGGAGGATAAATTATTCCAGAACTCGAGGGTTTTGCTTCCTCCCAAGGAGTTATTGAGTAGACATCCTGCGTTGGAGAAGCATGTGAGGTCTGGTGGGCGACTGGGTAAAAACGCTTTAACGAAGGAGGCGCTGCAGGATTGGAGGCCGAATTGTACGCTATTCGTGAGTTGTTTTTGGTTTTGACCTTGCCGTTTTGGGTACACTCATTCTGAATGGCGTTTTTGGTAGGATAACGCTACAACTGAAAATCTTGCCTTCTCTGCGCCTGGGGGGTACCCTGAACTGACTTTCGATGAAGATCCCTCGATGACGATGATGGGGGTGCTGCAGGTCGTGCGCCACTATCGAGATGTCCACACGCAGCTCTCATTCGATCAGACGTCATTTGCCATTATGCAACAAGTCTTTGACTCTGTGCGAGAGTGCTTCACGTACATGGATAGTCGCCACGATGCACTCACCTTGGAGTTTGTGTGTACCGAGCTATGCGCTGGTCTTCCGAAAGTGATCGCCGGCGACTTCGGACCCAGGCCAGCCTCATTTCCTACCAAGTATAAAAGAATGTGGTTGAGCAACGTGCCGTATGTTTAATTTGCGCTCTTCTGCTTTTATCCGGTTGACAATCCTTTATGAATGTCCAATGCATAGTGATTACACAGGGGGTATGCTGAGCAATCTGGTGTACCTGGCACCTTACCTCGAAGACACACCGCTTGCATATATGCTCTGGAACTGCCTCCGTAATACGAGAGCTTTTGGCTCTTTCAGGGATTTTTGCTTCAAGTACGCCGTCAGACTAAAATATCATTTGAACCCTCATATTGACCTTGTGGGATACTATCCAGCTACACTTATCTCACGTCATCTGGAATTCGACAATATTTCAATTGTCTTGTTCCAAACGAACACAACCAGTGTCGGAAAAATCCCGATTTACATATATGTTCTTGCGACGCTGACCTTCTAATATGCCGTGATCAGTGTTGAGGGGTGAGCTAGTCAGTCAAATATCAGGTACGAATATGTCTCCAATCTGTTGCCATAATTACAGAAATGGTTCAAATTTGTGGTGCATTCCCCATATCAGTGTGGTGACTCCGCATATGCAGGATCAGACTCATATTGATCACCAACCCTGCAAGTACCAGTATCAACCTTTAGTACATACCAGCTTCGGAATCATTGTGTAAGGCTTGTGTGACATATTTTGCAGACATGAGAGATAAGTCTTTACAAGTATATGATACGGACCCAGTATATAATGCAAATCATTTTGACTTGAAGTACTTGATTCAGGCGCTTAGTTGGGGTGGGTTGAGCTGCCCCGACCAATGCTCTTCTGTCTACTGTATCAGAATCACCAACTCATGCTCATAAAGTTTGGTGAACTTGGTTCCCTTCCGATCTCAACAGCAACTGCTCCACCACACCACCACTAGCCAAAGTCCTATGGTCCAAAGTGTGGTGTGTTGCTCCACGCTATTATTTGCCTCTTTTATACATGTTGTAAATATTGAATTACATATATAAAGGACTCGAATTTCGAGTTTGGTCTACCTTATTCGCATCCTTTCTGTCCTTTCTTTCTTTTGCCCTTCTCTATGTTCCACCCTGGGGACCATGTAGCCAGTCATTGATGGGGTCATTCACGAATCACGTCGAAGTAAGTTTGAATATAGCTCTGTCCTAACCATCTTGCACATGATCCAACGTAGAATAGTCTTCCTCTATTTTCTCTTCATTGACTCATCACACAATAAGGCCCCGACAAGAACCCATCCCTGAACTGGTTCCATCAGCGTAAGTTGTAACTACTGACTAGGCCGTCTGTGAGGGTGTCAGTAGTACATAGCCTGTGCGAAGTATAGAATGCTGTAGATACTAGATACTTTCAAATAATGTGTCTTATATATTTCTTCACATTAGATACTCTACAAATTATATGATATATCCGCCACACTTGCATAACTGGTCATCGAGGGAGGAAGCGCGGTCATGCGCAAATAAACACGCCGGGTGTGCTCCAAGTCGGGTTTAGGATAGCGACTAGGAAGCGAGAAACGCGCCTTAATGATATGTACACATACAACATCTGGTTCACTCATCGCCACTAAATCAATTTTACAGCCCTTATTGACAATTCCTTACCTGTATGACTTAAATCAGTGCCTGAAGGACATATGTTGCACATCGGTTGCAAAACTTGTGATAACCCTTATAACCGTAATACGGGTAATAGGAGCTTCCCTACGGTGACAAAAAGGTCGAAATCTTATGATCTTATTCGCACATATACAGTCCATAAAAGTGCTCTTATGTTTTTTCTGATTTTTCCGACAAGCCCTCGGATGAAATGGCCTTGTCCATCCTTCCGCGCACCAAGCCGTTTTCAAGTCTCGTGTCAAAGGGCGATCTACTTAAGTATCTTACCTCGACGCTCCTCCGTGTTCTTTGCTGTCCCAGAGCGACCTACGCACCTTTCGAAGTCGACGAGCCCACAAACCTGGTCAGCTTTATCCGGCTCCTGATTGCGCTTTGTCAAACATTCGCGTGCCCCGGGCATTGGCTCGCAGAGTTTGCCCAGAACATGATCAACGATACGATGGTCACCAATGCCAAGCCCTTCGATGGTATTCTTCCCGTTAAGCAGCTGCCAGCTCCAGCACCGACGGAGCGCAAGATTAACTTGAAGCCGTATCAACTCGAGCTCGAAACGATCTTGGTCACAATCAAAGACGCACTTCCGTTTCACCTTTCATTCCCACCTCAATACGCCTCATCTCTCAAATCAAGCAAATCATACACCACCCACATCATTTCTACTGCGAACCTCCCTTACGATCATGCCGTCCACTATAGCTCTGCTTGTCTCCTGCTCTATAAGGCCGACCCCAGCGTCCATACGGCTTCGTTCCTCCGAGACTTGCCTTCTAAGATTCCGGAGCTTATTGAGAGTAAAGATGGGACGATTGGTGGAGTTGAGGTTCAGGTTGTGTCGATGGTTGATTTTATGGATTTTGAGAGAGGTGTTGTGTCATGGAGGATGAGTGAGGCGTCGTATGGGAAGATGAAGGAGGAGAAGTGGGATATGATTGTTTGGGTTTCGAATCGGAGGCAGACAGGTGAGATCACTCCCAAGTTCAACTCCTCATGACGCGTGTTTATTTCTTTCTTTCTTAGTTTCGAGATCTGTTCCAGCGTCGGAATGGATACAGGGCACGGAGGAGGACTTTAAATCTACGGCCTCCATTTGAAAGCAAGGCGAGTTCTGTCTGATTCAGGCAGTCTGAGAAGGGCATTCGGGGGCAACTTGGAGTGGTACTTGGCATATATAGCGCACTAATGTGGTAATAGTCCTGATTACACGTGTTATATCTGTGCTTTCGATCATACATATTAATGAAACATGGTAAATGCAAGCAAGCAATTAACGATAATTTAATTTACAGGTGAGTGATAAGTGGTTTAACTTCGACGAAAACAGTAAATGATGTGATGCCAAATCTCTCAGACGCATCAACCGGTCCCTTCATCCCAGACCACTCTCTATCTTCCTCATCAGAGCCGGGTTGCGAGGAGCAGCGCTCTAGTGGATCATCATCCTCGAGGTCTGAATCGGCGTCCTCAGCATCCTCAGATGGAAGTGATGAATCTTCGAATACTAATACAAGCGTTCGAAGGGAGGGATATGTGGTCGCGCAAAATTGTTCGAGTAGAATCCATGCTTCTGACGGCATGTAAAGCTTTGGAGGACCTAAGAAACGCCAGGACTCTCCAGCGATCAAGGTCAGTGTATTCAGAGCTTGGCAGGTGGGAGGGAATCTCCTGATCAGAGGATGAATGTATTCGGCCCAAAGTGGGATTTCGTCGAAGGTATGCGCATACGAAATATGAATGGTCAGATGGCGAAGCGCTGGGAGGGGGGTCCAGCTTGGAAAATCGTACCGAATCGATTGGAAAGGCGATTCGTTGAACCTATAGATACCCAGCTCTTCCAGTGTATCGCTGGCTCCCTCTATTATTCCTCGCACAGTTCCGACAAATTGTTCGCGGGAAAGGGCAACATCGAGCTTTTTGAGGGATTGCAAGCCATCTAACCTGTAAAGTGTGTCGATACAGGAGGTAATTTTGTCCAGCCTGAGTCGCTCGAGTCGCGGGATGGTGGAAGCGTCGAGATCCTTCCATGGATGCAAGCCTTGTGGGTCACCAAAACTTTCGATGACACCCCACATTCCAAGATCTTTGAGATTTTTACAATGTGTAATCCATCCGGACTTCAGCAAGCAACTATTACATAGCTCAATGCTGGTGATGGATGGTAAAAGACAGACGTTTTGGACCGCTTCTACCCATGATTTGCTGAAGAGATCCCAGTCGATGGGGCTGTAATCAGGTAGCGATCCACCTTTAAGAGCAAAATGTGTTAGGTTTTGAAGCTGAGGGAGGATAATTGGTATGTGGGTATCTCGGTAGATAGGATTTTTGGTCGGATTGTCCCCGATTCTGGACGATCTACGGATGTGTAAAGTGAAAGACGTGACTAGGGTGGCTATGACGGGACGTCCATCCAATATCTGGCGAAACGTTTCCAGACTCTTGTCCTGACCCTGTATGCGGATTACAATGTCCCTAAAAATTCTAGGAGCTGCCCATCCATTAAGTGCGACGTTGCAGCCAGCGATGATGACGAGGAGCTTTTTATCTGGTTTGGTGTTGGGTGGGAACAGGTATCCAAGGATAATATCTGTAAGCTCCAAGGGGAGTTTGGAGAACCCCATTGTTCTTTCTCCTTCCACAGGGAAGAGGAATCTTGACCGATAGTCGTGAGTTCGAAGGAGGGAGGAGGGAGGAGGTCTGGCTCAAACGATAGGGGCTTGTGTCAAGACCTCAAGGGTCGTGATGATCAATGCCATCCCGTGACATTTTTGGCTAATGTTAGAACAATTCAGCGTGCTGGTCTGTTCCTTCTTCCTTCCGTGTTATTCACATCCAGCTCACATCTGACATCTTCTGACTCGCGTCAACGCCAGCAGAATGGTTGATGTAGTCCATCAAGAGGGAAATGCGTTCTACAAGAATGGTGATCTAGAAGGGTATGTCTTCTTTCACGCGTAAACTGGCACATATATGGGGCACTAATTGGACACACCAGTGCAGAAAAGTCGTATGCTTTGGTCTGTTTATCGTTTCCAGCAGTGTTTAAGGTTCTGACATGAATTTTTTTTCTAGGCTATGAAACTAGATTCGTCGGAGCCAAAGTATGCATCAAACCTATCAGCAGTTTTCTCTGAACAGGGACGGTATATCTTTTGCATCGATGCTATCATGGACTCGTGGCGTGCGCTTCGTGCTAAGAATATGGTTGATGGCTAGCCCAGAACACCACCAACAACCGATGCTATGGCAATCAAACTATCCCTACGATTCCTAAAAGCAAAACTCAACTCGATTGCGAGAGGCCTCATTTCGTTGCACGACAAACGGAAGAATAAAGGGAAGACAACCGAGAGTAACGCAGGAGTTGAGTAGGATATTCAGTCATTTTGTCAGGCAGTAGTGAAAGAGGGGTCGTCTAAACATCGGGAGCTTGAGCAGGTATGGGACGTTTGGGTGAACGCGAAGCAGGAGTGTGAGGGACATACTGCAGAGGAATGCAAGCTGAGGTTGTCAGAAGCCGAGAAGCGTTTGAGGGGGTTACCGGTTTTCAGGCCTACACTCTACGATGTAATGGAGTACTATAGGGTGCGTCTTCAAACTACCCGCTGTCATGACGATTCTCTGAACCACAAGCAGTTTGGACACGACCCAACACGTTCTCTTTTTTATGGGTTGAACAACCGACGCGTCGCCGAATTTAACATTGACGAGAGAGCGGTTTTGAAAGAGAAGTTCAAGAAGTTTTCATTTTTATTTGGTGGTTCTGGCGACGGTAAGCGGAGCGCGTATGTTCAAATACTCGACTCGATATTAACGACTCCTCAGGGCGACATGTGTTCGGGACAATCACCCGTTTCACCGATATCTGGAAAAAATTGGACAAGCTCGACTTGAGGCGCTCTAAGATGCCAAAGCTACATTTGACGCTAGTGGATATCCACCCGGCTGCTCTCGCGCGCGTCATGCTCACTTTTGCGCTAATCCGGAAAAGCATGTCGCCACCGAATGCCATCGCTCGTCTTGAAATGGAGGTCACCGCGTTTTATGCCTGGGGAACGATCTTCTTAGGGTGACTGTTGTGTCTCAGGAAATTATTGACGAACTACGCGAAAATGCGCCCGTCAAGCTGACTAAACTATGGGCCATCGACGAGCAATCCAAATCCCGTCCCCTTACCATTCTCGAATATTGGTCCAAACCGCTCAACAAAAGCATGAAGACGTACTTTAATCTCAACGGCCCCAATAACATTCTCAACGACCTGACAACCCCGAGACGCTCACGAGCGAGCAACCAGCACTTCCAGGCGATGCTTTCTGAGCTTCGTAATCGTGGCTTGGTCGATGTCAAGAAGGACCCTGATTTTCCTCTGTACAACAATTGCGATGCCGAGGAGGCGTTGTTCGAGGAAGTAAGAATTATGCTTCCCCCGAAGAGGCTCTTGAGCAGACATCCGGCGTTGGAGAAGTATGTAAAGTCTGGAGGGACGACCGGAAAGGCGGCGATGAAGGATGAGGTTATCAAGAGCTGGAAACCGAACCCTTCGCTTTTCGTAAGTCTTTTGAAGTTGCTTTTATTCAGAGCTTGGCTAATAGATTGCCATTCAGGATAACAAAACGACTGAAAACGTCTGCTTCGCTGCTCCCGGTGGATATTCGATCGTGTCGTCTTCCAACCCATTCCAGACGATGGGCGATTGTCTCAGTTTCGTTCTCGCCTTCAGAGATGGGCATGAGATTTCGCTGGATCAAACGTCCTTTGTGCTGATGCAGCAGTTCTTCGATTCTGTACGACAGAGTCTGGCGATGATGGACCCTGACGAAGACGTCATGCTCGAGTTTGTGTGCTGCGAGCTCTATTCGGGGCTTCCAAAGCTGATCGCGGGTGATTTTGGGAACAGGCCTGAGTCGTTCCCGACGAAGTATTTGAGGATGTGGTTGAGTAATACCCCGTGCGTCGATGCCTTGCTTGTATGTTCACGGATAATTGCTAACGCGTTATTCTTAGGGATTATCAGGGCTCAGTTTTGAGCAACCTCGTGTATATGATGCCTTATCTCGAGGATACGAAGTACGCTATGATGCTTTGGAACTGTTTGCTCAACCCAGCATCGTTTTCCAATCTCAAGGACATCTGCTTCAAGTACGTCGAGCTGACTCTTCCTTCGCCTTGAATATGATACTTACGGGGCGATAGCTACACCTACCTCACCGCTTCCGATATCCGTCGTTTCTTCAGCTGTCTAGTCCGGGACGAACGCAAAGGCTCGCTCGAAGAATTCAACATGTCCATTCTCCCAAGGACGAAGAGCTACTCGAGCATAATCTCAAAGAAAGAACTATACCACTACCTCTCCCTACTCCTCATGCGCGCCATCTGCTGCCCCAAATCCGGCCAAAAGCCCTTCCGCGTCGACGAACCAGCCAATTGAGCTAATTTCTTCGGACTGCTCGTCACGCTCTGCCAAAATGTGGGGTGTCCTGGACACTGGCTGGGCGACTTTGTGCAAAGTATAATTAGTGATACGCTGGTAACGAGTGCTACGCCGTTTACGGGTGTTCTCCCGATTACGCAACTCCCGCCGACGACGAATGCACCAAGAAAGACCAACTTGGATCCGTGGCAGCTCGAACTCGAGACGATCCTCATCTCATCAAAAGGCGCTATACCATTCCATGTATCTCACCCAGAGCGCTACTCCCCCTCGCACGACTCGATCAAAACGTACACCACCACCGACGTTGTGGTGACCGCGAATCTGCCCTATGACCCGCTCACCAGTCCCGTGACGAAGACGACGATTTGCTATTCTATAAAGCTGGTCCGGGGCATACGCCGTGGTTCCTTCGAACCCTCCCATCGAAGATCCCGGATCTAATTGAGACGAAAGGTGGAGTGTTTACAGGACTGCAGGTCCAGATTGTTTCAGTGGTTGAGTCGGTGGATTTGGAAAGGAACAAGGTGTCGTGGAGGATGAGTGAAGGGTGGTATGCGCGGATGAAGAAGGAGGGGTGGTATATGGTGGTGTGGGTGACGAATCAGTGGAAAGTTGGTTCGTCGTTTCCTTTCTTTTTTCTTTTTTTTTCGGTTGTGAATCGTGCATGAGACGTATTTTTACTGACTTCTTGCCTCGTTTCGACAGTTTCGGCTCCTGTTCCCGCTTCTCTTTGGAAAGACGCCACTGCGAACGCTATTTTAGATGGGCCAGCGCATCCGAGAGATATTGTTGCGCTGGAATTGGACTGATCTTGACTGAGTACTGATTTCTTCCAGCTTCGATCTCAACATGAGTTGTGCTAAGGTCATGTTCACACTGATTCAATGGACTCGGATACGATTATAATCGCATCTTATCGATACATATGTACTACGTTTTAATGCCAATCTATTGCTTGGTGTCAGGGTTATAAAGGGGTATGAATTATCGATCAACTGTAACTGCTATTTACTATGGAAAGGATGCGTCCAAAACAAAACGAAAAAATAGGATGATGATGGTACATGATAGCAGGGATGCTACGACACGAGAAATTACAAACAAGATGTAGGGTATACTGTAACAGAAAACAACAGAACAGAAGAGCGTACAACGGAAATTATCGTGGTACATATAACATAACATAACATGAAAGGAATAAGTTATACTTAACGAGAACCAAGGGTCAGCAAGACCTGGAACCGGAACCGGGAATATTCGATATCAGACACGGAGGTCAATGATCGATTATCTAGAGAGCCTTCTATAGCATACAGCATATAGCTACGGCGGAGCACGAAACCGGAATGAGAAGGAGACGATGTGATGTGAGTCGGATGTGATTGACACGCCGGTTAGATTAGATTCCTGGTCGATCCTCGCTGTAATGGGTCATTGACCACGTTCTAAATTGTTGCTTCGCGATCCAGTCGAACCAGATCTGCTGGTATTTGGGTGTCCATTGCTTGGGAACGGGGCCCAGACTTGCGATCCTCTGAATCTCGAGGAGCTCCTCTTCCGACTCGTGGAGGTGCTTGAAATAGGAAGCCATCTTCTCGTCGGGATGAGTCTACACAAGGTAAAAAAGGGTGGATGTCAGTTTAGAAAAATGTGTGCTAGTATTTCGGCGAAC
This sequence comes from Panaeolus papilionaceus, assembly GCA_015501605.1. NCBI lineage: Eukaryota > Fungi > Basidiomycota > Agaricomycetes > Agaricales > Panaeolus > Panaeolus papilionaceus. The sequence continues at coordinate 992,881 of JADNRZ010000015.1, forward strand.
GCACCCTATGTTGAAACACCATTTTGTGCCATTTACAGTAGCTTTTATCAGTGATGCGAACTCTAAACGAGCCTTTGGGGGTAAAAATGCCTGTGTTGATGAGCGGAAGCGGAGGTGGGGACTGCGATGATGGGCGTGGAATAACATCAGCGTCGTTCACGGTTGAGCTGATTGGCGCTGGCATTGAAATGGCGATCACTGGTTCTTCTGAAGGAACGGTAACCTGGGGCTGCGCCGATAAAAGGATGGGCGATCGAAGGGCCTCATCTGATGGAAAGACTTCCTTTGGCATCTTCGGCGGTTCCATAGATTCTACAAGCGTGGCTGTGGTCGACGCTGGAGACGAAACACGGTCATCATCGGATGGAGATGGTGCGAGTTGAGCCATTTCTGCCGTGTCGGCGGAATCAAGAGGAGAACATGTTGTGAGCAACGCAGTCGAGGTGTCAACATGAGGTTTCAGAAGCTCTGATTCCGAGGGGCCAGAGCTGCTCCGAGGGCGATTAGTTAATTTCGAACTGATCCTCCGACGCCTGTAACTCATGAGCAACTTCTGGGATCGGATGTGGTCGTGTGGACGATAGCAGATGTATGTCGCGGTAGCCTTGGTCCTTGGGATGATAAGAGAGTCGGACAGAAGCTGGTCGGCTGAGGACTCTGTGCCATAGACAGGCAAGTCGGAGGTTGGCTTTGAGTCGTCATGCTGCACAGCGACACCAATAACCATAGAATCCCGTGAGCCAGCCGCGCTGATCGTGTTTCCGTCAGAAGTGGTGGTCGTAGTCCTCAAGCTGATGAACCGCAAGTTGCCAGCAAAGCCTAGTTGCGTCCTGGTCCACGCGCCACTGATCAAATGTAGGAGTTGTGAAATCCAGCGAAAGATCAACGGAAATGTTGTTGTATTAAACTGAGTTGTTGTCGGGGAAGACTTTGTGATTCCCATGATTGGGTTCTCTGGAAATGAAGAAGACATCCGGATGATGGACTGGGTAATGGGAAGTCTCTGTCGGTGCGGAATGTATAAGCCAGCAAGTCACTTTTCACAAAGTAGAAGCACTTACGCGGGTTGTTGGTAGTAAGTAGTATGAGAGCATTCGAAGACGCAAGACATGTAGTGGTTAAAAGTGCAAATTGAAGTACAGGGGAGGTTGGTGCAAGGGTTACTGCGCGCCAATATGAGGGTTGTTATAGGGAGTAAGCAAGAAACGCGTTGTTGCTGTACCCTCCTAATTCATCATGACTCGTTGTTTTGACTTGTTGATCCACATGCAGCTCCATTGCACACGTTGCAGTTATGTTGCACTACTGAAGTCAACAATGTAGATTTCATGTCAATAAAATGATAAGACGGCAGTGATGGTGGGCCATTGCATTGAATTGGACATTTCAGGAAGACGAGGGTTGTGGCTCATGGAAGGGCGAACGTGTCAATACGGGTTTGGCTTTGAAGGACGTCACTATCGGATGGCCTTGCTCCCCTTTTGGAGCGGAATCCAATTGAAATGGCCTCGAGGCGCCTGCCATCATTCGCCTTTTCGAGAAGTTTTTCTTCGGAAGGAAATAATAACATTGGTTCCGAGACCGAGTGACATTGAAAATCATGTCAACCACCAAAAAATCATCCGTGCTATCCTCTCCTCAAACTGAGGCGGACACGCACAACGAAGCCGGTATAAATTTCATATTGTTCACTTTTTGTTCGTTTTCTTTCTTCAATAAGCCTTCGTGAGCGCTTGCATCATTTATCCCGCTTCTATTGTTTCGATGCCACTTGACCTCCCCCGATTATTTCTTGCCTCGATCAACAACGTGAAACTATTGTCCCAAAAGAGGCCTCTTTTCAGTGCTGACACCAAATCCAGCACTCGGAGCGATGGGTACACCAAGCTTGGTCCAGGTGACAGCACTCTCGTACGTCTACAAGTCCAATACGTACTTGCACGGTTGACATTACATTCCATTTATCAGAAACCTGCCGAACGGAAGGCTCCCGAAAAGCGGCTCTTGTCCATGCCCATCGTCCCCTTCAACTCGCCCGTCGTCACACCCTGCTCTTCATTCGTTGGCCTGATATGTTCAAGAAGAAGCTCTTCCCTGCATACTCATGTTCGAAATAGCTTTCCGATGGCTAGTGCCGAACTACCTCGATCGGATTCGTTCAATATCTCGTTGGAGAGCGAAACGTCAGCGTCAGAGGAGGATAATGACGCCAAGGCGATAGCGGCGCTCAAAGTCAACCTCTGCCAGCCTCTGAGATGGAACCAGAACACAGAGTCAAACGTAGACGAACGATCATTGTCAGGGCTTGGTATAGAGGGGCTGACCAGGAAGGACGGAAGCGCTGCCTTTGACGGTCTAGGCATCGTAGCGGTCAAGTCTTCCACGCCTTCACCGACAGCTCAGACTTTCGCCGCCGACAAGCTTATTCTCCCCCCTTGGAGAACCCGTTCGACGATCCGTCAGAAACCTTGATTCAGGAAGCGCTCTTGACATTCATGGAAGGTCGTGATCGCGAACAGCTCTTGGAGACGATTGTCGAGTGTCCGTGGCTTGAGCGAAAGTGCGAGCTTCCAACACTAAGGTCAGACCAGCCTTACTTGCGATAATTGAGCGGTTCTAATATTTTCATTGTCTCCTCGCTAGCTCCAATGGGTTAGGCCCATCGGAGGAAGACAGACTCTCGCGATTGCGCTCTCATAACAGGTTTCCGAGCTGGCCACCCCTACTTACTGATCACGGTGCACAAGATTACTGCTCAAAGTGACAGTTAGTTGTGAGAGTAAATATCGAATGTAGACGATGGATGTAATGCATGATATGATGCTTTTTAGAGTGCTGTTCGTGCCTGAGAAGTAAATACGGGATGTACCAAAAATAAAACGAGAATTGACGTTGACTCGACTCGACTCATCACAACGTGAACTTTCTCTTCCATATCCATTACAATCTCTTACAAAGAGTCAAAAATTCATTCAAACATAAGGTGAGTTAAGGCAATGGTCCCGCGGTCCCGCCTATCGCCCATGTCCATTTTCGGAAATCCCGACTCATGGTCAGTCCCGACTCCCGACGTCGGGTGTGTGAGGCGTGCCGAACCCAACCCAATTGATTGCCAATCGAGTCATCATACTCAAATCATACTTACCCTTCAACGCCCTGGGTAAGTATCAGGGACGTTGTCGACTCGAATTTCACTTCCACACGTGTTAGTATCTAATATCTATATAAACCGCCCAGACTATCCATTGATGGTTATCCGCAACTCTGAATCCACCATTTGAATTAAGTAAACCATGTCTTCAATCACCCCCACTATAACCCCCACCCCTGTCAATGAAGCCACCGCCCGTCCAGGCTTAGGACTCCCTCTCAACCACTACGACAAGAATAACGAGACTCGCTTTCCTAACGCACTCAATGCGGAGGATTTAGGGGGTCGAAGGGCAACGTATGTGGCTGTCTTCTCCTTCTCATGCCATAGAGTCTAAGCATTGACGTGGTGTTGCTCATAACTCAAATAAATAAATAAAAACCTCCAGCATGCCCCTCCTCACCACTCGCGAGATCACCATGCTTCAAATCATGCAACAAATCACCAGCAAGCCAGGGTGGGACACTAAGGTGTTCAACGAGGAAATCATAGGCCGATGGACTTCTGAGGCTATGTCCAGCGACAACGCCGATGTTACGACGAGGATGATGACCAACATCGTTGAGGAGCTGCGACACAAGGCCGACGAGTTTAAGAAGACGAGCTACTTTACTGCCTATGATTTGACCACCATCGCTGATAGTGCGTTATCTGATACCTTCCGGGAGGAGTTAAATGAAGCTGTGAAGGTCCTTGAAGACGTCCCGGATAAGTTGAAAGACTGGCACCCAGGCTCAAATGAAAGGGTTTTGGATCTCGTGCATCCTTCGCTGTTTCCCCTCGTGTACGGCCGCACGCGGGTGTTGGATAACGGGGAGAAAGTGGCGTTGGGTGATACTGTAAGGTTTTGCGGGAAGGGGGAGGTGGTTCCGGTACCAGCGCACGAGAATGAGAAGAAAGGGAATGCGTATTACGGACGGTGGTCCTTATCCCGATCAGTGTATAGCACAAAGTTCCAATGGCTGCCTTGTGAAGTCGACATCAGCGGGAGTGCCGCAAAGTGAGTGTTCACAGATTCACAACCACAATCGCTGTCGTCGTTATTGACCAAACGGTTGTTTAATCATGACCAGAATCACAAGCTACATCAACAACCTCCACCCCATCACACAGAAACCTCTCTACAGCCTCATTGAGCAAGTCATCGACGCATCCATTCCTCTCTGGAACTCCACCCTCTCCCTCGTCCTCCAGCAAAACCAAGTGCCGCAACGGATATTCTACAATGGGGATTACGGGATCGACAACATCAATGACGTGGTGTTCCCGGAGCCCAATCCATTCTCGCCAGCCAAGAGGGTATTGAAGACCAACTTGAGAGAACAGTTCGGGTCGAGCGGGTTACAGGTCATCGTCAAGCTTGCGAATATCGAGCTGAGCCCGGAAAAGCCGGAGTACGGTGGAGGGAGTTGGCATTTAGAGGGGCAGCTGGTACGTTATCACCATCAGCTTTGTTTAGATAAATGGCACAGATACTGAAAGATGTGCTACGCACTAGAACGAACACATCTGCGCCACGTCCATATACTACTACTCCAACGAAAACATCACTCCCAGCACGCTCTGTTTCCGACAACAAGTCCACACCAGCACAGCGGAAGAAGTCGAATACCAACAAGACTTCCATGACTGGCTTCCCCTCATATACGGCGTCACACAAGGCGATGCAGGGGTGCAATTCCTAGGCGGCGTAGCCACGCCGCAAAATAGGCTGTTGACGTTCCCGAATGTGCTCCAACACCAAGTGCAGCCTTTCAAGCTTGCTGATCCGACCAAAAAAGGGCACCGCAAGATTCTCGCCCTTTTCCTAGTGGATCCTGCTATTAAGGTTATTAGCACTGCGAATGTGCCTTGCCAGAGGGTGGATTGGTGGAAGGAGGAGATGGGTGGCATGCCGAGTGGGCTTGATAAACTGCCTGTTGAGCTGAAGGATGAGGTATTCAAGGGTGTTGAGGACTTTCCGATTAGTTTGGAAGAAGCGAAGGAGTTGAGGCTGGAGTTGATGGAGGAGAGGAAGAAGTTTGAGGTGAAGCAGAATGACGCCTTTCATAGCTTGGAGTTCTCTCTTTGTGAGCATTGATGGGTAATTTGCTTGACATGACACTGTATAGTAGTTTAAAAAGGTATCTGTAGCCTGAAATAAGACTCAGCTGGGTTTGACTCGGATGACTTGAGCGAGAAAAAAACGAACTATCTGTTTAAACTCCCGCTCTGGGCTGAGATCTGGTCTCCATCATCTGGACATCCAGTTCACGGGTTAAAAATTACACTATTAACTGACAAGTCCTCCTGGTGAACCCAAGTTCTAAACTGTGCATCTGTAAGTAATAGATGAGGTAGAGAATCTGTGAGCGGTTGGGGTGATGATGGTCGAACAGAAAGGGATGCGACCTCTGAGTGACGCTGGTGGTTTGTTGCACATACGCGTAACGCGTTACATTCGCGTTGCTTAAACTCAACTTGATCTTCAACCAAACTACCAACACTGCAACCCTGCTAAATTCTTTCTTTCTATCGTACATGCCATGAATACATCATCGAACGCACAGCTCAAGAGTATGGCACGAATAGCATGGCATATGAATGCGCAGTTTTGCATATTTTTTCTACAAGTTGAGAGAGATTTTCTATGACATTGATATCATATATGTGTTGGGGTACTTACAAACTGCCTTTTTTCATACATTTACTCCAAGTTAAATTTGATACGAATCGAAGACACGTTCGGTGATGAGCCCAGCGTCAGTAAGCCCCTATCTTTCGATTTTTCTTTCATTTTCCGGATACTTCTATTCGCATCAGCGCTTCATTCAGGCGTTACGCGCTCTTATTTTCCGTTCGAATGGTTTCTTTTGATTTCCATGATTGTCTATCATTTTACATACATCATGTACGCAGGCTACAGCGAATACAAGCTCCTTTCCCCTTCGTATATCGCATTTCGTGCTCGTATTCGTCGTTCATTGTCTTCCGGTGCCCGTGTGCTCCTTCGTTAGCGCTCATCTTCGTCATTTTCGTCGTATTCGTCTATCGTCTTCGTCCCCATTCCACCTCTCACACACCTTTTATTCCCATCTCCTCATTTCTCTCACACATCGACCCCACGAATTCGTACTGCGCGTCTCACCTTCCTCTTCCGTCCTACCAACTCGTCCCCCAGTCACACTACCATCCCCACTCACCTTTCACCCAGATCACCCCATGCGCACATCATCGGTTTCAAGTCTCCCCACCCAAATATTGTCCAATAGATGGCATTAAAAGGGGAAAATATTAGAAAGTGACTTTGAAATAAATTATCATTTCCCCTCCAGGCTCCTTTCGAGTTCGATCGACACCTGGATTCCCTGTCATCGACAGAGATCGTCAATCGGTCTACAGTCGACTCTGTCATAACCGATAGGTCTCGAGAGTCACCAAAAGCTATCGGTTATGGGAGGTTATCGGTTATGACAGCGGGTTTTAGGCCTTGGAAGGCAATTTGGGAGTCACCAAAAGTTATCGGATATTAGAGGTTATCGGTTATGACAGCTATCGGTTATGACAGAGTCGACTGTAATTGGTCTAGGTAACACCTCTTGCGTGTGTGAAGGGGAATGATGATATTCATAAAAGGCCATGATCGCGCAACGCGAACAGCTCTTGGAGGCGATTCAGCCGAGTGTCCGTGGCTTTTCCACATCGACATCTTGTCTGAATCACACCTGAGTCACCTTGTGTCTCATGTCATTCTCTGAAAGATTTAAACCGAAACTGAAACCGAAACCGAAACCGAAACCGAAACGCTCAGTATTTCTTGCGTTTTAGGGATGTTTGTATAGGAGTCGCGACAACGTCCAAAAGCATACCCAAATGTTCTCCACATCAGGTTCAGCCTTTCCAGCTTGTTGATCAAACGAACAAAGGTCGCCGGAAGATTCTAGTTCTCTTGTTGACCCAGCTATCAAGATTATCAGCGCGGCCAATGTGCCTTGTCAGAGGAAGGATTGGTGGAGCGAGGAGATTGCGGCACGGGATAGTCCTCTGGGAAAACTTCCTCCTAAGTTCCTGGAGGAGATATTTGATAGGGTTGGGTATTTTTTGATATGTCTGGAAGAGGCAATGGAGTTGAGATTGGAGTTGATGGGGGAAAGAACAGGTTTTAGGATGAGATGAGATAAGACGTTTCGTTCTGTTGAGTTTTCTCTGTGCGAGCATTGAAGTAGATGATTTTCTTGATATATATCTGTATTCTTGTAAATCGACCCATATATTTGAGTTTGGAGTGTCATAAATCTTGAGCAGGCATGACGTAGACCTCGACGAAATGAACGACGAGTTAGAGACGCTTGAGGGACACCTTCGAACTTTGCTCTTTGGCTAGGCAACAGGTTGCTTCGACATGATCAGTATTCCTTCAAAAAAAGGCTGACTATGGTGACGTAGATTCGGTGTCATATGTCTTCAGGGTCTTAGCGCGTATGATAGAAGCAACGAATTTATAAGGGTTGCAATGGTGGTGGTTTCGCTGAAGTTCGAGTTGAGTTCAAGTTCAGTTGATGATGCAAATGCAACGCGTTACGCGTTACGTGTAACAAACATCCTGTCACTCAGGGGTCGCATCATCCCTTTCTGTTCAACGTTCAACATCATCATTCCAATGAATCCAATCACTCCCGGATTCTCTATATACCTCATCCTTGACTTACAGATACACAGTATGCATTTTGGCTTCATTAGAATGACTAGCTATGTAATTGGATGATTTTAAAACCCGAGAACTGGATATCCAGATGATGGAGACCAGATTTCAGCCCACAGGAAGCGTTTAGACAGATACATAGTTCGTCCTTTCTCACTCCAGTCAACAAATCTAGCTAAATTTCATTTCAGGTTACAGATAAATTTGTATATTATTGCCCAATCACATTCATAAAGGTTATATATCAATGCTCGCAAAGCGAGAACTCCAAACTATGAAACACATTATTCTGTTTAACTTCAAACTTCTTCCTTTCCTCCATCAGTTCTAGCCTCAATTCCTTCGCTTCCTCCAAACTAATCGGAAAGTCCTCAATACCATTGAATACCTCATCCTTCAGCTCAACAGGCAGTTTATCAAGCCCACTCGGCATGCCACCCATCTCCTCCTTCCACCAATCCACCCTCTGGCAAGGCACGTTAGTAGTGCTGACGACCTTTATGGCGGGATCTACGAGGAAAAGCGCGAGAATCTTGCGGTGTCCCTTCTTCGTAGGATCAGCGAGCTTAAAGGGCTGCACCTGGTGTTGGAGCACATTGGGGAACGTCAGTAGCCTATTTTGCGGTGTAGCTACGCCGCCTAGGAATTGTACCCCAGCATCGCCTTGTGCGACGCCGTAGATCAGTGGCAGCCAGTCGTGGAAGTCTTGTTGGTATTCAACTTTCTCTGCTGTGCTGGTGTGGACTTGTTGGCGGAAACAGAGCGTGCTGGGAGTGATGTTTTCGTTGGAGTAGTAATATATGGCCGTGGCGCAGATGTATTCGTTCTTGTGCGTACATCTTAAATTTCAGTATATGTGCTCCTTAACTAAACGAAAGTTGACAACGTACCAGCTGCCCCTCTAAATGCCAGCTCCCACCACTGTACTCGGGCTTTTCTGGGCTCAGCTCAATATTTGCAAGCTTGACGATCACCTGCAACCCGCTGGAGGCGAATGTTTCTCTCAAGTTGGTCTTCAATACCCCCTTTGCTGGCTGGAATGGATTGGGCTCGGGCAGCACTACGTCGTCAACGTTTTCTATCCCGTAGTCCGCATCATAGAGTATCCTTTGCGGTACTTCATTCTGCTGGTAGACGAGAGAAAGGGTGGAGTTCCAGAGAGGGATGGATGCGTCAATGACTTTCTCGATGAAGCTGTAAATAGGTTTGTGAGTGATCGGGTGGAGGTTGTTGATGTAGCTCGTTATTCTTGGTCAAGCAAACATTTCAATTGGTCAATCACGACTTTAACGATGGCAATGGTGACTTCGTGAACACTCACTTTGCGTTACTTCCACTGATATCAACTTCACTAGGCAGCCATTGGAACTTTGTGCTGTACACAGATCGTGATAGAGACCACCGTCCATAATATTTATTTGGTTTCTTCTCATTCTCGTGCGCAGGCCTTGGGATAACCTTGCCCTTCCCGCAGAACGATATGGTATCAGACAACGCCACTCTCTCCCCATTATCCAGAACGCGTGTGCGGCCGTACACCAAAGGAAACAGCGAAGGATGCACGAGATCTAACACCTTCCCATCTGAACCAGGGTGCCAGTCTTTAAGGTTGTCCGGGACGTCTTCGAGTACCTTCACACCTTCATTCAGCTCCTCCCGAAACTCGTCAGACAATGCACAATCGGAGATGGTGGTCAAGTCGTATGCGGTGAAGTAGGCCATTTCTTTGAACTCTTCCGCTTTGTGTTGCAGCTCAGCGATAATGTTTGTCATCATCCTCGGGGAAACGTCCGCGTTGGAGGAGGAGGAGGAGGACATGGCGAGCGCCTCGGCGGTCCACCTGTCTACGATGTCTTCGTTGAAGACTTTGCTGTCCCAGGAGGGCTTGCTCGTTATTTGTTGCATGATTTGAAGCATAGTGATTTCTCGGAGGGTGAGGAGGGGCATACCGTTGTTCAATTTTTGAGTATGAGAATCATGTTAAGATTAAAGAGTTATGAAACCGTGTTAATGGAATGCATGAATGAGAAGGAAAGGACAGACACATACGTTGCCCTCCGACCCCCTAAATCCTCCACATGGAGCGCGTTAGGAAAGCGAGCGTCGTTGTTCTTGTCGTAGTGGCTGAGAGGGAGTCCTAAGCCTGGACGAGCGATGCCTTCATTGACAGCGGTGCCGGCTTTACTAGTAGTGGGGGTGCTACTGGAAGACATGGTTTAATTCAAATTGGGGAGTTGGACGATAACCATCGATGGATATTCTGGTAGGTATATATAGATTACCAACACGTGTATTAAGTGAAATTCGAGTCCATAGCGTCCCTGCGTTGACGGGTGTGATGACTCGATTTGGTTCCGCATGCCTGTGTCAATCATCCACACCCGACGTCGGGACTCGGGATTTCCTAAAATGGATATTGGGCGGACATGCTGAATCCCGACTCATGAAAAGCTGGGAGCTGGGGTCGATGACTTAGTCCATCATGGGTACGAGACAAGAAAAACCCCAAAATAATAAAAGTGCAGACGGCTTGCCATATCGAGCTACGGAGACTCGGCTGAATCGCCTCCCTGAGCTGTTCGCATCCTGGGACCACGGCCTTCCATGAATATCATCCCTTCTCACAAACACCAAAAGTGTTACCTAGACCAATTAGACCAATTGTGAATCTATGACGATGGCAGGTAATCCAGCTGTCTATCGAACGTGAACGATAGAAAGAACCAATTTAAAAGGGTTGCAATGGTGTTGAGCTCAGCTGATGATGCGAATGTCACGCATAATGCATACCAAACAACGAGGGTCACTCAGGGGTCGCATCTCTTTCTGTTCGACCACCATTCCAACCGCTCACATATTCTCTACCTCATCCATAACTTACGGATACACAGCATGGAATTTAGATCATCAGGAGGATTACCTAGGTAATGGGGTGATTTTAAACTGAGAGCTGCATGTCTAGATAATGAAGATTGAATTTCACCCCGCAGCAAGGCGTAGACAGAGAGTTGGTCTTTTTCTCGCTCATGTCAACAAACCCAGCTAAATTTCATTTCAGGTTCCGGATACATGTGTATATTATTGTCTAATAGCTTCCCAAAAAACTGTATTTATCAATGCTCACAAAGCGAAAACTCCAAGCTATGGAACGTGTGACTCTGCTTCACCTCAAACTTCTTCCTCTCCTCCATCAACTCCAGCCTCAACTCCTTCGCTTCTTCCAAACCAATAGGAAAGTCTTCAACGCCTCTAAAAACCTCCTCCTTCAGTTCAACAGGCAGCTTATCAAGCCCACTAGGCACACTATACGTCTCGTCTTTCCACCAGTCCACCCTCTGGCGCGGCACATTCGCAGTGCTGATAATCTTGATAGTGGGATCCACGAGGAACAACGCGAGGATCTTGCGGTGTCCCTTCTTGGTAGGATCGGCGAGCTTGAAAGGCTGAACTTGGTGTTGGAGCACATTCGGGAACATGAGCAGCCTGTTTTGCGGCGTGGCTACGCCACCTAGGACTTGCACGCCAGCACCACCTTGTGAGACACCGTAAACGAGGGGAAGCCAGTCATGGAAGTCTTGTTGGTATTCAACTTCTCCCGCTGTGCTGGTGTCGACCTGTTGTCTGAAGGAAAGAGTGCTGGGGGTGATGTTTTCGTTGGAGTAGTAGTATATGGATGTTGCGCAGATGTGTTCGTTCTGGTGCGTACGTCTCAGTATTTGGACCGTTCAACTAAACGAGAACTGACAACGTACCAGCTGTCCCTCTAAATGCCAACTTCCACCTCCGTACTCTGGCTTTTCCGGGCTCAGCTCAATATTTGCAAGCTTGACGATGACCTGTAATCCGCTAGAGCCGAATTGTTCTCTCAAGTTCGTCTTCAACACCCTCTTTGTCGGCTGGAATGGATTAGGCTCGGGGAGGACCACATCAGCAACGTTGTCTATCTCGTAGTCCCCATTGTAGAATATCCGCCGCGGGATTTCGTTCTGCTGGAATACGAGGGAGAGGGTGCTATTCCAGAGAGGGATGCATGCATCGATGACCTTCTCGATGAGACCGTAGAGGGGTTTGTGCGTGACGGGGTGGAGGTTGTTGATGTAGCTTGTGACTCTGGTCAAGGGAGGTTGAGTTAATCACAACGACAGCGATTGTGAGTAGACACTTACTTGGCGTTATTCCCACTGATATCAACCTCACAAGGCAGCCATTGGAACTTCGTACTATATACAGATCGCGATAGGGACCAATGTCCATAATACGTATTTGCCCTGATCTCCTCATGCGCTGGTACAGGGATAACACTCCCCTTCCCGCAAAACCTCACAGTATCCTCTAGCTTGACCCTTTCCCCATCATCTAAAACGCGCGTGCGGCCGTACACCAAAGGAAAGAGGGAAGGATGCACGAGGTCCAATACCTTTCCGTCTGAGCCCGGGTGTCAGTCTTTCATGTTCTCCGGGACGTCCTCGAGGACTTTTACAGCTTCGCTCAGCTCCTCGCGAAACGCATCAGACAATGCACAATCGGAGATCGTGGTCAGATCGTATGCGGTGAAGTAGGATGTCTCCTTGAACCCGTTTGCTTTGTGTTGCAGCTCCTCGACGATGTAGATCATCATCCTCGGGGAAACATCGATGCCGTTGTCGTTGGACACAGCTAATGCTTCATCAGTCCACCGTGTTTTGATTTCTTCGTTGAATACTTTGGTGTCCCAGTTAGGCTTTGTTGTGATTTGTTGCATGATTTGAAGCATGGTGAGTTCTCGTAGGGTGAGGAGGGACATACTGGAGTTTCATTTTTGATTTTGTGTCAACGACCTACGAAGGACAAAGACATACGTTGCTCGATGGCCCCCTAAATCCTCAGCGTTGAGCGCATTAGGAAAGCGAGTGTTGTTGTACTTGTCATAGTGGTTGAGGGGGAGTCCTAAGCCTGGACGAGCGATCGCTTTAGAGACGGTATTGGCGGTGTTGCTGGAAGACATGGGTGTAATCGAAAGAAAAAGATATAATAAGGATGTGGGGTTGAAGAATAACCATTGATGGATGGATGGTCGATTTATATAGATTACCAACACGTGTAGGAACTGAAGTTCGAGTCCAAGTATGATGACTCAGTTTGGGTTCGGCACGCCCGACTTCGGGACTCGGGATTTCCTAAAACGGATATTGGGCGGGACCACCGACTCAGGACTGACGAGAAGCTGGGAGCTTAGTTCGTTGGTGACTCAGTCCATTCATCAGAGTCAAAATATCAAAATCTCTGGCTGCTTATACGACTTGGTGTTCCCTTGGAGGAGCCGTGATAGTCATTTATATGCTCGCCTCGATGACGGAACATCATTCAGCTCAGTTGAGGCTCTAGGGTCGGACCAATCTTTGTCTCGCTTTCGATGCTTAGTATACACTGTTTTTCTAAAATCAAGGTTAAATGTTGTTCTCTATAGTTTTTTAATAATACTTTGATGATTAGAATAACAACACTATTCGCAGGCGATGAGGAAGCTGGTTGGCACGGTGTGATGGTCTTGTTGAGAGCTGTCTAGGCTATTACGCGGTCACGTGAGGGTAGCAAGTCCCCCTATTATAATTCCAGCCCTACTCATGAGTCATAATACCATACCCTCTCAGGGACGCAATCGACCCGAATCACTTCCTACACGTGTAAGTAGATATGGTAATCCTAGTGTATATAAACTGTCTAGGCTGTCTATCGATGGTTATCCGCAACTCCATTATTTGAATTAGCTATATGTCTTCCGTTGATCCCACCGCTCTCCCAGGCTTAGGACTCACTCTCAACCACTACAAGAACAAGACTCGATTCCCTAATGCGCTGAATGAGGAGGATTTAGAGGATCGTAGGTCAACGTATGTGTTTGTGCTTTCCTTCTCATGCCATCGAGCATTAACGCGGTTTTGTTCATAACTCGCTTCATAAAACTCAAATTTCAAAAATAACAAAAATAAATGAAATAAAAACAACAGCATGCCACTCCTCACTCTCCGAGAACGCACTATGCTTCAAATCATGCAACACATCACAAGCAAGCCGGGGTGGGACACCAAAGTCTTCAACGAAGAAATTATAGACCGGTGGACTTCCGAGGCCATGTCCAACAACAACGCAGACGTTTCCTCGAGGATGATGACCAACATCATCGAGGAGCTGCGACATAAAGCCTCTGAAATCAAAGAGACGAACTACTTCACCGCCTACGACTTGACCACCATCTCCGATAACGCATTATCTGATACCTTCCGGGAGGAGTTAAACGAGGCTGTGAAGATTCTCGAAGATGTCCCGGATAAGCTGAAGGACTGGCACCCAGGCTCAGACGAAAAGGTGTTGGATCTTGTGCATCCCTCTTTGTTTCCCCTCGTGTATGGCCGCACGCGCGTGTTGGATAATGGGGAGAAAGTGGCGTTGGCTGATACTGTACGAATCTGCGGTGAGGGCAAGGTCATTCCGGTACCGAAGGTCCAGCGCACGTATCATGGACGATGGTCCTTATCCCGGTCTGTGTACAGCACAAAGTTCCAATGGCTGCCTTGTGAAGTCGATATCAGCGGGAGTAACGCAAAGTGAGTGTTCATGCACTCACAACCGCTTTCATCGTGATTGACCCAACCTTTACCTAACCAGAATAACGAGCTACATTAACAACCTCCACCCGATCACACACAAGTCTCTCTACGACCTCATCGAAAAAGTCATCGACGTATCCATCCCTCTCTGGGATTCCACCCTCTCTCTCGTCCTTCAACAGAACGAAGTCCCACGGCGGATATCCTACGACGGGGACTACGATATCGACAACATCAACAAAGTTGTGCTCCCAGAGCCCAATCCATTCTCGCCAGTTAAAAGGGTCTTGAAGACCAACTTGAGAGAACAGTTCGGCTCTAGCGGGTTACAAGTCGTCGTTAAGCTTGCGAATATTGAGCTGAGTCCGGAAAAGCCAGAGTACAGTGGCGGGAGCTGGCATCTAGAGGGGCAGCTGGTACGTTTATGTTGTCAAGTTTCGTTTCGTTGAAGACCAGATATACTGAGCGATGTACGCATCCAGAACGAACACATCTGCGCAACATCCATATACTACTACTCCAATGAAAACATCACTCCCAGCACGCTCTGCTTCCGACAACAAGTCCACACCAGCACAGCGGAACAAGCCAAATACAAACAAGAATTCCACGGTTGGCTTCGACTCATCTACGGAGCCGCACAAGGCGATGCGGCGGTCCAATTCCTAGGGGGCGTAGCCACGCCGCAAAATAGGCTGCTCACGTTCCCGAATGTTCTCCAACACCAAGTGCAGCCTTTTAAGCTCGCTGATCCGACGAAGAAAGGTCACCGCAAGATTCTCGCTCTTTTCCTTGTCGACCCTTCTATTAAGGTTATCAGCACTGCGAATGTGCCGTGCCAGAGGGTGGATTGGTGGAAGGAGGAGATGCATAGGGTTCCTAGCGGGCTCGATAAGCTACCTGTTGAGCTGAAGGATGAAGTCTTCAATGAAGTCTTCAAGGGAGTTGAAGATTTTCCGATTAGTTTAGAGGAAGCAAAGGAGTTGAGACTGGAGCTGATGGAGGAGAGGAAGAATTTTGAGGTGAAGCAGAATGACGTGTTTCATAGTTTGGAGTTCTCTCTTTGCGAGCATTGATAGGAAATTTTCTGGAAATGGCACTGTATAATATTTCACAAATGTATCTGAATGAAAATTAGCTCAATTTGATGACTGGAGCGAGAAGACGAATTATATGTATATACGCCGACTGTGGGTTGAAATCCGGTCTCCGGATATCCAGTTCACGGATTAAATAGAAATTATACCATTAACTGACAAGCCCTCCTGGTGAATTCAAGTTCTAAACCGTGCATCTGTAAGTAAATGATGAGGTAGAAATCTGTGAGCGGTTGGAATGATGGTGGTCGAACGGAATAGCCAGGGATACCAGCAGACGGTTCAAATGTGGGTATTTACGTATTATACCGAAATCGCGCTCTCATAATAGGTTTCCGAGCTGGCCGTCTTCACTCACTGATCATGGTGGACAAGATTGCTGCGTAATGTGATAGTTGTGAGTTGGTTGTGAGAGAAAAGAGTAGGTGGGGACATCGTCTGTAATATGTAATCCATATTGATGTAGAGTCATCTTTGTGCAGATGAGGTACGGGGTGCCATATTGACAAAGGTCATCATTGAGGGGCGAGGGAGACCTTCGAACCTCTGCTCCAGGGCGAAGGTAAGAAACAATCAATGTCATCCCGAGTCAGGGGTCGCATCTTTTTCTGTTTAACCACCATGATCATTCCAATCGCTCTCAGATTCTCTACCTCATTCATTACTTACGCATACACAAATGCGCTTGTAAATCATTGTTCAATGACGCCTCCAATTTCAATACTTCAATGCTCACAAAGCGAAAACTCTACAATATGAAACATCTCATTCTGCTTAACCTCAAAATTCTTCCTCTCACGCATCAGCATCAACCTCTTCTCCTTCGCTTCCTCCAAGCTAATTGGAAAGCCCTCCACACCCTTGAAAATCTCATCCTGCAGCTCTACAGGCAGCCTATCAAGCGCACTAGGAACACTCTGCACCTCCTCCTTCCACCAATCCTTCCTCTGGCACGGCACATTCGCCGTACTAATCACCTTAATCGTAGGATCCACCAGGAACAGCGCGAGAATCTTGCGGTGGCCTTTCTTCGTCGGATCAGCGAGCTTAAAAGGCTGCACTTGGTGTTGGAGGACATTCGGGGATGTGAGCAGCCTGCCTTGGTGTGTAGCAACGCCGCCTAGGAATTGCACCCCCGCATCGCCTTGTGTGGCTCCGTAGATGAGTGGAAGCCAGTCGTGGAATTCTTGTTGGTATTTGACTGCCTCTGCTGTACTCGTATTCACTTGTTGGCGGAAGCAGAGCGTGCTCGGGGTGATGTTTTCATTGGAGTAGTAGTATATGGCCGTGGCGCAGATGTGTTCGTTCTGGTGCGCGCGTCCCTCTCTCAGTATGTGCGCCATTTACTTTTAAACGAAAATGATGACGCAAACGTACCATCTGCCCCTCTAGATGCCAACTCCCACCACCATACTGTGGCTTTTCTGGGCTCAGTTCGATATTCGCAAGCTTCACTATCACCTGCAACCCGCTTGACCCAAACTGTTCCCTCAAGTTCGTCGTCAGCTCCCTTTCCACCGGCTCGAATGGCTCGGGCTCGGGTTGTACAATATCAGCGATGTTGGTGATCTCGTAGCCCCCGTCGTAGAATATCCGTGGTGGGACGTCGTTCCGCTCGACCACGAGGGAGAGGGTGGAATCCCAGAGAGGGATGGATGCGTCGATGACTTTTTCGATGAGGGCGTAGAGAGGTTTTATGTGTGATAGGGTGGAGGTTGTTGATGTAGCTCGTTATTCTGGTCAAGCGAGGATTTGTGCGTGTGAGTGAACACTGGTACTGAACGTTGAACATCGAACACTCACTTTGCGGTACTCCCACTAATATCAACCTCGCAAGGTAACCACTGGAACATCGTACTATACGCCGAACCGCTGAAACCATAACCCCCATAATACGAATCTGGCTCCCACTCATACGCGCGCCCTGGTGTAGGGAGAACACTCCCCCTTCCACAAAACCGCACCGTATCATCCAACCCCACTTTCTCCCCATCACATAAAACACGCGTGCGGCAATATACCAAAGGAAACAAGGAGGGATGGACGAGATCGAGCACTTTGCGGTTGGAGCCTGGGTGCCAGTCTTTGAGTCTCTCGGGGACATCCTCGAGGACCTTGACGGCCTCGTTCAGGGATTGACGGAAGGTGTCGGATAAGGCGGTATCGGAGATGGTGCAGAGGTCGTAGGCGGTGAAGTAGGATTTTTTGTTGAACTCGGAAGCTTTGTGTTGTAGTTCGGCGATGACGTTGGTCATCATCTGGGGGGACACGCCGGCATCATTGGTGGTGTTGAAGGAGGGAGACATGGCCTCTGTAGTCCACCTCGCTATGAGCTCCTCGTTGAAGACTTTAGTTTGCCAGTCGGCCTTGTCGGTGATTTGTTGCATGATTTGAAGCATGCTTATTTCGCGGAGGGTGAGGAGGGGCATACTGTTGTTTTCGAAACACGCCAATGGTGTTAGCACATTTCGGCGTTGGGGCTGCATATATGCGCATAAACGAACGAGAGAGATGGACATACGTGGCCCTGCGCCCATCTAAATCCTCAACACTCAATGCGTTGGGGAATCGAATCTTGTTGTTCCTGTCGTAGTGGTTGAGACGGAGTCCAATGCCTGGAAGCGGGAAGGTGAGCCCGTTAGCGGTGGGAGCAATGAACGACATGGAGGTACAGAAAGAGTAAGTAATTCTAAGCACATCAAAGAAAAATGTTGGTTTAGGATAAGTGGGGCACGCTCAACATCACAACGACGCGGTTTCCTGAAACGGACATACTGGACAGTGACAGAGTGGACGGGGCCGCGAAGAATCACGACTCGACAATTCATCACAAAGATATGTCCAGCTACCGATATGACATTACCTTGCCTCAAAGGAAGAGTCATTTATACTCACCCCCATAGACAAACGTTCTGTTTCTAGCTTTCAAGCCATATACATACGCCTGGTTAATCGGTGATGAGAATAACCAGACCCTTCGCAAGTCAGCCCAACATGGGTTGATTCTGCATCTTTAGAATTCGATCATCACCAGTTGTCGATTCATCACCATTGCGTATGATTCTGAATCAGCGCTCATTTCGTTTCACTTTTAAGCGCCTTCGACCCAAGTTCCATGCATATTCATATGACAAGACTTTGGTACTCAGTATTGCGATGCACATTCCTGACTTGTGTGTCTTTAAGAAGCCATGAATGATAATGAATTAAAGCACATATGGTAAACTACAGATACAAACGCGAATATAAGCTATACATACATCAAAATGGTCGTAGAGAAAATGTTCTTATTCGTTAACTACATGATCGACATATCCCATCTCACACACCCCTACTTCTCCTTCTGCTGAGCGGCCTCCTTCTTACGGTACTCCTCCGCAGCCAGCTTAATACTCTTCGCCCTCTTCACCACATCAAAAAAGCCCTGCACACGCGTCGGCTTCCAGCCCTCAGGCAACCTCTCCTCGCCCAGCCACCTCCTACTCCACTCCCCCGGTGCACCGACCTTCCCACTACCCTCCGCCGTTGTCTCCCACACACCCAGGATAATCGCCATCTCCCCCCTTGCAATCTCCCGATGCACCGCGTCGATCGGACGGTACTCTTTTTCTCTCCGTATCCGTGCCCGCGCGACATCTTCGAAGTTGATCAACCACTTCTTCGTTTTATATCAGCGCCACCCGTGCTCGCCTCGACCTCCGCCCTGTTCAGCTTCACATCCTGTGTCAGGAACGTGTCCACAAGCTCCGGATATGTCTTAGAGAGATGTATCAAAATGCTGTGAGTCTGAATCATGGTCAACAGGATGGACTCAGATCAGTGTCAAAATTTCTTCTCAGCATTTTTCCTCAACGTTCATTTAATATTGCAAAACACAAAAATCAATACTTATTAATTTGCAACAACCACTTCCTCTGAGTCTAAATACTCCAACATCGAGGAATTACGTAGTCGCAGCACCACCTTAGGAGATTCCAATCGCGTAATAGTAGGGAAAATCCACAATGCATATGCTTGAAACAATTTCATCCCTTGTTGCGGACTCGCCGATGATAATTCGATGATGAGTTCTTGTAGACGTGGAAATGCAGATTGAAGCGCATTTTCTAGGTCGTCCCATTGGGCGGGACGTGGGCAATATTTGTTCATTGCAAAGTCCAGATGCCCGTCTTCGAATGATATTTCGAAGTAGCGAATGCGTGGAGAAGGATGTGGAAATTGCGTGTTGATGAATGAAGCGATTGCTCCGACCAATGATGGATTTATGAATTGGTTTGTATGTACTCGAAGTGCTGTGAGGGAGTCGTAGTCGCAAAGGCGCGGGTTTAGGGTCTCGGCGTATACATCCATTGTGAGACTCTCTACGCAGCAGATTTCGAAGTTGCCAAGATTTGAAATAACAAGGGGAGAAAGAAAATGGGTGAGATAGTGGTCTACAGATCCAGATGAGGGGCAGCTCACCATAGTACAACTGTATTGTCAGGTCTTTCAAAAACCGTTTGGAGCGAAGCGTAATGGCGCTGAAGCAATCTGGAGGGCACTGGTTCCACGACATGCATCCTTCAATGGTGGGATGTAACGAGAGGAGACTTTGGGAACCTTGTTCGGCATTGAGGGACTGGATTGTCCATCCAACCTTACGATGTGCTCGAGGTGCCACGTTGGTTGTCAGTGGCATATGAGATGAAGCGACATGCGATTTCACTTTGTCAATGAGGCCGACATTAAGATGCCTCAGACTTGGAGAGGTAGTAAATAGGGCAACTGGCAATGCAGTCAGGCATCTGAATGTTAAGGATGTAATCGATGGCCTCGATAGGAGATTGCTAATCCCCAATTTCATCTCCTCGCTGAGTGTATCCCAGCTAAATGCGGGATCGACAGAATAAATAGACGGAATAACAAATCCAAAGGACTCTACGCAGATCAAGCGGTCCAAAATCTTGGGCAAATCATGGCTGTTCCAAAACTTGCGCATGTTGGTGGGTTGGTATAAATTTTGGTTGCCTTGCCCCACTCGCTTTTCATAGAGCCAAAATATGCGCACTGCAGGTGCGATCGTTGGATCCTCATCAATAAGTTCCCTGAACTGTCTGATACGTTCGTGTTGAAAGTTACCAAAGCCGACAGAATGGAAGAGTAATGGTCGAGTCACTGCGTTGAGATGGCTGCATGTTAACCGGAATGCACCAATGGTCTGAATGGCTGGAAGGTCATGGTCAACACTCGACCCATGGGTGACACGCTTCTGGTAGATTATTGGGCCTTCAGGCTTGAAATTCTCCATAATTTGATAAATAAGCTCTGGAGCCAGGTCGTGAATCGTGGGAGGGGTGCCAGTGGGTGTCATAGTCCTTGTCGTGATGGAGACTCGAAGACATGCAGTTTTATCCATGATGTGAGGGTTACGCAAATAGTAGCAAAGGATTCTAAAATAACCACTCAACGTTTGACACGCACAGACATAAGTAACGTGAACACTAAAATTACACTCATCCGTCTTTAGTAGCCGTCGCAAAATGCCTACAACCTCCACCTCTCTATCAACCTTTACCTAGAATCACCATATTCAGATCAATGTCCCCCACCAGTAAGAATCCGATTCTATACGCGAAGTAGATCACAACGCCCTCAAAGGAATGGCGAAGAGCCGAAGAAGTAATAGAAGCCTCGAGCTCGTTTCCTCGGCATCGAGAGCCAGTACTGGAGGAAGCTACAAGGCGAGATACCGAGCACATACTTCAGCGCTCAGGGTGAAGTGGGTATTCCTTGATAGATTTCCCTTGATGAGTGTACTGTGACAACTTGTTTTGTTCCGGGAGCCGACGTCGGGATTCGGGATTTCCTAAAACAGACATTGGGAGGCGGGCGGGACCTCCGACGAATGAGAAGCTGGTAGGTGTTGGCGTTGACTCAGTCCATTCATCACACAAAATATCGAAATTTTCGGATATCGATACGACTTTATCTTTCCTCAGGTCACTTATGCTTGCATTAATTATGTAGCGCCATTCAGTGCAACGGTTGAGGACAATAGAGTCCGGACAAGTCTGTTTTTAAATTAGCCTTCGAGGCATACATACCTGCTGTGTCGCCAAGTGATAGTGATTTCACTAATGAGGTTTCCGATTTCTTTAATATTCCTCAATGATTAGAAGAGTAAGACTCCTGAGTGATGAGTTCAACAAGCTTTCCATTGCCATATATATGCAACTTTCAAATGCGATCATCATGAGTTGCCCACTCATCACTGTTATCAATGATTCAGCGCTCACCCAGATTTGCGTTTAGGCGCCTTTGATACATGCAAAGACTGCAAAAATTTCGTGCTAAGTATCTCAAAGCTCGGCCCCTTAAAGAAGTAATGAATTGTAATGAATTAAAGCACATATAGTAAGCTACGGGTACAAACACGAATATAAGGTATACATACATCGACATGGTCATATAGGAAATGTTGTTCGTTAACGAAATGATGGCAACACCTTTACTTCTCCTTTTGCTGAGCGGCCTCCTTCTTACGGTACTCCTCCGCAGCCAGCTTAATACTCTTCGCCCTCTTCACCACATCAAAAAAGCCCTGCACATGCGTCGGCTTCCAGCCCTCAGGCAACCTCTCCTCGCCCAGCCACCTCCTAATCCACTCCCCCGGCGCACCGACCTTGCCCCCACCCTCCGCCGTCGTCTCCCAAACACCCAAAATAATCGCCATCTCCCCCCTCGCAATCTCCTGATGCACCGCGTCAATCGGACGGCACTCTTTCTCCCTCCGTATCCGCGCCCGAGCTACATCTTCGAAGTTCACCACCCACTTCTTCGTGATATCAGCCCCACCCGCGCTCGCCTCGACCTCCGCTCTGTTCGGCTTGACGTCCTGTGTCAGGAACTTGTCCAGGAGCTCCGGGTATATCTTGTTAGGTGCGTATATTTCGCCTTCAGGGGTATCAGCGTGAACGAGGCTGGCGTCGTGTTCGATCTGGCCGTGCTTGGCAATATCGTGTAGGGTGATTTTACCGAATTTGCGGATCATGAGGAACCCGACGTAGGTGAGAAATGCGGCGAGGGGTGAGGAGAGGCCGTAGCACTCTTTGAGGCCATTTTTGACCATAGATGCGCTGAGGTTTTTGCCGTCGCGGGAGCTAAATAAAGTGTAAGTAGGCTTTCAGTAAGTATGGCGTTGAAAGCTGGGGAGAAAGGAAGGGAGGAGTAAGTACGTACATATAACCGTGATTAGCCATCGTGTTTAGAGCCGGGCAAGGAGAGCGAATATCGTCCTGTTGAGGAGGGCAGTACCCATGCGCGTCTTGTCCCGTAACAGGACATTTTTCTCCAGCGTGTTGGTGGACAGCCGGGTGAGATGCAGGAAGTTCAGCAGACATGATCGAAATGTGTGGTGATTCAGATGGAGTCGAGAAAGGTATAAAGCAAGATCAAGCCTGTTAGCCTAAAATACAAAGTAAGGAGAAACTGGAGTCAGAGCTTGACTTGAACGGGCTCGTCAAGCGTTGTGGTAGGAGGTAGTGGAGGGGAGTAAAGGTAACGTACCCCACAATTCAACAACTGGTGGCTTATGTATAGCTGCGTGTTTTCCAGGGAAAATACAGGCACTGTTCCGGAGTCAATAAATCGGCATGTATGATATATCGACAGGGTCCAGAGAAGCCAAGCCAAGCCAGCCGATTCAGAGGGTGGTTATCCAACTCAATTGGAAAGTGAAGCGAAAGAACTCTCGAGGCGGTGCCCGCACCTGGCGGCACTTGAAGATCAGCGATGAGGTCGCACAAGTGGAGTAACGAGATCCTTGTGCTACTGCACAACCTCAACGGGCGTGTCAATGAGCCTAGAGTACGTCTGATTCAGTAAGCACTCCGTGAGTCGGTGGCGAGATATCAGTACAGCACTCTTTTTTCCAGCCACCGCCGCGAATTAAGATGAGGCTGGCGTTTTGAACCTAAGAAACAGAGTTTGGTATCAGCAAGATGAAACTGAATGGTGGATATCGACTACATTTGGCGGGGGTGTGCATATGTTGTGTGGGTGTGAGACGGGTCTAGGCTGGAAAGTGCATCGGGCGAGATAAAGTGCCGAGGTCTTTTTTTGGGGTTCTGGTTGGTTGTGAGTAAATTGATAACGTATGCTGTCAACATACTATTACAGGCGGTAAATGGTTGATAACATCGTGGTGGGCATATCTATGCAGTGATGATAAGAAGGGGGAAAAAATGAATGAGAACAAGAGGTGTAAGTTAGTCAGAGACGCTCACGGGTGCATCGGGAAAATTCTGTGCATCGGCGCAGTTTGAATTTCTGTGCTTGTTCTGTGCGTCGTTTGACGTTTCAATTCATACCTCGTACCTCGTCTGAGTGTCATTGTCCATTAATGTCAATGTCAGAGGCTACTCATGAGAAGTTGAGAACCGCAAACCTGTCAACATGACAGACCGGAAGGCAGAAAATTCCTGACAAGAACATCATCATCTCACCAACGAACGCTGATCATCATCGCATAATTATCGTTTCACCGATATCTCATGATACACATTTTCAAACTCTGGCCAGCGCTGAGTCTAGCAGGAGTGGAAAGTGTTTTATTTTACACAAGCGTCGCTGCAATGCGCGTGGTCAGTTGGCTAGCTGCTGACATGCATCAGAATTCCGACACACCGGCGACAGCGGAAGCGCACGTTCGAGCGGCACGGAATTCTTAATGACATTGATAAGCCGCTGTCCACTTCACCGGCGTAACCCCACCTTCGCAGTGCTTCTATCATTGAAACGATACACTAGAAGTTCAAGCATATCATGCAACACCGTGTGATCAGCTTGAGCAATCTCCGGGGGAGGGGGAAGAGCGAACGCTGGTATCTTTATGATAAACGTAAGTGAAACTTGCTTTGAAAAGTTCAACATCTCCTCTCGTCTCTATGTTGGACATCGCGCCTCACACTTAACCAACACGCGAGTCTGATCTGATAGTAATACCACCACTCCTGGTAGCATCATCACGATGACGTCGCTGGTTTAAATTCTAATCATAGCACACACACACACCCTTGGACGACGAAGCTCTACTTGGGGTGATAGTGATAGTGATATCATATCAGGCTCCCAAAACCACTTTGATATAAGCATCTTATATTGACTATCCGACAGGTGTCACCGCCCTCACGCCACTAGACTAAGCTTTCAAACGGGGCCGTGATCCAATTCCCGACGCCCAAGTATGAACTCAGTAATCGCAATGAAGCCAAGCCTCAGTGATATGCTCACCCTGATCCGACCCGGGGCTGAAAAAATAAGTATCTCCGGGACCGGACGCTTGAACTCAAGCACAAAGGAGCGTCATCGAATCATCAGTAGCCCATTTCAGCTCATCCGAAAACACAACCGCGGTACTCACATCCAGCCGTTGTCGTCCTCTGCAGTCGTCAAGATCATCACTAAATTGTTGGTCGCACTTAAAGCACTCATGTAGCACCTCCAATATCTGTTCATTCAGCAACCAGCACATCCCGCGCCCATGTTCGGATAGAAAATCCTGGGATTGGAAAGTCTGGTCTCCCTTTGGGAGAAATATTACATACTCACATTTGTGAAGTGCAGTCGCGTCCAACGCATCTCCTTCACATCCATCACCTGTCAAGGGTCCCTCATAGAGGGACGGCCACCGGTTGAGAGGAGGTGGAATGTTAGTTGGCATGGATGTGATAATTAACGGACGCGCGATTTCGAAGAGGAGGTATGGGATTTGGTTCAAGCTTGAGGAGAAAGACAGGAGGGTGTATGTCAAGTGGAACCATAAGTAGGTTTAGCATTAATGAATAAAAGTTTTGAAATCAGTATCCATCCCCCATTCTTTCATCATGCTTCGTCGCTTTTTCGCGAATTTTCTCGTCTGTTGTGTGCTTTTCGCATTGCTGTGCATCTTCCGCCTGCGTTCAAACTGACGTCGCGCAACGTGGTGCAAAAAGTTGATAACGCACGACTACCTAACTCCGAGTCTATTGGTGTCAGTGTTGGCACCGTTGACATCCACAATCAGCCCTGATGGGCAGTGATGTGAGTAAAGTTCCTTATTGAGTTTGAATTTGAACGCTTGAGCCGTATGATGTATCAAACCTTCAACAAACACCACGATCCCCGTTCGTGCATTCATCTCCTTTGTCAGTGCTGCCTCCTCTACTCCTCCTAATTCCTGTATTAGTGTCTAAGATGCCAAAAAATTGACACTACCAACAAGGCCAGCGACGTAGCACCATTGCAATCTTTGTCCGCTCTGCAGTGGTAGAATCCGATCGTGACTCCATAGAGCCATTGCCCCTACCGTAGTGGTGCCAGACACTCATCGGACCAGGTACGCTCTTCCACTATTTGAATTAATGTATATTCTAAATGATAAGCACTTAGAAATACCTAAATATCAGGCAGCTATTCATACATGAACCAACACGGTTGAAAGCGGGGGTCTGTTGAGGGACCCATTGCACAATTGGTATGAAGCACTCGTCAATTCTACGGCGTTTCCAGGCTGACGCACATATTTCAAATTAGCAGCAATTCGATCCCGTATGGTCGAGGAACCATAAAACCTGAAAATACCTTTGCAACGCTCTATACGACGTGTCATGGGGTCGTTTGCTTGGTGCCTTGATTCACTTTCCCCCTCCTCTTTGCCTCGCCTTGGCATCTGTGCAGTCAGAACTCTTTACACCTGGTCTCCTTCTGCTCATTAATGAAGCTGACATCCTCCTCTCGACGGGCCAGTTTGGGGAGGCCGCAAAGGTCCATTTGGACGCTATCAGTGAGTATCGTTTTCAGTTCTGGTTTTGTTCTCTTTTCTTCATCGCCTTGATATTATACACGTCAAAACTAAAACTTCTCATCTTCATAGCCCAACCTTGCACCGATTATCTATTCTACTACGAGGGCAGCACCATCTACTTCTCCATGCAGCGGCGCACCCCCTCACTCGACGATTTTAAACCCGTCCTCTTACTCACCTCCAGCACCTTTAACAACAGGCACCTCATAAAGGCGTGAATCCACATTTGTGAAGGCAACTACGCCTTCCTCGCTCTCTATGTCAAGACGAAGGGCAAGTACAAGGAAGCAGAAGAGCTGGAAGGCGACTTGACAGAGTTGGAGAGAGTGAGGGGTAGGACGGAGAAGGAGAGAAATGCGGGTTGTGGAGAGTGCGATTCAGACATTAAACGTAGCAAGGAGAGTAATGGTGTTGAGGTTAGAAGGTGGAGGGCTGAGTGTGTGCTTGATGCAGGGGACGTGGATGGTGCTGTTGGTGATTGGACGTGAGTTGATCGCTGTCTGATTTACCCCTCCCTGATACCGACATCTGATATCCCTCGCAGTCGTCTTTACCATTTCCTCGCCCACATCTTCCATCTCGCCCACCCCTACCTCCCTCCCTCGCCCACCCCAATGACGACACTCAAACAGAGCCTGCACTCCGACCCCGATTCCAAGTCGTGCCTTGGCTTGCACCGTCTCTGCAAAGCTCTCAATAAATCGTTCTTCGCCCTCGATGAACTCTTAGTCAAAGAGGACCAAAGAGCGGTGTTGAAACTCCTCACGGACATGCGCAGGAAGGTGGATCTGTGGAATCAGTGGGAAGCGGCGATGAATCCTAACGTCGGCGAGGGTAGGGAGAGGATCTCCTGCTCATCCCTGAGGCGTTACTCAAATCCCCCCATCATCATCAGCAACTCCAACACCGCCCTAGTAGTAGCACCCGTATATGCGTCTCCTCACCGTCACACCCTTCCGCTCCTTCCTCTTCTCCGCCCCACCTGTACTCTGCTTCAAGCAAGCACTCACCATTGCTGTTCGCATGCTCTTCATCCTCCCTCCGCTCCGGCTCTCCTACCCCTCCCACTTCTCCTCTCGGTAACCAGGATGCCAATAAACTCACGATAACCAATAATGGTGGTGACGTGGTCCCCGTGCAACCATTTTCTTCCGGAGAAGCTGTTGTGAGATCCATTGAGCGCCCCATTGCCCCTCCCATGAGGGTGTGAGGTGCTCGTTGGACCAGGTAGGCTCTCCTACTATTTTTATTAATAAGTATTCTGAACTATAAACACTTAGCAACGTCTAAATCTTGGGATGTTATCGATACAGGAACCAACATGGTTGAAAGCAGGGGTCTGTAGGATATGAGAATGGCGGACGGAAAAGCTAAGGGTCTCATTGTGCAAATTGGTATGAAGCACGCCTCAATTCTGCGGCATCTCCAGTCTGACGCACATATTTCCAGTTAGCAACTTTCCAACCCTGTGTGTTTGAGGCACGGTAAAACTTGAATATACCTTTGCAACGCCCCGATGGTGCATTCACTTTGGACAAAGGGACCACAGTTCTCAAGGTACGCACTTCAAATCTCGACTCACGCATATACCTATTGCTCATACTATCCCAAACAGAAATTGACAACAGCGCAACGTCCTGCTGACCTTGGATTATGGGTTAGAACCAAGATTACCGTTGTGCCCGTCGTTGAGTCTCAGGCCTTTGGATGCACCTCCTCTCGTGGAAGACATTGCAACCTATCTGGCGCCTACCCAACAACGCCTCCTCTTCATACCTCCCTAGCACCCTCATCTGCAACATCTCACCTGATTTCTTTTATGGTCGTGGATGAAGAATCGTGGGCCAACTTCATCAATCGCTGACGCGGCCTGGGTCCATCGTACCACTGAGTTATGTCCTGATGTGACGATAAGGAGAATAAATGGCCGGTATGTCGATGGAGGACGCCATCATTTGGTATGTCAAATGTAATTTCTTCATGTATCGCAGCACTCATGCTCTTTTATCCAGCTCTCCTTCATCGTTGTCCTGAGTGTACCTCCCTCCCTCTATTACCAAAAATTCTCACTTCCGGTTCTTCACCACCCAAACATTCAAGCATGAATCTCCCCCCCCCCGGCACACCCTTCTACTTCGTCGTCTCCTCTCCCTCTATCACCCTCATTTATACTCCTATAGGACGCCTTACTCCTTAACCTGGTCCTACTCTCCATCAAACACAAACATGCCACCGCTTATTTCTCCGTGCAGCAACACTCTTCCACACTAGATGATTTCAAAAAAAAATACATTATCGCTCACCTTCCACGCCGGACTTTGGGGAGGAGTAAGTCGGGAAGGGATCGGAGAATATGCACCTGTGGAATGCGTGCGGGGACAGTGCGAGCCCAACGTTGGTTGCTAGGTGCGCAAGGGTATGTTGTTTTATTCTTTCGCGATCCTTGTTTGTATTTTTGTATCTAATCCTTATTTTTTTTTCTGGTATATCTGCAGACACCTCTCTCATTTCGTCTTCCTCACCCTCAACTTCTTTGTCGCTTACTTCCGCCTCCCGCCCTCGCCATCCCGCTCGCGACACTCATGCAGCGCCTCCACCTTGAACATCGACCCCAACTCTGTTTGACTTGGCATCCTCTCATTAAAGAATGCGACAAATCACTTCATGAGTTCTAGGCCAAAGAGGATCGGAGAGCTGTGGTTAAGTGACTTATGGGTCCACTACTCATTCTGCAGGCGCTCCTCAAGTCGCCTTCATCAACATCTATACCACTGCCACCTCCACAACGACGACCATGCACGAGAAACCTTTGCAAGGTTGCTTGCTAGTAGATAAGTGGTATGGGGAAGCGTCGGCATTGGAAGGTTGCAGGGAGGATGTGGTGGGTCTCGTTGGGCGCGATGGAGGACTGTTGAAAAAGGAAGAACGGGAAGAAGCAATCACCATCCTCGGAAAAGCATTTGAAGCGTTCGGATGGAAGGTATAGCGAAAGATGAGGAGGAGGGGGATATATTGTGTTCGTCTGTATGTGTTGGTGTGATGGTGTGTAGGATTGAGCGACAGGGAACGATACTGAGTGCTCCTAGATGTACATTATTTGTTAAATTGAATCTTAATCATGATGTTTTGCTATTGAAATTATTTTCTGGATCGTGATCGAAATGGGCAAGCCGCGATTGGAAGTCTAAGTCGTTGATACTGTAGAGGCTCACTACAACGAGGCGTCGTTTGTGCAGAAATGTTGGTATTTAGTATCAAATTTTGCATTCTGTTCTTGCTTTTACATTTCTTGTATAATATTCCTTTGATTAAATAGCTGTTATGACGAGGCGTTAAGGCACTGAATTTGTGGTGGGTATACTTGCTATTTATACGAGCCCTTAGTAAGAAAACTGTGCCACGCAGACGCCGCGTGGAAGATATCTGCTCCGTATCTCTTACCATCATCTCTCGTCGTATTCACTGGATTCACAATGTCAACCAACATTCAAGAGTATAACACTATCCAAGTGAATGGTCCGATAAGTATTGTACCTATAACTCCTGAACACATGAAAGGGGAAATTGTGTGGCTTTACATGTGTGTACTGTTCAACAAATTTATCCTGCCTTGATATCATTGCTTAGACACCTGCATCTCTAGTCTAATGGGTCCCACCGGTTCAGGGAAAAGCTCTGTAAGGCTCAATTTTTGTGTTATGCTTTGACTTGACATTTAGAAGAGGTCCTGACTCCTTGCTGCAGTTCATTGAGTCATTGGCACCAGATCAGCACCTGGATATATCCAAGGATTCACTTGAAAGTGTGACACAAGAAGTCAACTGCTATCAAGTTGTCAATCTGGGCCTCCAAGCCATGTACTATTCTGACAGATTGTTTGTTCTGATGGATACCCCTGGGTTTCTTGACCCAAGGCTGTCAGAGGGCTGGATAATGAGAATGGTCACAGAAAGTCTCAATGCAATTCAGTGTGTGATCACTTCCTTTGATAACAGAGCAGATGTGGTGAACCTGTATTGAATGTTGTTTTCTGCCAGCCAATTTTCTAGTTACACTACTGTGTACATCTTCTATTTTCAACCCATTACTGATATCCGAATTGGTGGCTCAAAAAGGGATGCAGTCAAGATTCTGCGAAAATATATCGACCAATACAATGCTGAAGATATCTCTGTAATAACAACAATGTGGAATCAACTATCAACCCCCAAGCAGCTTGAAGATGCCTCCTGCCGCTTCGACACCTTGAAAGAAGAAATATATGCAGTCAGTAGCTTATATTTTGTTGTGTCAATGATGTCATTTACCAGTTCAAATTTTATTAGGGATCTGGTAGCCTTGGCATCACAGTTAAGAAGTTTGACACCTCTCAAGCTTCTGCTTTGTCATTGCTAGATAGATCATCCTATGGATGGCAGGAGTACCCAAACAATGCCAACAAAGTCATGGACCCACACTATCAATCCCACCTCTGCAACAACCTCCTTGGACGAATTACTACTGTTCTGCAGCAACTCCAATTTCTTGCAGAGGACAAACAGAGTGCCACCCGTTCTGGAAGTGAAGATCATTGTCTTCTGGAGGTTGTGCTCAGGGAGGAGAAGATGGCATTATCATTGCTTCAGTCCTTTTTGGATGACCTCTCCAATCTTGACAACATTGGTCCATCAGGGATTGTGGCACTGCAGTGCCTGCTCGACACTCTCTATGAACAAGACCCAGGCACGTGCTCATCCCCTTGGGTGCCTTTGCAAGTCCCAGGCTTGGACCGACTTGGCATCACATCTGCACCCATCCCATCAACCCCTCATGGTCAACCTCCATCACCTGATGCATCGTGTTTCGCCCCAATTGCTGCTGCCATTAAGAGGCGATTCAATCGAGCCTGGAAGTAGACACAGATGGTTTTTTTATGTTGTTGATGAACTCATTACCCACATCTCTGCTGCATTTTCACTCTTCCCAGTTTTTTTTTTTTTTTTTCTCGATTCACAGCACAGTTCTGTTCATAGCCCTTCACATGTTTACTTCACCAACTTGTACCAGACTCGTATCTGTCCATGTTCATGACTTGCCTCTTGAACATTCTGAACATTTCCTTAGACTCATTTATCATCCATTTCTCGTTTTATATGTATAGAAAATGATTCTGATTAATATTGCCCTGCCTTTCAATTACACCTCATTTCACTGTTTGTAATGATATTTCTCCTTTGCATAGCTTTCTTATTGTGATTTCGATTCTGACGCTGGCAATGTGCGCTCACAGTTATGATAACGATCCCTTTGAGTAAATATGAACTAGAAAAATAGCTGGTGTGGGGACAGGGGGCGGAATTGCGTCTGCAGAATGAGGTGAGCATGGCATGAATGATGCATTGCCGTGTTGGTGGGCCTGAGTGTGTGGTAAGATAGTGACCCGATGTGGATTCCACTTCGGATTCCCTGCTTTATTTCTAGCTTGTCATGTCGCATGATCCAGCCAAACACTCACCTCTCCGGTCCATGTACTCAAGTACTCATCTTATCCATATGTTCTGCCCCCTCTATTTCTTCTACTTGTTTCATCAGTGTCGAGGATGCTAAGGAACAATGATACTGATGTGGCATTTGTGGGACCCACCTCTGCTCTTGTAGAATGTGCAGTGTCGAGCCTACAACTCGTACTTGTTGGACCAGTCTTGGGTATGCTTTTTTACTCTGCTTGTTAAATTAAGATGTATTCTGATTCTACCTACGCAGAACGACTGAATCCCTGATAAATCATCGACTCTTGCGCTTAGACAATGAAGGTACCAACCCCGTTGAAGTAGGGCATTCCGTCGTAAGAGAGTAGCATCTCCAGGCTGACACTCCATGTGCATGAGTCTTCTTGATGCATTCATTCCTTGGACAAAGACACCAAGGCTGTTATTCCTGTTCTTATATGATACCACCGATACTTCGTTGGCTTTAGTTTCATCTGGTATTACTTCAACTGCACAGACACATGTAACAGCTGCACATCACCATTTCCTACTCTCCCTTCTCACTCAACCTATTGTTGCCCACTTGTTCAGCCCACTCCCATCCATGCATCTCCTCATGCACCGCTCTCTTTCCCCCTCTGCTTCGCTACATCCTGGCATCTGTGTATTCAGAGCCCTCTCCACCTGACCTCCTTCTGCTCATCAACAAGGCTGGCATCTTCTCGACGGGCCAGTTTGAGGAGGCTGCAAAGGTCCATTCAGATTCTATCAGTGAGTATCGTTCACAGTTCTTATTTTGTTCTCTGTTCTTCATCTCTATAAATTTATCTGTTCATTCTTCCCTTTCTGTACAAGCCCTAAATTGATGGTACGATATCAATACTAACCATTCTCATCTTCATAGCCCAATTCTGTGCCGATTATCTACTCCACTACAAATGTGCACCATCTGCTTCTTCATGCAGTGGTACACCTCCGCATTCACCCCGCACCTGCCTTGCTCTCTATGTCAAGACCAAGGACAAGTACAAGGAAGCGGAACAGCTAGAAAGTGTTTAACACCGCTGGAAAGGGTGAGGGGCAAGACGGAGAAGGAGCGTGATGCGGGGTTGTGGGATGCATGTGTGGAGAGTGCCAGCCAGACACTGAGGGTGCCGAGTCATGGTGTTGAGGTTAGGAAGTGGAGAGCTGCATATGCGCTCGGTGCAGGGGACGTGGAGGGTGCTGTTGGTGATTTGATGTGAGTTGATCATTGTCTGATTTACCCCTACCTGATACTGACACCTGATACCCCTTGCAGTTGTCTCTCCCATTTCCTCCTTTCACCCACCCACCTCCTCACGCACATCTTCCATCTCACCTGCTTCTACCTCCCTCCCCCGCCCACCTTGATGGCAACGCTCAAACAAAGTCTGCACTTTGACCCCGATTCCAAGCCGGGTCTCAGCCTGCGCCGTCTTGGCAAAATTCTTCATAAATCGTTCTTCGCTCTCGATGAACTCCTAGGCAAAGAAAACTTGAGAGCGGTGGTGGAACTGCTGAGGTCCGGGCAAGAAGGCCGATTTGTGGAAGCGATGAGGGGAAACGATGGCCTCTAACGTGGCGGGAGAAGGGAGGGAGAGGCTCTCCCGCTCGTCCCTGAGGCGCTACTCAAATCTCCAATATCATCCTCGGCGACTCCAACACCACCGTATATGCGTCTCCTCGCTGTCACACCCTTCCTCTCTGTCCTCTTCCCCACCCCACTATCGCCCTCTCCCATACACTGATTCAAGCAAACACTCACCATTGCTGTTCGCGTACTCTTCTTCCTCTCTCCGCTCCAACTCTCCTACCCTTCCTACTTCTCTTATCGGTGACGAGGATGCCGATAAAGCAACAACGACCAACAACGCTGGTGACGTGGCACCCGTGCGGCTGTTGTCTTTTCCCGTAGAATCTGTGATGACTCCCATTGAGCCCGCCATTGCCCCTCCCATGGTGGTGTCATCTACTCGTTGATCAGGTACGCTCTCCTACTATTTTTATTGAAGTGTATCTGAATTTGAACACTTAGCAACGTCTAAAACATGAAATTTTATCGATACAGGAACCAACATGGTTGAAAGCAGCGGTCTGTAGGATATGAGAATGGCGGATGGAAAAGCTAAGGGTCTCATTGTGCAAATTGGTATGAAGCACGCCTCAATTCTACGGAATCTCCAGTCTGACACACATATTTCTGGTTAGCAACGTTCCAATCCTATGTGCCTGGGGCACTGTACAATTTGAATATACTGTTGCAACGTCCCAATGATGCATTCACTTTGGACAGAGGCCACTGTTCTTAACGTACGTGCTTTAAATATTGACTCACACCTACCTATTGCTCATACTATTTTACACAGAACTTGACAAAGGTGCATCGTCCTGCTGCCCTCTGGATATACTTTAGGATCCACACAGGTCTGTTGTGCCCATCATTAAGCGCGAGACCTTTGGACATGCATCGTTCTCTGGTGGAAGACATTCGGCACCTGCCCCATAAAGCTTCTCTTCATAGCTCCCCAGCACCCACTTCTGCGACATCTTGCCTGATTTTTCATGGCTGTGGATGAAGAGTCGTCTAACTGCATAATACGCTGCAGTTGTAGCCGTTCATTGTAGATTGTTGGGTCAAGCGATGTTCCGCTTCCCCGGTGCGCTCGTGCTTATGGATGACGTGCTGTGCGTCCTCCATCGCACCACTGGGTTACCTTCTGCTACGATGAAAAGGAGAGTAAATGACCCAGAACGGATGGAAGGGATCGTCATCTTTACTCTACCCTCATCGAACTTGTACACCTGACGATTGGCCAAGTTTCATCTCACCAGACCTTTTGCTCACTGACTTCAAACATGCCACCACCACTCTTTCTCCCTGCACCGACACTCCTCCACGCTTGAGAATTTCGAAAAATGCCTGTTTCTCATCTTCAACACCGGACTTGGGGGAACGGTCAGACGGAGAAGTGGAGAAACACGCGGTTGTGTGGAGATTGCAAGTTAGACGTTGAGGGTGGGGAGCCAAGTGTGCGCTTGGTGCGGGGGATGTGGAGAGTGCTGTTGGTGATTTAACGTGAGTATCGTTTTTGTTTTTTGTTTTATTTCTATTATATCTTCGTTCCTTCATTCCATTATTCTTTGCTTGTTTCCGTGTCCCCATTATTTTTCGCTTCATCTTTCTCTTTTGGAGTCAAACCCAGCTAACAACCTACTCGTCTTTTCACAGTCGTTTCTCCCTCTTCCCTTCCACCCACGTCCTCACCCACAATTTCCGTCTCGCCTACTTCTACCTGCCTCCTTCGCCGACCTTACTTGCAACACTTAACAGTGCTTCCACTTCAACTCTGACTTCAGGTCCTCGATTAACCCTTAGGCAAAGAAGACTGGCGAGAATGGTCAAGTTGTTGATGGGCCCGAAGAAGAAGGCGGATTTATAAGACTCGGAGTGACGAGCGCGAGAGGTGAAGAGGTGAGGTGCACATGGGCACGACACGACGACGAAATACGAATACGAGCACGAAATTTAAGATGTGAGGCAGGAGGGGGTAAAGCTTTGTATTTTCAGTAAACTAGATATATTTTATATGTAAAGCTATGTAAAACCAAAGAAAATAAAGAGAAATGCCAAGAAAGGGAAACGAGTCAGGAAATGTGAGAAATAATACTAGTGCTGCCCCCGCCATTGCGTACAGATAGATGTAATGAGAGGGTTCGTTGGCCTGGTCGTTGCGGCCTCCTATCGTACGTGTGATGAGGTGTGGAATCATAATTAGGTTAATTCGAGAAACAAGATCTATAGTAGGGAGAGATAAAACGGTTGGTTGGTTCGAAGACTTATAATGAGAATGGGAACTGCAAAGAATAAAATAAACGTGCCATCAAACTGCTCATCCAAAGACCTCGCAAACCCCTATATTCCACCCCTCCTCGCAACGAGTCCTTGAATATCAATGTATAACGGTAAACGAATATGCCTATTTATCACGCTCCGCCCACCCCCCGTCCTTATTCCTCGCCTCCATGAACCCAGTCTCGTTGTTGAATAGAGTGAATGACGACACGAGCGCGCGCTCGAGTAGGAAACTCATCGTTTCGGTGGATATGTTGAGTTCGCGTGCGAGGGTGTAGGCTGCATAGTCGTTGTCTGTGGGTGGAATAGGGGCGTTACAGTGGGTGCGGAGGAGGAGTGTTGGGTTGAAAAGCTCACAAGCAAAATTAAAAGTCCTCGACGCGCTCTCCGAATGCACGTCATTAGCAACCCATCCATAGCTCTTGTATGCCGAACCATGCCCCGCGTGGACGTCGTAGTCCTCGCTCTGTTTTTCGTTCGTCAGTCCACAAATAAATAAAAAGAACATCAATTGCAAAAAAAAAAAAAACAAAAAAACAAAAAAACAAAAAAACATCGAAAAAGAATAATCGCAAAGAAGAACTCACCTGCTGTTATCCTCATACCTCACGTCCCAATCCCTCTCAGGCGGCACCGTCGCATCTTCCACACCGTGCCCCACGATGCGATGTCCAAATCAACGAGTTCATCAAATTTCGAGCCCTTAGTGCCCTTCTCAACATGGGCTTTCGTCGTTTCATGCCCACAGAAAGCCCTTGGTCTCGACAATGTTTGTCCACATGTCGGACTATATGCGTGCGCGAATGCACGGGTAGGGTATACAATTGGTGGGGTCGGAGGTGGGTTGGGATGATATAGGATGCATTGGGTGATGGAGGGCGGGGTGTGGAGGGGAGGGTGATTGGCGTGGATTGTATGTGTTGAAAGAGCGAAAAGGCATGACACACCTTTTGGTAATTCTGCAACATGCTCCTTACCGTTCTGGGTATATTCTCAGGTATGAAGCGGATTTGCCAGGCCCATTCATCAAGCGCGATAGATGTCCTTTATACATAATTATTATATCATCAGTAGACGTGTTAGACGACACGAAATAGGTGGAAGAGAGATTGAAGGAACATCACGCACCCAAATTGAATACCCTGTACACAACTCCCCTTCATTCGCAGTATTATCATACTCCGAATACTAGCTCCCGTGTCGTTCATCAGGGTGTTGATTCGATCTTGTCGTTCACTCGAGTAGCCACAGA
The DNA here is from genome assembly GCA_015501605.1 of Panaeolus papilionaceus. NCBI lineage: Eukaryota > Fungi > Basidiomycota > Agaricomycetes > Agaricales > Panaeolus > Panaeolus papilionaceus. Next base: position 1,029,813 of record JADNRZ010000015.1, read on the forward strand.
TCTCGAAACCAGTTGGGTCTACAATTTAACAGGATTAATGATTAATGTTGGAATATGAAAGGAAGGAGGGGGATGCGCTACCTGAAGTTTCGTTGACGTCATTTCGATGACAGGGGCGAGAGTCAACCTGATTCAACCTCAATGTGTCAGTCAAGTTCCTTATTGAGTTTGAATTTGAACGCTTGAGCCGTATCAAATCACTCCCTTCAACAAAACATCACGATCCCCGTTCCTGCACTCATCTCCTCCGTCAGTGCTACCTCCTCTACTCCTCCTAATTTCTGTACTAGTGACTAGGATGCCGATAAATTGACACTACCAACGAGGCTGGCGACTTGGTACCAGCGCAATCCTCGTCAGCCCGTCATGACTCCCCTGGAGCCATTGCTCTTGCCGTAGGCGTGCCAGAAATTCATTGGACCAGGTATGCTCTTCCACTATTGAATTAATGTATATTCTGAAAAAAAAGCACTTAGAAATACCTAAATATCAGGCAGCTATTCATACATGAAGCAACACGGTTGAAAGCGGGGGTCTGTTGAGGGACTCATTGCACAATTGGTATGAAGCACTCGTCAATTCTACGGCGTTTCCAGGCTGACGCACATATTTCAAATTAGCAACAATTCGATCCCGTATGGTCGAGGAACCATAAAACCTGAAAATACCTTTGCAACGCTCTATACGACGTGTCATGGGGTCGTTTACTTGGTGCCTTGATTCACTTTCCCCCTCCTCTCGACGGGCCAGTTTGGGGAGGCCGCAAAGGTCCATTCAGAGGCTATCGGTGAGTATCGTTTTCAGTTCTGCTTTTGTTCTCTTTTCTTCATCGCCATAATTTTATCTATTTCTTCTTCCCCTTCCATACAACCCCTAAATTGATAACATACACGTCAAAACTAACCCTTCTCATCTTCATAGCTCGATCCCGCGGTGATTGTCTACTCCACTACAAATGCGGCAGCATCTACTTCTCCCTGCAGCGGTACACCTCCACACTCAAGAATTTCAAACGAGTTCTTTCAACAACATGCACCTCATAGAAACCTGAATCCACATCCGTGAAGGTGCCCGCTCCTCCCTCCCGAAGGGAAAGTACAAGGAAGTGGAAGAGCTAGAAGGCGATTTGACAGAGCTGGAAAGGGTGAGGGGCAAGACGGAGAAGGAGCATGATGCGCGGTTATGGAATGCGTGTGTGTGGAGAGTGCCATTCAGACACCGAGGGTAGCGAGTCGTGATGTTGAGGTTGGGAGGTGGAGGGCTGGGTGTGCGCTTGGTGCAGGCGAAGTGGAGGGTGCTGTTGGTGATTTGACGTGAGTTGATCGCTGTCTGATTTACCCCTCCCTGATACCGACATCTGATATCCCTCGCAGTCGTCTTTCCCATTTCCTCGCCCACATCTTCCATCTCGCCCACCCCTAACTCCCTCCGTCGCCCACCCCAATGATGACACTCAAACAGAGCCTGCACTCCGACCCCGATTCCAAGCCGTGTCTTGGCTTGCACCGTCTCTGCAAAGCTCTTAATAAATCGTTCTTCGCCCTCGATGAACTCTTAGTCAAAGAGGACTAACGAGCGGTGTTGAAACTCTTCACGGACATGCGCAGGAAGGTGGATCTGTGGAATCGGTGGGAAGTGACGATGAATCCTACCGTCGGCGAGGGAAGGGAGAGGATCTCCTGGTCATCCCTGAGGCACCACTCAAATCCCCATCATCATCATCAGTAACTCCAACACCGCCCTCGTAGTAGCACCCGTATATGCGTCTCCTCGCTGTCACACCCATCCGCTCCTTCCTCTTCTCCGCCCCCACCTGTACACTGCTTCAAGTAAACATCCACCATTGCTATTCGCATGCTCTTCATCCTCTCTCCGCTCCGACTCTCCTACCCCTCCCACTTCTCCTCTCGGTAACCAGGATGCCAATAAATTAACGATAACCAATAAGGGTGGTGACGTGGCACCCGTGCAACCGTTTTCTTCCAGAGAAGCTGTTGTGACATCCATTGAGCGCGCCATTGCTCCTCCCATGGTGGTGTCAGCTACTCGTTGATCAGGTACACTCTCCTACTATTTTTATTGAAGTGTATTCTGAATTTGAACACTTAGCAACGTCTAAAACTTGAAATTTTAGCAACGTTCCGATCCCCTGTGCCTGGGGCACTATACAATTTGAATATACCTTTGCAACGCCCCAATGGTGCATTCACTTTGGACAAAGGGGCCAGTTCTCAAGGTACGCATTTCCAATCTCGACTCACACATATACCTATTGCTCATACTATTTTACAAAGGACTTGACAACGGTGCAACGTCCTGCTGACCTTGGATTATGGGTTAGAACACAAGATTACCGTTGTGGCCGTCGTTGAGTCTGAGGCCTTTGGAGGCACCTCTCGTGAAGGACATTGCAACCTATCTGGCGCCTACTCAAGAACGCCTCCTCTTCATACCTCCCTAGCACCCTCTTCTGCGACATCTCACCTGATTTTTTTTATGACCGTGGATGAAGAATAGTAGGCCGACTACATAATTCGCCGACGTGGCCTGGGCCCATTGTACCACTGAGTTACTTCCTGATGTGACGATAAGGAGAATAAATGGCCAGTACGTAGATGGAGGACGCCATCATTCGGTAAGTATGTCGGTGTAATTTCCTCATGTATCGCAGCACTCATGCTCTTTATATCCAGCTCTCCTTCATCGTTGTCCTGAGTGTACCTCCCTCCCTCTATGACCAAAAATTCTCAGCATGAATCTCCCCCCGTCACACCCGTCCACTTTTTCCTCTCCTCTCCCTCTCTCACCCTGATTTATACTCTATAGGACGCCCCACTCCTTAACCTGGTCCTACTCTCCATCAAACACAAACACGCCACCGCCGACAATTTCGAAAAAAAATAATTATCGCTCACCTCACCTTCAACGCCGGACTTTGGGGAGGAGCAAGTCGGAAAGGGATCGGAGAATATGCACCTGTGGAATGTATGGGGGGACAGTATGAGCCAAACGTTGATTGCTGGGTGCCCAAGTGTATGTTGATTTATTCTTTCGCGATCCTTGTTTGTATTTTTGTATCTAATCCTCTTTCTTTTTTTCTGGTATATCTGCAGACACCTCTCATTTCGTCTTCCTCACCCTCAACTTCTTTGTCGCTTACTTCCGCCTCCCGCCCTCGCTATCTCGCTTGTGACACTCATGCAGCGCCTCCACCTTGAACATCGACCCCAACTCTGCTTGACTTGGCATCCTCTCGTTAAAGCATTCGACAAATCGCTTCATGAGATCTAGGCCAAAGAGGATCGGAGAGCTGTGGTTAAGTGACTTATGGGTCCACTACTCATTCTGCAGGCGCTCCTCAAGTCACCTTCATCAACATCTATACCACTGCCACCTCCACAACGACGACCATGCACGAGAAACCTTGCAAGGTCGCTTGCTAGTAGATAAGTGGTATGGAGAAGTGTCGGCATTGGAAGGTTGCAGGGAGGATGTGATGGGTCTCGTGGGGCGCGATGGAGGACTGTTGAAAAAGGAAGAATGGGAAGAGGTAGTCACCGTCCTCGGAAAAGCATTTGAACCGTTCGGACGGAACGTATAGCGAAAGATGAGGAAGGGGATTGGGGTGGGGACAGGATGGGGATATATTGTGTTCGTCTGTGTATGTATTAGTGTGATGGTGTGTAGGATTGAGCGACAGGGAACGATACTGAGTGCTCCTCGATGTACATTATTTGTTGAATTCAATCGTGGTTTTTTACTATCGAAATTATTTTCTGGATCGTGTTCGAAATGAGCAAGCCGCGATTGGAAGTCTAAGTCGTTGATACTGTAGAGGCTCACTACAACGAGGCGTCGTTTGTGCAGAAATGTTGGTATTTAGTATCAAATTTTGCATTCTGTTCTTGCTTTTACATTTCTTGTTTAATATTCGTTTGATTAAATAGCTGTTATGACATTGTCTCTCGAGGCGTCAAGGCACTGAATTAGTGGTGGGTATACTTGCTATTTATATGAGCCCTTAGTAACAACTGTGCCGCGCAGACGCCGCGTGGAAGATATCTGCTCCGTATCTCTTACCATCATCTCTCGTCGTATTCACTGGATTCACAATGTCAAACAACACTGAAGAGTATGCCACTATCCAAGTTAATGGCCCGATAAGTATCGCACCTATAACTCCTGAACAAATGAAAGGGAAAGGTATATGGCTTTATATGTGTGTACTATTCAACAAAGTTATCCTGCCTTAATATCATTGCTTAGATGCCTGCTTCTCTAGTCTAATGGGTCCTACCGGTTCAGGGAAAAGCTCTGTAAGGCTCAATTTTTGTGTTATGCTTTGACTCAACATTTAGAAGAGGTCCTGACTCCTTGCTGCAGTTCATTGAATCATTGGCACCAGATCAGCACCTGGATATATCCAAGGATTCACTTGAAAGTGTGACACAAGAAGTCAAATGCTATCAAGTTGTCAATCTGGGCCTCCAACCAAACTATTCTACTCACAGATTGTTTGTACTGATGGATACCCCTGGGTTTCTTGACCCAAGGCTGTCAGAGGGCCGGATAATGAGAATGGTCACAGAAAGTCTCAATGCATTTCGGTGTGTGATCACATCATTTGATATCAGAGCAGATGTGGTGAACCTGTATTGAATGTCATTTTCTGCCAGCCAATCTTCTATTAACACCCTTGTGGACATCTTCTATTTTCAACCTATCACTGATATCCGAATTGGTGGCTTGAAACGGGATGCAGTCAAGATTCTGCGAGAATATGTCAACCAATACAATGCCAGAGATATCTCTGTAATAACAACAATGTGGAATCAACTATCAACCCCCAAGCAGCTTGACGACACCTCCCACCGCTTCTACACCTTGAAAGAAGAAATATATGCAGTCAGTAGCTTATATTTTGTTGTGTCAATGATGTCACTTACTATTTCAAATCTTATTAGAAATCTGGTAGCCTTCGCATCAATGTCACCAAGTTTGACACTTCTCAAGCTTCTACTTTGTCATTGCTAGATAGACCATACTATGGATGGCCAGAGGACCCAAACAATCCCAACAAAGTCATGGACCCACACTATCAGTCCCACCTCTGCAACAACCTCCTTGGACGAATTACTACTGTTCTGCAGCAACTCCAATTTCTTGCAGAGGACAAACAGAGTGCCACCCGTTCTGGAAGTGAAGATCATTGTCTTCTGGAGGTTGTGCTCAGGGACGAGAAGGTGGCATTATCATCACTTCAGTCCTTTTTGGATGATCTTGCCAGTGACTACATTGGTCCATCAGGGATGATGGCCCTGCAATTCATCCTGGATAGTCGCTATGAACAGGACCCAGACACATGCTCATCTAATTGGCCACTCTCTCAAGCTCCTCACCAAACCATGGTCACTTTAGATATCCCTTCCGATCATGGTCCTGCACCAGCATCACCTTCGCAAGTCCCAGGCTTGGAACAACTCAGCATCACACCTGCACCCATCCCATCAACCCCCCAATTTCAACCACCATCACCTGACACATCGTGTTTTGCTCCAATTGCTGCTGTCATTAAGAGGCGATTCAATCAAATCCGAGGGTAGATATCGGGGCATTTGGTCACACTGGTATCTGAGTTGCAGCATCATTGAGGAACCCATTAATCAGTATCTCATCTACTTTTCATTTTGTCATTTTTTTTTCAATTCACATTATTGTAGTGTTCACACCTCATCTTGTGGTTGGTTTTTCAGTAATTTGTACCATTCTCGTAGCTTGCCCTTTTCATTACTTAGCTTCAAATATTCTGAGTGTTTCTTCAGTCTTGTTTATCACCCAATTCTCATTTTGTACTTCGTTGTTATCTTCCCTGTATTGTGTTTGTTTTCTTTTGTTTTAGCCATAAGTTGTACTTAGTCTACAGCTTCATTTCTCGCCCTAGCCCTATTATTTCGCATCCTTTCGTAGTTGTCCAATCAGCATGATTCCTTCCTGTGTGGCTTCATCTGTCTTGCAGCATTTGAGAGTCTTCGTCCTTCCTCCCATCCCCTCTACTGACAAACTGACATTGTGCATGTCAAGTCGCGCATCCGTTTCATTTAACACTCGATTCACCATTGTCATTCACCACATTGCCGCCTCTCATCAGCAATTCCTGATCCGACTACAGGGACTACGGGCCGCTACCTACAGGGGGACCCTTGCTACAGGTGCTACAGAGCACTACGCAGCACCCTGTAGTTCGGCTCCGAAAACCAGGAATTGCTGATGCCTCACATTCGATTTGTATCTCTGCACTACCCAGATAGCATCACTTTTATTGTCCCTCATACCTTTAGCGTTGCTTTCTGTTAGATACGCCTTGTGTTGTCACTCCCCCATCTCCAGCGCCAATGATCGCTCTCCGAGTCCGCATCAATTATTCATCTACTGCGAACACTATTTCTCGTGCTTCATCGTCGCACACTCCTGAGTTCTGTTCTATATTTCCCAGACCAGTTCAACGATCAAGCACACCAGACTAAACTTTATGATATTACTCTTACTTCACCTCGCATGCACATTACAACAGATTTGACAGATCTCGAATGCTCAGAGGTCCAACTCTCACAACCCTCACAGTTCATCTCCAATCCCCTCCGAAACCTCCTACCCATCTTCCCACTCCACCTGCTTTATCTCTTCCTCAGCACCACCAAATTCCCTCAACACGCCCTCATCGCACCACCTCTTCACCTTCGCAATCATCTCAAACTACCTCCCTGCCATCCTTGATCCACTGATGCTTAACGAAGGGCGTCGTTACCTTTGTATGTTTCATTGTCAACGATTTGATACATTTCTTCGTCTGCGCGCCCAGAGCTGAGGTGTGTAGGGGGCGGGGAGCGGCAGGGATGTAGAGGGTGAGGGATTCGAAGAGGGGGCTGGATAATTCAGATGGGTTCGAGTTAGGGAGGTACGAACTCCCCCGATACAGGACTGATGGGATAAAATCCCACAGTGGTGCATATGAACCATGCGCTCATCTGTCTGCAGTCTTTGTTCTATAGCTACAGTATCACAACACCACCGACTCGGAATCTAAAATAATCAAAACACACAGGGGAAAATACGCATGCCACTCAACCCCTCCGGCCTATCCCCATACTCACTCCTCGCGATCACTCTATCACTTTCCTGAGTTGTCCACACTGCCCCCGCCATAGCGTACAGATCCGGAATGTGATGAGAGGGTTCACTGGTGTGGTCGTTGTACCCTCCTATCAGACGCGTCACGGTAGTGGGGCATAAAATCGTAATGGGGGGTGAAATCGTGATGAGGTTTAAACCGTCAATTTTAGTAGAGATAGCAGAAAACCGAACACGACTCACCATCGAAATGCTTATCCAAAGACCTCACAGACAGCTCCCTCCCACCTCTGCTAGCAACACTTCCCCCAATATCATATATAATGACAAAGCTATACGCTCACATAGAGTCACGCTCTGTCCACCTACCATCCTCCCTCCACACCTCCATAAACCCCGTTTCTTCGTTGAATAATGTGTATGGCGACATGAGTGCACGCTCGAGGAGCAAATTCATTATTCCGTCGTACTTGTTAAGTTCACGCACGAGGATATAGCTGTTTAATCGTCGTCTGTGGGTAGGTGGTAAGTCCTTTTTGTTAGAGAAGAAGCAGGGGTGTAGGAGGAGGGGGTTGAAGGTTTGAGAGAGACTCAGACTCACAAGCGTAATGCAACGTCCTCGACCCGCTCTCCGAATGCACATCATCAGCGACCCAACCATGGCTGTCATACACCGAACTAAGCACCGCTCGGACTTCGTAGTCCAATTCTATATTATCATTTTTTTTAATTAATACCATTTCATCAATTCGAGCCCAAAGAAGGAAAGGAAAGAAAAAGAGAATCAGCGCTAACTCACCTCTTCCCTATCCTCATACCTCACTTTCCAATCCCTCTCAGGCGCTACAGTCACGTACATACTTCCACACCGGTTACCGCGCGAGATTCAAATTCACTTGTCGGGGTCCATCGAATGTTTCCGTCATGTCATGAAGATTGAACGTCCGAGTGTCGTTGAGTTTCAACAGCACCTCCGCAATGAGGGAGTCTGCATGCGTGCCAACCATGATATTGTTCTCGACGGTGTTTGTCTAATGGGGAGCCAGTCGCTCTATGAGGAGCGCATATATGTGCGGGCGGTATTCAATGTCGATGAATTGAGTATGAGGTGGTTTGAGAGAGTATGAGATTGGGAGAGTATGAGATGGATCGGGAATGTGAGCGTGCATGTAGGCGTCGAAAGAAAGAGGAAAGGAAAGCCACACCTGCTGGCAATCCTGCGACATGCTCGTTACCATTCCTCGTACCTTCTCTGTGCGAATAAGATTTGCCATGCCCATTCCGCGCAATAGGTGTGGTTTACATGTACGATATCGTATCATGTAATGTCAATGGCCATGTAAGACGACACTAAAGAAGTGGAAGAAGAAGGATTGAAGGAACACCACGCACCCAAGTCGAATACCCGTATACGACGACTCCCCTTCATGCACGGTATTATCACACCCCGAGTATCAGTTCCATGTTTGTGTTGTTCATTAGGGTGCTGATCCAATCTTGTCGTTCACTCGAGTAGCCACAGCTCTCGAAACCAGTTGGGTCTACAATTCAACAGGATTAATGATTATGTTTAAATATGAAAGGAAGGAGGGGGATGAGTTGAATGCGTTACCTGAAGTTCCCTTGACGTCATTTCGATGACGAGGGCGAGAGAGAGGGTCAACTTGATTCAATGTGCGAGTAAAGTTCCTTATTGAGTTTGAATTTGAACGCTTGAGCCGTATCAAATCACTCCCTTCAACAAAACACCACGATCCCCGTTCCTGCACTCATCTCCTTTGTCAGTGCTGCCTCCTCTACTCCTCCTAATTCCTGTATTAGTGTCTAAGACGCGAACAAATTGACACTAACAACAAGGCTGGTGATATGGCACCAGTGCAATCCTCGTCCGCTCCTGTACAATTCGTTGTGACTCTCATAGAGCCCTTGCTCCTGCTGTAATGCTCTTCCATGACTTGAATTAATGTTAAATTCTGAATTATAAACACTTAGAAACGTCTAAATAACAGGTTATCATTGATAAATGAACCAATACTCTGGAAAGCGTAGACCTGTTGAGGGTCCCATTGCGCAAACTGGTATGAAGCAGTGCCCAATTCTACAGCATTTCCAAGCTAACGCACAAATTTTCAGTTAGCAACGCTCCAATTCCGTGTGTCTGAGACACTGTAAAACTTGAAAATGCCTTCGCATCGCTCCAAATGATGCATCATCGGATCGTCTTCTTGATGCTCTGATCCACCTCGGACAAAGCGGCCACCGTTCTTGAAGTACCTACCCCAAATCCCGACTCACATATATACTGAGTTGCTCATACTATTTTACACAGAACTGACAGCGACGCATCGTCCTGCTGCTCCCGGGTTATGGGTTACGAGAACACAAAATATTACTGTTGTACCCGTTGTTGAGTCCAAGACCTTTGGACGTGCATCCTTGTCTGGTGGAAGCTTTTATCACACATCTGGCGCCTTCCCGACAACACTTCCTCTTCATATCTCCCCAGCACTTTCTCCCGCAACGTCTTACCCAACTCGTCATGGTTGCGAATGAAGCAGGGTGGTTCAACTGTATAATACTTGCAGTTGTAACAACTCGTCGTGGATTGTTGGGTCAAGTGGTGGATCCGCTTCCCTGGTCGCTCGTATTCGTGGATGACGTGTCCTGGGTTCTTCCTCGCACCACTGGGCTACTCCCTGCTATGACGATCAGGAGGATAAATGGCCCAAAACGTAGATGGAGGGTGCTACCATGTGGTATGTCATGTGCATTTTTTTCTTTTATCGCGGTACTCATAATCGCCATTCATAGGAAGGTTAGGCTCCTCTTTCATGATAGTCCTCATATGCGGTCGCCTCCCTCCATTACCAGTGTCTATGACCTCCAGCGCAGATTCTTCGCCATCGCCTTAGTACCCAAACACGTGTTCCCTCACCATCACGCTCGTCCACTTCCTCCTCCTCTCCTTCCCTCTCCCTCTATTGCCTACACTCGTACTCGTATAGGCACACCTCAGTAACAGCTACACATCACCATTTCTTACTCTCCCTTCTCCTTCCCTCAACCTATCGTTGACCACATCTTTAGTCCACTCCCATCCATGCATCTCGTCACGCACCCCTCGCTTTCCCCCTCCTCTTTGCCCCGCCTTGGCATCAGTGCAGTCAGAGCTCTTTACACCTGATCTCTCTCTGCTTATTAATGAGGCTGGCATCCTCCTCTCGACGGGCCCGTTTTGGGCGGCTGCAAAGGTTCATTTGGAGGCTATCGGTGAGTATCGTTTTCAGTTCTGGTTTTGTTCTTTTTTCTTCATCACCTTGATATTATACACGTCAAAACTAACACATCTCATCTTAATAGCCCAATCTTGTACTGATTATCTACTCTACTACGACGGCGGCACCGTTTACTTCTCCATGCAGCGGCACGCCTCATTCGACAATTTTAAACAAGTCCTCTCTCCAGCACCTCCAACAATGCGCACCTCATGAAGGCGCGAATCCACATTTGTGAAGGCGACTACGCCTTCCTCGCTCTCTATGTCAAGACGAAGGGCAAGTACAAGGAAGCGGAAGAGCTGGATGGCGACTTGACAGAGTTGGAGAGAGTGAGGGGTAGGACGGAGAAGGAGAGAAATGCGGGTTGTGGAGAGTGCGATTCAGACATTAAATGTGGCAAGGAGAGTAATGGTGTTGAGGTTGGGAAGTGGGGGGCTGGGTGTGCGCTTGATGCAGGGGACGTGGAGGGTGTTGTTGGTGATTTGACGTGAGTTGATTGTTGTCTGATTTGCCCCTCCCTGATGCCGACATCTGATATCCCTCGCAGTCGTCTTTCCCATCTCCTCGCCCACATCTTCCATCTCGCCCACCCCTACCTCCCTCCCTCGCCCACCCCAATGACGACACTCAAACAGAGCCTGCACTCCGACCCCGATTCCAAGCCGTGTCTTGGCTTGCACCGTCTCTGCAAAGCTCTCAAAAAATTGTTCTTCGCCCTCGATGAACTCTTAGTCAAAGAGGACTAAAGAGCGGTGTTGAAACTCCTCACGGACATGCGCAGGAAGGTGGATCTGTGGAATCGGTGGGAAGTGGCGGTGAATCCTAACGTCGGCGAGGGTAGGGAGAGGTTCTCCTGCTCATCCCCGAGGCGTTACTCAAAACCCCATCATCATCATCTGCAACTCCAGCACTGCCCTAGCACCCGTATATGCGTCTCCTCGCCGTCACACCTTTCCACACTTTCCTCTTCTCCACTATCGCTCTTACCGGTACACTCCTGCAAGTAAACACTCACTATTGCTATTCGCATACTCTTCTCCTTTCTCCGTTCTGCTTCTCCTACCCCTCCTACTTTTCTTATCGGTGACTCCGAGTCACTGAGTCGGATGCCGGTAAATCAATGATGACCAACAACACTGGTGACGTGGCACCCGTGTGGCAGTCGTCTTTTCCTGTATAATCCGTCGTGGCTCCCATTGAGCCCTCCATTGCCCCTCCCGTGGTGGTGTCAGGTACTCTTTGGACCAAGTACGCTCTCCTGCTATCTTTATTAATCTGTATTCTGAACTATAAACACTAAGCAACGTGTAAATCTCGGGGTTTTATCGATACAGGAACCACAACAGTTGAAAGCAGGTGTCTGTGGGATATGAGATCGGCGGATGGAAAAGCTGAGGGTCTCATTGCGCCAATTGGTATGACGCACTGCTCAATTCTACGGCTTTTCCGGTCTGACACTCATATTTCTGGTTAGCGACGTTCCAAAATACCGTGTGTGAGGCACTGTAAAACTTGGACATACCTTTGCAACGCAACAAATGATGCATTCAGGTTGGAGAGAAGCCACTGTTCTTAAGGTACGTGCTTTAAATCTCGTCTCACACGTATACCTATTGCTCATACTATTTTACACAGAACTTGACCATGGCGCAACGTCCTGCTAACTTCAGGTTATGCGTTAGGACACAAAAGATTACTGTTGTGCCCGTCGTTGAGGCCGAGGCATTTGGACGCACCTCTCGTGAAAGGCATTGCAACCTATCTGGCCCCGACTCAACAACGCCTCCTCTCCATACCTCCCCAGCACCCTCTTCTGCGACATCTCACCTGATTTTTTTTATGACCGTGGATGAAGAATAGTGGACCAACTGCATCATTCGCTGACGTGGCCTGGGTCCATCTTACCACTGAGTTACTTCCTGACGTGACGATAAGGAGAATAAATGGCCAGTACGTAGATGGAGGACGCTATCATTCGGTATGTCGAGTGTAATTTCTTCATGTATCGCAGCACTCATGCTCTTTATATCCAGCTCTCCTTCATCGTTGTCCTGGGTGTACCTCCCTCCCTCTATTACCAAAAATTCTCACTTCCGGTTCTTCACCACCCAAACATTCAAGCATGAATCTCCCCCCCGTCACACCCTTCTACTTCGTCCTCTCCTCTACCTCTATCACCCTCATTCATACTCTATAGGACGCCTTACTCCTTAACCTGGTCCTACTCTCCATCAAACACAAACACGCCTCCGCTTATTTCTCCATGCAGCAACACTCTTCCACACTCGATAATTTCGAAAAAAATAATTATCGCTCACCTTCAATGCCGGACTTTGGGGAGGAGTAAGTCGGAAAGGGATCGGAGAATATGCACCTGTGGAATGCATGCGGGGACAGTGTGAGCCAAACGTTGGCTGCTGGGTGCGCAAGGGTATGTTGTTTAATTCTTTCGCGATCCTTGTTTATATTTGTATCTCATCCTTTTTTTTCTGGTATATCACAGACGCCTCTCGCATTTCGTCTTCCTCACCCTCAACTTCTTTGTCGCTTACTTCTGCCTCCTGCCCTCGCCATCCCGCTCGCGACACTCATGCAGCGCCTCCACCTGGAACCCCGACCCCAACTCTGCCTGACTTTGCATCCTCTCGTTAAAGCATTCGACAAATCGCTTCATGAGATCTAGGCCAAAGAGGATCCAAGAGCTGTGGTTAAGCGACTTATGGGTCCACTACTCAATGTGCAGGCGCTCCTCAAGTCACCTTCATCATCATCTATACCACCGCCACCTGCACAACGACCATGCACGAGAAACGTTGCAAGGTCGCTTGCTAGTAGATAAGTGGTATGGGGAAGCGTCGGCATTGGAGGGTTGCAGGGAGGATGTGGTGGGTCTCGTCAGGCGCGATGGAGGACTGTTGAAAAAGGAAGAACGGGAAGAGGTAGTCACAGTCCTCGGAAAAGCATTTGAAGCGTTCGGACGGAAGGTATAGCGAAAGATGAGGAGGAGGAGGAGGATTGGGGTGGGAACGGAACGGATATATTGTGTTGGTCTGTGTATGTGTTGGTGTGATGGTCTGTAGGATTGAGCGACAGGGAACGATACTGAGTGCTCCTAGATGTATATTATTTGTTAAATTGAATCTTAATCGTGATATTTTGCTATCGAAATTATTTTCTGGATCGTGTTCAAAATGACCGAGCCGCGATTGGAAGCTTAAGTCGTTGACACTGTAGAGGCTCACTATAACGAGGCGTCGTTTGTGCAGAAATGTTGGTATTTAGTATCAAATTTTGCATTCTGTTCTTGCTTTTACATTTCTTGTTTAATATTGCTTTGATTAAATAGCGGTTATGACGTTGTCTCACGAGGTGTCAAGGCACTGAACTAGTGGTGGGTATACTTGCTATTTATACGAGCCCTTAGTAAGAACTGTGCCACGCGGACGCCGCCTGGAAGATATCTGCTCTGTATCTCTTACCATCATCTCTTGTCATATTCACTGGATTCACAATGTCGACCAACACTCAAGAGTATGGATTTATCCAAGTGAATGGTCCGATAAATATCATGCCTATAACTCCTGAACACATGAAAGGGGAAATTGTGTGGCTTTACATGTGTGTACTATTCAACAAAGTTATCCTGCCTTAATATCATTGCTTAGATGCCTGCTTCTCTAGTCTAATGGGTCCCACTGGTTCCGGGAAAAGCTCTGTAAGGCTCAATTTTTGTGTTATGCTTCAACTTGACATTTAGAAGAGATCCTGACTCCTTGCTGCAGTTCATTGAGTCATTGGCACCAGATCAGCAGCTCAACATATCCAAGGATTCGCTTGAAAGTGTGACGCAGGAGGTCAACTGCTATCAAGTTGTCAACCTGGGAACACAACCCCAGCATGCTGACGCAAAGGTTGTACTGATGGATACCCCTGGGTTTCTTGACCCAAGGCTGTCAGAGGGCCGGATAATGAGAATGGTCACAGAAAGTCTCAATGCAATTCGGTGTGTGATCACATCATTTGATAACAGAGCACATGTGGTGAACCTGTATTGAATGTTGTTTTCTGCCAGCCAATTTTCTAGTTACACTATTGTGCGCATCTTCTATTTTCAACCTATCACTGATATCCGAATTGGTGGCTTGAAACGGGATGCAGTCAAGATTCTGCGAGAATATGTCAACCAATACAATGCCAGTGATATCTGGGTAATAACAACAATGTGGAATCAACTATCGACCCCCAAGCAGTTTGAAGACACCTCCCGACGCTTCAACACCTTGAAAGAAGAAATATATGCAGTCAGTAGCTTATATTTTGCCATGTCAATGATGTCATTTACCAGTTCAAATTTTATTAGGGATCTGGTGGCCTTCACATCACAGTCACCAAGTTTGACGCCTCTCAAGCTTCTACTTTGTCATTGCTAGATAGACCACTCTATGGATGGCATGAGGGCCCAAACAACACCAACAAAGTCATGGACCCACACTATCAATCCCACCTCTGTGACAACCTGCTTGGACGAATTACCAACACGCTCCAGAAACTGCAACTTCTTGCAGAGGACAAACAGCATGCCACCCATTCTGGAAGTGAAGATCATCATCTTCTAGAGGTTGTGCTCAGGGATGAGAAGGTGGCATTATCATCTCTTCAGTCCTTTTTGGATGACCTTGTGACCCATGAGGGCAATGATCCATCTGAGCCCTGGGATGATGCATCAATCTTCCATATTGATATCTCAGAGTTTTCAGACCTTGCCAGTGATGATATTAGTCCATTGGGGATTGTGGCACTGCAGTGCCTGCTAGACGCTCTCTATGATCAAGACCCAGATGCTTGCTCATCTCCTTGGCCGCTGTCTCGAGCTTTGCCCCTTGCACCATCATGCCCCCTTCCTGAGGATGCCCTGCTGCAACCCACAGTCACTTCAGATATCCCTTCTGACCATGAGCCTGCTCCAGTGTCACCTTCACAAGTTCCAGGCTTGGACCAACTCAGTATCACACCTGTGCCCATCCTATCTGCCCCTCATGGACAACCACCCTCACCAGATGTATCATGCTTTGCACCTATTATTGCTGCCTTTAAGAGGCAATTCAATCCCACCTGGAGGTAGATATCAGGGGTTATGTATGGTAGTTGATGAACCCATTCAGTTAACCTCCATACTTTTCTCTTTTTTTTTTCCCCATGTTTTTTACTTTACTTCTTTTTGGATTCACATCTCTGTATTGTCTGTACTTTGGCTTGTGTTACACTATATCTTTTCTTTCCATCTTATCTTGCTACTATCTTATCACTGTGTACTATCATCTCTCTTTGTACTTGTAGTTCGTCTTATCTTTTCTTATCTTTTCTCTTCTCACCCCACTTCCATTCCTGCTGTCGCCCCACATCTATCTCCTATCTATGACTCCTTCTCTGACTCATCTTTCTCATGCTTATGACTCAACATTACTTCTTTCTCTCACCATTGCTCCATTCTGACTTATGGACTTCACACTTTATCTACACTGCCTCATATATGCATAGCCACTGTAGATACTTATATAAGCTGGTAGTTTATACCCTTTGTTCTTTAGCTAGTTCTTTAACTACAATAGAACAATCACTTCTACTGGACTTCTTTTACTTGCTCTCTGCTAAGGCAATACCATCGAGCAATTCTTGAAGTGGCATTCTTAGTTAGATTCCCCGAACTCAACGTAACATGCCAATCAACCCTGACTTCACTTTCAACCCTTGTTCTTGTTGACTCTACAGCCAGACTCATACGCGCCAAACAAGTCAACTGTAACAGCTTGTGGTTGGTTCCTTGATTAAAGTGTTTATCACCCATTTGTCATTTTGTATGTTGTTGTTATCTCCTTCATATTGTGTTTGTTTTCTTTAGTTTTAGCTATAAGTTGTACTTAGTCTTCAACTTCATTTCTCGCCCTGGCCCTATTATATTGCATCCTTTCATTGTCATCCAATCAGTGTGTGCAGATTCCTTTGTGTGTGGCTTTGTCCATCCTGCAGCTTTCAATCTTTGTCATTCCTCCCATTCCCTTTACTAACAAACTGACATTATGCATGTCAAGTTGTGCATCCCTTTCATTAGCATTTGATTCACCATTGACATTCACTACATTGCCAGCTGCTCACATCTGATTTGTCTATCTGCACTGTGCCAGTGCAGATGGCATCGTTTTTATTGTCCCTCACATCTCTAGCATTGCTTGTGTTAGATACACCTTTTGTTGTTACTCCCCCATCTCCAGTGTCAATAATCACTCTATTCATCTACTTCAAACATTATTTATCATGTTTCATTGTTGCACACTCCTGAGTTCCCTTCTAAATTGCCCTGATGACTTCAACAATCAAGGATCTAGAAGTCATTTCATTTCATTATTTTGCTCAATCTTTCTTGATTGTTCAATTACCTCCCTCTCTGTGATGTGTATCTTCTTCATAATTGCATTTGCCAACCACAGTCATTCTTTAGTTTCACACACTCTTCGCAATCTGTTTTGACTCGCCGTCGGCCCAGTGATGATTATATGCTGAATGAAGACTTATCGCTCTCTTGGTGTTGTTAAATGCATTCAAGGTTAGGACCACTCATATATCATTCAAGTGTTTGTTTATTTCAGTCCGTTTTTATTTGTTAACATGCATGTTCACTGACTTAGGACAGTTGAAGCTTATTTCGTTACCGTTCAGCTTTTGTTCACATTGGGAGGTAGATTCACGGTCTTTGGGTGACTGGGACCACTAGAACAACGAGTTTAAATCACGAAGCTCTCAGGGTTTTTCCGCATCAAACACAATGTCAACATTAATTTACAGTTACTGTTTTCCAAGTCAATGAAAAAGTAAAATTATTTACTTCAAACCAGGGCTTCAAATCGAGTGATGTTGATGTCAAAGCTGTACCATGACATAGTATGCAGCGCACCAGACCAGACCTTATATTTATATTACTTTTAATTCACCATGCATACACATCACAACAGATTCGACAGATTTCGAATGCCCAAAAATCTAACTCTCACAACTCTCGCAGCTCATCCCTAACCCCCTCCTCCCCTGCCTCCACCTCCCATCCGTGCTCCCACCTCACCCCAAACACCCTCATAATTCCCCCATCCCCACCCCACCTCACCTCACCCCACGCCTCCGCCTCCCGACCCATCTCAAACATCACCTCCCTGCCATCCTTAATCCACTCATGCTTGACAAAGGGCGTCGTTGTCGTTTGTACGTTCATTGTCGACAATTTGATGTATTTCTTCGTTCGTGCACCGATAGCTGAGGTGTGTAAGGGGCGCGGCGCGGTGGGGATGGGAGGGTTAGGGGTTCGAATTTTGAACAGGGGCTGGTGGATATGAGTGAATGAGTATAAGAAAGAATGTCTGAAGTAAGAGAAGGAAGGAACATAGGATAGAGAGAGGACGTACGACCCAAAGACGCACTCGCTCGATACAGGGTTGACAGGGTAAAATCGCATAGCGGTGAATATGAAACACGCGCTCATCTGTCCAGTCTTCGTTTTCAGTTGATAATTCATCGTCAACCAGTTTTTCAATATCTCAAAATACACAGAGAAACTAGAACACTGGCTCCATTCGATCCCTTCAGCCCATCCCCATACTCACTCCTCGCAATCTCTCTAACCCTCTCTTCTGGGTCGTCCAAGCTGCCCCCGCCATTGTGTACAGATAGGAGATGCAATGAGAGGGTTCGTTGGTCTGGTCGTTGTGGTCTCCTATCGTACGCGTGATGAGGGTGTGGAATCATAATTAGGTTAATCTGAGAAACGATATGTATCAATATGAGAGGTAAAACAGTTGGTTGGCTTGAAGACTGAAAATGAGAATGGGAAACGCAAAGAATAAAATAAATGCACCATCAAAATGCTCATCCAAGGACCTCACAAACCCCCATCGATTTATTCCTCACCTCTATGAGCCTAGTCTCATCGTTGAATAGAGTGAAAGGCGACCCGAGCGCGCGCTCGAGTAGGAAACTCATCGTTTCAGTGGATATGTTGAGTTCGCGTGCGAGGATGTAGTCGTCGTCTGGAGGTGGGATGGGGGCGTTACAGTAGGCACATAGGAGGAGTGTTGGGTTGAAAAAAGCTCACAAGCACAATCAAATGTCCTCAACGCGCTCTTCGAATGCACGTCATCGGCCCATCCATGGCTCTCGTATCCCGAACTACGCCCTGCGCGGACTTCGTAGTCCTCGCTCTGTTTTTCGTTCATCAGTCCACAAATAGAAGAAGGACATCAATTGCAAAAAAAACATCGAAAATGAATATCTCGCAAAGAAAACTCACCTCCCTATCCTCATACCTTACCTCCCAATCCCTCTCAGGCGGCACCGTCGCACCTTCCACACCGTCCCCCACGACGCGAGGTCCAAATCAACGAGTTCATCAAATTTCGAGCCCTTAGTGCCCTTCTCAACCTGGGCTTTCGTCGTTTCATGCACACAGGAAGCCCTTGGTCTCGACGATGTTTGTCCATATGGAGAGCCATCAGACTATATGCGTGCGCGAATGCCCGGGCAGGGTATGCGATTGGTTGGGTACGAGAAGGGTTGGTATACGATGGGATGCGTTGGGCGAAGGAGATTGGGGTGTGAAGGGGAGGGAGGGCGATAAGCGTCGATTGTATGTGTTGAAACAGCGGAAAGGAAAGACGCACCTGTTGGTAATTCTGCAACATGCTCCTTACTATTCCTGGTATATTCTGGGATGTGAAGCGGATTTGCCAGGCCCATTGAACGCGATAGATGTTCTTTATAAGTATTATATGAGCGATAGACGTGTTGGACGACACCGAATATGTGGAAGAGAGATTGAAGGAATACCACGCACCTAAGTCGAATACCCGTATACAACTCTCCTTCGCGCACGGTATTATCACACCACAAGTATCAGTTCCATGTTTGTGTTGTTCATTAGGGTGGAAATTCTTTAGGTCTACAATTCAACAGGATTAACGGTTATGTTTGAACATGAAAGGAAGGAGGGGGATGAGTTGAATGCGTTACCTGAAGTTCCCTGACATCATTTCGATGACGAGGGCGAGAGACGGACACAGAACCATGAGGGTATGTATCCCCCATTCTTTGAATCTTTCATCATACGTTGTCGCTTTTTCGCGAATTTTTTCGTCTATTTCATGCTTTTCGCATTGCTGTGCACCTTCTGTCTGAGGTTCAAACTGACGTCACGCAATGTGGTGCACAAATGGAAACTGCACGACTACCTGACTGCGAGTCTATTGGTGTCAGCGTTGAAGTTGACATCCGCAGGCAACCCGATGGCATGGGTGAGTAAATTGCCTTATTGAGTTTGAATTCAATGATATCAAATCAAACAACGAGACATCACGATCTCCGTTCGTGCACTCATCTCCGCTGTCAGTTCTGCCTCCTCCACTCCTCCTACTTAATTTCTGTATTAGTGACTAAGATACCAACAAATCGGCACCATCAACAAGGTGGCGCCAGTGGAATGCTCGTCCGCTCCTGTAAAATCCCGTCGTGACTCCCATGGAGCTATCGCTCTTGCTGTAGTACTCATTGGACCAGGTACGCTCTTCCACTATTGAATTAATGCACATTCTGAATTATAAATACTTAGTAATGTCTAAATATCAGGATATGATTGGTAAATGGACCAACACTGTAGAAAGCGAGGGTCTGTTGAGGATCCCATTGTGTAAATTGGTACGACGCTCTCCTCTCAATCCTCTGGCATTTCCTGGCTGATGCACATACTTCAACTTAGAAACACTCTCATTCCGTGTGGCCGAGGGACAGTAAAATTTGAGCATACTTTTGCAACGCCCTATACGACGTGTCATGGGTTGTTTTCTTGGTGCCTTTATTCACTTTGGACAAAGAGACCGCTGTTCTTAAGGTACGTACTTCAAATTTCAACCCACACGTATACATATTGCTTATACTATTTTACACAGAACTTGACAACGGCGCATCGTCCTGCTGAGCTCGGGTTATGGGTTAGGACACAAACATAACTGTTGTGCCTGTTGTTGAGCCCAAATCCTTTGGACATGGATCCTTCCCTGGTGGATACTTTTATCACACATACAGCGCCTTCCCGACGACAACCCTTCCTTATTACACCACCCCAGAGTGTCTCCTGCAACGTCTTACCTGATTCTTTGTGGCCAATGATGAAGACGGGTGGCTCAACTGCATCGTACAATGTAGTTGTGGGGCAATCTGGTTGCAGATCGTTCAGTCAAGTTGTAGTTCCGCTCCCTAGTGCGCTTGTGCTCGTGGATGAAGTGATCTGGGTCCTCTATCGCGCCACTGAGCTGCTTCCTGCTGCGACGATAAGGAGGATAAATGGCCCAGAACGTAGATGGAGGGTGCCATCATTTGGTATGTCATGTGTATTTTCGTCTTTCGTCGTAGTACTTATACTCGTCATTCAGAGAAGTTTAGGTCCCTCTTTCATGGTAGTGCTTATATGCGGTCGCCTCCCTCCATTACCAGCGTTTATGACCTCCAGTGCAGATTCTTCGCCATCGCCTTAGCACCCAAACACGTGTCCCCTCAGCATCACACTCGTCCACTTCCTCCTCCCGTCCCCTCCTCTCCCTCTATTGCCTACACTCGTACTCGTATGGGCACACCTTACACCTTAACCTGACGCTAGCCTCCTTCAAACTTGTACAGCTAACGCTTATCCAACCTTCATCTTAACATGCCTATCCCCTGCTGAACGCCTCTTCTACCACAAACACAACATGTCACCGGTATTTCTCCATTCAATCACACTCCTCCACACTCAATAAGTTCAACACGTCTTATAGCTCGCCTTCCATGCCGAATTTGGGGAAAGGGTGAGACGGAAAGGATCGGAGAAACCTGGGGCTGTGAGATATGTGCAGGGACAGTGCAAGTCAGACGTTGGTTGTGAGGTACGCAAATGTATGTCATTTTATTCCTTCACTATCCTTGTCTTATCTTCGTCTCTAATCCTTATTTATTTATTTATTTGGTATATCTACAGCCGCCTCTTCCACTTCGCCCTCCTCACCCACATTTTCTGGGTTGCGTGCTTCTGCCTCCCACCCTCGCCATCCCGCTCGCGACGCTCAAGCGGTGGCTCCACTTCGACCCCGGCTACAAACCCTACCTGACTTTGTATCCTCTCGTTAATGAATTCGACAAATCGCTTCATTAGATGTCAGCCAAAGAGGATCGGAGAGGTGTGATTAAGCCACCCATGTGTTCACCACTCAATCCGCAGGCGCACCTCCAGTCGCCTTCATCATCGTATACCGCCACCACCTCCACAACGACAGCCATGCATAAGAAACCTCGCAAGAGTCCATTCATCTTCCCAACGCTGCAAGGAGTATCGCCCAAACGGCAGACGCTCCTTGAGGCGATGTGTAGAACGTGCAGGCATATCTCCAACAGGGAGGAGGGAAGAGTGGTGCTGGGGGATTCCAATTTTATTTTAGGCATTAGGGTCAGTTCGGGGTGGGTTGGTGGGGGTCAGGTAGGGGTCGGGATGGCGGGTATCGTCGGTATGAGGAGGGGATGGTGGTGGAGAGGGTGGTGATAAAGATGAGGAGGGTAGGGATTGGGATGTGTTCATGTTCGTATGTGCTAGCGTTAGTGTTATTCTGTGTAGGATTGGGCGGCAAGGAACAAGACCAAGGACTGGCGGATGTACAGTATTTGTTGCATTTAATCTTGATCTTGATGTTTCGCCATTGAAAGTAATTCCTGGGTCGGGTTTGAGGTCAACGAGTCGCGATCGGAAGCTTACGTCGTTGGTGCAGAAATCCTAGTATTTAGTGTCGAATTTTGATTCTGTTCCTGTTTTTACACACCTTGATTAATATAGCTTGGATGTTTAGGGCATTGTTTCATGAGGCGTTAAGGCTCTGACTTGGTGGTGAGCATCCTTGCTATTTATAAGTGCCCTTGGTAAGAACTGTGTCATGCGGACTACGCCTGGCAGATATCTGCTCAGCAGCTCTTAACATCAGACCATTCGCACCAGCTCTCTGCTCATAATGTCGACCACTGCTGAGGAATATGATTGGATTCAAGTGAATGGTCCGATAAGTATCACACCTATAACTCCTGAAAAAGTGAGAAAGAAAGATTTTGGGATTTACATGTGTGTACTGTTTAGCACATTCATCTCGCCTCGATATCGCTGCTTAGGTGTCTTATTGCAGAATAGGACAAAATCCTATAATCTAATCTCAGAGTCTCAGACCAACGCCCTGGTGGTGAGTAATTTCCTTATTGGTCTTGGACCGTCCAATCACAGCCAATCATTCCTTCAACCAAGCACTCACCTCTCCTGTTCGTGCACTCGAGTACTCGTCTTCTCCATATGTTCTGGCTCCTCTATTTCTTCACTTTATTTTATCGGTGATGGGCATGCAAAAGGATCAACGACAACCGGCATTGATACTGATGTGGCATTTGTGGGACCCGCCTCTGCTTGTGTAAAATGGTCTGTAGAGTTTGCACCAGTCTCAGGTATGATTTTTTACTCTGCTTGTTAAATTAACGTGTATCCTTATTTCTACATATTTAGAAACGTCTGAATCGCTGAATGTTCCAACCCAGTTGAAGTGGGGCCTTCAGTGATACGAGAATAGTGGATGGAAATTCCGAGTCTCCCATTGCACAGGTCGGTATTTATCACTCCTCTCAATCATAAGACGTCTCCAGGCTGACGCACATATTCAAATTTAGCCACAATTTAGCAACATCTCCATTTCCGTGTGGCTAAGTAATTGTAAAACTGAACGCGTCATGTAATAATCTTCTTGATGTTTTCATTCACTTTGACAAAGCGGCAGCGGTTCTTGAGGTACGTACTCGAAATCTCAACTCACACATCCGCTAACTATTTATTCCATTTTACACAGAACACAATAACGGCCAATTTTCCAGCCAACATTGGACACGGGTCAGGGCACAAAGACTGTTATGCCTGCTCTTATACAACACCACCGATACTTGTCTGGCTTTAGTTTCAACTGGGATTACTTCAACAGCACACATGCACGGAATAGCTACACATCACCATTTCTTAGCCTCCCTTCTCCTTCTTCCCTCAACCTATCGTCGACCACATCTTTAGTCCACTCCCATCCATGCATCTCGTCACGCACCCCTCTCTTTCCCCCTCCTCTTTGCCTCGCCTTGGCATCTGTGCATTCAGAGCTCTTTACACCTCGTCTCCTTCTACTCATTCGACGGGCCAGTTTGGGGAGGCTGCAAAGGTCCATTCAGAGGCTATCGGTGAGTATCGTTTTCAGTTCTGATTTTGTTCTCTTTTCTTCATCGCCATAATTTTATCTATTCCTTCTTCCCCTTCCATACAACCCCTAAATTGATAACATACACGTCAAAACTAACCCTTCTCATCTTCATAGCTCGATCCCGCGGTGATTGTTCACTCCACTACAAATGCGGCAGCATCTACTTCTCCCTGCAGCGGTACACCTCCACACTCAAGAATATCAAGCAAGTTCTTTCACTCATTTCCAGCGACTTCAACAACGTGCACCTCATAGAAACTTGAATCCACACCCGTGAAGGTGTCCGCTCCTCCCTCGCTCTCTACGTCAAAACGAAGGGCAAATACAGGGAAGCGGAGGCGCTGGGAGGATATTTGACAGAGCTGGAAAGGGTGAGGGGCAAGACGGAGAAGGAACCTGATGCGGGGTTGTGGAATGCGTGTGTGGAGAGTGCCAGTCAGACACTGAGGGTGGCGAGTCATGATGTTGAGGTTGGGAAGTGGACGGCTGGGTCTGCGCTTGGTGCAGGGGATGTGGAGGGTGCTGTTGGTGATTGGACGTGAGTTGATCGCTGTCTGATTTATCCCTCCCCGATACCGACATCTGATATCCCTCGCAGTCGTCTTTCCCATTTCCTCGCCCACATCTTCCATCTCGCCCACCCCTACCTCCCTCCCTCGCCCGCCCCAATGACGACACTCAAATAAAGTCTACACTTTGACCCCGATCCAAGCCGGGTCTCAGCCTGTGCCGTCTCAGCAAAATTCTTGATAAATAGTTCTTCGCTCTCGATGAACTTCTAGGCAAAGAAAACTTGAGAGTGGTGGTGGAACTGCTGAGATCCGGGCAACAAGGCCGATTTGTGGAAGCGATGAGGGAAAACGATGGCCTCTTAACGTGACGGGAGAAGGGAAGGAGAGGCTCTCCCGCTCGTCCCTGAGGCGCTACTCAAATCCCCAATATCATCCTCGGCGACTGCAACACCACCATATATGCGTCTCCTCGCTGTCACACCCTTCCTCTCTGTCCTCTTCCCCATCCCACTATCGCCCTCACCCGTACCCTGCTTCAAGCAAACATCCACCATTGCTGTTCGCATACTCTTCATTCTCTCTCCGCCCCGACTCTCCTACCCCTCCTACTTCTCCTCTCGGTGACGAGGATGCCGATAATGCAACAATGACCAACGACGCTGGTGACGTGGCACCTGTGCGGCCGTTATCTTTTCCTGTAGAATCTGTGGTGACTCCCATTGAGCTCGCCATTGCCCCTCCCATGGTGGTGTCAGGTACTCGTTGATCAGGTACGTTCTCCTACTATTTTTATTAATGTGTATTCTGAATTTGAACACTTAGCAACGTCTAAATCTTGAAATTTTATAGGAACCAACATGGTTGAAAGCAGCGGTCTGTAGGATACGAGAATGGCGGACGGAGAACTAAGGGTCTCATTCTGCAAATTGGTATGAAGCACGCCTCAATTCTGCGGCATCTCCAGTCTGACGCATGTATTTCTGGTTAGCAACGTCCCAACCCCCTGTGTCGGGCACCTGTAAATTTGAATACACCTTTGCAACGCCCCAATGGTGCATTCACTTTGGACAAAGAGGCCAGTTCTCAAGGTACGGACTTCAAATCTCGACTCACACATATACCTATTGCTCATACTATTTTACACAGGATTTGACAACGGTGCAACGTCCCGCTGAGCTTGGATTATGGGTTAGAACACAAGATTACCGTTGTACCCGTCGTTGAGTCTGAGGCCTTTGGACGCACCCCACATGAAAGACGTTGCAACCTATCTGGCGCCGACTCAACAACGTCTCCTCTCCATACCTCCCCAACACCCTCTTCTGCGACATCTCACCTGATTTTTTTTATGACCGTGGATGAAGAATAGTGGGCCAACTGCATCAATCGCTGACGTGGCCTGGATCCATCGTACCACTGAGTTACTTCCTGACGTGACGATAAGGAGAATAAATGACCAGTATGTAGATGGAGGACGTCATCATTCGGTATGTCAAGTGTAATTTCTTCTTGTATCGCAGCACTCATGCTCTTTTATCCAGCTCTCCTTCATCGTTGTCCTGAGTGTACCTCCCTCCCTCTATTACCAAAATTTCTCACTTCCGGTTCTTCAACACCCAAACATTCAAGCATGAATCTCCCGCCCGTCACACCCTTCTACTTCGTCCTCTCCTCTCACTCTATCACCCTCATTTGTACTCTATAGGACGCCTTACTCCTTAAACTGGTCCTACTCTCCATCAAACACAAACACGCCACCGCTTATTTCTCCATGCAGCAACACTCTTCCACACTCGATAATTTCTAAAAAAAAAAATTATCGCTCACCTTCAACGCCGGACTTTGGGGAGGAGTAAGTCGGAAAGGGATCGGAGAATATGCACCTGTGGAATGCATGCGGGGACAGTGTGAGCCAAACGTTGGTTGCTAGGTGCGCAAGGGTATGTTGTTTGATTCTTTCGCGATCCTTGTTTGTATTTTTGTATCTAATCCTCTTTTTTTTCTGGTATATCTGCAGACGCCTCTCTCATTTCGTCTTCCTCACCCTCAACTTCCTTGTCGCTCGCTTCTGCCTCCCGCCCTCGTCATCCCGCTCGCGACACTCATGCAGCGCCTCCACCTTGAACATCGACCCCAACTCTGCTTGACTTGGCATCCTCTCGTTAAAGCATTCGAAAAATCGCTTCCTGAGATCTAAGCCAAAGAGGATCCGAGAGCTGTGGTTGAGCGACGTACGGGTCCACTGCTCAATCTGCAGGCGCTCCTCAAGTCGCCTTCATCACCATCTATACCACAGCCACCTGCACAACAACGACCATGCACGAGAAACCTTGCAAGGTCGCTTGCTAGTAGATAAGTGGTATGGGGAAGCGTCGGCATTGGAAGGTTGCAGGGAGGATGTGGTGGATCTCGTCGGGCGCGATGGAGGACTGTTGAAAAAGGAAGAACGGGAAGAAGCAGTCACGATCCTCGGAAAAGCATTTGAAGCATCCGGACGGAAGGTATAACGAAAGATGAGGAGGGGGATTGGGGTGGGGACGGGACGGGGATATATTGTGTTCATCTGTGTCTGTGTTAGTGTGATGATGTATAGGATTGAGCGACAGGGAACGATACTGAGTGCTCATCGATGTACATTATTTGTCAAATTGAATCTTGATCGTGATATTTTGCTATCAAAATTATTTTCTGGATCATGTTCGAAATGAGCAAGCCGCGATTGGAAGCTTAAGTCGTTGACACTGTACAGGCTCACTATAACGAGGCGTCGTTTGTGTAGAAATGTTGGTATTTGGTATCAAATTTTGCATTCTGTTCTTGCTTTTACATTTCTTGTTTAATATTCCTTTGATTTAATAGCGGTTATGATGTTGTCTCACGAGGCGTCAAGGCACTGAATTAGTGGTGTGTATACTTGCTATTTATACGAGCCCTTAGTAAGGAAACTGTGACACGCGGACGCCGCCTGGAAGATATCTGCTCCGTATCTCTTACCATCATCTCTCGTCGTATTCACTGGATTCACAATGTCGACCAACACTCATGAGTATGAAGATATCCAAGTGAATGGTCCCATAAGTATCATTCCTATCATTCCCAAACAAATGAAAGGGGAAAATGTATGGCTTTACATGTGCGTACTATTCAACAAATTTATCCTGCCTTGATATCACTGCTTAGACGGCTGCTTCTCTAGTCTAATGGGTCCCACCGGTTCAGGGAAAAGCTCTGTAAGGCTCAATTTTTGTGTTATGTTTCGACTCAACATTTAGAAGGGGTCCTGACTCCTTGCTGCAGTTCATTGAGTCATTGGCACCAGATCAGCACCTGGATATATCCAAGGATTCACTTGAAAGTGTGACGCAAGAAGTCAACTGCTATCAAGTTGTCAATCTGGGCCGCAAACCTGTGTATTCTGACAGATTGTTTGTACTGATGGATACCCCTGGGTTTCTTGACCCAAGGCTGTCAGAGGGCCGGATAATGAGAATGGTCACAGAAAGTCTCAATGCATTTCGGTGTGTGATCACATCATTTGATAACAGAGCAGATGTGGTGAACCTGTATTGAATGTTGTTTTCTGCCAGTCAATTTTCTAGTTACACTACTGTGTACATCTTCTATTTTCAACCCATCACTGATATCCGAATTGGTGGCTCAAAACGGGATGCAGTCAAGATTCTGCAAGAATATGTCCACCAATATGAGGCTGCATATATCTCTGTAATAACAACAATGTGGAATCGACTATCAACCCCCAAGCAGCTTGAAGATGCTGCCTACCGCTTTGACACCTTGAAAGAAGAAATATATGCAGTCAGTAGCTTATATTTTGTCCTGTCAATGATGTCATTTACCAGTTCAAATTTTATTAGAGATCTGGTTGGCTTGACATCACAGTCACCAAGTTTGATACCTCTCAAGCTTCTGCTCTGTCATTGCTAGATAGATCATACTATGGATGGCAGGAGAACCCAAACAATGCCAACAAAGTCATAGACCCACACTATCAATCCCACCTCTGTGACAACCTGCTTGGACGAATTACCAACACCCTCCAAAAACTGCAACTTCTTGCAGAGGACAAACAGCATGCCACCTGTCCTGGAAGTGAAGATCATCATCTTCTGGAGGTTGTGCTCAGGGATGAGAAGGTGACATTATCATCACTTCAGTCTTTTTTGGATGACCTTGTGACCCTTGAGGGCAATGATCCATCTGAGCCCTGGGATGATGCATCAATCTTCCATATTGATATCTCAGAGTTTCCAGACCTTGCCAGTGATGATATTAGTCCATTGGGGATTGTGGCACTGCAGTGCCTGCTGGACACTCTCTATGATCAAGACCCAGATGCTTGCTCATCTCCTTGGCTGCTGTGTCAAGCTTCACCCCTTGCATCATCATGTCCCCTTCCTGAGGACGCCCTGCTGCAACCCATAGTCACTTCATATATCCCTCCCAACCATGATCCTGCACTATTGTTGCCTTCACAAGTTCCAGGCTTGGACCAACTCAGTATCACACCTGTGCCCATCCTATCTGCCCCTCATGGACAACCACCCTCACCAGATGCATCATGCTTTGCACCTATTATTGCTGCCTTTAAGAGGCAATTCAATCCCACCTGGAGGTAGATATCAGGGGTTATGTATGGTAGTTGATGAACCCATTCAGTTAACCTCCATACTTTTCTCTTTTTTTTTTCCATGTTTTTTACTTTACTTCTTTTTGGATTCACGTCTCTGTATTGTCTGTACTTTGGCTTGTGTTATGCTATATCTTTTCTTTCCATCTTATCTTGCTACTATCTTATCGCTGTGTACTATCATCTCTCTTTGTACTTGTAGTTTGTCTTATCTTTTCTTATCTTTTCTCTTCTCACCCCACTTCCATTCCTGCTGTCGCCCCACATCTATCTCCTATCTATGACTCCTTCTCTGACTCATCTTTCTCATGCTTATGACTCAACATTACTTCTTTCTCTCACCATCACTCCATTCTGACTCATGGACTTCACACTTTATCTACACTGCCTCATATATGCATAGCCACTGTAGATACTTATATAAGCCAGTAGTTTATACCCTTTGTTCTTTAGCTAGTTCTTTAACTACAATAGAATGATCACTTCTACTGGACTTCTTTTACTTGCTCTCTGCTAAGACAATACCATCAAGCAATTCTCAAAGTGGCATTCTTAGTTAGATTCCCTTGAACTCAATGTAACATGCCAATCAACCCTGACTTCACTTTTGACCCTTGTTCTTGTTGACTCTACGGCCAGACTTGTACATGCCGAACAAGTCAACTGTAACAGCTTGTGGTTGGTTCCTTGATTAAAGTGTTTATCACCCATTTGCCACTTTGTACGTTGTTGTTATCTCCTTCATATTGTGTTTGTTTTCTTTAGTTTTAGCTATAAGTTGTACTTAGTCTTCAACTTCATTTCTTGCCCTGGCCCTATTATATTGCATCCTTTCGTTGTCATCCAATCAGTGTGTGCAGATTCCTTTGTGTGTGGCTTTGTCCATCCTGCAGCTTTCAATCTTTGTCATTCCTCCCATTCCCTTTACTAACAAACTGACATTATGCATGTCAAGTTGTGCATCCCTTTCATTTAGCATTTGATTCACCATTGACATTCACTACATTGCCAGCTGCTCACATCTGATTTGTCTATCTGCACTGTGCCAGTGCAGATGGCATCATTTTTATTGTCCCTCACATCTCTAGCATTGCTTGTGTTAGATACACCTTTTGTTGTTACTCCCCCATCTCCAGTGTCAATAATCACTCTATTCATCTACTTCAAACATTATTTTGGAGCGATCTGTGTGCATGCACACAGATCGACCTTCTTGGTCACATGAGCAAGTCAACCCTTGACAACTCGGTCTACTTCCCTCCCTCATACCTTCATTAGTTTTACTTCGCCTTGCTCTCTAGTCAGCACAACAACTTGTCGCTCAGCTCAGTATTTTTTTTATTCTCTTTCTTTTTCCCACCCACCCTCTCCTCATACCCTCAATATCCGACAATGAGGCGGACTGCAAGGTCTGCTCATCTAAGGATAAGAAACGAGGTAGCATATAGGGAACCGCCTACCCTCTCCTGTATTTAGCCTAATCACAATATATCCTTTCTTGTCAAGGAATCTCTCATCTTTATCAATGGGCTTGCAAGTTTTCTCTCTCTTCCAAATCTTTTACCACTGCCACAATCCTGCAGTGGTGTTAGCTTAATTGTGCTTGTTCACTCCCTTGACTCGTTTTTGTGTCCCTCCCTCCTACTCCCTTCTCTAGTGTTGGCATTGGCTCGTTGGATTGGCTCTGACAGTCCAATGTTTGCCCCCAGCGCTCAGGTTTTGGCGTGTTGTCCTCGCCTTCACACTGAGGTCTGAGGTTCTTCCTCAACCTTCCGATGTCTCTTTTGCGTGAGTTTCACGTGTCAGGTCTCTGGGAACCCTCGATTTGACCTACCCCTGGGTAGTTGTCTCGTGCAGTCGCCACTTGACTCTCTTGCAATTCGAGTTTCTCGTTGCAACCAGTCAAGGCCTCGCAACCTAACACATTTGTAATCTGATGATGTTAGTAATATCTCTGAAATACTGATATCCTGATTTCAAGAAGCGAGCTCTCCTGCAAGCACCCATCTCGGGTTCCCATAGCACACTTGTAACGCTTATTCTCATCTTTACATTGAAAACACATAATCACAGTTGCCTGTGACCAATCTCCAGAACACCATACAGCTTCAGAAGTGTGGATTCAACCCCTCCATCTATGCAATTCCCGATAGGTATGTTGTCAACTTTCTGAATTCTCTACTGAGGTTCACAGCTGGATCCTCTTCTTTCAGCTGTTACCTTTGATCTTCGTTTTGATCATGATTCGTGATATTTGACCTTGTCATTTCATTTTCTCAATATTCTTCCCTTTTCCCCATTCTCTCCTAATTTTGTGACCCACTATTGACTGCCACGTATGATCGTTTCATCCCTTTCTTTCCTTTCCTCTCATTTCACATTTTCTCTCTGTAACTGTTTCACCTCCTTTCTGTGCACCTTCTAGTATGCACTAGAGTACCTGCATTCTGTGCTGGTGTCTGCATGATAAATTGCAAAGAGAATTCTAGTCTCCCAAGTGTATCTCAAAGTTCTTCTTAGTTCTGTTGTCAAGAAGATCCTCTGCTGAGCGAAATCTATGAACAAAGTTACCCTCCTGCCTACACAACAACTCCAAATCTTTTGAAAACCTGTCATTCATTCACACTTCCATACATGGTTCTGCTGTCACTGGTGAGACATGGTAGTCTAGGGGTTAGAGAGCAGATGGATGTCGGGGCGCATCCTCCTCCGTCCATTGGCTCTCGACCTGGGAAGTGGTGCAGTGGTCTCCGGGCCATTGCCCTCTTTCCATCCCCAGAACTTAGCCTCTAGGCTACCTACATCCTCTGGTGACGAGCGACCAAAGACACAAGAATTGTGTTTCATTGTTGCACACTCCTGAGTTCCCTTCTAAATTGCCCTGATCACTTCAACAATCAAGGATCTAGAAGTCATTTCATTTCATTATTTTGCTCAATCTTTCTTGATTGTTCAATTACCTCAGCCCTCTCTGTGATGTGTATCTTCTTCATAATTGCATTCGCCAACCACAGTCGTTCTTTAGTTTCACACACTCTTCGCAATCTGTTTTGACTTGCTGTCAGCCCAGTGATGATTATATGCTGAATGAAGGCTTATCACTCTCTTGGTGTTGTTAAATGCATTGGAGGTTAGGACCACTCATATATCATTCAAGTGTTTGTTTATTTCAGTCTGTTTTTATTTGTTTACATGCATGTTCACTGACTTAGGACAGTTGAAACTTATTTCGTTACCATTCAGCTTTCATTTCACATTGGGAGGTAGATGCACGGTCTTCGGGTGACTGGGACCGCTAGAACGACGAGTTTAAATCACAAAGCTCTCAGCGTTTTTCTGCATCAAACACAATGTCAACATTAATTTACAGTTATTGTTTTCCAAGTCAATGAAAAAGTAAAATTATTTACTGCAAACCAGGGCTTCAAATCAAGTGATGTTGATGTCAAAGCCGTACCATGACGTAGTATGCAGTGCACCAGACCAGACCTTATATTTATATTACTTTTAATTCACCATGCATACACATCACAACAGATTCGACAGATTTCGAATGCCCAAAAATCTAACTCTCACAACTCTCGCAGCTCATCCCTAACCCCCTCCTCCCCTGCCTCCACCTCCCATCCGTGCTCCCACCTCACCTCACCCCACACCTCCGCCTCCCGACCCATCTCAAACATCACCTCCCCGCCATCCTTAATCCACTCATGCTTGACGAAGGGCGTCGTTGTTGTTCGTACGTTCATTGTCGACAATTTGATGTATTTCTTCGTTCGTGCACCGATAGCTGAGGTGTGTAAGGGGCGCGGCGCGGTGGGGATGGGAGGGTTAGGGATTCGAATTTTGAACAGGGGCTGGTGGATATGAGTGAATGAGTATAAGTAAGAATGTCTGAAGTAAGAGAACGAAGGAAACGAAGATAGAGAGGGGATGTACGATCCAAAAGGTACTCCCCCGATATGGGGTTGAGAGCGTAAAATCGCATAGCGTGAATATATATGAATTACGCGCTCATCTGTCGAGTCTTCGTTATGAGTTGATAATTCATCAAAATACACAGAGAAACTAGGACGCTCACCCTACTCAACCCCTCCGGTCCATCCCCACACTCACTCCTCACAATCTCTCTAACCCTCTCCTGGGTCGTCCAAGCTGCCCCTGCCATTGCGTACAGATAGGAGATGTAATGAGAGGGTTCGTTGGTCTGGTCGTTGTGGTCTCCTATCGTACGCGTGATGAGGGTGTGGAATCATAATTAGGTTAATCTGAGAAACGATATGTATCGATATGAGAGGTAAAACAGTTGGTTGGCTCGAAGACTGAAAATGAGAATGGGAAACGCAAAGAATAAAATAAACGCACCATCAAAATGCTCATCCAAGGACCTCACAAACCCCCATCGATTTATTCCTCACCTCTATGAGCCTAGTCTCATCGTTGAATAGAGTGAAAGGCGACCCAAGCGCGCGCTCGAGTAGGAAACTTATCGTTTCGGCGGATCTGTTGAGTTCGCGTGCGAGGACGTAGGCTGCGTAGTCGTCGTCTGGAGGTGGGATGGGGACGTTACAGTAGGCACGTAGGAGGAGGAGGAGTGTTGGGTTGAAAAAAGCTCACAAGCTCAATCAAATGTCCTCAACGCGCTCTTCGAATGCATGTCATCGGCCCATCCATGGGTCTCATATACCGAACTACTCCCCACGTCCATGTTTTGTTTTTCGTTCATTGGCCCATAATAGAAAAAGGACATCAATTGCAAAAAAAAACATCGAAAAAGAATAATCGCAAAGAAAACTCACCTCCTCCCTATCCTCATGCTATCACCTCCCAATCCCTCTCAGGCAGCACCTCGCACCTTCCGCACCGTCCCCACAACACGATGTCCAAATCAACAAGTTCATCAAATTTCGAGCCCTTAGTGCCCTTCTCAACGTGTGCTTTCGTCATTTCATGCCAACAGAAAGCCCTTGGTCTTGACGATGTTTGTGCACATGGAGAGCCATCGAAATATATGCGTGCGCGAATGGGCGGGTGGGGTATGCGATTGGCGGGGTCGGAGGTGGGTTGGGATGATATAGGATGCACTGGGTGATGGAGGGCGGGGTGTGGAGGGGAAGGCGATAAGCGTCGATTGTACATATGTGTTGAAACAGCAGAAAGGAAAGGCGCACCTGTCGGTAATCCTGCAACACGCTCCTTATCATTCTTGGTATATTCTTAGGTGTGAAGAGGATTTGCCAGGCCCATTGAGCACGATAGATGTCCTTTATGAGTATTATATGATCAATAGACATGTTAGACGACACGAGATAGGTGGAAGAGAGATTGAAGAAACACCACGCACCTAAGTCGAATACCCCGTACACGACTTCCCTTCGTTCACGTTATTATCACCCCCCCGAATTTTAGACCCCATGTCCGTGTTGTTCACTAGGGTGATGATCGAATCTTGTCATTCGCCACAGCTTCGAAATCTGTTAGGTCTACAATTCAAGAGGATTAACGGTTATGTTTGAAGACAACAGGAAGGAGGGGATGGGTTGAATGCGCTACCTGAAGTTCCCTGACGTCATTTCGATGACGAGGGCGAGAGACGGACACAGAACCGGTACCATGAGGGTATGTATCCCCATTCTTGAATCTTTCATCATGCTTTGTCGCTTTTTCGTGTATTTTTTCGTCTATTTCATGCTTTTCGCATTGCTGTGCATCTTCCGTCTGAATTCAAACAGACTTCGCGCAATGTGGTGCACAAATTGATAACGCACGACTACCTACAAACTGCGAGTCTATTGGTGTCAGCGTTGAAGTTGACATCCCAGGCAACCCGATGGCATGGGTGAGTAAATTGCCTTATTGAGTTTGAATTCAATGATATCAAATCAAACAACGAGACATCACGATCTCCGTTCGTGCACTCATCTACTCTGTCAGTTCTGCCTCCTCCACTCCTCCTAATTTCTGTATTAGTGACTAAGATACCAACAAATCGGCACCATCAATAAGGTGGCACCAGTGGAATCCTCGTCCGCTCCTGTCAAATCCCGTCGTGACTCCCATGGAGCTATTGCTCTTGCTGTAGTACTCATTGGACCAGGTACGCTCTTCCACTATTGAATTAATGCATATTCTGAATTATAAATACTTAGTAATGTCTAAATATCAGGATATGATTGGTAAATGGACCAACACTGGAGAAAGCGAGGGTCTGTTGAGGATCCCATTGTGTAAATTAGTACGACGCTCTCCTCTCAATCCTCTGGCATTTCCTGGCTAATACACATACTTCTAGTTAGAAACACTCGGATTCCGTGTGGCCGAGGGACGGTAAAATTTGAGCATACTTTTACAACGTCCTATACGACATGTCATGGGTTGTTTTCCTGGTGCCTTCATCCACTTTGGACAAAGAGAGCGCTGTTCTTAAGGTACGTACTTCAAATTTCCACCCACAGGCATACATATTGCTTATACTATTTTACACAGAACTTGACGATGGTGTATCGTCCTGCTGAGCTCGGGTTATAGGTTAGGACACAAACATAACTGTTGTCCCTGTTCTTGAGCCCAAGTCCTTTGAACGTGGATCCTTCTCTAGTGGATACTTTTATCACACATACCGCGCCTTCCCGACGACAACACTTCCTTATTATCCCACCCCAGAGTGTCCCCCGCAACGTCTTACCCGATTCTTTGTGGCCGATGATGAAGACGGGTGGCTCAACTGCATCGTACAATGTAGTTGTGGGGCAATCTGGTTGCAGATCGTTCAGTCAAGTTGTAGTTCCGCTCCCTAGTGCGCTTGTGCTCGTGGATGAAGTGATCTGGGTCCTCTATGGCGCCACTGAGCTGCTTCCTGCTGCGACGATAAGGAGTATAAATGGCCCAGAACGTAGATGGAGGGTGCCATCATTTGGTATGTCATGTGTATTTTCTTCTTTCATCGTAGTACTTATACTGGTCATTCAGAGAAAGTTCAGGCTACTCTTTCATGGTAGTGCTTATATGCGGTCGCCTCCCTCTATTACCAGCGTTTATGACCTCCAATACAGATTCTTCGCCACCGCCCCAGCACCCAAACACGTGTCCCTCACCATCACACTCGTCCACTTCCTCCTCCCGCCCAGTCCTCTCCCTCTATTGCCTACGCTCGTACTCGTATGGGCACACCTTACACCTTAACCTGACGCTAGCCTCCTCCAAACTTGTTAAGCTAACCCTCACCCAACCTTCATCTTGACATGCCTATCCCCTGCTGAACGCCTCTTCTACCACAAACACAACATGCCACCGGTATTTCTCCATTCAATGACACTCTTCCACACTCAATAAGTTCAACACGTCTTATAGCTCGCCTTCTGTGCCGAATTTGGGGAAAGGGTGAGACGGAAAGGATCGGAGAAATCTGGGGCTGTGGGATACGTGCGGCGACAGTGCAAGTCAGACGTTGGTTGTGAGGTACGCAAATGTATGTCATTTTATTCTTTCACTATCCTTGTTTTATCTTCGTCTCTAATTCTTATTTCTTTATTTATTTGGTATATCTACAGCCGCCTCTTCCACTTCGTCCTCCTCACCCACATTTTCTGGGTTGCGTGCTTCTGCCTCCCACCCTCGCCATCCCGCTCACGACGCTCAAGCGGTGCCTCCACTTCGACCCCGGCTCCAAACCCTGCCTGACTCTGTATCCTCTCGTTAAAGAATTCGACAAATCGCTTCATTTGATGTCAGCCAAAGAGGATCGGAGAGGTGTGATTAAGCCACCCATGTGTTCACCGCTCAATCCGCAGGCGCACCTCCAGTCGCCTTCATCATGGTTCATCATCTACCGCGACCACCTCTACAACGACAGCCATGCATTAGAAACCTCGCAAGAGTCCATTCATCTTCCCAACGCTGCAAGGAGTATCGCCCAAACGGCAGACGCTCCTTGAGGCGATGTGTAGAACGTGCAGGCATATCTCCAACAGGGAAGGAGGGAAGAGTGGTGCTGGGGGATTCCAATTTTATTTTAGGCATTAGGGTCAGTTCGGGGTGGGTTGGTGGGGGTCAGGTAGGGGTCGGGATGGCAGGTATCGTCGGTATGAGGAGGGGATGGGTGGTGGAGAGGGTGATGGCATAGTCGAGGAGGATGGGGATGGGGATGTATTCGTGTTCGTATGTGCTAGCGTTAGTGGTATTCTGTGTAGGATTGAGCGACAAGGAACAATACTAAGGACTGGCGGATGTACAGTATTTGTTGCATTTAAACTTGATCTTGATGTTTCGCCATTGGAAGTAATTCTTGGGTCAGGTTTGAGGTCAACGAGTCGCGATTGGAAGCTTACGTCGTTGGTATAGAAATCCTAGTATTCAGTGTCGAATTTTGATTCTGTTCCTGTTTTTACACGCCTTGTTTAATATACCTTGGACGTTTATGGCATTATCTCATGAGGCGTTAAGGCTCTGACTTGGTGGTGGGCATCCTTGCAATTTATAAGTGCCCTTGGTAAGAACTGTGCCATGCGGACTGCGCCTGGCAGATGTATGCTCAGCATCTCTTAACATCAGACCACTAGCACCAGCTCTCTACTCATAATGTCGACCACTGCTGAGGAATATGATTGGATTCAAGTGAATGGTCCGATTAGTATCATACCTATAACTCCTGAAAAAGTGAGAAAGAAAGATTTTGGGATTTACATGTGTGTACTGTTTAACACATTCATCTCGCCTCGACATCGCTGCTTAGTTGTCTTGTTACAGAATAGGACAAAATCCTCTAATCTAATCTCAGACCAATACCCTGGTGGTGAGTAATTTCCTTATTGGTGTTGGACCGTCCAATCACAGCCAATCATTCCTTCAACCAAGCACTCACCTCTCCTGTTTCGTGCACTCGAGTACTCGTCTTCTCCATACGTTCTGCCCCCCTCTATTTCTTCACCTTATTTTATCGGTGATGGAAATGCTAAAGGATCGACGACGACCGGCATTGATACTGATGTGGCATTTGTGGGACCCGTCTCCGCTCGTGTAAAATGGTCTGTTGAGTTTGCAACTCGTACTCATTGGACCAGCCTCAGGTATGATTTTTTACTCTGCTTGTTAAATTAACGTGTATTCTCATTTCTGAATCGCAGGATGTACCAACACAGTTGAAGTGAGGCCTTCAGTGATACGAGAATAGCCAACGGAAATTCCGAGTCTCCCATTGCACAAGTTGGTATTTATCACTCCTCTCAATCATAAGACGTCTCCAGGCTGACGCACATATTCAAATTTAGCCACAATTTAGGAACACTCTCCATTCCGGTGTGGCCAAGTAACTGTAAAACTGAATGTCTAAATAACCGTTGATGCGTCATGTAACTGTCTTCTTGATGCTTTCATTCACTTGGACAATGAGGTGGCGGTTCTTGAGGTATGTACTTAAAATCTCAACCCACACATCCGCTAACTATGGATCCTATTTTACACAATAACGACGAATTTTCCAGCTAACATTGGACATGGGTCAGGACACAAAGACTGTTATGCCTGCTCTTATACGACACCGATACTTGGCTGGCTTTAGTTTCAACTGGGATTACTTCAACAGCACACATGCGCGTAACAGCTACACATCGCCATTTCTTACCCTCCCTTCTCCTTCTTCCCTCAACCTATCGTCGACCACATCTCTAGTCCACTCCCATCCATGCATCTCGTCACGCACCCCTCTCCTTCCCCCTCCTCTTTGCCTCGCCTTGGCATCTGTGCAGTCAGAACTCTTTACACCTGGTCTCCTTGTGCTCATTAATGAAGCTGACATCCTCCTCTCGACGGGCCAGTTTTGGGCAGCTGCAAAGGTTCATTTGGAGGCTATCAGTGAGTATCGTTTTCAGTCTTTTCTTCATCGCCTTGATATTATACACGTCAAAACTAACACTTCTCATCTTAATAGCCCAATCTTGTGCTAATTATCTACTCTACTACGAGGGCGGCACCGTTTACTTCTCCATGCAGCGGCACACCTCCACACTCAAGAATTTCAAACGAGTTCTTTCACTCATCTCCAGCGACTTCAACAACGTGCACCTCATAGAAACCTGAATCCACACCCGTGAAGCTGCCCGCTCCTCCCTCGCTCTCTACGTCAAGACGAAGGGCAAGTACAAGGAAGTGGAAGAGCTAGAAGGCGATTTGACAGAGCTGGAAAGGGTGAGGGGCAAGACGGAGAAGCAGCATGATGTGGGTTATGGAATGCGTGTGTGGAAAGTGCTAGTCAGACACTGAGGGTGGCGAGTCATGATGTTGAGGTTGGGAATTGCGGGACTGCGTGTGCGCTTGGTGCAGGGGACGTCAAGGGTGCTGTTGGTGATTGGACGTGAGTTGATCGCTGTCTGATTTACCCCTCCGTGATACCGACATCTGATATCCCTCGCAGCCGTCTTTCCCATCTCCTCGCCCATATCTTCCATCTCGCCCACCCCTACCTCCCTCCCTCGCCCACCCCTACCTCCCTCCCTCGCCCACCCCTACCTCCCTCCCTCGCCCACCCCAATGACAACACTCAAACAGAGCCCGCACTCCGACCCCGATTCCAAGCCGTGTCTTGGCTTGCACCGTCTCTGCAAAGGTCTCAATAAATCGTTCTTCGCCCTCGATGAACTCTTAGTCAAAGAGGACTAAAGAGCGGTGTTGAAACTCCTTACGGACATGAGCAGGAAGGTGGATCTGTGGAATCAGTGGGAAGCGGCAGCGAATCCTAACGTCGGAGAGGGCAGGGAGAGGATCTCCTGCTCATC
This sequence comes from Panaeolus papilionaceus, assembly GCA_015501605.1. Lineage (NCBI taxonomy): Eukaryota > Fungi > Basidiomycota > Agaricomycetes > Agaricales > Panaeolus > Panaeolus papilionaceus. The sequence continues at coordinate 1,069,482 of JADNRZ010000015.1, forward strand.
CCGAGGCGTTACGCAAATCCCCATCATCATCATCAGCAACTCCAACACCGCCCTAGCACCCGTATATGCGTCTCCTCGCCGTCACACCCTTCCGCTCCTCCCTCTTGTCCGCCCCACTATCGCCCTCACCCGTACACTGCTTCAAGCAAACACTCACCATTGCTGTTCGCGCACTCTTCTCCTCTATCCGTTCTGACTCTCCTACCCCTCCTCCTTCTCTTATCAGTGACGACGATGCCGATAAAGCAACCATAACCAACAACGCTGGTAACGTGATACACTACAAACGCGCCACGGCATACTTTCCATACAGTGGTTCACCTGCGCACTCGAGGATTTTAAACAAGTCTTCTAATTCACCTCCAGCACCTTTCACAACGAGCACGTCATCAAAGTGCAAATCCACACTCGTGCTGGCGTCTGCACCTACGTTGCTCTCTCCTGCAAAGCTTAGGACCAGTACAAGGAAGTGGAAGAGCGAGCAGGTGATTTAACAGAGCTGGAGAGGGTGAGGGGCAAGACAGAGAAGGAGCGTGATACTGAGTTGTGGAATGTGTGTGTGGAGAGTGCGAGGCAAATGCTGAGGGGCCGAGTTCTGATGTCGAGAGTGACATGAAGTGGAGGGCTGAGGGGAGTGCTATTGGTGATTTGGCGTGAGTTGATCATTCCCCTCTCTCTGCAATCATTTCCTCGGTTTTTTTTAATCTAACGTCCTGTTTACTTTCTTAGACGTCGATCTCGCCTCCTTGCTCTGTCTATGCACCTCCTCACCCACATCTTCTGTCTCGTCTACTTCTACCTCCCTCCCTCGCTCACGCCCATGGCAACACTGAACAATACTTACACGTCGATTCTGACTATAAGCCTTGTCTCAGCCTGCACCATCTCGTCAAGGCTCTCGACAAATCGTTCATGTTTGTCGATGAGCTCCTAGGGAAAGAGGACTGAAGAGCGGTGGTGAAACTGCCGATAGGTCCAGGCAAGAAGCCTGATCTATGCAATCAGTGGGCACTAGGAGGAAGCTGTGAGTTGCAACGTGGGCAAGGGAAGGGAGGGAGAGGTGCTGTTACTTGCCCTGAGGCGCTGCTCAAATCCCTGTGATCATCCTCGGCGACTCCAACACCACCACCCTTACACCCAAATATGCGTCTCCTCGCTGTCACACCGTTTCACTCATTTCACTTCTCTGCCCCACTATCGCCCTCATCCCTTTACTCCTTCAAGTATACACTCACCATTTCTGTTTGCATCCTCTTCTCCTTTATCCGTTCCGACTCTCCTACCTTCCTACTTCCCCTATTGGTGACAACGATGCCGACAAATCAACAATAACCGACGATGCGGGTGGCATGGTACCTGTGACTGTCTTCGTTTGCAGAATCTGTTGTGACTGCGATTGGGCCTGCCATTCCCCCTCCCATGTTGGTGCCAGGTACTTGTTGAACCAGGTACGCTCTTCTACTATTTTAATTAATATGTATTCTAAATTTTAGACACAGGAACGTCTAAATATCAGGATATGGTTGATAAATGAACCCACGTAGAGCGTGCAGTATGAGAGTGAGAATGTCAGTGGAGAGGGTGGGGACAACGAGGATGGGGATGTGTTCGTGTTCGTGTTCGTGTTCGTGTGTGTTAACGTTAGTGTATTGCTGTGTAGGATTGAGGGACAAGGAATGATACTGAGTGCTGAGCACTCGCAGAATTACATTATTTAACCTTGATCTTGATTTTCGCTATCGGAATTATGTTTCTGGGTCGGGTTTGAGGTCCACAAGCCGCGATCGGAAGCTCAAGGCAGACTGTAGAGACTAACTGTAACAAGTGGTCGTTCATGCAGAAACGATAGTATTTTACGTTGAATTTTGAATTCTGTTCTTGTTTTTACAGCACTGCCTTCGTGTTCGGTCGAGTTGCTATTGATACGAGCCCTTAGTAAATAATGCTACCATGCGGACTATCCCAGGCAGATAATGCTCAGTATCTCTTAAAATCAAACCGCGATTATCATCTCTCGTTTTTCTCACTAGACTTACAATGTTGACCAGTACTCGAAAGTATTCATATCTCAAAATGAATGGCCCAATAAGTATTGTACCCATGACCCCAGAAGAAGCTGATGAGAGGGAGCTGGATATTTGCATGTGTGTCCTGTTTAGCCCTTTTATCACACCTTGCTATTATTGCTTAGGCGCCTGCTTCCCTAGTCTAATGGGTCCAACCGGGTCAGGGAAAAGCTCTGTAAGGTCCATCAATGTCAATGTCAGAAGCTACTCATGAGAAGTTGAGAACCACAACCTGTCGACATGACGGACCGGAAGGCAAAAAATTCCTGACAACAACATCATCATTTCACCAACGAACGCTGGTCATCATCGCATAATTATCATTTCACCGGTATCTCATGATACCCACCTTCAAACTCTAACTACACAAGCTTCGCTGCAACACGCGCCGTCAACTGGCTGCTGACAGGCATCAATTCCTCCACGCCGGCGACAGCGGAAGCGCACGTAAATTCGAGCGGCACGGAATTCTTAATGACATTGATAAGCCGCTGCCCACTTCACCGGCGTGGCCCCCAACTTCGCAGTGCTTCTATCATTGAAACGATACACTAGAAGTTCAAGCATATCAGGCAACATCATGCGATCAGCTTGAGCAATCTCCGGGGGAGGGGGGAGAGCGAACGCTGGTATCTTCATGATAATCGTAAGTGAAACTCGCTTTAAACAGTTCCTCATCTCGTCCCGTCTCTATGTTGGACATCGCACCTCGCACTTAACCAACACGCGAATCTGATCTGATGGTAATACTACCACCACTCCTGGTATCATTATCACGATGACGTCGCTGATTTAAATTCTAATCGTAGCACGCACACACACCCTTGGACGACGATGCTTTACTTAGGGTGATAGTGATAGTGATATCATCTCATGCTCCCAAAAACACTTTGATTTAAGCATATTATATAGACTATCGGACAGGTGTCACCGCCCTCACGCCACCAGACGAAGCTTTCAAACGGGGCCGTGATTCCAATTCCCGACGCCCAAGTATGAACTCAGTAGTCTCAATGAAGCCAAGCCTCAATGATATGCTCACCCTGATCCGACCCGGGGCTGAAAAAATAAGTATCTCCGGGACCGGACGCTCGAACTCAAGCACAACGGAGCGTCATCGAATCATCGGTAGCCCATTTCAGCTCATCCGAAAACACAACCGCGGTACTCACATCCAGCCGTTGTCGTCCTCTGCAGTCGTCAAGATCATCACTAAATTGTTGGTCGCACTTAAAGCACTCATGTAGCACCTCCGATATCTGTTCATTCAGCAACCAGCACATCCCATGCCTATGTTCGGATAGAAGATCCTAGGATTGGAAACTCTCCGGTCGGGAGAAAATATTACATACGGAAGTGCACTCGCGTCCAACGCATCTCCTTCGCATCCATCACCTATCGAGGGTCCCTCGGTCACTGGTCTAGAGGATTCGCAATGTTAGTTGGTGTGGATGTGATAATTGACGGACGCGCGATTTCGAAGAGGAGGTATGGGATTTGGTTCAAGCTTGAGGAGAAAGACAGGAGGGTGTATGTCAAGTGGAACCATAAGTAGGTTTAGCATTAATGAATAAAAGTTTTGAAATCAGTATCCATCCCCCATTCTTTCATCATGCTTCGTCGCTTTTTCGCGAATTTCTCGTCTGTTGTGTGCTTTTCGCATTGCTGTGCATCTTCCGCCTGCGTTCAAACTGACGTCGCGCAACGTGGTGCAAAAAGTTGATAACGCACGACTACCTAACTGCGAGTCTATTGGTGTCAGTGTTGGCACCGTTGACATCCACAATCAGCCCTGATGGGCAGTGATGAGTAAAGTTCCTTATTGAGTTTGAATTTGAACGCTTGAGCCGTATGATGTATCAAATCACTGCCTTCAACAAACACCACGATCCCCGTTCGTGCATTCATCTCCTTTGTCAGCGCTGCCTCCTCTACTCCTCCTAATTCCTGTATTAGTGTCTAAGATGCCAAAAAATTGACACTACCAACAAGGCCAGCGACGTAGCACCATTGCAATCTTTGTCCGCTCTGCAGTGGTAGAATCCGATCGTGACTCCATAGAGGCATTGCTCCTACCGTAGTGGTACCAGATACTCATTGGACCAGGTACGCTCTTCCACTATTTGAATTGATGTATATTCTGAATGATAAGCACTTAGAAACACCTAAATATCAGGCAGCTATTCATACATGAACCAACACGGTTGAAAGCGGGGGTCTGTTGAGGGACCCATTGCACAATTGGTATGAAGCACTCGTCAATTCTACGGCGTTTCCAGGCTGAGGCACATATTTCAAATTAGCAACAATTCGATCCCGTATGGTCGAGGAACCATAAAACCTGAAAATATTTTTGCAACGCCCTATACGACGTGTCATGGGGTCGTTTACTTGGTGCCTTGATTCACTTTCCCCCTCCTCTCTGCCTCGCCTTGGCATCTGTGCAGTCAGAGCTCTTTACACCTCGTCTCCTTCTGCTCATTAATGAAGCTGACATCCTCCTCTCGACGGGCCAGTTTGGGAGGCTGCAAAGGTTTATTTGGAGGCTATTAGTGAGTATCGTTTTCAGTTCTGGTTTTGTTCTCTTTTCTTCATCACCTTGATATTATACACGTCAAAACTAAAACTTCTCATCTTCATAGCCCAACCTTGCACCGATTATCTATTCTACTACAAATGCAGCAGCATCTACTTCTCCCTGCAGCGGTACACCTCCACACTCACGAATTTCAAAAAAGTTCTTTCACTCATCTCCAGCGACTTCAACAACGTGCACCTCATAGAAACCTGAATCCACACCCGTGAAGGTGCCCGCTCCTCCCTTGCTCCCTACGTCAAGACGAAGGGCAAGTACAAGGAAGTGGAAGAGCTAGAAGGCGATTTGACAGAGCTGGAAAGGGTGAGGGGCAAGACGGAGAAGGAGCATGATGCGGGTTGTGGAATGCGTGTGTGGAGAGTGCTAGTCAGACACTGAGGGTGGCGAGTCATGATGTTGAGGTTGGGAAATGGAGAGCTGGGTGTGCGCTTGGTGCAGGGGACGTCAAGGGTGTTGTTGGTGATTTGACGTGAGTTGATCATTGTTTGATTTACCCCTCCCTGATACCGACATCTGATATCCCTCGCAGTCGTCTTTCCCATTTCCTCGCCCACATCTTCCATTTCGCTCACCCCTACCTCCCTCCGTCGCCCACCCCAATGACAACACTCAAACAGAGCCTGCACTCCGACCCCGATTCCAAGCCGTGTCTTGGCTTGCACCGTCTCTGCAAAGCTCTCAATAAATCGTTCTTCGCCTCGATGAACTCTTAGTCAAAGAGGACTAAAGAGCGGTGTTGAAACTCCTCACGGACATGAGCGGGAAGATGGATCTGTGGAATCAGTGGGAAGCGGCGATGAATCCTAACGTCGGCGAGGGAAGGGAGAGGATCTCCTGCTCATCCCTGAGGCGCCACTCAAATCCCCCCATCATCATCAGCAACTCCAACACCGCCCTAGTAGTAGCACCCGTATATGCATCTCCTCACCGTCACACCCTTCCGCTCCTTCCTCTTCTCCGCCCCACCTGTACTCTGCTTCAAGCAAGCACTCACCATTGCTGTTCGCATGCTCTTCATCCTCTCTCCGCTCCGGCTCTCCTACCCCTCCCACTTCTCCTCTCGGTAACCAGGATGCCAATAAATTCACGATAACCAATAATGGTGGTGACATGGTCCCCGTGCAACCATTTTCTTCCGGAGAAGCTGTTCTGACATCCATTGAGCGCGTCATTCCCTCCCATGGTGGTGTCAGCTACTCGTTGATCAGGTACGCTCTCCTACTATTTTTATTGAAGTGTATGCTGAATTTGAACACTTAGCAACGTCTAAAACTTGAAATTTTATCGATACAGAAACCAACATGGTTGAAAGCAGGGGTCTGTAGGATATGAGAATGTCGGACGGAAAAGCTAAGGGTCTCATTGTGCGAATTGGTATGAAGGACGCCTCAATTCTGCGGCATCTCCAGTCTAACGCACATATTTCCAGTTAGCAACTTTCCAACCCTGTGTGTTTGAGGCACGGTAAAACTTGAATATACCTTTGCAACGCCCCCATGAGGCATTCGCTTAAGACAGAGGCCACTGTTCTTAACGTACGTGCTTTAAATCTCGACTCACACATGTACCTATTGCTCATACTGTCCCAACAGAAATTGACAACAGCGCAACGTCCTGCTGACCTTGGATTATGCGTTAGAACACAAGATTACCGTTGTGCCCGTTGTTGAGTCTCAGGCCTTTGGACGCACCTCCTTATCTGGTGGATGGCGTTGCAACCTATCTGGCGCCTGCTCAACAACGCCTTCTCTTCATACCTCCCCAGCACCCTCTTCTGCAACATCTCACCTGATTTTTTTTATGACCGTGGATGAAGAATAGTGGACCAACTGCATCAATCGCTGACGTGGCCTGGGTCCATCGTACCACTGAGTTACTTCCTGATGTGACGATAAGGAGAATAGATGGCCAGTACGTGGATGGAGGACGCCATTATTCGGTATGTCAAATGTAATTTCTTCCTGTGTCGCAGCACTCATGCTCTTTATATTAGCTCTCCTTCATCATTGTCCTGAGTGTACCTCCCTCTATTACCAAAATTTCTCACTTCCGGTTCTTCACCACCCAAACATTCAAGCATGAATCTCCGCCCCGTCACACCCTTCTACTTCGTCCTCTCCTCTCCCTCTATCACCCTCATTTATACTCCTATAGGACGCCTTGCTCCTTAACCTGGTCCTACTCTCCATCAAACACAAACACGCCACCGCCGACAATTTCAAAAAAACAAATTATCGCTCACCTTCAACGCCGGACTTTGGGGAGGAGTAAGTCGGAAAGGGATCGGAGAATATGCACCTGTGGAATGCATGTGGGGACAGTGTGAGCCAAACGTTGGTTGCTAGGTGCGCAAGGGTATGTTGTTTTATTCTTTCGTGATCCTTGTTTGTATTTTTGTATCTAATCCTTATTTTTTTTTTGGTATATCTGCAGACACCTATCTCATTTCGTCTTCCTCGCCCTCAACGTCTTTGTCGCTTACTTCTGCCTCCCGCCCTCGCCATCCCACTCGCGACACTCATGCAGCGCCTCCACCTTGAACATCGACCCCAACTCTGCCTGGCTTTGCATCCTCTCGTTAATGCATTCGACAAATCGCTTCATGAGATCTAGGCCAAAGAGGATCGGAGAGCTGTGGTTAAGTGACTTATGGGTCCACTACTCATTCTGCAGGCGCTCCTCAAGTTGCCTTCACCATCATCTATACCACCGCCACCTCCACAACGACGGCCATGCACGAGAAACCTTGCAAGGTCGCTTGCTAGTAGATAAGTGGTGTGGGGAAGCGTCGGCATTGGAAGGTTGCAGGGAGGATGTGGTGGGTCTCGTCGGGCGCGATGGAGGACTGTTGAAAATGGAAGAACGGGAAGAAGTAGTCACCATCCTCGGAAAAGCATTTGAAGCGTTCGGACGGAGGGTATAATGAAAGATGAGGAGGGGGATTGGGGTGGGGACGGGACGGGGATATATTGTGTTCATCTGTGTCTGTGTTGGTGTGATGGTGTGTAGGATTGAGCGACAGGGAACGATACTGAGTGCTCCTAGATGTACATTATTTGTTAAATTGAATCTTAATCGTGATGTTTTCCTATCAAAATTATTTTCTGGATCGTGTTCAAAATGAGCAAGCTGTGATTGGAAGCTTAAGTCGTCGACACTGTAGAGGCTCACTACAACGAGGCGTCGTTTGGTATTTGGTATCAATTTTTGCATTCTGTTCTTGCTTTTACATTTCTTGTTTAATATTCCTTTGATTAAATAGCTGTTATGACGAGGCGTTAAGGCACTGAATTTGTGGTGGGTATCCTTGCTATTTATATGAGCCCTTAGTAAGGAAACTGTGCCACGCGGACGCCGCCTGGAAGATATCTGCTCCCTATCTCTTACCATCATCTCTCGTCGTATTCACTGAATTCACAATGTCGACCAACACTCAAAAGTATGACACTATCCAAGTGAATGGTCCAATAAATATCGTACCTATAACTCCTGAACACATGACAGGGAAAAATGTATTTCTTTACATGTGTGTACTATTCAACAAAGTTATCCTGCCTTGATATCATTGCTTAGACACCTGCTTCTCTAGTCTAATGGGTCCCACTGGTTCGGGGAAAAGCTCCGTAAGGCTCAATTTTTGTGTTATGCTTCGACTTGACATTTAGAAGAGGTCCTGACTCCTTGCTGCAGTTCATTGAGTCATTGGCACCAGATCAGCACCTGGATATATCCAAGGATTCACTTGAAAGTGTGACACAAGAAGTCAACTGCTATCAAGTTGTCAATATGGGCATCTGGTTTGGTTCTAACTATTTGGCTGTACTGATGGATACCCCTGGGTTTCTTGACCCAAGGCTGTCAGAGGGCCGGATAATGAGAATGGTCACAGAAAGTCTCAATGCAATTCGGTGTGTGATCACATCATTTGATAACAGAGCAGATGTGGTGAACCTGTATTGAATGTTGTTTTCTGCCAGCCAATTTTGTGATAGAGCCTTTGTGCACATCTTCTATTTTCAACCCATCACTGATATCCGAATTGGTGGCTCAAAACGGGATGCAGTCAAGATTCTGCGAGAATATGTCAGCCAATTCAATGCTACTGGTATCTCTGTAATAACAACAATGTGGAATCAACTATCAACCCCCAAGCAGCTTGAAGATGCCTCCCACCGCTTCAAGACCTTGGAAGAAGAAATATATGCAGTCAGTAGCTTATATTTTGTTGTGTCAATGATGTCACTTACTATTTCAAATTTTATCAGAGTTCTGGTGGCCTTACAATCTATGTCAACAAGTTTGATACCTCTCAAGCTTCTGCTTTGTCATTATTTGATAATGAACCATCTGGATGGCAGGAGAACCCAAACAACACCAACAAAGTCATGGACCCACACTATCAATCCCACCTCTGTGACAACCTAATCAAACGAATTACCAACACCCTCCAGAAACTGCAACTTCTTGCAGAGGACAAACAGTATGCCACCTGTTCTGGAAGTGAAGATCATCATCTTCTGGAGGTGGTGCTCAGAGATGAGAAGGTGGCATTATCATCACTTCAGTCCTTTTTGGATGATCTTGCCAGTGACTACATTGGTCCATCAGGGATGACAGCCCTGCAATTCATCCTGGATAGTCGCTATGAACAGGACCCAGATGCATGCTTGTCTAATTGGCCACTCTCTGGAGCTTCACCCCAAACCATGGTCACTTTAGATATCCCTTCCAATCATGGTCCTGCACTGGCATCACCTTTGCAAGTCCCAGGCTTGGAACAACTCAGCATCACACCTGCACCCATCCCATCAACCCCCCAATTTCAACCACCATCACCTGACACATCGTGTTTTGCTCCAATGGCTGCTGCCATTAAGAGGCGATTCAAGCAAATCCGAGGGTAGATATCAGGGCATTTGGTCACACTGGTATCTGAGTCACAACATCATTGAGGAACCCATCAATCGGTATCTCATCCACTTTTCATTTTGTCATTTTTTTTTCAATTCACATTATCGTAGTGTTCACACCTTGTCTCATGGTTGGTTTTTCAGTAATTTGTACTATTCTCTGAGTCATAGCTTGCCCTTTTCATTCCTTAGCTTCAAATATTCTGAGTGTTTCTTCAGTCTTGTTTATCACCCAATTCTCATTTTGTACTTTGTTGTTATCTTCCCTGTATTGTGTTTGTTTTCTTTTGTTTTAGCCATAAGTTGTACTTAGTCTACAGCTTCATTTCTCGCCCTAGCCCTATTATTTTGCATCCTTTCATAGTTGTCCAATCAGCATGATTCCTTCCCATGTGGCTTCATCTGTTACAAGTCCTATTTATAGGACAAGTTTTATTGTCCGTTTTTGAAACGGTTCTGCGAGCATTATGTAATGATATTGGCACTTCCCGTTTTAGGATATTGTCTTGGACCGCGCATTTACACCTTCTGAAGGCTTTGGAAATGTAGCCTGTGATGCAAGGCTTGAAGCCCTCTGGAAATATTTTTAATTACCCCTCTCGCTCTCTCTCACCTATCTTGTACCAGCCGCCCCTTTTATCCTCCCAATGCCAGGGAATCTATGGAATACGCATTCCATAGCCAGTCATGGTTGCAGTTACTAGAAAAATTTGGTCGTGTTGTTGCCAGTTGCACACAGGTATTCTGTTCCTCCTCATGTGCCACCTATTACTTTGCTAATTCATATCTTAATCTAGTATCTGCTGCCTGTTATCTTTGTAGTTGTTCAATGCATCTGCAGAATTTATCCTCCCCCCAAAAAAACTGTACTCTGTCGTTTCAAATTTTCCATGGGCAGTATATCGTAGTTGATACATTTGCTTTTTGTCCTTCAGAAGTAACTCTCTAGCTATGTAACACTAATCGACTGTATCTTTAGGAATGTCATTCACGACCTTGTGTTTTGTCAAATTTGATGCATGCGTTTACATAAGACGCCACCTTGAGGACTCGTACCGCCTTGCGAAGCATTGGCCTTCACCAACAAGTCTTGCAGCATTCGATCTTTGTCCTTCCTCCCATTCCCTCTACTGACAAACTGACATTGTGCATGTCAAGTCACGCATCCGTTTCATTTAACACTCGATTCACCATTGTCATTCACCACATCGCCGCCTCTCACATTTGATTTGTATCTCTGCACTGCCCAGATAGCATCACTTTTATTGTCCCTCATACCTTTAGCGTCGCTTTCTGTTAGATATGCCTTTTGTTGTCACTCCCACATCTCCAGTGTCAATGATCGCTCTCTGCATCAATTATTCATCTACTGCGAACACTATTTCTCGTGCTTCATCGTTGCACACTCCTGAGTTCTGTTCTATGTTGCCCAGACCAGTTCAACGATCAAGCACACCAGACTAGTCACTAGACTTTATCATATTACTCTTAATTCACCTCGCATGCACATTACAACAGATTCAACAGATTTCGAATGCTCAGAAGTCCAACTCTCACAACCCTCACAGTTCATCTCCAATCCCCTCAGCCTCCTACCCATCTTCCCACTCCACCTGCTTTATCTCTTCCTCAGCACCACCAAATGCCCTCAACGCGCCCTCATCACACCACCTCTTCACCTTCGCAATCATCTCAAACACTACCTCCCTGCCATCCTTGATCCACTGATGCTTAACGAAGGGCGTCATTACCTTTTGTACGTACATTGTCAACGATCTGATACATTTCTTTGTCTGCGCGCCCAGAGCTGAGGTGTGTAGGGGGCGGGGAGCGGTGGGGATGTAGAGGGTGAGGGATTCGAAGAGGGGGCTGGGTAATTCAGATGGGTTTGAGTTAGGGACATACGAACTCCCCTGATACAGGACTGATGGGATAAAATCCCACAGCAGTGCACATGAACCATGCACTCATCTGTCCGCAGTCTGTGTTCTATAGCTACAGTATCACAACACCACCGACTTGGAATCTAAAATAATGAAAACACACAGGGGAAAATATGCATGCCGCTCAACCCCTCCAGCCTATCCCCATATTCACTCCTCGCAATCACTCTATCACTTTCCTGAGTTGTCCACGCTGCCCCCACCATAGCGTACAGATCTGGAATGTGATGAGACGGTTCACTGGTGTGGTCGTTGTACCCTCCTATCAGACGCGTCACGGTAGTGGGGCATAAAATCGTAATGGGGGGTGAAATCGTGATGAGGTTTAAACCGTCACTTTTAGTAGAAATAGCAGAAAACAGAACGCAACTCACCATCGAAATGCTTATCCAAAGACCTCACAGACAGCTCCCTCCCACCTCTGCTAGCAACACTTCCCCCAACATCATATATAATGACAAAGCTATACGCTCACATAGAGTCACGCTCGGTCCACCTACCATCCTCCCTCCACACCTCCATAAACCCCGTTTCTTCGTTGAATAATGTGTGTGGCGACATGAGCGCACGCTCGAGGAGCAAATTCATTATTCCGTCGTACTTGTTAAGTTCACGCGCGAGGATATAGCTGCGTAATCGTCGTCTGTGGGTGGGTGGTAAGTTCTTTTTGTTAGAGAAGAAGCAGGGGAGTAGGAGGAAGGGGTTGAAGGTTTGAGAGAGACTCGGACTCACAAGGGTAATGCAACGTCCTCGTCCCGCTCTCCGAATGCACATCATCAGCGACCCAACCATGGCTGTCACACACCGAACTAAGCACCGTTCGGACTTCGTAGTCCAATTCTATATTATCATTTTTTTTAATTAATACCATTTCATCAATTCGAGCCCAAAGAAGGAAAGGAAAGAAAAAGAGAATCAGCGCTAACTCACCTCTTCCCTATCCTCATACCTCACTTCCCAATCCCTCTCAGGCGCTACAGTCACATACATAGTTCCACACCGGCTACCGCGCGAGATTCAAATTCACTTGTCGGGGTCCATCGAATGTTTCCGTCATGTCATGAAGATTGAACGTCCGAGTGTCGTTGAGTTTCAACAGCGCCTCCGCAATGAATGAGTTTGCATACGTGCCAACCATGATATTGGTCTCGACGGTGTTTGTCTAAATGGGGAGCCAGTCGCTCTATAAGGAGCGCATCGGGAATGTGAGTGTGCATGTAGGCATCGGAAGAAAGAGGAAAGGAAAGCCGCACCTGTTGATAATCTTGCAACATGCTCCTCACCATTCCTGGTACCTTTTCTGTGCGAATAAGATTTGCCATGCCCATTCCGCGCAAGAGGTGTCGTCTATATGTATCATATCATATCATAATCTCAATCGTAAAGTAAATAGCAATGTTAGACAACGCTAAAGAAGTGGAAGAAGAAGGATTGAAGGAACACCAGGCACCTAAGTCGAATATCCGTATACGACTCCCCTTCGTGCACGGTATTATCATCCCCCGAATATTAGCCCCCATGTCCGTGTTGTTCATTGGGCTGCTGATCCAATCTTGTCGTTCACTCGAGTAGCCACAATTTTCGAAATCCGTTATGTCTGCAGTTCGAGAGGATCAACGGTGATGTTTGAATATGAAAGGAAGGAGGGGGATGATTGAATGCACTACCTGCAGTTCTTTTGACGTCATTTCGGTGACGACGATGAGAGACGGGCACAGTTGATTCAATGTGCGAGTAAAGTTCCTCATTGAGTTTGAATTTGAACATTGGAACCAGATCAAATCACTCCCTTAACAAACACCACGATCCCCGTTCGTGCACTCATCTCCTCCGTCAGTGCTACCTCCTCTACTCCTCCTAATTTTTGTATTAGTGCCTAAGACGCCGATAAATTGACACTACCAACAAGGCTGGCGACGTGGTACCAGCGCAATCCTCGTCAGTCCGTCGTGACTCCCATGGAGCTATTGCTCTTGCCTTAGTCGTGCCAGATAACTCATAGGACCAGGTACGCTCTTCCACTACTTGAATTAATGCATATTCTGAATTATAAACACTTAGAAAGGTCTAATTATCAGGCTATTATTGGTAAATGAATCAACACTGTAGAAAGCCGGGGTCTGTTGAGCGTCCCATTGCGCAATTGGTATGAAGCACTGTTCAATTCTACAGTATCTCCAGGCTGACGGACATAATGATATTTCCAATTAGCAATATTTCGATCTCGTGTGGTCAAGGAACCATAAAACTTGAAAATATCTTTACTACGCCCTATACGATGTGTCATGGGACTATTTTCTTGGTGCCTTCATTCACTTTGGACAAAGAGACCGCCGTTCTCAAGGTACATACTTCAAATTGCTACCTACACGCATACATATTGCTTATGCTATTTTACGCAGAACTTGACAATGGCGCGACGTCTTGCTGAGCCCGCGTTATGCGTTAGAACACAGAATATTACTGTTGTGCCCGTTGTTCAGCCCGAGACCTTTGGACGTGCATCCTTCCCTGGTGGAAGCTTTTATTACACATGTGGCGCCTTCTCAACGACAACACTTCCTTATTATACCTCCCCAGAACCTTCTCCCCCAACGTCTTACCCAAATCCTCATGGTTGTAAATGAAGGAGGGTGGTTCAACTGTATAATACTTGCAGTTGTAACAATTCGTCGTGGATTGTTGGGTCAAGTGGTGGATCCGCTTCCCTGGTCGCTCGTATTCGTGGATGACGTGGCCTGGGTCCTCCATCGCACCACTGGACTACTCCCCGCTATGACGATAAGGAGGATAAATGGCCCAGAACGTAGATGGAGGGCGCCATCATTCGGTATGTCATGTGTATTTTCTTCTTTTATCGCAGTACTTACACTATACTCGTCATTCAGAGAAAGTTTAGGCTAATCTTTTATGGTAGTGCTCATATGCGGTCGCCTGCCTCCACTGCCAGCGTTTATGACCTCCAGTGCAGATTCTTCGCCACCACCCTAGCACCCAAACACGTCCCTCACCATCACTCTTCCACTTCCTCCTCCTCTCCTCTCCTCTCTATTGCCTACACTCGTATTCGTATAGGCAAACCTCATACCTTGACCTGACCTGACCTGGCCCGACCCCCCGTCAAACTCATACAGCAAACGCTCACCCAACTTTCATCTCACCAGACCCATCCCCCGCCGACTTCAAACGCGCCATCACCACTTGTTTCCCGTGCACTGCCACTGCTCCACACTCGATAATTTCAAAAAAGGAACTATCGCGGCCTTCAGTGTCAGACGTCTGGGAGGAGTTAGTCGGAAAGGGATCGGAGAAATATGGGGCTGTTGAATACGTGCGGGAACGGCGCGAGTCAGACGTTGGTTGTGAGGTGCACAAGTGTATGTTGTTACATTCTTCCGCGATCCTTGTTTTTATTTTCGTATCTAATTATTATTTTATTTGGTATACCTACAGCCGCCTCTCCCACTTCGTCCTCCTCACCCACATATTTGTGGCTTACTTCTGCCGCCCACCCTCGCTATCCCGCTCGCGACGCTCATGCAGTGCCTCCACTTTGACCCCTCCTCCAAATCCTGTGTGACTTTGCATCCTCTCGTTAAAGAATCCGACACATCGCTTCATGGGAGGTCGGCCAAAGGGGATCAGAGAGGTGTGGTTATGCCACGTATGGGTCCACTGCTCAATCTGAGGCGCTCCTCAAGTCACCTTTATCATCTACCGCCGCCACCTGCACAACGGCGACCATGCACGAGAAACCTCGCAAGAGTACATTCATCCCCCCAACTCTGCGGAGAGTATCGCCGAGACGGCAGAGGCTCCTTAGACGATGTGTAGAACGTGCGGGCACCTCTCCAACCTGGGAGGAAGGAAGAGTGGCACTGGGGGTTTCCAGTTTTATTTTGGGCATTAGTTTTGTTCGGGGTAGGCTGACGGGCGTTGGGTAGGGGTCGGGTTGGCGCGTATCGTTGGTATGAGAGTAGTTAGGGTGGTGGAGAGGGTGAGGACAAAGATAAGGAGGAAGAGGAAAAGGATGGGATGGAGAAGTATTTGTGTTTGTATGTGTTAGCATTAGTGTGATGGTGTAGGATTGAGCGTAAAGGAACGATATTGAGCGCGGGCGGATGTACATTATTTGTCGCATTTAATCTTGATCTTGATGTTTCGCCATTGGAAGTAATTCTTGGGTCGGGTTTGAGGTCAACGAGTTGCGATTGGAAGCTTAAGTCGTTGGTGCGGAAATCCTAGTATTTAGTGTTGAATTTTGATTCTGTTCCTGTTTTTACACGCCTTGATTAATATACCTTGGACGTTTATGGCATTGTCTCATGAGGAGTTAAGGCTCTGACTTGGCGGTGGGCATCCTTGCTATTTATAAGTGCCCTTGGTAAGAACTGTGCCATGCAGACGCCGCCTGGCAGATATATGCTCAGCACAAGCACCAGCTCTCGACTCATAATGTCGACCACGACGGAGGAATATGATTGGATTCAAGTGAATGGTCCGATAGGCATCATACCTATAACTCCTGAAAAAGTGAGAAAGAAAGATCTGGGGATTCACATGTGTGTACTGTTTAACACATTCATCTCGCCTCGATATCGCTGCTTAGTTGTCTTATTGCAGAATAGGACAAAATCCTCTAATCTAATCTCAGAGTCTCCGACCAACGCCCTGGTGGTGAGTAATTTCCTTATTGGTCTTGGACCGTCCAATCACAGCCAATCATTCCTTCAACCAAGCACTCACCTCTCCTGTTCAAGCACTCGAGTACTCGTCTTCTCCATACGTTCTGCCCCCCTCTATTTCTTCACCTTATTTATCGGTGATGGGGATGCTAAAGGATCAACGACGACCGGCATTGATACTGATGTGGCATTTGTCTCGTGTAAAATGGTCCGTGTTGAGTTTGCAACTCATACTCATTGGACCAGTCTCAGGTATGATTTTTTACTCTGCTTGTTAAATTAACGTGTATCCTTATTTCTACATACTTAGAAACGTCTGAATCGCAGGATGTACCAACCCAGTTGAAGTGAGGCCTTCAGCGATACAAGAATAGTGGATGGAAAATCCGAGTCTTCATTGCACAAGTTGGTATTTATCACTCCTCTCAATCATAGCAAAAATTTAGGAACACTCTCCATTCCCGTGTGGCCAAGCAACCATAAAACTGAACGCGTCATGTAATAATCTTGATGCTGTCATTCACTTTGACAAAGAGGTGGCGGTTCTTGAGGTACATACTTAAAATCTCAACTCACACATCCGCTAACTATTTATTCCATTTTACGCAGAACACGACAACAGCGAATTTTCCAGCTAACATTGGACATGGGTCAGGACTGTTATTCCTGTTCTTATACGACACCACCAATACTGCGCTGCCTTTGGTTTTGACTGGGATTACTTCAACAGCACACATGCACATAACGGCCACAGATCACCATTTCTTACTCTTGTCTTCTCTTTCTTCACTCAATCTATCACCACCACCCGTTCAGCCCACTCCGACCCTTGAATCTCGTCACGCACCCCTCTCTTTCCCCCTCCTCTTTCCCTCGTCTTGGCATCTGTGCAGTCAGAACTCTTTACACCTCGTCTGCTTCTGCTCATCAATGAGGCTGACATCCTCCTCTCGACGGGCCAGTTTGGGGAGGCCGCAAAGGTCCATTCAGAGGCTATCGGTGAGTATCGTTTTCAGTTCTGATTTTGTTCTCTTTTCTTCATCGCCATAATTTTATCTCTTCCTTCTTCCCAACCCTTAAATTGATGATAACACAACAACACTAGCTAACCCTTCTCATCTTCATAGCCCAATCTTGCGCCGATTCTCTACTCTACGACAACGGTGGCAACGTCTACTCCTGCATGCAGCGGCATACCTCCGTACTCGAGGATTTCAAGCGAATCTTGTCGCTCACCTCCAGCACCTTCAACAACTGGCATCTCATGGAAGCCCGAATCCAGACTCTTGAAAGCACCCACACCTCCCTCGCTCTCTATGTCAGGAAGAAGACCAAGTACAGGGAAGCGGAGGCGCTGGGAGGGTATTTGACAGAACTGGAAAGAGTGAGGGGCGAGACAGAGGAGGAACCTGATGCGGGGTTGTGGAATGCGTGTGTGTGGAGAGTGCCAGTCAGACACCGAGGGTAGCCAGTCATGATGTTGAGGTTGGGAAGTGGAGGGCTGGGTGTGCGCTTGGTGCAGGGGACGTGGAGGGTGCTGTTGGTGATTTGACGTGAGTTGATCGCTGTCTGATTTACCCTTCCCTGATACCGACATCTGATATCCCTCGCAGCCGTCTTTCCCATCTCCTCGCCCATATCTTCCATCTCGCCCACCCCTACCTCCCTCCCTCGCCCACCCCAATGACGACACTCAAACAGAGCCCGCACTCCGACCCCGATTCCAAGCCGTGTCTTGGCTTGCACCGTCTCTGCAAAGCTCTCAATAAATCGTTCTTCGCCCTCGATGAACTCTTAGTCAAAGAGGACTAAAGAGCGGTGTTGAAACTCCTCACGGACATGAGCAGGAAGGTGGATCTGTGGAATCAGTGGGAAGCGGCAGCGAATCCTAACGTCGGAGAGGGCAGGGAGAGGATCTCCTGCTCATCCCGAGGCGTTACTCAAATCCCCATCATCATCATCAGCAACTCCAACACCGCCCTAGCACCCGTATATGCGTCTCCTCGCCGTCACACCCTTCCGCTCCTCCCTCTTGTCCGCCCCACTATCGCCCTCACCCGTACACTGCTTCAAGCAAACACTCACCATTGCTGTTCGCGCACTCTTCTCCTCTATCCGTTCTGACTCTCCTACCCCTCCTCCTTCTCTTATCAGTGACGACGATGCCGATAAAGCAACCATAACCAACAACGCTGGTAACGTGATACACTACAAACGCGCCACGGCATACTTTCCATACAGTGGTTCACCTGCGCACTCGAGGATTTTAAACAAGTCTTCTAACTCACCTCCAGCACCTTTCACAACGAGCGCGTCATCAAAGTGCAAATCCACACTCGTGCTGGCGTCTGCACCTACGTTGCTCTCTCCTGCAAAGCTTAGGACCAGTACAAGGAAGTGGAAGAGCGAGCAGGTGATTTAACAGAGCTGGAGAGGGTGAGGGGCAAGACAGAGAAGGAGCGTGATACTGAGTTGTGGAATGTGTGTGTGGAGAGTGCGAGGCAAATGCTGAGGGGCCGAGTTCTGATGTCGAGAGTGACATGAAGTGGAGGGCTGAGGGGAGTGCTATTGGTGATTTGGCGTGAGTTGATCATTCCCCTCTCTCTGCAATCATTTCCTCGGTTTTTTTTAATCTAACGTCCTGTTTACTTTCTTAGACGTCGATCTCGCCTCCTTGCTCTGTCTATGCACCTCCTCACCCACATCTTCTGTCTCGTCTACTTCTACCTCCCTCCCTCGCTCACGCCCATGGCAACACTGAACAATACTTACACGTCGATTCTGACTATAAGCCTTGTCTCAGCCTGCACCATCTCGTCAAGGCTCTCGACAAATCGTTCATGTTTGTCGATGAGCTCCTAGGGAAAGAGGACTGAAGAGCGGTGGTGAAACTGCCGATAGGTCCAGGCAAGAAGCCTGATCTATGCAATCAGTGGGCACTAGGAGGAAGCTGTGAGTTGCAACGTGGGCAAGGGAAGGGAGGGAGAGGTGCCGCCACTTGCCCCGAGGCGCTGCTCAAATCCCTGTGATCATCCTCGGCGACTCCAACACCACCACCCTTACACCCAAATATGCGTCTCCTCGCTGTCACACCGTTTCACTCATTTCACTTCTCTGACCCGCTATCGCCCTCATCCCTTTACTCCTTCAAGTATACACTCACCATTTCTGTTTGCATCCTCTTCTCCTTTATCCGTTCCGACTCTCCTACCTTCCTACTTCCCCTATTGGTGACAACGATGCCGACAAATCAACAATAACCGACGATGCGGGTGGCATGGTACCTGTGACTGTCTTCGTTTGCAGAATCTGTTGTGACTGCGATTGGGCCTGCCATTCCCCCTCCCATGTTGGTGCTAGGTACTTGTTGAACCAGGTACGCTCTTCTACTATTTTAATTAATATGTATTCTAAATTTTAGACACAGGAACGTCTAAATATCAGGATATGATTGATAAATGAACCCACGTAGAGCGTGCGGTATGAGAGTGAGAATGTCAGTGGAGAGGGTGGGGACAACGAGGATGGGGATGTGTTCGTGTTCGTGTTTGTGTTCGTGTGTGTTAACGTTAGTGTATTGCTGTGTAGGATTGAGGGACAAGGAATGATACTGAGTGCTGAGCACTCGCAGAATTACATTATTTAACCTTGATCTTGATTTTCGCTATCGGAATTATGTTTCTGGGTCGGGTTTGAGGTCCACAAGCCGCGATCGGAAGCTCAAGGCAGACTGTAGAGACTAACTGTAACAAGTGGTCGTTCATGCAGAAACGATAGTATTTTACGTTGAATTTTGAATTCTGTTCTTGTTTTTACAGCACTGCCTTCGTGTTCGGTCGAGTTGCTATTGATACGAGCCCTTAGTAAATAATGCTACCATGCGGACTATCCCAGGCAGATAATGCTCAGTATCTCTTAAAATCAAACCGCGATTATCATCTCTCGTTTTTCTCACTAGACTTACAATGTTGACCAGTACTCGAAAGTATTCATATCTCAAAATGAATGGCCCAATAAGTATTGTACCCATGACCCCAGAAGAAGCTGATGAGAGGGAGCTGGATATTTGCATGTGTGTCCTGTTTAGCCCTTTTATCACACCTTGCTATTATTGCTTAGGCGCCTGCTTCCCTAGTCTAATGGGTCCAACCGGGTCAGGGAAAAGCTCTGTAAGGTCCATCAATGTCAATGTCAATGTCAGAAGCTACTCATGAGAAGTTGAGAACCACAACCTGTCGACATGACGGACCGGAAGGCAAAAAATTCCTGACAACAACATCATCATTTCACCAACGAACGCTGGTCATCATCGCATAATTATCATTTCACCGGTATCTCATGATACGCACCTTCAAACTCTAACTACACAAGCTTCGCTGCAACACGCGCCGTCAACTGGCTGCTGACAGGCATCAATTCCTCCACGCCGGCGACAGCGGAAGCGCACGTTCGAGCGGCACGGAATTCTTAATGACATTGATAAGCCGCTGCCCACTTCACCGGCGTGGCCCCCAACTTCGCAGTGCTTCTATCATTGAAACGATACACTAGAAGTTCAAGCATATCAGGCAACATCATGCGATCAGCTTGAGCAATCTCCGGGGGAGGGGGGAGAGCGAACGCTGGTATCTTCATGATAATCGTAAGTGAAACTCGCTTTAAACAGTTCCTCATCTCGTCCCGTCTCTATGTTGGACATCGCACCTCGCACTTAACCAACACGCGAATCTGATCTGATGGTAATACTACCACCACTCCTAGTATCATCATCACGATGACGTCGCTGGTTTAAATTCTAATGATAGCACACACACACACCCTTGGACGACGAAGCTCTACTTGGGGTGATAGTGATAGTGATATCATATCAGGCTCCCAAAAACACTTTGATATAAGCATCTTATATAGACTATCCGACAGGTGTCACCGCCCTCACGCCACTAGACTAAGCTTTCAAAGGGGGCCGTGATTCCAATTCCCGACGCCCAAGTATGAACTGAGACTCAGTAATCTCAATGAAGCCAAGCCTGATTGAAACGCTCACCCCGACCCGACCCGACCCGGGGCTGACAAAATAAGTATCTCCAGGACCAGACGCTCGAACTCAAGCACAACGGAGCGTCATCGAATCATCAGTAGCCCATTTCAGCTCATCCGAAAACACAACCGCGGTACTCACATCCAGCCGTTGTCGTCCTCTGCAGCCGTCAAGATCATCACTACATTGTTCGACTAACTTAATACACTCATGTAGCACCTCCGACATCTGTTCATTCAGCAACCAGCACATCCCGCGCCCATGTTCGGATAGAAGATCCTGGGATTGGAAACTCTCCGGTGGGGAGAAAATATTACATACGGAAGTGCACTCGCGTCCAACGCATCTCCTTCGCATCCATCACCTATCGAGGGTCCCTCGGTCACCGGTCTAGAGGATTCGCAATAGTGCTCCTCAAAGTTCACGCAGATTCTGCAGATTTTGCAGACAGACGGTTTGCAGATTGACCCCCACAGCCACATGAGTGAGATTAGTCATCCACTTCCTTAAAGAGTAAATTAGCTCCTATAACGCGCGGGTTGTAAATGTCGTGTTATCTTTCAGTATCTCTTCCACATCGCAACTGCTATGCCACTCAAAACAATACGAGGGAGGGCTTTGGAGTCTTATCTCAATCATATACAACTAGATAATATTATGATGATCTCTGAAGATATGGACATTGATGACATCCTTTTAAAAATGCAACAGCAAATCATCATGTTTAACTGCATTCGAAACACTTGCTATTTCAATCCCCGAGGACACATTCCAAAGCAAGGGAACCTTTACTTTGGCTTTGAGCATGCCAAGGATCCATCTCGGCATCATCTCTTTCAGCAAATGTTCCGAGTATCACCAATAGTCTTTGAAGTCATTCTTTATGTGGCGCCATAGAGGATTAGAAGGGAACGGAATAAGTTATTGGAGAAAGAGTGGAAGGGGAGGGGCGAGGCAACAGCATTTTCGAGCGCAGAAGATAAACGAGATGCCATGCGGATTGCTTGAGGCTGACCATGTGTGAATCTTGTGACTGGTCGTGACATGTGGCTGTGGGGGTCAATCTGCAAACCGTCCGTCTGCAGAATCTGCAGAATCTGCGTGAACTTTGAGGAGCACTAATGTTGGTTGGTGTGGATGTGAGAATTGACGGACGTGCGATTTCGAAGAGGAGGTATGGGATTTGGTGCAAGCTTGAGGAGAAAGACCGGAGGGTGCATGTCAATTAAAGTGGAACCATAAGTAGGTTTCGCATTAATTAATAAAAGTTTTGAAATCAGTATGGATCCCCCCATCCTTTCATCATGCTTCGTCAATTTTTCGCGAATTTCCTCGTCTGTTGTGTGCCTTTCGCATTGCTGTGCATCTTCCGCCTGCATTCAAACTGACGTCGCGCAACATGGTGCAAAAAATCGATAACACACGACTACCTAACTGCGAGTCTACTATTGGTGTCAGTGTTGGCACCGTTGACATCCACAATCAGCCCTGATGGGCAGTGATGTGAGTAAACTTCCTTATTGAGTTTGAATTTGAACGCTTGAGCCGTATGATGTATCAAATCACTGCCTTCAACAAACACCACGATCCCCGTTCGTGCATTCATCTCCTTTGTCAGTGCTGCCTCCTCTACTGCTCCTAATTCCTGTATTAGTGTCTAAGATGCCAAAAAATTGAAACTACCAACAAGGCTAGCGACGTAGCACCATTGCAATCTTTGTCCGCTCTGCAGTGGTAGAATCCGATCGTGACTCCATAGAGCCATTGCTCCTACCGTAGTGGTGCCAGATACTCATTGGACCAGGTACACTCTTCCACTATTTGAATTAATCTACATTCTAAACGATAAGCACTTAGAAACACCTAAATATCAGGCAGCTATTCATACATGAACCAACACGGTTGAAAGCGGGGGTCTGTTGAGGGACCCATTGCACAATTGGTATGAAGCACTCGTCAATTCTACGGCGTTTCCAGGCTGACGCACATATTTCAAATTAGCAACAATTCGATCCCGTATGGTCGAGGAACCATAAACCTGAAAATACCTTTGCAACGCTCTATACGACGTGTCATGGGGTAGTTTGCTTAGTGCCTTGATTTACTTTCCCCCTCCTCTTTGCCTCGCCTTGCCATCTGTGCAGTCAGAACTCTTTACACCTCGTCTCCTTCTGCTCATTATTGAAGCTGACATCCTCCTCTCGACGGGCCAGTTTTGGGAGGCTGCAAAGGTTTATTTGGAGGCTATCAGTGAGTATCGATTTCAGTTCTGGTTTTGTTCTCTTTTCTTCATCACCTTGATATTATACACGTCAAAACTAACCCTTCTCATCTTCATAGCTCGATCCCGCGGTGATTGTTCACTCTACTACAAATGCGGCAGCATCTACTTCTCCCTGCAGCGGTACACCTCCACACTCAAGAATTTCAAAAAAGTTCTTTCACTCATCTCCAGCGACTTCAACAACGTGCACCTCATAGAAACCTGAATCCACACCCGTGAAGGTGCCCGCTCCTCCCTCGCTCCCTACGTCAAGACGAAGGGCAAGTACAAGGAAGTGGAAGAGCTAGAAGGCGATTTGACAGAGCTGGAAAGGGGGAGGGGCAAGACGGAGAAGGAGCATGATGCGGGTTGTGGAATGCGTGTGTGGAGAGTGCTAGTCAGACACTGAGGGTGGCGAGTCATGATGTTGAGGTTAGGAAGTGGAGGGCTGGGTGCACGCTTGGTGCAGGGGATGTGGAGGGTGCTGTTGGTGATTTGACGTGAGTTGATCGCTGTCTGATTTACCCCTCCCTGATACCGACATCTGATATCCCTCACAGTCGTCTTTCCCATCTCCTCGCCCACATCTTCCATCTCGCCCACCCCTACCTCCCTCCCTCGCCCACCGCAATGATGACACTCAAACAAAGCCTGCACTCCGACCCCGATTCCAAGCCGTGTCTTGGCTTGCACCGTCTCTGCAAAGCTCTCAATAAATCGTTCTTTGCTCTCGATGAACTCTTAGTCAAAGAGGACTAAAGAGCGGTGTTGAAACTCCTCACGGACATGAGCAGGAAGGTGGATCTGTGGAATCGGTGGGAAGCGGCGATGAATCCTAACGTCGGCGAGGGTAGGGAGAGGATCTCCTGCTCATCCCCGAGGCGTTACTCAAATCCCCATCATCATCATCAGCAACTCCAACACCGCCCTAGCACCCGTATATGCGTCTCCTCGCCGTCACACCCTTCCGCTCCTCCCTCTTGTCCGCCCCCACCTGCACACTGCTTCAAGCAAACACTCACCATTGCTGTTCGCATACTCTTCATCCTCTCTCCGCTCCGACTCTCCTACCCCTCCTACTTCTCCTCTCGGTAACCAGGATGCCGATAAATTGACGATAACCAATAATGGTGGTGATGTGGCACCCGTGCGGCCGTCGTCTTTTCTTGTAGAATCCGTCGTGGCTCCCATTGAGCCCGCCATTGCCCCTCCCCTGGTGGTGCCGGTACTCATTGGACCAGGTACGCTCTTCTACTATTTTTATTCATGCGTATTCTGAATTTGAATACTTAGCAACGTCTAGATCTCAGGATATTATCGATACAGGAACCAACGCGGTTGAAAGCAGGGCTCTGGGATATGAGAATGGCGTATGGAAAAGCCAAGGGTCTCTTTGTGCAAATTGGTATGAAGCACTGCTCAAATCTAGAGCATCTCCAGTCTGACGCACATATTTCTTGCTAGCAACGTTCCGATCCCGTGTATCTGGGGCACTGTAAATTTGAATATAGTTTTGCAAGGCCCCAATGGTGCATTCACTTTGGACAAAGAGGCCAGTTCTCAAGGTACGCACTTCAAATCTCGACTCACACAAATACCTATTGCTCATACTATTTTACAAAGGACTTGACAACGGTGTAACGTCCTGCTGACCTTGGATTATGGGTTAGAACACAAGATTACCATTGTGCCCGTCGTTGAGTCTGAAGCATTTGGACGCACCTCTCGTGAAAGGCCTTGCAACCTATCTGGCGCCTACTCAACAACGCCTCCTTCTCATACCTCCCCAGCACCCGCGTCTGCGACATCTCACCTGATTTCTTTTATGACCGTGGATGAAGAATAGTGGGCCAACTGCATCATTCGCTGACGTGGCCTGGGTCCATCGTACCACTGAGTTACTTCCTGACGTGACGATAAGGAGAATAAATGGCGAGTACGATGATGGAGGACGCCATCATTCGGTATGTCAAATGTAATTTCTTCATGTATCTCAGCACTCATGCTCTTTATATCCAGCTCTCCTTCATCGTTATCCTAGGTGTACCTCCCTCCCTCTATTACCAAAAATTCTCAGCATGAATCTCCCCCCGTCACACCCTTCTACTTCGTCCTCTCCTCTCCCTCTATCACCCTCATTCATACTCCTATAGGACGCCTTACTCCTTAACCTGGTCCTACTCTCCATCAAACACAAACACGCCACCGCTTATTTCTCCATGCAGCAACACTCTTCCACACTCGATAATTTCAAAAAAAAAAAATTATCGCTCACCTTCAACGCCGGACATTGGGGAGGAGCAAGTCGGAAAGGGATCGGAGAATATGCACCTGTGGAATGCATGCGGGGACAGTGTGAGCCAAACGTTGGTTGCTAAGTGCGCAAGTGTATGTTGTTTTATTCTTTTGCGATCCTTGTTTGTATTTTTGTATCTAATCCTCTTTCTTTTTTTCTGGTATATCTGCAGACACCTCTCTCATTTCGTCTTCCTCACCCTCAACTTCTTTGTCGCTTACTTCCGCCTCCCGCCCTCGCCATCCTGCTCGCGACACTCATGCAGCGCCTCCACCTTGAACATCGACCCCAACTCTGCCTGGCTTTGCATCCTCTCGTTAATGCATTCGACAAATCGCTTCATGAGATCTAGGCCAAAGAGGATCGGAGAGCTGTGGTTAAGTGACTTATGGGTCCACTACTCATTCTGCAGGCGCTCCTCAAGTTGCCTTCACCATCATCTATACCACCGCCACCTCCACAACGACGGCCATGCACGAGAAACCTTGCAAGGTCGCTTGCTAGTAGATAAGTGGTGTGGGGAAGCATCGGCATTGGAAGGTTGCAGGGAGGATGTGGTGGGTCTCGTCGGGCGCGATGGAGGACTGTTGAAAATGGAAGAACGGGAAGAAGTAGTCACCATCCTCGGAAAAGCATTTGAAGCATCCGGATGGAGGGTATAGCGAAATATGAGTAGGAGGGAGATTGGGGTGGGGATGGGACGGGGATATATTGTGTTCGTCTGTGTATGTGTTGGTGTGATGGTCTGTAGGATTGAACGACAGGGAACGATACTGAGTGCTCCTAGATGTATATTATTTGTTAAATTGAATCTTAATCGTGATGTTTTCCTATCGAAATTATTTTCTGGATCGTGATCGAAATGAGCAAGCCGCGATTGGAAGCTTAAGTCGTTGACACTGTAGAGACTCACTACAACGAGGCGTCGTTTGTGCACAAATGTTGGTATTTACTATCAAATTTTGCATTCTGTTCTTGCTCTTACATTTCTTGTTTAATATTCCTTTGATTAAATAGCGGTTATGACATTGTCTCACGAGGCATCAAGGCACTGAATTAGTGGTGGGTATACTTGCTATTTATACGAGCCCTTAGTAAGAACTGTGCCACGCAGACGCCGCGTGGAAGATATCTGCTCCGTATCTCTTACCATCATCTCTCGTCGTATTCACTGGATTCACAATGTCGACCAACACTCAAGAGTATAACACTATCCAAGTGAATGGTCTGTTACGTATCGTACCTATAACTCCTGAACACATGACAGGGAAAAATGTATTTCTTTACATGTGTGTACTATTCAACAAAGTTATCCTGCCTTGATATCATTGCTTAGACACCTGCTTCTCTAGTCTAATGGGTCCCACTGGTTCGGGGAAAAGCTCTGTAAGGCTCAATTTTTGTGTTATGCTTCAACTTGACATTTAGAAGAGGTCCTTACTCCTTGCTGCAGTTCATTGAGTCATTGGCACCAGATCAGCACCTGGATATATCCAAGGATTCACTTGAAAGTGTGACACAAGAAGTCAACTGCTATCAAGTGATCAATCTGAGTTCCCAGTATTATGACAGATCGTTTGTTCTGATGGATACCCCTGGTTTTCTCGACCCAAGGCTGTCAGAGGGCCGGATAATGAGAATGGTCACAGAAAGTCTCAATGCAATTTGGTGTGTGATCAAATCATTTGATAACAGAGCACATGTGGTGAACCTGTATTGAATGTCATTTTCTGCCAGCCAATTTTCTAGTTACACTGTTGTGTACATCTTCTATTTTCAACCCATCACTGATATCCGAATTGGTAGCTCAAAACGGGATGCAGTCAAGATTCTGCGAGAATATGTCAACCAATACAAGGCTAAAGATATCTCTGTAATAACAACAATGTGGAATCGACTATCAACCCCCAAGCAGCTTGAAGACGCCTCCCACCGCTTCAACACCTTGAAAGAAGAGATATATGCAGTCAGTAGCTTATATTTTGTTGTGTCAATGATGTCATTTACCAGTTCAAATTTTATTAGAGATCTGGTAGCCTCAACATCACAGTCACCAAGTTTGACACCTCCCAAGCATCTGCTTTGACATTGCTTGATGGTGAATTATCTGGATGGCTGGAGTTTGCAAACAACACCAACAAAGTCATAGACCCACACTATGAATCCCACCTCTGTGACAACCTGCTTGGACGAATTACCAACACCCTCCAGAAACTGCAACTTCTTGCAGAGGACAAACAGTATGCCACCCGTTCTGGAAGTGAAGATCATCATCTTCTGGAGGTTGTGCTCAGGGATGAGAAGGTGGTATTATCATCACTTCAGTCCTTTTTGGATGATCTTGCCAGTGACTACATTGGTCCATCAGGGATGACAGCCCTGCAATTCATCCTGGATAGTCGCTATGAACAGGACCCAGACACATGCTCATCTAATTGGCCACTCTCTCAAGCTCCTCACCAAACCATGGTCACTTTAGATATCCCTTCTGATCATGGTCCTGCACCAGCATCACCTTCACAAGTCCCAGGCTTGGAACAACTCAGCATCACACCTGCACCCATCCCATCAACCCACCAATTTCAACCACCATCACCTGACACATCGTGTTTCGCTCCAATTGCCGCTGCCATTAAGAGGCGACTCAATCAAATCCGAGGGTAGATATCAGGGCATTTGGTCACACTGGTATCTGAGTTGCAGCATCATTGAGGAACCCATTAATCAGTATCTCATCTACCTTTCATTTTGTCATTTTTTTTTCAATTCACATTATTGTAGTGTTCACACCTCATCTTGTGGTTGGTTTTTCAGTAATTTGTACCATTCTCGTAGCTTGCCCTTTTCATTACTTAGCTTCAAATATTCTGAGTGTTTCTTCAGTCTTGTTTATCACCCAATTCTCATTTTGTACTTTGTCGTTATCTTCCCTGTATTGTGTTCATTTTCTTTTGTTTTAGCCATAAGTTGTACTTAGTCTACAGCTTCATTTCTCACCCTAGCCTTATTATTTTGCATCCTTTTGTAGTTGTCCAAACAGCATGATTCCTTCCCATGTGGCTTCATCTGTCTTGCAGCATTTGATCTTTGTCCTTCCTCCCATTCCCTCTACTGACAAACTGACATTGTGCATGTCAAGTCGCACATCCGTTTCATTTAACACTCGATTCACCATTGTCATTCACCACATTGCTGCCTCTCACATTCGATTTGTATCTCTGCACTACCCAGATAGCATCACTTTTATTGTCCCTCATACCTTTAGCGTTGCTTTCTGTTAGATACGCCTTGTGTTGTCACTCCCCCATCTCCAGCGCCAATGATCACTCTCCGAGTCTGCATCAATTATTCATCTACTGCGAACACTATTTCTCGTGCTTCATCGTCGCACACTCCTGAGTTCTGTTCTATATTTCCCAGACCAGTTCAACGATCAAGCACACCAGACTAAACTTTATGATATTACTCTTACTTCACCTCACATGCACATTACAACAGATTCGACAGATTTCGAATGCTCAGAAGTCCAACTCTCACAACCCTCGCAGTTCATCTCCAATCCCCTCAGCCTCCTACCCATCTTCCCACTCCACCTGCTTTATCTCTTCCTCAGCACCACCAAATGCCCTCAACACGCCCTCATCACACCACCTCTTCACCTTTGCAATCATCTCAAACACTACCTCTCTGCCATCCTTAATCCACTGATGCTTAACGAAGGGCATCGTTACCTTTTGTACGTACATTGTCAACAATCTGATACATTTCTTCGTCTGCGCGCCCAGAGCTGAGGTGTGTAGGGGGCGGGGAGCGGTGGGGATGTAGAGGGCCAGGGATTTGAAGAGGGGGCTGGATAATTCAGATGGGTTCGAGTTAGGGACATACGAACTCCCCCAATACAGGACTAATGGGATAAAATCCCACAGCAGTGCATATGAACCATGCGCTCATCTGTCCGCAGTCTTTGTTCTATAGCTACAGTATCACAACACCACCGACTCGGAATCTAAAATAATCAAAACACACAGGGGAAAATATGCATGCCACTCAACCCCTCCGGCCTATCCCCATACTCACTCCTCGCGATCACTCTATCACTTTCCTGAGTCGTCCACGCTGCCCCCGCCATAGCGTACAGATCCGGAATGTGATGAGAGGGTTCACTGGTGTGGTCGTTGTACCCTCCTATCAGACGCGTCACGGTAGTGGGGCATAAAATCGTAATGGGGGGTGAGATCCTGATGAGGTTTAAACCGTCAATTTTAGTAGAGATAGCAGAAAGCCGAACACGACTCACCATCGAAATGCTTATCCAAAGACCTCACAGACAGCTCCCTCCCACCTCTGCTAGCAACACTTCCCCCAACATCATATATAATGACAAAGCTATACGCTCACATAGAGTCACGCTCTGTCCACCTACCATCCTCCCTCCATACCTCCATAAACCCCGTTTCTTCGTTGAATCATGTGTATGGCGACATGAGTGCACGCTCGAGGAGCAAATTCATTATTCCGTCGTACTTGTTAAGTTCACGCGCGAGGATATAGCTGTTTAATCATCGTCTGTGGGTGGGTGGTAAGTCCTTTTTGTTAGAGAAGAAGTAGGGGAGTAGGAGGAGGGGGTTGAAGGTTTGAGAGAGACTCGGACTCACAAGGGTAATGCAACGTCCTCGACCCGCTCTCCGAATGCACATCATCAGCAACCCAACCATGACTGTCATACACCGAACTAAGCACTGCTTGGACTTTGTAGTCCAATTCTATATTATCATTTTCTGTTATTAATACCATTTCATCAATTCGAGCCCAAAGAAGGAAAGGAAAGAAAAAGAGAATCAGCGCTAACTCACCTCTTCCCTATCCTCATACCTCACTTCCCAATCCCTCTCCGGCGCTACAGTCACATACATACTTCCACACCGGCTACCGCACGAGATTCAAATTCACTTGTCGGGGTCCATCGAATGTTTCCGTCATGTCATGAAGATTGAAAGTCCGAGTGTCGTTGAGTTTCAACAGCACCTCCGCAATGAGGGAGTCTGCATGCGTGCCAACCATGATATTGGTCTCGACGGTGTTTGTCTAAATGGGGAGCCAGTCGCTCTATAAGGAGCGCATATATATGTGGGCGGGGTTTTCGATGTCGATAAATTGAGTATGAGGTGATTTGAGAGAGTATGAGGTGGGTCGGGAATGTGAGTGTGCATGTAGGCATCGAAAGAAAGAGGAAAGGAAAGCCGCACCTGTTGATAATCTTGCAACATGCTCCTCACCATTCCTAGTACCTTATTTGTGCGAATAAGATTTGCCATGCCCATTCCGCGCAAGAGGTGTCGTCTATATGTATCATATCATATCATAATGTCAATCGTAATGTAAATAGCAATGTTAGACGACACTAAAGAAGTGGAAGAAGAAGGATTGAAGGAACACCAGGCACCTAGGTCGAATATCCGTATACGGCTCCCCTTCGTGCACGGTATCATCATCCCCCGAATATTAGCCCCCATGTCCGTATTGTTCATTGGGCTGCTGATCCAATCTTGTCGTTCACTCGAGTAGCCACAAATTTCGAAATCCGTTATGTCTGCAGTTCAAGAGGATCAACGGTGATGTTTCAATATGAAAGGAAGGAGGGGGATGAGTTGAATGCGCTACCTGCAGTTCCTTTGACGTCATTCGGACAGAGAACGATCAGCGTATGTCAACTTGCAGAATAGTACAAATCCTCTAATCTAATCTCAGACCAACAGTAATTTCCTTATTGGTCTTGGACCGTCCAATCACAGCCAATCACTCCTTCAACCAAGCACTCACCTCTCCTGTTCGTGCACTCGAGTACTCATCTTCTCCATACGTTCTGCCTCCTCTATTTCTTCGCCTTATTTTATCGGTGATGGTGATGCTAAAGGATCAACGATGATGACGTGGCATTTGTGGGACCCGCCTCTGCTCGTGTAAAGTGGTCCGTGTTGAGTTTGCAACTCATACTCATTGGACCAGTCTCAGGTATGATTTTTTACTCTACTTGTTAAATTAATGTGTATTCTTATTTCTACATACTTAGAAGCGTCTGAATCGCAGGATGTACCAACCCAGTTGAAGTGAGGCCTTCAGTGATACGAGAATAGCGGATGGAAATTCCGAGTCTCCCATTGCACAGGTCGGTATTTATCACTCCTCTCAATCATAAGACATCTCCAGGCTGACGCACATATTCAAATTTAGCAACAATTTAGGAACGCTCTCCATTCCTGTGTGGCCAAGTAACCGTAAAACTGAACGTTCAAATATCCGTTGACGTGTCATGTAACTGTCTTCTTGATGCTTTCATTCACTTGGACAAAGAGGCAGCGGTTCTTGGGGTACATACTTAAAATCTCAACTCACACATCCACTAACTATTTATCCTATTTTACACAGAACACAATAACGGCCAATTTTCCAGCTAACATTGGACATGGGTCAGGACACAAAGACTGTTATGCCTGCTCTTATACGACACCACCGATACTTGGCTGGCTTTAGTTTCAACTGGGATTACTTCAACAGCACACATGCACGTAGCAGCTACACATCACCATTTCTTACCCTCCCTTCTCCTTCTTCCCTCAACCTATCGTCGACCAGAACTTTAGTCCACTCCCATTCATGCATCTCGTCACGCACCCCTCTCTTTCCCCCTCCTCTTTGCCTCGCCTTGGCAGCAGTGCATCAGAGCTCTTTACACCTGATCTCTTTCTGCTTATTAATGAGGCTGACATCCTCCTCTCGACGGGCCAGTTCTAGGCGGCTGCAAAGGTTCATTTGGAGGCTATCGGTGAGTATCGTTTTCAGTTCTGATTTTGTTCTTTTTTCTTCATCACCTTGATATTATACACGTCAAAACTAACACTTCTCGTCTTAATAGCCCAATCTTCTGCTGATTATCTACTCTACTACGAGGGCGGCACCGTTTACTTCTCCATGCAGCGGCACACCTCATTCGACGATTTTAAACAAGTCCTCTCACTCACCTCCAGCACCTCCAACAATGTGCACCTCATAAAGGCGCGAATCCACATTTGTGAAGGCGACTACGCCTTCCTCGCTCTCTATGTCAAGACGAAGGGCAAGTACAAGGAAGCGGAAGAGCTGGAAGGCGATTTGACAGAGTTGGAGAGAGTGAGGGGTAGGACGGACAAGGAGAGAAATGCGGGTTGTGGAGAGTGTGATTCAGACATTAAACGTGGCAAGGAGAGTAATGGTGTTGAGGTTAGGAGGTGGAGGGCTGAGTGTGTGCTTGATGCAGGGGACGTGGAGGGTGCTGTTGGTGATTTGACGTGAGTTGATCAGTCTGATTTACCCCTCCCTGATACCGACATCTGATATCCCTCGCAGTCGTCTCTCCCATTTCCTCCCTCCCTCCACCCACCTCCTCACTGACAGTTTCCATCTCGCCTACTTCTACCTCCCTCCCTCGCCCACCCCAATGGCAACCCTCAAACAAAGCCTGCACTTTGACCCTGATTCCAAGTTGTGTCTCAGCCTGACCGTCTCGTCAAAGCTCTCAAAAAAAATCGTTCATCGCTCTCGATGAGCCCCTAGTCAAAGAGGACTAGAGAGCGGTGGTGGAACTGCTGATGGTCCAGGCAGGAAGGCGGGTCTGGGAATCAGTGGGAGGAAGCTGTGAGTTCTAACGTGGGCGAGGGAAGGGCGGGAAAGGTGCTTCTGCTCGTCCTGAGGCACTACTCAAATCCCCACCATCATCCTCTGCAACTCCAACACAACCACCCTAACACCCATATATGTGTCTCTTCGCTGTCACACCATCCGCCCCACTATCGCCCTCGCCTGTGCACTCCTTCAAGTAAACACTCACCATTGCTGTTCGCATACTCTTCTCCTCTATCAGTGTTGACTCTCCTATTCCTCCTACTTCTCCTATCGGTGACCATAACGCCAATAAATCAACGATGGCCAACAATGCTGGTGACGTGGCAGCTGTGCAACCGTCGTCTTTTCCTGTAGAATCCGTGGTGGCTCCCATTGAGCCCCCATTGCCCCTCCCATGGTGGGTGTGAGGTACTCATTGGATCAGGTACGCTCTCCTACTATTTTTATTAACCTGCATTCTGAATTTGAACACATAGCAATGTCCAAATCTAGGGGTGTTATCGATACAGGAACGGGGTCTGTGGGAGATAAGAATGGCGAATGGAAAAACTGAGGGTCCCATTCCGCAAATTGGTATGAAGCAGTGCTCAATTCTACGGCATTTCCAGGCTAACGCACAAATGTCCCCTTAGCGACGTTCCAAAATCCCGTGTGTCTGAGGCACCGTAAAACTTGGACATACCTTTGCAACGCAACAAATGACGCATTCGCTTTGGACAGAGGCCATTGTTCTTAAGGTACATGCTCTAAATCTCGTCTCAAACATATACCTATTGCTCATAGTATTTTACACAGAACTTGATAATGGCGCAACGTCCTGCTGATCTTGGGTTGTAGGTTATAACACAAAACATTGCTGCTGTGCCCGTCGCTAAGCCCTAGACCTTTGGACATGCATCGTTCCCCAGTGGAAGACGTTGCAAGACATCTGGCACCTGATAACGCGTCCTCCTCATACTTCCCTAGCATCCTTGTTTGCGACGTCTTACCTGAGTTTTGGCTGTGGATCAAGAACAGTAGGCCAACTGCATAATATGCTGCAGTGGTAGCCGTTTGTCGCAGGTTGTTGGGTCAAGCAGTGGTTCCGCTTCCCCGGTGCGCTAGTGCTCATAGATGACGTGCTCTGGGTCCTCCATCGCACCACTGGGTTACCTTCTGCTACGATGAAAAGGAGAGTAGATGGCCCAGAACGGATGGAAGGGATCGTCATCTTTACTCTACCCCCATCGAACTTGTACACCTGACGATTGGCCAAGTTTCATCTCACCAGACCTTTTGCTCACTGACTTCAAACATGCCACCACCACTCTTTCTCCCTGCACCGACACTCCTCCACGCTTGAGAATTTCGAAAAATCCCTGTTTCTCATCTTCAACACCGGACTTGGGGGAACGGTCAGACGGAGAAGTGGAGAAAAACGCGGTTGTGTGGAGATTGCGAGTTAGACGTTGAGGGTGGAGGGTCAAGTGTGCGCTTGGTGCGGGGGATGTGGAGAGTGCTGTTGGTGATTTTAACGTGAGTATCGTTTTTGTTTTTGTTTTTATTTCTATTATATCTTCGTTCCTTCATTCCATTATTCTTTGCTTGTTTCCGTGTCCCCATTATTTTTCGCTTCATCTTTCTCTTTTGGAGTCAAACCCAGCTAACAACCTACTCGTCTTTTCACAGTCGTTTCTCTCTCCTCCCATCCACCCACGTCCTCACCCACAATTTCCGTCTCGCCTACTTCTACCTGCCTCTTTCGCCGACCTTACTCGCAACACCTAACAGTGCTTCCACTTCAACTCTGACTTCAGGTCCTCGATTAACCCTTAGGCAAAGAAGACTGGCGAGAATGGTCAAGTTGTTGACGGGCCCGAAGAAGGCGGATTTATAAGACTCGGAGTGACTAGCGCGAGAGGTGAAGAGGTGAGGTGCACATGGGCACGACACGACGATGAAATACGAATACGAGCACGAAATTTAAGATGTGAGGCAGGAGGGGGGGGGGGGTAAAGCTTTGTATTTTCAGTAAACTAGATACATTTTATATGTAAAGCTATGTAAAATCAAAGAAAATAAAGAGAAATGCCAAGAAAGGGAAACGAGTCAGGAAATGTGAGAAATAATACTAGTGTTACCCCCGTCATTGCGTACAGATAGATGTAATGAGAGGGTTCGTTGGCCTGGTTGTTGCGGCCTCCTATCGTACGTGTGATGAGGTGTGGAATCATAATTAGGTTAATTCGAGAAACAAGATCTATAGTAGGGAGAGATAAAACGGTTGGTTGGTTCGAAGACTGAATGGGAAACGCAAAGAATAAAATAAACGTGCCATCAAACTGCTCATCCAAAGACCTCACAAACCCCTATATTCCACCTCTCCTCGCAGCAAGTCCTTCAATATCAATATATAACGGCAAACGAATAACCCCATTTATCACGTCCCCCCCGTCCTTATTCCTCGTCTCGATGAACCCAGTCTCGTCGTTGAATAGAGTGAAGGCGACACGAGCGCGCGCTCGATTAGGAAACTCATCGTTTCGGTGAATATATTGAGTCGCGTGCGAGGACGTAGGCTGCGTAGTCGTCGTCTGGAGGTGGGATGGGGACGTTACAGTAGGCACGTAGGGAGGAGGAGGAGGAGTGTTGGGTTGAAAAAAGCTCACAAGCACAATCAAATGTCCTCAACGCGCTCTTCGAATGCACGTCATTAGCAACCCATCCATAGCTCTTGTATACCGAACCATGCCCCGCATGGACGTCGTAGTCCTCGCTCTGTTTTTCGTTCGTCAGTCCACAAATAAAAAAAAGAACATCAATTGCAAAAAAAAAAGAAAAGAAAAACATCGAAAAAGAATAATCGCAAAGAAGAACTCACCTCCTCCTATCGTCATACCTCACCTCTCAATCCCTCTCAGGCGGCACCGTCGCATCTTCCACACCGCCCCCATGCGAGGTTCAAACCAACAAGTTCATCAAATTTCGAACCCTTAGTGCCCTTCCCAACGCGTGCTTTCGTGCTTTCGTGCCCACAATAGCCCTTAGTCTCGACGATGTTTGTCCACATGGAGAGCCATCGGACTATATGCGTGCGCGAATGGCGGGTAGGGTGTGCGATTGGTTGGGTACGAGATGGGTTGGTATACGATGGGATGCGTTGGGCGAAGGAGATTGGGGTGTGGAGGGGACGGAGATTGGCGTCGATTGTATGTGTTGAAAGAGCGAAAAGGCATGACGCACCTTTTGGTAATTCAGCAACATGCTCCTTACCGTTCTGGGTATATTCTCAGGTGTGAAGAGGATTTGCCAGACCCATTGAGCGCGATAGATGTCCTTTATACATAATTATATCATCAGTAGACGTTTTAGACGACACGAAATAGGTGGAAGAGAGATTGAAGGAACATCACGCACCCAAATTGAATACCCCATACACGACTCCCCTTCATTCACAGTATGATCATACTCCGAATACTAGCTCCTGTGTCGTTCATCAGAGTGTTGATTCGATCTTGTCGTTCACTCGAGTAGCCACAGATCTCGAAACCAGTTGGGTCTACAATTCAACAGGATTAATGATTAATGTTGGAATATGAAAGGAAGGAGGGGGATGCGCTACCTGAAGTTTCGTTGACGTCATTTCGATGACAGGGGCGAGAGTCATCCTGATTCAACCTCAATGTGTCAGTCAAGTTCCTTATTGAGTTTGAATTTGAACGCTTGAGCGGTATCAAATCACTCCCTCCAACATAACACCACGATCCCCGTTCCTGCACTCATCTCCTCCATCAGTGCTACCTCCTCTACTCCTCCTAATTTCTGTACTAATGACTAGGATGCCGATAAATTGACACTACCAACGAGGCTGGCGACGTGGTACCAGCGCAATCCTCGTCAGCCCGTCGTGACTCCCCTGGAGCCATTACTCTTGCCGTAGTCGTGCCAGAAATTCATTGGACCAGGTACGCTCTTCCACTATTGAATTAATGTATATTCTGAAAAAAAAGCACATAGAAACACCTAAATATCAGGATATTATTGGTAAATGGACCAACACTGTAGAAAGCAGGAGTCTGTTGGGGACTCATTGCACAATTAGTATGAAGCACTCCTCAATTCTACGGCGTTTCCAGGCTGACGGACATATTTCAAATTAGCAACAATTCGATCCCGTATGGTCGAGGAACCAAAAAACCTGAAAATACCTTTGCAACGCTCTATACGACGTGTCATGGGGTCGTTTGCTTGGTGCCTTGATTCACTTTCCCCCTCTTTGCCTCGCCTTGGCATCTGTGCAGTCAGAACTCTTTACACCTCGTCTCCTTCTGCTCATTAATGAAGCTGACATCCTCCTCTCGGCGGGCCAGTTTGGGGAGGCCGCAAAGGTCCATTCAGAGGCTATCGGTGAGTATCGTTTTCAGTTCTGATTTTGTTCTCTTTTCTTCATCGCCTTGATATTATACACGTCAAAACTAAAACTTCTCATCTTCATAGCCCAACCTTGCACCGATTATCTATTCTACTACGAGGGCAACACCATCTACTTCTCCATGCAGCGGCACACCCCCTCACTCGACGATTTTAAACCCGTCCTCTTACTCACCTCCAGCACCTTCAACAACAGGCACCTCATAAAGACGTGAATCCACATTTGTGAAGGCAACTACGCCTTCCTCGCTCTCTATGTCAAGACGAAGGGCAAGTACAAGGAAGCGGAAGAGCTGGAAGGCGACTTGACAGAGTTGGAGAGAGTGAGGGGTAGGACGGACAAGGAGAGAAATGCGGGTTGTGGAGAGTGTGATTCAGACATTAAACGTGGCAAGGAGAGTAATGGTGTTGAGGTTAGGAGGTGGAGGGCTGAGTGTGTGCTCGATGCAGGGGACGTGGAAGGTGTTGTTGGTGATTTGACGTGAGTTGATTGTTGTCTGATTTGCCCCTCCCTGATACCGACATCTGATATCCCTCGCAGTTGTCTTTCCCATCTCCTCGCCCACATCTTCCATCTCGCCATCCCCTACCTCCCTCCCTCGCCCACCCCAATGACGACACTCAAACAGAGCCTGCACTGCGACCCCGATTCCAAGCCGTGTCTTGGCTTGCACCGTCTCTGCAAAGCTCTCAATAAATCGTTCTTCGCCCTCGATGAACTCTTAGTCAAAGAGGACCAAAGAGCGGTGTTGAAACTCCTCACGGACATGCGCAGGAAGGTGGATCTGTGGAATCGGTGGGAATCGGCGATGAATCCTAACGTCGGCGAGGGAAGGGAGAGGATCTCCTGGTCATCCCTGAGGCGTTACTCAAATCCCCATCATCATCTTCAGCAACTCCAACACCGCCCTAGTAGTAGCACCCGTATATGCGTCTCCTTGCCGTCACACCCTTCCGCTCCTTCCTCTTATCCGCACCCACCTGTACACTGCTTCAAGTAAACATCCACCATTT
This sequence comes from Panaeolus papilionaceus, assembly GCA_015501605.1. Lineage (NCBI taxonomy): Eukaryota > Fungi > Basidiomycota > Agaricomycetes > Agaricales > Panaeolus > Panaeolus papilionaceus. The sequence continues at coordinate 1,108,362 of JADNRZ010000015.1, forward strand.
CTGTTCGCATGCTCTTCATCCTCTCTCCGCTCCGACTCTCCTACCCCTCCCACTTCTCCTCTCGGTAACCAGGAGCCAATAAATTAGCGATAACCAGTAATGGTGGTGACGTGGCGCCCGTGCAACCATTTTCTTCCGGAGAAGCTGTTGTGACATCCATTGAGCGCGCCATTGTCCCTCCCATGGTGGTGTCAGCTACTCGTTGATCAGGTACGCTCTTCTACTATTTTTGTTGATGTGTATTCTGAGTTTGAATACTTAGCAACGTCTAAATCTCGGGATTTTGTCGATACAGGAACCACCATGGTTGAAAGCGGGGGTCTGTAGGATATGAGAATGGCGGACGGAAAAGCTAAGGGTCTCATTGTGCAAATTGGTATGAAGGACGCCTCAATTCTGCGGCATCTCCAGTCTGACGCATGTATTTCTGGTTAGCAACGTCCCAATCCCCTGTGTCTGGGGCACTGTAAATTTGAATATACTTTTGCAACGCCCCGATGGTGCATTCACTTTGGACATAGGCCACTGTTCTTAGGGTACGGACTTCAAATCTCGACTCACACATATACCGATTGCTCATGCTATCCCAAACAGAAATTGACAACAGCGCAATGTCCTGCTGACCTTGGGTTATGGGTTAGAACACGAGATTACCGTTGTGCCCGTCGTTGAGTCTGAGGCCTTTGGACGCACCTCTCGTGAAGGACATTGCAACCTATCTGGCGCCTACTCAAGAACGCCTCCTCTTCATACCTGCCTAGCACCCTCTTCTGCGACATCTCACCTGATTTTTTTTATGACCGTGGATGAAGAATAGTAGGCCGACTGCATCAATCGCTGACGTGGCCTGGGTCCATTGTACCACTGAGTTACTTCCTGATGTGACGATAAGGAGAATAAATGGCCAGTACGTGGATGGAGGACGCCATCATTCGGTATGTCAAATGTAATTTCTTCATGTATCTCAGCACTCATGCTCTTTATATCCAGCTCTCCTTCATCGTTGTCCTAGGTGTACCTCCCTCCCTCTATTACCAAAAATTCTCAGCATGAACCTCCTCCCCGTCACACCCTTCTACTTCGTCCTCTCCTCTCCCTCTATCACCCTCATTTATACTCTATAGGACGCCTTAATCCTTAACCTGGTCCTACTCTCCATCAAACACAAACACGCCACCGCTTATTTCTCCATGCAGCAACACTCTTCCACACTCGATAATTTCAAAAAAAAAAAATTATCGCTCACCTTCAACGCCGGACATTGGGGAGGAGCAAGTCGGAAAGGGATCGGAGAATATGCACCTGTGGAATGCATGCGGGGACAGTGTGAGCCAAACGTTGGTTGCTAAGTGCGCAAGTGTATGTTGTTTTATTCTTTTGCGATCCTTGTTTGTATTTTTGTATCTAATCCTCTTTCTTTTTTTCTGGTATATCTGCAGACACCTCTCTCATTTCGTCTTCCTCACCCTCAACTTCTTTGTCGCTTACTTCCGCCTCCCGCCCTCGCCATCCTGCTCGCGACACTCATGCAGCGCCTCCACCTTGAACATCGACCCCAACTCTGCCTGGCTTTGCATCCTCTCGTTAATGCATTCGACAAATCGCTTCATGAGATCTAGGCCAAAGAGGATCGGAGAGCTGTGGTTAAGTGACTTATGGGTCCACTACTCATTCTGCAGGCGCTCCTCAAGTTGCCTTCACCATCATCTATACCACCGCCACCTCCACAACGACGGCCATGCACGAGAAACCTTGCAAGGTCGCTTGCTAGTAGATAAGTGGTGTGGGGAAGCATCGGCATTGGAAGGTTGCAGGGAGGATGTGGTGGGTCTCGTCGGGCGCGATGGAGGACTGTTGAAAATGGAAGAACGGGAAGAAGTAGTCACCATCCTCGGAAAAGCATTTGAAGCATCCGGATGGAGGGTATAGCGAAATATGAGTAGGAGGGAGATTGGGGTGGGGATGGGACGGGGATATATTGTGTTCGTCTGTGTATGTGTTGGTGTGATGGTCTGTAGGATTGAACGACAGGGAACGATACTGAGTGCTCCTAGATGTATATTATTTGTTAAATTGAATCTTAATCGTGATGTTTTCCTATCGAAATTATTTTCTGGATCGTGATCGAAATGAGCAAGCCGCGATTGGAAGCTTAAGTCGTTGACACTGTAGAGACTCACTACAACGAGGCGTCGTTTGTGCACAAATGTTGGTATTTACTATCAAATTTTGCATTCTGTTCTTGCTCTTACATTTCTTGTTTAATATTCCTTTGATTAAATAGCGGTTATGACATTGTCTCACGAGGCATCAAGGCACTGAATTAGTGGTGGGTATACTTGCTATTTATACGAGCCCTTAGTAAGAACTGTGCCACGCAGACGCCGCGTGGAAGATATCTGCTCCGTATCTCTTACCATCATCTCTCGTCGTATTCACTGGATTCACAATGTCGACCAACACTCAAGAGTATAACACTATCCAAGTGAATGGTCTGTTACGTATCGTACCTATAACTCCTGAACACATGACAGGGAAAAATGTATTTCTTTACATGTGTGTACTATTCAACAAAGTTATCCTGCCTTGATATCATTGCTTAGACACCTGCTTCTCTAGTCTAATGGGTCCCACTGGTTCGGGGAAAAGCTCTGTAAGGCTCAATTTTTGTGTTATGCTTCAACTTGACATTTAGAAGAGGTCCTTACTCCTTGCTGCAGTTCATTGAGTCATTGGCACCAGATCAGCACCTGGATATATCCAAGGATTCACTTGAAAGTGTGACACAAGAAGTCAACTGCTATCAAGTGATCAATCTGAGTTCCCAGTATTATGACAGATCGTTTGTTCTGATGGATACCCCTGGTTTTCTCGACCCAAGGCTGTCAGAGGGCCGGATAATGAGAATGGTCACAGAAAGTCTCAATGCAATTTGGTGTGTGATCAAATCATTTGATAACAGAGCACATGTGGTGAACCTGTATTGAATGTCATTTTCTGCCAGCCAATTTTCTAGTTACACTGTTGTGTACATCTTCTATTTTCAACCCATCACTGATATCCGAATTGGTAGCTCAAAACGGGATGCAGTCAAGATTCTGCGAGAATATGTCAACCAATACAAGGCTAAAGATATCTCTGTAATAACAACAATGTGGAATCGACTATCAACCCCCAAGCAGCTTGAAGACGCCTCCCACCGCTTCAACACCTTGAAAGAAGAGATATATGCAGTCAGTAGCTTATATTTTGTTGTGTCAATGATGTCATTTACCAGTTCAAATTTTATTAGAGATCTGGTAGCCTCAACATCACAGTCACCAAGTTTGACACCTCCAAGCATCTGCTTTGACATTGCTTGATGGTGAATTATCTGGATGGCTGGAGTTTGCAAACAACACCAACAAAGTCATAGACCACACTATGAATCCCACCTCTGTGACAACCTGCTTGGACGAATTACCAACACCCTCCAGAAACTGCAACTTCTTGCAGAGGACAAACAGTATGCCACCCGTTCTGGAAGTGAAGATCATCATCTTCTGGAGGTTGTGCTCAGGGATGAGAAGGTGGTATTATCATCACTTCAGTCCTTTTTGGATGATCTTGCCAGTGACTACATTGGTCCATCAGGGATGACAGCCCTGCAATTCATCCTGGATAGTCGCTATGAACAGGACCAGACACATGCTCATCTAATTGGCCACTCTCTCAAGCTCCTCACCAAACCATGGTCACTTTAGATATCCCTTCTGATCATGGTCCTGCACCAGCATCACCTTCACAAGTCCAGGCTTGGAACAACTCAGCATCACACCTGCACCCATCCCATCAACCCACCAATTTCAACCACCATCACTGACACATCGTGTTTCGCTCCAATTGCCGCTGCCATTAAGAGGCGACTCAATCAAATCCGAGGGTAGATATCAGGGCATTTGTCACACTGGTATCTGAGTTGCAGCATCATTGAGGAACCCATTAATCAGTATCTCATCTACCTTTCATTTTGTCATTTTTTTTCAATTCACATTATTGTAGTGTTCACACCTCATCTTGTGGTTGGTTTTTCAGTAATTTGTACCATTCTCGTAGCTTGCCCTTTTCATTACTTAGCTTCAAATATTCTGAGTGTTTCTTCAGTCTTGTTTATCACCCAATTCTCATTTTGTACTTTGTCGTTATCTTCCCTGTATTGTGTTCATTTCTTTTGTTTTAGCCATAAGTTGTACTTAGTCTACAGCTTCATTTCTCACCCTAGCCTTATTATTTTGCATCCTTTTGTAGTTGTCCAAACAGCATGATTCCTTCCCATGTGGCTTCATCTGTCTTGCAGCATTTGATCTTTGTCCTTCCTCCCATTCCCTCTACTGACAAACTGACATTGTGCATGTCAAGTCGCATCCGTTTCATTTAACACTCGATTCACCATTGTCATTCACCACATTGCTGCTGCCTCTCACATTCGATTTGTATCTCTGCACTGCCCAGATAGCATCACTTTTATTGTCCCTCATACCTTTAGTGTTGCTTTCTGTTAGATACGCCTTGTGTTGTCACTCCCCATCTCCAGCGCCAATGATCACTCTCCGAGTCTGCATCAATTATTCATCTACTGCGAACACTATTTCTCGTGCTTCATCGTCGCACACTCCTGAGTTCTGTTCTATATTTCCCAGACCAGTTCAACGATCAAGCACACCAGACTAAACTTTATGATATTACTCTTACTTCACCTCACATGCACATTACAACAGATTCGACAGATTTCGAATGCTCAGAAGTCCAACTCTCACAACCCTCGCAGTTCATCTCCAATCCCCTCAGCCTCCTACCCATCTTCCCACTCCACCTGCTTTATCTCTTCCTCAGCACCACCAAATGCCCTCAACACGCCCCTCATCACACCACCTCTTCACCTTTGCAATCATCTCAAACACTACCTCTCTGCCATCCTTAATCCACTGATGCTTAACGAAGGGCATCGTTACCTTTTGTACGTACATTGTCAACAATCTGATACATTTCTTCGTCTGCGCGCCAGAGCTGAGGTGTGTAGGGGGCGGGGAGCGGTGGGGATGTAGAGGGCCAGGGATTTGAAGAGGGGGCTGGATAATTCAGATGGGTTCGAGTTAGGGACATACGAACTCCCCCAATACAGGACTAATGGGATAAAATCCCACAGCAGTGCATATGAACCATGCGCTCATCTGTCCGCAGTCTTTGTTCTATAGCTACAGTATCACAACACCACCGACTCGGATCTAAAATAATCAAACACACAGGGGAAAATATGCATGCCACTCAACCCCTCCGGGCCTATCCCCATACTCACTCCTCGCGATCACTCTATCACTTTCCTGAGTCGTCCACGCTGCCCCCGCCATAGCGTACAGATCCGGAATGTGATGAGAGGGTTCACTGGTGTGGTCGTTGTACCCTCCTATCAGACGCGTCACGGTAGTGGGGCATAAATCGTAATGGGGGGTGAGATCCTGATGAGGTTTAAACCGTCAATTTTAGTAGAGATAGCAGAAAGCCGAACACGACTCACCATCGAAATGCTTATCCAAAGACCTCACAGACAGCTCCCTCCCACCTCTGCTAGCAACACTTCCCCAACATCATATATAATGACAAAGCTATACGCTCACATAGAGTCACGCTCTGTCCACCTACCATCCTCCCTCCATACCTCCATAAACCCCGTTTCTTCGTTGAATCATGTGTATGGCGACATGAGTGCACGCTCGAGGAGCAAATTCATTATTCCGTCGTACTTGTTAAGTTTCACGCGCGAGGATATAGCTGTTTTAATCATCGTCTGTGGGTGGGTGGTTAAGTCCTTTTTGTTAGAGAAGAAGTAGGGGAGTAGGAGGAGGGGGTTGAAGGTTTGAGAGAGACTCGGACTCACAAGGGTAATGCAACGTCCTCGACCCGCTCTCCGAATGCACATCATCAGCAACCCCAACCATGACTGTCATACACCGAACTAAGCACTGCTTGGACTTTGTAGTCCAATTCTATATTATCATTTTCTGTTATTAATACCATTTCATCAATTCGAGCCCAAAGAAGGAAAGGAAAGAAAAAGAGAATCAGCGCTAACTCACCTCTTCCCTATCCTCATACCTCACTTCCCAATCCCTCTCCGGCGCTACAGTCACATACATACTTCCACACCGGCTACCGCACGAGATTCAAATTCACTTGTCGGGGTCCATCGAATGTTTCCGTCATGTCATGAAAGATTGAAAGTCCGAGTGTCGTTGAGTTTCAACAGCACCTCCGCAATGAGGGAGTCTGCATGCGTGCCAACCATGATATTGGTCTCGACGGTGTTTGTCTAAATGGGGAGCCAGTCGCTCTATAAGGAGCGCATATATATGTGGGCGGGGTTTTCGATGTCGATAAATTGAGTATGAGGTGATTTGAGAGAGTATGAGGTGGGTCGGGAATGTGAGTGTGCATGTAGGCATCGAAAGAAAGAGGAAAGGAAAGCCGCACCTGTTGATAATCTTGCAACATGCTCCTCACCATTCCTAGTACCTTATTTGTGCGAATAAGATTTGCCATGCCCATTCCGCGCAAGAGGTGTCGTCTATATGTATCATATCATATCATAATGTCAATCGTAATGTAAATAGCAATGTTAGACGACACTAAAGAAGTGGAAGAAGAAGGATTGAAGGAACACCAGGCACCTAGGTCGAATATCCGTATACGGCTCCCCTTCGTGCACGGTATCATCATCCCCCGAATATTAGCCCCCATGTCCGTATTGTTCATTGGGCTGCTGATCCAATCTTGTCGTTCACTCGAGTAGCCACAAATTTCGAAATCCGTTATGTCTGCAGTTCAAGAGGATCAACGGTGATGTTTCAATATGAAAGGAAGGAGGGGGATGAGTTGAATGCGCTACCTGCAGTTCCTTTGACGTCATTCGGACAGAGAACGATCAGCGTATGTCAACTTGCAGAATAGTACAAATCCTCTAATCTAATCTCAGACCAACAGTAATTTCCTTATTGGTCTTGGACCGTCCAATCACAGCCAATCACTCCTTCAACCAAGCACTCACCTCTCCTGTTCGTGCACTCGAGTACTCATCTTCTCCATACGTTCTGCCTCCTCTATTTCTTCGCCTTATTTTATCGGTGATGGTGATGCTAAAGGATCAACGATGATGACGTGGCATTTGTGGGACCCGCCTCTGCTCGTGTAAAGTGGTCCGTGTTGAGTTTGCAACTCATACTCATTGGACCAGTCTCAGGTATGATTTTTTACTCTACTTGTTAAATTAATGTGTATTCTTATTTCTACATACTTAGAAGCGTCTGAATCGCAGGATGTACCAACCCAGTTGAAGTGAGGCCTTCAGTGATACGAGAATAGCGGATGGAAATTCCGAGTCTCCCATTGCACAGGTCGGTATTTATCACTCCTCTCAATCATAAGACATCTCCAGGCTGACGCACATATTCAAATTTAGCAACAATTTAGGAACGCTCTCCATTCCTGTGTGGCCAAGTAACCGTAAAACTGAACGTTCAAATATCCGTTGACGTGTCATGTAACTGTCTTCTTGATGCTTTCATTCACTTGGACAAAGAGGCAGCGGTTCTTGGGGTACATACTTAAAATCTCAACTCACACATCCACTAACTATTTATCCTATTTTACACAGAACACAATAACGGCCAATTTTCCAGCTAACATTGGACATGGGTCAGGACACAAAGACTGTTATGCCTGCTCTTATACGACACCACCGATACTTGGCTGGCTTTAGTTTCAACTGGGATTACTTCAACAGCACACATGCACGTAGCAGCTACACATCACCATTTCTTACCCTCCCTTCTCCTTCTTCCCTCAACCTATCGTCGACCAGAACTTTAGTCCACTCCCATTCATGCATCTCGTCACGCACCCCTCTCTTTCCCCCTCCTCTTTGCCTCGCCTTGGCAGCAGTGCATCAGAGCTCTTTACACCTGATCTCTTTCTGCTTATTAATGAGGCTGACATCCTCCTCTCGACGGGCCAGTTCTAGGCGGCTGCAAAGGTTCATTTGGAGGCTATCGGTGAGTATCGTTTTCAGTTCTGATTTTGTTCTTTTTTCTTCATCACCTTGATATTATACACGTCAAAACTAACACTTCTCGTCTTAATAGCCCAATCTTCTGCTGATTATCTACTCTACTACGAGGGCGGCACCGTTTACTTCTCCATGCAGCGGCACACCTCATTCGACGATTTTAAACAAGTCCTCTCACTCACCTCCAGCACCTCCAACAATGTGCACCTCATAAAGGCGCGAATCCACATTTGTGAAGGCGACTACGCCTTCCTCGCTCTCTATGTCAAGACGAAGGGCAAGTACAAGGAAGCGGAAGAGCTGGAAGGCGATTTGACAGAGTTGGAGAGAGTGAGGGGTAGGACGGACAAGGAGAGAAATGCGGGTTGTGGAGAGTGTGATTCAGACATTAAACGTGGCAAGGAGAGTAATGGTGTTGAGGTTAGGAGGTGGAGGGCTGAGTGTGTGCTTGATGCAGGGGACGTGGAGGGTGCTGTTGGTGATTTGACGTGAGTTGATCAGTCTGATTTACCCCTCCCTGATACCGACATCTGATATCCCTCGCAGTCGTCTCTCCCATTTCCTCCCTCCCTCCACCCACCTCCTCACTGACAGTTTCCATCTCGCCTACTTCTACCTCCCTCCCTCGCCCACCCCAATGGCAACCCTCAAACAAAGCCTGCACTTTGACCCTGATTCCAAGTTGTGTCTCAGCCTGACCGTCTCGTCAAAGCTCTCAAAAAAAATCGTTCATCGCTCTCGATGAGCCCCTAGTCAAAGAGGACTAGAGAGCGGTGGTGGAACTGCTGATGGGTCCAGGCAGGAAGGCGGGTCTGGGAATCAGTGGGAGGAAGCTGTGAGTTCTAACGTGGGCGAGGGAAGGGCGGGAAAGGTGCTTCTGCTCGTCCTGAGGCACTACTCAAATCCCCACCATCATCCTCTGCAACTCCAACACAACCACCCTAACACCCATATATGTGTCTCTTCGCTGTCACACCATCCGCCCCACTATCGCCCTCGCCTGTGCACTCCTTCAAGTAAACACTCACCATTGCTGTTGCATACTCTTCTCCTCTATCAGTGTTGACTCTCCTATTCCTCCTACTTCTCCTATCGGTGACCATAACGCCAATAAATCAACGATGGCCAACAATGCTGGTGACGTGGCAGCTGTGCAACCGTCGTCTTTTCCTGTAGAATCCGTGGTGGCTCCCATTGAGCCCCCATTGCCCCTCCCATGGTGGGTGTGAGGTACTCATTGGATCAGGTACGCTCTCCTACTATTTTTATTAACCTGCATTCTGAATTTGAACACATAGCAATGTCCAAATCTAGGGGTGTTATCGATACAGGAACGGGTCTGTGGGAGATAAGAATGGCGAATGGAAAAACTGAGGGTCCCATTCCGCAAATTGGTATGAAGCAGTGCTCAATTCTACGGCATTTCCAGGCTAACGCACAAATGTCCCCTTAGCGACGTTCCAAAATCCCGTGTGTCTGAGGCACCGTAAAACTTGGACATACCTTTGCAACGCAACAAATGACGCATTCGCTTTGGACAGAGGCCATTGTTCTTAAGGTACATGCTCTAAATCTCGTCTCAAACATATACCTATTGCTCATAGTATTTTACACAGAACTTGATAATGGCGCAACGTCCTGCTGATCTTGGGTTGTAGGTTATAACACAAAACATTGCTGCTGTGCCCGTCGCTAAGCCCTAGACCTTTGGACATGCATCGTTCCCCAGTGGAAGACGTTGCAAGACATCTGGCACCTGATAACGCGTCCTCCTCATACTTCCCTAGCATCCTTGTTTGCGACGTCTTACCTGAGTTTTGGCTGTGGATCAAGAACAGTAGGCCAACTGCATAATATGCTGCAGTGGTAGCCGTTTGTCGCAGGTTGTTGGGTCAAGCAGTGGTTCCGCTTCCCCGGTGCGCTAGTGCTCATAGATGACGTGCTCTGGGTCCTCCATCGCACCACTGGGTTACCTTCTGCTACGATGAAAAGGAGAGTAGATGGCCCAGAACGGATGGAAGGGATCGTCATCTTTACTCTACCCCCATCGAACTTGTACACCTGACGATTGGCCAAGTTTCATCTCACCAGACCTTTTGCTCACTGACTTCAAACATGCCACCACCACTCTTTCTCCCTGCACCGACACTCCTCCACGCTTGAGAATTTCGAAAAATCCCTGTTTCTCATCTTCAACACCGGACTTGGGGGAACGGTCAGACGGAGAAGTGGAGAAAAACGCGGTTGTGTGGAGATTGCGAGTTAGACGTTGAGGGTGGAGGGTCAAGTGTGCGCTTGGTGCGGGGGATGTGGAGAGTGCTGTTGGTGATTTTAACGTGAGTATCGTTTTTGTTTTTGTTTTTATTTCTATTATATCTTCGTTCCTTCATTCCATTATTCTTTGCTTGTTTCCGTGTCCCCATTATTTTTCGCTTCATCTTTCTCTTTTGGAGTCAAACCCAGCTAACAACCTACTCGTCTTTTCACAGTCGTTTCTCTCTCCTCCCATCCACCCACGTCCTCACCCACAATTTCCGTCTCGCCTACTTCTACCTGCCTCTTTCGCCGACCTTACTCGCAACACCTAACAGTGCTTCCACTTCAACTCTGACTTCAGGTCCTCGATTAACCCTTAGGCAAAGAAGACTGGCGAGAATGGTCAAGTTGTTGACGGGCCCGAAGAAGGCGGATTTATAAGACTCGGAGTGACTAGCGCGAGAGGTGAAGAGGTGAGGTGCACATGGGCACGACACGACGATGAAATACGAATACGAGCACGAAATTTAAGATGTGAGGCAGGAGGGGGGGGGGGGTAAAGCTTTGTATTTTCAGTAAACTAGATACATTTTATATGTAAAGCTATGTAAAATCAAAGAAAATAAAGAGAAATGCCAAGAAAGGGAAACGAGTCAGGAAATGTGAGAAATAATACTAGTGTTACCCCCGTCATTGCGTACAGATAGATGTAATGAGAGGGTTCGTTGGCCTGGTTGTTGCGGCCTCCTATCGTACGTGTGATGAGGTGTGGAATCATAATTAGGTTAATTCGAGAAACAAGATCTATAGTAGGGAGAGATAAAACGGTTGGTTGGTTCGAAGACTGAATGGGAAACGCAAAGAATAAAATAAACGTGCCATCAAACTGCTCATCCAAAGACCTCACAAACCCCTATATTCCACCTCTCCTCGCAGCAAGTCCTTCAATATCAATATATAACGGCAAACGAATAACCCCATTTATCACGTCCCCCCCGTCCTTATTCCTCGTCTCGATGAACCCAGTCTCGTCGTTGAATAGAGTGAAGGCGACACGAGCGCGCGCTCGATTAGGAAACTCATCGTTTCGGTGAATATATTGAGTCGCGTGCGAGGACGTAGGCTGCGTAGTCGTCGTCTGGAGGTGGGATGGGGACGTTACAGTAGGCACGTAGGGAGGAGGAGGAGGAGTGTTGGGTTGAAAAAAGCTCACAAGCACAATCAAATGTCCTCAACGCGCTCTTCGAATGCACGTCATTAGCAACCCATCCATAGCTCTTGTATACCGAACCATGCCCCGCATGGACGTCGTAGTCCTCGCTCTGTTTTTCGTTCGTCAGTCCACAAATAAAAAAAAGAACATCAATTGCAAAAAAAAAAAGAAAAAGAAAAACATCGAAAAAGAATAATCGCAAAGAAGAACTCACCTCCTCCTATCGTCATACCTCACCTCTCAATCCCTCTCAGGCGGCACCGTCGCATCTTCCACACCGCCCCCATGCGAGGTTCAAACCAACAAGTTCATCAAATTTCGAACCCTTAGTGCCCTTCCCAACGCGTGCTTTCGTGCTTTCGTGCCCACAATAGCCCTTAGTCTCGACGATGTTTGTCCACATGGAGAGCCATCGGACTATATGCGTGCGCGAATGGGCGGGTAGGGTGTGCGATTGGTTGGGTACGAGATGGGTTGGTATACGATGGGATGCGTTGGGCGAAGGAGATTGGGGTGTGGAGGGGACGGAGATTGGCGTCGATTGTATGTGTTGAAAGAGCGAAAAGGCATGACGCACCTTTTGGTAATTCAGCAACATGCTCCTTACCGTTCTGGGTATATTCTCAGGTGTGAAGAGGATTTGCCAGACCCATTGAGCGCGATAGATGTCCTTTATACATAATTATATCATCAGTAGACGTTTTAGACGACACGAAATAGGTGGAAGAGAGATTGAAGGAACATCACGCACCCAAATTGAATACCCCATACACGACTCCCCTTCATTCACAGTATGATCATACTCCGAATACTAGCTCCTGTGTCGTTCATCAGAGTGTTGATTCGATCTTGTCGTTCACTCGAGTAGCCACAGATCTCGAAACCAGTTGGGTCTACAATTCAACAGGATTAATGATTAATGTTGGAATATGAAAGGAAGGAGGGGATGCGCTACCTGAAGTTTCGTTGACGTCATTTCGATGACAGGGGCGAGAGTCATCCTGATTCAACCTCAATGTGTCAGTCAAGTTCCTTATTGAGTTTGAATTTGAACGCTTGAGCGGTATCAAATCACTCCCTCCAACATAACACCACGATCCCCGTTCCTGCACTCATCTCCTCCATCAGTGCTACCTCCTCTACTCCTCCTAATTTCTGTACTAATGACTAGGATGCCGATAAATTGACACTACCAACGAGGCTGGCGACGTGGTACCAGCGCAATCCTCGTCAGCCCGTCGTGACTCCCCTGGAGCCATTACTCTTGCCGTAGTCGTGCCAGAAATTCATTGGACCAGGTACGCTCTTCCACTATTGAATTAATGTATATTCTGAAAAAAAAGCACATAGAAACACCTAAATATCAGGATATTATTGGTAAATGGACCAACACTGTAGAAAGCAGGAGTCTGTTGGGGACTCATTGCACAATTAGTATGAAGCACTCCTCAATTCTACGGCGTTTCCAGGCTGACGGACATATTTCAAATTAGCAACAATTCGATCCCGTATGGTCGAGGAACCAAAAAACCTGAAAATACCTTTGCAACGCTCTATACGACGTGTCATGGGGTCGTTTGCTTGGTGCCTTGATTCACTTTCCCCCTCTTTGCCTCGCCTTGGCATCTGTGCAGTCAGAACTCTTTACACCTCGTCTCCTTCTGCTCATTAATGAAGCTGACATCCTCCTCTCGGCGGGCCAGTTTGGGAGGCCGCAAAGGTCCATTCAGAGGCTATCGGTGAGTATCGTTTTCAGTTCTGATTTTGTTCTCTTTTCTTCATCGCCTTGATATTATACACGTCAAAACTAAAACTTCTCATCTTCATAGCCCAACCTTGCACCGATTATCTATTCTACTACGAGGGCAACACCATCTACTTCTCCATGCAGCGGCACACCCCCTCACTCGACGATTTTAAACCCGTCCTCTTACTCACCTCCAGCACCTTCAACAACAGGCACCTCATAAAGACGTGAATCCACATTTGTGAAGGCAACTACGCCTTCCTCGCTCTCTATGTCAAGACGAAGGGCAAGTACAAGGAAGCGGAAGAGCTGGAAGGCGACTTGACAGAGTTGGAGAGAGTGAGGGGTAGGACGGACAAGGAGAGAAATGCGGGTTGTGGAGAGTGTGATTCAGACATTAAACGTGGCAAGGAGAGTAATGGTGTTGAGGTTAGGAGGTGGAGGGCTGAGTGTGTGCTCGATGCAGGGGACGTGGAAGGTGTTGTTGGTGATTTGACGTGAGTTGATTGTTGTCTGATTTGCCCCTCCCTGATACCGACATCTGATATCCCTCGCAGTCGTCTTTCCCATCTCCTCGCCCACATCTTCCATCTCGCCATCCCCTACCTCCCTCCCTCGCCCACCCCAATGACGACACTCAAACAGAGCCTGCACTGCGACCCCGATTCCAAGCCGTGTCTTGGCTTGCACCGTCTCTGCAAAGCTCTCAATAAATCGTTCTTCGCCCTCGATGAACTCTTAGTCAAAGAGGACCAAAGAGCGGTGTTGAAACTCCTCACGGACATGCGCAGGAAGGTGGATCTGTGGAATCGGTGGGAAGCGGCGATGAATCCTAACGTCGGCGAGGGAAGGGAGAGGATCTCCTGCTCATCCCTGAGGCGTTACTCAAATCCCCATCATCATCTTCAGCAACTCCAACACCGCCCTAGTAGTAGCACCCGTATATGCGTCTCCTTGCCGTCACACCCTTCCGCTCCTTCCTCTTTCCGCCCCACCTGTACACTGCTTCAAGTAAACATCCACCATTTCTGTTCGCATGCTCTTCATCCTCTCTCCGCTCCGACTCTCCTACCCCTCCCACTTCTCCTCTCGGTAACCAGGATGCCAATAAATTAGCGATAACCAATAATGGTGGTGACGTGGCGCCCGTGCAACCATTTTCTTCCGGAGAAGCTGTTGTGACATCCATTGAGCGCGCCATTGCCCTCCCATGGTGGTGTCAGCTACTCGTTGATCAGGTACGCTCTTCTACTATTTTTTTGATGTGTATTCTGAATTTGAATACTTAGCAACGTCTAAATCTCGGATTTTGTCGATACAGGAACCACCATGGTTGAAAGCGGGGGTCTGTAGGATATGAGAATGGCGGACGGAAAAGCTAAGGGTCTCATTGTGCAAATTGGTATGAAGGACGCCTCAATTCTGCGGCATCTCCAGTCTGACGCATGTATTTCTGGTTAGCAACGTCCCAATCCCCTGTGTCTGGGGCACTGTAAATTTGAATATACTTTTGCAACGCCCCGATGGTGCATTCACTTTGGACATAGGCCACTGTTCTTAGGGTACGGACTTCAAATCTCGACTCACACATATACCGATTGCTCATGCTATCCCAAACAGAAATTGACAACAGCGCAATGTCCTGCTGACCTTGGGTTATGGTTAGAACACGAGATTACCGTTGTGCCCGTCGTTGAGTCTGAGGCCTTTGGACGCACCTCTCGTGAAGGACATTGCAACCTATCTGGCGCCTACTCAAGAACGCCTCCTCTTCATACCTGCCTAGCACCCTCTTCTGCGACATCTCACCTGATTTTTTTTATGACCGTGGATGAAGAATAGTGGCCACTGCATCAATCGCTGACGTGGCCTGGGTCCATCGTACCACTGAGTTACTTCCTGACGTGACGATAAGGAGAATAAATGGCGAGTACGATGATGGAGGACGCCATCATTCGGTATGTCAAATGTAATTTCTTCATGTATCTCAGCACTCATGCTCTTTATATCCAGCTCTCCTTCATCGTTGTCCTAGGTGTACCTCCCTCCCTCTATTACCAAAAATTCTCAGCATGAATCTCCCCCCGTCACACCCTTCTACTTCGTCCTCTCCTCTCCCTCTATCACCCTCATTTATACTCTATAGGACGCCTTACTCCTTAACCTGGTCCTACTCTCCATCAAACACAAACACGCCACCGCTTATTTCTCCATGCAGCAACACTCTTCCACACTCGATAATTTCAAAAAAAAAAAATTATCGCTCACCTTCAACGCCGGACATTGGGGAGGAGCAAGTCGGAAAGGGATCGGAGAATATGCACCTGTGGAATGCATGCGGGGACAGTGTGAGCCAAACGTTGGTTGCTAAGTGCGCAAGTGTATGTTGTTTTATTCTTTTGCGATCCTTGTTTGTATTTTTGTATCTAATCCTCTTTCTTTTTTTCTGGTATATCTGCAGACACCTCTCTCATTTCGTCTTCCTCACCCTCAACTTCTTTGTCGCTTACTTCCGCCTCCCGCCCTCGCCATCCTGCTCGCGACACTCATGCAGCGCCTCCACCTTGAACATCGACCCCAACTCTGCCTGGCTTTGCATCCTCTCGTTAATGCATTCGACAAATCGCTTCATGAGATCTAGGCCAAAGAGGATCGGAGAGCTGTGGTTAAGTGACTTATGGGTCCACTACTCATTCTGCAGGCGCTCCTCAAGTTGCCTTCACCATCATCTATACCACCGCCACCTCCACAACGACGGCCATGCACGAGAAACCTTGCAAGGTCGCTTGCTAGTAGATAAGTGGTGTGGGGAAGCATCGGCATTGGAAGGTTGCAGGGAGGATGTGGTGGGTCTCGTCGGGCGCGATGGAGGACTGTTGAAAATGGAAGAACGGGAAGAAGTAGTCACCATCCTCGGAAAAGCATTTGAAGCATCCGGATGGAGGGTATAGCGAAATATGAGTAGGAGGGAGATTGGGGTGGGGATGGGACGGGGATATATTGTGTTCGTCTGTGTATGTGTTGGTGTGATGGTCTGTAGGATTGAACGACAGGGAACGATACTGAGTGCTCCTAGATGTATATTATTTGTTAAATTGAATCTTAATCGTGATGTTTTCCTATCGAAATTATTTTCTGGATCGTGATCGAAATGAGCAAGCCGCGATTGGAAGCTTAAGTCGTTGACACTGTAGAGACTCACTACAACGAGGCGTCGTTTGTGCACAAATGTTGGTATTTACTATCAAATTTTGCATTCTGTTCTTGCTCTTACATTTCTTGTTTAATATTCCTTTGATTAAATAGCGGTTATGACATTGTCTCACGAGGCATCAAGGCACTGAATTAGTGGTGGGTATACTTGCTATTTATACGAGCCCTTAGTAAGAACTGTGCCACGCAGACGCCGCGTGGAAGATATCTGCTCCGTATCTCTTACCATCATCTCTCGTCGTATTCACTGGATTCACAATGTCGACCAACACTCAAGAGTATAACACTATCCAAGTGAATGGTCTGTTACGTATCGTACCTATAACTCCTGAACACATGACAGGGAAAAATGTATTTCTTTACATGTGTGTACTATTCAACAAAGTTATCCTGCCTTGATATCATTGCTTAGACACCTGCTTCTCTAGTCTAATGGGTCCCACTGGTTCGGGGAAAAGCTCTGTAAGGCTCAATTTTTGTGTTATGCTTCAACTTGACATTTAGAAGAGGTCCTTACTCCTTGCTGCAGTTCATTGAGTCATTGGCACCAGATCAGCACCTGGATATATCCAAGGATTCACTTGAAAGTGTGACACAAGAAGTCAACTGCTATCAAGTGATCAATCTGAGTTCCCAGTATTATGACAGATCGTTTGTTCTGATGGATACCCCTGGTTTTCTCGACCCAAGGCTGTCAGAGGGCCGGATAATGAGAATGGTCACAGAAAGTCTCAATGCAATTTGGTGTGTGATCAAATCATTTGATAACAGAGCACATGTGGTGAACCTGTATTGAATGTCATTTTCTGCCAGCCAATTTTCTAGTTACACTGTTGTGTACATCTTCTATTTTCAACCCATCACTGATATCCGAATTGGTAGCTCAAAACGGGATGCAGTCAAGATTCTGCGAGAATATGTCAACCAATACAAGGCTAAAGATATCTCTGTAATAACAACAATGTGGAATCGACTATCAACCCCCAAGCAGCTTGAAGACGCCTCCCACCGCTTCAACACCTTGAAAGAAGAGATATATGCAGTCAGTAGCTTATATTTTGTTGTGTCAATGATGTCATTTACCAGTTCAAATTTTATTAGAGATCTGGTAGCCTCAACATCACAGTCACCAAGTTTGACACCTCCCAAGCATCTGCTTTGACATTGCTTGATGGTGAATTATCTGGATGGCTGGAGTTTGCAAACAACACCAACAAAGTCATAGACCCACACTATGAATCCCACCTCTGTGACAACCTGCTTGGACGAATTACCAACACCCTCCAGAAACTGCAACTTCTTGCAGAGGACAAACAGTATGCCACCCGTTCTGGAAGTGAAGATCATCATCTTCTGGAGGTTGTGCTCAGGGATGAGAAGGTGGTATTATCATCACTTCAGTCCTTTTTGGATGATCTTGCCAGTGACTACATTGGTCCATCAGGGATGACAGCCCTGCAATTCATCCTGGATAGTCGCTATGAACAGGACCCAGACACATGCTCATCTAATTGGCCACTCTCTCAAGCTCCTCACCAAACCATGGTCACTTTAGATATCCCTTCTGATCATGGTCCTGCACCAGCATCACCTTCACAAGTCCCAGGCTTGGAACAACTCAGCATCACACCTGCACCCATCCCATCAACCCACCAATTTCAACCACCATCACCTGACACATCGTGTTTCGCTCCAATTGCCGCTGCCATTAAGAGGCGACTCAATCAAATCCGAGGGTAGATATCAGGGCATTTGGTCACACTGGTATCTGAGTTGCAGCATCATTGAGGAACCCATTAATCAGTATCTCATCTACCTTTCATTTTGTCATTTTTTTTTCAATTCACATTATTGTAGTGTTCACACCTCATCTTGTGGTTGGTTTTTCAGTAATTTGTACCATTCTCGTAGCTTGCCCTTTTCATTACTTAGCTTCAAATATTCTGAGTGTTTCTTCAGTCTTGTTTATCACCCAATTCTCATTTTGTACTTTGTCGTTATCTTCCCTGTATTGTGTTCATTTTCTTTTGTTTTAGCCATAAGTTGTACTTAGTCTACAGCTTCATTTCTCACCCTAGCCTTATTATTTTGCATCCTTTTGTAGTTGTCCAAACAGCATGATTCCTTCCCATGTGGCTTCATCTGTCTTGCAGCATTTGATCTTTGTCCTTCCTCCCATTCCCTCTACTGACAAACTGACATTGTGCATGTCAAGTCGCACATCCGTTTCATTTAACACTCGATTCACCATTGTCATTCACCACATTGCTGCCTCTCACATTCGATTTGTATCTCTGCACTACCCAGATAGCATCACTTTTATTGTCCCTCATACCTTTAGCGTTGCTTTCTGTTAGATACGCCTTGTGTTGTCACTCCCCCATCTCCAGCGCCAATGATCACTCTCCGAGTCTGCATCAATTATTCATCTACTGCGAACACTATTTCTCGTGCTTCATCGTCGCACACTCCTGAGTTCTGTTCTATATTTCCCAGACCAGTTCAACGATCAAGCACACCAGACTAAACTTTATGATATTACTCTTACTTCACCTCACATGCACATTACAACAGATTCGACAGATTTCGAATGCTCAGAAGTCCAACTCTCACAACCCTCGCAGTTCATCTCCAATCCCCTCAGCCTCCTACCCATCTTCCCACTCCACCTGCTTTATCTCTTCCTCAGCACCACCAAATGCCCTCAACACGCCCTCATCACACCACCTCTTCACCTTTGCAATCATCTCAAACACTACCTCTCTGCCATCCTTAATCCACTGATGCTTAACGAAGGGCATCGTTACCTTTTGTACGTACATTGTCAACAATCTGATACATTTCTTCGTCTGCGCGCCCAGAGCTGAGGTGTGTAGGGGGCGGGGAGCGGTGGGGATGTAGAGGGCCAGGGATTTGAAGAGGGGGCTGGATAATTCAGATGGGTTCGAGTTAGGGACATACGAACTCCCCCAATACAGGACTAATGGGATAAAATCCCACAGCAGTGCATATGAACCATGCGCTCATCTGTCCGCAGTCTTTGTTCTATAGCTACAGTATCACAACACCACCGACTCGGAATCTAAAATAATCAAAACACACAGGGGAAAATATGCATGCCACTCAACCCCTCCGGCCTATCCCCATACTCACTCCTCGCGATCACTCTATCACTTTCCTGAGTCGTCCACGCTGCCCCCGCCATAGCGTACAGATCCGGAATGTGATGAGAGGGTTCACTGGTGTGGTCGTTGTACCCTCCTATCAGACGCGTCACGGTAGTGGGGCATAAAATCGTAATGGGGGGTGAGATCCTGATGAGGTTTAAACCGTCAATTTTAGTAGAGATAGCAGAAAGCCGAACACGACTCACCATCGAAATGCTTATCCAAAGACCTCACAGACAGCTCCCTCCCACCTCTGCTAGCAACACTTCCCCCAACATCATATATAATGACAAAGCTATACGCTCACATAGAGTCACGCTCTGTCCACCTACCATCCTCCCTCCATACCTCCATAAACCCCGTTTCTTCGTTGAATCATGTGTATGGCGACATGAGTGCACGCTCGAGGAGCAAATTCATTATTCCGTCGTACTTGTTAAGTTCACGCGCGAGGATATAGCTGTTTAATCATCGTCTGTGGGTGGGTGGTAAGTCCTTTTTGTTAGAGAAGAAGTAGGGGAGTAGGAGGAGGGGGTTGAAGGTTTGAGAGAGACTCGGACTCACAAGGGTAATGCAACGTCCTCGACCCGCTCTCCGAATGCACATCATCAGCAACCCAACCATGACTGTCATACACCGAACTAAGCACTGCTTGGACTTTGTAGTCCAATTCTATATTATCATTTTCTGTTATTAATACCATTTCATCAATTCGAGCCCAAAGAAGGAAAGGAAAGAAAAAGAGAATCAGCGCTAACTCACCTCTTCCCTATCCTCATACCTCACTTCCCAATCCCTCTCCGGCGCTACAGTCACATACATACTTCCACACCGGCTACCGCACGAGATTCAAATTCACTTGTCGGGGTCCATCGAATGTTTCCGTCATGTCATGAAGATTGAAAGTCCGAGTGTCGTTGAGTTTCAACAGCACCTCCGCAATGAGGGAGTCTGCATGCGTGCCAACCATGATATTGGTCTCGACGGTGTTTGTCTAAATGGGGAGCCAGTCGCTCTATAAGGAGCGCATATATATGTGGGCGGGGTTTTCGATGTCGATAAATTGAGTATGAGGTGATTTGAGAGAGTATGAGGTGGGTCGGGAATGTGAGTGTGCATGTAGGCATCGAAAGAAAGAGGAAAGGAAAGCCGCACCTGTTGATAATCTTGCAACATGCTCCTCACCATTCCTAGTACCTTATTTGTGCGAATAAGATTTGCCATGCCCATTCCGCGCAAGAGGTGTCGTCTATATGTATCATATCATATCATAATGTCAATCGTAATGTAAATAGCAATGTTAGACGACACTAAAGAAGTGGAAGAAGAAGGATTGAAGGAACACCAGGCACCTAGGTCGAATATCCGTATACGGCTCCCCTTCGTGCACGGTATCATCATCCCCCGAATATTAGCCCCCATGTCCGTATTGTTCATTGGGCTGCTGATCCAATCTTGTCGTTCACTCGAGTAGCCACAAATTTCGAAATCCGTTATGTCTGCAGTTCAAGAGGATCAACGGTGATGTTTCAATATGAAAGGAAGGAGGGGGATGAGTTGAATGCGCTACCTGCAGTTCCTTTGACGTCATTCGGACAGAGAACGATCAGCGTATGTCAACTTGCAGAATAGTACAAATCCTCTAATCTAATCTCAGACCAACAGTAATTTCCTTATTGGTCTTGGACCGTCCAATCACAGCCAATCACTCCTTCAACCAAGCACTCACCTCTCCTGTTCGTGCACTCGAGTACTCATCTTCTCCATACGTTCTGCCTCCTCTATTTCTTCGCCTTATTTTATCGGTGATGGTGATGCTAAAGGATCAACGATGATGACGTGGCATTTGTGGGACCCGCCTCTGCTCGTGTAAAGTGGTCCGTGTTGAGTTTGCAACTCATACTCATTGGACCAGTCTCAGGTATGATTTTTTACTCTACTTGTTAAATTAATGTGTATTCTTATTTCTACATACTTAGAAGCGTCTGAATCGCAGGATGTACCAACCCAGTTGAAGTGAGGCCTTCAGTGATACGAGAATAGCGGATGGAAATTCCGAGTCTCCCATTGCACAGGTCGGTATTTATCACTCCTCTCAATCATAAGACATCTCCAGGCTGACGCACATATTCAAATTTAGCAACAATTTAGGAACGCTCTCCATTCCTGTGTGGCCAAGTAACCGTAAAACTGAACGTTCAAATATCCGTTGACGTGTCATGTAACTGTCTTCTTGATGCTTTCATTCACTTGGACAAAGAGGCAGCGGTTCTTGGGGTACATACTTAAAATCTCAACTCACACATCCACTAACTATTTATCCTATTTTACACAGAACACAATAACGGCCAATTTTCCAGCTAACATTGGACATGGGTCAGGACACAAAGACTGTTATGCCTGCTCTTATACGACACCACCGATACTTGGCTGGCTTTAGTTTCAACTGGGATTACTTCAACAGCACACATGCACGTAGCAGCTACACATCACCATTTCTTACCCTCCCTTCTCCTTCTTCCCTCAACCTATCGTCGACCAGAACTTTAGTCCACTCCCATTCATGCATCTCGTCACGCACCCCTCTCTTTCCCCCTCCTCTTTGCCTCGCCTTGGCAGCAGTGCATCAGAGCTCTTTACACCTGATCTCTTTCTGCTTATTAATGAGGCTGACATCCTCCTCTCGACGGGCCAGTTCTAGGCGGCTGCAAAGGTTCATTTGGAGGCTATCGGTGAGTATCGTTTTCAGTTCTGATTTTGTTCTTTTTTCTTCATCACCTTGATATTATACACGTCAAAACTAACACTTCTCGTCTTAATAGCCCAATCTTCTGCTGATTATCTACTCTACTACGAGGGCGGCACCGTTTACTTCTCCATGCAGCGGCACACCTCATTCGACGATTTTAAACAAGTCCTCTCACTCACCTCCAGCACCTCCAACAATGTGCACCTCATAAAGGCGCGAATCCACATTTGTGAAGGCGACTACGCCTTCCTCGCTCTCTATGTCAAGACGAAGGGCAAGTACAAGGAAGCGGAAGAGCTGGAAGGCGATTTGACAGAGTTGGAGAGAGTGAGGGGTAGGACGGACAAGGAGAGAAATGCGGGTTGTGGAGAGTGTGATTCAGACATTAAACGTGGCAAGGAGAGTAATGGTGTTGAGGTTAGGAGGTGGAGGGCTGAGTGTGTGCTTGATGCAGGGGACGTGGAGGGTGCTGTTGGTGATTTGACGTGAGTTGATCAGTCTGATTTACCCCTCCCTGATACCGACATCTGATATCCCTCGCAGTCGTCTCTCCCATTTCCTCCCTCCCTCCACCCACCTCCTCACTGACAGTTTCCATCTCGCCTACTTCTACCTCCCTCCCTCGCCCACCCCAATGGCAACCCTCAAACAAAGCCTGCACTTTGACCCTGATTCCAAGTTGTGTCTCAGCCTGACCGTCTCGTCAAAGCTCTCAAAAAAAATCGTTCATCGCTCTCGATGAGCCCCTAGTCAAAGAGGACTAGAGAGCGGTGGTGGAACTGCTGATGGGTCCAGGCAGGAAGGCGGGTCTGGGAATCAGTGGGAGGAAGCTGTGAGTTCTAACGTGGGCGAGGGAAGGGCGGGAAAGGTGCTTCTGCTCGTCCTGAGGCACTACTCAAATCCCCACCATCATCCTCTGCAACTCCAACACAACCACCCTAACACCCATATATGTGTCTCTTCGCTGTCACACCATCCGCCCCACTATCGCCCTCGCCTGTGCACTCCTTCAAGTAAACACTCACCATTGCTGTTCGCATACTCTTCTCCTCTATCAGTGTTGACTCTCCTATTCCTCCTACTTCTCCTATCGGTGACCATAACGCCAATAAATCAACGATGGCCAACAATGCTGGTGACGTGGCAGCTGTGCAACCGTCGTCTTTTCCTGTAGAATCCGTGGTGGCTCCCATTGAGCCCCCATTGCCCCTCCCATGGTGGGTGTGAGGTACTCATTGGATCAGGTACGCTCTCCTACTATTTTTATTAACCTGCATTCTGAATTTGAACACATAGCAATGTCCAAATCTAGGGGTGTTATCGATACAGGAACGGGGTCTGTGGGAGATAAGAATGGCGAATGGAAAAACTGAGGGTCCCATTCCGCAAATTGGTATGAAGCAGTGCTCAATTCTACGGCATTTCCAGGCTAACGCACAAATGTCCCCTTAGCGACGTTCCAAAATCCCGTGTGTCTGAGGCACCGTAAAACTTGGACATACCTTTGCAACGCAACAAATGACGCATTCGCTTTGGACAGAGGCCATTGTTCTTAAGGTACATGCTCTAAATCTCGTCTCAAACATATACCTATTGCTCATAGTATTTTACACAGAACTTGATAATGGCGCAACGTCCTGCTGATCTTGGGTTGTAGGTTATAACACAAAACATTGCTGCTGTGCCCGTCGCTAAGCCCTAGACCTTTGGACATGCATCGTTCCCCAGTGGAAGACGTTGCAAGACATCTGGCACCTGATAACGCGTCCTCCTCATACTTCCCTAGCATCCTTGTTTGCGACGTCTTACCTGAGTTTTGGCTGTGGATCAAGAACAGTAGGCCAACTGCATAATATGCTGCAGTGGTAGCCGTTTGTCGCAGGTTGTTGGGTCAAGCAGTGGTTCCGCTTCCCCGGTGCGCTAGTGCTCATAGATGACGTGCTCTGGGTCCTCCATCGCACCACTGGGTTACCTTCTGCTACGATGAAAAGGAGAGTAGATGGCCCAGAACGGATGGAAGGGATCGTCATCTTTACTCTACCCCCATCGAACTTGTACACCTGACGATTGGCCAAGTTTCATCTCACCAGACCTTTTGCTCACTGACTTCAAACATGCCACCACCACTCTTTCTCCCTGCACCGACACTCCTCCACGCTTGAGAATTTCGAAAAATCCCTGTTTCTCATCTTCAACACCGGACTTGGGGGAACGGTCAGACGGAGAAGTGGAGAAAAACGCGGTTGTGTGGAGATTGCGAGTTAGACGTTGAGGGTGGAGGGTCAAGTGTGCGCTTGGTGCGGGGGATGTGGAGAGTGCTGTTGGTGATTTTAACGTGAGTATCGTTTTTGTTTTTGTTTTTATTTCTATTATATCTTCGTTCCTTCATTCCATTATTCTTTGCTTGTTTCCGTGTCCCCATTATTTTTCGCTTCATCTTTCTCTTTTGGAGTCAAACCCAGCTAACAACCTACTCGTCTTTTCACAGTCGTTTCTCTCTCCTCCCATCCACCCACGTCCTCACCCACAATTTCCGTCTCGCCTACTTCTACCTGCCTCTTTCGCCGACCTTACTCGCAACACCTAACAGTGCTTCCACTTCAACTCTGACTTCAGGTCCTCGATTAACCCTTAGGCAAAGAAGACTGGCGAGAATGGTCAAGTTGTTGACGGGCCCGAAGAAGGCGGATTTATAAGACTCGGAGTGACTAGCGCGAGAGGTGAAGAGGTGAGGTGCACATGGGCACGACACGACGATGAAATACGAATACGAGCACGAAATTTAAGATGTGAGGCAGGAGGGGGGGGGGGGTAAAGCTTTGTATTTTCAGTAAACTAGATACATTTTATATGTAAAGCTATGTAAAATCAAAGAAAATAAAGAGAAATGCCAAGAAAGGGAAACGAGTCAGGAAATGTGAGAAATAATACTAGTGTTACCCCCGTCATTGCGTACAGATAGATGTAATGAGAGGGTTCGTTGGCCTGGTTGTTGCGGCCTCCTATCGTACGTGTGATGAGGTGTGGAATCATAATTAGGTTAATTCGAGAAACAAGATCTATAGTAGGGAGAGATAAAACGGTTGGTTGGTTCGAAGACTGAATGGGAAACGCAAAGAATAAAATAAACGTGCCATCAAACTGCTCATCCAAAGACCTCACAAACCCCTATATTCCACCTCTCCTCGCAGCAAGTCCTTCAATATCAATATATAACGGCAAACGAATAACCCCATTTATCACGTCCCCCCCGTCCTTATTCCTCGTCTCGATGAACCCAGTCTCGTCGTTGAATAGAGTGAAGGCGACACGAGCGCGCGCTCGATTAGGAAACTCATCGTTTCGGTGAATATATTGAGTCGCGTGCGAGGACGTAGGCTGCGTAGTCGTCGTCTGGAGGTGGGATGGGGACGTTACAGTAGGCACGTAGGGAGGAGGAGGAGGAGTGTTGGGTTGAAAAAAGCTCACAAGCACAATCAAATGTCCTCAACGCGCTCTTCGAATGCACGTCATTAGCAACCCATCCATAGCTCTTGTATACCGAACCATGCCCCGCATGGACGTCGTAGTCCTCGCTCTGTTTTTCGTTCGTCAGTCCACAAATAAAAAAAAGAACATCAATTGCAAAAAAAAAAGAAAAAGAAAAACATCGAAAAAGAATAATCGCAAAGAAGAACTCACCTCCTCCTATCGTCATACCTCACCTCTCAATCCCTCTCAGGCGGCACCGTCGCATCTTCCACACCGCCCCCATGCGAGGTTCAAACCAACAAGTTCATCAAATTTCGAACCCTTAGTGCCCTTCCCAACGCGTGCTTTCGTGCTTTCGTGCCCACAATAGCCCTTAGTCTCGACGATGTTTGTCCACATGGAGAGCCATCGGACTATATGCGTGCGCGAATGGGCGGGTAGGGTGTGCGATTGGTTGGGTACGAGATGGGTTGGTATACGATGGGATGCGTTGGGCGAAGGAGATTGGGGTGTGGAGGGGACGGAGATTGGCGTCGATTGTATGTGTTGAAAGAGCGAAAAGGCATGACGCACCTTTTGGTAATTCAGCAACATGCTCCTTACCGTTCTGGGTATATTCTCAGGTGTGAAGAGGATTTGCCAGACCCATTGAGCGCGATAGATGTCCTTTATACATAATTATATCATCAGTAGACGTTTTAGACGACACGAAATAGGTGGAAGAGAGATTGAAGGAACATCACGCACCCAAATTGAATACCCCATACACGACTCCCCTTCATTCACAGTATGATCATACTCCGAATACTAGCTCCTGTGTCGTTCATCAGAGTGTTGATTCGATCTTGTCGTTCACTCGAGTAGCCACAGATCTCGAAACCAGTTGGGTCTACAATTCAACAGGATTAATGATTAATGTTGGAATATGAAAGGAAGGAGGGGGATGCGCTACCTGAAGTTTCGTTGACGTCATTTCGATGACAGGGGCGAGAGTCATCCTGATTCAACCTCAATGTGTCAGTCAAGTTCCTTATTGAGTTTGAATTTGAACGCTTGAGCGGTATCAAATCACTCCCTCCAACATAACACCACGATCCCCGTTCCTGCACTCATCTCCTCCATCAGTGCTACCTCCTCTACTCCTCCTAATTTCTGTACTAATGACTAGGATGCCGATAAATTGACACTACCAACGAGGCTGGCGACGTGGTACCAGCGCAATCCTCGTCAGCCCGTCGTGACTCCCCTGGAGCCATTACTCTTGCCGTAGTCGTGCCAGAAATTCATTGGACCAGGTACGCTCTTCCACTATTGAATTAATGTATATTCTGAAAAAAAAGCACATAGAAACACCTAAATATCAGGATATTATTGGTAAATGGACCAACACTGTAGAAAGCAGGAGTCTGTTGGGGACTCATTGCACAATTAGTATGAAGCACTCCTCAATTCTACGGCGTTTCCAGGCTGACGGACATATTTCAAATTAGCAACAATTCGATCCCGTATGGTCGAGGAACCAAAAAACCTGAAAATACCTTTGCAACGCTCTATACGACGTGTCATGGGGTCGTTTGCTTGGTGCCTTGATTCACTTTCCCCCTCTTTGCCTCGCCTTGGCATCTGTGCAGTCAGAACTCTTTACACCTCGTCTCCTTCTGCTCATTAATGAAGCTGACATCCTCCTCTCGGCGGGCCAGTTTGGGGAGGCCGCAAAGGTCCATTCAGAGGCTATCGGTGAGTATCGTTTTCAGTTCTGATTTTGTTCTCTTTTCTTCATCGCCTTGATATTATACACGTCAAAACTAAAACTTCTCATCTTCATAGCCCAACCTTGCACCGATTATCTATTCTACTACGAGGGCAACACCATCTACTTCTCCATGCAGCGGCACACCCCCTCACTCGACGATTTTAAACCCGTCCTCTTACTCACCTCCAGCACCTTCAACAACAGGCACCTCATAAAGACGTGAATCCACATTTGTGAAGGCAACTACGCCTTCCTCGCTCTCTATGTCAAGACGAAGGGCAAGTACAAGGAAGCGGAAGAGCTGGAAGGCGACTTGACAGAGTTGGAGAGAGTGAGGGGTAGGACGGACAAGGAGAGAAATGCGGGTTGTGGAGAGTGTGATTCAGACATTAAACGTGGCAAGGAGAGTAATGGTGTTGAGGTTAGGAGGTGGAGGGCTGAGTGTGTGCTCGATGCAGGGGACGTGGAAGGTGTTGTTGGTGATTTGACGTGAGTTGATTGTTGTCTGATTTGCCCCTCCCTGATACCGACATCTGATATCCCTCGCAGTTGTCTTTCCCATCTCCTCGCCCACATCTTCCATCTCGCCATCCCCTACCTCCCTCCCTCGCCCACCCCAATGACGACACTCAAACAGAGCCTGCACTGCGACCCCGATTCCAAGCCGTGTCTTGGCTTGCACCGTCTCTGCAAAGCTCTCAATAAATCGTTCTTCGCCCTCGATGAACTCTTAGTCAAAGAGGACCAAAGAGCGGTGTTGAAACTCCTCACGGACATGCGCAGGAAGGTGGATCTGTGGAATCGGTGGGAATCGGCGATGAATCCTAACGTCGGCGAGGGAAGGGAGAGGATCTCCTGGTCATCCCTGAGGCGTTACTCAAATCCCCATCATCATCTTCAGCAACTCCAACACCGCCCTAGTAGTAGCACCCGTATATGCGTCTCCTTGCCGTCACACCCTTCCGCTCCTTCCTCTTATCCGCACCCACCTGTACACTGCTTCAAGTAAACATCCACCATTTCTGTTCGCATGCTCTTCATCCTCTCTCCGCTCCGACTCTCCTACCCCTCCCACTTCTCCTCTCGGTAACCAGGAGCCAATAAATTAGCGATAACCAGTAATGGTGGTGACGTGGCGCCCGTGCAACCATTTTCTTCCGGAGAAGCTGTTGTGACATCCATTGAGCGCGCCATTGTCCCTCCCATGGTGGTGTCAGCTACTCGTTGATCAGGTACGCTCTTCTACTATTTTTGTTGATGTGTATTCTGAGTTTGAATACTTAGCAACGTCTAAATCTCGGGATTTTGTCGATACAGGAACCACCATGGTTGAAAGCGGGGGTCTGTAGGATATGAGAATGGCGGACGGAAAAGCTAAGGGTCTCATTGTGCAAATTGGTATGAAGGACGCCTCAATTCTGCGGCATCTCCAGTCTGACGCATGTATTTCTGGTTAGCAACGTCCCAATCCCCTGTGTCTGGGGCACTGTAAATTTGAATATACTTTTGCAACGCCCCGATGGTGCATTCACTTTGGACATAGGCCACTGTTCTTAGGGTACGGACTTCAAATCTCGACTCACACATATACCGATTGCTCATGCTATCCCAAACAGAAATTGACAACAGCGCAATGTCCTGCTGACCTTGGGTTATGGGTTAGAACACGAGATTACCGTTGTGCCCGTCGTTGAGTCTGAGGCCTTTGGACGCACCTCTCGTGAAGGACATTGCAACCTATCTGGCGCCTACTCAAGAACGCCTCCTCTTCATACCTGCCTAGCACCCTCTTCTGCGACATCTCACCTGATTTTTTTTATGACCGTGGATGAAGAATAGTAGGCCGACTGCATCAATCGCTGACGTGGCCTGGGTCCATTGTACCACTGAGTTACTTCCTGATGTGACGATAAGGAGAATAAATGGCCAGTACGTGGATGGAGGACGCCATCATTCGGTATGTCAAATGTAATTTCTTCATGTATCTCAGCACTCATGCTCTTTATATCCAGCTCTCCTTCATCGTTGTCCTAGGTGTACCTCCCTCCCTCTATTACCAAAAATTCTCAGCATGAATCTCCCCCCGTCACACCCTTCTACTTCGTCCTCTCCTCTCCCTCTATCACCCTCATTCATACTCCTATAGGACGCCTTACTCCTTAACCTGGTCCTACTCTCCATCAAACACAAACACGCCACCGCTTATTTCTCCATGCAGCAACACTCTTCCACACATTATCGCTCACCTTCAACGCCGGACTTTGGGGAGGAGTAAGTCGGAAATGGAGCGGAGAATATGCACCTGTGGAATGCATGCGGGGACAGTGTGAGCCAAACGTTGGTTGCTAGGTGCCCAAGTGTATGTTGTTTTATTCTTTCGCGATCCTTGTTTGTATTTTTGTATCTAATCCTCTTTCTTTTTTTCTGGTATATCTGCAGACACCTCTCTCATTTCGTCTTCCTCACCCTCAACTTCTTTGTCGCTTACTTCCGCCTCCCGCCCTCGCCATCCCGCTCGCGATACTCATGCAGCGCCTCCACCTTGAACCCCGACCCCAACTCTGCCTGGCTTTGCATCCTCTCATTAAAGAATTCGACAAATCGCTTCATGAGATCTAGGCCAAAGAGGATCCGAGAGCTGTGGTTAAGCGACTTATGGGTCCGCTCCTCATTCTGCGGGCGCTCCTCAAATTGCCTTCATCATCTATACCACTGCCACCTGCACAACAACGACCATGCATGAGAAACCTTGCAAGGTCGCTTGCTAGTAGATATGTAAGTGGTATGGGGAAGCGTCGGCATTGGAAGGTTGCAGGGAGGATGTGGTGGGTCTCGTCGGGCGCGATGGAGGACTGTTGAAAAAGGAAAAAACGGGAAGAGGTAGTCACCGTCCTCGGAAAAGCATTCGAAGTATCCGGATAGAAGGTATAGCGAAAGATGAGGAGGAGGGGGATTGGGGTGGGGACGGAACGGGGATATATTGTGTTCGTTTGTGTATGTGTTGGTGTGATGGTGTGTAGGATTGAGCGACAGGGAACGATACCGAGTGCTCTTAGATGTACATTATTTGTTAAATTGAATCTTAATCGTGATGTTTGGCTATTGAAATTATTTTCTGGATCGTGTTCGAAATGAGCGAGCCGCGATTGGAAACTGAAACACTGTGGAGACTCACTATAACGAGGTGCAGAAATATTGGTATTTAGTATCAAATTTTGCATTCTGTTCTTGCTTTTACATTTCTTGTTTAATATTTCTTTGATTAAATAGCTGTTATGGCGAGGCGTTAAGGCACTGGATTTGTGGTGGGTATACTTGCTATTTATACGGGCCCTTAGTAAGAACTGTGCCACGCGGACGCCGCCTGGAAGATATCTACTCCCTATCTCTTACCATCATCTCTCGTTGTATTCACTGGATTCACAATGTCGACCAACACTCAAGAGTATGAATATCTCCAAGTTAATGGCCCATTAAGTATCATACCTATAACTCCTGAACACATGAAAGGGAAAATTGTAGACCTTTACATGTGTGTACATTTCAACAAATTTATTCTGCCTTGATATCATTGCTTAGACAGCTGCTCCTCTAGTCTAATGGGTCCCACTGGTTCGGGGAAAAGCTCTGTAAGGCTCAATTTTTGTGTTATGTTTCAACTCGACATTTAGAAGTGGTCCTGACTCCTTGTTGCAGTTCATTGAGTCCTTGGCACCAGATCAGCACCTGGATATATCCAAGGATTCACTTGAAAGTGTGACACAAGAAGTCAACTGCTATCAAGTGATCAATCTCAGTTTCAAGTATGCTGACAGATTGTTTGTTCTGATGGATACCCCTGGGTTTCTTGACCCAAGGCTGTCAGAGGGCCGGATAATGAGAATGGTCACAGAAAGTCTCAATGCATTTCGGTGTGTGATCATTTGATAACAGAGCAGATGTGGTGAACCTGTATTGAATGTTGTTTTCTGCCAGCCAATTTTCTAGTTACACTGCTGTGTACATCTTCTATTTTCAACCTATCACTGATGTCCGAATTGGTGGCTCGAAACGGGATGCAGTCAAGATGCTGCGAGAATATGTCAACCAATACAATGCTGGCAATATCTCTGTAATAACAACAATGTGGAATCAACTATCAACCCCCAAGCAGCTTGAAGATGCCTCCTGCCGCTTCAACACCTTGGAAGAAGAGATATATGCAGTCAGTAGCTTATATTTTGTTGTGTCAATGATGTCATTTACCAGTTCAAATTTTATTAGGGATCTCGTAGCCTTGACATCCAAATCACCAAGTTTGACACCTCTCAAGCTTCTGCTTTGACATTGCTAGATAGATCATACTTTGGATGGCAGGAGAACCCAAACAATGCCAACAAAGTCATGGACCCACACTATCAATCCCACCTCTGCAACAACCTGCTTGGACGAATTACCAACACCCTCCAGAAACTGCAACTTCTTGCAGAGGACAAACAGCATGCCACCCATTCTGGAAGTGAAGATCATCATCTTCTGGAGATTGTGCTCAGGGATGAGAAGGTGGCATTATCATCACTTCAGTCCTTTTTGGATGATCTTGCCAGTGACTACATTGGTCCATCAGGGATGACAGCCCTGCAATTCATCCTGGATAGTTGCTATGAACAGGACCCAGGCACATGCTCATCTAATTGGCCACTCTCTCAAGCTCCTCACCAAACCATGGTCACTTTAGATATCCCTTCTGATCATGGTCCTGCACCAGCATCACCTCCACAAGTCCCAGGCTTGGAACAACTCAGCATCACACCTGCACCCATCCCATCAACCCCCCAATTTCAACCACCATCACCTGACACATCGTGTTTCACTCCAATTGCTGCTGTCATTAAGAGGCGATTCAATCAAATCCGAGGGTAGATATCAGGGGATTTGGTCACACTGGTGTCTGAGTTGCAACATCATTGAGGAACCCATTAATCAGTATCTCATCTACTTTTCATTTTGTCATTTTGTTTCAATTCACATTATTGTAGTGTTCACACCTTGTCTCGTGGTTGGTTTTTCAGTAATTTGTACTATTCTTGTAGCTTGCCCTTTTCATTACTTAGCTTCAAATATTCTGAGTGTTTCTCCAGTCTTGTTTATCACCCAATTCTCATTATGTACTTCATTGTTATCTTCCCTGTATTGTGTTCGTTTTCTTTTGTTTTAGCCATAAGTTGTACTTAGTCTACAACTTCATTTCTTGCCCTAGCCCTATTATTTTGCGTCCTTTCATAGTCGTCCAATCAGCATGATTCCTTCCTGTGTGGCTTCATCTGTCTTGCAGCATTCGATCTTTGTCCTTCCTCCCATTCCCTCTACTGACAAACTGACGTTGTGCATGTCAAGTCGCACATCTGTTTCATTTAACACTCGATTCACCATTGTCATTCACCACATTGCTGGCTCTCACATTCAATTCATATCTCTGCACTGCCCAGATAGCATCACTTTTATTGTCCCTCATACCTTTAGTGTCGCTTTCTGTTAGATATGCCTTCTGTTGTCACTCCCCCATCTCCAGCGCCAATGATCGCTCTCCGCATCAATTATTCATCTACTGCAAACACTATTTCTCGTGCTTCATCGTCGCACACTCCTGAGTTCTGTTCTATGTTGCCCAGACCAGTTCAACAATCAAGCACACCAGACTAGACTTTATCATATTACTCTTAATTCACCTCGCATGCACATTACAACAGATTCGACAGATTTCGAATGCTCAGAAGTCCAACTCTCACAACCCTCACAGTTCATCTCCAATCCCCTCAGCCTCCTACCCATCTTCCCACTCCACCTGCTTTATCTCTTCCTCAGCACCACCAAATGCCCTCAACACGCCCTCATCACACCACCTCTTCACCTTTGCAATCATCTCAAACACCACCTCCCTGCCATCCTTGATCCACTGATGCTTAACGAAGGGCATCGTTACCTTTTGTACGTACATTGTCAACAATCTGATACATTTCTTCGTCTGCGCGCCCAGAGCTGAGGTGTGTAGGGGGCGGGGAGCGGTGGGGATGTAGAGGGCCAGGGATTTGAAGAGGGGGCTGGATAATTCAGATGGGTTCGAGTTAGGGACATACGAACTCCCCCAATACAGGACTAATGGGATAAAATCCCACAGCGGTGCATATGAACCATGCGCTCATCTGTCCGCAGTCTTTGTTCTATAGCTACAGTATCACAACACCACCGACTCGGAATCTAAAATAATCAAAACACACAGGGGAAAATATGCATGCCATTCAACCCCTCCGGCCTATCCCCATACTCACTCCTCGCGATCACTCTATCACTTTCCTGAGTCGTCCACGCTGCCCCTGCCATAGCGTACAGATCCGGAATGTGATGAGAGGGTTCACTGGTGTGGTCGTTGTACCCTCCTATCAGACGCGTCACGGTAGTGGGGCATAAAATCGTAATGGGGGGTGAAATCGTGATGAGGTTTAAACCGTCACTTTTAGTAGAAATAGCAGAAAACAGAACGCAACTCACCATCGAAATGCTTATCCAAAGACCTCACAGACAGCTCCCTCCCACCTCTGCTAGCAACACTTCCCCCAACATCATATATAATGACAAAGCTATACGCTCACATAGAGTCACGCTCGGTCCACCTACCATCCTCC
The DNA here is from genome assembly GCA_015501605.1 of Panaeolus papilionaceus. NCBI lineage: Eukaryota > Fungi > Basidiomycota > Agaricomycetes > Agaricales > Panaeolus > Panaeolus papilionaceus. The sequence goes on from JADNRZ010000015.1 coordinate 1,142,691, forward strand.
CTCCACACCTCCACAAACCCCGTTTCTTGGTTGAATAATATTAATGTGTATGGCGACATGAGCGCACGCTCGAGGAGCAAATTCATTATTCCGTCGTACTTGTTAAGTTCACGCGCGAGGATATAGCTGCGTAATCGTCGTCTGTGGGTGGGTGGTAAGTCCTTTTTTTTAGAGAAGAAGTAGGGGAGTAGGAGGAGGGGGTTGAAGTTTTGAGAGAGACTTGGACTCACAAGCGTAATGCAACGTGCCTCGACCCGCTATCCGAATGCACATCATCAGCGACCCAACCATGGCTGTCATACACCGAACTAAGCACCGCTTGGACTTCGTAGTCCAATTCTATATTATCATTTTATTTGATTAATACCGTTTCATCAATTTGAGCCCGAAAAATAAAGAAAAATAAAATAAAATAGGCGCCTCTTCGCTATCCTCAGACCTCACATCCCAAACCCTCTCAGGCGGCACAGTCGCATCCTTCCACACCGGCTACCACGCGAGATCCAAATCTACTTGTAGTCCATCATAGCCCTTCTCCACATTTCTGTCATCGAAGCTTCAGATGTCCTTGAGTTCAAAACCACCTCCGAGATGAGTGAGTCTGCACGAGTCCGAACCATGATACTGGTCTCGGCGGTGTTTTTCCACATGGGGAGCCAGCTGCTCTACAAGAAACGCATATATGCGCAGGCGGGATATTCGACGTCGATGGATTGGGTATGAGATGAATTGGGAGAGTATGAGATGGATCGGGAATGTGAGCGTGCATGTAGGCGTCGAAAGAGAGGAAAGGAAGGCCGCACCTGTTGGTAATCCTGTAACATGCTCGTTACCATTCCTGGTACCTTCTCTGTGCGAATAAGATTTGCCCGGCCCATTCAGCGCAATACGTGTCGTTTATATGTACAATATCGCATCGTGTAATGTTAATAGCTATGCTAGACGACATTTAAGAGGTGGAAGAAGAAGGATTGAAGGAACACCACGCACCCAAGTCGAATACCCGTATACGACTCCCCTTCATGCACGGTATTATCATACCCAGAATATTAGCTCCCATGTCCGTGTTGTTCATTGGGGTGCTGATCCAACCTCGTCGTTCACTCGAGTAGCCAAACTTCGAAATCCGTTAGGTCTACAATTCAACAGGATTATTGGTTATGTTGAATATGAAAGGAAGGAGAGGGACGAGTTGAATGTGCTCCCTGCAGTTCCTTTGACGTCATTCGATGATCAGCGCGAGAGACGGACAGAGAACCATCAGCGTATGTCAACTTGCAGAATAGGACAAATCCTCTAATCTAATCTCAGACCAACAGTAATTTCCTTATTGGTGTTGGACCGTCCAATCACAGCCAATCATTCCTTCAACCAATGACTCACCTCTCCTGTTCGTGCACTCGAGTACTCGTCTTCTCCATACGTTCTTCCTCCTCTATTTCTTCACCTTATTTGTGGGACCCACCTCTGCTCGTGTAAAATGGTCCGTGTTGAGTTTGCAACTCGTACTCATTGGACCAGTCTCAGGTATGATTTTTTACTCTGCTTGTTAAATTAACGTGTATTCTTATTTCTGCATACTTAGAAACATCTGAATCGCTGAATGTACCAACACAGTTGAAGTGATGCCTTCAGTGATACGAGAATAGCAGATGGAAATTCCGAGTCTCCCATTGCACAGGTCGGTATTTATCACTCCTCTCAATCATAAGACGTCTCCAGGCTGACGCACATATTCAAATTTAGCAACACTCTCCATTCACGTGTGGCCAATTGACCATAAAACTGATCATCCAAATGACCGTTGATGCAATGCAACCATCCTCTTGATGCTTTCATTCACTTTGGATAGGGGGCCCATCGTTCTTTAAGTAGGTACTTCATATCTCGCCTCACACATGCGCCAATTTTTATCCTACAGTCATAGCACAGGACATGACAACGTCGCATTGTCCAGATGGTATTGGGATATACGTTACAACACGAAACAGGACTGTTATGCCTGTTCACACACGTCCGTTGTCATGCCCTCTCTGTAGCCTTCTCCTCCTCCGTACGCCCGTCGATCATAACTGTCAATACCTACTTATCCAATTCCTGTAAGTAGTGTAGTCTTTCTGTGAATCAAGACGACGTAAGAGCTTGCAGCATTGCTCAAGCCCCCTTTTTGCTTCGTCTTTTCCAATTCGCCCCTTGTGGAGATCTAAAATTGGGGTTTGACTTGAACCAGTATTATGTACATTGGCTGGTTGAACTTTCAATTGGCCCAACTACGGCAGCACACATGTAACACCTCTAGAGCGCCATTTCATGCTCATTGCCTTCTCATTCCTTACCCAAACTCAACCACCCCTCCATTCCTCTCCCACCCATACGTCTCCTCCTACACACATCTCTTCTTTGTCTTCTCCCCAACCCTGCTCTCCCCTCCTCTCGTCAGCAAGGCTACAAAGGTGTATTCGGAGGCGACTGGTGGGTACCCTTTTCTTCTTTTTTCTCTCGTGATCTTTCCTTTGTCTTCGATATACTGTTATCTATTCATTTTCCTCCCCTCATACTTAAAATGACGAAATACACATCAAAACTAACCCTTCTTGTCCCAACAGACCAATCCTCTATCTATCTCCGTTATCATATAAATGCCACAGCCTACTTCTTCATGCAATGGCACACCTTCATACTCAAGGACTTCCAAAGGGTCCTCACACTCACTGCTAATATCTTCTGTGACACGCATCTCACGCAAGCTCGCATCCACACCCGAGAAGGTGCTCATGCTCTCGCCTGTGCCTCACTCGCGCTCTACTAGTAGGTCAAGGCGAAGGGCAAGTCCAAGGAAGCGGAAGAGCTAGACGGCGATTTAACAGAGTTCAAGTTGGAGAGGGTGAGGGGTAAGATGGCGAAGGAGGGGATGCGGGGTTGTGCAGAGTGTGAGTCAGACGTTAGAGGTATTGAGGAGTAATCATGTTGAGGTTAGGAAGCGGAGAGCTGAGGGTGCGCTTGGTGCAGGGGACGTGGAAGGGTGCTGTCGGTGATTTGACGTGAGTTGATCGTTGTCCGATTTACCCCTGCCTGATACCGACATCTGATACCCCTCACAGTCGTCTCTCCCGTCTCCTTCCCCCTATCCACCCACCTCCTCAATCTCATCTTCCATCTCATCCACTTTTACCTCCCTCCCTCGCCCACCCCAATGGCCACACTCAAACAAAGCCTGCACTTTGACCCCGATTCCAAGCCGTGTCTCAGCCTGCACTGTCTCGGCAAAGTTCCCAAAAAATTGTTCTTCGCTCTTGATGAGCTCCCAGGCAAACATGACTGGCGCACGGTGGTGAAACTGCTGATGGGTTCAGGCAAGAAGGCTGACTTGCAGAAACAATGGGACGAAACGGCAGCCTCTAACGTCGGCGAGAGGATGGAAGGAGAAGTTCTCTCGCTTGTCCCTGAGGCACTACTAAAATCCCTGTTATCATCCTCAGCGACTCCAACACCACCCTAACGCCCATATATGCATCTCCTCGCCGTCACACCCTTCTACTGCTTCCTCTTCTCCGCTCCACTACGGCCCTCCCCCGTACCCTTCCAGTAAACATTCACCATTACTGTTCGCATACTCTTTTCATCCAGACTCTCCTACCCCTCCTACTTCTCCTCTTGGTGACCGGGACGCCGATAAATTAACGATAACCAATAATGGTGGTGACGTGGCACCTATGCAACCATTTTCTTCTGGAGAATCTGTCGTGACACCAATTGAGCATGCCATTGCCCCTCCCATGGTGGTGCTGGTACTCATTGAACCTGGTACGCTCTCCTACTATTTTTATTAATCCGCATTCTGAATTTGAACACTAGCAACATCTAAATTTCGGGATGTTATCAATACAGGAAACAAGGTGGAAAGCGGCAGTCTGCGGGATATGAGAATAGTGAATGGAAAAGCTGAGGGTTCCATTGTGCAAATTGGTATGGAGTAGTTCTCAATCTACGGCATCTCCAGTCTTACGCACATATTTCTGGTTAGCAACATTCCAATCCCCTGTGTCTGGGGCACAGTAAAATTTGAATATACTTTTGCAATGCCCCCATGATGCATTCACTTTGGACAGAGGCCACTGTTCTTAATGTACGTGCTTTAAATCTTGACTCACACCTACCTATTGCTCATACTATTTTACACGGAACTTGACAACGGTGCATCGTCCTGCTGACCTCGGGATATACGTTAGGATCCACACAGGTCTGTTGTGCCCATCGTTAAGCGCAAGACCTTTGGACATGCATCGTTCTCTGGTGGAAGACATTTGACACCTGCCCAATAAAGCTTCTCTTCATAGCTCCCCAGCACCCACTTCTGCGACGTCTTGCCTGATTTTTCATGGCTGTGGATGAAGAGTAGTCTAACTGCATAATACGCTGCAGTTGTAGCTGTTCGTTGTAAATTTTTGGGTCAAGCGATGGTTCTGCTTCCCCGGTGCGCTCGTGCTCATGGATGACGTGCTCTGGGTCCTCCATCGCACCACTGGGTTCCCTTCTGCTACGATGAAAAGGAGAGTAAATGGCCCAGAACAGATGGAGGGGATCGTCATCTTTACTCTACCGTCATCGAACTTGTACACCTGACAATTGGCCATGTTTCATCTCACCTGACCTTTCGCTCACCGACTTCAAACTTGCCACCACCACTCTTTCTCCCTGCACCGACACTCCACACTCGAGAATTTCGAAAAATCCCTGTCGCTCATCTTCAACACCGGACTTCGGGGAACAGTCAGACAGAGAAGCGGAGAAACACGCGGTTGTGTAGAGATTGCAAGTTAGACGTTGAGGGTGGAGGGCCAAGTGTGCCCTTGGTGCGGGGGATGTGGAGAGTGCTGTTGGTGATTAACGTGAGTATCGTTTTTGTTTTTGTTTTTATTTCTATTATATCTTCGTTCCTTCATTCCATTATTCCTTGCTTGTTTCCGTGCCCCCATTATTTTTCGCTTCATCTTTCTCTTTTGGAATCAAACCCAGCTAACAACCTACTTGTCTTTTCACAGTCGTTTCTCCCTCCTCCCATCCACCCACGTCCTCACCCACAATTTCCGTCTCGCCTACTTCTACCTGCCTCCTTCGCCGACCTGACTCGCAACACTTAACAGTGCTTCCACTTCAACTCTGACTTCAGGTCCTCGATTAACCCTTAGGCAAAGAAGACTGGCGAGAATGGTCAAGTTGTTGACGGGCCCGAAGAAGGCGGATTTATAAAATCCTTGGGAGGAGAAGGGGACGCGTTACCGCTCGTTCCTGAGGCATGGGGCTCTACTCAAGTCGCCTTTCTCATCATCTACCACCCGCAAGTAGTACCTGAGTACTATTGGGAGCTTTCGACAGGTTGGCATTGATAACAGCAAATTTTCAGATATTATGATAGTATTAAGTGCTTAGTGCTTAGCGTTGAATCTTGAATTTGGTTTGTTGTTTACGCACCTTGTGCAATATATCATTGGTTAAATATTGTTTGTGATGTCGTCCCACCAGGCATCAATGTACTGACTTGGCGGTGGGTGCACTTGCTATTTATATGAACGCTTGGTAAGAACCGTACCATGACTCCGCCTGACAGATATCCGCTCAGTATCTCTTAACATCGAACCGCGACCATCATCTCTGGAGTCATGATGTCGACCACCACAATTAAATACGGTTGGATCCAAGTGAATGGTCCGATAAGTATTGTACCTATAACTCCAGAACAAGTAAAAGAGGAATACCTAAATATATACATGTGTGTGTGCTGTTTAACACATTCATCTCGCCTTGATAGCTTTGCTTAGACACCTGTTTTCCTAGTCTAATGGGGCCAACCGGTTCAGGGAAAAGCTCCGTAAGTCTCATTTTTGCGTTATGCTTCTACTCGACATTCAAAAGAGGTCCATCCGCCAGTTCATCGAGTCATTGGTACCAGATCAGTACCTGAACATATCCAAGGATTCACTTGAAAGCGTGACCCAGCATGTCAACTGCTATCAAGTGGTCCATCTAGGCGTCCAACCCGATTATGATGATGATGACAGATTGATTATACTGATGGATACCCCTGGGTTTCTCGACCCAAGATTATCAGAGGACCGGATAACGAAAATGGTCACAGAAAGTCTGGAGGCATTCCGGTGTGTGATTATTTCATTTGATAAAAGAGCGGACATGGTGACCTGTATTGAATGGCACTTTCTGCCAGCCAAAATTCTAGTGGATGTATTGTGCACATCCTCTATTTTCAACCCATCACCGATATCCGAATCGGTGGTTCGAAACGGGATGCAGTCAAGATCCTTCAAGCATATGTAAAGCTATACAATGCTGGCAATATCACGGTGATCACAACCATGTGGAACAACATTTCAAACCCCAAGCAGCTTGAAGATGCGACCCGCCGCTTGGGCACCTTGAAAAATGAGATATATGCTGTCAGTAGCGTATATTGGATCCTGTCACTGATGTCACTTACCATTTCAAATTTTATCAGAGTTCTGATAACCTTAAAATCGAGGTCGCCAAGTTTGACACCTCTCAAGCTTCCACTTTGTCATTGCTTGGTGGATCATACTACGGATGGGTTGATCAAAGCATCAACTCTGGAGAAGCCATGAACCCGCACTATCAATCCCTCCTCTGCAACAACCTTCTTGGACGAATTACCACTGTGCTGCAGCAACTCCAACTTCTTGCAGAGGACAAATGGAGCGCCACCTGTTCTGGAAGTGAAGATCGTAATCTTCTGGAGGTCGTGCTCAGGGATGAGAAGGTGGCATTATTGTCGCTTCAGTCCTTTTTGGACGACCTTGTTCGTATTGACCGACCAGGGTTGACCCCTGAGTCCGGGGCTGACACATCGATCTTCTATAATGATATATCAGGGTTAACCTGTGCTGGTGACAAGAATGTTCGGTCAGGGATTATGGCGCTGCAGTGCCTGCTAGACGCTCTTTATGAACGGGACTGTGGCGCATGCTCATCTCCTTGGCCGCTGTCTCAAACTTTTCCTCTTGCACCCCCCATCCCCCTTCCTACAGGCGCTACGCCACAACCCACAGTCGTTTCAGACATCCTTTTTAGCTGTGGCCCTGTACCCACACTATCTTTGCAAGTCCCAGGACTCAGCATCACACCTGATGACCAATCACCCTCATCCGACGCATCACGTTTTGCGCCCATTGCTGCTGGATTTAAGAGGCGGTTCAACCGAACCCGGAGGTAGATATGAGGGGGTTTCGTTGTGGTATTGCAACATCGACGATAAGGTCATTATCGGTATCTCCCCCATCCTTGTATCCTTTTCATCCTCCTTCGATTCACATCACCATACTATTCACGCATTGTCTTGCGGCTGGTTTCTTGATTTGTACAAGCACTCTATCCCCCCTTGTTCGTTGTATCTGCCTCTCAAATATTCTGGACATTTTGCTTCGTTTGTTTCACTGTATTCGATTTTCCTCTTTCTTCGTACTTTCCCCATTCCCTCTGCTGACACCTTGATGTGGTGCATTTGTGGCCGCACAGCTTTGTTTTTATTCCACTTTCAACTCACTTTCCGCTGGATAGTTCTTTCGTTGCCACATACCCATCTCCAGCGCTAATACTCGCTCTCCTCTTCAATTGTTCCCCCGGCGTTGTTTTCGCCGACGCAATGGTTCTTGTTTGTTTGCCAGTGATCTTCCTGGCTTTTTTGTATGCCTGTTCATAGTCACATCCGCCTACCACTGTCTTCATTCGTTTCGCATGTCCTTCGCGATTCGTTTCAACCTGCTGTTATCCCAGTGGTGATTACTGCAGGCTTATTGTTCCCGGGCCCTTTGTAATGTGATGTGCGTTCGAGGCTCCGTTGAGTCATGTTTTATTCGAATTTTCGTTTATTTCAGTTCTTTTTCATTCGTTGGCACGCAGGTTCACTAATTATTCACGATTACAACTCATTCTCTTTTCTGTTCAGATTTCATTTCACATTGTCAGGGGGATTCACGGGCTTTGGGTACCTGGGAACAGTCATGTCCTCAGGCTACTGCTCATCACTTCAGGTAAGATAACATGAGGATGAATTCCGCTTCGAGTTCTCTCTTTTAGCCGTTACCTTAACGCTTAATTCAGGGGCTAGTCCCGTAATCGAAATGTCGTCTGAATGATTTGATTATATTAGTTATCGATGGCATTCCCCAACGCCTGATTAATACACACAGTAAACTAATGTAAATCCCGATGGCCTTCCCGTTTTCGCGCATCAAGCACAACGTCGTCGTCAACATTACAGTCACCATTTTCCGAGTCAATCAAAAAAATAATTACTTCGGGGCATGATCTTTGAACCAATTTATGTTGATGTCAAAACAGGCTAGACGTCAAATTACCCTTAACTACTTACCCTCACACACACATTACATGAGCGCATGGGGAAATGTCGAGCGCGAGAGGTGAGAGGTGAAGAGGTGAGATGCACATGGGCGCGACACGACGACGAAATATGAATACAAGCACGAAATATACTATGTGAGGGGGGCGGGGGGGCGGGTAAAGCTTCGTATTTGCAGTAAACTAGATACATTTTATATGTAAAGCTATGTAAAATCAAAGATGAACATGGGACGTACGATCCAACAAGGTACTCCCCCGATACTGGATTAACGAGGTAAAATCTCATAGTGGTGAATACGAACCATGCGCTAATCTGACTGCAACCCTCGACGTCCATATGTATATTCATCGTCAGCGAATGCAAAAGGGTTCGTTAGTGTAGCTGCCGTGTCCTTAGTCTCCTATGGTATGCGTGATGGTAATGAGGTATAAAATCGTGATGAAGTAGATATGGTCGTTCGCGAAACGACATCATATCGTAGTGAGTAGTGAGATATAAAATGGTCAGTTCGAGAAACGATAGCGGAAACGGACAATGAAGAGAGACGCACGATCAGAATGCTCATCCAACAACCTCACAATGCGAACTTACCACCTCTCCTCGCCACATGTGCTTCAATGTCATGTATAACATCAAATGAATACGCCCATTAGGAAAGAAGAAACATTGAAGGCCCGAACCCACCCTCCGTCCAACCATTCTCATCCCCGGCCCATCCTCCATCCTTATTCCTCGCCTCCATGAACCCCTTCTTGTCATTAAACAGCATACGGCGCCACGAGTGATGGCTCAAGGAGGAAACCCATCGTTGCGTCGGACTTGTTGAGTTCGCGCGCGAGGATGTATGCGGCGTAGCCGTCGTCTGTGGGTGGGTGTGGTGTAGTGCGTGTTGTGTGGCAAAGGAGGGTGTGTGAGGAAGGGGAGTGGGGAGAGGAATGGGAGTGGGAATGGGAATATCGAGGGTGAGTGGTTTTATTAGAAAGAGAGAGGGCGGGAGAAGAGACTCACGGGCATAATCCAAAGTCCTCGACGCACTCTCCGAATGCACATCATCAGCGACCCAGCCATGTGTGTCGTACACCGAACTAAGCCGCGCATACGAAAAAAAAAAGCGAACTCACCTCCTCCCTATCCTCATACCGCACCTCCCAGTCCCTCTCCGGAGGCACAGTCGCATCTTTACGCACCGCCTCCCATGCGAGATCCAAATCCACATGTCTGTCGATGCCCCCGAGCTCCAACGCCCGCCATGATAGAATCGGTCTCGATGATGTTTTTCCACATGAGGAGCCAGCCGCTCGGTATGCGTGTGTGGATGCACGGTTAGGGTTGTCGATGGATTGGGTTGTAGAGGGTGGGATGGGTGATGAATCGATGATGGATAAAGGGCGGGACGGTGAGCGCGACGGTGGGTGTGGATTTGACGGTGCGGATGAGTATGATGCTTTGAAAAGGGACAAAGCGGACCTGTTGGTAATCTTGCAACATGTTCCTTACCAGCCCTGGTACGTTTTCGCGGGTGAAGAGGAGTTGCTAGGCACATTGAGCGCGATATGTATCCTATACATAGAATATATCGTAGTGTCAATAACCATGCTGGACGATACTAAAGAAGTGGAAGAAGAATGATAGGACACCACGCACCCAAATCGAATGCCCACTTCATACACGGTATTATCATACCCAGAAAAGTACCTCCCATTTATTCGGGTACTAGAAGAATGACCATAAGAACAGAATTCTCAATAAATCAAATTTGCACAACGATAGCTCACCAGTGACGATCAGCCGCTGGAGTCTGCGAAGGATACTTCATTGAATCTGAGTATTAGAATGGCGTTCAAACACTAATAGCGAACCACACGCACCATTCACAACAACACTGTCAAACCGAGCAGACATACCCTTTAAAGTGCTGGGCATGTCCAGCAGTCGAAATCGGGGTTATAATCCAATCTTGTCGTTCACTAGAGAACCACAAATATCGAAGTCTGTCAGATCTAAGAATTCAACGAGGTTAATGCTTATTTTAGATATGAAAGGGAGGGCAGATGAAAGTCACTACCTGCAGTTCCTTTGACGTCATTTCGATGACGACGACGAGAGACGAATGCAGAACCATGAGGGTACGTGAACGTGTGAGTAAAGTTCCTTATTGAGTTTGAATGTGAACCTTGGAATCAGATCAAATCACTCCCTTGAACACAACACGTTCGTGCACTCATCTCCTCTGTCAGTTCTGCCTCCTCTACTCCTCCTAATTTTCTGTATTAGTGATTAAGATGCGAATAAATTGACACTATCAACTACAATCCGTCGTTACTTCCTTAGAGCCATTGCTCCTGCTGTCGTGATGTCAGTTCCTCATTGGAGAAGGTATGCTCTTCCACCACTCGAATTAATGCATATTCTGAATTATAAACAGTTAGAAACGTCTAAATACCAGGGTATTATTGATAAATGAACCAACAGTGTAGAAAGCGGGGTCCGTTGAGGGTCCCATTGTGCAAATTGGTACGAAGCTCTCCTCTTAATCCTCTGGCATTTCCTGGCTGACGCACACACTTCCAGTTAGAAACATTCCGATTTCGTGTGGCCCAGGGATCGTAAAATTTGAACACGCGTCGTGTCATGGGATTGTTTTCTTGGTGCCGTCGTCCACTTTGGACAAAGAGACTGCTGTTCTTGGGGTACGTAGTTCAAATTTCAATCCACATGTATACATAGTTCTTATGCTATTTCACACAGGACTTGACAACAGCGCATCGCGCCGCTGACCTCGGGTTATGGGTTAGCACACAAAATCTCACTGTTGTGCCCGTTGTTGAGCCCAAGACCCTTGGACGTGCATCCTTCTCTGGTGGAAGCTTTTATCACACATCTGGCGCCTTCCTGACAACACCTCCTCTTCATATCTCCCCAGCAGCTTCTCCCGCAACGTCTTACCCAACTCGTCATGGTTGTAGATGAAGAAGGGTGGTCCAACTGCATAATACTTGCTGTTGTAGCAACTCGTCATGGATTGTTGGCTCAATTGGTAGATCCGCTTCCCCGGTCGATCGTATTCGTGGATGATGTGCCCTGGGTCCTCCATCGCACCATTAGGCTACTCCCTGCTATGCCGATAAGGAGGATAAATGGCTCAGAACGTAGATGAAGGGTGCCATTATTTGGTATGTCATGTGTATATTCTTCTTTTATCGCAGTACTTATACTTGTCATTCAGAGAAAGTTCAGGCTCCTCTTTCATGGTAGTCCTCATATGCGGTCGCCTCCCTCAATTACCAGCTTTTATGACCTCCAGTGCAGATTCTTCACCATCGCCTTAGCACCCAAACACGTGTTCCCTCACCATCACGCTCGTCCACTTCCTCCTCCTCTCCTTCCCTCTCCCTCTATTGCCTACACTCGTACTCGTATAGGCACACCTTAGTAACAGCTACACATCGCCATTTCTTACTCTCCCTTCTCCTTCCCTCAACCTATCGTTGACCACGTCTTCTGTCCACTCCCATCCATGCATCTCGTCACGCACCCCTCTCTTTCCCCCTCCTCTTGCCTCGCCTTGGCATCTGTGCAGTCAGAACTCTTTACACCTCGTCTCCTGCTGCTCATCAATGAAGCTGACAACCTCCTCTCGACGGACCAGTTTGGGGAGGCCGCAAAGGTCCATTTGGAGGCTATCGGTGAGTATCGTTTTCAGTTCTGGTTTTGTTCTCTTTTCTTCATCGCCATAATTTTATCTCTTCCTTCTTCCCAACCCTTAAATTGATGATATACACGACAACACTAACTAACCCGTCTCATCTTCATAGCCCAATCTTACGCCGATTATCTACTCTACTACAAGGGTGGCACTGTCTACTCCTGCATGCAGCGGCACACCTCCGTACTCGAGGATTTCAAGCGAGTCCTGTCGCTCACCTCCAGCACCTTCAACAACGGGCATCTCATGGAAGCCCGAATCCAGACTCTTGAAAGCACCCACACCTCCCTTGCTCTCTATGTCAGGAAGAAGACCAAGTACAGGGAAGCGGAGGCGCTGGGAGGATATTTGACAGAACTGGAAAGAGTGAGGGGTGAGACAGAGGAGGAACCTGATGCGGGGTTGTGGAATGCGTGTGTGTGGAGAGTGCCAGTCAGACCCCGAGGGTAGCGAGTCGTGATGTTGAGGTTAGGAAGCGGAGGGCTGGGTGTGCGCTTGGTGCAGGGGATGTGGAGGGTGTTGTTGGTGATTGGACATGAGTTGATCGTTGTCTGATTTACTCCTCCCTGATACCGACATCTGATATCCCTCGCAGTCGTCTCTCCCATTTCCTCCCTTCATCCACCCACCTCCTCACCCACATCTTCCATTATACCTGCTTCTACCTCCCTCCCCCGCCCACCTTGATGGCAACGCTCAAACAAAGTCTGCACTTTGACCCCGATTCCAAGCCGGGTCTCAGTCTGCGCCATCTTGGCAAAATTCTTGATAAACCGTTCTTCGCTCTCGATGAGCTTCTAAGCAAAGAAAACTTGAGAGCGGTGGTGGAACTGCTGAAGTCCAGGCAAGAAGGCCGATTTGTGGAAGCGATCAGGGGAAACGATGGCCTCTAACGTGGCAGGAGAAGGGAAGGAGAGGCTCTCCCGCTTGTCCCTGAGGTGCTACTCAAATCCCCACTATCATCCTCGGCGACTCCAACACCACCATATATGCGTCTCCTCGCTGTCACACCCTTCCTCTCTGTCCTCTTCCCCACCCTACTATCGCCCTCTCCCATACACTGCTTCAAGTAAACATCCACCATTGCTGTTCGCATACTCTTCATCCTCTCTCCGCTCCGACTCTCCTACCCCTCCTACTTCTCTTATCGGTGACGAGGATGCCGACAAAGCAACAATAACCAACAACGCTGGTGACGTGGCACCCGTGCGGCCGTCGTCTTTTCCTGTAGAATCCGTGGTGGCTCCCATTGAGCCCACCATTACCCCTCCCATGGGGTGTGAGGTACTCGTTGATCAGGTACGCTCTCCTACTATTTTTATTAATATGTATTCTGAACTATAAACACTTGGCAACGTCTAAATCTTGGGGTGTTGTCGATACAGAAACCAACGCGGTTGAAAGCGGGGCTCTGGGATATGAGAATGGCAGGTGAAAGAGCTGAGCGTCCCATTGCGCAAATTGGTATGAAGCACTCCACAATTCTACGGAATCTCCAGTCTGACGCACATATTTCTGGTTAGCAACGTTCCAATCCCATGTGCCTGGGGCACTGTAAATTTGAATATACCTTTGCAACGCCCCAATGGTGCATTCACTTTGGACAAAGCGGCCAGTTCTCAAGGTACGCACTTCAAATCTCGACTCACGCATATACCTATTGCTCATACTATCCCAAACAGAAATTGACAATGGCGCAACGTCCTGCTGACCTTGGATTATGGGTTAGAACACAAGATTACCGTTGTACCTGTCGTTGAGTCTCAGGCCTTTGAACGCACCTCCTTCTCTGGTGGATGGCGTTGCAATCTATCTGGCGCCTACTCAACAACGCCTCCTTTTCATACCTCCCCAGCACCCTCTTCTGCGACATCTCACCTGATTTTTTTTATGACCGTGGATGAAGAATAGTGGACCAACTGCATCATTCGCTGACGTGGCCTGGGTCCTTCATCGTACCACTGAGTTACTTCCTGATGTGACGATAAGGAGAATAAATGGCCAGTACGTAGATGGAGGACGCCATCATTCGGTATGTCAAATGTAATTTCTTCATGTATCGCAGCACTCATGCTCTTTATATCCAGCTCTCCTTCATTGTTGTCCTGAGTGTACCTCCCTCCCTCTATTACCAAAAATTCTTACTTCCGGTTCTTCACCACCCAAACGTTCAAGCATGAATCTCCCCCCCTCGTCACACCCGTCCACTTTGTCCTCTCCTCTCCCTCTATCACCCTCATTTATACTCTATAGGACGCCTTACTCCTTAACCTGGTCCTACTCTCCATCAAACACAAACACGCCTCCGCTTATTTCTCCATGCAGCAAACACTCTTCCACACTCGACAATTTCGAAAAAAAAAAATATCGCACACCTTCAACGCCGGACTTTGGGGAGGAGTAAGTCGGAAAGGGATCGGAGAATATGCACCTGTGGAATGCATGGGGGGACAGTGTGAGCCAAACGTTGGTTGCTAAGTGCGCAAGTGTATGTTGTTTTATTCTTTCGCGATCCTTGTTTGTATTTTTGTATCTAATCCTCTTTCTTTTTTTCTGGTATATCTGCAGACACCTCTCTCATTTCGTCTTCCTCACCCTCAACTTCTTTGTCGCTTACTTCCGCCTCCCGCCCTCGCCATCCCGCTTGCGACACTCATGCAGCGCCTCCACCTTGAACATCGACCCCAACTCTGCTTGACTTGGCATCCTCTCGTTAAAGCATTCGACAAATCGCTTCATGAGATCTAGGCCAAAGAGGATCGGAGAGCTGTGGTTAAGTGACTTATGGGTCAACTACTCATTCTGCAGGCGCTCCTCAAGTCGCCTTCATCAATGTCTATACCACCGCCACCTCCACAACGACGACCATGCACGAGAAACCTTGCGAGGTCGCTTGCTAGTAGATAAGTGGTATGGGAAAGCGTCGGCATTGGAAGGTTGCAGGGAGGATGTGGTGGGTCTCGTCGGGGGCGATGGAGGACTGTTGAAAAAGGAAGAACGGGAAGAGGTAGCCACCATCCTCGGAAAAGCATTTGATGCATCTGGACGGAAGGTATAGCGAAAGAAGAGGAGGAAGGGGATTGGGGTGGGGACGGGACGGATATATTGTGTTCGTCTGTGTATGTGTTAGTGCGATGGTGTGTAGGATTGAGTGACAGGGAACGATACTGAGTGCTCCTAGATGTATATTATTTGTTAAATTGAATGTTAATCGTGAAGTTTTCCTATCAAAATTATTTTTTAGATCATGTTCGAAATGAGCGAGCCGCGATTGGAAGCTTAAGTCGTTGACACTGTAGAGGCTCACTATAACGAGGCGTCGTTTGTGCAGAGATGTTCGTATTTAGTATCAAATTTTGCATTCTGTTCTTGCTCTTACATTTCTTGTTTAATATTCCTTTGATTAAATAGCAGTTATGATGTTGTCTCACGAGGTGTCAAGGCACTGAATTAGTGGTGGGTATACTTGCTATTTATACAGGCTCTTAGTAAGAACTGTGCCACGCCGACGCCACCTGGAAGATATCTGCTCCGTATCTCTTACCATCATCTCTCATTGTATTCACTGAATTCACAATGTCGACCAACACTCAAAAGTATGACACTATCCAAGTGAATGGTCCAATAAATATTGTACCTATAACTCCTGAACACATGAAAGGGAAATATGTACTTCTTTACATGTGTGTACTGTTCAACAAATTTATCCTGCCTTGATATCATTGCTTAGACAGCTGCTTCTCTAGTCTAATGGGTCCCACTGGTTCAGGGAAAAGCTCTGTAAGGCTCAATTTTTGTGTTATGCTTCGACTCAACATTTAGAAGAGGTCCTGACTCCTTGCTGCAGTTCATTGAGTCATTGGCACCAGATCAGCACCTGGATATATCCAAGGATTCACTTGAAAGTGTGACACAAGAAGTCAACTGCTATCAAGTTGTCAATCTGGGCCTCAAACCTGAGTATTCTGACAGATTGTTTGTACTGATGGATACCCCTGGGTTTCTTGACCCAAGGCTGTCAGAGGGTAGGATAATGAGAATGATAACAGAAAGTTTCAATGCAATTCGGTGTGTGATCACATCATTTGATAACACAGCAGATGTGGTGAACCTATATTGAATGTCATTTTCTGCCAGCCAATCATGTTTTAGGACCTATGTGCACATCTTCTATTTTCAACCTATCACTGATATACGAATTGGTGGCTCGAAACGGGATGCAGTCAAGATTCTGCAAGAATATGTCAACCAATACAATTCTACTGATATCTCTGTAATAACAACAATGTGGAATCGACTATCAACCCCCAAGCAGCTTGAAGATGCCTCCTGTCGCTTCAACACCTTGAAAGAAGAGATATATGCAGTCAGTAGCTTATATTTTGTTGTGTCAATGATGTCATTTACCAGTTCAAATTTTATTAGAGATCTGGTAGCCTTAAAATCAATGTCACCAAGTTTGACACCTCTCAAGCTTCTGTTTTGTCATTGCTTGATAATCAACCATTTGGATGGTACAGTGGGAACACAAAGACAGCCATCAAAGTCATGGACCCACACTATCAATCCCACCTCTGTGACAACCTGATTGGACGAATTACCAACACCCTCCAGAAACTGCAACTTCTTGCAGAGGACAAACAGCATGCCACCTGTTCTGGAAGTGAAGATCATTATCTTCTGGAGGTTGTACTCAGGGAGGAGAAGGTGGCATTATCATTGCTTCAGTCCTTTTTGGACGACCTTGTTTGTATCAATCCACCAGGGTTGACCTCTGAGTTCTGGGATGATGCATCAATCTTCCATATTGATATCTCAGGGTTTTCAGACCATGACAATATTTACCCATCAGGGATCATGGTGCTGCAGTGCCTGCTTGATGCTCTCTATGAACAAGACCCAGGCGCATGCTCATCCCCTTGGCTGCCTTTGCAAGTCCCAGGCTTGGACCAACTTGGCATCACATCTGCACCCATCCCACCAACACCTCACAGTCAACCTCCATCACCTGATGCATCGTGTTTCGCCCCAATTGCTGCTGCCATTAA
The DNA here is from genome assembly GCA_015501605.1 of Panaeolus papilionaceus. Classification (NCBI taxonomy): domain Eukaryota; kingdom Fungi; phylum Basidiomycota; class Agaricomycetes; order Agaricales; genus Panaeolus; species Panaeolus papilionaceus. Next base: position 1,159,837 of record JADNRZ010000015.1, read on the forward strand.
GAGGCGATTCAATCAAGCCTGGAAGTAGACACAGACAGTTTTTTATGTTGTTGATGAACTCATTACCGACATCTCTGCTGCATTTCACTCTTTCCAGTTGTTTTTTTTTTTCTCGATTCACAGCACACTTCTGTTCATAGCCCTTCATGCGTTTAGTTTACTGACTTGTACCAGACTTGTATTTGTCCTTGTTCATGACTTGCCTCTTGAACATTCTGAACATTTCCTTAGACTCGTTTATCATCCATTTCTCGTTTTATATGTATAGAAAATGATTCTGATTAATATTGCCCCACCTTTCGATTACACTTCATTTCACTGTTTGTAATATTATAATGATATTTCTCTGTTGCATAGCTTTCTTATTGTGATTTCGACTCTGACACTGGCAATGTGCACCCACAGTTATGATAACGATCCCTTTGAGTAAATATGAACTAGAAAAATAGCTGGTGTGGGGACAGGGGGCGGAATTGCACTGCAGAATGAGGTGAGCATGGCATGAATAATGCATTGCAGTCTTGGTGAGTCTGAGTTTGTGCGGTCAGATGAGACTGACCCAATGTGGATTCCGCTTCGGATTCCCTGCTTTATTTCTAGCTTGTCATGTCCCATAATACAGTGAATCACTCCTTCAACCAAACACTCACCTCTCCGGTTCGCGCACTCAAGTACTCATCTTATCCATATGTTCCACCCCCTATATTTCTTATACTTTTTTTTATCGGTGTCGAGGGTGCTAAGGAACAATGATACTGATGTGGCATTTGTGGGACCCACCTCTGCTCCTGTAGAATGTGCCGTGTCGAGTCTACAGCTCGTACTCATTGGACCAGTCTTGGGTATGCTTTTTTACTCTGCTTGCTAAATTAACATGTATTCTGATTTCTACCTATGTAGAACGCCTGAATCCCTGATAAATCGTCGACTCTTGCGCTTAGACAATGAAGGTACCAACCCTGTTGAAGTGGGGCATTCCGTTGTAAGAGAGTAGCATCTCCAGGCTGACACTCCATGTGCATGAGTCTTCTTGATGCATTCATTCCTTGGACAAAGACACCAAGGCTGTTGTGCCTATTCTTATATGATACCACCGATACTTCGTTGGCTGTAGTTTCATCTGGTATTACTTCAACAGCACAGACACGTGTAACAGCTGCACATCACCATTTCCTACTCTCCCTTCTCACTCAACCTATTGTTGCCCACTTGTTCAGCCCACTCCCATCCATGCATCTCCTCATGCACCGCTCTCTTTCCCCCTCTGCTTTGCCACATCCTGGCATCTGTGTATTCAGAGCCCTCTCCACCTGACCTCCTTCCGCTCATCAACAAGGCCGGCATCTTCTCGACGGGCCAGTTTGGGGAGGCTGCAAAGGTCCATTCGGATTCTATTGGTGAGTATCGTTCACAGTTCTGATTTTGTTCTCTGTTCTTCATCTCTATAAATTTATCTGTTCCATTCTTCCCTTTCTGTACAAGCCCTAAATTGATGATACGATATCAATACTAACCATTCTCATCTTCATAGCCCAATTCTGCGCCGATTATCTACTCCACTACAAATGCGGCACCATCTACTTCTTCATGCAGTGGTACACCTCCGCACTCACCCCGCACCTCCCTCGCTCTCTATGTCAAGACCAAGGGCAAGTACAAGGAAGCGGAACAGCTAGAAAGAGTTTTAACACCGCTGGAAAGGGTGAGGGGCAAGACGGAGAAGGAGCGTGATGCGGGGTGGTGGGATGCGTGTGTGGAGAGTGCCAGCCAGACACTGAGGGTGCCGAGTCATGGTGTTGAGGTTGGGAGGTGGAGGGCTGAGTGTGTGCTTGATGCAGGGGACGTGGAGGGTGCTGTTGGTGATTTGACGTGAGTTGATCATTGTCTGATTTACCCCTGCCTGATACTGACATCTGATACCCCTCGCAGTCGTCTCTCCCATTTCCTCCTTTCATCCACCCACCTCCTCACGCACATCTTCCATTTTACCTGCTTCTACCTCCCTCCCCCGCCCACCTTGATGGCAACACTCAAACAAAGTCTGCACTTTGACCCCGATTCCAAGCCAGGTCTCAGTCTGCGCCATTTTGGCAAAATTCTTGATAAATCGTTCTTCGCTCTCAATGAACTTCTAGGCAAAGAAAACTTGAGAGCGGTGGTGGAACTGCTGGAGTCCAGGCAAGAAGGCCGATTTGTGGAAGCGATGAGGGGATATGATGGCCTCTCAACGTGGCGGGAGAAGGGAAGGAGAGGCTCTCCCGCTCGTCCCTGAGGCGCTACTCAAATCCCCAATATCATCCTCGGCGACTCCGACACTGCCATATATGTGTCTCCTCGCTGTGACACCCTTCCGCTCCTTCCTCTTATCCGCCCCACTGCTTCAAGCAAACACTCACCATTACTGTTTGCGCACTCTTCTCTATCCGTTCTGATGCTCCTACCCCCCCTACTTCTCTTATCGGTGACGAGGATGCCGATAAAGCAACAATGACCAACAACGCTGGTGACGTGGTACCCGTGCGGCTGTCGTCTTTTCCTGTAGAATCCGTGGTGGCTCCCATTGAGCGCGCCATTGCCCCTCCCATGGTGGTGTCAGCTACTCGTTGATCAGGTACGCTCTTCTACTAGTTTTATTGATGTGTATTCTGAATTTGAATACTTAGTAACAGCTAAATCTCGGGATTTTATCGATACAGGAACCAATGCGGTTGAAAGCGGGGCTCTGGGATATGAGAATGGCAGACGGAAAAGCTGAGGGTCTCACTGCAAATTGGTATGAAGCACGCCTCAATTCTGCGGCATCTCCAGTCTGACGCACATAGTTCTGGTTAGCAACGTTCCAATCCCCTGTGTCTGGGGCACTGTAAATTTGGATATACTTTTGCAACACCCCAATGGTGCATTCACTTCGGGCAAAGAGGCCAGTTCTCAAGGTACGCACTTCAAATCTCGACTCACACCTACCTATTGCTCATAGTATTTTACACAGAACTTGACAACGGTGCATCGTCCTGCTGACCTCTGAATATACATTAGGATCCATGCAGGTCTGTTGTGCCCATCGTTAAGCGTGAGACCTTTGGACATGCATCGTTCTCTGGTGGAAGACATTTGGCACCTGCCCAATAAAGCTTCTCTTCATAGCTCCCCAGCACCCACTTCTGCGACGTCTTGCCTGATTTTTCATGGCTGTGGATGAAGAGTAGTCTAACTGCATAATACGCTGCAGTTGTAGCCGTTCGTTGTAGATTGTTGGGTCAAGCGATGGTTCCGCTTCCCCGGTGCGCTCGTGCTCATGGATGACGTGCTCTGGGTCCTCCATCGCACCACTGGGTTACCTTCTGCTACGATGGAAAGGAGAGTAAATGGCCCAGAACGAATGGAAGGGATCGTCATCTTTACTCTACCCTCATCGAACTTGTACACCTGACGATTGGCCAAGTTTCATCTCACCAGACCTTTCGCTCACCGACTTCAAACATGCCACCCCCACTCTGTCTCCCTGCACCGACACTCCTCCACGCTTGAGAATTTCGAAAAATCCCTGTTTCTCATCTTCAACACCGGACTTCAGGGAACGGTCAGATGGAGAAGCGGAGAAACACACGGTTGTGTGGAGATTGCGAGTTAGACGTTGAGGGTGGAGGGCCAAGTGTGCCCTTGGTGCGGGGGATGTGGAGAGTGCTGTTGGTGATTTTAACGTGAGTATCGTTTTTGTTTTTGTTTTTATTTCTATTATATCTTCGTTCCTTCATTCCATTATTCCTTGCTTGTTTCCATGTCCCCATTATTTTTCGCTTCATCTGTCTCTTTTGGAGCCAAACCCATCTAACAACCTACTCGTCTTTTCACAGTCGTTTCTCCCTCTTCCCATCCACCCACGACCTCACCCACAAATCCCATTTTGACCGCTTCTACCTCCCTCCTTCGCCCACCCGACTCACAACCCTTAATAGTGCCTCCACTTCAACTCTGAATTCAGGCCCTCGATGAACTCCTAGGAAAAGAGGACTGGCGAGATGGTCAAGTTGTTGACGGGCCCGAAGAAGAAGGCAGATTTATAAAATCCTTGGGATGAGAAGGGGACGCGTTACCGCTCGTTCCTGAGGCCTGGGGCTCTACTCAAGTCACCTTTCTCATCATCTACCACCCGCACTCCCGGCGCTTCGTGGGTGGAAGATTTAAAGAATGGAGTAGTACCCGAGTACTACTGGGAGCTTTCGACAGGTTGGCATTGATAACAGCAAATTTTCAGATATTACGACAGTATTAAGTGCTTCGTGCTTAGCGTTGAATCTTGAATTTGGTTTGTTGTTTACACACCTTGTTCAATATATCATTGGTTAAATATTGTTTGTGATGTCGTCTCACCAGGCATCAGGGTACTGACAAAAAAATGAATGAGAACAAGAGTCAGAGACGCCCACGGATGCATCGGGAAAATTCTGTGCATCGGCGCAGTTTGAATTTCTGTGCTTGTTCTGTGCGTCGTTTGACGTTTCAATTCGTATCTCGTACCTCGTCTGAGTGACATTGTCAGAGGCTACTCATGAGAAGATGAGACCCGCAAACTGTCAACATGACGGACCGGAAGGCAGAAAATTCCTGACAGGAATATCATCATCTCACCAACGAACGCTGGTCATCATCGCATAAATGATCGTTTCACCGATATCTCATAACACCCATTTTGAAACTCTGGCCAGCGCTGAGTCTAGCGGGAGCGGAAAGTGTTTTATCTTACACAAGCCTCACTGCAACACGCGCCGTCAGTTGGCTGCTGACAGGCATCAATTCCTCCACGCCGGCGACAGCGGAAGCGCACGTTCGAGCGGCACGGAATTCTTAATGACATTCAAGTTGATAAGCCGCTGTCCACTTCACCGGCGTGGCCCCCAACTTCGCAGTGCTTCTATCATTGAAACGATACACTAGAAGTTCAAGCATATCGGGCAACAGTGTAATCAGCATGAGCAATCTCCGGGGGAGAGGGAAGAGAGAACGCTGGTATCTTTATGATAAACATAAGTGAAACTCACTTTGAACAGTTCCTCATCTCGTTTCGTCGCTATGTTGGACATCGCGCCTCGCAATTAACCAACACGCGAGTCTGATCTGATGGCAATACCACCGCTCCTGGTATCATCATCACGATGACGTCGCTGGTTTAAATTCTAATCATAGCACGCACGCGAATCTTTACTTGGGGTGATAATGATAGTGATATCTTATCATGCTCCCAAAACACTTCGATAAGGTATTATATAGGCTATCCGACAGGTGTCACCGCCCTCACGCCACTGGACTAAACTTTCGAACGGGGCCGTGATTCCAATGCCCGAAGCCCAAGTATGACCTCAATAATCTCAATGAAGCCAAGCCTCAGCGATATGCTCACCGGGGCTGAAAAAATAAGTATCTCCGGGACCGGACGCTCAAACTCAATCACAACGGAGCGTCGTCGAATCATCGTAACCCATTTCAACTCATCCGACCGCGGTACTCACATCCAGCCATTGTTGTCGTCTCCAGTCGTCAAGGTCATCACCAAAGTTCTCGTCGAACTTGATGCACTCGTGTAGCACCTCCGACATCTGTTCATCCAGCACATCCCGCGCTCATGTTCGTGCATCTCCTTCACATCCATCACCTATCGAGGGTCCCTCATAGAGGAACGGTCACCGGTCTAGGGGATATGCAATGTTAGTTGGCATGGATGTGATAATTGATGGACGCGCGATTTCGAAGAGGAGGTATGGGATTTGGTGCAAGCTTGAGGAGAAAGGCGGGAGGGTGAATATCAAGTGAAAATCCAAGTAGTTTTCACATTAATTAATAAAAGTTTTGAAATAAGTATGGATCCCCCATTCTTTCATCATGCTTCTGTCGGAAAAATCGTGATTTGCCTATCAGCACTTGCGGTCGCTGATGGGGGTATGGGTACATGTCAGCTGTCTCGAGGACACTGATGGGTGGAGTATCAGCACCGTATCATGGGTGTGTCAGACGCCGTCAGCGGCTGTCCTGATTACACTTCCCCATCAGTGAGAGCACGAAGTTGGATCACCGGTGTATCAGCACCCTTATGTAGGCGAAAGTGTCGATCGTGACTATACCTTGCATACAACTCAAATTACATGCAGGGATGATCAATCAGCGTCGGCGCGTAAAATGAACTATGTGCTAGCTTAACTCCCCACAACTTCTACACCTCCAATATGTGAAATAATAGATATAGGATATACATGTAGCAGCAATCACTGACATACAGAGATCAGCGCCCAAGTGTTCATTCAAACTTCATTGGACGTTTGGGTTAAGAATCATGAAGGAATTTTCACTCTAGCACCTCTGCAATGTGCATGGCATCTAATAGAACAATGTTGTCCTGCCGACCCAGGAGATTTGTGACTTTGCAAAAATTCTCTTAGGACACCGGCATTCTAGCTGGAGGATGGGCTCCACAGCTCCATTTCGATGTGGTGGGGCTCATCCCGAAGGTCGTGTTCTTCGGGCGAATGGCTCCACACACAAAACACATAAAAGTAGGCTGACTCTCGCCTATCAAGTGCCCCATTCTAACTTCTTCTAAGTTCATCGAATTTGTTTTCTTTTGCGCTATGTAATCAATTCATGATCATATCTAGTGAGTATTAGTACCGTGACACTCGCTGATTCTCTTTATCCTACTCGGCCATACTTGCAGGGTTCTATGACTGTCGAGTCTGACATTGTGCCTATGTGAGTCTACTCATGATACATTGGGTATATGGATAATTATTGATAACGGATGATGCTTCACAGATCACCCGAGTAAGCCTGCATTCGAAGGTGAGCACGCTGCACACTCGATCGATTCCTTACCTCTCTCTCTCTCTGCTCTATCTCCGTCAATGTATTCTACGCATTTTGTATAAATAGTATACTGTATGAAATAAATTATATTATTCAACCGTGCCAATATTTGCTCAGCTGCATGCCGTGGGGTGCATTAATCACCTAATTTGGTTACGATATTCGAATGGCTGGTTCGTATTGGTTGTCAGCGTCATGGATAACAATTACCTTGGATTGGTCTCGATACTCTACATAGGCGCTATCTTAAACCGATATCCTTGGTCAGCACGATCAAAGCCATCCTCAGTATCAGTGACATATGCGATGGTCAGCTTGAATACACACCATGCGTAGTGTATGTTATGTAATATACATAGGAACTATCTTACGCCCACACACCCCCGGAAATGCTGATGGGGGTATCGGTGCTTATCCAAGGTGTGTATACACTTGTACGTTTTTTCTGATTTTTCCGACATCGTCGGTTTTTCGCGAATTTTCTCGTCTTTTTTATGCTTTTCGCATTGCTGTGCATCTTCCGCCTGAGTTCCAACTGACCTTGTGCAACGTGGTGCAATAAATTGATAACGCACGACTACCTAACTGCGGCAGTGAAATTATTTTCTGAGTATCTATTGATGTCAGCGTTGATAACGTTGACATCCACTATCAGCCCTGATGGAAATGGGTGAGTAAAGTTCCTTATTGAGTTTGAATTTAGACGTCTGGATCGCATCACCACCCCCTTCAACAAAACACCACGATCCACGTTCTTGCACTCATCTCCTTTGTCAGTGCTGCCGACAAAGAGGCCAGTTCTCAAGGTACGCACTTTAAATCTTGACTCACCCATATACCTATTGCTCATACTATCCCAAACAGAAATCGACAACAGCGCAACATCCTGCTGGCCTTGGATTATGGGTTAGAACACAAGATTACCGTTGTATCCGTCGTTGAGTCTGAGGCATTTGGACGCACCTGTCGTGAAAGATGTTGCAACCTGTCTGGCGCCTACTCAACAACGCCTCCTCTTCATACCTCCCCAGCACCCTCTTCTGTGACATCTCACCTGATTTCTTTTATGGTCGTGCATGAGGAATAGTGGACCAACTGCATAATTCGCTGACGTCGCCTGGGTCCTTCATCGACCACTGATGCAACGATAAGGAGAATAAATGGCCAGCACGTAGATGGAGGACGCCATCATGCGGTATGTCAAGTGTAATTTCTTCATGTATCGCAGCACTCATGCTCTTTATATCCAGCTCTCCTTCATCGTTGTGCTACTCTCCATCAAACACAAACACACCACCGCTTATTTCTCCATGCAGCAACACTCTTCCACACTCGATAATTTCGAAAAAATAATTATCGCTCACCTTCAATGCCAGACTTTGGGGAGGAGTAAGTCGGAAAGGGATCGGAGAAATCTGGGCCTATGGAATGCGTGCGGGGAGAGTGCGGGTCAGATGTCGGTAGCGAGGTGCGCAAGTGTACGTTGTTTTATTCTTTCGCGATCCTTGTTTGTATTTTTGTATCTAATCCTTATTTTTTTTGGTATAGCTACAGACGCCTCTCTCATTTCGTCTTCCTTACCCTCAACTTCTCTGTCGCTTACTTCTGCCTCCCGCCCTCGTCATCCCGCTCGCGACACTCATGCAGCGCCTCCACCTGGAACCCCGACTCCAACTCTGCCTGACTGTGCATCCTCCTGTTAAAACATTCCACAAATCACTTCATGAGCTGTCGACCAAAGAGGATCCGAGAGCTGTGGCTAAGCAACTAATGGGTCCACTACTCATTATGCAGACGCTCCTCAAGTCGCCTTCATCACTATCTATACCACCGCCACCTCCACGACAACGACCATACTCGAGAAACCTTGCTAGGTCGCTTGACAATAGATAAGCGGTATGGGGAAGTGTCGGCATTGGAAGATTGCAGGGAGGATATAGTGGGTCCCGTCGGGCGTGATGGAGGACTGTTGAAAAAGGAAGAACGGGAAGAGGCAGTCACCGTCCTCGGAAAAGCATTTGAAGCATCCGGACGGAAGGTATAGCGAAAGATGAGGAGGAGGGGGATTGGGGTGGGGACGGGACGGGACGGGGATATATTGTGTTCGTCTGTGTCTGTGTTGGTGTTATGCTGTGTAGGATTGAGCAACAGGGAACGATACTGAGTGCTCCTAGATGTACATTATTTGTTAAATTGAATCTTAATCATTGTCGAAATTATTTTCTGGATCGCGTTTGAAATGAGCAAGCCGCGATTGGAAGCCTAAGTCGTTGACACTGTAGAGGCTCACTATAACGAGGCGTCGTTTGTGCAGAAATGTTCAAATTTTGCGTTCTGTTCTTGCTTTTACATTTCTTGTTCAATATTCCGTTGATTTAATAGCGGTTATGGCGTTCTCTTATGAGGCGTCAGGGCACTGAATTGGTGGTGGGAATACTTGCAGTCCTTATTAGTAAGAACTGTGCCACACAGACGCTGCCTGGATGATATCTGCTCATATCTCTTACCATCATCTCTCGTCGTATTCACTGCATTCACAATGTCAACCAACACTCAGAAGTACAACCTTATCCAAGTGAATGGTCCCATAAGTATTGTACCTATAACCCCTGAACACATGAAAGGGGAAGATATATTTCTTTACATGTGTGTACTGTTCAACAAATTTATCCTGCCTTGATATCATTGCTTAGATGCCTACTTCTCTAGTCTAATGGGTCCCACTGGTTCAGGGAAAAGCTCTGTAAGGCTCAATTCTTGTGTTATGCTTCAACTTGACATTTGGAAGAGGTTCTGACTCCTTGCTGCAGTTCATTGAATCATTGGCACCAGATCAGCACCTGGATATATCCAAGGATTCACTTGAAAGTGTGACACAAAAAGTCAACTGCTATCAAGTTGTCAATCTGGGCATCCAACCTGGGTATTATGACAGATTGTTTGTACTGATGGATACCCCTGGGTTTCTTGACCCAAGGCTGTCAGAGGGCCGGATAATGAGAATGGTCACAGAAAGTCTCAATGCAATTTGGTGTGTGATCACATCATTTGATAACAGAGCACATGTGGTGAACCTGTATTGAATGTCATTTTTTGCCAGCCAATCTTGTCTTAGCACCTTTGTGCGCATCTTCTATTTTCAACCCATCACTGATATCCGAATTGGTGGCTCAAAACGGGATGCAGTCAAGATTCTGCAAGAATATGTCAAGCAATACAATGCTCGCAATATCTCTGTGATAACAACAATGTGGAATCAACTATCAACCCCCAAGCAGCTTAAAGATGCCTCCCGTCGCTTTCACACCTTGAAAGAAGAGATATATGCAGTCAGTAGCTTATATTTTGTCATGTCAATGATGTCATTTACCATTTCAAATTTTTTCAGAGTTCTGGTGGCCTTGACATCAGAGTCACCAAGTTTGACACCTCTCAAGCTTCTGCTTTGTCATTGCTAGATGGATCATTCTATGGATGGGATGAGCATGCAAACAACACCAACAAAGTCATGGACCCACACTATCAATCCCACCTCTGCAACAACCTGATTGGACGAATTGCCAACACCCTCCAGCAACTGCAACTTCTTGCAGAGGACAAACAGCATGCCACCCATTCTGGAAGTGAAGATCATCATCTTCTGGAGGTTGTGCTCAGGGATGAGAAGGTGGCATTATCATCACTTCAGTCCTTTTTGGATGATCTTGCCAGTGACTACATTGGTCCATCAGGGATGACAGCCCTGCAATTCATCCTGGATAGTCGCTATGAACAGGACCCAGACACATGCTCATCTAATTGGCCACTCTCTCAAGCTTCACCCCAAACCATGGTCACTTTAGATATCCCTTCCGATCATGGTCCTGCACTGGCATCACCTTCACAAGTCCCAGGCTTGGAACAACTCAGCATCACACCTGCACCCATCCCATCAACCCCCCAATTTCAACCACCATCACCTGACACATCGTGTTTCGCTCCAATTGCTGCTGCCATTAAGAGGCGATTCAATCAAATCCGAGGGTAGATATCAGGGCATTTGGTCACACTGGTATCTGAGTTGCAACATCATTGAGGAACCCATTAATCGGTATCTCATCTACTTTTCATTTTGTCATTTTGTTTCAATTCACATTATTGTAGTGTTCACACCTTGTCTCGTGGTTGGTTTTTCAGTAATTTGTACTATTCTCATAGCTTGCCCTTTTCATTACTTAGCTCAAATATTCGGAGTGTCTCTTCGGTCTTGTTTATCACCCAATTCTCATTTTGTACTTCATCATTATCTTCCCTGTATTATGTTTGTTTTCTTTTGTTTTGGCCATAAGTTGTACTTAGTCTACAGCTTCATTTCTCACCTTAGCCCTATTATTTCGCATCCTTTTGTAGTTGTCCAATCAGCATGATTCCTTCCTGTGTGGCTTCATCTGTCTCACAGCATTTGATCTTGTCCTTCCTCCCATTCCCTCTACTGACAAACTGACATTGTGCATGTCAAGTTGTGCATCCGTTTCATTTAACACTCGATTCACCATTGTCATTCACCACATCACCGCCTCTCACATTCAATTTGTATCTCTGCACTGCCCAGATAGCATCACTTTTATTGTCCCTCATACCTTTAGTGTCGCTTTCTGTTAGATACGCCTTCTGTTGTCACTCCCCCATCTCCAGCGTCAATGATTGCTCTCCACATCAATTATTCATCTACTGCGAACACTATTTCTCGTGCTTCATCGTCGCACACTCCTGAGTTCACCTTGCATGCACATTACAACAGATTCGACAGATTTCAAATGCTCAGAAGTCCAACTCTCACAACCCTCACAGTTCATCTCCAATCCCCTCCGAAGCCTCCTATCCATCTTCCCACTCCACCTGCTTTATCTCTCAACATGCCCTCATCACACCACCTCTTCACCTTCACAATCATCTCAAACACTACCTCTCTGCCATCCTTAATCCACTGATGCTTAACGAAGGGCGTCGTTACCTTTTGTATGTTCATTGTCAACGATCTGATACATTTCTTCGTCTGCACGCCCAGAGCTGAGGTGTGTAGGGGGCGGGGAGCAGTGGGGATGTAGAGGGTGAGGGATTCGAAGAGGGGGCTGGATAATTCAGATGGGTTCGAGTTAGGGACATACGAACTCCCCCAATACAGGACTGATGGGATAAACTCCCACAGCGGCGCATATGAACCATGCGCTCATCTATCCGCAGTCTTTGTTCTATAGCTACAGTATCACAACACCACCGACTCGGAATCTAAAATAATCAAAACACACAGGGGAAAATATGCATGCCACTCAACCCCTCCGGCCTATCCCCATACTCACTCCTCGCAATTACTCTATCACTTTCCTGGGTCGTCCATGCTGCCCCTGCCATAGCGTACAGATCCGGAATGTGATGAGAGGGTTCACTGGTGTGGTCGTTGTACCCTCCTATCAGACATGTCACGGTAGTGGGGCATAAAACTGTAATGGGGGGTGAAATTGTGATGAGGTTTAAACCATCAATTTTAGTAGAGATAGCAGAAAACCGAATGCAACTCACCATCGAAACACTTATCCAAAGACCTCCCTCCCACCTCTGCTAGCAACACTTCCCCCAACATCATAAGTATATAATGACAAAGCTATACGCTCACATAGAGTCACGCTCTGTCCACCCACCATCCTCCCTCCACACCTCCATAAACCCCGTTTCTTGGTTGAATCATGTGTATGGCGACATGAGCGCACACTTGAGAAGCAAATTCATTATTCCATTGTACTTGTTAAGTTCACACGCGAGGATATAGCTGCGTAATCATCGTCTGTGGGTGGGTGGTAAGTCCTTTTTGTTAGAGAAGAAGTAGGGGTGTAGGAGGAGGGGGTTGAAGGTTTGAGAGAGACTCAGACTCACAAGCATAATGCAACGACCTCGACCCGCTCTCCGAATGCACATCATCAGTGACCCAACCATGGCTGTCATACACCGAACTAAGCACCGCTCGGACTTCGTAGTCCAATTCTATATTATCACTTTCTTTTATTAATACCATTTCATCAATTCGAGCCCAAAGAAGGAAAGGAAAGAAAAAGAGAATCAGCGCTAACTCACCTCTTCCCTATCCTCATACCTCACTTCCCAATCCCTCTCAGGCGCTACAGTCACATACATAGTTCCACACCGGCTACTGTGCGAGATTCAAATTCACTTGTCAGGGTCCATCGAATGTTTCTGTCATGTCATGAAGATTGAATGTCCAAGTGTTGTTGAGTTTCAACAGTGCCTCCGCAATGAATGAGTTCGCATACGTGCCAACCATGATATTGGTCTCGACGATGTTTGTCTAATGGGGAGCCAGTCGCTCTATAAGGAGCGCATATATATGTGGGCAGGGTCTTCGATGTCGATAAATTGAGTATGAGGTGATTTGAGAGAGTATGAGGTGGGTCGGGAATGTGAGTGTGCATGTAGGCATCGGAAGAAAGAGGAAAGGAAAGCCGCACCTGTTGATAATCTTGCAACATGCTCCTCACCATTCCTGGTACCTTTTCTGTGCAAATAAGATTTGCCATACCCATTCTGCGCAAGAGGTGTCATCTATATGTATCATATCATATCATAATGTCAATTGTAATGTAAATAGCAATGTTAGAGGACACTAAAGAAGTGGAAGAAGAAGGATTGAAGGAAAACCAGGCGCTTAAGTCGAATACACATATACAACTCCCCTTCATGCACGGTATTATCATCCCCCGAATATTAGCCCCCATGTCCATGTTGTTCATTGGGCTGCTGATCCAATCTTGTCGTTCACTCAGGTAGCCACAAATTTCGAAATCCGTTATGTCTGCAGTTCAAGAGGATCAACAGTGATGTTTGAATATGAAAGGAAGGAGGGGGATGATTGAATGCACTACCTGCAGTTCTTTTGACGTCATTTCAGTGACGATGATGATAGACAGGCCAGAACCATGCACTCCTGCGGGTCACTACTTTATGCTATGTTAGAAAGCCAAACAAAAAGTTTAAATTTACAGCATGGTTGTATGAAGACCAGAAATCCGGCAGAATAGATAATCTATCTGGAGCAGAAATGGAATGCAGAAGGTAATCCTTTTTCTTTGACGTTTGACAGCCAAAATAGACCTAAAAAGTTAATGTTGATGCCATCAATAACGACCGAAAATAGGATACCTTTTCCTACCTGTTTGCGAGACAAAAAGCATCACCTGTTTGAGCAACAGATACAATAAGAGTTGTTAACCTTTTCTGATTCTACATATTTATCCAAAAGGTTTACCATTTCGAGCCGCTTTCTGACCCCCAAAAAGTCCCCCTGCCAACTTTTGCGGGGATGACTTTCTGACAATCAAAATGTCATTGTAATTGTTCTCCCTTTTGTCCTGCATGAATAATAAAAAATGTATACCTTTTCTACCCACATTTGGCCACAATAAGATTGAAATATATCGAAAAATAAATGGATTTAATAAACTTAACCTTTTGTGGTTTTTTTTGTCTCCCAAAATCAGATCATAAACTTCATCTTTTCAAAACCCAGGTCGACTACAAATAGGTTTACTATTTTAGGAATATGTGGTGCTCAATAGGATGACCTTTCTGATGCCCTTTTGTTCGCCAGAAAGCTTTGTCTAGGAATTTTATCTTTCTACACTGGTTTCTAACATACCAGAAAGGTGTCACCCGCGGGAGTGATGAGCGTATGTCAACTTGATTCAATGTGCGAGTAAAGTTCCTTATTGAGTTTGAATTTGAACATTGGAACCAGATCAAATCACTCCCTTACATAACAAACACCACGATCCCTGTTCGTGCACTCATCTCCTCCGTCAGTGCTACCTCCTCTACTCCTCCTAATTTTTGTATTAGTGCCTAAGACGCCGATAAATTGACACTACCAACAAGGTTGGCGACGTGGTACCAGCGCAATCCTCGTCAGTCCGTCGTGACTCCCATGGAGCCATTGCTCTTGCCGTAGTCGTGCCAGATACTCATAGGACCAGGTACGCTCTTCCACTACTTGAATTAATGCATATTCTGAATTATAAACACTTAGAAAGGTCTAATTATCAGGCTATTATTGGTAAATGAATCAACACTGTAGAAAGCCGGGGTCTGTTGAGCGTCCCATTGCGCAATTGGTATGAAGCACTGCTCAATTCTACAGTATCTCCAGGCTGACGGACATATTTCCAATTAGCAATATTTCGATCCCGTGTGGTCAAGGCACCATAAAACCTGAAAATATCTTTGCTACGCCCTATACGATGTGTCATGGGACTATTTTCTTGGTGCCTTCATTCACTTTGGACAAAGAGACCGCCGTTCTCAAGGTACATACTTCAAATTGCTACCCACACGCATACATATTGCTTATGCTATTTTACGCAGAACTTGACAATGGCGCGACGTCTTGCTGAGCTCGCGTTATGCGTTAGAACACAAAATATTACTGTTGTGCCCGTTGTTCAGCCCGAGACCTTTGGACGTGCATCCTTCCCTGGTGGAAGCTTTTATTACACATGTGGCGCTTTCCCAACGACAACACTTCCTTATTATACCTCCCCAGAACCTTCTCCCCCAACGTCTTACCCAAATCCTCATGGTTGTGAATGAAGGAGGGTGGTTCAACTATATAATACTTGCAGTTGTAACAATTCGTCGTGGATTGTTGGGTCAAGTGGTGGATCCGCTTCCCTGGTCGCTCGTATTCGTGGATGACGTGGCCTGGGTCCTCCATCGCACCACTGGACTACTCCCCGCTATGACGATAAGGAGGATAAATGGCCCAGAACGTAGATGGAGGGCGCCATCATTCGGTATGTCATGTGTATTTTCTTCTTTTATCGCAGTACTTACATTATACTCGTCATTCAGAGAAAGTTTAGGCTAATCTATTATGGTAGTGCTAATATGCGGTCGCCTGCCTCCACTGCCAGCGTTTATGACCTCCAGTGCAGATTTTTCGCCATCGCCTTAGCCCCCAAACATGTGTTCCCTCACCATCACACTTGTCCACTTCCTCCTCGTCTCTCCTCTCCCTCTATGGCCCCCACTCGCACTCGTGTAGGCATGCCTCGCACCTTAACCTGACCCGACCCAGCATCAAACTCGGACAGCAAACGCTCACCCAACCTTTATCTTACTACCTATCCCCCGCCAACGCCTCTTCTACCACAAACACAAACCTACCACCGGTATTTCTCCATTCAACGACACTTCTCCACACTCAATAAGTTCAACAAGTCTTATCGCTCGCCATGAACACCGAATTTGGGGAAAGGGTGAGACGAAAAAGATCGGAGAAATCTGGGGCTGTGGAATGTGTGCGCGGGCAGTGCGAGTCGGATGTTGGTTGCGAGGTGCACAAGTGTATGTTGTCATATTCTTGCCCGATCCTTGTTTTTATTTTCATATCTAATTCTTATTTTATTTGGTATATCTGCAGTCGCCTCTCCACTTTATCCTCCTCACCCAAATCTTATGTGTCGCGTATGTCTGCCTGCCCCCTCACCATCCCACTCGCGACGCTCAGGCGGTGCCTCCACTTTGACCCCGACTCCAAACCCTGCCTGAATTTGCATCCTCTCGTTAAAGAATCCGACAAATCACTTCATTAGATGTCGGCCAAAGAGGATCGGAGAGGTGTGATTAAGCCACCCATGTGTTCACCGCTCAATCCGCAGGCGCACCTCCAGTCGCCTCCACCATCACCTACCCCACCACCTCCACAACGACAGCCATGCATTAGAACCCTTGCAAGGGTCCATTCATCTCCCGAACACTGCGAAGAGTATCACCAAGATGGCAGACGTTCCCTAGGCGATGTGTAGAACGTGTAGGCACCTCTCCAACCGGGGAGGAGGGAAGAGTGGTGCTGGGGGATTCCAATTTTATTTTAGGCATTAGGGTCAGTTGGGGGTGGGTTGGTGGGGGTCACGTAGGGGTCGGGATGGCGGGTATCATCGGTATGAGGAGGGGATGCGTGGTGGAGAGGGTGATGGCAAAGATGAGGAGGATGGGGATTGGGATGTGTTCGTGTTCATATGTGCTAGCGTTAGTGTTATTCTGTGTAGGATTGAGCGGCAAGGGACAATACTAAGGACTGGCGGATGTATAGTATTTGTTGCATTTAATCTTGATCTTGATGTTTCGCCATTGGAAGTAATTCTTGGGTCGGGTTTTGAGGTCAACGAGTCGCTATCGTTGGTGCAGAAATCCTAGTATTTAGTGTCGAACTTTGGTTCTGTTCCTGTTTTTACACGCCTTGTTTAATATACCTTGGACGTTTATGGCATTGTCTCATGAGGCGTTAAGACTCTGGCTTGGTGGTGGGCATCCTTGCTATTTATAAGTGCCCTTGGTAAGAACTGTGCCATGCGGACTGCGCCTGGCAGATGTATGCTCAGCATCTCTTAAAATCAGACCTCTAGCACCAGCTCTCTACTCATAATGTCGACCACTGCTGAGGAATATGATTGGATTCAAGTGAATGGTCCAATAAGTATCACACCTATAACTCGTGAAAAAGTGAGAAAGAAAGATTTGGGGATTTACATGTGTGTACTGTTTAACACATTCATCTCGCCTCGATATCGCCGCTTAGTTGTCTTATTGTAGAATAGGACAAAATCCTCTAATCTAATCTCAGACTCTCAGACCAACGCCCCAGTGGTGAGTAATTTCCTTATTGGTCTTGGACCGTCCAATCACAGCCAATCAAATCAAACCAAAGCACTCATGTCTCCTGTTCGTGCACTCAAGTACTCGTCTTCTCCATACGTTCTGCCCCCCTCTATTTCTTCACCTTATTTTATCGGTGATGGAAATGCTAAAGAATCAACGACGACCGGCATAGATACTGATGTGGCATTTGTGGGACCCGCCTCTGCTCGTGTAAAATGGTCCGCGTTGAGTTTGCAACTCGTACTCATTGGACCAGTCTCAGGTATGATTTTTACTCTACTCGTTAAATTAATGTGTATTCTTATTTCTACATACTTAGAAACGTCTGAATCGCAGGATGTACCAACCCAGTTGAAGTGATGCCTTCAGTGATACGAGAATAGTGGATGGAAATTGCGAGTCTCCCATTGCACAGGTCGGTATTTATCACTCCTCTCAATCATAAGACGTCTCCAGGCTGACGCACATATTCAAATTTAGCAACAATTTAGGAACACTCTCCATTCCGGTGTGGCCAAGTAACTGTAAAACTGAATGTCCAAATAACCGTTGATGCGTCATGTAACTGTCTTCTTGATGCTTTCATCACAACCGCTAACTATGGATCCTATTTTACACAGAACACAATAACGGCCAATTTTCCAGCTAACATTGGACACGGGTCAGGATACAAAGACTGTTATGCCTGCTCTTATACGACACCGATACTTGTCTGGCTTTAGTTTCAACTGGGATGACTTCAACAGCACACATGCACGGAACAGCTACACATGCACCATTTCTTTCTCTCCCTTCTCCTTCCCTCAACCTATCGTTGACCACATCTTTAATCCACTCCCATCCATGCATCTCGTCACGCACCCCTCTCTTTCCCCCTCCTCTTTGCCTCGCCTTGGCATCTGTGCAGTCAGAACTCTTTACACCTCGTCTCTTTCTGCTTATCAATGAGGCTGGCATCCTCCTCTCGACGGGCCAGTTTTGGGCGGCTGCAAAGGTTCATTTGGAGGCTCTCGGTGAGTATCGTTTTCAGTTCTGATTTTGTTCTCTTTTCTTCATCGCCATAATTTTATCTCTTCCTTCTTCCCAAGCCTTAATTGATGATATACACAACAACACTAACTAACCCTTCTCATCTTCATAGCCCAATCTTGCGCCGATTATCTACTCTACTACAAATGTGGCACCGTCTACTCCTGCATGCAGCGGCACACCTCCGTACTCGAGGATTTCAAGCGAGTCCTGTCGCTCACCTCCAGCACCTTCAACAACGGGCATCTCATGAAAGCCCGAATCCAGACCCTTGAAAGCACCCACACCTCCCTCGCTCTCTATGTCAGGAAGAAGACCAAGTACAGGGAAGGGGAGGCGCTGGGAGGATATTTGACAGAACTGGAAAGAGTGAGGGGTGAGACAGAGGAGGAACCTGACGCGGGGTTGTGGAATGCGTGTGTGGAGAGTGCCAGTCGGACACTGAGGGTGGCGAGTCATGATGTTGAGGTTGGGAAGTGGAGGGCTGGGTGTGCGCTTGGTGCAGGGGACGCGGAGGGTGCTGTTGGTGATTGGACGTGAGTTGATCGTTGTCTGATTTACCCATCCCTGATACCGACATCTGATATCCCTCGCAGTTGTCTTTCCCATCTCCTCGCCCACATCTTCCATCTCGCCCACCCCTACCTCCCTCCCTCGCCCACCCCAATGACGACACTCAAACAGAGCCTGCACTCCGACCCCGATTCCAAGCCGTGTCTTGGCTTGCACTGTTTCTGCAAAGTTTTCAATAAATCGTTCTTCGCCCTCGATGAACTCTTAGTCAAAGAGGACTAAAGAGCGGTGTTGAAACTCCTCACGGACATGAGCCGGAAGGTGGATCTGTGGAATCGGTGGGAAGCGGCGGTGAATCCTAACGTCGGCGAGGGTAGGGAGAGGTTCTCCTGCTAGCGCTCATCCCCGAGGCGTTACTCAAAACCCCATCATCATCATCTGCAACTCCAACACTGCCCTAGTAGTAGCACCCGTATATGCGTCTCCTCGCCGTCACACCCTTCCGCTCCTTCCTCTTCTCCGCCCCACCCGTACACTGCTTCAAGTAAACATCCACCACGGCTGTTCGCATGCTCTTCATCCTCTCTCCGCTCCGACTCTCCTACCCTCCTACTTCTCCTCTCGGTAACCAGGATGCCAATAAATTAGCGATAACCAATAATGGTGGTGACGTGGTACCCGTGCAACCATTTTCTCCTGGAGAAGCTGTTGTGACATCCATTGAGCGCGCCATTGCCCCTCCCATGGTGGTGTCAGCTACTCATGGATCAGGTTCGCTCTCCTACTATTTTTATTAATATGTTTTCTGAACTATAAACACTTAGCAACGTGTAAATCTCAGGATATTATCGATACAGGAACTAAGACGGTTGAAAGCGAGGCTCTGGGATATGAGAATAGGGGGTGAAAGAGCTGAACGTCCCATTGCGCAAATCGGTATGAAGCACTCCACCATTCTACGGAATCTCCAGTCTGACGCACATATTTCTGGTTAGCAACGTTCCAATCCCCTGCGTCTGGGGCTCAGTAAAATTTGAATATACTTTGGCAACGCCCCAATGCTGCATTCACTTTGGACAAAGAGGCCAGTTCTCAAGGTATGCACTTCAAATCTCGACTCACACATATACCTATTGCTCATACTATCCCAAACAGAAATTGACAACAGCGCAATGTCCTGCTGACCTTGGGTTATGGGTTAGAACACATGATTACCGTTGTGCCCGTCGTTGAGTCTGAGGCCTTTGGACGCACCTCTCGTGAAGGACATTGCAACCAATCTGGCGCCTACTCAAGAACGCCTCCTCTCATACCTCCCCAGCACCCTCTTCTGCGACATCTCACCTGATTTTTTTTATGACCGTGGATGAAGAATAGTGGGCCAACTGCATCATTCGCTGACGTGGCCTAGGTCCTTCATCGTAACACTGAGTCACTTCCTGATGCGACGATAAGGAGAATAAATAGCCAGTACATAGATGGAGGACGCCATCATTCGGTATGTCAAGTGTAATTTCTTCATTTATCGCAGCACTCATGCCCTTTATATCCAGCTCTCCTTCATCGTTGTCCTGAGTGTACCTCCCTCCCT
Organism: Panaeolus papilionaceus; assembly: GCA_015501605.1. NCBI lineage: Eukaryota > Fungi > Basidiomycota > Agaricomycetes > Agaricales > Panaeolus > Panaeolus papilionaceus. Next base: position 1,180,529 of record JADNRZ010000015.1, read on the forward strand.
CTATTACCAAAATTTCTCACATCCGGTTCTTCACCGCTCAAACATTCAAGCATGAACCTCCCCCCCGTCACACCCTCCTACTTCGTCCTCTCCTCTCCCGCTATCACCCTCATTTATACTCTATAGGACGCCTTACTCCTCAACCTGGTCCTACTCTCCATCAAACACAAACACGCCACCGCTTATTTCTCCATGCAGCAACACTCTTCCACACTCGATAATTTCTATAAAAAAAATTATCGCTCACCTTCAATGCCGGACTTTGGGGAGGAGTAAGTCGGAAAGGGATCGGAGAATATGCACCTGTGGAATGCATGCGGGGACAGTGTGAGCCAAACGTTGGTTGCTGGGTGCGCAAGTGTATGTTGTTTTATTCTTTCGCGATCCTTGTTTGTATTTTTGTATCTAATCCTTATTTTTTTTTTAGTGTATCTACAGACGCCTCTCTCATTTCGTCTTCCTCGCCCTCAACGTCTTTGTCGCTTACTTCTGCCTCCCACCCTCGCCATCATCCCGCACGCGACACTCATGCAGCGCCTCCACCTTGAACATCGACCCCAACTCCGCCTGGCTTTGCATCCTCTCGTTAAAACATTCAACAAATCGCTTCATGAGATCTAGGCCAAAGAGGATCCGAGAGCTGTGGTTAAGCGACTTATGGGTCCACTACTCATTCTGCAGGCGCTCCTCAGTCGCCTTCATCACCATCTATACCGCCGCCACTTCCACAACAACGACCATGCACGAGAAACCTTGCAAGGTCGCTTGTTAGTAGATAAGTGGTATGGGGAAGCGTCGGCATTGGAAGGTTGCAGGGAGGATGTGGTGGGTCTCGTCGGGCGCGATGGAGGACTGTTGAAAAAGGAAGAACGGGAAGAAGCAGTCACCATCCTCGGAAAAGCATTTGAAGCATCCGGACAGAAGGTATAGCGAAAGTTGACGAGGAGGGGAATTGGGGTGGAGACAGGACGGGGATATATTGTGTTCGTCTGTGTATGTGATGGTGTGATGGTGTGTAGGATTGAGCGACAGGGAACGATATTGAGTGCTCCTAGATGTACATTATTTGTTAAATTGAATCTTAATCGTGATGTTTTGCTATCAAAATTATTTTCTGCATCGTGTTCGAAATGAGCGAGCCGCGATTGGAAGCTTAAGTCGTTGATACTGTAGAGGCTCAGTACAACAAGGTGTCGTTTGTGCATTCTGTTCTTGCTTTTACATTTCTTGTTCAATATTCCTTTGATTAAATAGCAGTTATGATGTTGTCTCACGAGGCGTTAAGGCACTGAATTGGTGGTGGGTATACTTGCTATTTATATGAGCCCTTAGTAAGAAAACTGTGCCACGCAGACGCCGCATGGAAGATATCTGCTCCGTATCTCTTACCATCATCTCTCGTCGTATTCACTGGATTCACAATGTCGACCAACACTCAAGGGTATAAATGGATCCAAGTTAATGGCCCAATAAGTATCATACCTATAACTCCTGAACACCTGGAAGGGGAAAATGTATGGCTTTTCATGTGTGTACTGTTCAACAAATTATCCCACCTTGATATCATTGCTTAGACACCTGCTTCTCTAGTCTAATGGGTCCCACCAGTTCAGGGAAAAGCTCTGTAAGGCACAATTTTTGTGTTATGCTTCGACTTGACATTTAGAAGAGGCCCTTCCTGCAGTTCATCGAGTCATTGGCACCAGATCAGCACCTGGATATATCCAAGGATTCACTTGAAAGTGTGACACAAGAAGTCAACTGCTATCAAGTTGTCAATCTGGGCCTCCAATATGATGATAAAATGTTGTTTGTTCTGATGGATACCCCTGGGTTTCTTGACCCAAGGCTGTCAGAGGGCCGGATAATGAGAATGGTCACAGAAAGTCTGAATGCAATTCGGTGTGTGATCACATCATTTGATAACAGAGCAGATGTGGTGAACCTGTATTGAATGTTGTTTTCTGCCAGCCAATTTTCTGGTTACACTGTTCCGTTCATCTTCTATTTTCAACCCATCACTGATATCCGAATTGGTGGCTCAAAACAGGATGCAGTCAAGATTCTGCAAGAATATGTCCACCAATATGAGGCTGCATATATCTCTGTAATAACAACAATGTGGAATCAACTATTGACCCCCAAGCAGCTTGAAGATGCCTCCCACCGCTTCAACACCTTGAAAGAAGAAATATATGCAGTCAGTAGCTTATATTTTGTTGTGTCAATGATGTCACTTACTATTTCAAATCTTATTAGAGATCTCCTGGCTTTGGCATCACAGTCACCAAGTTTGACACCTCTCAGGCTTCTGCTTTGTCATTGCTTAATGATCAATGGGCTGGATGGCTGGAGGACCCAAACAACACCAACAAAGTCATAGACCCACACTATCAATCCCACCTCTGCAACAACCTGCTTGGACGAATTACCAACACCCTCCAAAAACTGCAACTTCTTGCAGAGGACAAACAGCATGCCACCTGTTCTGGAAGTGAAGATCATCATCTTCTGGAGGTTGTGCTCAGGGATGAGAAGGTGGCATTATCATCTCTTCAGTCCTTTTTGGACGACCTTGTGGGTTGTGACCCACAGTCCTCAGGAGTTGTTGATAGCACCTCAGGGCTTATGGCACTGTGGTCCCTCCTTGACACTTGCTATGAACAGGACCCTGATGCTTGCTCATCTTCTTGGCTGCTCTCTCAAGCTTTGCTCCTTGCACCCCCCATCCTGCTTCCCACAGATGCCACACCACAATCCATTGTTGCTTCAGATATTGTCTCTAAGCATAATCCTGCACCAGCATCCCCCTTGCAAGTCCCAGGCTTGCACCAGCTCAGCATTACACCAGTGCCTACCCAACCAATCCCTAACAGTCAACCATCCTCATCTGATGCATCATGCTTTGCATCCATCACTGCTGCAATTAAGAGGTGATTCAATCAAACTGGGAGGTAGATATGGCAGTTTTTTGTCATAGATGAGCCCATTGTCAGTATTGTCCTTATTTTTTGATTTTTTGGTTTTTTTCCATCTTTTGGTTTGGTTTATATCATGGTACTGTTTGTGCCTCATTGCACATTTAGTTTCTTCATTTGTACTATTGTCATATTTCTCCCATCATTTCATTTCATTGATTTCCCTGATTTCCTTGTTTGTATGACCACCTTCACTGTCCTGTGTATCTCTGTCATGTTTGCATTCATCCACCACTACCTTCATTTGCTCCATATTTTGTTTGTGATTCATTTCAATGTGTTGTTATCCCAGTGATGATTATCTACAGCAGGCTTACTGTTCCCTTTGTACTGTGACATGTGTTTGAAGCTCCGTTGAGTCATGTTTAAATCAAATTTTTGTTTATTTCAGTTCATTGCATTCTTTAATACACAGGTTCACAAATGTATCTGATTGAAGCTTGGTTTTTTTCCCATTCAGTTTCACTTCACATTGTTAGGTAGAATCAGAAGCTTTGGTCCTCAGGTTACCACTTAACACTTCAGGTAAGATAATATGAGGGTGAAACCCACTGCAAGTTATATGCTTTAGCATTTAACCTTGATATGAGTATAATTTGGGGGTTGTAACTGCAATGTCTTCTGAAAGATTCAATTACATTCATTATAACTGCCATCCCCAACTCCTGTATTGATAAATACAATAGAATAACTGATTTAAACCACAAAGCCAGTCCTGTGTACCACCAGAAGTATAATGTTGAAAGTCATTACTGTTACCATTTTCCAAGTCAATAAAAAACTGTTGCAGCTCATCCCTAACTCCCTCCTCCCCCCTCCCTCCTCCCCCGCCTCCACTCCCAGATGTGCTCCCACCTCACCCCAAATGCCCTCATAATTTCCTCATCCCCACCCCACCCCACCCCACCCCATGCCTCTGCCTCCCAACCTATCTCAAACATTACCTCCCTGCCATCCTTAATCCACTCATGCTTGACGAAGGGCGTTGTCGTCGTTTGTACATTCATTGTTGACGATTTGATGTATTTCTTCATTTGTGCGCCAATAGCTGAGGTGTGTAAGGGGCGGGGCACGGTGGGGATGGGAGGGTTAGGGATTCAAATTTTGAGAAGGGGCTGGTGGATATGAGTGAATGAGTATAAGTAAGAATGTCTGAAGTAAGAGAATGAAGGAAACGAGGATAGAGAGGGGATGTATGAACCAAAAGGTACTCCCCTGATATGGGGTTGAGAGGGTAAAATTGCATAGCGTGAATATATATGAATCACATGCTCATCTGTCGAGTTTTCGTTTTGAGTTGATAATTCATCGTCAAAATACACAGAGAAACTTGGACACTCACCCTACTTAACCCCTCCGGTCTATCCACACTCACTCCTCACAATCTCTCTAACTGTAAGGGATAGGAATGCCCAGAAGCCAAGTTGATAATTGAGTGAGGAATCATCCTGATCCCCACTGGCCTATATACTACATCAGATAAACTATCTACCAGTATGCTGTGCACTAAATCTAAGAATAGGCTAAGGCTATGCGATATCAAATGATGGTGACAAAACAATCAGGAAAGGAGGCTGCGCACTACAACAGGGGTATCAATGATGCAATGGGCAGCTGTACAGTGATCTAGAGATGATGACCAGGCTGTGCACCGTAACTGTGCTAGGGTGGGGGTTCTGTGACAGATCCCCTGACACTAACCCTCTCCTGGGTCGTCCAAGCTGCCCCTGCCATTGGGTACAGATAGGAGATGTAATTAGAGGGTTCATTGGTCTGGTTGTTGTGGTCTCCTATTGTATGCGTGATGAGGGTGTGGAATGATAATTAGGTTAATTTGAGAAACGATATGTATCTTAATGAGAGGTAAAACAGTTGGTTGGCTCTAAGACTGAGAATGGGAATGGGAAATGCGAAGAATAAAATATACGCACCATGAAACTGCTTATCGAAAGACTTCACAAACCCCTATATTCCACCCCTCCTCACAACAAGTTATTCAATATCAATGTATACTGGCAAATGAATGTGCCCATTTATTGCGCTGCATTCACCCACTCTCCTTCCCTGCCCATCCACATCCTTATTCCTCACCTCCACAAACCCAGTCTCGTCATTGAACAGAGTGAAAGACGACACAAGTGTGCGCTCAAGTAGGAAACTCATCGTTTCGGTGAATATGTTGAGTTCGCGTGTGAGGACGTAGGCTGCGTTGTCGTTGTCTGTGGGTGGGATGGGAGATTACCGTAGGTATGGAGGAGGAGGATTATTGGGTTGAAAAAAGCTCATAAGCATAATCAGAAGTTCTTGATGCGCTCTTCAAATGCACATCATCAGCCCATCCATGGCTCTCGTATCCTGAACTATGCCCTGCGTGGACTTCGTAGTCCTCGCTCTGTTTTTCATTCATCAGTCCACAAATAGAAGAAGGACATCAATTGCCAAAAAAACATTGAAAATGAATATCTCGCAAAGAAAACTCACCTCCCTATCCTCATACCTTACCTCCCAATCCCTCTCACATCAGCAAATTCTGTTTTTGGATAGTATCTCCGTATAGCATTCCCACTCCACCTATAGGGTTGGCTTGGGCTTCCGTAGCACACTGTAGCCAAGTAGTGCTCTGGAGCATTATGTCAATGACTCCGGTAGATGTATAGCATGTGGGAGGCTCACTGGTAACTTGGTAGGTCTCATTGCACCCTCAGTAGCCACAAGTATGTGCACCTGTGGTGATAGCCTCAAGAAGGTAGGTAGGTGTGAATGGTAAACAAGGCTGTACTAAAGCAAAAATGAAGGTTCAACGACATTAAGGATGGTCAAAACAATTTATTAAACAAAAGTAAAAATAACAATGGTATTATTCACAATGTTAGTGCGTAGAAAAGTTCCTTGTCGAAGTATTTATTCAGCCAGCATTCACAGCTGTATGCCAGACTATTCTTGCATGTCAGCCGCTCATCTGCTTTCCCCCCAAAGTTAGGTACAATATCCACCAAAGCACAAAGTTGATCAAGAGGAATAATATTCCCAGACAGAGAAGGTGTGTGTTGCTGGGGTGAATTTCGTTTAAGAAGATAAAGCCCTGTGTTTGAATTAGGAAAATCTCCTTTCATCCTTCTATTACGAGGATTGGGCTGAGGGTCGATGACATATGGTTGTACATATACAAGAAACCTATCTGGCACATACCCGCGGCTCTTGGGGAGCACCAGATGAAATACCAGATGAAGATCGGCGACAACATGCCCTTCAGGTATTGTCAGACACTGCCCAAAGTTTGATAAATAATCGATTACTCACCTGCAAGTCCACTTTGTGGCCATTGGCTTGATGGGTCAACGCAAAAAATAGCGGAATCATGCCCCCCTAAATGTGGCTCAGCTTTCAATGTGACAGGCGGTGTAATGGGGTGGGGGTAGTGGTAGGCAGTGGATTGGAGGTGAAGGGATGTCCAGACTTGTATTTTGTCCACAATAAAGTGAGGGTGAGGTGTTGGCGCCTCCAAATCAAACTCTGAGATGAATGTGTTTGGACGGCTGGCTTCCATTTTATTGAGATAATGAGATATCGCCAGCAGTAAGTCGCTGATACCAAATTTCTTAGCTACTTCATCGACAGTGAGGATACCCAGTTGTGGATCTCTGGAAAGATGAAAGGCAGTTGTTGGGGAGCTTTGAACAGTACAATGGGGAACCTTGGCAAAAGGGTTGTTGCCTTTCTTCAGGACAGACACTTTGTAGAAGTAGTTGGTGATGCCGTATGTGTTGATGCCTGCCACACCTGCTCGTGATCCAGGAAGAGTGCGTACAGATGAGATTAAGGATAAGAGTTCTGCTGTCGTCGTGATGGGGAATGTCAGCAGAACTTCTCACTCTCCCCTGACTACCCTAGGGAGTCTGTAGGGACTCATAAGACTCTCTACAGACTCTCTACAGACTTTTCACAGATTTGCTCAAATTTACTATTCTGACATAATAAGCCAAAGGGAGGTATACAGACTCCCTACAGACTCCCTACCAAGTCAGTAGGGAGTCTGGTATATCTGTTCCAGATTTATAGTAATACATGACCATGAAAATACTGTTCTAGTTCATATACAGTCATTTAGCAGTCCTTGGCACAGCCAAATTTGTTTGAGAATTTTCAACACGGGATGTTAACCGATTTTCACAAGATTTGATACATGTATGTAAATGTACTGAATTAATAAGAATATGCAAAAAAAAATAGAGAAATTGAGGATACGAGTTGTGTAGAGCATAATTGATCAGAATCTGTGGTTTTGAGACAAACTCAGTCCTTGGGACAAGCCACCATCACAAGCTGGGGAAGCGGCATGGGCCTGTCAATGATGGGAACTAGGGATGGTTTGATGTGGGTCAATCTTCGTCATCTTGATCAGACAAAAGTGCTCTTGCTAATACCAATGTCACCCTCTCCACCATGCTTACCCCAGTATATACCCTTCACCCATTTAATTACCTTGTCCATGCTCATCCCTCCTACTTTCTCCTTTTCTTCCTTGTACTTCTCCAGAGCCATTTGCATGTATTTTGCTTTCAAAGCCGCAGCCTCTCTCCTCTTCCTAGCCTGTGGTATTGCCTTGCCAACCATATTCGAAGTGGGACAGGTGAGATGTTACAAGATGTGTAAAGAAATGGTGAAATACAAAGACTTTGTTATCAGTGTTATCAGTGATCACCCATCCATCCCTGTTTTATGCATCAATTTCCAAGGAGTTATCAACGGCATCTCTAGGCCATCAACAAGCCATCAGTGGCACAACTGGCCTCAATCCCCTCCTCCTACCCAAGGTATTTTAATAGCATATTTTCTCTTTACCAGTCGTTTGAGACCCACAGAATTTTTCTTTAGATATTAGAGAGTAATATTCTTTAAAAAAAAACAAAAGAAAATGCAAAGTTTAACCCTTGACACAGATCTAAACACAAATCTTTACATTTTTGCTTATCTTTTGCTGTATATTTTGGGGTGTAGTATAGCTATGACTATGTAGAGTTGAAACATTATAGATATAACTAAAATAAATGTCTGTGCCAAATTTTGAGTCAATCCGCTGCGAAATGGTGGAAATATTTGGGTTTGTGCCAAGGAATGTTCGTGTCCCAAGGACCGCTAAATGACTGTATGTATATATTCCAACAACTAATCATCATCTGTGTCAGAGTCCTCTGAGTCAGTAGTTGTGGTTGTGGTTGTGGTGGGTTGCAGTGGTGTGCCTCCCATGTGGCATGAGGGCATGGTGGGTGATTGTCATGGCTCACAACAACTGGGAAGGTGTAGGATGGTGGTGGTGATGGGTAATGGGTGATGGTGAAAGGAAGAAAGGATAAATGATGGATTGTCACTTTGTGTGATGGTTTGCACACAGGCCAAGCATGTGACATCACATGATAAATTTAATATTATATTTCATTATTATATAATAGACTAGATAAGAAAAGACAACAATAACAATAAGATAACAATAAGATAAGACTCATTGGGGATTTACACAGATTACAGTTCCTACCAAATCAATGGGACTCCCTAGGGACAGCAATAATCTGTAGGGAGTCCCTAGGGACTTTACAGCCATTTCAAGCCAAACATGAAAATTAATAGGAATAGGCAAAACATGAAAATTAAATAGGAATAGGGTGTCCCTAGGGAGTCTCTAGGGATGCCTCTAAAAACACACAGACTCCCTAGGGACTCCCTAGGGTACTCAGGGGAGAGTGTAAAGTACTCAATGTCAGCATGTCGTCATTGGTGCTATCTGATTCCTTCTCCTGGTCACGATTTTCTTCAGATGCTAATTCCTGAGATATGGGCCTGTCTTTAAACTCGACTCCGGCTTCCTTCATGGCAGTGGCAAGAACAAAGTTCATGATCTTGTCCTGGTGATCAAGGCTACGGACAATCTGAGCCTCATAGTTCTGGTTGTTTGACGCCTGTGCCGGATCCTTGACCAGTCTGATGTGTGCATGCTCGGTGGTATCCGCTGACCATTGAATTGCCGATCCACTGAGGCGAATGCCTGATGCAACACTCTGCATGAACTCCAGTTTGGGTATTTGCCAATGGGTAAGCTTCTGATGCTTTTCCCCTTGACGTGCACCCACATCGATAATAGCTTTCTTGAACTCATGAAAGATCACAAGCAACTCATCGATCATACGACAAACATCACTTGAGATCATGGGGCCTTGTGCAAGGTATCGGAAGTCCAGCAGAGCCTGGATTGCAGTCATAAAATTCAGAGAAACTGCTCCTGCGACAATGGGGACAATGTAGCACTGGATATTGCGCTGATCCCGTCCAGTAACCTGCTTGAGGGATGAGATTCCTTCTTTGAAATGTCGATACCCTGTATGTGGCTGAAGAATTGAGAAGCGAAAATCAATTTCTGCTGCTCCAACTGCATTGATGCACCATTTCACGTTGTGATCCCAGAACATTCGGTGCCAGTGGTGAAGGGGTTCGCTTGTCAGAAAAACACTGGGATTTGATAGATCCCAATCCCTCCAAAACGGCCTGTGTACACCATTTAGTCGGTATTTCATCGCCTCCTTTTCATATGCCTCTATATCCCATTCGTCCTTAACCACAGCTTGAATTTTGGCCAGGTTTTCCAAAGTCATGTCCCCAGTTCTCATTGGGTGTTTCTGAGCATTGCCAAACTGTTTGTATGATGCAGTGGTAATTGAGGATGTTTTGCCAGCCACGCAGGCTATGAGCGCTGATTCTGGGGTGTCAACAATGTAGGCTGCACAAGGTGTGAAGCACCAGCAACTGTTTCCAACTGGGTCTGAAAGCATGACACCAACACGGGCCGCTTCTTTGAGGGGATGAAGAACAATGTCCAAGCACTCATGAAATAATCAAGCTTCTAAAACGCTGTGTATCTTTGATTTTGGGTGAATGAATTTGGGAATAGGTATCAAGGCAAGCAGAAGGAAGACATGGTTGGAGGCTTTGTTTCGGAATTCAGCAGTGATATTCGCAAGGGAGATTAGAAGGGGACGGCCGACACAGTTTCCAGTGCCAGATGAGATGTTTGTCTTGTCGGATGATAAAACTGTGCCAAGAAGAGTTGCACCTGGCTGCAACATTTCCTATAGGTCAAATTAAATGGCCGATTCCAAATTCATTACAGAGTTACTGACCTGCATAAACCAGGCTGCATCTCCTGAAAGCCACTCAGAGTATACCCTCATAGTTTTCACACAGGTTTCATAAAGCTTAAATGGCGTAAATTGAATGAAGTCTTTCACTAAGGGGCTGCGCATAAGGGCCTCCAGACACTGGACAGGGTTTCGGTAATACAAAGTAATCGTATTCTTGGTTGGAAAAATTGGTGTAATAGAAGTTGCCACCCAACGTGGGCCACTAGGAAGTTGCTCTGCCCTTGAAATCAGATCCTGCGCAGTTCTAAATGATAGAAGAAGAAGCTTGACCTATTAACAGAAATAAAATAGTGAGCATCATGAAGCGTAAATAATATATAAAAACCCACCAGTTCAAGCTTCAGAAATTGATCAATTTTCGCCAAACTCATTCCTGACTGTAAGAGAAATGACGCCAGTTCCCATTCGTCTCTTGTCAAAAAGGGGTAATATGGAAGTTCTGTATGAGCACTGGAAAGGGGATCTTTTGCAAAAAGCTCCATAAAGGTCTGGCCAGGATGTGTTGCATTCCAGGTGGAGCTCGCTCCTGGGAACTGGTCTTGGTGTGGACGTTGAATGAAGTCTTGGGGTGTGGGATGGGCAAAAATTGAAGGACCAGTTGGGCGATCCTGTTCAATACCTTCCATTGGTGAGACAGCACCAGTACTGGTGGGTGTTTCAAAATCCTCAGGCAGATTGAATCCATGAGGACTTGGAGGAGGTGATGCTGCGTGTTCATATTCAGATTAGTACAAGGGGACGAAAATGTAGAAATTATGACATACTGGAAACTCGGTTGGTATTGCCTTCAAAATGAGCAAAATGGGTCACATCTTCATGGAAATGGCGACATGTTGCACGTGGTTGATTCATATGGTTGAGGGCGCTTGCTTCACTTTCAAACAACTTCCCACAATGTAGGCAAGGGAATACTTTTGAAGAAGAGATCGCTGGCATTGTACTGTGAATCCAAAAACACAGAGAAAGTAGAAAGAGGTGGAGGCAAGAAACAAGTGCTATCGCTTGCCATGTTCAATCAACAATAATCGATGATGGATGACAGAGAGAGATGATGCGGGCCGGCGTGAGAATACAAAATCGAACTGATCGATTTTGTGCGTGACCATATTTAGTCACATGGTCGCGTTGTGTGAATGACTTCAGTCTTTGGCGATGGTATGATTATTCCAACATCAAACTCTCCTATCCAACTTCCCATCTTAAATCTGGAACCACAACTATTTGGCCCTCTCGTGTCATATTAGAGTATTGATTTTCCGCTCTCGCGTATAATTACCAGAAATTTCTCAATTTTAAGTAGCCACGTCATACCCCAATCATCAACTTAGAAGGTCAGAGCGATTCAGGAACTTGAACGTCATAGGATAACACTGAATAATTATGATTCTTGCAGATTAATATGTCAAAGACATTCTGTGATGCTTTCCCCTCTCTTAGGGCCTACCCCTGGTTAAGCAATGTATGGTCCCAAGGGATCATATCAGACATGTACAATGTCACAGAACTATTGGTATGTCTCCTTTGACTTTACCTTCACTCAACGACGTACTGACACAGTACTACTAGGGGTTTTATTCGTCCTTGAAATGTTATGAGACCTATCTCACTGAATCGCCTTCAATTGATTCCAATTCTCAAGCGCTAAAACAACTGTTAGCAGACAAACACAACATTACTACCTGCGGAGCAAATGTGAAGAATGTCAAAAAGCCTGTGCGCGATAAGCGCTGTGCTCTGGTTGTGATACTTTGTCTGTTTGATCTCAAGTGCCATTCTTCTACTTTGCAAAGGAGCTCCATTGTATGTGAGCCCCAATATATGCCCAAAATTATTGTAGGAAGCGCCCAAAGAATGGTATGTGGTCTTTCGCTACAGCAATTGGTTTCGTTTCTTATACCGTCCCAGTATCAACGCTGAATCCAGGACTGGGCTCAGGTACTCTATGACTGGAAGGACAGTATATTGAGTCTAGCGTGCCGCACTGGATTGGAACTTGTACCTGGAGCTTCGTTGTTACAATCTGGTTAAGCATCTCACGTCGACGCATTCAGGACTCTCTATCAAACCATTAAAAACTCCGTCTGCACATTGAATTTCCACATTGCTATGATCCATCTATCCTACCTGCAAGAAGCAAACTTTAATGGCACCCTTCCGGATTGGGATTTTTCGTTCTCTCTGGAGACATTTACTCAGGTTGATGATACAACGTAAGCCGTCTTCACTTTTGTCGACCATCTTTGTCTTATGAGGTACTCAGAACACGAGATAATGACCCCAACATCATTAAGGCACACGCATTTCGTCTCCCTCTTCATATTGCTGTGCTAGTCTCGCCAGTTTTCCTATTGTCCGGTTTTCGCATTTACAAGTACCCTTGGGAGCGAGATTCATTACTTGAAGTACATATTTTTCTCTTCAGCTTCAGTGGTCAACATATTCATCGTTTGCAGTACTCATTCAGACTGGGAAATATGAAGCCGGAAATATTGCTTCGTGTCGAGAGACTTATTTGGGCCGAATTTTTTTCTGTTTGTAACAATACAAAGACGCTACATGATGCGACAACTACCTTAGTCAAACACATCCCCTGGGATGAACTTGCAAACACGTTGCCTGAGGTTTGGAGTTGGTTTGATTTATGTGCATGTGCAGATTTTGCCTCAGCTACAGCCGACTTACACTCGTTTCATAGCATGCCTAACACCCAGTGGTTCCTCAGAACTCTCACCAATTGGTGAGCAGTCAGATGTCTGCCTTCTGGATGATATTGAGGTATTTTATATTGTCACCTGCTCATTCCGAATCGATTTTCAACTTGAATACCAGCAGGGATATCATAGGGTCAATGGGCACTTGTTACAGGGTGCTAATGTACCCCCTAACCAGGATGTTGTTAGTGTAGAGGACGTTACCCAAGCTGGCTGTGCGCAGCTCCAGAATTGTTCAGGACACTCAGACCTCAGGCCACAGGGTGACAACGACGTTGTAATGCAACCACCAATGCTGTCCAAAGGTCGGGAAAATATGGGTTACTGGGCAGGCAACAACAAAGGGGTGTTAGGTTGGGGTGAAAGTGAAGGTCAGGAGGCTGAAGATAGGGAGAATAGGAGCAGTGATCTTGCAGATGACAGAGACGAGGGTATGCATCAGGACTTGGATCAAGGGCACGGCGAGGAAGGAATGAATGACGCGAGGGACAAGAGTGGTGTGGAACATGTGGACAAGCAGAACGACATAGTCGACGAGAACAACCGGAACCATGTGGATGACAAGGAAGATGAGAATGACCAGAACGACGTGAGTGATCAGGACGACGTGGATATGGGAGACAGCAACAAGAAAAGGGACGTACACCACGTCGCGATGGTCTACGCGAGAGACCATCCCCCTTATCAGGTTCCTTTATCAGCACTTCTGTGAAACCTACTGGTATACCCCCAACGACGAAGAAACGCAAGTATGGTAAAAGGACCCCTGGTGCCAATGTGGTGAAATCCAGCACTCCTCCTTCTGAGTCGACAAATCCAAAATCCGCTCCCTTGGACCCGTTGACAGTTCTAAAGCAAGAGATCGCTATAATTGAAGAAGAAGCGCAGCGCAGATGGGTAATTATACTTACTATTGGATATAAATTCAACACTGACATTTGATCGCTAGGTGGAAAGCGAAGATACCACTCTCCACATGGCCCCTGCAGTAAAAGTAAGTGCCGTCCTTACTCATAGATATGATTGAGTCCCATGTTTTAAACATCCTATGCAGAACCATAGTTGTACGATCAGTGTCTTCCACATAGATGGTCATCAGAGCGATATCACATTAAACTTCCATGTGCGTGCAAACTAACACCGATGTTGTTTTATACTTTACTTATATTGTGATATTTATTTCCAGGAGGAATTCGTTTGTCGTCAGGTCAGTGCGTGGCACAAGGTCGTTGAGCAGAATTATGTGGTTAAGGATGGTATTCCTCAGCCACGTTGGCTTGCCGACCCCGCTTCATCCACATTTGCGATCATCGATCATTCTGATCTCCATGACCTACCTCAAGTGCACTATTTACTGCGAGAAAGGAAGAAAAACATTGTCGTCAAAAACGTCCCAGGAAAACGACGAACATTTGGCTTAGCGGCTTTGCAAGAGGTTCAACGTGTCAACCATGTTGTTGATATTCATGGTATGTAACTTTATATCTACCTTTTCATTTCATGATGTTTAGTGACCCATCTCCACCCCCATAAAGACCACTCCATAAAATGTGCACCCAGGTCGCTTGGCAAGCACTTGAGGTCTGGCACTCTTGCACAAGTCCTTGAATGTGCATCTATGGAGAATGGGAAGATTCTCAATGCACTGGATCTGCTGATGCCCACAGCCTTACTTGAGGAAAGTAGCTTCATGACCGATCTTGTTAGCTGGCGCCTGGCCATGGGGGAGCTTAATTGTCCAAGAGGCAAAGAGTACCCTATAAGCAAATTGAGGTGGGCGCTTGTTACAACCAAGGGCGGTACACACTGGGTACATATAGATAATGATGGCTTTGCCACATTTATTCATGTCCGTACAGGAGCGAAGTGGTGGATTATCGCAACACCTAAAGAAGGTTTTGAAGATGTTGCTGAATTTGCACATCTGGAGAAAAGGTACGATGCCAGTCTGCCCTGTCCTGATATGTGGAACTATGAGGCCGTTCTCCTTACCGAGGGGATGATGCTGTAAGTGGAATTTTTCAGAATCTGTGGATGTTTGAAATTCATTTTCATTGAGCAGCATAATGCATCCAAACACTCGACATGCTGTTTTTACCGTCAATCACACGATTGTAGCAGGTGGCTACTTCTACAACACAGCTTGTCTGGCTGACAGCATAAAGGCTATGATACATTGCTTCAATGCTGATGGTGCTGTTACCAACAGTAATACACCTGCATCCAGACCAGCCTTACAGCGCATTCTGAGCTTCTTTTATGTGGGTCTTGTCAAGAAAGGAGTGCATCATGAAAGTAAGCCCACTGTCTGTTTTTATCTATTGCAATGCTCATTGGGACTATCCAGCGGATGAATTCCAGCACCTACCAGTTCTGGAATCGACTTCTGGTTGCCGCAAGTTCCTAGTTGCATGTGTGATAGGAGTGGCGATGATTTTTTTCGATTTCAAAGCTTATGATTGTGGTACTACTAATCCTATGGGGCTCAACACTAGCGGCCTCACCAGGCAGGAACGGGAGCAGTACATGTACGTTCGTGGACTATCCTATACGCTCGTGGAATGGCTAGATCATCACTACAACATTCAAGTTGATGTTGGGCAGCCCAACATGCCTGCGTCCACAAGCTCGTGTTCGTTCGATAGCATCCTTTTTGCTATTGGTCAGTTCCTTGGAGACATTGTTTGTTATCAACGGCGTGCCCAATCTTCTCGAATTGATGGCGCACCTGGATGCAATCCTGATATTATGGAGGGCTATATTCGCGAAATCTTCTGTAAAAACGGTGCTACAAACTCTGTCTATCATGGTTATCATGTTCGTGCAAAGGAAATCGCCATTGTTGGTGATGAAAACCACCATATCACATATGGACCAATATTTACGGGCACATGGCATGCAAAAAAACGATGCGATGTCGGGATCTATCAGGCGAAAGGTATTCAGTTAACTTCCTCATGAGCACAAAATCTCACTGCTATAAAACAGACTTACAAGGCATCATGTCTATGGGCCAGAGCGACGCAGAACGCGATATGGATTGGGGTTCAATTGGGAAATCAGAAGGGATCGTATATGGAACGCCAGGTAAGGATTTTCGAGTATATCTATGGGGGGTCAGTCAACTCACCATTCCACTAGATGACAGATTTGAAGAGGAGTCAAACTATAACAGCTCCGGACCATGTAAAAAAACGCGCACATCATAAATATCATTGTCGTTTAAATTTTCTATATTTCAATTGCTCAATATCGAAATGCCATCGTTCCCACTCCATTTTTATATAGTTTCATGTTATTCTAATAGACTGTCACATTTTTTATTATACACTTATGTTTGTTGTTTTGAAATTTCAAGTTATCCTGGAAAGAGAGGAGCAAGGAAATCGACATGGGGAGTCATGTGATGTGGTACTCACAACCACGAATCATTGTTGAATGAGGTCCACACAGCTTCCTCGCATTCTCCCACCAGGACATCTTGTTCTACCACCCAACCACAAGAAACAACTCTGTATATTATATTGCATGTAGATTTGCTGTTGTGTGAATAAACCAGCTTACCAACACTTTGCAGATTGTATCTACCACTTGAACATGACAAACAGATCACCTGAAAATGCGCATCGCACTGACTGTTTTGGTGATGGTATATTGGTAAACCTCCCAACATCAAGCTTCAAGTTCTCTTTCTGATTACCCATATGACCCATAGCACGAGCCATTCTTTTTACAAAGCGAAAAGGATGTCACTCAGCTGTTGTCCACTGCGCGGTCATTAAGGGAACAACACATACAAACCAAGGAAGGCTTGATTCAGCAGCTCAAGATAGTGGTGGATGCCCTTCGTCGAGTCGAGCAAAGGCTGGCTACATTGGACCTTCAGGTCAGTACTTCACACTAACACCAGCCTTTCGGCCGAGCCTCAGCCGAGTATCGGTTCATCAGCTGAGTCTCAGCCGACGCTCAGCCGAGTCTCGGCTGAGCCTCAGCTCAACCTCAGTTTAATAATATATTTTGAAAAGAAATGCTTTTTATCGGCTGAGTATCAGCTGAGTATCAGACACTGGTTGTTATGACTGTTTCACTTTCTCATCATATACATGTACAACCACCTCCCCATGTACTTGACAATACTTGTGACAGTGACATGTCACATCATACACTAGTCTATATTATCACATATTACATACTTAGATATAACTGTAATTTCTTTAGTCTATAGTATTTGTGACAATCAATATGACAGTGACTACATGTCACACAGGTATTGCCAAAAATATGTGGATGTGACCTAATATTTGTCACATGTCATGTAGTCACAGCAGTTTATGTTGGCTTAAATCAGATTTTGAATTGTGACATGTCACATATATGTCACACACCTAGCTAAATTAGGAAGCATTGTATTAGTAATTTAGTAATTGTATACCTGGAGATTGCTGATAGATTTCCCAATATTACTAATTCTCTTGGCAAATGTATCACAATATGTTATCTAATATGTCACAACAAAGCCACCAAACAAGCCATGCAGGCATGACAAACTGTATTATGTAATAATATAGGTAGAAAACTGCAAAGAACAATAACACAACCAGACCATATAGATTGTGAGCTGATATTCAGCTGATCATCAGCTGAGCCTCAGTTCTGTGAACCGATAATACTCGGCCGAAAGAACCGAAACTACTAGCTGAGACCTCAGCTGAGTATCGGTTCAACCTCAGCTGAACCTCAGCCGAACCTCGGTTGAGCCTCAGTTCATTAGTTTATAAAGCTAATCACTAAACTATAAGATAAGCAAAAATATTAATTTATGAACCGATGATCAGCTGACGAACCAATACTCAGCTGATACTCAGCTGATGAACCGATCATCAGCTGAGCCTCAGCCGAAAAGTTTGGGTTAGTGTAAAGTCCTCCTTCAGGTTGGGCAGCTGCACTACACAATTAGTGCATCTGGATATTCCATTCCTGTTTCCATGCGTCCTCAAACACTTGAATGTGAAATTTCGCAGCATCACAGTGAGTCAATTCAGGTTTTCACCCACCTCTCCTCTGTCTAAATATAACAGATGCAACTGTCGCTTCCCTAGACATAATAACAGTTTCCGGAAATGAGGGGCGCTCGATTTCTGTAGTCTTGGATTAGTTTTAACACCCAAGTCTGTTTGTTTTTTAATGTCATTTTAATGTTGATTTTAGATGTATTTTGCGTCATCACTCCACTCAGGGCTGCGATATTCTTTGGAATTCCAAAGAAATCCTCAACCCCAAATTCCATTCAGGGACGACCCTCATATATGGAAACTATTCGGAACATAAGCTCAGTTGTTCAACTTAACTGAATCACTCAACCATTCTCAACCCACCTCTCTTATTTTCACTCTGGTATTTTTCTCTCTTTACAATGCCAGGTTCAAAGACTACAGGCAACGGTTGAGCTACAAGAGCTAAAACTGCAGCCTCTGGTCAACATACATAAGAAAGCGACAGCAACCCATTCATCCACTAAAGGCAGGTCCAGCCCGTTATTGAGACAGACATAGTGCATAAACGGCACATCCACAGATTCGTCTTCTCGGCAACCCCTAACTGGTAAAGGCGAGTTGATTTCTTTATTATTTCTATTTTTCTTTATTTTTGAAGCATATCCCCTCAGAGAATCGCCCTCATGCCTCTGACAATTCATCTACTGCTGCTACAAGCAAAGGGCGCAACAAAAAGAGGTCTGATCCCCCAGCTTCTCAGACTCCTGCCCCCATCGAAGGTACATACAATGCTTTGCAAACCTCGTGTGGCTCTTCTGACTGCCTAATTAATCAGAACAACCCTGCAAGCAAGCAACCAATCCACAGGCTTCTCTCGTGGATGTCACTCATGGACCTTCAGGCCGTCCTCAGCATAACAAGGTCAGTCGTATTGACAAACTGGCAAAGGAATCCGAGATTATTGGGCGGGATTTAATGCGAGTCATGGAGAAAACACAAGGCCATAAGCGCAAACCAAGTGCTACTGTTGATTCTGGTTTGTTCAATATACCAGACAATGCCCCTCTTAACAGCATGGCTCCTGCTGCGAAGAAGCAGAGAATTTCACTCCCTCACAAGGTCAGAATCTGATTTTCTTTCTTTCTTTCTTGGTCTAACTCGCATTACAGAAACAGACATTGACACCACTCAATGAAAATACCACAAGTTTGATGAGCGCCAACCTGTTCGCCAAGGTTGCCCCCAAAACCACGCTTTTCCCCCCACCCCCTCCCTCACAAGCTCATGCACCATCGAATGTGTCTCAACAACCGTCAAAGACACCCTCTGTCCACAGCCAAGCGGTGTGTTCCATCGCAATTAACCAATTTGGCCAACATAACAAGCAGCTTGATCCTATTCCCGAGGATGACCATGATATTGTCATGCGTGAATATCGTTCCATTGGAGAAGGTATGTACATAATATCAATTGGTTGTGCATGCGTACAAGTAATCATGGATCATCTAGCAATTTGCAAGTCGCAAGTTCAGTTTGCCTCAAATCAGGAGGATGAAGATGAAGAAGATCATGCCGATATGCAACCCCAGGATTCTCGCTTGCGACATATTGTTTGGTCACTGACTGGGTCAGACAATGAAGACAACATGGTTTCTGATGATGAACTGGAAGGTGCTCAACGAGACAACTGGGAGGAGGGAAGTATGAACAATGATGAGAGCGAAACCGATGAATACGATGGTAGCTATACCTTATCCTCCCATTAATTATATTTTCTGACATTGTTATTCGTTTTATTACCAGACGAGAACCACGAACACAATGACGATGGTGGTAACGGTGTTGGTGATGACTATTATGACAGTGATGAAGATAACAACAATAAAGACTTGGAGAACAACAACAACAACAACAAGGATCACGAAGATAATATTGGTGAGGGTATGAGTGTTTTTGCATCATTGGCCTGTATGTTTCGTGATCACTGATTTTTAGTAAACTTGACAGTGGACGAGCAATCACCATCTGAAGCAGAAGAAGAAGCATACGAAGCTTTACAAGTGCCCGTTCTTAATAATGTGAGTGTATGATATTTATCTTTTGTAAATCTGTATCTATTCATCGTGTTTTGAAGCAAATCGATGTTCTCGATGATCATCGCACTTGAAACCGTGGTCACCATCCTCCTCCAGAAGAACACCTTGCAGAAGTTGCACGCCAACAAGGGGCCCTGGGCCGTCTTATCCGAAATATTGAAGATGACCTGTTTAATGAATCTAATGAACAAGACAGTGTCAATGAAGATGATAACAACGAAGGTGATCAAAGCGAGGACAGCAGCGATGTCAACCCTGGTGATAGCGCATGTAAAAGGGCGCCCAGGAACTCTCGCCACACTGGTGTACGCTTGCCCACTACCCTAGCATATTATCATGGCCCATGGAAGATGGTTTTGGCTTCCAGCAAGGTGCATTGGCGCTGTCTTCTGGTTATTGGTAATGCATGGCCTTCCCATCAGCATGACCTCCATTATGTCAAGACTATTCTCAATGAGCGACTTCTTCATTTCAAGAATGAAGGCGTTGTATTTGATGACGGTAGGATCACTTCTCATACACATGACCCATACTAATTCGGTTATAGAGTTCCAGATTAATCGTGATATGTGGATTTTGGTGCAATCTTTTGCCATATGTCTACTGTTTCATCTTTTACTGACCAGGTTCCCCAGATATTCCAAGAGTGTTCTACCTTCCGAGGCAAATTAAAAGATTATGTTCGCCCCATCCTCCCCATGTTTTACAAGGAGGTCATACTAGATGAATACGAGGGAAACCAACTGGTCGTGTACGATGCTGTCATTGACAGAGTGAAGTTGATCTTGGACAATGGATCCTTCCACCACAGTCCTGAAAAGGATCGATTGGTATTTAATTCTTTAACTTCTCGTGTCATTGACTTGGGTGATCAGCTGATATCCCTTTAATTAATGTAGGGGAAAACAAATAACTTCGCTCATCCATGCATCGGCCATGTCATCCAACAATTCTTCTATGCCAAGGCTGATGGCATTGCACGTTCATTTCCAGATGATTTCTCTGGAGAAGTACCTCTTAATGTCATCGCTCTAGTTGCAACAGCTGTAGGTGCTTTTTATTCTGTACTTTAACTTGTTGATTTCCCTCTCATTGGGCATAGATTGTAGCTTGCCTTGAGGAATATCTCGCGACCGGCAAGCAAAGAAATCTCCCATTTGACTTCAAGGGCTACAATGGCACATACAACAACTTAGTAACCTCTATTGACAAGGTGCACGCAGACGAGTATCATGGACAAAAATTGCTCCAGCTGCGACGCAAGTGGGCAGCGGCCGGAATGTAAGTGAGCAAATATGTTTAGTATGGAGAAGTCTGAATTTGCAGTCAGGGCATTGCTTAAACCTGTCGAGGAGCCTAATGGAAGAATTATTCCTGTTGATTTGGATTAGACAATATCATTTTTTCTTGATATCTAAGAGCTTTCAATAGTTTCATCGAATTTTTGTACCTACATCGCAAAATCAGAATTCTATTACATATTTTTGTTTCGTAATGGCTAGCTCCCTATATTTTGTTAGCAATCTATAAGCACAGGCTGGATCTTTTGAGGGCTTCGGAGAATACACACAGGCATCTAGACTATGCACCTATGATGATGGAGAGCTCCAAAGATTACAGAGATTAGTACTGATATAATTATGATCCTATCAGAGCATTACAGAATTGAAAGGGAATGCTAAGAAGCGCTACTGATTGACCAGGGTCCACTACGTGGGACTATGGAGCTGTGAGTGATGACTACGTAAACGGGTACCCATGCTACAGCACTACAGTGCTATGTAGCACTATGTAGTACTCCGGAGCCCAGACAGGGTTTGCTGATGCAGGCGGCACTGTCGCACCTTCCACACCGTCCCCCACGACACGAGGTCCAAATCAACGAGTTCATCAAATTTCAAGCCCTTAGTGCCCTTCTCAACGTGTGCTTTCGTCGTTTCATGCACACAGGAAGCCCTTGGTCTTGATGGGAGGATCTGTGCTTGCCACAGATGCGCCTTCTTGGTCACGTGGGCGCGCAGAGACTTACGTGTCACTATTGTCCCTCACACACTCTCCTCATTACCACCATGTACCTTATTCTACCACGAGCTGCTCTCCGCGCGCAGCTTGCAGACTATCTTCTTTATTTTTGATTCACCACTTATACATCTATCACTTTCCAACATCCAATACCCAATCCCCAAACTAAACCACTAACTCGTACACGATCCACTCATCACATTTCCATAGAGTTGCTGGCAACTCTATTTCTACCCTCACCACTCTACTCTCTTGTCCTTTGTGTCCAATTCTCCTTAGACCCATTTCACCTTTTATCCCAGCACTCACGATTATTTCTTTTACGTCTCCGTCCCAGCCTTTTCCAACACTCACAATTCAACACCACATGTAACTCACCCTACTTTTCTTCTTAGCTATCCCCTTCCCAAACCAAATCCTCATCTATCACATCTTCCCATTTATTTCGTCTATCACCTCCTCCCATCCATTCCATCTCCCCCACTATCTCCCCCAATTCACACTACCTGTTTTATTTCTCCAACTCACTTGCCTTTCTCCCCACAGGTTAACTGCGCGGCGCTCCTCATTGCGCCTGTGCTAAAACTTATATTATGAGCCTTACGCGCTCACCCTACTACGAGCCTTACATGCTCCATTATATTACGAGCCTTATGCGCTCACTTACACTACGAGCCTTACATGCTCACCTTACATTATGAGCCTATATACTCATATATTACAAGCCTGCAAGCTCATTAACTACGGGTTTATGCACCCATTACAAGTCCACAAGCTCAGTAATTACGGGTCTACGCACCCATCATGGGCCTACATACCCATCATGAGTCTATGTACTCACGCCAAACCTACATGCTTACCGTCATGTACCTGTGCTCCGAGCTCCTCGGTCACAAATATACCTTGCTTCTGCCTTTATCTGGCTTAGGCCCCCCTTATGAGGTTTGATCATTGAGATCTGTCAATGAGCAGCTTGCTCCCTATACAGGTACAAGTCCGTCAACCCTCACGACATGTAAGTACCCACTAACCCCATATTTCGGGTTGTTCCTGTCAAAGAGGATGCATTAACCTTGGCGCCTGGTTCTCGGCGCCTATTTAGACATTACCTCCTTACTCCCCCCCCCCTTCGTCATCCCCTAATATCCCCATTATTGCCCAAATATTTTACTTCAGAGATTGGAATTCACGCTTGCCTTCCTCATTCATGCTTTAGCCATCAAATTACTCCATATTTGGATTATCGCGGTCTCACCACCATTGGGGGCGAGCTGATGGCCGTCATCGTCTGGGTGGCCTCACCTGCTCTGGGGGCTCATCCTCCGCCGTCCATCGGCCCTCGACCTGGGAGGCGTGGTTTCCAACCACGCTTCTCATCCCCACATGCATGCCGCCAGGCTACCTACCTATCGACACTACATTTGAGCACCCATGAAAGACCAAGACGATGTTTGTCCACATGGAGAGCCATCGGACTATATGCGTGCGCGAATGCCCGGGCAGGGTATGCGATTGGTGGGGTACGAGAAGGGTTGGTATACGATGGGATGCGTTGGGCGAAGGAGATTGGGGTGTGAAGGGGAGGGAGGGCGATAAGCGTCGATTGTATGTGTTGAAACAGCGGAAAGGAAAGACGCACCAGTTGGTAATTCCACAACATGCTCCTTACCATTCCTGGTATATTCTCAGGTGTGAAGCGGATTTGCCAGGCCCATTGAACACGATAGATGTTCTTTATAAGCATTATATGAGCGATAGACGTGTTGGACGACACAGAATATGTGGAAGAGAGATTGAAGGAATACCACGCAACCAAGGCGAATACCCATATACGACTCTCCTTTGCGCACAGTATTATCACACCCTGAGTATCAGTTCCATGTTTGTGTTGTTCATTAGGGTGCTAATCCAATCTTGTCATGCACTCGAGTAGCCCCAGATCTTGAAATTCTTTAGGTCTACAATTCAACAGGATTAACGGTTATGTTTGAACATGAAAGGAAGGAGGGAGATGAGTTGAATGCGTTACCTGAAGTTCCGTTGACGTCATTCGATGATCAGGGCAAGAGACGGACAGAGAACCATCAGTGTATGTCAACTTGATTCAATGTGCTACTAAAGTTCCTTATTGAGTTTGAATTTGAACGCTTGAGCCGGATCAAATCACTCCCTTCAACAAAACACCATGATCCCTGTTCGTGCACTCATCTCCTCTGTCAGTGCTACCTCCTCTACTCCTCCTAATTTCTGTATTAGTGATTAAGATGCGAATAAATTGACACTATCAACAAGGTTGGTGACATGACTCCTGTACAATCCGTTGTTACTCCCTTAGAGCCATTGCTCATGCTGTAGTGGTGTCATGAGAAGGTATGCTCTTCCACCACTTGAATTAATGCATATTCTGAATTATAAACAGTTAGAAACGTCTAAATACCAGGGTATTATTGATAAATGAACCAACAGTGTAGAAAGCGGGGGTCTGTTGAGGGTCCCATTGTGCAAATTGGTACGAAGCTCTCCTCTTAATCCTCTGGCATTTCCTGGCTGACGCACATACTTCCAATTAGAAACATTCCGATTTCGTGTGGCCCAGGGATCGTAAAATTTGAACACGCGTCGTGTCATGGGATTGTTTTCTTGGTGCCGTCATCCACTTTAGACAAAGAGACCGCTGTTCTTAAGGTACGTACTTCAAATTTCAATCCACACGCATACATATTTCTTATGCTATTTTACACAGGACTTGACAACGGCGCATCCCGCTGCTGACCTCGGGTTATGGGTTAGCACACAAAATCTCACTGTTGAGCCCGTTGTTGAGCCCAAGACCCTTGGACGTGCATCCTTCTCTGGTGGAGGCTTTTATCGCACATCTGGCGCCTTCCTGACCACACCTCCTCTTCATAACTACCGAGCAGCTTCTCCCGCAACGTCTTACCCAACTCGTCATGGTTGTAGATGAAGAAGGGTGGTCCAACTGCATAATACTTGCTGTTGTAGCAACTCGCCATGGATTGTTGGCTCAATTGGTAGATCCACTTCCCTGGTCACTCGTATTCATGGATGACGTGACCTGGGTTCTCCATCGCACCACAGGCTACTCCCTGCTATGACGATCAGGAGGATAAATGGCCCAGAACGTAGATGGAGAGTGCTACCATGTGGTATGTCATGTGCATTTTCTTCTTTTATCGTAGTACTCATACTCGCCATTCATATAAAGGTTAGGCTCCTTTTTCATGATCGTGCTCATATGCGGTCGCCTCCCTCCATTACCAGCATCTATGACCTCCAGTGCAGATTCTTCACCATCGCCTTAGCACCCAAACACGTGTTCCCTCACCATCACACTCGTCCACTTCCTCCTCCTCTCCTTCCCTCTCCCTCTATTGCCTACACTCGTACTCGTATAGGCACACCTTAGTAACAGCTACACATCACCATTTCTTACCCTCCCTTCTCCTTCCCTCAACCTATCGTTGACCACATCTTTAGTCCACTCCCATCCATGCATCTCGTCACATATAGACACACCTGACACCTCGACCTGACCTTACCCTCCAATCAAACTTGTACAGCTAACACTCACCCAACCTTTATCTGAACATACCTATCCCCCACCGACGCCTGTCCACCTCAAACACACCACCAGTTATTGCTCCACTCAACGACAGTCCTCCACACTAGATAATATCGCTCACCTTCAATGCCAGACTTCGGGGAGGAGTAAGTCGGAAAGGGATCGGAGAAATCTAAGACTGTGAAATACGTCCAGGCTCAGTGCGAGCCAAATGTTGGTTGCCAGGTGCACAAGTGTATGTTGTCATATTTTTGCGCGATTCTTGTTTTTATTTTCATATCTAATTCTTATTTTATTTGGTATACCTTAGGCCGCCTCACCCACTTCGTCCTCCTCACCCGCATCTTCTTCGTCGCATACTTCTGCCTTTCTGCCTTCCACCCTCGCCATCCCGCTCGCGATGCCCAAGCAGTGCCTCCATATTGAACCCCACTCTAAGCCCTGTTGACTTTTCATCCTTTTTTTAAAGAAGTCGACAAATCCCTTCATTAGATATCGGCCAAAGAGGATCAGAGAGCTCTGGTTAAGGCACTTGCGTCTTCACTGCTCAATCTGCAGGCGCTCCTCCAGTTGCCTTCATCATCTATACCACCGCCACCTGCACAACGACGACCATGTACAAGAGACCTCGCAAGAGCCTATTCATCCCCCCAACGCTACGAAGAGTATCGGCGAGACGGCAGACGCTCCTTAGGTCGATGTGTAGAACGTGCAGGCACCTCTCGGGATTCCAGTTTCATTTAGGGCATTAGTTTTGTTCAGGGGTGGGTTGATGGGCGTTCAGTGGGAGTCAGGTTGGTGGATACCGTTGGTATGAGAGTGGGGAGAGAGGTGGAGAGGGTGAGGACAAAGAAAAGGAGGAAGAAGAAGAGGATGGGGATGGGGAAGTATTCGTGTTTGTATGTAAGTGTAAGTGTTGGTGTGATGGTGTGTACGATAGAGACTCATAGGTGATGTACATGATCTGTGACACTCAATCCTGATCTGGATTTTGGCTATTGGAATTTGAATTCTGTTCTTGGTTTACACACCTTGCTACTATATTCCTTTGATTAATAGTAAATAGCGGTTACGACATCGTGGCACGAGGCGTTAAGGCACTGCCTTGGCTGCAGGTATACTTGCTGTTTATACGAGCGCTTTGTAAGAAGTGTGCCATGCGGACTACGCCCGGCAGATATCTGCTCATTATTGCTTAACACCGAACTGCGACCATCATCTTTGGACTCATAATGTCGACCACAACTAGTGATACAATTGCTCTAAATCCACCCACAAAAGTGTGGCGAGAACACTAAGTTCGAGTCACACGAGTATCAAGTAGAATAGAAACAATTGTATTAAGTTCTGGGGAAAATGAAATACGAACGAGCGTTGGACTACAATAGAAATGAGTGAAATAATGTGAAATAATTCCAAATGGACGCTAAACGTTGCACCCGACTTCCAGTTGGTATTTCTGAGTTTAATAGAGCACGGCGCGCGCTCTGACTTCTGACTTCCAAATTAGGACTTCTTATATCAAAACTAACTTCAAAATCGCGCACTCCGCACGAAAGCTTCTATTACTTCTATCCTATGTGTCTGCGACGTGCAAACGGCTTCTGATTACCTTCTGCTTCTTCTGTTTCTTCGATTTCTTCGATGCCCTTTCTCGCCTCAACCCTCCCTCCTTATATACCTCGTCGCTCCCTCTCCCTTGTGACCCTCGGATTAACCTCGGTAGGTCATGTTCCACCTGTTTCCCTCATTTTCTTCTTGTCCCTTCATCGCTTACCAGTTGCTCCACACAAGCTTATTCAGCTCTTTCTCGACGTCGCTATTTCATTGGGCGTTCCCTCGTAGCTTGGTAAGCTTTCGTCTCGGCTTCATTGGACCCCTACAAAGGTGGGTGGGGCTTTTAGTCAGCTTCCTGCTGGGCTGATGTCACTTGTAGGTCCAGGTAAGTCTCGTTGCGTTGTCATTTCTTTATTTAGTATTCTCAATGAGGTGTTACTCCATGCACGAGTGCCTCCCCGTTGCTAGGTGTCGGTCCACATCGTCACCAGTCTGAAGCGGAGGTGGGCGTGTGAAAGCGACGCCTGCTCCGTCACATTCCCACCCGATGCTTCTGTGCCTCCGGATTATTAGACGCGCGACCTTAGTGTAGGTATTTTACTTTTGTTTCACACCCGACAACGAGTCGCGACTCGTATCTTGAATAATACTATTTTATTTTAATTTTTAAATCACGTGAATTCAGGCCTGGGTACCCGCAAGGGTCATCACTAGGAACTATTATTGGATCCAAGTGAATGGTCAGATAAATATTGTACCTATAACTCCTGAACAAATAGAAGGGAAATATGTATGGCTCTACATGTGTGTACTATTCAACGACTATATCCCGCCTTGATATGATTACCTAGACACCTGCTTCTCTAGTCTAATGGGGCCAACCGGTTCTGGCAAAAGCTCGGTAAGTCTCATTTTATGTGCTGAGTTTCTACTTGACATCTAAAAAAGGCCATTCCTCCAGTTCATCGAGTCACTGGCACCAGATCAGCATCTCAATATATCCAAGAATTCACTTGAAAGTGTCACGCAGGAGGTCAACTGCTATCAAGTTGTCAACCTGGGTGCACAACTTCGGCATGGTGACGCAATGGTTATACTGATGGATACGCCTGGATTTCTCGACCCAAGGCTGTCAGAGGGCCGGATAGGAGGAATGATCACAGAAAGTCTGAATGCATTTCGGTGTGTGATCGTTTTCTTTGATAAAAAGAACAGGCATGGTAAACCTATATTGAATGACACTTTCTTCCAGCCAACATAATATTGATTCTTTTGTGCACATCTTCTATTTTCAACCCATCACTGATATCCGGATCGGTGGTTCAAAACGGGATGCGGTCAAGATTCTGCGAGAGTATGTCAACCAATACAAAGCTAAAGATATCAATATTATCACAACATTCTGGAATACACTACCAACTGCCAAGCAGCTTGAAAACGCCAACAACCGCTTGCACACCCTAAGAAATGAGATATACACAGTCAGTAGCTTATACTTTGTAACGTCAACGATGCTATTTACCATTTCAAATTTTATCAGAAATCTGGTAACCTTGATGTCAACATCTTCAAGTTTGACACCTCTCAAGCTTCTGCTTTGTCCTCTTTGGATGAAACTGAGTATTCATGGAATGGTCGAGATGTCAAACCCGACAAAACCATAGACCTACACTATCAATCCCTCCTCTGCCACAACCTCCTCGGACGAATTACCAATGCCCTCCAGCAACTTCGACTTCTCACACAGGACAAACAGAACGCGACCCGTTCTGGAAGTGAAGATCACCATCTTCTGGAGGTCGTGCTCAGGGACGAGAAGGTAGCATCAATGTCACTTCAGTTGTTTTTGGACGACCTTGTCAGTATCATTGGTCAATCAGGGGCAACCTCCGAGTTATGGGACAGCCTTGCTATCCTTGCCAGTGACAATGTAGATCCGTCAGGGGTTATGGCGCTGCAGTACCTACTAGACACTCTCCATGACCGGCACCCAGGCAGATGTTTATCTCAACGGGTGTTCCAGGTGTCTCGAGCTCCGGCTTCGCTCCTTGCACCATCATCGGCCCTCCAACGTCAACCTGACACCTTGCGCTTTGGGTCTCTTGTCGCTCGCTTCAAAAGGCGATTCCATTGATCCCGGAGGTAGATATGAGGAGCGATTGTCACGGTATTGCAACATTGTTGATGAGCCCATTATCTGTATCTCCCATTCCTCAATCTTTGGACAATATCTTTTTCATCTTGATCCGGTTCATGTCATTATACTGTTCACATCGTCTTTCGTTGGGTTTCTTGTTTTTGATTTGTACTAGTCTCAATGTATTGTTGGGCCCTAACATTCCATATTTGTATTAGTGTCGGTCCAGGTTTGCGCTTTATCTGACTCCTACTTCATGTTATCTGACATTTCAATCGTTTCGGATACTTCTTTAGTGTGGTGTCTCACTCATCACTCATCCTTGGGCAATCTTGTTATCTCCCTCTTATTCCCTTTGTGTCCCATAGCCTCTTTACCCATAAATTGTATTTAGTCTCCAAGCAATACGAAGCCTCATATTTGTCCTAACTCTATTATTTTGTAATTACTTTGCGGCTTCCGCCTTTCAACGTCGTCGGCTTAGCTTGTGTACCCTCTTTCGCATTTGGCTTCTTGTTTTGCTGTATGATCCTCGTTTTTCTTCGTACATCCTCCGGTGCCCTCCTGTCGAGCTGACGTTGGTGTTGACCGTCACATGAAATAGATAACAGTTCCTCATCTCGTCTCGTCTCTATGTTGTCCATCACACGTCGTACTTGGCTAACACGTGAGACCGATCTGATAGCAATACCACCACACCTGAAGGCCCGGTATCTGATATCACGATGATGTCGCAGTTCTAAATTATAATCATAGTAAGCGCCCTTAGATGACGATGTGTTACCTTGCACAATAATGACCTCATGCCCTCAAAAAGACTCTGATATAATCATATCATATACTCCGACAGTGTCACCGCCCTACGCCACCCCGACACTAACTCTCATTTCAACGGGGCTGTGATTCCAAGGCCCAAGTATGGACTATGCTCAATAAAGCCTTAGTTAGGGTATCATCGCTCCTGAGCCGATCGTAAGTCAGGCGCTGGTGGATGGGGAGGAAATGGTTAAACGAGAATGGTTATTAAGTGCTTAAATTGGAAGGGTGATGGGGATCTCGACGATGCTGCTCCTCAAGTTTAAACGTCCTCAACACGCGCTCCTCACCCGACGACCTCCCCACCTCCGCACTGTCGCGCTCAGCACGGTTTACCGTATGAAAAACGCTCCATAACAGTAACGGACAGTGACGAGCCTCTCCATAACTCACATAAGCGCCAAGAACACGATAAACGCCCGCTTCATTCCATGCACCACTTGGTTTGGGATGCACATTTGGTATAAATCTAATAATTTTATCTTCATTTCTCTGCATTTTACATCTCCACATCGTTATGCAACCCCTCTCTTTTCTGTAATATACAAATATCTATTGGTTTATGTTCTTCATTCTTTTATTCCACAGTATCCACAATTTTGCAGTATAAAATATGTACCTAAACTACGAAATATATCAGGTTCTCGCACCTCACCTTTGTATCAGTCAGTTTTAGGTCACAGTCGACCTCATTATCAGTCCACAGATCGTATCTTTCGTCTCAGAAGCGCTCGAAGCGCTAGATTTCTTGTTTTTCATTCGTTACTCTACCTACCGACCACAGGCATCGAAGCACCTACCGGCTCCGTGCATTTCGCCCTCGCATACACACTACCTCTACCTACCTTCACCCATCACCACTATTCCTCATTGGTTGTTTGGTTTTATACCATATACCGTAGGCGGTACAAAAGCACTCATCTCAAACACAACCTCTCCCTCATCCCCGATCCACTCGTGCTTGACGATGGTCGTCGTCACCTCTTTTCCATTTATTATGAGGCCCTTCACGTATTTCTTCGTTCGTGCGCCAATGGCTGAGATGTGTAATCCTTTGGGGTCGTTGTAGATGTGAAGGATGAGGGATTCGAATAGGGGGGCTGTTAGACGTGAGTGCATGGGTAAGAATGGGTAAAAATGTCTGAAGAAAGAGAACGAAGGAAAAGACGGAAAGGACAAAAATGGGACGTACAATCCAACAATGTATTCCCCCGATACTGGATTAACGGGGTAAAAACCTATAACAGTGAATATGAATCATGCGCTCATCTGACCACAGCCTTCATTCTACATTGGCAATTGTCAGCCAATTTCAAGTGATTCCAGGTGATAACGATAATAAAAATAAAATAAAAACTGAAAGAAACATGCACCCCACTCAACGCCTGTGATACATCCTTATAATCACTCATCGCAACCTCTCTCACCCTCTTCCACGCTGCCCCCGCCATCGCATATAAATAGTGTATATGATGAGAAGGTTCGTTGGTGTGGTTGTTGTGGCCTCCTATCGTACGCGGAGGGTATAAAATCGTAATGAGGGGGAGAATGGAAAACGGAAAACGCAAGGAATAAGAATAAAAATAAAACCCACAACCAAAGTGCTCATTCAACGAATGCACAAACTTAACCTTGCCACGCCTCTTTGAAACAAGTCCTCCAACATCATGTACCAACACCAATGCTATACGCTCATTTATCACCCTCCGTCCAACCATTCTGATCCCCCGCCCACCCCGCATGCTTACTCGTCGCCGCCATGAACCCCGTCTCGTCATGAAACAGCGTATACGGTGCCATGAATGATATCTCAAGGAGAAAACTCATCGTTTCTTCGGACTTGTTGAGTTCGCATGCGAGGATGTATGCTGCATAGTTGTTGTCTGTGGGTGTGTGCGTGTGCGGGTGGGATGGTGAGGGCAAGGGGGAACGGGACCATCGATGGTGAGTTGTCTTGTGAGTAGGAGTGTCGGCTTGAGGAAGAGGAGACTCAGAAACATAATCCAAAGTCCTCGACGGACTCTCCGAACGCACATCATCAGCGACCCAACCATGTGTGTCGCACACCGAACTAAGCCCCGCATGAACTTCATAGTCCACATTCTATGCATCGGTATCAGTTTCATTAACATTGCCAGTATCGTTTTCATCAGTCCCTCTACACCAAAACCAGAAACAAAGCGAACTCACCTCCCGATCCTCATACCGCACCTCCCACTGGCAATCGCTCTCCGGAGGCACAGTTGCATCTTTCCATACCGCCTCCCATGCGAGATCCAAATCCACATGTCCGTCGACGCCCCCAAGCTTCAACACTGCCTCCGCAATGAGCGAGTCCGCATGTGTGCCCACCATGATAGAATTGGTCTCGATCATGTTTTTCCACATGGGGAGCCAGCCGCTCGGTATGCGTGTGTGGATGCGCGGTTTGGGTTGTCGATGGATTGGGTTGCAGAGGGTGCGATGGGTGATGATGGATAAAGAGTGAAACGATGAGCGGGATGGTGGGTGTGGATTTGACGGTGTGTATGGGTATGATGCGTTGAAAAGGGACAAAGCCGACCTGTTGGTAATCTTGCAACATGTTCCTTACCAGCCCCGGTACCTTTTCGGGGGGTGAAGAGGAGTTGCCAGGCACATTGAGCGCGATATGCATCCTCTACATAGAATGTATCGTAGTGTCAATAACCATGCTGGACGATACTAAAGAGGTGGAAGAAGAATGATAGGATACCGCGCACCCAAATCGAATGCCCAGTATACGACTCCCCTTCATGCACGGTGTTATCATACCCTGAAAAGTACCTCCCATTCATTCGGGTACTAGAAGAATGACCATAAGAACAGAATTCTCAATAAATCAAAATTTGCACAACGATAGCTCACCGGTGACGATGAGCCGCTGGAGTCTGGGGAGGATACTTCCTTGAGTATTAGAATGGTGTTCAAACACTAATAGCGAACCACACACACCATTCACAACAACACTGTCAAACCGAGTCCAGACATACCCTTTAAAGTGCTGGGCATGTCCAGCAGTCGAAATCGGGGTTATAATCCAATCTTGTCGTTCACTAGAGAAATCACAAATATCGAAGTCTATCAGATCTAAGAATTCAACGAGGTTAACGCTTATTTTAGATATGAAAGGGAGGGTAGATGAAAGTCACTATGTACCTGCAGTTCCTTTGACGTCACTTCGATGACGACGCAGAGCAGACACAGAATCCATGATGTCAACGTGTGAGTAAAGTTCCTTATTGAGTTTGAATGTGAACCTTGGAACCAGATCAAATCACTCCCTTGAACACAACACTTTCGTGCACTCATCTCCTCTGTCAGTTCTGCCTCCTCTACTCCTCCTAATTTCTGTATTGGTGATTAAGATGCGAATAAATTGACACTATCGACAAGATTGGTGACATGGCTCCTGTACAATCCGTCGTTACTCCCTTAGAGCCATTGCTCCTGCTGTAGTGATGTCAGTTCCTCATTGGAGAAGGTATGCTCTTCCACCACTTGAATTAATGCATATTCTGAATTATAAACAGTTAGAAACGTCTAAATACCAGGGTATTATTGATAAATGAACCAACAGTGTAGAAAGGGGGGGGTCTGTTGAGGGTCACATTGTACAAATTGGTACGAAGCTCTCCTCTCAATCCTCTGGCATTTCCTGGCTAACGCACATACTTCCAGTTAGAAACATTCCGATTTCGTGTGGCCCAGGGATCGTAAAATTTGAACACGCGTCGTGTCATGGGATTGTTTTCTTGGTGCCGTCGTCCACTTTGGACAAAGAGACCGCTGTTCTTAAGGTACGTACTTCAAATTTCAATCCTCATGCATACATATTTCTTATGCTATTTCACACAGGACTTGACAACGGCGCATCGCGCCGCTGACCTCGGGTTATGGGTTAGCGCACAAAATCTCACTGTTGTGCCCGTTGTTGAGCCCAAGACCCTTGGACGTGCATCCTTCTCTGGTGGAGGCACATCTGGCGCCTTCCTGACCACACCTCCTCTTCATAACTACCGAGCAGCTTCTCCCGCAACGTCTTACCCAACTCGTCATGGTTGTAGATGAAGAAGGGTGGTCCAACTGCATAATACTTGCTGTTGTAGCAACTCGTCATGGATTGTTGGGTCAAGTGGTGGTTCCGCTTCCCCGGTCGCTCGTATTCGTGGATGACGTGACCTGGGTCCTCCATCGCACCACTGGGCCACTCCCTGCTATGACGATAAGGAGGATAAATGTCCCAGAACGTAAATGGAGGGTACCATCCTTTGGTATGTCATGTACATTTTCTTCAAGGTTCATTTGGAGGCTATCAGTGAGTATCGTTTTCAGTTCTGATTTGTTCTCTTTTCTTCATCGCCATAATTTTATCTATTCCTTCTTCCCCTTCCATACAACCCCTAAATTGATAACATACACGTCAAAACTAACCCTTCTCATCTTCATAGCTCGATCCCGCGGTGATTGTCCACTCCACTACAAATGCGGCAGCATCTACTTCTCCCTGCAGCGGTACACCTCCACACTCAAGAATTTCAAAAGAGTTCTTTCACTCATCTCCAGCGACTTCAACAACGTGCACCTCATAGGGACCTGAATCCACACCCGTGAAGGTGCCCGCTCCTCCCTCGCTCTCTACGTCAAGACGAAGGGCAAGTACAAGGAAGTGGAAGAGCTAGAAGGCGGTTTGACAGAGCTGGAAAGGGTGAGGGGAAAGACGGAGAAGCAGCATGATGCGGGGTTGTGGAATGCGTCTGTGTGGAGAGTGCTAGTCAGACACTAAGGGTGGCGAGTCATGATGTTGAGGTTGGGAAGTGGAGGGCTGGGTGCGCGCTTGGTGCAGGGGATGTGGAGGGTGCTGTTGGTGATTGGACGTGAGTTGATCGTTGTCTGATTTATCCCTCCCCGATACCAACATCTGATATCCCTCGCAGTCGTCTTTCCCATCTCCTCGCCCACATCTTCCATCTCGCCCACCCCTACCTCCCTCCCCCGCCCACCTTGATGGCAACGCTCAAACAAAGTCTGCACTTTGACCCCGATTCCGAGCCGGGTCTCAGCCTGCGCCGTCTCGGCAAAAGTCTTGATAAATCGTTCTTCGCCCTCGATGAACTCTTAGTCGAAGAGGACTAAAGAGCCGTTTTGAAACTCCTCACGGACATGCGCAGGAAGGTGGATCTGTGGAATCGGTGGGAAGCGGCGATGAATCCTAACGTCGGCGAGAGAAGGGAGAGGATCTCCTGCTCATCCCTGAGGCGTTACTCAAAACCCCATCATCATCATCAGCAACCCCAACACCGCCCTAGTAGTAGCACCCGTATATGCGTCTCCTTGCCGTCACACCTTTCCACACTTTCCTCTTCTCCACCCCACTATCGCTCTTACCGGTACACTCCCGCAAGTAAACACTCACTATTGCTATTCGCATACTCTTCTCCTTTCTCCGTTCTGCTTCTCCTACCCTCCTACTTTTCTTATCGGTGACTCCGAGTCACCGAGTCGGATGCCGGTAAATCAATGATGACCAACAACGCTGGTGACGTGGCACCCGTGTGGCAGTCGTCTTTTCCTGTATAATCCGTCGTGGCTTCCATTGAGACCTCCATTGCCCCTCCCGTGGTGGTGTCAGGTACTCTTTGGACCAAGTACGCTCTCCTGCTATCTTTATTAATCTGTATTCTGAACTATAAACACTAAGCAACATGTAAATCTCGGGGTTTTATCGATACAGGAACCACAACAGTTGAAAGCAGGTGTCTGTGGGATATGAGATCGCCGGATGGAAAAGCTGAGGGTCTCATTGCGCCAATTGGTATGACGCACTGCTCAATTCTACGGCTTTTCCGGTCTGACACTGATATTTCTGGTTAGCGACGTTCCAAAATACCGTGTGTGAGGCACCGTAAAACTTGGACATACCTTTGCAGCGCAACAAATGATGCATTCAGGTTGGAGAGAAGCCACTGTTCTTAAGGTACGTGCTTTAAATCTCGTCTCACACATATACC
Organism: Panaeolus papilionaceus; assembly: GCA_015501605.1. Classification (NCBI taxonomy): domain Eukaryota; kingdom Fungi; phylum Basidiomycota; class Agaricomycetes; order Agaricales; genus Panaeolus; species Panaeolus papilionaceus. The sequence goes on from JADNRZ010000015.1 coordinate 1,216,642, forward strand.
TATTGCTCATACTATTTTACACAGAACTTGACCATGGCGCAATGTCCTGCTAACTTCAGGTTATGCGTTAGGACACAAAAGATTACTGTTGTGCCCGTCGTTGAGTCTGAGGCATTTGGACGCACCTCTCATGATAGGCATTGCAACCTATCTGGCGCCTGCTCAATAACGCCTCCTCTTCATACCTCCCCAGCACCCTCTTCTGCGACATCTCACCTGATTTTTCTATGAACGTGGCTGAAGAATAGCGGGTCAACTGCATCAATCGCTGACGTGGCCTGGGTCCATCGTACCACTGAGTTACTTCCTGATGCGACGATAAGGAGAATAAATGGCCAGTATGTAAATGGAGGACGCCATCATTCGGTAAGTCAAGTGTAATTTCCTCATGTATCACAGCACTCATGCTCTTTTATCCAGCTCTCCTTCATCGTTGTCCTGAGTGTACCTCCCTCCCTCTATTACCAAAAATTCTCACTTCCGGTTCTTCACCACCCAAACGTTCAAGCATGAATCTCCCCCCCCCGTCACACCCTTCTACTTTGCCCTCTCCTCTCCCTCTATCGCCCTCATTTATACTCTACAGGACGCCTTACTCCTTAACCTGGTCCTACTCTCCATCAAACACAAACACGCCACCCCTTATTTCTCCATGCAGCAAACACTCTTTCACACTCGACAATTTCGAAAAAAATAACTATCGCTCACCTCACCTTCAACACCGGACTTTGGGGAGGAGTAAGTCGGAAAGGGATCGGAGAATATGCACCTGTGGAATGTATGCGGAGACAGTGTGAGCCAAACGTTGGTTACTAGGTGCGCAAATGTATGTTGTTTTATGCTTTCGCGATCCTTGTTTGTATTTTTGTATCTAATCCTAATTTTTTCTGGTATATCTACAGACGCCTCTCTCATTTCGTCTTCCTCGCCCTCAACTTCTTTGTCGCTCACTTCTGCCTCCCGCCCTCGCCATCCCGCTCGCAACACTCATGCAGTGCCTCCACCTGGAACCTCGACTCCAACTCTGTCCGACTTTGCATCCTCTCATTAAAGAATTCGACAAATCGCTTCATGAGATGTCAACCAAAGAGGATCAGAGAGGTGTGATTAAGCCAATTAGGGGTCCACTGCTCCATCCGCAGGTGCTCCGCAAGTCGCCTTCGTCATCATCTATACCACCGCCACCTCCACAACGACGACCATGCACGAGAAACCTTGCAAGGTCGCTTGCTAGTAGATAAGTAGTATGGGGAAGCGTCGGCATTGGAAGGTTGCAGGGAGGATGTGGTGGGTCTTGTCGGGCGCGATGGAGGACTGTTGAAAAAGGAAGAACGGGAAGAGGTAGTCACCATCCTCGGAAAAGCATTTGAAGCGTTCGGACGGAAGGTATAGCGAAAGATGACAAGGAGGGGGATTGGGGTGGGGACGGGACGGGACGGGGATATATTGTGTTCGTCTGTGTCTGTGTTAGTGTGATGGTGTGTAGGATTGAGCGACAGGGAACGATACTGAGTGCTCCGAGATGTACATTATTGTTAAATTGAATCTTAATCGTGATATTTTGATATCGAAATTATTTTCGGGATCATCTTCGAAATGAGCAAGCCGCGATTGGAAGCTTAAGTTGTTGACACTGTACAGGCTCACTATAACGAGGTGTCGTTTGTGCAGAAATGTTGGTATTTAGTATCTAATTTTGCATTCTGTTCTTGCTTTTACATTTCTTGTTCGATATCCCCTTGATTTAATAGCGGTTATGATATTGTCTCACGAGGCGTTAAGGCACTGAATTAGTGGTGGGTATACTTGCTATTTATACGAGCCCTTAGTAAGAACTGTGCCATGCGGACGCCGCGTGGAAGATATCTGCTCCGTATCTCTTACCATCATCTCTTGTCGTATTCACTGGATTCACAATGTCGACCAACTTGAACACTCAAGAGTATCGCAAGATCAAAGTGAATGGTCCGATAAGTATTGTACCTATAACTCCTGAACTCATGAAAGGGGAATTGGTATATCTTTACATGTGTGTACTATTCAACAAATTTATCCTCCCTTAATATCATTGCTTAGATGCCTGCTTCTCTAGTCTAATGGGTCCCACTGGTTCGGGGAAAAGTTCTGTAAGGCTCAATTTTTGTGTTATTCTTCGACTCGACATTTAGAAGAGGTCCTGACTCCCTGCTGCAGTTCATTGAGTCACTGGCACCTGACCAGCACCTGGATATATCCAAGGATTCACTTGAAAGCATGACACAAGAAGTCAACTGCTATCAAGTGGTCAATCTGACCAACCAGCGTTCTGGCAGCATTGTACTGATGGATACCCCTGGGTTTCTTGACCCAAGGCTGTCAGAGGGCCGAATAATGAGAATGGTCACAGAAAGTCTCAATGCATTTTGGTGTGTGACCACATCATTTGATAACAGAGTAGATGTGCTGAACCTGCATTGAATGTCATTGTCTGCCAGCCAATTTTCTAGTTACACTGCTGTGTACATCTTCTATTTTCAACCCATCACTGATATCCGAATTGGTGGCTCAAAACGGGATGCAGTCAAGATTCTGCGAGAATATGTCAACCAATTCAATGCTATCTATATCTCTGTGATAACAACATTCTGGAATCAACTATTGACCCCCAAGCAGCTTGAAGATGCCTCCCATCACTTTCACACCTTGAAAGAAGAGATATATGCAGTCAGTAGCTTATACTTTGTCCTGTCAATGATGTCACTTACTATTTCAAATTTTATTAGAGATCTCGTGACCTTAGAATTGATGTCACCAAGTTTGACACCTCTCAAGCTTTGGCTTTGTCACTGCTAGATAGATTACCCCTTGGATGGCTGGAAGACCCAAACAACACCAACAAAGTCATGGACCCACACTATCAATCCCACCTCTGCAACAACCTGCTTGGACGAATCACCAACACCCTCCAGAAACTGCAACTTCTTGCAGAGGACAAACTGCATGCCACCTGTTCTGGAAGTGAAGATCATTATCTTCTGAAGGTTGTGCTCAGGGATGAGAAGGTGGCATTATCATTGCTTCAGTCCTTTTTGGATGATCTTGCCAGTGACTACATTGGTCCATCAGGGATGATGGCCCTGCAATTCATCCTGGATAGTCGCTATGAACAGGACCCAGACACATGCTCGTCTAATTGGCCACTCTCTTGAGCTTCACCCCAAACCATGGTCACTTTAGATATCCCTTCCGATCATGGTCCTGCACCAGCATCACCTTCGCAAGTCCCAGGCTTGGAACAACTCAGCATCACACCTGCACCCATCCCATCAACCCCCCAATTTCAACCACCATCACCTGATGCATCGTGTTTTGCTCCAATTGCTGCTGCCATTAAGAGGTGATTCAAGCAAATCCAAGGGTAGATATCAGGGCATTTGGTCACACTGGTATCTGAGTCACAACATCATTGAGAAATCCATTAATCGGTATCTCATCTACTTTTCATTTTGTCATTTTTTTTTCAATTCACATCATTGTAGTGTTCACACCTTGTCTCATGGTTGGTTTTTCAGTAATTTGTACTATTCTCGTAGCTTGCCCTTTTCATTACTTAGCTTCAAATATTCTGAGTGTTTCTTCAGTCTTGTTTATCACCCAATTCTCATTTTGTACTTCATCGTTATCTTCCCTGTATTGTGTTCGTTTTCTTTTGTTTTAGCCATAAGTTGTACTTAGTCTACAGCTTCATTCTCGCCCTAGCACTATTATTTCGCGTCCTTTCGTAGTTGTCCAATCAGCATGATTCCTTCCTGTGTTGCTTCATCTGTCTCGCAGCATTCAATCTCGTCCTTCCTCCCATTCCCTCTACTGACAAACTGACGTTGTGCATGTCAAGTCACGCATCCATTTCATTTAACACTCGATTCACCATTGTCATTCACCACATCGCCGGCTCTCACATTCGATTTGTATCTCTGCACTGCCCAGATAGCATCACTTTTATTGTCCCTCATACCTTTAGTGTCGCTTTCTGTTAGATACGCCTTTTGTTGTCACTCCCACATCTCCAGTGTCAATGATCGCTCTCTGCATCAATTATTCATCTACTGTGAATGCTATTTCTTGTGCTTCATCGTCGCACACTCCTGAGTTCTGTTCTATGTTGCCCAGACCAGTTCAATGATCAAGCACACCAGACTAGACTTTATCATATTACTCTTAATTCACCTCGCATGCACATTACAACAGATTCGACAGATTTCGAATGCTTAGAAGTCCAACTCTCACAACCCTCACAGTTCATCTCCAATCCCCTCAGCCTCCTACCCATCTTCCCACTCCACCTGCTTTATCTCTTCCTCAGCACCACCAAATACCCTCAACACGCCCTCATCGCACCACCTCTTCACCTTTGCAATCATCTCAAACACTACCTCCCTGCCATCCTTAATCCACTGATGCTTAACGAAGGGCGTCGTTACCTTTTGTACGTTCATTGTCAACGATCTCATACATTTCTTCGTCTGCGCGCCCAGAGCTGAGGTGTGTAGGGGCCGGGGAGCGGTGGGGATGTAGAGGGTGAGGGATTCGAAGAGGGGGCTGGATAATTCAGATGGGCTCGAGTTAGGGACGTGCGAACTCCCCCTATACAGGACTGATGGGATAAAATCCCACAGCGGTGCATATGAACCATGCGCTCATCTGTCCGCAGTCTTTGTTCTATAGCTACAGTATCACAACACCACCGACTTGGAATCTAAAATAATCAAAACACACAGGGGAAAATACGCATGCCACTCAACCCCTCCGGCCTATCCCCATACTCACTCCTCGCGATCACTCTATCACTTTCCTGAGTCGTCCACGCTGCCCCCGCCATAGCGTACAGATCCGGAATGTGATGAGAGGGTTCACTGGTGTGGTCGTTGTACCCTCCTATCAAACGTGTCACGGTAGTGGGGCATAAAATCGTAATGGGGGGTGAAATCGTGATGAGGTTTAAACCGTCAATTTTAGTAGAGATAGCAGAAAACCGAATGCGACTCACCATCGAAATGCTTATCCAAAGACCTCACAGACCCCTCCCTCCCACCTCTGCTAGCAACACTTCCCCCGACATCATATATAATGACAAAGCTATACGCTCACATAGAGTCACGCTCTGTCCACCTACCATCCTCCCTCCACACCTCCATAAACCCCGTTTCTTCGTTGAATCATGTGTATGACGACATGAGCGCACGCTCGAGGAGCAAATTCATTATTCCGTCGTACTTGTTAAGTTCATGCGCGAGGATATAGCTGCGTAATCGTCGTCTGTGGGTGGGTGGTAAGTCCTTTTTGTTAGAGAAGAAGCAGGGGAGTAGGAGGAGGGGGTTGCGGGTTTGAGAGAGACTCGGACTCACAAGCGTAATGCAACGTCCTCAACCCACTCTCCGAATGCACATCATCAGTGACCCAACCATGGCTGTCATACACCGAACTAAGCACCGCTCAGACTTCGTAGTCCAATTCTATATTATCATTTTCTTTCATTAATACCATTTCATCAATTCGAGGAAAGGAAAGAAAAAGAGAATCAGCGCTAACTCACCTCTTCCCTATCCTCATACCTCACTTCCCAATCCCTCTCAGGCGCCACAGTCACATACATACTTCCACACCGGCTACCGCGCGAGATTCAAATTCACCTGTCGGGGTCCATCGAATGTTTCTGTCATGTCATGAAGATTGAACGTCCGAGTGTCGTTGAGTTTCAACAACGCCTCCGCAATGAATGAGTTCGCATACGTGCCAACCATGATATTGGTCTCGACGGTGTTTGTCTAATGGGGAGCCAGTCGCTCTATAGGGAGCGCATATATATGTGGGCGGGGTTTTCGATGTCGATAAATTGAGTATGAGGTGATTTGAGAGAGTATGAGGTGGGTCGGGAATGTGAGTGTGCATGTAGGCATCGAAAGAAAGAGGAAAGCAAAGCCGCACCTGTTGATAATCTTGCAACATGCTCCTCACCATTCCTGGTACCTTATCTGTGCGAATAAGATTTGCCATGCCCATTCCGCGCAAGAGGTGTCGTCTATATGTATCATATCATATCATAATGTCAATTGTAATGTAAATAGCAATATTAGACGACACTAAAGAAGTGGAAGAAGAAGGATTGAAGGAACACCACCCACCCAAGTTGAATACACGTATACGACTCCCCTTCGTGCATGGTATCATCATCCCCCGAATATTAGCCCCCATGTCCGTGTTGTTCATTGGGCTGCTGATCCAATCTTGTCGTTCACTCGAGCAGCCACAAATTTCGAAATCCGTTATGTCTGCAGTTCAAGAGGATCAACGGTGATGTTTGAATATGAAAGGAAGGAGGGGGATGATTGAATGCACTACCTGCAGTTCTTTTGACGTCATTTCGGTGACGACGATGAGAGACGGTTACAGAACCATGAGCGTATGTCAACTTGATTCAATGTGCGAGTATATGGAAACCCGGACTGGCACGCTTCAAATTCTGTAGCCAAACACTTGAAGCCGGTGATGCCGATGATGGCTTGGCTTCTCTGGTGTCCCTTGATGATCAAGGACCCGAGAGACTCCTGATTTCTGTTGTGGTAGATAGTATCCTACAACAAATATTATCAATTATGGATGTGATTGTGTGAACACAATGCATTCAGCATACATATCTGGTAAATTTCTGGTTGATATCTCACTAGTAATTGAATGAATTATTATCAGTGCGTCTGATGTGCACATATCCGTGGGAAAGGTGATTTAGGACAGCCACTGTGTTGTGTATCTCAGTTATCCATCTACCCAAGCTAAAAGTAAGTTGGGTTTGGAGTAAGGGAGCTAAATGCATCCATTATGTACTGAAAATAAGATCACTGAGGTCATGTAAAGGCCAGTTATATATGTGCATCCGAATCCTGAGCGCCCTCTGTGGCTGTGCACAACCTTACTTAATGTAGCACATGAGCAATATCGCAAAGTCAATATTAAATGGCATGACGGTTGTAGTACAATAAATTATATTTCCTGGGGTATATGGAATGCATATGTACATGATAGTAGTAATTATAGATTCCCAAGTTGATGTGCACAGAAACGGGGCTTTATTCATTCTGGTTTATGCATGATCATTATGATCTTGAAGCACAAATGCAAAGCTTCAGAGCCAGAATTCGTTCGAGCAAAAGTAAACTGTAAATTTTAATTTATCGTGGTTCGAGGGTACGATCATACAATATTGACTTCGCAATACTCGCGATATCAAAAGCACTCAGTTCTTATGAGCCAGATCGGGTAGGCTCAAGCACAGCCGCAGAGCACCCATATTTATAGTCTTACATGATAACAGTGACCATATTTATAGCATTAAACCATTTAAATAAACCCTATAATTGAACTGTACTAAGATTATAGCTTGGGTACACGTCCCCGCAGCTGGGTAATTAGGCTTCATGACACTCGCCAAAGTCCTGTGTCGTTCTTTCCCACAACCTACAAGAGACTGGATATGGCACACCCAATAATTCATGCAATAACTTGTGGAATATGAACCGGAGTAGGCTCAAGCACAGCCGCAGAGCACCCATATTTATAGTCTTACATGATAACAGTGACCATATTTATAGCATTAAACCATTTAAATAAACCCTATAATTGAACTGTACTAAGATTATAGCTTGGGTACACGTCCCCGCAGCTGGGTAATTAGGCTTCATGACACTCGCCAAAGTCCTGTGTCGTTCTTTCCCACAACCTACAAGAGACTGGATATGGCACACCCAATAATTCATGCAATAACTTGTGGAATATGAACCGGAAATTCAGTTCACTAAGCTAAATAGGTCATTTATACACTAATGCTTTCATGAATGACAATATATTTCGTAGGACGCTATATACAAAGACATAATCATTATATTGGCACCAGGCAACTCCCTCGGGGTCCTAGATCACCAAGAAACCCAAGCCATCACTGGCATTGTCGGCATCTTGTGTTTGGCTTGACCATTTGAAGCGTGCCAGTCCGGGTTTCCATACGAGTAAAGTTCCTTATTGAGTTTGAATTTGAACATTGGAACCAGATCAAATCACTCCCTTAACAAAACACCACGATCCCTGTTCGTGCACTCATGTCCTCTGTCAGTTCTGCCTCCGCTACTCCTCCTAATTTCTATATCAGTGACTAAGATACCAATGAATGGACACTACCAACAAGGCTGGTAACATGGCACCAATGCCATCCTCGTCCGCTCCTGTAGAATCCGTCGTGACTCCCATAGAGCCATTGCTCCTGTCGTAGTGGTGCCAGATGTCATTGGACCAGGTACGCTCTTCTACTACTTGAATTAAAGTATTTTCTGAGTTCTTCACACTGAGCAGCGTCTAATTCTTGGGATGTTATTGATAAATGGACCAACACGGTTGAAAGCGGGGATCTGTTGAGGATCTCATTGCGCAAATCGGTATGAAGCAGTGCTCAATTCTATGACATCTCCAGGCCGACGCACATGTTTCCAATTAGCAATATTTAGATCCCGTGTGCTCGAGGCACCATAGAACTTGAACATACCTTTGCAACGCCCTATGCGACGTGTCATGGGGTTGTTTTCTTGGTACCTTCATTCACATTGGACAAAGAGAACGGCGTTCTTGAGGTACGTACTCCAAATCTCAAATCATATGTATACTTATTGCTCATACTATCTTAAGAGAACTTGACAATGGCGCATCGTCCTGCAGACCTCTGGATATAGGTTAGGACACAAACATAATTGTTGTGCCTGTTGTTCAGCCCAAATCCTTCGGACGTGGATCCTTCTCTGGTGGATACTTTTATCACACATGCGGCGCCTTCCCGACGACAGCACTTTCTTATTATACCTCCCCAATACCTTCTCCCGCAACGCCCTACCCAAATATTCATGGTTGTAGATGGCCAAGAGTGATCCAACCGCATACTACGCTGCCGTTGTAGCCGTTCATCCTGGATTGTCAGGTCAACGGGTGGTGATGCTGCCCCAGTGCGCTCGTACTCGTGGATGATGTGGCCTGGGTCCTCCATCGCACCACTGGGTTACTTCCTGCTACGATGAAAAGGAAAATAAATGGCCCAGAACGGATGGAGGGCAATATCATTCGGTATGTTAAGTATATTTTCTTTGTATCTCGCAGCGCTCATGCTCCTCATTCAGAGAACATCGCAGTGCACTTGCCTTCTTGCTCTCATTATACCCAGCTTTTCTTTCATGAATCACCGTCGTTCTCATGCAGTCGCTTCCTTATATTATCGACGATGTCACCTTGAGTCCTTCACCACCGCCCTAACACCCGCACGTGTCCCCTCACCATCACACCCTTCCTCCTCTCCTCTCTCTCTATTGCACGCAGATGCATTCATATAGGCAAGCCTTACGCCTTAACTTGACCCTACCCTCCACCAAAAATTCGCAGTGAGCCCTCACCCAACTTTTATCTCACCAGACCTATCCCCCACCGACTTCAAACGCGCCACCACCACTTGTTTCCGTGCACCGACGCTCCTCCATAACCAATAATTTCGAAAAAAAAAAAAAAAAAAAAAAAAAAAAAACACAATTATCGCTCACCTTCAACGTCGGACTTGTGAGAACGGCAAGTCAGAAAGGGATCGGAGAAATATGGGGCTGTGGAATATGTGCATGGACAGCGCGAGACGTTGGTTGTGAGGTCCACAAGTGTATGTTGTTTTATTTTTCACGATCCCTGTTTTTATTTTCGTATCTAATCCTTATTTTTTTTTGGTGTATCTATAGACGCCTGTCCCACTTTGTCCTCCTCACCCACATCTTCTGTGTCGTATGTTTCTGCCTCCCACCTTCGCCATCCCGCTCTTATGCAGTGCCTCCACTGTAGCCCCGACTCCAAACCCTGCCTGACTTTGCATCGTCGTCTTGTTAAAGAATTCGACAAACCTTTCTATGAAATGTTGGCAAGGGGGATTAGAGGGCTGTGGTTAAGCCACTTATGAGTCCACTGCTCAATCTGCAGGCGCTTCTCAAGTTGCCTGTATTATCATCTACTGCCAGCACCTCCACAATGACGATCATGCACGAAAAACTTCGCAAGGGTCCATTCATCCCCCAAACGATGTGAAAAGTGTCACCGAGATGGCAGACGCTCATGAAGGCGATGTGTAGAATTTGCATGCACCCCTCCAACGGGGAGGAGGGAAGAGTGGCGCAGGGGGATTCTAGTTTTATTTTGGACATTAGCGTTGGTTGGGGGTGGGTTGACGGGGGTTGGGTAGAGGTTGGGTTGGTGGGTATCGTCAGTATGAGAGTGGGAAGGGTGATGGAGAGGGTGAGGACAAAGATGAGGAGGACGGGATGGGGACGGGGACGGGGATGTGTTGGCGTTTGTGTGGTGGTGTATAGGGTTGAGGGAGAAGGAACGATGCTGTGCGCTAGCAGATGTACATTTTTAGTCGCATGTAATCTTGATCTTGACTTTTGCTATCGCAATTATTTCCTGGGTCGGGTTCGAGGTCAACGAGTCACCATCGGGTGTCGTTGGTGCAAAAATGCTAGTATTTAACGTTTAACGTGGAATTGTGAATTCTGTTCTTGCTTTTACACGCCTTGTTTAAGATACCTTTGACTGATGAGCGGTTATGATCTTGTCTCACAAGGCGTTAAGGCACTGCCAGTCAATTTGTGGTGGGTGTCTGATTGCTATTTATACGAGCCCTTAGTAAGAACTGTGCCACGCGGACTCTGCCTAGCAGATATCTGCTCACTATCTCATGACATTGAACTGCGAGAATCACCTCTAGACTCATAATGTCGACCACCACTATGAAGTATCATTGGATCCAAGTGAATGGTCCGATACGGATTACACCTATAACTCCAGAACAACTGAAAGGGAAATACATACGGATTTACATGTGTGTACTGTCTAACAGTTTTATCCCGCCTACATACCATTATTTAGATGCATGCCTTCCTAGTCTAATGGGGCCAACTGGCTCAGGGAAAAGCTCCGTAAGTCTCATTTTATGTGTCAAGTTTCTACCCGACATTTAGAAGACGTCCTTCCTCCAGTTCATCGAATCATTCGCACCAGATCAGCAGCTGAATATATCCAAAGATTCACTTGAAAGTGTCACCCAGGAAGTCAACTGTTATCAAGTTGTCAATACGAGCGCCCAGTATTCGGACAGTTCGTTTGTACTGATGGATACCCCTGGGTTTCTCGACCCAAGGCTGTCGGAGGGCCGGATAACAAGGATGGTCACAGAAAGTCTGGAAGCATTTCGGTGTGTGATCATTTCATTTGATAAAAGAGCAGACATGGCGAACCCATATTGAATGGCATTTCTCCCAGCCAATATTCTAGTACTTTTTATGTGTACATCTTCTATTTTCAACCCATCACCGATATTCGAATGAGTGGTTCAAAACAGGATGCAGTCAAGATTCTTCGAGAATATGTCAAGCGATACAATGCCGCATATATCACTGTAATCACTACAATGTGGAATACCCTAGGGACCCCCAAGCAGCTTGAAGACGCGAAACACCGTATGGACACCTTCAAAAATGAGATATATGCAGTCAGCAGCTTATATTTTGTCATGTCAACGATGTCATTTACCATTTCAAATTTCGTCAGAGTTCTCAAGGCCTTGACATCAATGTCACGAAGTTCGACACCTCTCAAGCTTCTGCTTTGTCATTGCTGAATGGATCACTGGTGGGATGGGATGAGGACGAAATGGACCCCAATGAAGTCATAGACCGAGACTATCAATCCCTCCTCTGCAACAACCTCCTCGGACGAATTACCAATCTCCTCCAGCAGCTCCAATTTATTGCAGAGAACAAACGGAGTGCTACCCGTTTCGGAACTGAAGATCATCGTCTTCTGGAGGTCGTGCTCAGGGATGAGAAGGTGGCAGTATCGTCGCTTCAGTCCTTTTTGGAGGACCTTGTTCGTATCAATCCACCAGGGTTAACCTCCGAGTCCTGGGATGACGCATCAATCTTCCATATTGATATCTCAGAGTTTTCGGACCTTGCCAGTGACGATACTGGTCCATCGGGGATTATGGTGTTGCAGTGCCTGCTTGACGGTCTCTATGATCAAAAGCCAGACGCGTGCTCATCGCCTTGGCCGTTCTTTCGAGCTTCGCCCCTTGCACAACCCGGCGTCCAACTTCCTCCAGACGCCGCATTACAACCCGTGGTCACTTCAGATAGCCCTTCTAACTGTGATTCTGGACCAGCGTCGCCTTCGCAAGTCCCAGGTTTGCACCAACTCAGCCACACACCCCGCCCCATCCCATCAGCTGCTCATGGTCAACCACCCTCACCCAACGCATCGTGTTTTGCTCCGATTGCCGCCGCAATTAAGAGGCAATTCAATCACACCCGAGGATAGATATCATGGGGTGTTGGTCGTGGTATCCATTCAGCCTCGTTTGTCACTAAAATTTCATTTTTGTATGGCCTCGTTATCATATTACTTCTTTCGTATTCCGTATCTTCAGCGATAAGCCATACTTTTGAGTTGATAAGCAACGCGAAGCCTCTTTGTTCACCCTAGCTCTATTAACTTGTGGCCTTTAGCCGTTGACGTTGTCCATTGATGAGCTTGCGCACCTTCGTGTGTGTTCGGTTTCGGTTTATACAACCTCCGCCTGTCTTTGTGCTTCGTCCCATTTTCTCGACTGACGCTCTGATGTTGCACGTGTGAAGTCGTGCACTTATTTAACTTTAAATTTCACATCTGATATCCAAATAGTCTCTCCTCAGATAGCCTCATTTTTATTGTGCCTAGCATTGTTAGCATCTTTAGTGTCGCTTTCTGTTGGATAGGTCTTTTGTTGTCACTTCCCCATCTCCAGTGGACCAGCATCAATAATCGCTCTCTGAACCAATTATTCACCTACTTCGAACGCTATTCCGTCGTGTTTCATGAATCATCATCGTGTGCTCCTGCCCTACATTATCCAGATCCATTGATGGAAGGATCTGTGCGAGTCCAACCTACGTCACGCTATATTCCCCTTCCTTCTCTCGTTCTATTCGTTCTACTCCACTCTATCCATCCTATAGTATTCCCCACGTCGTTCGTGGCGGCTCAGCGTGTGTTTCGTTGCTTTTCTTTGCCCACCCACCATGTCTCTTTCTTCCTATTTAATCTTAAACCCATTATTTCTTATTATTGCTCACAATTTCTCTCATCTTAGCATACTAGATCTGTGCACCATCCTTAGCTACACGAGTTTAAAATAGTCCATGTATTGTATTTCTAGAGCTCCGTAGTCTGGGTAGAGGGAGCCGTGGTCGGTGTGGGGCTCATCCGTCCATCGCCGGGGTTCGTTCTCGACGACCTCTCCCTCTCCCCTACTCGACTACTCCGGCTACGGGGACTCAAGCGTAAGAACCATTACGCACGAGAAATCGTTTGTTTCGTTGCTTTCCCCGATTTTCTTTTTTGTTTTACCTTTATAGCTGCCCTCTATATCTCCTTTATGTTCGCATTCGCTCACCACTGCCTTCATTCGTTCCGCATTTCCTTCCCAATTCATTTCAATTTCTTGCTATGCTCGTAGTGATTATCTATTGCGAGCTTATCGTTCCATTTATACTGTGACGTACGTTAGAGGCTCTGTTGAGTCATGTTTTATTCGAATTTTCGTTCATTTCAGTTCGTTTCATTCGTGAACCCGCGTGTTCACGAATGTATCACCATTGCAGCTCATCATGTTTCCGTTAATTTTTCATCATACATTGTTAGATACATAGGTTCGCGGGCTTCGGGTGACTGGGAACAGTCGTGCCCCAGCCTCCTGCTTACTGTTATCACTTCAGGTATTCAAGATGATATGGTGACGAATTCCGCTTCGAGTTCTCTGCTTCAGCCTTTGCCTTGATATCTAATTCAGCAGTTAGCCCCGTAACTGCAATGTCGTCTGAATGATTTAATTACATTCGTGATAAATTCCCTTCTGCAACCCCTCTCTTGACACACACACATCAGTACAGCTGATTTATCTTGGGAAGATCACGCCGTTTTTCCGCATCACGCACAGCATCGATGCCAACATTATAGTTACCATTTTCCTAGTCAATCAAAAAATATTCGCTCCGGAGCATGACTTCAAGCCAATTAGTGTTGATGTCAAAGCAGGACCGTGGCGCAGCACGCAGCTCCAGACTAGAATTCAAATTACCCTCGACTACTTACCCTCGCTGCCTCGCACACACATTACAATAGAGATTAGATTCCGCATACCCATCCATCCTCCCACCGCCTTCATCTCTTCCGCATCACCACCAAACGCTGGTACCCACCATTTAACGCCCTCAACACGCCCTCTCCCCATATCACCTATCCACTTCCCCGCTCATCTGAATATACCCATTTGTCGCCTAAATTGCAGGTGAACTACGTCAGCGCAACACCGTTTGGCTACACCAAATACATGTATATGGGGGCTCAAGACCAAGTGAGGAGGAACATGGATATCGAGATCCCTGGCGTTTCGCCCAGCTATTCGAGTGATGATATAGCCACAGAGCTCAACCAGAATCAAGCAAATCCGTGGCGCGGGCCTGGTGTCAATGTAAGCTAACGGGAACTCGGGTGATGCGAGGCCGTTGCAGGAGGGGGAGGGGGTAAGGTTGATTCGAGGGTTTTTTGGACCGGTGTGGGGCACACGTTGCAGGTGAGTGATTATGTGCTATGATTGCACCCAGTCTAATGGATTATTCCGCGTATGTTATCCAGAGCCTGAATGAACAGGACGAACATGCGATGTATGATCCAGGGTATGATAATACCGTGCGCGAAGGGGAGTTGTATACTCTTACTCATCAGCCATAGAAGCTAGATGATTACATCAAGTCTGCAAACTGGCAGTCCGCTCGATACCATCAGGACTGCCAGATTGCAGTGGGCCTTTTGGCAGAGGGATTTTGTCGTAGGGGGGGGGGCAGGGGTTAGGGGGAGGGGGGTGGGTATGGGGGGGTATGAGGAGCATATATGGGTGATTTTCCGGGGGTAGGAGGATGGGTAGGGGTGTTGGGGATAGGGGGGGAGGATGGGGGGATGCTGGATAGGGGCTGATGGCTTATCTGGCTGGGTAGGGGTAGGGGAAATGTTGTCGGATAGATATGATATGGGTATGGGGGCGTAGAGAAAAAAATCAGGATCCCGGAATGGGTATTTTCGGGGTGGGGGGATCAGTGGTTGGCGAGCAATTAAGGAAATACACTCTCAGAGCCGGACACAAATCAAAATAAATCGAAAAAATAATATAAATCGCAAATAGCGCGCTCAATTCTGCTCCGATTAGGCTGAAATTTTGAACGCAGCCTCCCACATATGATCCCCATCGATCCATATAAAAATGTTTTCTTACATGGGTCACTTGAAAAGCCCCTATCTTTGGCCCAAACAGTATCCTGCTCCATATTGCACCGCTCTGGGCACCATTTAGGGTGATCTATATATTGTTAGAAAGCTATTTAAAGCCTTTATAAGATCCCATCATCTGATCTGCCAAATTGTACCAGCAACCCAGCAGATCAGGTTCGCTTTTTCCGCTTTTTTAGCCCCTAATCCCCCTGCTACAATTATTCCTCAATATTGCTTCGCTTTGTGCACCAATTGGGGGGATATATATACCATTAGAAAGGTATACACTATATCTATCTATTCATGTGGTCCGATCTGCCAAATGTGGCCACAGAAGCAGCAGATCTGCTCTGGTTATTGTGCATTGATGAAATGAGCCCCTATTTACAAATCAAATCTTCGTCCTGATCAGGAATATTAGTGTGATGTCATTGATCCCATTTAATCTCATCAATCCTCATTAATTAGCTTCGCTTTTTTGGGAAATTGGCATCACTGATCCGCTTTCAGGCACAAATGACATCACACTACTTAATATTCCTCCCCCACCATTATTGCAGCATTTATTCCACCACCTTTTTGGCACTTTTATATGGACATATCTATATCAATAGAAAGCTACAGCTGCCTAGTATTTGAATATGAATTTTATGTATTTATTTTCTTGCAGGAGATTACCCAAAACAGCTCCGCTTTTTTGATAATCAATAGCCCCTATTTATTAATAGCATTATTACTGCTGCATTTTCCACCGCTTTTATGGCTCTTTTTCTGCACACCATATATACCATTAGAAAGCTATAAGTGTCTAGTTTAAGAATCTATCCTTATATCATCACTATCCTCACTAGGGACTGCACCATTCAATTTCGCTTTTTTGGTAATTAAATTAGCCCCTATCTTTAATTACATTTCTTTGTGCACCATTTGTATTTATTCCCTTTATTATTTTAATTGACATGTATATATCAATGGAAAGCTACAATCGCCTACTTTCAGAATCTGAAAACAGAATGGAAATGTTGTGCTTGTGGAGGGAGCAATTGCATTTCGCATTTTGGGTACTAGAGCGTGGGAACACCCCTTGATCCTCCTTCTCCTCCTCCCCTCTCCGCTTTTTTGGCTTCATTTCTCCACACCCCTGCAGCTATCAACCTGAAACCTGGCACATCTCTTTATAAACGTTATTAAATTCCTCTCACCAGCCCAATAGTTAAAATACACAGTATTATGCATTCTATCAGTATATTAATACCTAATCCCCTAGATTCTCAAAAAAGCGCAGCAAAATGTAATGCTTCTGTATGATGTATGCCAGTAAATGATATTTCTATCTTACTATTGCTTACTGGGCATCTGAAATCCAATAAAAGTGCATTGTATATATATATCTATGCCTGTAGAATTGGCAAAATGCATATTCTGGTTAGTCTGTGCTCCTATGGCTTTATCCATTACTATTTCACTATATATATAGATATCTAGCATTGTCCAAGCGTTCATATGAACTATATTTAATGTTCTAACCTGCCCACCACCTGATATATTGAGCCACATTTGTAATATTAGCCATATATATATGAAGTGCTTAAAATACACGATTCTGCCATTTACTATACCACAACAACATTATTTATACTTTATAAATGGCAGGAAACCAATATATTAACTCTAGTTACACGATGCAAAAAACGCCAAGCGATTTGGACAAGTGTAGCCATCTGTAGGTTCAGAATGGTGGGCAACCATCATAGTTGATGCTGGGTGTTTCAAGAATACACAGTATCACCACTACATCAAACTCCGTCTGACCGCTTTTTTGAGGCTCTACCCTTCCACAATCATCCAAATCACTCCAAACCTTTTGTGAACATTATATATCATGTCTCTTCATATACCTGCATGTTCTGATTAAATTATTTTGTCTCTGATCCCTGTCATAAGCTTATCAGTGGAAATTTGAACGATTTTGAGACCTGCTCAGAATTCTTTGGGGGTGGGCTACTTTTAAAGGCACAACTGAAGCGTCCTCGGAACAGTTTAGAGCATGTTTAAGCGATCAATATCCATGAAGATATTCACAAATTACTATTCTGCATTCCCTGAAGTAGTATTTAGTGTTTTCTATTCTGTTGCTTCAGTCTTTTAAGCAGTCGGGTGTCAGGTTTAATGCCATTACATGTGATGAGTAATATTCAAAAGTTTTTTCAGCAGTAGAGGAGCCAAAAGAATTTATTATTAGGTATATATGGTGCAAATATAGTATTTTAATATGTAATTGGTGTATAGAATGAGTGAAACTTGTTCAATTTGCAGATAAGCGGAGATATAGACATACATATGGTAGATGTAAAGGTATGCCAAGTTTCAGGTTGATAGCTGCAGGGGTGTGGAGAAATGAAGCCAAAAAAGCGGAGAGGGAGGAGGAGAAGGAGGATCAAGGGGTGTTCCCACGCTCTAGTACCCAAAATGCGAAATGCAATTGCTCCCTCCACAAGCACAACATTTCCATTCTGTTTTCAGATTCTGAAAGTAGGCGATTGTAGCTTTCCATTGATATATACATGTCAATTAAAATAATAAAGGGAATAAATACAAATGGTGCACAAAGAAATGTAATTAAAGATAGGGGCTAATTTAATTACCAAAAAAGCGAAATTGAATGGTGCAGTCCCTAGTGAGGATAGTGATGATATAAGGATAGATTCTTAAACTAGACACTTATAGCTTTCTAATGGTATATATGGTGTGCAGAAAAAGAGCCATAAAAGCGGTGGAAAATGCAGCAGTAATAATGCTATTAATAAATAGGGGCTATTGATTATCAAAAAAGCGGAGCTGTTTTGGGTAATCTCCTGCAAGAAAATAAATACATAAAATTCATATTCAAATACTAGGCAGCTGTAGCTTTCTATTGATATAGATATGTCCATATAAAAGTGCCAAAAAGGTGGTGGAATAAATGCTGCAATAATGGTGGGGGAGGAATATTAAGTAGTGTGATGTCATTTGTGCCTGAAAGCGGATCAGTGATGCCAATTTCCCAAAAAAGCGAAGCTAATTAATGAGGATTGATGAGATTAAATGGGATCAATGACATCACACTAATATTCCTGATCAGGACGAAGATTTGATTTGTAAATAGGGGCTCATTTCATCAATGCACAATAACCAGAGCAGATCTGCTGCTTCTGTGGCCACATTTGGCAGATCGGACCACATGAATAGATAGATATAGTGTATACCTTTTTAATGGCATATATATCCCCCCCAATTGGTGCACAAAGCGAAGCAATATTGAGGAAATAATTGTAGTAGGGGGAATAGGGGCTAAAAAAGCGGAAAAAGCAAACCTGATCTGCTGGGTTGCTGGTACAATTTGGCAGATCGGATGGTGGGATCTTATAGAGGCTGTAAATAGCTTTCTAACGATATATAGATCACCCAAAATAGTGCCCAGAGCGGTGCAATATGGAGCAGGATACTGTTTGGGCCAAAGATAGGGGCTTTTCAAGTGACCCATGTAAGAAAACATTTTTATATGGATCGATGGGGATCATATGTGGGAGGCTGCGTTCAAAATTTCAGCCTAATCGGAGCAGAATTGAGCGCGCTATTTGCGATTTATATTATTTTTTCGATTTATTTTGATTTGTGTCCGGCTCTGAGAGTGTATTTCCTTAATTGCTCGCCAACCACTGATCCCCCCACCCCGAAAATACCCATTCCGGGATCCTGATTTTTTTCTCTACGCCCCCATACCCATATCATATCTATCCGACAACATTTCCCCTACCCCTACCCAGCCAGATAAGCCATCAGCCCCTATCCAGCATCCCCCCATCCTCCCCCCCTATCCCCAACACCCCTACCCATCCTCCTACCCCCGGAAAATCACCCATATATGCTCCTCATACCCCCCCATACCCACCCCCCTCCCCCTAACCCCTGCCCCCCCCCTACGACAAAATCCCTCTGCCAAAAGGCCCACTGCAATCTGGCAGTCCTGATGGTATCGAGCGGACTGCCAGTTTGCAGTCTCTGATGTGTTCAAGTGGCCTCTACAGGTGTACTCATTGTTGAATTCTGCTCACCATCCCGCCATTCGTCGCCTAATCCATTTTGTACCCTACCAATCCAACCCACCAATACCCACGCACATATGTGTCTCTTACAGAGCGGCTGGCTCCCCATGTGCAAAAACACCGTCGAGACGAATATCATCGTTGGGACACATGCAGATTCGCTCATTGCGGAGGCAGTTGTAAAACTCAAGGACATTTGGGGCTTCGATGGACACGTGGATTTGGCGATTACGTCAGGGGCGGTGTGGAAAGATCATCGGCCACTCATGCGACTGTACCGCCGGTGAGGGATTGGGAGGTGAGGTAGTATGAGCCTTGAGGATAGGGAGGAGGTGAGTCTTTTCTTTTTTATGGTGATTCTCCTCGTTTTTTTCCCGGCCCTTGTTGGGGCTTGAGATATAAGAGCTTGAGATATGTGGAATGGGAAACTGACAACGAAAATGACACTGATGATGATAACCACCAATAGAATGTGGACTACGAAGTCCGTGCGGGACTTACTTCGGTATATGAGAGCCATGGATGGGTAGCTGATGACGTGCATTCGGAGACACTAGAGTGCGTCGAGGACTTTGGATTATGGTTGTGAGTCTCCCTCAACCCCCGGGCCCTCAACCCTCCCACCCTACTCTCACAAAAGGAATGAAAACTCACCACTGAATATCAAATTTACCCCGTCTTCCTCCTTACCCTTCCCTACCCACAAAACTCACCATAACTTACGATGGATTCCTCTACACCCTACCCAACCCACAGACGACGACTACGCAGCATACATGCTCGCACGCGAACTCAACAAGTCTGACGCATGAGTTTCCTCCTTGACCGATTACTCGTGTTGCCTTTCAACCTGTTCAACGAGGAGATGGGCTTCATGGAGGTGAGAATAACGATGGGGCGGGGAGTGAGAGTGGGTGGACGAAGAGTGAGTTATGCTTTTCGTTGTTTTAAATCTCGTTTCTGAAGACGAGGCTGATGAATGATGTGGATTGGTAATGACAATTAAAAAAAACAAACCTGATCAGCACTCTCATCACAGTTATAGCGAATGTGGATGGGAAGATAAAGTGAAAATGATTCCAGAAAGAAAGAAAAAAAGCACAAACCTGATTGACACCAACCCACCGTACTAGGGATCATATCCCCACCTCCATTCTGTGTCTCCTCCATTCCCTCTGAGAAGCTTGTCAAGACATGACCCAGCGCATCACGATGCGGAACATCAAACGGATAAGATGGTGTTGGGAAGGGATACAATTTTCTGCTGATGCTGCTGCTGTTGTAGGACGGTTGAGGAAGAGGAGGAGGCGAAGATGGTGGGCAAATTTAAAGTCGAACAAATGACACAAAGTAGGAAACCGTGCCGGTGGTTTTTCATTGGCACTATGAGAACAGCCAGGTAGGAATTCTAGCCAGAAGGGGAGTGAAAGTTGAATTTCCTCCAGATTACGCTCAAGTATAAAACATTACCTTTAATTATCAAGCATATTTTATGATATTTGAGGAGTGAATTTTTAACCTGTCAGTATATCGAGATCCTAAGTCAGAAATGGTAAGAATTACACCTTAAGACCATTGAAAATTTTCAAGTCTATTGTCGGAATTTATGATCCTAAGAAGTTGTTTGCACCAACGTTGTGCTTCCAAGTATGTAGAAGGTGGTCGGAAATTCAACATGAGAACCAGAGATCAATAGTCAAGTAAAGAATCCTATTCGGGTACTTAATATGATCAGTCCACAACAATGAATCTATTCGAAACAAAATTAAATCAATCAACATGTACTCCTGCTAGATCGGATCGGTCAACGACTGCCCATTCTCCATTCGCACACGGAATTCTCCCAACAACACATTTTACTGTGTTCATGTCGACAAGCTCTTCACCTCCCCGTCTTTTGTAGTAATAAAGTCCGTTGGTACGGAGGTAAACCTTGAGTTCCTGCATCAACGCCAAAACAACAGTTGTTGGTGTCTTCACTCCCAGTCGTTTTGAACAGGGTACGGTGATTGCGAATGTGCGTTTCAGTTGGCCGAAGTACTCTTCATATACAAACTTGGGTTTTCGTTGCTTCTGGCGCGCGTATACATCCACGAGAAGTGTATACTGATGACAAAAAGGAAAAGGAAAGACATTTAGCTGGTTTCAAGATCTAATAGTTGATTACTCACCCGGACATATGATGCATCACGGCTATCCTCTGCGTCTTTAACCATATCAGAAGCCCGTATGAGATCCCCTCCGTCTAACATCAGCAATTCTTGGGTCTGGGAGCCGAGTTACAGGGTGCTACGTAGCATTACGTAGCACCTGTAGCAAAGGTACCCTTAGCTATAGTGGCCCGTAGACCCTGTAGCGACATCAAGAATTGCTGATGAAGCGTATGACACGTCCATGCTGTACCACAGGTTGGTCCAGCTTCACAATCGCTTTCACAACTCTACGATCCACATCAAACTGTGTTGCTAGAGCTGCCCATATTCGTCTACGGAGCGGCTTGGGGAGGATCGTTTGCTCGGTTGGAATCGAAAATTGGTACATTGGGTCTGTAAAAATGAGTGATCTAATATCAGAATCATAGAACTGTATGACGTACACATAGGGTAGATGGTTTTGTTGTTGTTTATGCGTTTTCAGTCCAATCTCAACACTTCAGTGAGATTGTACTTGAGGCGGATTTGCTTGAGCTGCGCTTTTGCAGCGACAAAAGCACTGAGGGATACATACAGATGTCGTTGGCTCCGGATTGCACGAAGGAGTATTCCACAGTGCCTCTCCATGGGAAAAGCCCAGGAAACCCATACAGGGCCGTTCTCACGAATGCTATCCGCGATGTGAAGAAGGGCATGGACGGTCAATGGACAGGCAGAGAGACAATCCGGGTCATTTTCATAATATAGTCTGTGAACACTTATCAAAAGGTTGTTCAGATCAATAGAGGAATAACTTACTCTTCGTACTGCTGAACCCATTTCTGAAACCCTTTCTCGATCTCATCCAACATCTCATCAGTGATCTCGTATGCCAGACAGAGTTTGAGAAGATTGACGAGAACAATGAAATGGTCATAAAACTTTTTGTGAGGGAATCGACCTCGCAGTACAATCGGCGCAATAAACAATGTCCAGTTTGCGTACATTTCCACAGTTAACTGTGATTGCTTTGTTGCGATGTTGGGAACTGCGGCTCCAAAGGTCGATGGTATGGACAAACGAGATTCAGCTGTTTCCACACCAATTTGCTCCCAGATGTGAGGGGCGATAACATATTGTCGCCCGGAGTGGTCCAGATCTTTGAAGCTGGCAGTCCAAAATGAAATGAGATTTTTCATCAGGTTCTCCCAAATCAGATGCATGAAGTTGTATGGAAAGGATTTAGGAAATGAAAGTGAGGAAAGGTTCGTGAGAAGGGGAAGACCTTTGATCCCATATTCCTTGGCGAGCCGACCACTGGTGGCAGCAGTTGGAGCCATGTCGACCTTGCGTGCCTGTTCCAAAAATCGTTGGTGAGTACGAAGAGGCAACTTTGCTGCATCATAACTTGCTGGATCTGCACCTGCGATGTTTTTGCGGCTCAGCGGGACATAGAGAGTGCGGTTGACAGTGATTGCGATGATGTCACATAATCGGCAGGGGCGCCGACCATTTTGTCCTTTCATATGCAAGAGCATAGAAAGAGCAGGGATGTCACCGAAACCCAGGATTGTATACACGTGGAATTGAAATAGGGCCTCCGTCAATGCATCATAGGCCTCAATACCAATTTCGAGCTCGACAAGCTCATCGGTTAATGGGTATGCAAATGAATCCATGTCCCATGGCTTTTTGGGGCCTGGAACAGTGCCAACATTGATACAATTCTCCTCTTTAAAACGATCCTCGGGAGGAATGTTGTAATTGAAAATGACGATAGGCCAGCACGTTTTATCACGAGCTTTGAAGGGTCCAAAGCCATCAGTTGAAAGTCCGAGGGCGATATCGCGGTGATCAACGAAATAGGGAATGGGGGGTTTGGAATCCGGCACCGTTTTACTCAGAAGGGATTGGTAGTGTTTACCATCAAAGACATCCTTGATTATTCCAGGTGTGTGGCTGTAGTCGGACTGGTAGAGCATAGACTTCGCTGTTTCCTTGTGCACGAGCATAGCTTTCAGACGGGGGATGAGTGGGATATAGTCGAAGAATTTGCGGGGCTGTCCATTAGGTTTGAACTGAGGCTGCGTGCATTTTGGATTTGGGCAGGTATCCAGATCCTTATACTGCCCCACGTAGCAAACGCAGCTGTTGGTGCAACAGCTGTAACAGATTGGTTGGAGACCTGACAGAAATTTGACATGTTTCTTCATCATTGCGAGAGTTTGCTGCCCACTATCTGGGAATATGTTGAAAAGCTTGTCGAACGTGCTTTCAGTGAGGTGGTCTTCAACCTTCAAGGTATAAATCTTGAGTGATTTGATCTCGGTGTCGTCCAAAGCCTGTGGGCCTATTCTTTTGTTAACATCACGAATTTCAAGTTATATAAAAACATAAACACACCTGCCATAGCAGCAGCAGCTTCACGTCGAAATTCCTCGCGGAATGCTTGATCATCTACATCCCCACATTGGTTGTCCACTGATACAGCATCCAACTCCACACTCTGTGCATCCCAGTTGTCGTTATCATCATTGGCTGCATTTCTGGCATCCTCTTTGCTTTCATCCTCATCCTCTGCATCCTCAGCCTCTGCATCCTCCACATTCAGGTCCTCTGCGCCTTTGCCCATAACATCTGGGCCCGCCGTCTCATCCACATTGACCTTTTCCCTGCCGTCATCCATGCCACTACCTGTTGCAAGGTATCCTCTCCCGCTCTCCTGATGTGCTCGTCGGCGAGCAGCCGTAGACCTCAGGGTGTATGCCCTGGTTCTCAAGGGCAATGCTTCCGTGTTCAGCGCAGAAGCTGCCAGTGGCTGAGCAGCTGGTCCATCTTCATTGGTGTTAGTGTTTTCCAGGTTCTGCCGTTCTTGGATGCTCCGAACGTTGTAGGTTCTTGATGAGGTGTTGACATGGAGAGTTGACTGGTAATGAGACAGTGCCAGAAATCGACGTAATTCATCGCGACAATGATGGATTCTGTTAACCCGTACGCTTGTCGTGCCCTTGCCCTGTAAATGTCGAGATCGTGTGGCTGGGGACACTTTCTCCTTGCCACAGCCACAGGTGCAAGGAACCAGTGTTGACTGCTGCGTTTTCTTGTCTTTCCTTGGCATGGGTGCTTGGATGTTTGGTGGGAAGGGATGATGGGGAGAGGGATAGTGTCCTAGAGGAACAGGAAGGGTATAAATGGTGCACCGCATCCATGTGTACCTCGGCCAGGCTCGCATTTTTGGTTGTGGCAGACACAATCCCTAAGCCGATGGATACCGGGAAATGGAGAGCAGGCTGAGAGAACCTGCTCGTGGCGCATGGGTGGCGGGTGGATTCCAAGTTCCAAGTCCGCGTTGCTCTCGTTTGGACGTGACTAAAGCAAAATATCCAAACTGTGAGCAAGGAAATGAGTGTTAGAGTGCCTTGAATGAATCCGATAATAAAAAAAAAACATACGTGTAGTGGAGGAGTCGAATGA
Source organism: Panaeolus papilionaceus (assembly GCA_015501605.1). Lineage (NCBI taxonomy): Eukaryota > Fungi > Basidiomycota > Agaricomycetes > Agaricales > Panaeolus > Panaeolus papilionaceus. The sequence goes on from JADNRZ010000015.1 coordinate 1,241,738, forward strand.
TGGGAACCAGCAGGTCTCATTATAACACTGGTCCACATCTGATCTTCATAGCTGGCAGGTCTGGAGGATAAAGAATTGCTCTCCTCCGTCCTTTTCCAGCTGTGGCACTTATAACAGAAATATATCATTCCATTTTCTCCTAACTATGCAATCAGTCAATGAAACCCAGGCGCAACAGGCAACATACTTGTAATCTGGTCCTCACTGTGACGACAAAATCCAAATTTCCGCAAGTAGTCCTCTAGTATGTATACTAAAACACACCCTTTGAGGCTAGATTTATGTATGAGGGAATGTACTTGTACAGTCCACTGTACAACTACAGTCCACTGTAGAATAACAGTAGGGGACGATTTCCGGGGGTGGGGGATGGGTAGGGGTATATAGGGGGTGAAATAGGTCATATTCCGGGGGTAGGAGGATGGGTAGGGGGTTGGGGATAGGGGGGATGGATGGGGGGATACTGGATAGGGGCAGATGGCTTATCTGGCTGGGTGGGGGTTGGGCAAATGTTGTCGGATAGATATGATATGGGTATGGGGGCGTAGAGAAAAAAATCAGGATCCCGGAATGGGTATTTTCAGGGTGGGGGGATCAGTGGTTGGCGAGCAATTAAGGAAATACACTCTCAGAGCCGGTGATAAATCAAAATAAATCGAAAAAATAATATAAATCGCAAATAGCGCGCTCAATTCTGCTCCGATTGGGCTGAAATTTTGAACGCAGCCTCCCACATATGATCCCTATCGACCCTTAAAAAATGTTTTTTTACATGGGTCACTTGAAAAGCCCCTATCTTTGGCCCAAATAGCATCCTGCTCCATATTGCACCGCTCTGGGCATTATTTTGGGTGATCTATATATCGTTAGAAAGCTATTAATAGCCTCTATAAGATCCTACCATCCGATCTGCCAAATTGTACCAGCAACCCAGCAGATCAGGTTCGCTTTTTTAGCTCCTATTCCCCCTACAACAATTATTTCCTCAATATTGCTTCGCTTTTGGCACCATTTGGGCAGATATATACATCATTAGAAAGGTATACACTATATCTATCCATTCATGTGGTCCGATCTGCCAAATGTGGCCACAGAAGCAGCAGATCTGCTCTGGTTATTGTGCATTGATTAAATGAGCCCCTATTTACAAATCAAATCTTCGTCCTGATCAGGAATATTAGTGTGATGTCATTGATCCCATTTAATCTCATCAATCCTCATTAATTAGCTTCGCTTTTTTGGGAAATTGGCATCACTGATCAGCTTCCAGGCACTAATGACACCACACTAATTAATTAATCCTCCTCCCCAAATATTGCAGCATTAATTGCACCGCTTTTTAGCTATATTTTATTATACATATATATATCACCAGAAAGCTACAAATGTCTACTTTCAGGATCTGAAGACAGAATGGAAATGTTGTGCTTGTGGGGGGAGCAATTGCATTTCGCATTTTGGGTACTAGAGCGTGGGGACACCCCTTGATCCTCCTTCTCCTCCTCCTCCCTCCGCTTTTTTGGCTTCATTCCTCCACTACCCCTGCAGCTACCACTCTGAAACTTGGCACACCTCTACATAATCATTATTCAATGGCTCTCACCAGCCCAACAGTGAAAATACACACTATCTTGCATTCTATCACCATATTAATACATATTCCCTCAAATTCCCAAAAAAGCGCACCAAAGTATAATGCTTCTGCATGGTTTATGCTAGTAGATGATATTTATATATCAATATTGCATACTGGAGATTTGAAATTCAATAGAAGTGCATTATATATCCCTATATTTGCATGTAGAATTACCAGATTGCATATTTCTGTTAGTCTGGGCTCCTATGGCTTTATCTATTAGTATTTCACTCCATATACACATCTCTAGCATTGTCCAAGCGTTCATATACATCATATTTAATGTTCTACACAGTCCACCACCTAATACATTGAGCCACATTTGTAATATTAGCCATATATACATGCCAGGCTTAAAATACACTACTTTGCGATTTACCATGCAATAGCAACATGATTTATACTTCATAAATAGTAGGAAATGAACATATCAACTCTAGTTACACAATGCAAAAAACCACAAGTAATTTGGACAAGTGTAGCCATCTGTAGGTTCAATATGGTGGGCAACCATCATAGTTGATGCTAGGTGTTTCAAGAATACACACCATCACCAGTACATCAAACTCCTTCTTACCGCTTTTTTGAGGCTCTACCCTTCCACAATCATCCAAATCACTTCAAACCTTTTGTAAACATTACATATCATGTCTCTTCATCTGTCTGTCTGTTCTGATTAAATTATTTTGCTTCTGATCCTCTGTCATAAGCTTATCAGTGGAAATTTGGACGATTTTGAGAACTGCTCAGAATTCTTTGGGGGTGGGCTACTTTTGAAGGCACAATTGAAGCGTCCTGAGAGCAGTTTGGAGCATGTTGAAGCGGTCAATATTCATGAAGGTATTCACAAATTACCATTCTGCATTCCCTGAAGCAGTATTTAGTGTTTTCTATTCTGTTGCTTGAACTTTTGAAGCGGTTGAGTGTCAAGTTCAATGCTTGTATATGTAATGAGTAATATTCATAAGTTTTTTCAGCAGTAGAAGAGCCAAAAGAATGTATTAATAGGTATATATGGTACAAGTATGGTATTATGATATGTAATTGTTGAATAGAATGAGTGGAACCTTGTCAATTTACATATAAGCGGAGGTATAGACACATATATAGTATATGTAGAGGTGTGCCAAGTTTCAGAGTGGTAGCTGCAGGGGTAGTGGAGGAATGAAGCCAAAAAAGCGGAGGGAGGAGGAGGAGAAGGAGGATCAAGGGGTGTCCCCACGCTCTAGTACCCAAAATGCGAAATGCAATTGCTCCCCCCACAAGCACAACATTTCCATTCTGTCTTCAGATCCTGAAAGTAGACATTTGTAGCTTTCTGGTGATATATATATGTATAATAAAATATAGCTAAAAAGCGGTGCAATTAATGCTGCAATATTTGGGGAGGAGGATTAATTAATTAGTGTGGTGTCATTAGTGCCTGGAAGCTGATCAGTGATGCCAATTTCCCAAAAAAGCGAAGCTAATTAATGAGGATTGATGAGATTAAATGGGATCAATGACATCACACTAATATTCCTGATCAGGACGAAGATTTGATTTGTAAATAGGGGCTCATTTAATCAATGCACAATAACCAGAGCAGATCTGCTGCTTCTGTGGCCACATTTGGCAGATCGGACCACATGAATGGATAGATATAGTGTATACCTTTCTAATGATGTATATATCTGCCCAAATGGTGCCAAAAGCGAAGCAATATTGAGGAAATAATTGTTGTAGGGGGAATAGGAGCTAAAAAAGCGAACCTGATCTGCTGGGTTGCTGGTACAATTTGGCAGATCGGATGGTAGGATCTTATAGAGGCTATTAATAGCTTTCTAACGATATATAGATCACCCAAAATAATGCCCAGAGCGGTGCAATATGGAGCAGGATGCTATTTGGGCCAAAGATAGGGGCTTTTCAAGTGACCCATGTAAAAAAACATTTTTTAAGGGTCGATAGGGATCATATGTGGGAGGCTGCGTTCAAAATTTCAGCCCAATCGGAGCAGAATTGAGCGCGCTATTTGCGATTTATATTATTTTTTCGATTTATTTTGATTTATCACCGGCTCTGAGAGTGTATTTCCTTAATTGCTCGCCAACCACTGATCCCCCCACCCTGAAAATACCCATTCCGGGATCCTGATTTTTTTCTCTACGCCCCCATACCCATATCATATCTATCCGACAACATTTGCCCAACCCCCACCCAGCCAGATAAGCCATCTGCCCCTATCCAGTATCCCCCCATCCATCCCCCCTATCCCCAACCCCCTACCCATCCTCCTACCCCCGGAATATGACCTATTTCACCCCCTATATACCCCTACCCATCCCCCACCCCCGGAAATCGTCCCCTACTGTTATTCTACAGTGGACTGTAGTTGTACAGTGGACTGTACAACTATGGTTTGGACACATAACCGGGGACTGTACAAGTACATTCCCTCATACATAAATCTAGCGTCTATGGCTGTAAAACAGAGAAACTATTAGTACTATTAAAGCGATCGCCGCATTTGAGGCACTCACTATGAGAATACAGTCCGATTTGACAACCATGATGTCTGAATCACTGGAAGATGCTGTGGTGGCGTTGAATTTGTGGAGGGGAGCGAAATATTTTGGCCATATGCGGAGATTAAGAAGACGTTCGCCGGAGGCGAGAAGGGGAGCAGGCTGACGCCAAAGTCATAGACTGCAGAACCTGACGACATTGATGACCAACATCAACGTCTTCGTCATCAAGCAAAGACAGTGGTGAGAGTGAGAGTAGAAAAATCAAGAGATCCAGGAAAGAGGCGGATGAGAGGGATAGGAAGACCTCAATACATGAGCAGAAGGATGTTGACAGAGGCAGAGAAGGAGTGTCGCAGAGATGAGCAGGAACTGCAGACCGACGTCAACGTCTTAGTCTGCGTAATATAACTGCGTTGATGACCGACGTCAACGTCTTAGTCACCGAGCAGAGAGAGGGTAGAGAGAGGGAAGAGAGAGGGAAGAGAGAGGGAAGAGAGAGGGAAGAGAAGCAGGGGAGGAGAGAGAAATGAGAGAGACACGACAGGCGACAGATGACAGCGACGACAGAGGAAGAAAGAGAAAGAGAACAGGAGAGAGTTGAGTTGAGCAGGGAGAGGCGACGACGACGACGAAGGTGACGATGGTGATGGCAACGACGAACATGACAGTAACAACGACATTATGAAGGTGAACACTGAACAACAAAGACCATTGACCTTGGACCTCATGACAAAGCGGGTCACGTGAGATCAGTTCAACCCAAACGTGGCAATATGATCCTCATCCACACTCCATCATCCACTTCTTGTTGCCACCCTCCACTTCAACCCCTGCTTCAAGACATCCGACGAACGGTGAGGCACTCATGCTTCTAACCCACATCGACATCGCCGCCAGTTCCACACTCCCTCCTTCCTTTATGGTTGAGTAAGACGTTGACGTCGCTCTAACCCAGGATAAGACGTTGATGTCGTCCTGATCTCCCAACATTGCCAGCGCCTTTGCCCCTAGAGACCGGTCATGCTGAAGGCATATACAACCCCTGCGCTCTACTAGTGCTCATTGACCTGCTTCCTGCAGGGAGAGGGCTAGAATTCGACTAACGTCGCATGTCTGATAGGTCCTCCAGTATGTCCTTCAAAACCTCACATGTGTCCAGGTTCTTGTATACTTACTACCCCTGGCAGGCCCTCAATATGTCGTCAAGCATTTTTTCTGAACACCTCATATTGTCTTCGTGTAACCCACACAGTGAGTCTTTGCCTTGACGTCTCTTCATGCTTAAACTAACATGGTATAACAGTGAAAATAGGACCTTTTGATGGCAAAGTTGCCTCACATATCGCTACAAATCCCGACCTACACCAAATCTGTATGACACCCAACCAAGACATGGTACCCTATCCCCCCTACACGACCGTTCGTAGCCTACGTGTTCGCGCCGACCTGCGCTACAGTAGACACGACCACACCCTGTTTCTGCAGCCCTATGTTGCCTTTTATTCTCATCTGGGCGCCATTCCCAGAAAACCCACCAACACCAATCATCCATTGACGATTATGTGGTGGGATCCAACCCCCAACGATTTTGTTGCGTTGACTGGCGGAATCCTTCTGGGTACGGGGTCATTGGCGACCAACTTGCTCAACGTTTTCCGAGCCATGGAGCAACAGCTTCAGGTTCGTGTTTTAACGTACCACGAAAATACCAACCAAAACCCCCAAAGCACACGCTTGACCTCATCGCTACCATTGCCACCGCCCTATCCAACGCCCTCATCCGCTTATCCTCCCTCAAGACATTGTATATGCAAATGCGATTCACTGTGACAGAGTTCCAGCAATATTACCTGGAGCTGGTTGGGCTACTGGACTACATGGAAATATACCAACCACGAATGCAAGGATGGCTGCCTGCAGCGTCGACTGTGGATGACCATGTTGGTGTCTTCACCCTCAACGAGACGGTTGTCCAGGACTTCTACCGCGCTGGCTTACCAGTGTGGTATCTTCATCCTTGGAAGGGTGGGCCTTTTGACAGAAATGTCCTTCAGATTGTGTCACCCACACAATCTGATGCAAGAATGGACGACTACGACCCACCCTTTCCGACCATATACACTGGTTTATTGGGTGGGCGTGAAGTTCTTGACACCATTCACCACTTCTCGCGAAACTGGTTGTCCTGTAAGGACCCCTTTCAAGGCAACGGTGTTCAAGTTAACCCTCCTGGTAAGATTTCAACCTCATGGAAAAGTATCTATATTAAACACTCTATGCCAGTGCCAGCGCCTTCGTCTCTTCCTCGGCCTGAAGGCTCAAACTCAAAGCAATCAATGAAACCCCGAACTGGTATGTATAAACACCATGCTAGCGATGAACGGAAGCTCATATTTTATCACAGGAAAGCCCAGAATCGAAGGAAGAAATAAGTATGCCCCTCTCAAAAGCAACCTTGCTCCCTTCTCAATCCCGGCCTGGGCCCAAGGTCTTGCAGCAGTCAACACATCATTTTCTAACTTGGTTGAGCAAACCAAGACAACATCACTCCTCGGCCACTACGTCTTTCCTGATCCTGCTCATTTCGTCACCCCAAAGTCAGATGGAAAGAAGGCTATCCTTCTCACAACCTGGCTTCTCTGTCATGACGCTTGGCTGGCATGCGTCACCTCTCGTGACAATTTAGCCCTCCCTATGCAAGGATGGTGTGACATCCTCTTCATGGATTTCACCACCCCTCCCTCACTCGGTGATACGAAGGCCAGTGCTCGTCAAGCAGAAGCCCTTGAGAGATTTAAGCCAGAGACATTGCAGGCGTTTTGCAATGACCTGCAATATGCAACCGGTCAACCAATGAGATGGAATCATACATCATACCCTCCTTGTCAGCTTCCACCCCCAAATATCATTTGAGAAATTCTTTGGGAGCTCTATGAGCTCAATTTCACCTACGAGCTGCAGGCATTAGACTGCCGCACCTGTGTTGGTCTCGACCTCAACGATGTAACCGCAGTTTACAAGTGGGAGATAATCATAATGCGCTGCTTCCCCTTCCTCATGTACAAACAACCCGCCCAGCCAATGCCAACTAGAAATCAGGGGCTCGCTGCCGATGATCCTTCAGAACGATTGACCCACCTTCTTCAACTTGCCAAACTGATGAGCTCTTGGAGTGGAGAAAAACCCGACATCCTTAAACTCCATGAGCGCAAGTCCCAGGACAGCATTTCGTGACAACATGTCGCTGAGTTGGAGCGCGCAGTCGCAAGATTCTACTGCCAAACTTTTTACAATTATTTTGGACGTGCAGCGCAAATTCCACATTGTCTCTTTCATGTGCAATAAACTCAACACATCAAATGTAATTATTTAAATTGTACGCTTTTTTCTAGACATCGTAAAAGGCAGAGACTAACAAATACAACGACGCTTGATAGATATGTTAATGGAACCAGAGCATCGTATTTTAATCCTGACAACACCACACTTTTTTTGGACAAGTCAGTCAATACGCCTCTCCCTCATAGATTTGATCACTCACCATTTCTTCTCTATAGCTTCGACTGTCAACAATGTGCTTATGTTTCTTGGTCTTCATGTTCAAAGACACCAAGCGCACCTGCTGATTACCATCTCCACGTGTTGCGCCCATCGCAGTCAGGGCAACTGCTTCCCTCATTCCTTCGCCCTTCTTGTCTGGCATGTCCTCTTCACCATCACCAACATCATTACCCTCACCACTCGCTACATGCATTTTGCCCCCACTCATGACACCATCCCCAACAACGTCAACTCCAGTTGTTACGACATCTGCTGGTTCACCATTGTGACTGGCCGGATCTTCATGGTTGACGATTCCAGTTGTCTTCACAACGGCTCCAAGCTCTACATCACCTCCGCTATACCTGCTGGTGTCGTCATTGGGTGGGAGTGTGCCCATGTCACCCAGGTCATCCACATGTGGATTGTCAATGATTAGGGCGTTGGCGATAGCCTGTGTGTCAGCCTTCTGTCGTCGGTTCTTCATGATGACTAAAACGATGCGGTAAGTCCGCAATTTCATCAGATGTTACAGTTGACTTACCGTGCCACTCAAGATCTGGAGAGTGGCATTTGTTGTCCAAATTCCTGTTACTGCACCGACCATTGTCCGCTGTGTTTACATCTTCTGCTTCGCTCTCGGTTTTGTCCTTGGTTTTGCTCTCGGTTTTGCTCTCGGTTTTGTCCTCAGTTTCATCCTCGGTTTCGTCCTCGGTTTCACTTTCAGTCTTGCTCATGCTGTTGGTGCTGATGTCAGTCTCACTTTCCCCAATGTAGTATTTGCAGCGCTTGTGGTCCAAGTCCTCCTCATCCTGGCTGTCCTCAACCTCGGATTTGGAATCTGGTGAGAGGATTAGTCTCGTCTTAACAAATTAACTTTAGACTCACCATATCTATTGATTCTACGCTGTGGTGGAGGTCGATATGGCATTGTAATTTGAGGTGTATGAAGGGCTTGGTGATGGCAAAGTTGGTTGAAACACCAGCACTCGTTGGGATCGAGAGGTTGGGATGACTTGATATGATGCGCTGGGGAGAGGAAGGATATACACGAGTAAAGGGTGAACTCATACGCAACTGCATTGACTTGTAAGTCCTGCTTTGTTTATAATGAACATGCGCACTCATACCTAATTTAGACAAACACGCTGTTTCACAACCCTGAGGTATGTCTTCCTGATTTTTCATTCCTATCATCGGGAAATGTGCTCAACAGCATTCCCGACCATTTTTGCCCTCTCCGCTACTGGATTTATATGGTATAGTTTCAAAATTTTGCTCGTAATTGATGGTTTTACGAAAATAAATCACAGCTTGCCCGCTCATCGTGGCGCCGACATCTCAATGGTGCTACAATAAGGCCGAAAATCAATTATACTCCAAGAAAAAACAAGGTTTCTTCAAGGGCGATTGGCCGCGTGTATAGCAGGTGCGTCTTCTTCCCTGAGGAGGTGGCTGAGATGCTGATTTTTCTGCATTTTTATTATCCAATTTGGCTGTCCCTTATTAAAAGATAGAGATGGCGGCATCTTAAATGTAGCCGCTCTACGAATTGAGAAACTTGAAGAAAAAAAAAGTACGTTGAGTTTCTATATATAAGCCCTCGTTTGCCATTAATTCATCAACACAACACTCTCACTCCAATGGCCCGCACCAAAGCATCCTGAAAGCCAGCAAAGAAAACAAAAATCCCGCCATCGACAAGACAGCTTCAAAGGCATCTAACAAGAAGAATGCGAAAGCAGCCAATGTTGTGGAGACCATGCTGCACCAACACCCATAGCCGCGCGCAAGGGCAGATCGGCTGCTAAAGCCACTGCTGTCCTTCAACCTGTCAATATGAATGTTAATGCTGCAAGTGAGGCGGAAGCTGACACAACTACCACCACCACCAAGGCATCGAAAGACAAGGATGCTCTCGAAGCGAAGAATGCATCACTGAGGATGAGCTTAAGAAAACTAATGGTAAGCTCATCTACTTTAAATTTATAGTTTTCCTTTGCTCGTATTAATGATATTGCCCTTGTCATCTCTTAGCGCGGCTGGAGGCAGTAAATGGTATGTCTTTGACCCCTTCTGCCGATCTCCCTCTAATGTTCTTGTAGCTACCCTTATGCGTCTCAAGGCACAGGAAGACACCAAAAACC